>JARFIX010000032.1:1367747-2735494 GCA_036346125.1 Lycocerus yunnanus | reverse complement strand
TATTAAAAATTATTCAAGCACAAATATAAAAACGGAAACAAATCTGTAAATCTCGCTAACAAAATTTAATTATGTTAGTTAATTTGTCAAATGAATTTGTCAGTCAATGTCAAAACAAACATTCGTTTTACATATATATTTTATAGCAACTTGATAATTTTATTTTCAAAAATGAAAAACGTAAATAATTTTTATTTATTTGTTATTTACAAATTGATTGATAAAATATATACATACCTTGGTGTCAAACTTCATTCCAGCGTCGCGCTTGAGTTGACTTCGGCGCTTCGCGCCTCAGTCAACTAACTTCGCGCTCCGCAGTAATGAAGCATTTTCCACCTCGGTACGTAATATACTATTATTCGCAATCGGTCGGTAATTGCTCGTTTCCCGACTTTTAAAAAGTTTGAAAGTAGCATATTGTTAACTGCTAAGACCTACCAGTATGTAATGAAAATTTTTCACTCGATATACCACGTGCCGGTTAGTAATGAACAAAATGGGCGTGGTTTTAACGTGATATGAGCTATTAAAAATAGAGGCGCTGATACAAATGTCAAATATAGTTAGGTTATAACAATAATTAGAAATCATAATTATTTCCATTAAACCAACCCAACTTCACGATTGCGAATAAAATAGTATACATGCTTCGGCGTAAAGCGTCATTACTAACTTCGGCCAAATGCTCAGAACAGACCTCAGTTAGTAATGACTCGCTTTCCACCTCGCTATGTAATATACTATTATTCGCAATCGGTCGGTAATTGCTCGTTTCCCGACTTTTAAAAAGTTTGAAAGTGGCATATTGTTAACTACTAAAACCAACCGGTGTGTAATGAAAATTATTCACTCGTTATACCACGTGCCGGTCAGTAATGAACAAATGGGCGTGGTTTTAACGTGATATGAGCTATTAAAGCGCTGATACAAATGTCAAATATAGTTAGGTTATAACAATAATTAGAAATCATAATTGGGCGTGCAAATTATAAAACATTTTAATTAGAATAATTGCTTATTGCAAGTGATAGCCCTTTTTTAAATTTTCGCTAAGATTTATTTGTTGCTAGTTTAAAAAATATTTGGATGATCCGATAAGTTTAAGCTTCGACATCGAAAAGTTTTGTTAACAATTCCTGGCATTTTATCGTTCAAATTATTGATGTATAAGTACATATTGTGACATTTGAATACTTATTTATGGTAAGTCCTATAATACTTCCTCATTTTCTTGTTAAAATTTATTTGTTACAGTCAGGGTTCGCAGTTTGGAACCGTAGAAGTCTTCTGACGATTGGCTACACCGTCACACTTTATTTGCTACATGACACCAGAAGTGCAACCTAGATTAGCCTAGCTATCATAAAACCAACCTAGAAAGTTTAAATAATTTTATTATGGAATATTATGCAATTTTGAAAATTATTGAAAATATAAAAGATTACTTAAGAGTAACTAATGTTTACAAGTTTTCTTCCGAAGATTTACGTATTCTTTAACAATTACAATCCATTCCGGCGCGTTATTAAGAATGATCGAGAAGATAGGTTTGTATCACGAATGTGGATACTTATTTTATTTTCTAAAAGTTTACATCTTCTATTTTCATTTTATACAGCTCATCACTTCGGCATGCACCGCTAACGCCGATTATTAAACAAAGCAACCTAGAAAGTTTAAACAATTATGTTCATTGTATTGAGTACAAATTTATAATTTTACCTTTTGTAGAAGAAATTTATAGGCGCATCACTTAAAAATCTATCAATTTCAGTTTTATGTAAAACACCTGATTTTTTGGCTTGAACCCAACATTTTGCTTCTTCAAAAAGCTCTCAATTTCGCAAATTTTGAAATATCTGTATTATCTTTAATATTGAATGTTGTTCGTAGCATTGAATAAGTTGCCCATAACGTAGAAGGTTTTTGTCTTTCGACAATTCACTAAAATAAGCAAGCACCACACTTTCTGAATTATTCCGTGCTTGTTTATTGTAACCAATCCATGTAAGCTTTGTAGGCTTTTCATACCTTGCCTTACTTTTGTTGGGTAACAAATCACCTACTGCATTTTCTGCAACTTTCGAAGCTCTGGTGGAGTACAAGATAATTCACTCATAATCACAATGCGACAAAACAATAATACTAATTATTGTCAAAAAAAACGCACGGTAATTTTGCTTTGACGCCTACTAAAAATAATTATCACTAACGTGATATGAGCTATTAAAGTAGAGGCGCTGATACAAATGTCAAATATGACATAACTTAATATAAATTTGAAAACGCTTTTTTAAATTTTCGCTAAGATTTATTTGTTGCTAGTTTAAAAATATTTGGATGATCCGATAAGTTTAAGCTTCGACATCGAAAAGTTTTGTTAACAATTCCTGGCATTTTATCGTTCAAATTATTGATGTATAAGTACATATTGTGACATTTGAATACTTATTTATGGTAAGTCCTATAATACTTCTCATTTTCTTGTTAAAATTTATTTGTTACAGTCAGGGTTCGCAGTTTGGAACCGTAGAAGTCTTCTGACGATTGCCACACCGTTACACTTTATTTGCTACATGACACCAAAGTGCAACCTAGATTAGCCTATATCATAAAACCAACCTAGAAAGTTTAAATAATTTTATTATGGAATATTATGCAATTTGAAAATTATTGAAAATATAAGAAGATTACTTAAGAGTAACTAATGTTTACAAGTTTTCTTCCGAAGATTTACGTTTCTTTAACAATTACAATCCATTCGCGTTATTAAGAATGATCGAGAATGATAGGTTTTGTATCACGAATGTGGATACTTATTTTATTTTCTAAAGTTTACATCTTCTATTTTCATTTTATACAACTCATCACTTCGGCATGCACCGCTAACGCCGATTATTAAAGCAACCTAGAAAGTTTAAACAATTATGTTCATTGTATGTGAGTACAAAATTTATAATTTTACCTTTTGTAGAAGAAATTCTATAGGCGCATCACTTAAAAATCTATCAATTTCAGTTTTATGTAAAACACCTGATTTTTGGCTTGAACCCAACATTTTGCTTCTTCAAAAAGCTCTCAATTTCGCAAATTTTGAAATATCTGTATTATCTTTAATATTGAATGTTGTTCGTAGCATTGAATAAGTTGCCCATAACGTAGAAGGTTTTGTCTTTCGACAATTCACTAAAATAAGCAAGCACCACACTTTCTGAATTATTCCGTGCTTGTTTATTGTAACGCCAATCCATGTAAGCTTTGTAGCTTTTCATACCTTGCCTTACTTTTGTTGGGTAACAAATCACCTACTGCATTTTCTGCAACTTTCGAAGCTCTGGTGAGTACAAGATAATTCACTCATAATCACAATGCGACAAAACAATAATACTAATTATTGTCAAAAAACGCACGGTAATTTTTGCTTTGACGCCTACTAAAAAATTATCATAACGTATAGAGCTATTAAAGTAGGGCGCTGATAGAAATGTAAAATTTAAAAATTGCATTTTTCCCAAATGATTTTGACCAAACCTAAATTTGTTGGTAGAAGCGTTATGATATGGGATTGAATGACAGTCTCAGGATTGGAAAAATTTTATTAAATGAATAAATGTTATAAATTTAAATTTTTTATGGTTCAAAAAAAGTTTAAAAAATTAAAAATTTTTTAATATACAAGATAATGCATTGCCATAGATTAAAACCCGCATTTTTTACGTCAAAGGAGATGACAACATGATGATGAGATGAACGTTTGGATCGCATCCACCCTAAAATTTGTTTTTTATTTATTATTAATTCTAGATAATTTATGTCATCGTTCTCAAGAAACCAAAAGCTATAATAAATACTCAAATCTGAAACAAATGTTTTACCTTTTAGCAGTGAGGCACCAAAGGGCGTTCCAATAGATTGTTTGTGCAGTTTATTTTATTAAATAAATTGAAGACAAAGCATAACCGATCTAATAAAAATTAATAATCCTAACTTTAACAATTTCAATCAATAACTAATATTCAATTTTCCAAATTAAAACCAAAGGAAATTTTTTACCTCAAAGTGAATAAAAACATGGATCAGATTGGATAAGGTGAAAGTTTTACGCAAAAATAAAGTCTGCCAAGAATAGAAATAATTCCCCAGTATAATTTATGTCATCGTTCTCAAGAAAACCAAAACGCTATAATAAACCCTACTCATAATCTGTAAACATTGAATGTTTACCTTTCAGCAGTGAGGCACTAGGCGTTCCACACCCCAGACCCCCGGTTTGTTCATTTATTTTTATTAGTAATAAATTAAAGACATCAGCATAACGATCTAGAAAAATCTCTAAAAACTAATTAATCTAACTTTAACAAGTTACACTCAAGTAACTAATATCCCAATAAGCCAAAGTTGTCGAGACCGGGGTTGGGGTGGAGCCCTCAGAACACTAAACTGTGATAGATAATTTGCAAACTTATGGTTATCATTTAAGCGATAATGGTGAAAGTTTTAGCACAAAATATAAAGCGTGACCAAGAATCGGGGGCAATTATGAATTCCAGTATAATATGTCCTCGTTTCAAGAAAACCAAATCGCTATAATAAACCTACTCATAATCAGTGAGTAACTGAAACAGTGAGTAACTGGAGGTGTTCCACACCCCAGACCCCCGGTTTGTTCACTTTATTTTTATTAGTAATAAATTGAAGACATCAGCATAAGCGATCTAGAAAAATCTCTAAAAATACTAATTAATTTAACTTTAACAAGTCACACTCAAGTAACTAATATCTCAATAAGCCAAAGTTGTAGAGACGGGGATCTCGCCATAATGCTAGTTTTTATTGGTTCAAAAGTAAAATCACAGTTTTTGATATATACGTCACTAAAGGCAGAGTTTTATTAAACGTATCACAAGGTTTCGACAATTAAACATTCACCTAAGAAAATAATTTTAATCTTTGAAATTCTAGATGAGATGAAGATGATGGTGAAAAGCAAAAGTGAAAAATATTTTGTTTAGCACAAAAGCTATAAACTTAACCTTTTGGGGTTGTGAAATATCGCAATAGGACAAAGTACTTTTCCAAAATGTATAATAAAGGCAATTTTACACAATTTGGATCATTAAATCAAAATATAAACAATTCATAAAAAATTTGAAAGTTAATTAACTGGATTGATTTCTGATTGCGATTTTACCATTTTTTATAAATTATGAAAGATAAAGATATTGTTGAATGCTTAATGCATTGGGAAATTCATTAAAACACATTTATGCAAATTCCTGCTTTTAATTAATTTGAGAAAACATGAAAGGGATAAAATTACGAAGAAATATTAACTACGATTGATGATTTAGATTTCATTTAATTTTTACTCAATGAAAAAAAGATCTTTAAAAAATTGTTTATAATTAGAAGTAATTCTATGTAATCTTTAATTTAAATGTTTAAACTTTTGCAAATTTTCTAGTTTAAATTTAGGATTTGAGGATAAAATTACAAGAAAAATTAGTTGAATTTAATTTTATTTAATTAATATAATACATAAATTTTAAATAGATTTCATTTGCAGTTGCAAATGTACATTTCTATTAAAACTTGATTAATAATGATTTAAATATATGCTTTTTATAATTTTAAAATATTTATATGAATATTTAACTAAAATTTGTTTGAATTTAATATTTTATTAAATATTGGTATATTACAAGTTAAATGTTTAAATTAAAATTTTCTTTTGCAGGTTTGAGAAAATTGGTTCATTTATTTTAAAAATTTCAAATGGTAACAATTACTTATAAAGAAAAATTCTTATAATTTTCCTAGTAATAAATTTAAAAATTGGTTTTACTAATTGTATTATTTTCGCCATTTTTGCTTGGTAATTTTACTCGAAGTTTTTAAAAACAATAATTGCCCTTCTTTTAAATAAATTTTTCCTTTTGCTATTAAATAAAAGTTAAATAAATTAATTTTATTTTCATTCCTTTTTCTAAATTTAGAAGCAGAAATTTTCTGGTTACAAAAGAGGGTTTCAACAATAGACACTTTTGCGGTAAAAAACTTTTAAAAATTTTAAAATTTTTAATTTTCTCATTTTGAATTTGAAAATAAATAAAAAAAGAATTTAATTTTTAATTAAAAAATTTAAATTGAAATAACTTTTTTTAAATTATTGTTTAAACAATTTTCAAAGAATTTTGTTATTAAATAAAGTTAAAAAATTAAATTCACAAGTAAAATATTTTAACTTTTCAAATTTCAATCTCTTTCCATTTTTTTTTTATTATTTTAGGGAAACAAGAAATTTTTAATTTTATTGGTGTTTTCAAAAATCAATATGTAAATTTAAAAAATAAAAAAAATTTAAAAATAAATTCCGTTGACCAAAAACCTTGGTTTTAAAAATAATAAAAATTAAAATAAAATGAAAAATTTTTCATTTAATTTTAAAATTTGAAATTTAAAAAAAAAAAAAAATTTTAAAAATTTTGAATTTAAATAATATTTCTGTATTGAAATAGTTTTATTTCTTAATAATTAATTTTAAAATAATTTATTTGGGATCATATAAATTTTAAATTAAACTTTTAAAATAACTTGTTTGAATTTTCAAATAAAATTAATTTACGAATTTTAGTGGAATTTATTTTAAGGAATAAATGCCAAATAATTTAATTGGGACATTTTCATTTTTTTTTTATTTTAAGTTCATAGAAAAGTTAATTTTAGAATTTTAAATTAAAAGTAAATCTTTTTAAAATTTAAAAAAAAACAAAAAACAATTTTAAACAATTTTTTGAACAATTAATTTTGAAAATTGAATTTTATAAAAATAAAATTATTAAAAAAAAATATTTATTTTTATTTTTAAAATTTGAAATTAGAGACCCCTCAATTTCAAAATTTTATTTTAAATTTTTTTTGATGTAAAATTTTTTCTTAAAAAATTTTGAAGTTTTTTCTAATTCAACCCAAATTTTTTAAAATTTTTTCCATCAAACAATTTTTTTTTGCAATTTTCAAATTTCTGAAAAATTAATTTACTGTAATTTTAATTTTTATATTGAAAAAAATAAAAATTGCATAAATTAATTTAATTTTTTTTAATATTTTTTATTTTTTTATTGTAATCTCTTTCATTTTCAAAAAAGGGTATTTTACTTAGAATGTTACATCACTAAACGAAAGAATAGCTTACCTAATATGCGCTTGTCATTCGGATGGTTGTTAATTGCATGAACAATAGGAAATGTAAATTTTCCTTCCTAATATCGTCACAAAACCTTTAGCTTTGCAATGCTAAAAACAATTTTATTCAAATAACAAAACATTTATTATTATTATTATTAAAAAACCAGCTTACCGATTTTGATTTTAACCTTTGTAATCGTCCGCTATTTGAAAGTATAACGAAATAAGAATCGATAATTTGTTGAGATTGACCTTATCCTTACTTTTACTGTAAAATTGCATGTAAAGACTTACACCCAAAATCAATTGACCGCTTTCTGAAAAATACAGTACAATGTAGGTACAACAAATATGGAAAACGATGTATTTTAAAATTAAAAACCAATAGTCATACTTTTGCTGACCATGTCCAAGTAGTCATCTTCACTAGGACATATAAAATGATCCTCAATAGATCTCCATTGCTTGTCCTTGCAATAATTTTTCAATAGAACTCAGTGCAATAATCTCAAGTGAAAAATTTCCTTATTACACGCTTTTGTAATAAGCAACTCTTTTACCTTAGTAGAAAAAGTTTTGAATAGAAAATCAACAGCTGCAACAGTACGACCCACCATAAATAACATGAGCAAGGATTTCTCTTCTTAATTCAGAAGAATCTTGAATATCGTCCAGCCTGTAAGAAAATTAACGTTAAACTAAAATAGAAAATTATTAAGTTAATTAAATAAAAAAATCGTCTGATGACAGTAGTAATTGATTATTATTGAAAACGTCCGAGAATAATTTGTTTTTGGGCAGATCAATTTTGAGAATATTGTTAGAAATTATAAAATTTTGTTCTTATTTAAAATTTAATATACTTACAACAAAGAAATGTATGTCCCCATTGAACAAATTTTGTAATTAATTCAACGTCATCTTGATCGAGGTGTATCAAACTGTTGTACCCTTGAATAATAGTATCACGAAAACGTTTTCCTTAATTTCGTCGATATGAGGGTTTTTCAAGCAATACCTATAAAAAGGAAAATTTAAACTAAGAAAAAGTAAACCTCTGCATTGAATAATATATATTACCGTTTTATATTTATTTTCAAATTTTCAATAATATTTTCTTTGCTATCAATTTAAATAAATTTTCCATTTCGTTTAATTATCCGTTTTTAAAAGTTGTTGTGGTCCTGAAAACACAAAACCGAATATCTCTTAATTTACTTCCTATGTGTTTATATAGCCGCACCTTAATCTCCTTAAAAATTAATTTTAATCTGAATTGCATTGTGGTATATTATGTAGGTATAATTAATAATTAAAACTCGTTTTTACTTGAATTAAGAGTGTTTTGTTATTATAGTTTCAATTTCAATTTTTTCTGGTGCTTTCCATTTATATTGTACACAAACATAACAATAACTAAAATTTTCTTTTTTTGTCCTGATGGTATTGAACTAAAACTAGTAGGTATTAAGAATTTTGTTTTATTTAGCAAGAATTTACCCCTAATTGATAATATTAATTTTTTAGTAATAAGTTTTATCAGAAATGATTAATCCCATTAGGATTTTTGTGTTTTCCAAAAACGTTCTTCTTTGTAATTCACTGATCTTGATTTTGTTAAATAATTAGGCCGTATTTATGGAACTTCTACAAACTTAAATATTAAAAACGATAAATTGAATCTATCAGAATTATAGCAATAGGGATGTTGCATGGTATCGAATTTAGTGATAACTTATTCTTGAAAATAATATCAAATGAAATTTATAACCGAAAAAAAAATTTTTGAAATGGGTTCTGAGAAAATAAATTTGAAATTCAAAATGAATCGGTCACCGATTACATTGAGTCATACTGGTGATCCGAACGTTTTATGGAAATTTCACAACGTCGCAAAGATGACAGTTAAATATTCGACTTGTATTTACGGTTGCAAACAATATAATTTACCATTTAAATTG
Organism: Lycocerus yunnanus; assembly: GCA_036346125.1. Taxonomy (NCBI): domain Eukaryota; kingdom Metazoa; phylum Arthropoda; class Insecta; order Coleoptera; family Cantharidae; genus Lycocerus; species Lycocerus yunnanus. The sequence continues at coordinate 2,726,342 of JARFIX010000032.1, read as the reverse complement.
TGTTTTTATTAATATAATATTTATTTTAATACAAACTGTAGTCAAAACAATTATAGGAAAAATGGTTTATTGAGTTTTCCGTTGTTTATTAAAATTTATTTTCAATTTTGACACAAACTATTTATAGGTTACATTATTAACACAAGAATTTGCTGTGTTATTGTTAAAAAAATAGTTTGTGACGTCATGCGTAAAACTCTTAAATTAATTAATTAAACTTAAAAATGATTTTAAATTTTACTATTTTAAATTCATTTAAATTATGTAAATTTCAGTTCAAAATTTATGATTTTTATTTTAAATTTTACTTTAAAATTTATTTTAAATTTTATAATTCAAAAATACAAGATATCTTACATAACAAAATATTCTCGTAGCACTATTAAACGTTAAATGGTGAACTAGGCATTTAATTTTATTTTATAATACTTATCAGTTAACCTTACAATAAATTTAAATCACAAAATTAAATATGAAGTGAGAAACTAGAAAAACAAGCTTTTAATTTCATAAAACTGAAAAATAAATTAAATTTATACGAAATTAAACTAAATAATTAATAATATGCCAATTGGTTAGAGTGTGAAATTGATACAGATGATTTTTAAGAGTTTTAACTAATTTAATTTTTCTTTTAAATAAACATTCGGATTATAAACATAATAATATAATAAAATATTTTAATTGCTTTGTCTTTTACCTTAACAATAATCAGTATTAACTATGTTAGTTTCTTAATATTCTTAAAAATAGTTCTATAATAAAACCACTTTACTCAAATTTTTTATTAATTAAAGTGATAGAAAAATTGCTTTTTCTTTAAAATTAATAAAATATTGTGCATTAAGAGATTAATACTATAAGTTGAGATCTTATTTTGATTGTAATTTTTAAATAGGAAAATTTAACAAATTTAAATATTCAACTTCAATTTATTTATTATACTATTTTTTTACCAATTAAAATCATTATCAAATAAAAAAAACTTATAACTGTTGTTAATTTATTAAAAAACCACTACATAATTATAAATTTTTTAAATCTTATAATAATTTCTATTGTACAAAAGAAAAAAAACTCATTCCTGGTTGTTACTATCAATTAATAAGGGCATAATTAGCAAAGCTTACTATAAATCATTCTATACAATACTTTATGTTATACTATGGATATTTGGTCTCTTAGATTTAAATGAAACTGTTTTACCAACATAATATGAATCTGTTAATCCATTCATAGTACGAATTCCTAATTATGTGAAATTTTTCCTTATTTGTAAATCTAAACCATTTCGAATTATGAAAGACACAAAATTTTATTAAAATCGGTTTAGCGTTTAGGATTTAATCACATACAGCACAGAAGAAATATATATTAAGATATTGACAAATAAATTTAGGCTTCATACTTAATACTTAACCCTTTAATGCACACCTACATGACATTCACGTAATGCATTTTTTTACTTACAGGATTGTGCAGCTACGTGGCGATTTTGAGCACACATAATTCTACTTACTATTACTCAAATATTATTTTTGATTTCGGTCAGGTTTGATGTTAGATTGCTCTTATCTAAAAATTTAGGTTTGTATACGTACATAACGGATCGTATTTCGTTTACTTTGCTTATTTTTTTCCTTTTTAGGTTTGAAGTCATACTTAATAATTATGTAACCTTCGGGTTTTGTTCTTAACGTCGAGGCAAAATTTTCCTTTATTAATTTAAAATAATTATTTACACTTTTTCCAAACTGACAGTTTTAGTAAATTTTAAAATTCATAGTTGGGGAAACTGGAACTATATATTTTGAAATTTAAGTTGGTAATAATAAGAACAAATTTTAATTATATTCTGGTTAGAAAGATAAGCGAGTGAATTATACTTTTCGCACGCGACAGAATTTTGCCATAAAAAAGTACGACCGATTGAAGTTCGCGAATATTGTGAATTTTTTTTAGCATTTGGTATCCAGCTTTTTGATATTACGGTTGGTTGTAAAGTATTTAAAGCAAAAATGAAAGAATGTGAACTTTTAAATGAAATTGGTTTTTTTATTCCATATAATCTGCCTCAACTTCAATACACTTATTTCAATGATTCTACAATAATTTTATTCCATCTCTGTAATGATTTTCTGGAAGCTCTGCAAAATACTGTTCCACGACTGAAATAGCTTCTTCATTCGATGAAAACTGCTTTCCACGAACGAATTGTTTCAAGTTTCTGAAGAGGTAGTAGTCGCTAGGGCCAAATCTGGCGAATACGGTGGATGTTCAAGCAATTCGTACTTTAGTTCATTGAATTTTGCCATTGTTAAAACACTTTTGTGGACAGGTGCGTTGTCTTGGTGAAAGATGATTTTTATGTTGCAAACCGGGTCTCTTTTCACGAATTTGTTCGTTCAATTGATCCAAAAGGTTACAATAATATTCAGAGTTAATTGTTTTACCTTTTCAAGATAATCAATCAATAAAATCCTTTTGCATCCCAAAAAACTGATGCCATAACCTTTTTTGCTGATCGTCCTGACTTCACCTGTTTTGGAGCTGAACAACCAGCCTCAGTCCACTGTAATCGTTCTTGTTTCAATTTAGGATCATGGTGGTAGATCCAAGTCTCATCCATAGTTACAAAACGACGCACAAAATCGATTTTATTCTTATTAAAAAGATTCAAATGATGCTGAGAAATTTGCTTTCGTGTGAGTTTTGTTGAATTGTTAACGAATGCGGCACTAACTTTCCAAACAGCTTTTTCATACGTAATTCTTTATGTAAAATATAGAGTACTCGTTCGTCTGAGATGCCTATGGTATTAGCAATTTCACGCTTAGTCAAACTTGGATCTTCACTAACAATATTATGTACTTGTTCAATGATTTCTGGTGTTGTTGCAGTTTTTGGTCGTCCACTACGTGGTTCATCTTCAACGCTTGTACGACCACGTTTAAACTCTAAAACCCATCGATGTACAGTTGGAAATGAAGGAGCAGATTCTTTTAACACGCTCACCATTTTGTATGAATTTCTGTTGCTGATAAACCTTCCAAAACAAAGAATTTTATCACTGCACGATACTCAGTTTTTTCCATTGTTAAAAAATACACCGACACGTCGACTTCAAATGGCTTGTAAGCAATGAATAAATTGACAGATCAAAATACAATTTTTAGTAGGTTTTTTGAAAGATCAAATAAGGTAAAATTGAGGATATGACGCACCTTTTGAAATTTATCAATTTTTCAGTTACTACCACAAGTGTCTCATGGTGATAGGATTTTTTGTACCTACAACCTAACGTATCTTAAGCAGGAAGTGGGTAGAGTCAAGAATCCCGAACTCAAAGTACACTTTTCCTATAAAATGGCTTAACCAAACGAAAGAACGCAAAATACAAGCTCTTTAAGGCGAGGATCAATCTTGTCGGAGTTGTAATAAGGCCAATTTAATTTTTGAAAATTGCAATTTTCCCATAAGAAATACATGTAAGTGTATTATTGCGTAACATTACGCAATAATGTTATGCATTTTAGTAACAGTACGTGCAGATTTAACTACCGGATCTACCTAAAGGCGTGGCTAACTAGAGCAGCGTAAGGTAGGTGTTAATCGCTCCCTGAAATCCGTCGCGTCAACTTTCAAACTTTTCGAGTTGGAGCCGCTTAAGGGATGTTTTTAATGAGTTTAGCGCGTGTCAAAACCGCTCGAAGCGCACGAGCCCCGGAGGCGAGGGCGGGTGCAGATGTTTGACAGCGCAACCACCTCCGAAACGAATTCACACAAAAGTGATTTTTTTTCGGAAATTTGTTGTCCGATCACAAATTTAATTCTTTTTATTAGCTAATTACACCATTATCTTTCATAATTCGTTGTAAAAAACGAGATTCTGGTAAATTTACAGTCGCCACATCCTCTTTCAATTTTGGAGGCGGGGTTAAAGTTCAAAAGAGCCAATGATAAAATTGCATTCAAATTAACTTTAAAGCCGTTTTTTCAAAATTGTGTAAACTGACCGCAAATTTTATTTTTTTATACGCTAATTAGACCCTCATCTTTCATAATTCACTTCAAAATCATGAAATTCCAAATTCGGGATTATTGACCGTCCCCAGGAAGTATAGGTGATTCTGATTGTGCTAACTGTTATTAATTACATTAATTCTGAAAATTGAATTTTGCGTCATATCCCCGATGGGGTTGGGGATATGACGCTTCGAGGGTTGGGGATATTGCTTATGGCGATTTACATGTAATTGATTAAAAATAATAAAAACAATTTTATTTGAAAAGTATAATAGTCAGATAAAAAGTCAAAAACAATGAACACTTAAACTACGGTAATGGTTTTAGGAAATATAACATTAAATGTAAAGTGTAAAATTGTAAAAAAATGTAAAATTAATGTAAACATATTACTATCTCACAATATGCGTCATATCACTAACTATCCACCATTTTATTTATAAAATAATTAAATCATAACAAAGACCATTATGACTAAATTAACTATTTATAATTAATTTTAGACGTTGTACAATGCCATAAAATTCAGAAAACAAATTAAAAATCGATGAGGAAACATAATACAGAACTTTCAAAATAATGTAATAAAACTTTTGCATGTGCTCACTTGATTCAGACGAAGAAAATGCGTGCTCTCATGAAATCGATTCGTTCAACAATTAGTTTCTTGCTGTATATCTGGTTTTAGGCAATGGAACTAAGGGATATTTAGGTAATAAAGTTCATAGATAACAACATAACAGAGATCTTGCAATTGCGTTGTATCCTACCGCGTCATATCCATCGGTTTTACCTTATCAAAATGACGTATGAATTTTGATTCCTCTACTGCTTAATAGGTGTCGTTTTCAGTACTTTTCAACCAACCTGTATAGCTGATTAGAATTTGGTTCAAATTGATAAATGGAAAACCTTATTTTTCTTTTATTATTAATAAATGTATTATTTTAATATTCTTAAAAATTATAGTATCAGCATTATTGGCATGGTCACACCAATGTATATTGATTAGAATTGTTAAAAATAGTAATTATATTTCATATATTTACTATGAAAATCAATAACATTGAATTTTGTAATTTGCAAATTATGTAAATATTTAGTATTATTAACATCAAAAATAAACATTCTAAACGACTAAAATTAATATTTATATTATACATAGAAAATTATCATTTTATACAATGTTTAAAAAAAATTGAATAAATACAATAAAAAATTGATTGTTTTTCTTTTAATGAATACTAAATTTTCTACTCCAGCATTTACATCCAAATAAATCATTCTACCTCACAATCTTACATTTTAAATTTGTAAAGTTTATCATTTTTTTCAATTTACAAAACTTGCCATCTGATCCGAAAATAATTAAATTTACTTTCGTCTGAAAAAATAACTTTTTCCAAAACGAATCGTCTTTATTTACATATTTTTTTGGCAAACTTTAAACGTTTACGTCTGTTAACTTCACTAATCCATGGTTTTCTTTCACGTGAATGAAACCCATGCCTTTTAAACATCTTCTTACAGTATCTGGAAACTGTCTTTTGATATTGTTCATTAAATGATTTTGTTTATTTGTAGTGAATGGAAAACTTTCATCTTTGGTACAGTTTGGAACTGTTTTTGATATTTACATTAGAAATACTTTAGATCTACCAATCGCTTTACCAATTTTGCGATAAGATTTTCCCTTTTCATGTAATTTCCACACAATTTCTTTCTCTTCTGTTATAGTTTCTTTACCTTTACGCCCCATGTTTATGGCAATCGCTAAACTAAATGAAATGCTAGTATTATTATGAATAATAAAAGTACAACATAGGGACTTCCCCGATATTAAAGCATTCCTGGAAATTAAAGGTGCAGCAACATGATAATGCCTTCATTTTGCTAGGGGTATGAATAATTTTGCTGCAAGTGTTTGTGCCGGTTTTATAAATCAACTGTTGTATCTTCTTTAGAAATTTTGCAATAGACTTGAAATTTTCAGCATATAATGCTCAAATATGTAGAAGTGTAACCAAATTTAATTAATTTAATTCTAATACCTAAAATACGCATTTAAAGAAATAAACCGCAGGGGTATGAATAATTTTGCGAGTCACTGTATATATGCTTATTTTTAAAAGATGTCTTTAAAGGAATGAAGCACTTTCGTACTAGGAACGTCTACAATCTTACTAGGTACATACGCTTACTGATGTTTAAACAATTTCTTTACTCATAGTTATCTTTAGGTTAGCGAACTTTAGGTTAAATTGATGAAATAACCAATCAAACGACAACAAAACAAATAAATCAATCATTAGATTGGTTCTTTCGTCAATTTTACCTGAAATTTGCTAACTTGAAGATAACTATGAGTGAAAAATTTGGGCATGAGTCAATTAACTTATTTTTATGGTGGTTTCACACGGCGTATAATGAAATTAATGATTATTATCGATATCACCAAAAATATTTGAAACAATTTAACTTGTATTGTTACATATTTTTTATTCAATTTAATTTTAAATTATACCAGGGTGTTTGATCATCTAAGTTGGCACTAGGTTTTCTTACTTACAATTAGATATCTTGATTCTTGATAAACCCAGTGCTCAAATAACACCTAAAGAGTACGCACATATTTTTATTTTGGTGCAAATTTTTATCTCTTTTAAACCTACAGTACTTTATTCCATCTTTAATATCACAGGTAAATTGCAATTTAATTTTATTTAATCGATTATGACCACTTCTTTTTAGTGGGTTGTAATGCCAGGTTTGAAATATGTATGATTGCATATTCATCGCATATTTTATTTAAATATTTGCAATGGCGTCAAGACGTTATCTAGGCCAATCATTACACCTGAATTGATATGGAAAAATATCTTTTTATTTAGGTATTTATTTAATTTTTTATCTTAAAAACATTTTGTAAAGGTAATAAATTTTTTACTATGAAATACACATAAATATTAATTTATACTCGTTTAGATGTTAAACAAAAATGATGTATTTTTGACATTAAATACAAGTAAGCAAGCAATTTACATAATTCGCAAATCACAAAAGTTCAATTAAAGCAATTATTTCTTTATTGTTTTTGTTGTAAATATATGCATATTGCTATGGTTCTTCCCGGGGAATTCAAACTTCCTGCTAAATAACTTCTACCTCCGAAGTGAATAGGACGGCAGCTTTCAAACTTATAAATTTTTATAAGTTAGGAATTACATTGCGGTGTTTTACATCTCTCGATTCGCTGGCGAGGAAACAATTTCCGATCTATGGCCAACTTTATATTGACATTGATTTGTGAGCTCCGATTTATCCTCCAATAGAGATGTTGCATGATATCGAATTTAGAGATAACTCCTATTAATTCTTGAAAATAATATCAAATGAAATTTATAACCACAATAAAAACTTTTAAAATGCGGTCTGCGCTAAGAAAATCAAATTTGAAATTCAAAAATCCCTCGGTCAGCCGATTACGCCTCTGACGTCAGACGCGTGATCCCAAACGTTCTTATGGAAATTTTACAACGTCGCAAAGACCTAACAGTTAAATATTTAACTTGTATTTGACAGTTGTAAACAATGTAACGTTTACCATTTAAATTGTATTTTTTATTAATATATATATTTATTTTAATACAAACTGTAGTCACAAGCAATTATAAGAAAATGGTTTATTCCGAGTTTTCTGTTTTATTAAAATTCATTTTTCAATTTTACACAAACTATTTATAGGCTACATTATCCGTTACATGATGACTTGGTCGGATGGAAAAAAACACAAAAAGCCACTAAGAAGACGTAATATACGAACAATAACCAATAATTGTGAAGTAATATAAAAGTGCAATATAAATTTAAAAAAGTCAGTAAAAGTGCATAATAAGTTCTAATAATTGCAATATTCTTGAAAAGAATAAATGAATATAAAGATTTTAATCGCATTGTAAAAACATCGAATAAGATTTCTTCAATTTTAATTAGTTTTTGTAAAAATTTTGTTATTAGTTTGATTACTGTTAGTGTGAGTCATCCTGTAGGTGACAAGTTTTTAAATGCATGAATAAATAATGTACTTACCATTAAGTGTATTTAAACGAAGTTGATTTGGTGGTGCCTAAGTCAATTGACTCAAAACAATTATTGTTTGTTTTTAATAGGCCATTATAATCATTTCATTAGGTAAAGTTGAATTTAATTGTGAGCGTTCATTGCTTCAAGTTTTTAGGTTAGGAATTGTAATGACTAACTCTGAATGTGGTTCTTGTACTATTAGAGTACGATTTTATGTACAATTGTAAATTTTACGATAGTTTTGTTTGTAATTTGCTTGATGTTACAAATATTAAATATTTGATTTTATGTAATTTAATGCCTGTTGGTTAGGCAACCAGTCTATTATCTAATTTTTGATTATGATTTTCGATTTTTTTTTGAAATTTAAGTTCGTAGAGGGAAATAAAAATTTGGAACAATTCTCTGGTCAAAACGATAAGCGGGCGATATTTTAAATTTTGTGAGGAAACAAGTTTTAGATGCAAAGTGCTACCGAATCGCAAAATTGTGAATTTCTTTTAGCATTCGAATAAGATCTTCAAATATTAGAAAATTTAAGAAATTTTGTAGAAAATTACAGCTGGTAGAATCTGCAAATGTTACAAAATTTGTCTAAAAAACTAAATATAGGAGAGGTTGGTGGTACTGGTTCGACTCAACCAGTGCCACTACTTATAGAAGAGTCATATATGACAACGACGCAAAGTAAATGGATAAAAGAAACGGTAAATGCGAACGGAAATAGTAAAAAGCAACGCAGAAGACGAAAAAAGGAGAAGGATGGTAATAAAATTGTAAGATTGGGTACATGGAATATACGAACGATGTTGAAACCTGGAAAGATGAAGGAAGTGGCAGGTGAGCTTATGAAATACAAAATAAAAGTTGCTGCTTTGCAGGAGATTAGATGGAAGGGCCAGGGGAGAGATTAATGGAAGAGGATTTGTGTTTATGTACTCTGGCGATAATAAGCAAGGAAGAAATGGTACAGGTTTTATGATTACTGAAGAAATGATTAAGAATATTTTGCATTTTAAGCCGATGGGTGGACGAATGTCGTACTTGAGATTAAAGATGAAACCTAATAACTTGTTGTTGGTAAACGTGTATGCACCAACCGAGGACAGCAATGAATTCGAAAAGGAACAGTTCTATAACAACTTGGAACAATTTTTTGATACGTTACCAAAACATGATACAACGATTATCTTGGGCGATTTTAACGCAAAGATTGGAAAAGAAAGTTACATAGAAAGTGTCGCTGGAAAGGAAACAATTCATAATGATACAAATGACAAAGGGAATAGACTTTGCCGTCTGGCAGCGGCACTTGACATGGAGATTAGTAGCACCAAGTTTAGACACAGTAATTTGCACAAGATAACATGGACCTGGCCCGGTGGTAGTGAAATGGACGGAAATCAGATAGATCATGTATTGGTGAAAAAAAGGAGATCAAGTTCGATAAGAAATGTAAGATCGTTTAGAGGCGCCAATGCTGACACTGATCATTTTCTAGTGGTAACGGAAATTAAACAGAAAACTGCAATAGAGAATAGAAGATATGAAAAAAGAAAACAGATAGCAACGGAAAACTTTGGTGATGACTCTTGTATCAAGCAATATCAAGAAAGGATAAAATGTCTAATTAAAGAGAAGAAAGGAGACGACGATATAGACGCAAAATGGAATGACATCAAAGAAAGTATTAAATCAAGCGCAGAAAACGTACTAGGATATAAAAAGAAAAGAAGATGGAACATATGGTTCGACGACGAGTGTGAGGAAGGTAGTAAAAAGAAAAGAGAGGCGAGAATAAGATGGCTAGCAACAAATAAACAGGAAGATTCTGATGAATATAAGGAAAAAAGGAAGGAAGCGAACAAACTGTATAAAAGAAAAAAAAATGAATGGATCGGGAAAAAGATGGAAGAAATGGAAGAGAATAGTACCAACAACGTCAAAAAATTCTACAGACAAATCAAGAACAATAGAAGAGTGCACGATATAAAAGTAAGAACACTATTGAGCGAAGAAGGAAAATTGGAAAGCAGTGCAGATAAAATCAAGGAAATATGGGCTAACCATTTTCAAAAATTGTTGAATACTTGGTACGATGATGAAATTGAATTAACTATTGAGGAAAGCCCGGAAAATTGTGATGAAATACCGGAACCGACAAATGAGGAAATTTTGAAGGCAGTAGAAAAACTAAAGAATGGAAAATCACCCGGGGCTGATGAAATAACATCGGAAATGATAAAAAATGGAGGTCATATGTTACACTCTGAAGTGTGTGAGTTGATAAAACAGGTCTGGAGATATGAAAAGATGCCACAGAAATGGAGGAAGGGGTAATAGTGCCACTAAAAAAGAAAGGAAATGCAGAGGATTGTAATAATTATCGAGGCATAACATTACTTAATACGGCATACAAAGTTCTGTCATCGGTAATACATGGTCGTCTTGAGGAATATACGAATAAAATACTGGGTGGATATCAATGCGGCTTTAGACGGGTAAGTCGACAGTGGATGCAGTACATATAATAAAGCAAATTATTGAAAAAAGTCACGAGTACGATATAGATATGCATATGCTGTTCATCGATTTTAAACAGGCCTTTGATAGAGTGAATAGGAGACAGTTGGAAAAAATAATGAAAGAGTTTCGAGTTCCAGATAAACTGATAAAGATTATTTCAACAACCTAGCAGAAACAACAGCAACTGTGAGAACGTTAGAAGGGAAAACCGACAGTTTTGAGGTGAATAGCGGAGTGAGGCAGGGCGATGCATTGTCAGCGACTCTGTTTAATTTGGTGCTTGAAAAGATAATTAGAAGTACGAAATGCAGAGACACAACGATAATAAATAAAGAAAATCAGCTGGTGGCATATGCAGATGATGTGGTCATCATATCGAGAACTAAAAAGGGATTGATTGAAATATTCAGGACCATAAGAAGAGAGGCTGCAAAATGGGAGTGAGTGTAAGCGAAAAGAAGACGAAGTACATGATATGCCAACGAAGAGAAGGTAAAAACAAAAACGATTTAATAATAGACGATTACATATTCGAACAGGTTGAAAATTTTATCTACTTGGGTGTACAGGTGAATAGCCGAAATGAGAGATACAATGAAATTAGAGAAAAGATACAGGCGGCTAATAGAGCTTATTTTGCAAATAAGAACATCCTAAGAGACAGAAGAATATCAAAGAAAACCAAAATTAAAATCTATAAGTCATTGATAAGGCCAGTCCTGACATATGCGTCTGAAGTCATGTGTATTACGAGAAAGGAAGAAGAGCAACTAAGAGTTTTTGAAAGGAAAGTGCTAAGAACCATACTGGGCCCCAAACATATAAATGGCGAAATTAGAATAAGAATGAACTTTGAACTGCTCGAAGAAATGGGAGGCGAAGATGTGGTCAAATATATAAAAGCTCAAAGAATAAAATGGCTGGGTCACGTATGGAGAAGAAATAGAGAGGAAGTGACGAGAATGTTGATGATGTGGAAGCCCAGTGAGAGGCGAGCAAGAGGAAGACCTATGATGCGGTGGTGGGATGACGTGACGGGTGATTTAGAGACAATGGGAGTGAGGGGATGGAAACAAATAGTGACAAATAGAAAAGCATGGAGAACCATAATTAGTGATGCGAGGAAACACAGAAGCCTTTGAATACAGTGTACAATATTATGTAGATAATGTAAATATGAGGCCTGATCCACCTCAAAATGTGGATTTTGTAAGTTCCAGTGGAACAGCTCTATTCCTTTTGGAATGTAAGGCTATTAATATATATAGTATTAATTTTAAACTATTAAATAAAGACTAATAATAAATAATAATAAAATTTAAAAATTAAAAAAAACAACAGTTTTCATAAACCAATTTTAACTAATATTTAATCAGTATAAAGGGTTTACATCTAATTGAGAAAAATAAATTTGACTTTTTTTATTTATTTGCTTAAATGATCTGTAAACATCTCAAGAATGATATACAAAAGGAATTATACTCAGATTTTTTTTTAATTCTTGAGAGCTCATTTTCCGAAGCATCTTCGAGCGTTCCAAAACGCACTAAGCGGTAAAGGTATAATTGGGGGGTCCTTTAGCCCAATGGGTTATAATATAAAATGTCAACTCATAAGGGATGCTTTACGGTATTGGCATAGCCGAGTCAAGGTAAAAAAATCAGTAAACCCTTATCTTCAAAATTTCATGTAGAAAAACAGTTTTGAAACTTTAAACGCGATTATCTCAAAATCACGTTTTCGAAATTGAGCAAATCATAACTCGGGCAGATTACTTTTTTTTGAACATTTTTTTGAAAGTAAAATAAAAATTGATGTGACATCGATTTTTAAAGTACAGTAAAATTAAATTTTGAAATAAGGATTAAATTCTAGTTTTAAAAATGATGGTTTTAATACACAAAAAATATATTGATAAATAGCTTCAAAAAATTTGAAGAAAGGTTTTAATTCTCTAAATTAAATTGTTTGTTATTAAAACGATGCACAATTAAACTTTTGCAATAAAAAGTAAATCGGCACGCCATAATAAACTGACTCAATAATACCAGAGTTATAAATTTTAATTTTATGAACATTATGAAGACATTATTTAAATGGTAAAATTACCGCCAATAGATAATCCAGCAATAAAAAACAAAAAAATAACAATTGCGGGTAAAAATGTTTTTACCAAGATAAAACTGCTATAATTACTATTAATAATTTATCATTTTTAATATTTAAATTTGTAGAAGTTCTATCAATAAACAATAATTATTTAACAAAATCAAGATCTGTAAATTTACAAAGTTAAATGTTTTTGTAAAACACAAAATCTTAATAGCATGCAACATTTTTGACTAAAATTATCACCAAAAATTATCGTTATCAATCAGGGGTAAGTTTTTGCCAAAAAAAATTTCGATGTTTACTAGTGTCGGTTTAATACCATCATCAGTACAAAAAAAGAAAATTTGAGAACTTGTCATGAGTAAAATGGAATGTACCAGGAAAGATTTAGTTTTTGATAAAATGCCGCTACATATATACATAAGCATATTTTGTATGTAATGTTAGACACTTTCTCCAGTCTGCAGGTTTACCCACCTGAAAAACTTCTTACTAATATTGCCTCGAGTAGTCAGCGGTCCTCAAATGCAAATCTTGGTATTTGCCAGAGGCCAGGTTTCAAATTGCTTACTTTTGATTATTGGGCAGATTATCAATAAAACAAGAAAACATCAAATAAAGTCGTATAATCTAAATCGTTAAAAAATATGCACATTATTCACAGAAATTATTATTATTAATTTAATCACCTTAGCCATCTTTACATTTATTTTTAAATAAAAGATAATTATCATTACTCAAATTCAAATTCTCCTTCGTGGAGCGACATTCATATCCATTCACTCAATATTTACTTCTTAAATCTACCTATGGCTTAAACAGCACACGATATTTAATTTATCTCTATCTAATTTAATCTATTTATGTGATTAGGTGTACTTATCACCAAGCAAAATAATACTGATATTGTTCAAGATTGCTAAAAACACGTTATCAAAATTTAAGACCAGTGGCCCGATCGTCATATGCGTAGCACTGTTCACTGAAGCACTTTCTTATCTCTAATACAATAAAATGTTACCTTTTAGAATACAATTGGAGGCGTAGATTGTGGCAGCGATACATTTCCGACATATTGGAGTGGATACCCCCTGAGCGCTAATAGATGATTGTCCAATCGTGTGACCCATCGAGTTTATTGACGGTGCGGTAGTCGGATTTTTATCCCGATTTTTTAATTGAGGTTGCGTTGTCTTGGCTTTATTCACCACTTGGAGATATTAAAACATTGATTGTTGCAATATTAGCTATCGATTGTAACTTTCTGATTGAATATTATCATAACCACATTCAATTTATAAATTTCCACAAACTGTTTATTCTGCTACTATTTACGGTACTTCCGTTATTAGGAAACTTGGGTTCGTTAATTTTAATCGGCACGTTATTATTAATACGTTTTAGTCATTTACGGTTATTAAGGTAATTTCTTTATTGGAAAACTTGAGTTCTTTTATTTTAATCGGCACGTTATTATTAATACGTTTTATTCATTGTCTTGCACTAAACTATTTACGCTAGTTCGATAAGTTAGCCGGCACCGATATTTCCTTTCGAGTTAGGTAATAATTTCCCCTTTTTAACTTTGGGTTTTTCGAGACGATAATTATTAGCGGCTTCCGGTAATTTAATAAGTTTCACAAATTCTGAAACTATCACACAAAACCGAATTGCGCGTTCGCTAAGTTACAAAATTGTCTTTCTTCATCTAGAGTCTCGAGGGAACTAACTGCGTTTTCTACCCTTTCCTATTACTTTTTCACATTCAACGGTCTCGCGACGTTTTCAAGGTGATTCTAGCTTGCAGTTTTAATCGTGTTGGGGGTTTAAAGAGACGACACGTGTCAATTACTCAGCTTAACACTGCCTTTCTTTTAGTATATTAACCTTAAATTTATTCTCAAGTAATATCTGGTCTACCTTTTAATTGCAACTCTTTATACATTCTCTGCATTTACGCTGGAAGTTACGTTGTATTTTGTCAACTCAGCGGCGTCATATAGACGACCATAACAGATTAGTTATTATTATGCGGAATTTTTATTCAAAGTATATTAATATGAGATATTATTCTAAAGAAATTTCGATTTTATTACTCTAATTTGCTAAATCGTGTTACGTAAAATTGGAGCGTAACACATCCCTTTCCTTTTAAAAAACAATAAAAAAATGGGTTCTACTGACTCCTTATAAGTTATCATCGCCACTTTTGATTATTTGTAGCTAAACGTTGTTAATTAGATAAGTTATTTTACTTTTTCTTTATTTATTCATAAAGGCAACAATCCCAATCTATGAGTCAATGAAAGGAGGAGGGCCAGAAGATCCGAGGTCACTAATCACCCTTTACCCTACAAACATTGATACCTTCTTCCTAAAGTTCATCAGAAAACTTCTATCTCTATTTAATTTAAAACCACTCATCAAGTCTTCTTTAAGACTACCAACTCTATCAAGTCATTATTGAGAAACGCATATTAAAAAATTTAATTTTAATTCAAGAAATCATTAAGTTATTATCAAGAAACGAAAATAAAAAAATTCATTTTAATTCAAAAATTATCTAAGTGTTTATCAAGGAACGAATAATTAAAAATTTATTTTAATTCAAAAATTCTAAGTCTTTATCAAGGAACGAATAATTAAAAATTTATTTTTAATTCAAAAAATTTCTAAGTCTTTATCAAGGAACGAATAATTAAAAATTTATTTTAATTCAAAAAATTACTAAGTCTTTATCAAGGAACGAATAATTAAAAAATTTATTTTTAATTCAAAAAATTACTAAGTCTTTATCAAGGAACGAATAATTAAAAATTTTTTTTTAATTCAAAAAAATTTACTTTGTTGCCATTTGAGGGAATTTACGGAACCTTAATCCTCAATTGCCTATTGCATTAATAGGTCAATTTCGGACAGGGACAACAACTTTCATTAAATGACAACAAGATCCCGTCTGGGGAGGTATCGAGGACCTTGCGAGTCCCCGATTGGACTCGGAATTTTAGGGCCTTGCCGCTCCGAGGTCCTTCGTCAAGGGGTCTGCGTTAGACCTTACTCGATATAGCAGGTATGGACTTTCCACCCCGCTAAGGAATTTCGACCACTGCCAAAAACTGGGTACTCTCGGCCCCTAAACCGAGTAGCCCGTAATACGCCAATGCGGAAAGTACCACACTGGCCGGCTGCGGTTGCGACTTCCAGTCCTTCTACACCTGGGGTTGTTAAGCCTGCCCATGCAGATGTTGCTAACCGCGACCCAGATGCAGAGGTAGGTCGTACCTAACAACTCGCAACCCCTTCCTCTAGGTGATTAAATTTTACTTAATTATATAAAGAAAAGAAACTAACAAAAAGCATTGCACCAACCCCCTAAGCGATATACTATATAAGAGAAAAAATTAATATTACTTAATTATCACTAACGAAAATTAAAACCGATAGGTTTAGGAAAGTAAGTATCTTACTTATTTTAATAGTTGGTCTTAGTTTAGGTAATCTTTACCTAGTTAAATATAATGCCCTTGACTGTTGGGACAGCTATAGCAAATGAACACCCCTTAACTCCTAACGAGAAGAAGCGTTCCAAAAATTTGTTTAGTTCTAATATTATGTTATTTTACTTAGTATTAAGAATGTTTGACGAATTAATTATATAAAAAAAAAATTAAAAACTAAAAAACTAAGGGAGGGTCTTTCTACACACGGGTTGGTGCCTCAATTATAGATAAAGGGAAGATATACACACGGAGTACTTAATTTAAAGGGACAAATAATTTAGTTTCACGGGAATTCAGGTCTTACGAATATTTACATCAGGGATCTTAAACTATGTTTTAATGAATATATACAACAGGAATTTTAAAATTAAAATAATCTTTAATTTTATTCTCAAAAATTTAGACCTTCTAGTCTATATTTAACACGGTTGATTTATCATAACAAACAAGGGTAGTAATTTTTCCATAATTACTTTTCACAGAAACTTATCGGACTTCCTATAGTCCCAAGTCAAAATACTAGATCAATTATTATTACTAAAACGAGATAATTTTCCTTACTTAAATTAAAGTAGGACATTACTTAGGCAGTTCATTCAACTTATCGCGGGTTTAGTTAGGGTGTTTGAGAGGGTGAAAAGTACGAATCCCGAGCTTCATCGTCCTTTTTTATCACACAATCATTCATCAGAAAAGGGGGGGGTTTACATTATTTTTAAACTTACTCTAACTACTTCTATGTATGTCTTTGGTATTTATTTACTACTTAATAAGGAATTTTTGTAAGACCGTCTTTCCCGTTTAACTGGGTTAAAATAAATTGGGTTACGACTATACGACTTTCGCGGAGTATTTAGTTGTCCTGGGGAGGTTCTTGAATCAATTAAAAGAGTGAAAAGTACGAATCCCGAGTTTCATCGTCCTTTTTTATCACACAATTAAATTGTCATTTGCCATTAAGATAAGAACAACTAAATCATTTTGGGGGCTACAACCATTCATATTTACAGGGTTGTAGTTTCCACAAGGGTATTTCACGGACGCCACCTAATTTTATGAAAACCAGGAAAATTTTTATATCCCTCCAGCTGTTACCGGGAAACGTAGTGGTACCGCGCCTCAGAAGAATGTAATCCCTAGATCTCCGCGTGAGTTCTAGTGACCTTAAATCACACAGCTGACATACGTTGACCTACTTACGTACCCGTCACGGCGAGACGAATTTATTTGTTATCACATTTACAACTTAAAATTACGATTAAATTTTATAAAATCGCGTAGGTCTGCCTTCTTCACTCGACATGCCCGCAGAAGTTGATCAAAAATCTTTAGGTTATGGCCCAGTAAAAACTTTGCGTTCCCACACGATTGGTAAAATAATTAATTCCTGGATAATTGCTGAAAAGCAAATCCGTGCTTTAGTTTCCCGGTTAAGAACGTATTTCTCGATATCCTAAATCAATCGACAAACAGAATCGCACAAAACTTAATGGGACTGCGTCACGAATTTAATTCCTGCTTAATACCCAATAGAAAGGTTCAAATCATATTTACAATCACCTCACTTTCGAAATTAACTCTTTTATAGTTTTTTCCGGCATAGGGTATACATTACCATCTATCAATTTAAATATTCAAATTTCTCATTTAAAATAGCAGACTTTTTGGTCATGCGGCCCTACACCGTTACTTGTGATTTTTAAGGAGTCACATCCTATTATTGTTTAAGGCGTTAAAGTGCATCGCCAATTCCGTACACTTTTTAGATGCCGTTACTTTTTATTTTCTATGTTGAAAATGTTACCGCGTTTCCGCCGATAAATATTTTGATTTCTAAACTTCGAAACCAAACATTAATAATACGAAACAAACCGACTAGTTACGATATTCATAATTAAATTATTATAGGGATCAGGTTTTTCCTGAGTAGCAGGTAGGCTTTAGGCACTTTACTTGCTTTAATTTTTAAGTTAATACTTACTAAAGTTATTATTTTAGATAGCCTTTAATTTTCCGATAGCTCCTAACGAATTACGACACAGGTATTCGGGACGACAAAAAAAGGAAAGAAATCTTTTCGGGAGTTTAACTAAGTTTAACTGGTTTCGAATTTTGACCAGAAATATTAATTATCCTTGCCCTTTGTTCCCTTTACTTCACTATATTCTAACTCTATAATAAAGTGATTCAGCTTCTATATTCGGTACTGAAGAAATTTTAAGCGCGTTATGCCTAACTTTGCTTTTTAAGAAATTAATTTTTCGATTTTATCGATTATTTATTGATTGGGTCTTTTAGCGTCGATACCTAGGACGGTTATTTCAAGCAATTACGATAATTTTTTGGTTATAATTCAACCTTTTACTCTACTAAAAAATTTATAACTTTATAGGCAATTTGAACTAGTTAATTAATCATATTAATTCGGCTTAGATATTACCAACAAAAAACTTTATTCGACAAACGGTCGTTCCGACTCCCAACGCGCCTGTCGTAACTGGGCTGAAGCTACTTGCTTTAGTGGGTAGTGCACTTACCCAACAAGAAGATTCTAATGCCCATCAACTAAAGGAAACGTTGCAAGCCGCAAGTAACACGCTCGCCACAGACAAAACTTTAAACTTTACTCTGAACTATTTGGGTTTTCTGACTCACCCTTAAACATTTTTAAATCTTTTACGTGCCATATTCCTATATTTTGGCCTTTTTCATTAGTTAATTCATACGACAAATGACCTTTTTTCTTTATTACTCTACATAATTCAAATTTGGGTGCTAACTTAGCCGCAAAATTTTTCGACTTGTCCGACAAGATCATATTTCTTTTCCACACCCTTTCACCTATTTGAAATGAAAGGGGGCGTTTTCTTAAATCGTATCTTTTCTTACTTGCATCGTAAGATTTCTTTAAATTGTTTCTGACTTGTTGAAACAAAGCAGGTAGGGCTTGTTGGTCTTCGGGACTTAGGAGATTTTCTTCGATTTTTATTTCTTCCCCCTTATTGGTGGGTTTACCGTAGAAAGAACCGTTAATAGGAATGAATCTATTGAACATTAAATACGAGGGTGAAAATTTACTAACATCATGCTTTGCCGTTCTGATTGCTTGGGCAATTTTATGTATGTTTTCGTCCCACCTCGTGTGGTCGTCTTTTACGTATGAGGAAATAGCTGCTACGAGGGTTTTATTTACCCTTTCGGTAGGGTTGTTTTGGGCGTGATATTTTGAATTATACCAGATATTTTGCACCCCATACTCGGTAGTTAGGGCTTTAAATTCTTTGGAGATAAATTGGACTCCATTATCACAAATTATTATCTGAGGAACTCCGAACAGTAAAAATACTTGATTTTCTATAAACTTATTTATAGCGGCTGTCGTAGCCTTAGCTAAAGGGTGAATTAATACAAATTTGGTGAACCAATCGGTTACCACTAACAGATATTGGTTCCCTTTTTTAGAACGCGGGAGGGGTCCTAACAAATCCATTGAAATCATTTGAAACGGAAACGATATATCCTTATAATTGCCCATTAAACCGGGTCTTGCTTGTGTCGAATTTTGTACGACGCGCATATTTTGCAGTTAGTTATATACTTTTTTACATCTCTGGTCATTTTTGGCCAGTAGTACAACTCTGATATTCTAGCTATTGTTTTAGCAATGCCTAAATGGGCGGAGGTAGGGTCGTCATGGCATTGAAGGAGTACTTCCTTCCTATTTTCCGTAGGGACTACTAATTTCCATTCCGGGAAGTTAGATTTTACTGGTAGGTCAGATGGGATAAATTTGTATAAGCGATTATTTTCGACGCGGAAGTTAGGGTAGCAGTCGGGCTCCCTATTTACTTGCGCTATCATATCGGTGTACCAATCATCAGGTATCAATTTATCAATATTCAGGGAGGCTATATCGCGGGAAAGTACATCAGGGACAATATTTAATTTGCCAGGGCGATGGCGTATATCGAAAGAGTATTGGGACAGGAACATTGACCAACGACTTAATCTGCCTGAGGGATTTGAGAGGCGGTGTAGCCATTGTAGGGCTGAGCAATCCGAAATTACTATAAATTCTGTTCCTTCTATGTAACCTCTAAATTTGTTAATAGCAAACATAACCGCTATCAGTTCGCGCTCTGTGGCCGAATATTTTGTTCTGCTGTAGTAAGGGCTCTACTAGCGTAAGCGACCGGGTGTTCAGGCCGTCTTGCTCTTGAAACAAAACTGCTCCTACTCCTACTATTGAAGCGTCAGTTTGTATATAAAAGGGCTTATTAAAATCGGGACTTATTAATATTGGGGCGGAAGTAATTAATCTTTTAATTTCTAAAAAAAGCTTCTTCAGCTTCGGGATTCCATTGTATGGTTTGCCCTTTTTTCTTATTCTTTATTAGCGCCGTTATTGGCGACGATATGGTGGACAAATTTGGTAAAAACATTCGATAATAACTAATTAAGCCTATCAATCTTTTTATTTCGGTAGTGGTTCTGGGCGTTTTAAATTTATTAATTGCGTCTACTTTATCTGGGTCAGTTCTTAAACCCTGCTCATCTATTACAAAACCCAAAAAGACAAGTGATTTACAGCAGAATTCGCATTTTTCTATATTTACTCTAAACCCGGCTTGCTTTAACCGTTCATAGATAGTATTCAGGGTCGCAATATGAGTGTCAAAATTTTCGCTAGCTACGATTACGTCGTCGAGATAGACAAATGCCTCTCCTTTGTGGATTACGGAGCCTAACGTCTGTTCCATTGCCCTTTGAAGACATTGAGCGGAATTCGATAAGCCAAAAGGTAATACCAAAAATTCAAATAATCCCTTCCCCGGGACGCAAAAAGCCGTCTTTGGTCGCGAAGATTCTTCTAAAGGGATTTGCCAAAACGCCTTCTTTAAGTCTATAGTAGTTAAGTACTTAGCATTTCTTAATCTGTTCAAGATTGAATCGGTACGCGGTAGCGGGTACGAATCTTTAACCGTTACTGAATTTAATTTGCGGCCATCAAAACAAGTTCTTATTTCGCCGTCTTTTTTTATTTATTAAAACTAATGGGCTCGCCCATGGGGAATTCGAGGGCTGCACGATACCGTTAGCTAACATTTTATCTAGTTCTTCATGCACTTTAACTTGCATGGCGGGACTCAATGGGTATTGTCTTTGCTTTATAGGTTGGGCGTCTTTAGTGTCGATAACGTGCTCGACTCCTTTTACACAGCCGCTTCCTGGAGTAGCTAGGGATTTAAATTTATCTATTACCTTCGCCAAATCTTTGGCTTGCTTTGAATTTAATTGAGCTTTACTAGAGATTCCCTCAGTACTATTTATTTGAGGTTGTCGCGAGGAATTCCACGAAAAAGTATCAAAATTTAATGATAATTTAAAAATTCGGCAAAAGTCTGCCCCCAATAAGAAATCATTAGTTAAATTAGGCACTATTAAAAAATCTACTCTTCTTTCTAAACCTCCTAATCTAATTGTTAAAGTCATTACGCCCGTAACTTTACTAAGTCCGCCGTTAGCTACTCTAATTTCCTTTATTTTTGACCTCTTGGTCTGTCCGTAATTATTATTTATTAGCTTTAAACCTTCCCTTCCGATAATAGAATTCATTGCCCCTGTATCTAACAAAGCAGTAACGTTTACGTTATTCATAGAAATATTTAGGTGGGGTCGGTTATCTAATGGTCGTCTGATCATGACTGGAGATACGATTTTATCTGCGCGGTGGAAATTTTTAATTTTTAGTAACCACGCTTCCCAATCTTTTTTATCAAAATAGGTATTTAATTGCGGCTGAGAGACCGCGAGCGGCCTTGGCCTCTTCCCCGTCCGCGCAAAGGTGACTGCGGGTATATATTTATATTCTGAAAGCTTTCTTCTAAGGGCCGACTGACTGCAGGTAGGTTGGTGGCGCCCCGGTTTACACCAACCGTTTCTAAGTTTCCCGAATTTAATGCCGTCGTGGGCCGAGATCGATCTGCGCAATTTGGGCAATTTGTTTTCACAACATCCTGTTTACCGCACCCGTAACAAAAAGTTCGTCTTTTTAATTTACAAATATTATAAGTGTGACCTTTCATGTCACAATTCCAGCAGGTAATTTTTGGGGTTTCGCGCGACATATTATTTAACAAATATCTATTATTGTTTTCCCTCTTATTTAAATCGTTAGTTAAATTATTGGTTTTAATATTTAATTTAGGTAATTCTATTTTTTCTTTATCTTTGTCGTTCTCATTTAGATAAGCTACAGCTGGTTTTACCGGGATAAACGTTCGTTTGTATCTACTACTCGCTGGGGTATCGTATTTCTCGTTACGAAGTTTCAGCTCCTGCACCCGTTTGCACCTGTTCTTTAATTGCGTTAAGTTATTTATATTTTCTAATGCAATATGTGCCGAAAAGAAAGGATTTAAATTACGAATCACTTGATCTACTATAAATTTTTCGGGGACATTTTTATCAATTCTAAAATACAATGCTTCAATAGTCATTATAAACGATAATACATTTTCATTTTGACCTTGCATACGGTCTTGCACTTTCTTTTTCAAAATATATTCGAAATCGCGAGGTAAAAATTCTAACTTTAATTTATCAACTAAATCATCCCAAGTCGCGATATTTTTCTTTGCATTTCTAAGCCAAATTGTCGCTTCATCTTTAAACAAATCGTGAGCTGATATTAATAGCTCTTCTTTAGTTACTTGTCTAGCTTCACGGAAATCTTCGACTTGGTCTAAAAATTCTAAAATGTCTTGTGGGTCATTATGTCCACTATACTTTAAATTCAAAGATAAATTTTGCCCTATTTTTAGGAATTACTCCCGTGTATTTTGATTCTAAAGGCGGGTTTATCGCTACATCAACTAAATTTGCGGACGCGTTATTTTTATTTACTTCCGTATCTATTAATTCCTCTAAAGCCCCTTTCATTATTTGAGCTTCCGCATCTAACATAGTCATTATAAAAGTTTGCTCTTCAGTTAATTGAATTGATTTTATTAAATTAATTCTATTCGATACGTGCATTAATCGCGAATTTATTTGCTTTTGGGTGTCCGTATTTATTAATTCTTCAACATTTTTTTCTAACAATAAAGCTATTTCTTTAATTGACTCGTTAAGTTCGGTTTCATTTTCCCAATTTAATTTGGTTAATTCAGGTATAATTTCTGGATTATTTAGTGCCAATTCTAATTGAATTCTTTGAGATACGCGTGTGATACGCGGGATTATTTTCCTACTCTCTAACTCAAACAACAATTCCGATTTAGTTAAATATTTCGGTTCCATTTTACGTTATTTTAATTTGATTTTACAAATTACGCTAGATACTGCAACAATTCTTTAATTTTACTGCCGCCCGGTATTTATCGCGTTACGCTCAGGGTGTTTCTTAGTATCGCCAAAATCTACCCCTAGATACACAAACAAAAATCAACATTATTAAAATACACAATATCAACGCTATTAAGATACACAAATATTAATATTCTGCCCAATCCTTCAGCAATTTTCTGATCAGGTCCATGCGCGTTGTGCGTCACTTTTGTTAGACACTTTCTCCAGTCTGCAGGTTTACCCACCTGAAAAACTTCTTACTAATATTGCCTCGAGTAGTCAGCGGTCCTCAAATGCAAATCTTGGTATTTGCCAGAGGCCAGGTTTCAAATTGCTTACTTTTGATTATTGGGCAGATTATCAATAAAACAAGAAAACATCAAATAAAGTCGTATAATCTAAATCGTTAAAAAATATGCACATTATTCACAGAAATTATTATTATTAATTTAATCACCTTAGCCATCTTTACATTTATTTTTAAATAAAAGATAATTATCATTACTCAAATTCAAATTCTCCTTCGTGGAGCGACATTCATATCCATTCACTCAATATTTACTTCTTAAATCTACCTATGGCTTAAACAGCACACGATATTTAATTTATCTCTATCTAATTTAATCTATTTATGTGATTAGGTGTACTTATCACCAAGCAAAATAATACTGATATTGTTCAAGATTGCTAAAAACACGTTATCAAAATTTAAGACCAGTGGCCCGATCGACATATGCGTAGCACTGTTCACTGAAGCACTTTCTTATCTCTAATACAATAAAATGTTACCTTTAGAATAAAATTTGGGAGGCGTAGATTGTGGCAGCGATACATTTCCGACATATTGGAGTGGATACCCCCTGAGCGCTAATAGATGATTGTCCAATCGTGTGATCCATCGAGTTTATTGACGGTGCGGTAGTCGGATTTTTATCCCGATTTTTTAATTGAGGTTGCGTTGTCTTGGCTTTATTCACCACTTGGAGATATTAAAAACATTGATTGTTGCAATATTAGCTATCGATTGTAACTTTCTGATTGAATATTATCATAACCACATTCAATTTATAAATTTCCACAAACTTTTTATTCTGCTACTATTTACGGTACTTCCGTTATTAGGAAACTTGGGTTCGTTAATGTTAATCGGCACGTTATTATTAATACGTTTTAGTCATTTACGGTTATTAAGGTAATTTCTTTATTGGAAAACTTGAGTTCTTTTATTTTAATCGGCACGTTATTATTAATACGTTTTATTCATTGTCTTGCACTAAACTATTTACGCTAGTTCGATAAGTTAGCCGGCACCGATATTTCCTTTCGAGTTAGGTAATAATTTCCCCTTTTTAACTTTGGGTTTTTCGAGACGATAATTATTAGCGGCTTCCGGTAATTTAATAAGTTTCACAAATTCTGAAACTATCACACAAAACCGAATTGCGCGTTCGCTAAGTTACAAAATTGTCTTTCTTCATCTAGAGTCTCGAGGGAACTAACTGCGTTTTCTACCCTTTCCTATTACTTTTTTCACATTCAACGGTCTCGCGACGTTTTCAAGGTGATTCTAGCTTGCAGTTTTAATCGTGTTGGCGGTTAAGAGACGACACGTGTCAATTACTCAGCTTAACACTGCCTTTCTTTTAGTATATTAACCTTAAATTTATTCTCAAGTAATATCTGGTCTACCTTTTAATTGCAACTCTTTATACATTCTCTGCATTTACGCTGGAAGTTACGTTGTATTTTGTCAACTCAGCGGCGTCATATAGACGACCATAACAGATTAGTTATTATTATGCGGAATTTTTATTCAAAGTATATTAATATGAGATATTATTCTAAAGAAATTTCGATTTTATTACTCTAATTTGCTAAATCGTGTTACGTAAAAATTGGAGCGTAACAGTAATTTGAGCGATATTCGGTTTTGTGCTTTCGGGACCACAACTTTTAAAAACGAACAATTAAACGAAATGGAAACTTTATTTAAATTGCATAGCAAAGAAAATAATATTGGAAAATTTGAAAATAAATATAAAACGGTAATATAAATTATTAAATGCTGAGGCTTACTTTTTCTTAATTTTAATCTTCCTTTTTTGATAGATATTGCTTGAACCATACAATCATATCGATGAAATTAAGGAAAACGTTTTCGTGATACTATTATTCAAGGGTACAACTTTTTAATAAACCTCGATCGAGATGACATTGAATTAATTACAAAATTTGTTCAATGGGCACATACATCTTCTTTGTTGTAAGTATATTAAATTTTAAATAAGAACAAAATTCTATAATTTCCTCATAATATTGTCCATTTTTGAACTGCCAAAATCAAATTATTTTCGGACGTTTTCAATAATCAATTAGACGTTTTCTTCATTTAATTAACTTAATTTTCTTACAGGCTGGACGATATTCAAGATTCTTCTGAATTAAGGAGAGGAAATCCTGCTGCTCATGTTATATATGGCGTAGGTCGTACTGTTGCAGCAGTTGCTTTTTCTATTCCAGACTTTTTCTCCTAAGGTAAAAGAGTTTTTAGTTTATCTTAAACTGTTGCAAGAAGCGTATAATATGAAAATTTTTCAGCTAAAGCTTATTGCACTAAATTGTGTTCAAAAATTATTACAAGGACAAATAATGGAGATCTATTGGAGAGATCATTTTATATGCCCTAGTGAAGATGACTACTTGGACATGGTCAGCAAAAGTATGACTATTATGCCCGGTTTCACAAACATTTAAACAACGATTATATTATTTAAGCCTAAATTTAAGCCGAAATTGTAGTTTAAATATTTGTAAAACCAGGCATGAGTTTTTTAATTTTAAAATACTTTTCTTTATTTTTTGTACCTTCATTGATGTACATTTTTCAGAGAGTGGTCAATTGATCTTGACCGTAAGTGCTTACATGCAATTTTACAGTAAAAATAAGAATAAGGTAAATTTCGATAAATTATCGATCCTTATTTCATTATACTTTCAAATAGCGGATGATTACAAAGGGTTAAAATCAAAATCGGTAAGCTGGTTTTATAATAATAATATTAGACTAAAATTTTTAAAATTAAAAAGTGAAATAAACAATAATACGAAATATTATTAGTAAGCTTTCAGCAATGGTTACTGCTGTCATCAGACGCATAATAATAAACCATTATTTTGTTTTATTGTTTATTTAACCTTTTAATTTTAAGAATTTTAATCTAATATTAATTTCAGAGGTTAATAATATACGGGTGTTCATTTTAAAACTTTCAGCAATTAATACTCAAAAACCAAAAGTCAGATGAAAAAATGTTTTGAACGAAAGTTGTATGATAGGAAGGGGGACAGAATATGGCATAATTGTTTTCTTAATTTATTGACCTTTTTAAGCTCATTTGAAGGTCAACTTTGGTTTTTTAAATGGCACCTTAATTTTTTAGCAGATTCATATTTTGCATGAAAAATAAACAACTTTTGTTGAAAATTTTTTATCCACATTAGGATTTTCGAGTAAGATGCGTTGAAACAAAATAAAAACATTTTAATAAACTGCAGCTGATTATATCGAAATTTATTTTTTTAAAAGTTTGAAGGCTGTTATTGCTTTTGTTATTATTCAACTTGAATTATTTTAGAACAATGAAAACAAAACACTGTCAAAACAAATAAATTGACATTAGTTTCTTCAACTATTGTTAGTTTTGTGATTTTCAGTGAGTTTTATTTTTCCCGTTCGCTTTAGATCTGATAAAAGTTCGCAATTAGATCATTAAAATGGTTTATACTGTAGAAGAAAGAATCGAATTAATTTTCTTGTACGGAGCTCAAAATGAAAATGCTGCAAGAACTGCAGAATCTTATAACGCGAGACAACCTGGTAGAAATGTCTCTCATAGGTATGTTATAGACCTTGTTTCAAAATTTCGGGAAACAGGATCCGTCAAAATAAAACACGCAAGAATTCTACTAGAATATTGGATGACTTAGCTCAAATTGAAGTTATAGGCCATTATGCTTCAAATCCTAATAGTTCGGTGCGTGAAGTTTCTGCTATTAGTGGTCTATCAGTGGGCACTGTTCATAAGGCGCTAAAATTGCATAAATTTCACCCATATAAAATGCAGATTCATCAAACTTTGACCGAGGATGATCCAGACAGACGAGTGGAGTTTAGTGAAGAAATGCTTCAATTATTAACTACACATCCACATTTATTGAAATCGACTTGTTTTTCTGATGAGTCAACCTTTTTTAAATGGATTTGTCAATAAACACAACTGTCGATATTGGTGTGATGAAAATCCTCATGTGTTTACTGATGGACATACACAGTGGCCGCAGAAGGTAAACGTGTGGGCTGGTATACTTGGTGATACAATTATTGGACCATTATTTATTGATGGAAATTTAACAGGTCAAAAATATCTAGAAATGCTTGAAGATACAATCTATCCTTTAATAGTTGATGCGTTAGAAAGTCAAAGTGACGAAGAAGGACACCTGGAGCTCGATGAAACTGTTTTGCATTTTCAACAAGATGGCGCACCTCCTCACTATACTATTCCTGTTCGAAACTGGTTAGATGATAAATTTCCAGGGCAGTGGATCGGCAGACGAGGACCGATAGAATGGCCAGCTAGGTCCCCTGACTTAACTCCTCTTGATTTCTTTTTATGGGGACATTTAAAATCTGTAATTTATGATACAATACCAGCTAATATTGAAGAGTTAAAATTTCGAATCACAGTGGCTTGCAAAAATATTACGAAAGAAACTTTTGAAAATGTTAGAAACGAGTTTCAACAAAGGCTGTATCATTGTTTAGCTGTAAATGGGGAACATTTTGAAAACTTGTTATGAAAACACTCGCTTACAAACATTTTTCTACTGTTTAATACTAATAAATAGCCTTCTAAAACATGTAAATATTAAATTTTGATTAACAATGGTTAGTTGATAATAATGTTTTTATTTTGTTTCAACGCATCTTACTCGAAAATCCTAATGTGGGATAAAAAATTTTCCTACAAAATTGTTTATTTTTTTGCAAAATATGAATCTGCTAAAAAATTAAGGTGCCATTTAAAAACCAAAGTTGACCTTCAAATGACCTTGAAAAAGTCAATAAATTAAAAAAATAATTATGCCATATTCTGTCCCCTTTGCTATCATACAACTTTTGTTCGAAACATTTTTCATCTGACTTTTGGTTTTGAGATATTAATTGCTGGAAGTTTTAAAATGAACACCGGTATATAATTTCTATAATAATAATAATAAATGTTTTTGTTACTTGAATAAAATTGTTTTTCAGCATTGCGAAGCTAAAGGCTTTTGCGACGATATTAGGGAAGGAAAATTTACATTTCCTATTGTTCATGCAATTAACAACCATCCGAATGACAATCGCATATTGGGTGTTATTTTTCGTTTAGTGATTTAATATTCTAAGAGTAAAGTACTCATTTTCCTACTGCAACATAAAAGTCAGAGTAACAATACGGAAAATGAAGAAATCACTGAATTAATCGTTTAATATACCTTATTAAATAATACAGTAAGATTAATTTGCAGATATTTTGAAAATGCGGACAACCAATGTTGATTTGAAAATAAAATGTTTGAAATTGCTGGAAGAATTTGGGAGTATGGAATACACGAGGAATAAATTGGTTTACTTTCAAAATCTAATTATTCAAGAAATGGAACAACTTGGGTTTACGAATCAGTACGAAATATTATTTAAAATTCAAAATTTTTATGAATAATCTTTAATTGTTTTTGTCTACTAATTCTCAAATTTTCAAAACCTAAATAAAATTAACCTAATTTTTTTTGCATATTTGTATAGTAGGTATTTATTATTTTAATCGTTTTTTAATTTCTTCTCTCGAGTTCCGAGAGCCGTAATTATATTTTTCAAAGCACACAAAATTTTCAAATTGTTCAGTTTGAAAAAGCACTGGTTTTGTATAGTTTGATAGTATGCATTTTTAGTTTTGGACGTATACGGCTCCAGGAGTCCAAAAATTTAAACAATCGATTATAAAAAATGTTATCAAGATTTATACTATTTTAATTTAACAAAGAGAGCAGATTAAATTGTTATTATTTTATTATAAAAAGAAATGCTACTACGACACTACTTCAAAATTGCATTTGTCGGACCAAATGATTTTCGACCAAACCTCCAAATTTGCTGGTCGAAGCGTTATGATATGGGATTGAATGACAGTCTCAGGATTGGAAAAAATGTTTTTATGCGAAAGTCGAATGAACAGTGTCACCTATAGCAATGTTGAAATTCAGTTTGATGGATTCATACACAAAATTTTTCCAAATACGAACCATATATGTGTCGTTCATTGTAAAAGTGAAGTATCTCCATCTAACTGAATTTTGAAATATCTAGCTTTTTGCAAAAGTAATGTGTCGAAAAAATACAAGAAAAACAATTAACGTCATCTGTGGTATTATAGTGCATATTATGGAGTTGCTTCATTTTAGAATGAAAGATATGGATAAATTTAATTCTATTAAGTAATAAAATGTAAAATTTTAAAAATGGAGTTGCACCACTTTTACAATGAGCGACAGATATATAACCATTATATATGAGCAAGATAATGCGCCTTGCCATAGATTACAAACCACAAGGTATTGTTTTGCGTCAAAGAAGATGACTGTGTTAGATTGGCCCGCACAGTCACTTGATCTAATCCCCATCGAGCATTTGTGGTCAATACTAAAATAAAATGTTGCTAAACATAATAGCAAGTCAAAATTGACCTACAAAAAATTTGCAGTTGGAATGGGAAAAGTTGTGATCCATTGATCTGTAACTCATTAATCATGAGTATCCTGAAAAGAGCTGCAGTGGTCATAAAGGCCAAAGAAGAGCCTACAAAATTTATATTTTCTTAAATTACTGCATTATAGCGCATTAGTGAGGGTGCCTTACTGCCGTGAGCAAGGCTGTATATTAGTATAAATTAACTTTTAAATTTTTATTCGCATGTAATAAGATCAACCCTTCTCTTAATGTATATGATTGTAGGAAGTGATCGAGCTTTTCTGTCAATAATCTTAATTGGCGCTGCACAGGATATTTAAGCAATTCTCTCTTAGCGTTGTTGTTTTATTAAAATTTTAATTGGATATTCTGGATTCTAGGAGAACTTCAACAATAGACGATTAGTAATTAATTCTACAAAAGCTAGATGAAAAATAATTGAAAAAGTATCCTTATCTCTAGACAAGTAAAAATATTATTAGATAATTTAGAAAATGTAAGTACTATTCAACGCTAGACTTAGCTCACGAGGGGAGACGGGCAACTTCCTCTCACTGAATTGATTCATTTTCATTATGCGTGTAGGTCTTGTATTAGATTTCAACAGCTGCAAGAATAAGGGCACGCTTCTTTGGCAATTTCGAGAAAATTGAATTTGAATAATTATATGTATATTATTGATGAACTGCATAAAATTAACATAAATTTGGTAAGTTGTTAATGGAATTGCGTAAGATTGCAAAAAAATAAAAACATATGCAAAGGGTACTCCAGCTTCCGCCAATTTGTTTTTTTTTTAATTTTTTTGATTATTAATTCCCCCAGTATAATTTATGTCATCGTTCTCAAGAAAACCAAAGCGCTATAATAAACCCTACTCATAATCTGTAAACATTAAATATTTTACCTTTAGCAGTGAGGCACTGGAGGGTGTTCCACACCCCAGACCCCCGGTTTATGCAATTTATTTTTATTAGTAATAAATTGAAGACATCAGCATAACCGATCTAGAACAAATCTCTAGAAAAACTAATTAATCCTAACTTCAACAAGTCACACTTACGTAACTAATATTAAAATTAGCTAAAATTATAAACCATAGTTGTAGAGACCGGGGGTCTGGGAGTACTCTACACCTCCGGGAACACTCAAACTGTGATAGATTAATTTTGCAAACTTATGGTTATCAGTATTAAGCAATAATGGTAAAATTATTAGCACAAAAATATAAAGCCGTGACCAAGAATCGGGGAAGGAGGGATTATAAATTCCCCAGTATAATATGTTCTCGTTGTCAAGAAAATCAAAACGCTATAATATACCCTACTCATAATCTGTAAACATTGCATGTTTTACCTTTTAGCAGTAAAGCACTGGAGGGTGTTCCACACCCCCCAGACCCCCCGGTTTGTGCAGTTTATTTTTTATTAGTAATAAATTAAAGACATCAGCATAACCGATCTAGAAAAAATCTCTAGAAATACTAATTAATCCTAACTTTAACAAGTCACACTCAAGTAACTAATATCCCAATAAGCCAAAGTTGTCGAGACCGGGGGTATGGGGATGTGGAGCACCCCCCAGGAACACTCAAACTGTGATAGATAAATTTGTAAACTTATGGTTATCAGTATTAAGCGATAATAGTGAAAGTTTTAGCACAAAAATATAAAGCCGTGACCAAGAATCGGGAGAGGGGATTATAAATTCCCCAGTATAATATGTTCTCGTTGTCAAGAAAATCAAAACGCTAGAATATACCCTACTCATAATCTGTAAACATTGAATGTTTTACCTTTCAGCAGTGAGGCCACACCCTCAGACCCCCGGTTTGTGCAGTTTATTTTTAATAGTAATAAATTGAAGACATCAGCATAACCGATCTAGAAAGAATCTCTAAAAATACTAATTAATTCTAACTTTAACAAGTCACACTCAAGTAACTAATGCCCGATTGCACGACCTCCGACTAAAAGTGGCCCTTACCTAAGTGATCCTTAACTATAAGGTTCAGATTAGTTTAGGTTGCATTGCATCACCTTTACATAACGTCGGCTTAGTTAAGCTTCAGATTAATTTAGCAACACCGCATTTTATAGTAATTTTGGTAATATTTTAGGAATTTTACACAGACATAAATTTTAGGTTGGTTAAACTTGCAAACAAAAACAAAATGCATATACTACATAACCTTATATTATTCTTTTACATTCAACGTTATTGTTCATTGTAGAAATTTAAAAAATATCTAAAAAACAAGTTTATAGGAGATACAGAATTATTTCTGTCATATGGATATTACAATTGTGGCTCAATTTCTCTCAAAACCCTAACAACTGTCTCCTTCTGAAGTCGAAATCTTTTAAAAAACGACAAATCATCCATACTATTAATATAGTTTGCTCTTTCGTAAATTTGTCTTGAAAAACCATGATTAATTATTAAAATTTTTAATAATTTTTTAATTAATATTAAAATATTTAATAAAACTTCCAAATCGTCTTCAAACAAGTCGTGCATCATTTCATTCATGTTGTGCGCAAATATAACACACTTTATTGAAATATTATTAATGTTTTTAACCTATAAATTTACCTCACAACCATAAAATTATTCATCAATTTCTGTCATTTAAGGTTAAGGAACAGTTTAAGCCGCAGATTTCGTCGGCTTAAATTTAGGTGGTTCATAAGAGGTTAAGGAACACTTAATTCGGTGGTGCAATGGAATAGGTGGCACTTAATGATTTAAGGAACAGTTAACACTTTAAGGAGAGGTCGTGCAATTGGGCATAATATCCCAATAAGCCAAAGTTGTTGAGACCGGAGGGTATGGGGTGTGGAGCACCCCAGGAACACTTAAACTGTGATAGATAAATTTGCAAACTTATGGTTATCAGTATTAAGCGATAATGGTGAAAGTTTTAGCACAAAAATATAAAGCTGTGACCAAGAATCGGGGCGGGGTAATTATGAATTCCCTCAGTATCCCATATCCTCGTTGTCAAGAAAACTAAAACGCTATAATAAACCCTACTCATAATCTGTAAACATTGATGCCCGATTGCACGACCTCCGACTAAAAGTGGCCCTACCTAAGTGATCCTTAACTGTAAGGTTCAGATTAGTTTAGGTTGCATTGCACCACCTTTACATAACGTCGGCTTAGTTAAGCTTCAGATTAATTTAGCAACACCGCATTTTTATAGTAATTTTGGTAATATTTTGGGAATTTTACACAGACATAAATTTTAGGTTGGTTAAACTTGCAAACAAAAACAAAATGCATATACTACATAACCTTATATTATTCTTTTACATTCAACGTTATTGTTCATTGTAGAAATTTAAAAAATATCTAAAAAAACAAGTTTATAGGAGATACAGAATTATTTCAGTCATATGGATATTCCAATTGTGGCTCAATTTCTCTCAAAACCCTAACAACTGTCTCCTTCTGAAGTCGAAATCTTTTAAAAAACGACAAATCATCCATACTATTAATATAGTTTGCTCTTTCGTAAATTTGTCTTGAAAAACCATGATTAATTATTAAAATTTTTTAATAATTTTTTAATTAATATTAAAAATATTTAATAAAAACTTCCAAATAGTCTTCAAACAAGTCATGCATCATGTCATTCATGTTGTGCGCAAATATAACACACTTTATTGAAATATTATTAATGTTTTTAACCTATAAATTTACCTCACAACCATAAAATTATTCATCAATTTCTGTCATTTAAGGTTAAGGAACAGTTTAAGCCGCAGATTTCGTCGGCTTAAATTTAGGTGGTTCGTAAGAGGTTAAGGAACACTTAATTCGGTGGTGCAATGGAATAGGTGGCACTTAATGATTTAAGGAACAGTTAACACTTTAAGGAGAGGTCGTGCAATTGGGCATGAATGTTTTACCTTTTAGCAGTGAGTAACTGGAGGTGTTCCACATCCCCAGACCCCCAGTTTGTTTACTTTATTTTTATTAGTAATAAATTGAAGACATCAGCATAAGCGATCTAGAAAAATCTCTAAAATACTAATTAATTCTAACTTTAACAAGTCACACTCAAGTAACTAATATCCCAATATGCCAAAGTTGTAGAGACTGGGGGTCTCGCCATAATGCTAGTTTTTATTGGTTCAAAAGTAAGCGATCACAGTGTTTGATATAAACGTCAGGCTAGAAGGCAGAGTTTTATTAAACGTATCACAAGGTTTCGACAATTAAACATTCACCTAAGAAAATGAATGTTAATCTTTGAAATCTCTAGATGAGATACAGATGATGGTGAAAAACAAAAGTGAAAAATGGAGGTTTTGTTTAGCAAAAAGCTATGAACTTAGGGGCTTTTCTGGGTTGTGAAAGATCGGGCAATAGGAGCAAAGTATCTCTCCAAAAATGTATAATAACGGCAATTTTACACAATTTGGATCATTAAATCAAAAATATGAGCAAATCATAAAAAAAATTTGGCGAAAGTTAATTAATTGCGATTGCGATTTCTGATTACGATTTTCACCATTTTTTTATAAATTAACAATGTAACAGTAGGTAATTAATTAAATAGTATTACAGTAAATGTTCAAATAGATTTCCATTTGCAGTTAAAAAAATTGTACATATCACTTTCAAAAATTTCATGATGATTACTGTACTTACTGTACTGTCTTGTACTTATTTGAAGATTATTCACTATGGCAGCAATTACGTTTGCTTCGGTATCATTACTCGAAGCTTCACCAATAATGTGGTCCTTTTCTAAATTAAAATTTTTTGTTTTGCAGGTGGGTTTAAATACTGGTTTATATTAATTTTGATTATCAATCACTTTCTGAACGGTTGCCAGAGCAGAGCAGGGATTAATCTTTTTGGATATAAGCCAGCAAGGAGGTTCCTTACATTACGTACACTGTTCTATCTATATATTTCGGGCTTCCTTATGTAAGGATACAACCAAGGTCGTTTACCCGTCCCTCAAGAGGGTACTCTAGCAATTAATATCTCAAAGATGTTGCAAGCATCTTGTGAGAGGACCACCGTCTTTACGTGCCTTTCGAAGCACGGAGACGGCATTACAAAGTGAACTCTTCCTGATGCAAACCGGGAGTCCTACCTTAGCAGTTCATCGCGCTAACAACCATGCCAATGACCGTCTCTACGTACATTGTTTCCTACGTTTCCTACATTGTTTCACGTACACTGTTTCCTGAGTAATAAAACTTTTAAATTGATTTTGTTTACTAATTGTATAATTTTCTGCCATTTTATGATCTTGAAAATAAATATTGTGCAAAACTAACAAGCAAGTAATTGTTTAGTCATAAAACAATATTTGCATGGGTATCTTGATAAATTTAATTTTTAACAATTTTCAAACACTTTTTTCTCATTGAATAAAAGTTAAATGAAATCTAATACTCTCATCAACCGTAATTAATATTACTTCATAATTTTCATCTCTTTCATTTTTTCTCTAAATCAATTAGGGAAGCAGGAATTTGATTAATAAATGTGTTTTTACATACAATTTCCCTATGTATGGGTAAACCATTCGACACGCGATAAACATAAAAAATAAAATTTGCGGTTGAACCACAAACTTGGTTAAAAAACGGTTTTAAAAATTAATTTGAAATGCATTTTTCTCATTATTTTAGTTGAAGTAGTTAAAATGAACTTCTATAAGGTTAATGATTTATTTGTAAGCACTCGAAGTGACCAAACTGTTCTAATACAATGGATCAGTTTCATTATTTTTATATTTTACTAGCTGGATACCCGGCTTCGCCTGGGTCTCATTAAAATAAAATACTTTGTCTTTGTCTGAAGTATTTTGATTTTGCAGGGTTGCTTTGCTGAGCTTTTCTTCTCCAGTATTTCAGAACGGTTTCCAGTCTTGCTTCCCGTTGTCCTTTGGTTGCTATAACTTGATTTATTTTAGGAAATGAAATCACTTATAATAGTGTAGGTACTGAATGTGAATATACCAAAGTAAAATTACCATATATCAATTACAGGTATTGGCGATGGGAATCTCGTTCCATTCATGCGCGTCCGCAATTTTTCACCTTTTTTAAATTAAGCTTTTCGGTCCCAGTTTTAGCGGAAAACCTATTCCGAGTCCTAATAAGATATTGTGCAAAATTTGGTTGAAATCGGTCAAATGGTTCAGGAGAAAATGGAGGACAAACAAACAGACATTGATTTTATATATATAGATTATTTTAGAGGTCAAACTAAGACATTAGTTTTTTACAATTTATTGAGTGCGTTGAAATTTAAAAGAGTCAGAGTCATGACGTAAATTCAAATAAATAAACTAACAACATTTAGATAGAAGTGCACGAATATCCTGTTCGCAGCGCCAAATAAGAATATTGATAGAAAACTTTTTTACTTCAAATATGAACTTGAATGAGTAGTTTATCAGTTTAAATTGAAATTAATGCTGATGTTACAAATTAAGGTATGTACATGCAATAATTAAACTATAATGGTTAATTTATATGAATATAATTATATTGTGTTGAATTCGACTAGTAGTAATAAAATTTAATAACTTATTATTAGCTTTATATGTAGATTTTGAGTCGTAAAAATTATTAAAAATAAAAATTTCCATTTTTAATTAATCAGATTTCAACTATTAAAATAATTTAAGAATTGTTTGTTACATAACTGAGCAGTTTTTTTGTTACAATTAAAATTTAACTAATACCTTACATTGTTATTACACATAGTACATGGAAATGCGATGGAAACTCATAGGTATGATGACCTGTTAATAAATCTTTCTAGGTATGGCAGATGAAAGATGAAAGGTGGTGGATTCTATTTTTAAAATTAAGAGTCACTATCACTATCACTATTAGCCTGTTTCTCTCCACTGCTGGATAAAGGCCTTCCCATAATTTTCCATCTTTCTCTATCTTCTGCCATGATCATCCATCCACTGCCTGTTGTCTTCTTTATTTCGTCCCTCCATCGTGTTTTTGGGCGTCCGGTGCTTCTTCTTCCAGATCTCGGTCTCCACTGTAGCATTCTCCTTGTCCACCTATTATCCTTTGTTCTGGCCATGTGTCCTGCCCAATTCCACTTGAGCTGGGATGCTCTTTCCACCACATCTTTTAGTCCTGTCTGTTGCCTTATCCACTCGTTTCTTTTATGGTCTCTTAGGGTTATATTTAGCATTTGTCGTTCCATTGCTCTTTGCGTGACTCTAAGTTTCTTAGCATTAGACTTTGTCAAACTCAAGTTTCTGAGCCATACGTTAGGACAGGAAGGATGCATTGGTCGTAAACACGTCGCCTAAGCGACATTGGTATTTTAGACTTTAAGATATATTTCAATCTTCCAAAAGCTCTCCATCCCAGCTTGCATCTTCTGGTTATTTCAGGTGTCATATTGTCCTTATCAGTTGTTATACATTGACCTAAATACACAAACTCCTGCACTACTTCCAAGGTGTTGCCATCGAGCGTAATGCGGATCCCGTCGTGGTTGTCTGTGTTTGACATAACTTTTGTTTTCGATTTGTTTATTTGCAATCCCACCATTTTAGATGCTCTTTGGAGATCTTCTAGCATTATCTGGAGTTCTTCCTCGCTTTCACTCATCAATACAATATCATCTGCAAATCTTAGATGGTTAAGGTACTCTCCGTCTATACATATTCCTTTGTTTTGCCAATCTAGGTCTTTGAAGACGTCTTCCATTGCTGTTATAAAGAGCTTTGGCGAGATTGTGTCACCCTGTCTTATTCCTCTCTGAATTGCTATATTATTTGTTGGTATGTTTGCTTTTATTTTTATTTTGCGTTTTCATATATGTTTTTGATTAGGGTGGAGTACCTGTCATCTATTCTACAGTTTTTTAAAGATCTCATTATTGCCCATATTTCTATTGAGTCAAAAGCTTTTTCGTAGTCGATAAATGCGAGGTATATGGGTATATTATACTCTTTACTTTTTTCCAGTAATAGCCGTAGTGTCTGGAGGTGATCGCATGTGTTATATCCACTTCGAAATCCGGCCTGCTCTCTCGGTTGGTAAAAGTCAATTTTTGCTGTTAGTCTGTTGCTTATTATTCTGGTGAACAGCTTGTATAATTGTGACAATAAGCTTATTGGTCGGTAGTTACCCAGGTCCCATATATCGCCTTTTTTATGGAGTAACATCACTTCTGCTTCCTGCCACGCAGTTGGAACTGTTTGTTCTTGTAAGCAAGTGTTATACAATTCCATTAACTCCGTCAAGACCATCTTTCCGCCCTCTTTTATCATTTCCGCGATAACTCCATCACTTCCTGGTGCTTTGTGGTTTTTGGAGCTTTTTAGAGCGTTTTCTATTTCTTCTCTTGTGATATCGGGTACTTCCTCTGATCCTACATTTAACACTTTAAGTTTATTATAGTACTGTTGCTTTATTGGGCTTGGATGTGCTTTGCTGCTATATAATTGTTGGTAGTATTTTCTACTTGCACCTATCTTCATTCGACCAGTTACAAGGTCTCCATTACTGTTTCTTATCTTGATTATTTCTCTTCTTCCCAGTGACAGGTTCTTTTTTATAGCTTTGGGGCCCTTTTTTTCGTTAATTAATTCTTCTATTATTTTTGTGTTAAATGTTCGGATGTCCTTTCTAATTTCTCTTCTTATGAGTTTATTGATTTCGGCCAGTTCTACAAGATTGTGGTTTTCTTTTGATTTAATTTTTCTTCTCTTCTCCATTAGAGCTTCAGTTGCTTTTGTTATTTTATTGCCACGTGGTTTTTTATTTTTATCTGCTATTGACTTACTAGCCGCAATCAGAGATTCAGATATCTTCCGTGCTTTATCGTTTAACAATGATAGGGCGTCCGGACCGCTCCTACCTTTTCTGCTTCTTAGTTGGTTTTCTAACTCCAACTGATATTCCTCTTTTTTCATCATTAGGTCCTTGGGGCTTATTCGACACATTGGACGTTTAATCATCTTTTGTCGTTCCCATTTCTCATTCATGTGTATTTTAGCTCGTACCATTCTGTGATCGCTACCGTTCGTGATGTTATTCAGTACTGTCGTGTCTTGTACTATGTGTTTATGAGTTGATAAGATGTAATCTATTTCATTTTCGTCCGTCCATTTGGACTTCTCCATGTCCACTTTCTCTTATTTTTCTTTTTGAAGAAGGTATTCATCGCATACAGGTTATTTTGTTCTAGATATTCTAGTAGCATATCTCCTCTTTCATTTCTGGCCCCAATACCATACTCGCCTATGTTATCTTCTGTGGTTTCTTGTTTGGGACCCAGTTTGGCGTTAAAGTCTCCCATTACTATTGTATATTTTACAGGATTTTCTTCGATCCCCATGGTCAGTTCTTCATACAGTTGTTCTACTGCTTCGTCATCGTGGCTGGAGGTCGGAAAGTATACCTGTATTATTTTTATGTTGATTTTATTTGAGTATTTTAAGATAATATATGCTAGTCTATCAGATATTCCTTTGAAACAGGTAACGTTATTTATGACTTTTTTGTTGATGATAAATCCAACGCCTTTTGTATGTGCCTCATCATTTCCCCTATAGTATAGGGTGTCTCCTGTTTTTAGAGTGATGCATCCTTCTCCTTTTCTTCTGATCTCACTCATGCCCACGATGTCCCACTTCACTCTCTTTAGTTCGGTTTGTATTTCTTCCAACTTGTCTTCCGATGCGAGGGTTCGTACATTGTATGTTGCCACGTACAATATTTTTCCTTTTATAGATTTTTCATTCTTGTTCTTGTTCTTGGTCGTCAACGTATGGCAGTCTATTCCAACCCAGGGATTCTTAGCACCCTCCGTCCTTCTCCTATTCCGATGACTGCCGTGATCGGCAGGGTCCAGACCGCTGGGCACTGAGGGCCTTTTTAAACTTTTCTTTCGCTTCATAAATTTTGGGAGTATTAGCCATAAAACACCACGCCGGCCACGCGTCCTGGTAAGTGCGTTTTATACCTTCTGCCAGGTTAAATTAAGAGTAAAGTAGGATAATACCAATATCCTATGCTAGAAAACAAAATAAAACTGTTAACAGATAACTTAAGATAACAATCTAAAGCATTCAGCCTGCTCTGTAAAAAGTATTTAAATGTAATTAAATATATTGAATACTTTAAACTATTTAGATTACACCAAGTCACGATCGCAACCCTATAAAACATGGTGTATGGAATAAAGTTTTGAAGCAATTTTTAAAAATTATCAAAAAGAAATAAAATAATATTTCTGTTGAGCATTGCCATCAAATAGTGGAGATTATACTACGTTGATATAGAAAGATAATTATAAAAATACAGTATTCAACAGAATATTAATATTTCGGCAAGGACAAAAAGATTATACAGAAATTTATTAAAAACAATTTCTGTTACTAATTTTTATACCAAGATTTTTGTGCGTTCTTTAGTTTTAGATTCCACACTTAAGCAAAGCCGGGGTTCGTTAACATCAAACCAGAAATATACCGAAGTTAGAAGGATTCCCAATGACAAAGGGTATTTTTGACGAGATAAATACGATTTTCTTGTGCGGAGCTGGGTGAATTTTTTAAAACTTTAAGGGTGTGTAATGGTTGTTATTTAATGATAAAATTTTGTGGGCATTTGGAGTCATTTTTGTGTCGAGTGTTATTGTTTAGTCGACGGGTTCTTTGTCGCATCGCACCGATTTTAATTGTTTGTTTTTCCCCGTCAGTTCAGTCACAGTTAAGACTGTTGCTGTCGCAAGAAGCGCCTCTTGCTTCTACTGTTTCACGATAGGGTGTAATTTTTGGAAACACCTGTTGTAGTTTAAAAACTATTAACAGATGCCGCTACCAATAATAATAATAGTAATTTTTCATTTTTTTTAAACAAAAAGTTTTCTTTGTTTTAAAAAAAATAATTGCGGCTCTTGGAATTCTATTAGAGAAGCCAATAAGAAACCAATTAAAATAATAATTACATACAAATATTTAAAAAAAATTAGTTTAAATTTAGATTTTAAAAATTTGAGAATTAGTAGACAAAAACAATTAAAGATTATTCATAACAATTTTGAATTCTAAATAATATTTCGTGCTGATTCGTAAACCCTAGTTGCTTCATTTCTTGAATAATTAGATTTTGAAAGTAAACCAATTTATTTCTGGTGTATTCCATACTCCCAAATTCTTCCAGCAGTTCCAAACATTTTATTTTCAAATCAACATTGTCTGTGCGCATTTTCAAAATATCTGCAAATTAAGCTTACTGTAATATTTAGTAGGTACATATTATATTGACCACTTAAGGAATAAAGTGCCATCGATAATTTAATTCGGTGACTATTTTCATTTCTTCGTATTGTTACTTAGGCTTTCATGTTACAGTAGAAAAGTGGTATTTTACTTTCAGAATATTAAATCACTAAACGAAAAATAGCTTACCTAATATGCGGTTGTCATTCGGATGGTTGTTAATTGCATGAACAATAGGAAATGTAAATTTTCCTTCCCTAATATCGTCACAAAACCTTTAGCTTCGCAATGCTAAAAACAATTTTATCCAAGTAACAAAACATTTATTATTATTATTACAAAACAGCTTACCGATTTTGATTTTAACCCTTTGTAATCGTCCGCTATTTGAAAGTATAACGAAATAAGAATCGATAATTTGTTGAGATTGACCTTATCCTTACTTGTATTGTAAAATTGCATGTAAAGACTTATGACCAAGAACAATTGACCGCACTCTGAAAAATACACTACAATGTAGGTACAACAAATATGGAAAACGCATGTATTTTAAAATTTAAAAAATCAATAGTCATACTTTTGCTGACCATGTCCAAGTAGTCATCTTCACTAGGACATATAAAATTATCCTCCAATAGATCTCCATTGCTTGTCCTTGCAATAATTTTCGAAAGAACTCAGGGCAATAATCTCAAGCTGAAAAATTTCCTTATTACACGCTTCTTGTAATAAGCAACTCTTTACCTTAGTAAAAAAAGTTTTGAATAGAAAAATCAACAGCTGCAACAGTACGACCCACGCCATAAATAACATGAGCAGCAGGATTTCCTCTTCTTAATTCAGAAGAATCTTGAATATCATCCAACCTGTAAGAAAATTAATGTTAAACTGAAATAAAAATTATTAAGTTAATTAAATGAAAAAATCGTCTGATGACAGTAGTAATTGATTATTATTGAAAACGTCTGAAAATAATTTGATTTTGGCAGTTCAAAAATGGACAATATTATTAGGAAATTATAGAATTTTGTTCTTATTTAAAATTTAATATACTTACAACAAAGAAGATGTATGTGCCCATTGAATAAATTTGTAATTAATTTAATGTCATCTCGATCGAGGTTTATTAAAAAGTTGTACCCTTGAATAATAGTATCACGAAAACGTTTTCCCTTAATTTCGTTGATATGATTGTATGGTTCAAGCAATATCTATCAAAAAAGGAAGATCAAAATTAAGAAAAAATAAACCTCAGCATTTAATAATATATATTACCGTTTTATATTTATTTTCAAATTTTCCAATAATATTTTCTTTGCTATCCAATTTAAATAAATTTTCCATTTCGTTTAATTGTCCGTTTTAAAAGTTCTCGTGGTCCCGAAAGCACAAAACCGAATATTGCTTAATTTACTCCCTAAACGTGCTTATATAGCCGCACCTCGATTTCCTTAAAATTTAATTTTAATCTGAATTGCATTCTGGTTTTTTATAATTAATTTATTTTATTATTAATTTATTAATTATAAAAATTTATAATTAATAATTAAAACTCGTGTTAACTTGAATATATAGTGTGTTTTGTTAGTATAGTTTCGATTTCAATTTTTCCTGGTGCTTTCCATTTATATTCTACACAAACATAACAATAACTCAAATTTTCTTTTTTTGTCTTGATGGTATTAAACTGAAACTAGTAGGCATTGAGAATTTTGTTTTATTTGGCAAGAACTTACCCCTAATTGATAATAATAACTTTTAGTGATAAGTTGATAAAAAAATTGTTGAAAATTGGCCGTTTTTTCGCCGATGAAACCCATGTATCCCCTTAAACATATTATTTCTTTGCAAAAATTTCGTCCACTATCTGATGTTCAATCAACCAATTAATAAATTCGTTTTGCTTAAAATGGTCTGCTGGTTTGAATTCTTGCGTCAGTAAGATCTTGTAGTCATTCAGATACAGATCTGCCACGTAATTAAACAAAATTAAACTTAAAGATGGTTTGCTTCTTTGGCTAGCTCGTAAAGGCAAAAAGGTAAACGTAAGAGCTGGTACTTCTTGTGATCGTAAAAGGTAAATATACAGGGGAAAAGTTAAAGTTACGCACTGAAGAGCAAACCGACAAGTTAATATCAGGGTGCCACAAAGTTTAAAGACCACCCTGTATGTAAAATCAGTAGTCCACAAATAAACTGCAAAATTAAAACTGCTGCAAAAAGTAACCAGGTCTAAAGGTGTAAGTAACAGTATGTTGTTTCTTGTGTTTTCCAGATTTAATTGTTTCTTAGGTATTTTACAATTAAGCGCAATATTGGTATTGTCACAATAGTGGCATATTTAGGGGTGGACAAAGGGGAAATTGCCCCTCACCCCTCAAGAATGACTCGGATTGTATCCCAGAAGCCCTCCGTGATAAAAATAATGTTTACTACAAGATTTTAAAATTTAAATAAGTTTGAGTTTGAAATAAGTTTTGAACTTCTTTTATTTTTTGATTTTTGGAATTTCTCAGTTAACTCTTTACCACTAGGTGGATTAACGAGAATCCGAAAAATAATCCGGTTTCCTCCCCTCTCCAGGCATTGTTTAAATAGGTCACTGCTAATCGCAATATAAACAGATCCCGCATAATATATAAATTTAAAGCTCTAAACCTTATAGACAAAAATTGGAAAAATATTAAATCCAACGCTGTTATTGGGATACCCCGAGAGGTTAACCGCTGGTGAAGTTTTTTGTACATATCTCATGAAGTACATGACATCTCATGTGAAGTACATGAAGTACTTCACGTGGAACATCCTCCAGTGCCTCTGCAACGGAAGATCTTCAATTTACTTCTGATAAAAAATAAACTACTCGATCCGGGGGTCTGGGGACGTGGAACACCCTCCAGTGCCTCTGCAACGGAGATCTTCAGTTTACTTCTGATAAAAATAAACTATTTAATCCGGGGGGTCTGGGGGTGTGGAACACCCTCCAGTGCACAAATTTTAGAATGAAGAACATTGCAGAACATGCAGAACCCCAGACCAAGTAGTTTACTTTTTATCAGAAGTAAACTGAAGATCTCCCGTTGCAGAGGCACTGGAGGGTGTTCCACACCCCAGACTCCCCGGTTTAAATAATTTATTTTTATTAAAAGTGAATTAAATATTTAAGCATATCTCAAGTTTATTAAAATAAATTATTAAATTTATTAAAATTGGTAAATGTGTTTAATTCGTAATTTGACAATTAATTATAAATTGAGTAATTATAAATTCCTGAATTATATGAAGTACGAAGTATCCAGAATTATCATGAATTACGTGAAGTGTGAAGTTAATTGT
The DNA here is from genome assembly GCA_036346125.1 of Lycocerus yunnanus. Taxonomy (NCBI): domain Eukaryota; kingdom Metazoa; phylum Arthropoda; class Insecta; order Coleoptera; family Cantharidae; genus Lycocerus; species Lycocerus yunnanus. The sequence goes on along the minus strand of JARFIX010000032.1, from coordinate 2,681,374 downwards.
ACACGATTTCCTCTAGCGGTTGACCCTCAGGATACCCTAACATTATAAAATTGTAAAATAAATAAAAACTATTTTTTTGCTTTTAACAATTTTATAATTTTTTGTTTAATGTTAAAAGATTTATTAAATAATTTTGCCAGTCCTCTCCCCAACAAACTTTTAAATAGTTTTAAAACGAAAGAGGTACAAACGAAAATAAAGGATGCACAATCGATTTAGACCAGACTCGTTTGAATTAAAGATTCGAAATAGGAAGGGGGAAACATGCACATTAATATTATTCATATAATCCAATCGAAATATAATCCAACATATTTACTAGCAACGACAACGTATTAGTTAATATTCTTTAAAATTTATTAGAATTTATAAGAAATTAGTTTATTATATAAAACCAATTTATTTTATTAAAGAAATTTTTATAATAAAGCTTTTTTAATTTCAATTTTGTCCTCCCTCCCTGCAAAAGATTTAATATTACACGTCCATAATATTCAATGTTTCTGTGAACTTGTAATTTAATTAAATTTATTTAATACATAAGTTGTATAAAAGCAATATATAATAATTAATTGTATAATTAGAAAGATTTAAGGGCGGGTCTGGGTTTTCACTTTCGAAAAATCGTTTTTTTGTTTTATCTTATTGTTTAACATTTCAAGAATATGTCCTCAAAATTTTAATCCGATCTAAGCAATATTCTTGAAGTTATTGTTTAATTAGTTAAACAATAACTAATTAATAACTTGTTAATTAGTTATTGTTTCACTTTTTGCTTCATAAACTTTAAACGCGTTTTCTCAAAACTACTTTTTCAAAGTCCGTGTTCACTGCCATTTGAAAACTACTCGACCGATTCATTTCAAACTTTGTACACATTTTCTTCATATAAAATACCTCCCCCCTACATTTAGTAAAAATTTTTTTTTTAACATTAAGGGTGTTTCCCACCCACAAAATGGCGGAAATTTTAGTCGAAAATAACGGTTCACACTTTAGATGGCCGCCAAAATTTTTAAATTAAAAAAAATAATCAGAGAACGTTGGGGAAGATTTGTTTATAATTTAACTAAATTTTTATGGTTTTCATTTTCAAATAATTTCCGGCCGAGTTACAGTGAACACCGCAAATTGTTTTTTTCAAGACGTCCTGGGGAAGCTCTGTCACGGGCTAATGATTTAATATTTTGCATGAAAATTTACAGAACATAGTCAAAACTATGCTCAATAATGTATAGAAGGTTTGAATAAAATTACTCAATCGATATTTGAGATAAAAATCACAAAAAGTGTTTTTTTACGCTGAAACCCAGACCCTCCCTTAAATGCGCATGTTATATCATCAAGCTCGAATACCAGTTCCACAGTTCAACCATGGGAAAATGGACGGAAAAGCAAATCTCACACAAGGATTTCGCTGATTCTGTTATCAATATCCATACTATTCATTACTTTGTCAATTTAGCATTTTGTAATTATGTTATATCAAGTTGAATTATAAGTAAAACATTATTCAGTTGTTACATGCTCAAATCGCTGTACGTTTGTTTCAATAAAGTTCTGTTCTCGAATTGATCTTTTTGATCAACGTAACTCGCGCATGACAATAGTATACTACGAATTCAAAAAGAAGTAACGGCATATCCTCGTGCGCAAAATACATTTTTGATAAATTGGTGGCATACTGGAAAACGCAAAATCGCTAATTTCAAGCAAATCTAATATATTATGTATGCAGTTTCAACTTTTCAATTTTATACCAATAATTATTATACTTATTATAACAAATTAGCTTACATTAAAGCTTACAATAGGTCATAAAACCTTTTTCATAAGAGTACATCTATATACTCTTTGATCTTACGTAAGATTACTAAATAATAAAAATTTTGAATTTTAATTTTGATATTTAGTAAATGTTATGAAATAAATAATTCTTACGTCTTGTCATTTATGATTTTCTTAATTTTACTTATACCGGGAGTCTAAAATAATTGAAAGTTTATTTACGTAATACTTGACCCTCCCTCCAATCACGACTTGACAATAACTTTCAAAATAGCTACTAAATATCCATCTTTCTTTAAAATTGGTTGGTTTTAAATTTTTAACCAATCATTAAACTTAATCTACAGAACAACGTGATTAAAGAATTAACTTTTGTTATGTAACTGGCCCTTAATAGTTTTACCCGCTAAAAGTCCCAAATTTTAGACACCAGTATTAATCCTATACTATGTACTGGGTGAAACTGCTACGGTGGTTTTCCGCGCAGCTAATAAATTATTACCTTTTAAATTAATAAATAAATAAAAAAATTTAATGCAAGAAATAACAATACATATTTTTGTACATTAAATAAAAATTATTTTATGTATAAAAGCAGCACAAACATTTGCAGCAAAATTATTCATACCCTAGCAAAACGAAGGCATTATCATGTTTCTGCACCTTTAATTTCCAGGAATGCTTTGATATCGGGGAAGTCCCTATGTTGTACTTTTATTATTCATAATAATACTAGCATTTCATTTAGTTTAGCGATTGCCATAAACATGGGGCGTAAAGGTAAAGAAACTACAACAGAAGAGAAAGAAATTGTGTGGAAATTACATGAAAAGGAAAATCTTATCGCGAAATTGGTGAAGCGATTGGTAGATCTAAAGCTACTGTTCAAAGTTTAATTAAAAAAATTAAAAATGACGGTTTTTTTGAAAGTAAATCATACAACAGAGGACGACGTAAACTGTTAACGCAACGAGATGAAAGTTTTCTAGTGCGTGAAATAAAAAAATACACACCAAAGTGCCACAAGTAGTTTCATTCACGTGTAGCCAGAAGAAAACCATGAGATTAGTGAAGTTAACAGACGTAAGCGTTTAAAGTTTGCCAAAAAATATGTAAATAAAGACGATTCGTTTTGGAAAAAAGTTATTTTTCAGACGAAAGTAAATTTAATATTTTCGGATCAGATGGGCAAAGTTTTGTATGGAGAAAAGTAAATACTGAACTTCAGCTACAAAATTTAAAATGTACAGTGAAGCATGGTGGAGGTAGTGTGCTTCTTTGGGGGTGCATGAGTAGTGCTGAAGTAGAAAATTTAGTATTCATTGAAGGGATAATGGACAAATTTAAATATCTGAACATTTTACGTGAAAATTTAAAACAAAGTGCTGAGAAATTTGGACTCGAAAATGATTTTCACTTTCAGCAAGACAACGACCCGAAGCATACTGCCTATGTTGTAAGGTTATGGCTTTTATACAACACCCCCCATTTATTAGTGACACCTCCCCAAAGCCCCGACATCAATCCAATTGAAAATTTGTGGGCCGAAATTGGCTTGAGATTAAAAAAAAGAACAGTTACAAGCAAGGAATGTTTAAAACGCCAAATTACCGAAGTGTGGAGTTCCATTGGCCCACAAGTTACTGAAAATTTGGTAAACAGCATGAAAAATCGTCTAAAAGCTGTTATTAAAGCTAAAGGTGGTCCAACTAAATATTAATTTTGTGACAATTGACAATAGGTTTAAAATTTTACAGGGTATGAATAATTTTGCTGCGAGTGTTTGTGCTGCTTTTGTAAATAAACTGTTATATTTTCTTTAAAAATTTTGCAATGGACATGAAATTTTCAGCATATAATGTTGAAATATGAATAAGTGTAACTAGTATGGATGGTGACGTAACGGGCATACTTGCCTAATACATGCAAAAGAATAAGTAAAAAGTAAAAGAATTTATGCAATAAATTCGAGTCAGCGAGCATTAATAGTAAATTCAAGTGATTTGGTTTTAATTGGTTTGAAACGCAATAAGTACAATTCTGTACTTCATATCAGTCTTTTCCGAAGTGTTTTTACCGCCTCAACTATCACCTGGAGTGCGACGACTAGTGCCTCGAGTACCTCCTTCCGTCCTGGAACCGCAACGTATTCTAAAGACATCAATCCTGTAAAGAAGTTTATTCAGTGTAGTTTGTGTTTAATCAAGTTCAAACTTCATCCAGTAGCTGGTCGCAACTGCTCTTTAAGTACAACAACTTGTCATCATAGTTACTTTGTAAGGTATCATCCAGCTGGTGAGTCCAATTTTTTTCTACTTAAAGCGTCAGTTGCTGTGATCATTTTAATTTTAACATCAGTGAATCACGCATTTGTGATCCATACGCACTGGGTCAATTATTTTGTTTCACTAAGATTGTTGCCTATCTTAATTTCGCAATCTTATACACACCTGCAGAGCTTCTACATCTCATTTTTATTTAATAAACGTTTTAGTTTCAATCGTTTGAGTTTTATTTACTCATCACTTTTGAAGAAGCGAAAGGATAACGTAAGCTTAACAAACCCAAGGACCCTAGCTTCCGCCCCAAGCAAAGCTAGTTCAAAATGACCAACAAGGGATAGACACGTAATTATAAATTTGTGTTATTGTGAGCCAAGGTAATTTTAAATTACCGTACGTTCCCATATCACCATTTTGATAGAATGTACATTTGACAGTTATTAAAATTTATTTATGTGTAAAAATCTCAATTTCTTAAAAAATCTACTTATGACCTTTTGAGTGCCGACTATAGAATTATTCGTTTTAATATTGGAATGTTATCAGCAAGGAAAACGCAAATTCTGATTGTGGGGAGTCGGGTGGCACGTTTCGCTACAGTAACACCTTTTTTTTTTTTTTTTTGCGTCGGTAGGGGGAAAATCTTCTACAAGACACCACCAGCCCGTACTGGGTAGTAGTGTGGGATTTTTACCCACTAAAAACCCCCTCCCGTTGGTGCGTCCGGGATTCGCTCGCGCATTCCTTCCGTTACACAACCCGCTGGATGTTCTGCCCTTTCAGGACTTTTTTCTTCTTTTGTTGGTTTACTCTTGTTCTTGGTTTCTTCTTTGTTCTTCTATCTTTCTTCCAATTATGGTTTTGGCGAGTCTTAATACATTCTCCCATGCTTCTGGGTCGGTTAGCATGTGCTCCACCAGGTTTTCAGGTTGAAGTTGGAGTCCGGTGTTTCGTCGTTCTTCTTCCCATTGTGGGCAGTTGAAGAATGTATGCTCCGCTGTATCCTGTTCTTCCCGCAGTGTGGACAGCTGGGGTTTGATGTTTTCTTCATCTTGTATAGGTAGGACTCAAAGCACACGTGTCCGGAGAGCACCTGCGTCATCTCATATGTGGTCTCTCCGTGCTTTCTCTCGTACCAGCCTCTTATGTCTGGGATGAGGCGGTACGTCCATCTCCCCTTTTCTGAATTATTCCATCTTGTCTGCCACACTACCAGTGAATTTTCTCTCGCTTCCTTTCTTTTGGGTCTTTCAGATTGAACATGTCTCTCCTTTCCTTTGCAAGAATGTCCGCTGGGACCATGGACGCCAGCACTAGGGACGCCTCTGTCGACGTGGTTCGGTATCCTCGCGTCACTCTTAATGCCATTTTCTTTGTGTTTTTAGCAACAGCATCGCGTATTTCTTCTTATTTAGTGCCTCCGCCCAAATTGGTGCTCCATACAGCATGATGGACTCCGCTACCGATGCCACCACTCTGCGTTTTTTCTCTCCGGGTCCTCCGATGTTCGGGAGGAGCCTTGAAATCATCATTGCAGCCTTTTCCGCTTTTTCTGTTGCTCTTACTATGTGCGGGCCAAAGGATAAGTTGTCATCTATTATGACACCCAGTACTGTCATTGTCCTAGTTGGTATTATGACTGTATCGCTTAGTTGGATTTTTATCTCCCTATGCCTTCGTCTTCCGCTCACCAGCACCGCTTCCGTCTTCTCGGGAACCAGTGTCAGACCTCTTTCCCTTGTCCACTCTATTATCTTTCTGATTGTTTCTTCTGCGCTTTCTTCGATATCTTTTTCCGTTTCTCCCTCCACCACCAGGTTCAGGTCGTCAGCGAAGCCCAACAGGGTCACTCCTTGTGGGACTGGAAGTGAGAAAACTCCGTCGTAGCTGATGTTCCACAGCAGTGGTGCCAGTACGGAGCCCTGGGCAACCCCAGACGAGACCGAGTAACTTTGGTCCCGGAAGGTGATTTTCCTGTTGTTGAGATACTCTGACAATAGGTTTATTAGAGGTCCGTTTACTCCTCTGTTTTGTAGTTCTTGCAAGATGACCTCCAGCTCGCTGAGTTGAAGGCATTTTTATGTCGAGGAGACAACCATCACGTATCTCCTGGTCTTTCTTGTTCCTGACTTGGCCTTGGTGATGATCTTTGTGAGGAGGTCTAGGGCGTGGGTGGTAGAGCGCCCTTTTCGAAAACCGAATTGGTATGGTGCTAGCCCCCCTTGGCCATCTATCTCCTTTTGTAGTCGGACCAGGATGTATCTTTCGTAGAGCTTGCTCAGATGGTTCAGCAGGCAGATTGGTCTATATGAAGATGGAGCGTTGGCTGGTTTGTCTCCCTTCTTCAGAAGTACCAGAGAGGCGTTCTTCCATTCTTCCGGGAATTTTTCTTGTTTAGCCAGGTTGTTTAAAACATCCAGCACCCAATGGGGTCTTTCTTCACATAGTTTTTTTATGAGGACGGCTGGCATTTCATCTGGGCCCGGGGCCTTGTTGATTTTTATTGTCTTTGTTATTTCTTGTAATTCGTTTTCTGTGAGTTCCTCGATGTGGTTTTCACTACGTATCTTGATCCTTTCAAACGGAGGGTGTGTAGGGAACAGCGTGGCTATGACTTGCGGTGTGTGTTGTGGTGCCAAGTCTAATGGTGATCTGTTTCCTAGTCTTTTGCATATTATTTTATAGCCTTTCCCCCACACATCTTGGTCTAGTTCTAGCAGTAGTTCGTCCCATTTCTTCTTCTTTGTTTGAAGGATTTCTCTCTTGAGTTGGTGTTTTTCTTCATTGTATTGTTGTTTAAGTGCTTCAGCCTGTTCTGGGTGATGTTGCGCCACTCGGTGCATTTTCCTTTTTGTTTTGATGCAGGTTTTTCTTTTTTCTGAAATTTGGGGTGTCCACCAGTACACCGGTGTTTTTGTTCTTTTGATTCGTGGTATGCATGCGCTCCTCAGCCCTATGAGGTATTGGTCTAGGGCTTCTTCGTTGTTCTGTTCTAGGATGTTATAGTTCAGATATTGTTTGAATTTTTTCTCATTGAAGCTTCTCCATGCCCATCTGTATAGGACTTCTTTAGGTGCTGTTTTGGCCGGTGTGACGTCGAAGGCTATATATCTATGGTCACTATAGCTCTCCTCCTCCAGTACTCTCCAATTGGCTACCTGCGCGCTTACATCAGTGGTCGCCAGGGTCAGATCCAGGACCGATGTATAAGTACCCCTTTCGAAGGTGTGGCCTCTCTCGTTAAGCAGCACCAAATCGTGGGATGCCATGAGTTCCGTTAGGACTTTTCCTCTGTGGTCTTCTTTTGGGGAACCCCACTGTGGGGACTTTGCATTGAAGTCTCCCCCAACTATTGTTCTTCTCTTCCTCTTTCTAATATTGAGGAATAATGCTTCTAAATGGTCGGCAATGTCTTCTTTATCTGCGTTTGGGGAAAGGTACACTGAGTAGATGTCTATTTCTCCCATCTCTATCCAAACGTATCCGTATCCTTGTCCGGAGTTGGTAATGTTGGTGTTTCCGAATGTTTGGATTGAGGCTTTGCCTTCCACACTTCTCACCCAGTTGTCTTGTCTGTGCTTATTGGGTTCACTGATTAAGGCAATCTTTGCATTGTGTTGTTGTGCTGTTTGGCTTAGCAGGTCTTGTGCTATTCTGCAACAGTTCAGGTTAATCTGTAGGATTTGCTGTGTCTCTCCCTCCATTGGGGACACCTAAATCCATACTGGTGTGGGCCACCGCACAATGGGCAGTTGGCTCTGTTTGTACAGGCTGCTGCCTTGTGTCCTTCCTTGCCGCATCTAATGCAGGTGTTTTCTCTGTTTTCTTGGCTGTTACACTTATCTGACTTATGACCTTCCTTCCAGCATCTCTGGCAGAACAAACGAAACCTCTTTCTTCTGACTGTGCATCCTGTTACTAGGCCCACCTTCAGAGGTTTTTCTTGTAATTTTCTTGCGGTTTCCCAGTCGGCCGATATCACCGCTCTTGACGTTCTTCCATAGGCCGGGTGGATTCTCAGGACAGAGTATGCTCCTCCCCCCTTTATCACCTCTTCTATAGCTTCTTTTACTTCTTTTTCTGCTGTGTCTTGCGCCATTCCTGAAATTTCCAGCGTAATTCTCTCTTGTCTCATTCGCATTTGCTCCTGGGGGATAATCTTTTTCAGTTCTTCTCTTAGTTGTGTAGCTTTTTCTTCTGTTTCAAACACTAGTTCTCCTTTATTAGTTGTTTGTAATTTACTAATGTTTAGTTGCAATTTGCGGCTTTTAGCATCTCTTTTAATTCTCTCGATAAGTTTCTTCGCTGTGTTTTCTGCCTCTGGGGTTATTATCACTGCTTCGGTTCTTTTCGTTCTTTTTGCAGCTTCGTTTTCTTTTCTTTATATTTTTTTCTCTTTTTGACTGAATTATTGTGTACTCTTCCTCTTGTTTTTCTCTTTCTAGCTCGGTTTGCTTTCCTTGTGGATGTGGCACATCTAGCAGTTTTTTCAGTCTCTTCTGCATGTCTTCTTCTTCCTTCGAGGGTCCGCTTCCTGGGTTGGCGGGTTTATTATCGGGGGTGGCTAACTTCTCGTCTTTCTCTGTCGTTGCCAAGAGGCTACTGTATAGTTTGTTCTTCCCCCTGATCCAGTTGGTAGTTTTTCCTTTCTGTAGGGGGTGGAAGGGAGTCTCGATATTGCTCCCCTGTATCTCCTGTACTGACTCTTTGAGCTGTTTTACTTCTTTGTGCATGGCCTCTATCGTACATTGGATCGTGTAAACCTGTCTTCTTTCTTCTTTGCTGGTGTCGCAGTCTTGGTTTTCTTCAGTTCTTCTTTGAGGGACTCTATGCCCTTACCGTTTTCTGCGACTATCTCTGTCAGTGTTTTCAGAGTGAGTAGCTGGTTAGTGTTTTCTTCTTTTAGTTTCTGTATCTTTTCTCTTAATTGCTGTTCTTTGGTTTCAGCTATAATTTTGTCTTCTTTCAACTTTTCTTTTTCTATGTTTAGTGTCCTGGCTATGTTTCTGAATTCTATAAGAGCCTGTTTCACGTCTGCAGAGGTATTCTTGTATTTTGGTTCATTGATCTGGTTTCGCCATTTGTTCATCAGTAGCAACAGCCTGCTGCAGGCATCGTATTCGAATCTGTTTTGTTGTTCTGCTAGTTTTATTTCCGCTGAAGAGTTTCCGGTCGCCTCGTCACCCGGGGAGACATCACCCGACAGTGGCGTCTTCGGGAGGGCGAGCCTGTTACTGTCTATGTTGCTCTCCTTATTGGTTTTGGTTTGATATCCATTTCTTTTCCAGTAGCTGGCGAGAACGCCCGGCCTGGTCACCTACCAGGGGCGTAGTACAGTCACCGGATAACGGTCGGGGGGGGGCCTGTTCTACCACCCTCCTCTCCGACCGGTACTGGGGTTCCGGGCCCCTGCACCGTAATCGTTAATGTCTTTTTCTTGTCCATTTCATGCACTTTCTGGAGATTTTAGGCAGGGCCTCTTACCCTGTTACCTCTCGCGTCAGCCTTGCAGACTTCCTTTCTCCACCGGGGTTGGTTACCCGATCTCGGAGAGTCCTCCGCAAGTTACCAGGGACCACCAACGAGGAGGTGCGAGTAGGGTTTTGGTTCCACAGTAACACCTTAAATATTGTTTAGCGTTTCAATTCCGATCTTCTTTTCTTCTTCTTAGCCCATATTCATCCACTCCTGAATGTAAGCCTCTCTCATTTCTCTCCACGCTTCCCTATCGGCTGCCTTCCGAAACCACTCCCGTCCCACTATTCGCTTTATATCGTCCACCCATCTTTTTGGGGTCTTCCCACGCTTCTTTTAGTTGTTCTTGGACGCCAGTGTGTGGTTTTATACGTCCATTTTTAGAGTCGTGCCTTGCCACATGCCCCACCCAGTTCCACTTCAGTCGGGATATTCTGCCTATTACGTCGGGGCTTTAGTTCTAGTTCATTTCGTTTAATTTTATCCTGGAATCCTGCCTGCTCGACAGGTTGGTAGAAATCTAACTTGTTGGTTAGACGGTTTGTTATAATTTTTGTTAATAGTTTGTACAAATGTGATAGCAGGCTTATTGGACGGTAATTTTCTATGTTTGTCTTTTCACCTTTTTTAAACAACAGGATGACCTCCGAATTTTGCCATTGTTGTGGTATTTTTCCTTCCTCGAGACATTTGTTTAACAGCACCCTTATGGCTTGTAATATTGGTTCTCCCCCGATTTTTAACATTTCGGTGGTGATTCGGTCTTCTCCACATGCCTTTCTATTTTTCAGTTGGTTTAATGCTGCTATTATCTCTGCTTTATCTATTTCCGGCATGTCTTCTGATCCTACATTTCTGACTATTGTATTTTGGTGTACTGATCTGGGAATCGATGATGTATACAAATCTTCATAGAATGTTCTTATAATTCCTATTAGTTTTGTTTTTTCTGTTACCACATTACCTTGGGTGTCTTTCATTTTATTAATATTCACTCTGGCATTCGACATTTTTGATCTCAGGACCCTCATATTGCAGTTCTCCTCAATAGTGTTCAAAATCACTTGTGTCAATTTTGTCAATTCCGATAGAATTATTTATTTAAATGGTCCGACTATATTTTTGGATGCTGATTAATTTGTTCATGTAGTGGTTTCATAAGTTTGAAGTCGCTAATTACTTTTGGATTGGAATGTATTAGCCAGGTTGTTTTGACGCCAGGTGTTTGAAATGGTTGAAATCGATCGTATATTTTTATGAAAAGAGGTGGTTCCGGTCGGGATGTTATAATATCTGGAAGAAGCTACTGTGAGCCCTTACGGTGCGATGGAAGTGGCCATCGCCAGCGTATGGCGGAGTAATATATGGTTCCACCGACATTATCTGCTAAGGTGTGCTCTCAACTTTTCCTGGAATAGGTGACTCCTTGGTTGGAGCTACCGTTCTTCGTTTGGTAACCCGGGGTATTTCTTTTGTCCGGTGCGGAGAGTTTTTATATTATTGAATCAACCGACACCAGATGTGACTGTCGCCAAATTTTAATTGATATATGTTCAAGGCTGCGTGTGATAACAAATTGTCCTGCGCTCATTCACTTTGATTAATAAAACCGATTGCAGGTATTTCTCATTTGTTTAATTTTTGCGCGATCTTTAGTTTTAGATTCTACACTTAAGCAAAGCCGGGGTTTGTTAACATCGAACCAGGAATATATCGAAGTTAGAAGAATTTCCAATGACAAAGGATATTTTTGACGAGATAAATACGACTTTCTTGTGCGGAGCTGGGTGAATTTTGAAACTTTAAGAGTGTGCAATACTTGTTATTTAATGATAAAATCCTGTAGGCGTTTGGAGTCATTTTGTGTCGAGTGTTATTGTTTAGTCGACGGGCAGTTCTTTGCGCATCGCACCGAGTTTTAATTGTTTAAATTTATTTTTGGCATTCACGGTTAGAGTTTTTCCCGTCAGAGAATTTAAACTGTATAATTTTAATTTGGCCGCTTTTACATCTTCAATGGAAAGCGGTATCGATTGTTTGATTTTGTGAGCATCAGGCCTTCAGCTTGGGTTCACTTTAACTTGCTATGTTTTATGTTTGTATGTCTCATATTCTCATAAGTATACACGCCTTTCATTTTTTGGAAAAATAAATTAAAGCATTTAGATCTGTTGTTTTATTATTTGTCCCTATAGGTTACCTGTATAGATTAAAATTTTTAGAATAGATTAGAATAAAAATTGGCTATTTCACGTATTTTTCATTTCTTTTTAACAAAAAGTTTTGTTTGTTAAACAAAATAATTGCGGCTCTTGGAATTCTATTAGAAAAGTCAATAAGAAAACAATTAAAAAATAAGTACATACAAATATTTACAAAAGTTAGTTTAAATTTAGATTTTAAAAATTTGAAAATTAGTAGACAAAACCAATTAAAGATTATTCATAGAAATTTTGAATTCTAAATAATATTTCGTGCTGATTCGTAAACCCTAGTTGCTTCATTTCTTGAATAATTAGATTTTGAAAGTAAATCAATTTATTCCTGGTGTATTCCATACTCCCAAATTCTTCCAGCAGTTCCAAACATTTTATTTTCAAATCAACATTGTTGTGCGCATTTTCAAAATATCTGCAAATTAACTTACTGTAATATTTAGTAGGTATATTATATTGACCACTTAAGGAATAAAGTGCCATCAATAATTTAATTTGGTGACTATTTTCATTTTCCGTATTGTTACTCTGGCTTTCATGTTGCAGTAGAAAAGTTGGTATTTTACTTTCAGAATGTTAAATCACTAAACGAAAAAATAGCTTACCTAATATGCGCTTGTCATTCGGATGGTTGTTAATTGCATGAACAATAGGAAATGTAAATTTTCCTTCCCTAATATCGTCACAAAACCTTTAGCTTTGCAATGCTAAAAACAATTTTATTCAAGTAACAAAACATTTATTATTATTATTACAAAACCAGCTTACCGATTTTGATTTTAACCCTTTGTAATCGTCCGCTATTTGAAAGTATAACGAAATAAGAATCGATAATTTGTTGAGATTGACCTTATCCTTACTTTTACTGTAAAATTGCATGTAAAGACTTACGCCCAAAATCAATTGACCGCTTTCTGAAAAATACACTACAATGTAGGTACAACAAATATGGAAAACGCATGTATTTTAAAAATTAAAAAACCAATAGTCATACTTTTGCTGACCATGTCCAAGTAGTCATCTTCACTAGGACATATAAAATGATCCTCCAATAGATCTCCATTGCTTGTCCTTGCAATAATTTTCAATAGAACTCAGTGCAATAATCTCAAGCTGAAAAATTTCTTATTACACGCTATTTGTAATAAGCAACTCTTTTACCTTAGTAGAAAAAAAGTTTTGAATAGAAAAATCAGCAGGATTTCCTCTTCTTAATTCAGAAGAATCTTGAATATCGTCCAGCCTGTAAGAAAATTAACGTTAAACTAAAATAGAAAATTATTAAGTTAATTAAATGAAATAATCGTCTGATGACAGTAGTAATTGATTATTATTGAAAACGTCCGAGAATAATTTGATTTTGGCAGATCAAAGATTGAGAATATTGTTGGGAAATTATAAAATTTTGTTTTTATTTAAAATTTAATATACTTACAACAAAGAAGATGTATGTCCCCATTGAACAAATTTTGTAATTAATTCAACGTCATCTCGATCGAGGTGTATCAAACTGTTGTACCCTTGAATAATAGTATCACGAAAACGTTTTCCCTTAATTTCGTCGATATGATGGTATGGTTCAAGCAATACCTATAAAAAAAGGAAAATTTAAACTAAGAAAAAGTAAGCCTCTGCATTTAATAGTATATATTACCTTTTTATATTTATTTTCAAATTTTCAATATTTTCTTTGCTATCCAATTTAAATAAATTTTCCATTTCGTTTAATTGTCCGTTTTAAAAGTTGTTGTGGTCCTGAAAACCCAAACCGAATATCCCCTTTAATTTTCTCCTAAATGTGCTTATATAGTCGCACCTTAATGTCATTAAAACTTAATTTTAATCTGAATTGCATTGTGGTATATTATGTAGGTATAATTAATAATTAAAACCAGTTTTACTTGAATTAAGAGTGTTTTGTTATTATAGTTTCGATTTCAATTTTTCTGGTGCTTTCCATTTATATTCTACACAAACATAACAATAACTCAAATTTTCTTTTTTGTCTTGATGGTATTGAACTGAAACTAGTAGGTGTTAAGAATTTTGATTTATTTGGCAAGAATTTACCCCTAATTGGTAATAATAATTTTTAGTAATAAGTTTTGTCAGAAATTATTAATCCTATTAGGATTTTTGTGTTTTCAAAACGTTCTTCTTTGTAAATTCACTGATCTTGATTTTGTTAAATAATTAGGCCGTATTTATGGAAACTTCTACAAATTTAAATATTAAAAACGATAAATTGAATCTATCAGAATTATAGCAATAGGGATGTTGCATGGTATCGAATTTAGTGATAACTCCTATTCTTGAAAATAATATCAAATGAAATTTATAACCGAAATAAAAATTTTTGAAATGCGGTCTGCGCTGAGAAAATCAAATTTGAAATTCAAAATGAATCGGTCAGCTGATTACACCTCTGACGTCATACTGGTGATCCCGAACGTTTTTATGGAAATTTCACAACGTCGTCGCAAAGACCTGACAGTTAAATATTCGACTTGTATTTGACGGTTGCAAACAATATAACGTTTACCATTTAAATTGTATTTTTATTAATATATATTTATTTTAATACAAACTGTAGTCACAAGCAATTATAAGAAAATGGTTTATTCCGAGTTTTCTTGTTTTATTAAAATTAATTTTCAATTTTGACACAAACTATTTATAGGTTACATTATCAACACAAACGACATTTGCTGTGTTGCCAGTTGTTAAAAAAATAGTTTGTGACGTCATTCGCGCTAAAACCCGGTTTCAAAAATCTTTTTTGAAAAATTTTTTTTGAGAAAACTGAAGGTCTTCTGAATTTTTTATCTATGCAGTAGTGTTTACCAGCACCCAAAGTTTATAAAAAAATACTTTAAAAATCATGTAACATCCCTATTCTATTTTGGTAAAATATTTTTATACGCAACCGTTGTTTGTTATTTTTATTGCATTGTTATTGTTGTCGTATCGGTTGACGGTCCTTTTAAATAATGTCTTCTTAATATACATAAAATTAAAATTTATAACTCCGGTATAACAATAACATCGATTATTTATTTTGTTTTATTTTTATGACCAGACAAGAATCACTTAACATTGTATCTATACCTTTTTTCGCTTTTTGAATTATAAAAGTTTTGTTTATACTTTATAATGTTTTCACTTTGTAATTAATTTCACTTTATTTTTAACTAGCGACCCGTCCCGGCTTCGCACGGGTGCAATGCTGATACTAAATTAGAATAATTTCCTTATTATTAAATTAATTGATTATTATTTATCGTAACTTATAATTATTAACTGATACGTTGTCGCGCTGAAAAGCAGTTCTATAGAGAGAACCGCGGCCTCCGACGCGCTATTTATAGGCATGCCTCCTCGCAATGCCCCGCCGACCGGTACCGCCCCCGCAAACGCAAATTTTAAATTTGTAATATCTCCGAAAATATTTGTTTAATTTACATGCTGTAAGGAACCATATTGATCTATATTAATTGCACACTGTATTAAAGGTACTTAATTCGATAAGGATTAATGCCGTATTGCTTAAAATAGCTTCGTAAATAAGCCATTTTTCACGTAAAAGTAAACAATAAAAATGGTTAATGTGGGTTATCCGTAAAAGATAAACATATACCATCGCGGACTTTTTTGTAGACCTTTTTATGGTGTACAATACTGTAGTACATTAATTTGATCTAACTCGTAGGGTTTAGGCAGCGTTTTTGCTAAATTGCTAAATAAGCCCAAAAAATTACGACATCACGTTGATGCATGTATTATACATATAAACCTTCCTCTTGAATCACTCTATCTATTGGAAAAAACCGCATCAAAATCCGTTGCGTAGTTTTAAAGATTTAAGCATACAAAGGGATATAGGGACAGAAAAGGCGACTTTGTTTTATACTATGTAGTGATTAATTATGAATCAATTGCAGAATTTAAATCTCCTTAAGACTAAGGTGATTCAAAAGTGAACTCCGGTTATATGCCAGATTATAAAGCTTCTTGGTATACTGCATATTAGAAGCCTTAGATGGAATATTGGATGTCACTAAAATTATTGCAATACAAAGAAGTTGCATAAAATGAAAACGACCAAAGAAATGATAAATATGTGTATTCCGTACCTGCGGTACGGAATTAAAATCTCAGTTTATGATTAATTGTCAGATTATGAATTATATATATTTACTTGGGCATAGCTAATTTTAAAAACTTTAAATATGCTTAAATATTTAATTCACTTTTGGAACACCCTCAGTACCTCTGAAACAGGAAATCGTCAGTTTACTTCTGATAGAAAATAAACTACTCGATCCGGGGGGTTCTACATATTTTGCAATGTTCTTCATTCCAAAATTTGTGCACTGGAGGGTGTTCCACACCCCCCAGACCCCCCGGATTGAGTAGTTTATTTTTATAAGAAGTAAACTGAAGATCTCCCGTTGCAGAGGCACTGGAGGGTGTTCCACACCTCCAGATCCTCCGGATTGAGTAGTTTATTTATTATCAGAAGTAAACTGAAGATTTCCCGTTGCAGAGATCTACCCCCCAGGGGGTACGGAATTTATAATTATGCAGTTTATGATTAATTGTCAGATTATAAATTAAACACATTTACTTGGCCATAGCTAATTTTAAAAAACTTGAAAATGCTTAAATATTTAATTCACTTTTAATAAAATAAATCAGTTAAACCGGGGGTCTGGGGTGTGGAACACCTCCAGTGCCTCTGAAACAGAAAATCGTCAGTTTACTTCTGATAGAAAATGAACTACTCGATCCGGGGGGTTTTACATATTTTGCAATGTTTTTCATTTCAAAATTTGTGCGCTGGAGGTGTTCTACACCCCCAGACCCCCGGATTGAGTAGTTCAGTTAAACCGGAATCAGTTCCGGTTCAGTTCCACATCAGTGGATTTACCTCACTAAGTTGACTTAGTACTTACACATCAGTAAGTTAATTTGCTATCAAATAATTATTATTGAACACATCTCTTAGCTATGATACACATTGACCGTAGCGCATGCGCATACGCTAGGTTCAATTTCATGTAATTCACGAAAAATTTACTAACTTCATGATACTTCACTTGTACTTCAATATACTTTACACGTATTTCACCTACTTTACACGTACTTCATGTATTTTACTAGTATTTCACATACTTCACAAGTACTTCATGAGATGTGTACAAAAACTTCACCAGCGGTTAACCTCTCGATTTCTTTGTTAATTTTACTCCATCTTCCACAAAACTGGTGTTTCACCAGGTGTTCTACCGGTAGCACAAATACCACCCCAAACCATGACATACTTGGTGTCTTGCCGATGAACAACGATGGTAAAAGATTCGGGTGCTTCTTCTAACCAATACCTATTATTTTGACGATTGCGAAATTGTGCAATAGTAAAACTATTTTCATCAATGAAAACGAAATTTTCCTATTTTTGAGCAGCGGTGCGTTATAGAAGAGCACTGCATCGTTGAAGTCGTACTCGCTTGTTTTCATCAGTTAGCATTTGGGCTTTTCGCAGCTTATAAGGCTTCTTCTTAAGATCATTTTAGCTATTCGTCGAGGCGACTCTCGCGTGATTCCGGTGGTTTTACAAGCCACTTTTCGCATCGATAGTCTCGAATTTCTTTGAATCCGAAGTTTGATGATATTGCGATTTCGGCGAGTGTTGGCAGAACATTTTTCTCTCTTCCGAGTTGATCTTCCATATTACCAAGTTCTTTGAATCGTTTAATGGCGTCGGAAACGGTTTGTCGAGGAATTTTAAGCATTCGAACTATTTCACATTGACGAATTTCCAGCTTCAAATAACTGTTTGATTGTTTTAGCAAATTGTTGAATTTTTTGCTCTTTTGTATTTCTGATCTCCGTGGTTCTTAGAATCGGATTACTAGATTATTTTTCGGAAAAATTCAGTGATTTTTGCGAAAAGAGAAAAACATGTTTGTCCGGGGTCTTGTGAGTCATACTGTATATAAGAATTTGATTTTGTTATTATATTTTATTTTTAATGTGTTTTTCCACCAAAATTTAAAACTCTCATAACTAAAAATTTTGACGTGCTAGAAAATATCTTCCGACTAGTGTTTTCAATTTAGATTCCATTAATGAATTATTTTTACATTTACAGTGGTGCCTCGCATAACGAACGCCTCGCACAGCGAACGCTGCGCACAGCGAACTTCCTATTCGTTCATTTCATGATTCATACAACGAACTTCGCTTCACACAACGAACTTCGCTTCACACAACGAAGTCGCCCGAGCTTCCACGATCGCTGCCGATGTATTGCATCCTCCCGCGCAGGCACTGCAGTCGTTAGTCACTGCGCTTAACTTACGCACGTATCACGGCAGTCGTCCTTAAAGTTAAACTCAATATTTTTGGAAGATATTTCAGGAAGATGCAGTTGTTGATGACACAAAAGTGGTGAAGGACATGATCACAGTGGCCCAAAGGCTGGAATTAGAGGTAGAGGAAGAGGATGTAGAGGAGCTTATTGAGGAACACGAAGAAGAGCTGACAACTGAAGAGCTCCAAGCACTTCTGGTCCTGCAACAGGACAATGCTCAAAGGGAAGCGTCATCTGATAACGAGGATCAACAATCAAACAATCTACCAATCCCAACTGCTGACATAAAGAACATCCTGGTCAAATGGAAAGCAGTTTAGGAGTTTACCAATGCCCACTATCCGGATTCAGCTGAAGCAAACAGGATCAACGATCTTTACTCCGATACTCTTGTCCGTTATTTCCGGCAGATGTTGAAGAAAGAGAAAACAAACGACTTTGGACAGGTTTTCATGAAACCATCGGCCAAAAAGCAGAAAATGGATGAAGATGTGCAAGATTCGGTAGACTCTACTTAGTCTGTCTTAAAATTAAAAAATTATGTTTTTAGATGTATGTATCTAAATAAAAATAATAACAAAAATTTATCTTTTTCATGTCATCTTAGCATATTTTATGCTACAGAACGAATTATTTTTTAACATGTATTTATATAGGAAAACGCGTTTCACATAACGAACTTTTCGCATTACGAACTTGCTCTTGAACGAATTAAGTTCGTTGTGTGAGGCACCACTGTATGTAGTTTTACATTTTAAGATGAGGTTTTTAAAATTTTCATTTTACTCTTTGAAACTTTTACTTTAATTTTGATTGCACTGTTTAATTGTTATCAGTGATCACATTTTCTTAACATTTAAAAATTAAAATTACAATTTCTTGTGTACCTATTTTGGCGAGAGTTAACTAACTCGGACTCGAAAGTACACTTTCAAAGAAGCAAAGAACAGAAAAATACAAGAACTTTAATGGTAGGATGAACTTAGTCGGACTTGTAATAAGGCCGCAATTTACTTTGAAAATTGCAATTTCCATAATAAATACATGTAAGTGTATTATTGAGTTATACAACGCCAAATATAAAAAACATTCTGTAGACGGTACGTGTGCTGTGCTTGGGTTGACTATGACTTATGGTGGGAGATACCAGTCGCTCTCTGAGATCCGTCGCGTTAACTTCAACAAGTAAAGCAACTACATCAGAAACGGATTCACACAAAAAGTGATTTTTTTTAAATTTGTTGTCCGATCACAAATTTAATTTTTTTATTAGCTAATTACACCATTATCTTTCATAATTCGTTGTAAAAACCGAGATTCTGGTATATTTACTGTCGCCACAACCTATTTCAATTTTGGGGCGGGTTACAATTCAAAGATTCAATGATAAAATTACATTCCCAATTAATTTTTAAAGCCGTTTTTAACCAAATTTTATTTTTTATGTGTATATGGCATAGTTATCTTTCATAATTTACAAAAGAATGGAAAAATCGCAATCAGGATTAATTAACTCTCGCCCTATTTTTACCTTATTTTTTAAAATTTGTTAGAAAATTTTAAATTTCACTGCTGGGTTCATCGATTATTCCTAAATTTTACGTCTGAAATTAATTATAAATTCAACTTTAAAAATAAAAATTTAATTAAACAAAAAGAATTTAATTTTCTCATAAATCTTTAGCAATTAATTTTTTAATAATATTAATTTTCTTGTAACGTTTTTTTGTATTGTTTGTTGGTATTGTTGACAAACTATTAATCTGATGTTTTGTAAGTGTTATTATTTTATGGGTTTACCATTATTTTACTTTTTATCCTTCATAGCCACGAACAGACGCATTGACCCTATAACGTTTTATTAATCTTCTTAATATACAAAAACCAAAGTTGATATTTTCAAATCAATATCAAATCAAAAATAAAATTATTTAATTAAATTTCCAAGTAAGTACTTTTCGTTACTTTGACTAATTGATTTTATATTATATTTCGAACTTTCTTTTGCAAAGATACAACTTACGTCGTTTACCTGTTCCCTCAAGAAAGCGCTCTAGCAATTAATACCTCAAAGATATTCCCATCATCTTGTGAGAGGACCACCGTCTTTACGTGCCTTCCGAAGCACGGAGACGGCATTGCAAAGTGAGCTCTACCCGAATTGGAACCGGGGAGCCTTCCATTAGAAGTTGATCGCGCTAACAACCGAGCCAATGACCGTCTTCTAATTGTTTCTTCAACTAAAAAGGAGGACGCTTAAAAAGTGTACGTTTTTGATGTGTCCTATGCCTTTTGATATTAAAATTCAATTTGTGCAGTTTGGTTAATCTGTAGTCATTAATTGTTAGTGCATAGTTCACCGATTACGCAGTTTTATGCAAATCCATTCGTAAGAGTTCCATTTTAAATTTTTCGGAATACTATCTGTCCGTTAAAATCTTCACGTTGTCTCCATTTTTGAAAACCGCAGATCACGATTTTTCCTATCGACTTTGTATTTTGTAAGATCTTTACCAGCTGTAGTCATTTTATTTGATATTTAATTTGATATTGTTTGGAGGTTACAGTTGCTTGGAGTTTTTTTCTTATACCAACACATTTATGACAAAACTGCCAGTGGATAAGTAACTGAAGGAATCAGTGAATTAAACCTCTTATAATTGCGAATACAGCTCCTATTGATAAAACATAATGAAAATGAGCTACAACATAATATGTGTCATGAAGAATAATATCAATTGAAGAATTAGCTAAAATTACTCCTGTCAATCCCCCAACTGTGAAAAGAAAAATAAATCCAGTTGCTCAAAGTATTTGAGGAGTTCAAGTAATTTTTGCTCCATGAAGAGTTGCTAATCAACTAAAAATTTTAATTGTTGCTTTATAAATAATTGCAAACTTCATAAATACCAGCAGCGCTCTTAATCAATTAAGTTCATTAATAAACATCTTTATTGTAATTTATGTTTTAGCATTTATGTGTATTTTAACAACATAAAAGGCATTATTTGTTGAAAGTATTAAAAATAAGAAATAATATTCTTTTAATTAAAAGTAATTCAACTAATTCAGTTTAAAGAATGTTTAATCAAAATTTTTTATGAAAATAACAATTAATTAACAAATCAAAAATTTGAATTAAAGGAACTTTTATACTTTACCTCTATTTTTACAATATATTAAATATATTAACAGCTATGTATTCGTAAAATATTGCGAAAATATTAAGGACACTGTTTCATTTCAATTATTTTCACTTACATTAATTAATTTTTTTAAATTTTAAAAAATATTTAAAAAATTTTGAGAAGCACCTTGGGCTAACAAAAATTATTATTTGCTTTATTATTTTATTTTATTAAAAATAAAATTGCAAGAATGTAACCAATGTTGTAATAACTTATTTGCGCATATTAAAGGGACTCGAAATGTCTCCGGCATTTAATAAAGCACTTAATAAATGGTAAAATTCTTTTATAACCTACTGGAAGGAAGGGCTTGACTCTGGAACATTGCTGATAAAGCTGATACCAGCTGTTGCCGTGACAAATAGCAACAAACTGCATTTTGTAAATAAGATAATTTTAAGTTGGTGACAGTTAAGATACTCGAATCTAAATTTTTTACAATTTTTAAAGCAAATTATGAAAGATAAGTGCCTAATTAACAGATTAAAAAATAACAGAAAAACAGCTTTAAGCGGCGCTTTACTCATTAAAAATATTCTCGAAAAGTGTGGAACCAACAGGTAGCAAGAGACGACTGACTCCTCCTCGCGCTGCTCCAGTAGGCTCCGTTTTACGGTTGATTACGGTCGTCTTAGTTTGAGTTTCGTTTGTGGGTGTTCCACACCCCAGACCCCGGATTGAGTAGTTTATTTTTATAAGAAGTAAACTGAAGATCTCCTGTTGCAGAGGCACTGGAGGGTGTTTCACACTCTCCAGACCCTTCGGATTGACTAGTTTATTTTTATCGGAAGTAAACTGAAGATCTCCGTTGTAGAGATCTACCCCAGGGTTTATTAGTTTATGATTTTATGATTAATTGTCAGATTATGAATTAAACACTTTTACTTGGTTATAGCTAATTTTAAAGAACTTGGGATATGCTTAAATATTTAATTCACCTTTAATAAAAATAAATTATTTAAACCGGGGGGTCTGGGGGGTGTGGAACACCCTCCAGTGCCATTGCAAAGGGAGATCCACAGTTTACTTCAGATAAAAAATAAACTGGGGACGGTCAATAAACCCGAATTTGGAATTTCATGACTTTTGAAGTGAATTACGAAAGATGAGGGTCTAAATAGCGTATAAAAAAATAAAATTTGTGGTCGGTTCACACAATTTTGAAAAAAACGTTAATTTGGAATGCAATTTTATCATTGGCTCTTTTGAAGTGTAACCCCGCCCTCAAAATTGAAATAGGTTGTGTAGACTGTAAATATACTAGAATCTCGGTTTTTACAACAAATTTTGATAGATAATGGTGTAATTAGCCAATAAAAAGAATTTTTGTAATCGGACAACAAATTTTTGAAAAAAAAGATACTATTTGTGTAAATTCGTTTCTGATATTATTGCGCTGTCAAAACCTATTCTCCGCAAACACCCCCCCCCGCGCCCCACCAGGTCGTGGAGAGGGCTCCTAACGGATTTAACACGCACTTAACTTATTAAAAACATCCTAATTAATTGATTACTATTAAACTAGCAACTATCAAAATCTTTAAAACTATCCAATCTTTAAAAAGGGTAATCGATGTGACATTAGTAATTATAGAGGTGTATCTATCCAATCGGCTATACCAAAAATGCTCGACAAATTAGTTTCGACTCAACTAATTCACGCAAGTAAAAATATTATAGTAGAGAGTCAGCATGGATTTTTTCCAGGTCGGTCAACAACTACTAATCTGTTGTCGTTTGTAACATACATAGTCAAAAATTTTGAAAAACAACAGCAAGTCGACGCAGTATACACTGACTTTGCCAAGGCGTTTGATCGGGTGTCTCATTCGGTTCTTCTGTCCAAAATTGCTTCAATGGGTTTCGGTCCCAACATTGTGGAATGGTTACGTAGTTATCTGTTGGGTAGAACTCAGAGAGTGCGTATTCGAAATATACTCTCGACAGACATAATCGTCTCCTCAGGGGTTCCGCAAGGCTCCCATTGTGGTCCCATCTTGTTTCTTCTGTTTATTAACGATATTGGGCAGTGCATGGAGCACTGTTCATATTTGTTGTTTGCAGACGACATGAAAATCTTTAAAAATGTTGCGACAAGGGACGATTGTAGGTTGGTACAATCGGACCTAGATAATATTCATCGGTGGTGTACTGATAATCACCTCGATTTGAATTTGGACAAGTGTTCAGTTATATCATATACTAGACGTACCCATGGTGGTGTTTTGTTTCAGTATTGCTTTAACAATATAGAACTCAAGCGAGTCTCAGAAATAGATGATCTGGGAGTTCGTTTGAACTATCATCTGACTTTCAAGGCTCACATTGCCAATACCTGCAGCAAAGCCCTTCGAACATTGGGATTTATTCGACGACAAAGCAGGTATTTTTCTGCAAAAACGGTTAAATTGCTCTACTTTTCGCTCGTACGATCTCAATTAGAATATGCTTCATGTGTATGGTCTCCATACTATCAAGTCGATAAGGCTAAGCTAATGTCGGTTGAACGTAAGTTTTTAAAATACCACCACTACAAGCTTGGACTACTATCTGAAGACTTTTCTTATGTCAACAGTATGCTACAATGCAACACCAGATCCTTGAGTACAGAAGATTGGTTGCCGATGTATGCTTTATACATCGTCTACTTAATGGAGGAATCCTTTGCCAGAGTTTACTTGAAGACTTGTACATAAGTGTTCCAACCTATCGGACAAGGCAGAAAAGCATCCTTTGGACCAGTCATCATACGACTAACTATGGATTGCATAGTCCTATTACGAGAATGTGTCATGCTATTAATAAATTAAATGAGCATAGGGACTTTGATTTATTTTCGCAAGATTACCAAACATTTAAAAGAAATATGATGTGGACGATTAACATTTTAATTTAGTTTATTATAATTATGTAATTTAATGTTATTATATGTAAATATTTTTGTCGTTTGAATATGTAAAAGGTTTATCCGTTTATATAAATAAATAAATAAATAAATAAAAACTTTTAATTAGTAAAATAATGACCGCCAAAGGTCTATTCAACGTTTAAAATAAAAAACTGTTAAGAAAATCTACTGATACACATTGACCGGAGCGCATGCGCATAACCTAGGTTAAACTTAATGTAATTCACCAAAAATTTACTAACTTCATGATATTTCACTTGTACTTCAATATACTAAGCACTTATTTTACCTACTTTACACGTACTTCATGTATTTTACCAGTACTTCATGTACTTCACATGAGATGTCATGTACTTCATGAGATGTGTACAAAAAACTTTACCAGCGGTTAACCCCTCGCATAAATCCGTTATAATGGGAAGCAGGAATTTAAAAAACAATTTCCTATCGTCGCGTTGGGTGTGCGGCCGGGCATCCGATATACTATTTTTTAGGTACATTTTTATAAGTACATCTTCTAGATGAGCCAGTATTCTTGAGGGATCGTTCTTGACGGGTACATGTTCTAGAATATTGCTATGGTTCGTTTGATGTCTGCTACTGTTTGATTGTTAAGTTAGACGGCAGAACCAATAAGCGCACACTAGATTCTCTCGTTTATGTTGTTAAATCGTCCAGCTTAGCTCTGATTATCATAAACTCGTAATAAAAATTGCTTTTTTGTGGCGGGAAAAATATTAATCTCTGTCAAATGAAAATCAAACAATTTAATTTTTGATTTGCACATACGTATTTATCAATTCAAATTTTCGTTTATTAATTTTCAAGAATCCAAGATTTAATTAAAATTGTTCTTCACATCGGACCGATATGCTCTTAAATTTTAAATCAATAAAAATAATTAAACTTAAAATTACCCTAAGATGTTGACAATAATTGAAATTTTTACAAAATTGAAATAAACTTTCAACTTACCACTATTGCGTTTGATTTAAAATTTGTCGTAATTAATTTTTTAATAAAGTTTTAAAGTTTAGATTTTGTTTCAATACGTTTCAAATGTTTACCGTTTCAGTTGTTTTCTTGGTGACACGTCAAAACGCCGAAAACAAAAACACTGAAAACAAACACACCGAAGTCAAAATACCGAAAATAAAAAAAAGAAGAATAGAAAACAAAACCCCGAAGTCAAAACACCTAAAACAAAAACACCAAAAGTACCACTAATCCAAACAAGATGTCTCTTATAGAGTAAATATGTTTGAAATATAATAAAAGATATTTTGACCAAAAATAAGGAACTACTGTACATTTATTCAAAAAAACTAAGTCACGATTTTTTTTAAGTAGTACCAATGCCCGAATTTGTTAAAAAAATAAAATTACCAGAAGTTTGCTCCATGAAAGAATAAGAGCCATCTTGTTTGGATTAGCGGTACTTTCGGTGTTTTTGTTTTCAGTGTTTTGACTTTCGACGTTTTTGTTTTCGACGTTTTGACATGTAATCGTTTTTTTAATTAACCTGTAGTTGTTGTTTTTCGAAGTCCCATTCGCCATCTCAAAATTGTTGTTGTATCCTTTTAAATCTTTTAATCTAATCTTTGTTTCCAATTTGTCTTCGCTAACTTCGATTAGTTATAAAAATTTTATTTTAAGCCGGTTGTTAAACCTCACCGACAATTGCGGCCTCCATTATTTATTTACAACTTTATGTAGTTTAATTTAACCTAATTTATTTATACTTGGTGCTTCTTATTTATTACTATTACTTCGTTCACTTAAATTTTTGTTAAACTCCAACATTAAAAATTTAACTTTAAAATATTTTCAATAATCCAACGCATTTTTACGTCCACAAGCATTGATGGTCGAAATGAGACTAAAGTTTTCAAATTTTGCTCTTGTGCCGTTCTAAAATGAAATACCAACCAAAAACACTAAATCTGTCGCTTGGCTTTTGTTCACACTTTTGATTGTTACATTTTACGATTAATTTTCATATTTTTTATTATTATACTCATCAGTGGTCTTTTCTGTCAAAATTAAATATTAAAATTCTTTTCTTAGAATTTTTTGCTCAAATTCCTGCACTTTTCAAATAATTCTATATTATTTTTGCTTTGTTATTTGCAATTTTGTTTTTTAGTTCTCTATTCAATTATTACACTTGATGGCCAAGGTTGTGCGGCCTGAACAGCGCACTGGTGGGAGTGAACATTCAAATTATCCTAAGTTTTTGTAAATCGAATTTTTTTGTTGATTTAGATTATTATTATCATTTATAATACCACAAGTAGTCAAAGTTATGTCGATTATTTTTGAGGTGGTACACGAATATTTATTGCGCTTGTGTACAAATAGCACGAGTGCGTTAGCACGAGTGCTTTTCCCAAGCGCAATGAACATGAGTGATACCACCTCAAAAATAGTCTATAAACTTTGACTACGAATGGTATTCGAGAGACTATTCAATTCACAAATTTCTTTTTTCAAAAATTATAATTTAAAAATTGAGCTGCACATGATTTCATTTCCATTACAACCAGTAAACAAACTTTTGTCATTCGCAAAGTTTTCTATTTGTATATAAAATTGTCACTAGAACCACTAGTGCAATTGTCGATATAATTCCACTAGTGCAATTGTCACTATAATTCATTTCAGTTGGCTCTGAAATTGCGAATGTTGCTTTTGATTAGTCCACTTTTAAGAGATGACATGTGAATTGAATAGTCACCTTAATTACATTGAAATTCGCTACAGTGTACTAACACAAACAAAAATAATGAATACACAAACCTACACAAACGATTGATATCAAATTCGACACAAAATTCGCGATGGGGAAGGGGGGCTGGCGAAATGGACCTTCGACAGTGCTGCCCAATAATTAATGCTGATAATCAATGGCGAAAGAATAATATCGTTTTATAACGCACATATTTAAATTTATCATATTTTTGTTTACAATTTGGGTTTAAATTAGAACAAGGCATTATAATTAGCTTTTTTTTTAATAAAGTAAAACAACTTGATGTTTGAAATATCATTACGACCCTGTTCGGTATGCAACCCATGATACACAGTCAAAAAGAAAACAAACTTTGTTATTATTATTGTTTGCTATAAGTACAACAAATGGGTGCATGTTGGTGCATGTGCAGAAGAATAGATACACTGCTCCTTATTGTATTTAATAAAAGCGTAACTTTATCTGTCTATCTGTCCGCAACGTATGCATAGAAAGAATTCAACATTAGAGTCATAAGTACTTCAAATTCTACAAAAAATATACAATTTATAGATTTATGTAGCATCTAATATTGGCCCACCTAAACTAAAAGGTCTGTTGAGATTTCGAGACATTTCAATTTTCTGGATACACTTTACTGGAATAGGAGGAAGATTTGTCACTAGCAATAAATTGTGTGAAACTACAAAGCTATAAATCCTGTTTATTGTAGGTTATCTGGAATAGGTAGGTTTTGCAGAATTATTTTTAATGTTGAAACAATAAACATTAAATAAATTTAAAAGTTATTGGCAAGTGATCACTGCTTTCAACCTAAATTCTTTCAATTATCTTCTAATTTTCTTTTACGTTTCTCTTGTTTTAATTGTCCAGAAAGCGTTCCATACGTTAGAAATTTTATATCCTGTTCATGATATTATTATAGTAGATATTATTATAATCGGTAGTAGCCTAACCGATTTTCAAACAAACGAATGAAGTTACTTTAATGAGAACAACTCAAATAATCGTTGCAACCTGCGTTAGGCAATATTTGTTGGAATACTTATACTAAAAATAAAAAAAAGTAAGTTTCTAAACATCCTGTTGGACGGATCCCGATTGTCTAGATTATATTAGGCAATATCGTAAGTGATAGTTAATGAAATTACATAAAGTGATTAACCTACTCTCACGAATAAGAATAAAGGTGATGCCTTTCGTTCAGAGTATTAATATTAACAAATATTCAATTTTTCTGTAAACATGTAATTTAATTAAATTTATTTAATACATAAGTTGTATAAAAAGCAATATATAATTAATTGTTTAATTAGAAAGATTTAAATGCGCATGTTATATCATTAAGCTGGAATACCAGTTCCACAGTCCAACCATGGGAAAATGGACGGAAAAGCAAATCTCACACAAGGATTTCGCTGATTCTGTTATCAATATCCATATTATTCATTATTTTGCCAATTTTGCATTTTGTAATTATGTTATATCAAGTTGAATTATAAGTAAAACATTATTCGGTTGTTACATGCTCAAATCGCTGTACGTTTGTTTCAATAAAGTTCTGTTCTCGAATTGATCTTTTTGATCAACGTAACTCGCGCATGACAATAGTATACTACCAATTCAAAAAAACGTAACGGCATATTAGAATTAAAGATGTTAAGGAAAAAAACGTGCCTGTCTCCCCTCGTGCTCAAAACACATTTTTGATAAATTGGTGGCATACTGGAAAACGTAAAATCGCTAATTTCAAGCAAATCTAAATGTTATATGCAGTTTCAACTTATTACCCCTGATCACGACTTGACAATAAAATTCAAAATTGGTAAATACACTAAAATATAACAAACTAGCTGGATACCCGGCTTCGCCCGGGTCTCATTAAAATGGTGGAACTCTGCCTTTGTCTGAAGTACTTTACTTTAGGCTCTTGGACTTCAAAAGAATTTAAATGGGTAGACTGAATAATTATAAAAATATAAAATTGATAAATTATTTATTTTATTTATATAATTGAATTAATAACCGGATACCCGCTTTCGCCCGGGGTTTAAATGAATGTGGAATATTAATCCAGTTACATAACGAAAAATAGGCTCCGCATTTAATATTAATGGATATTTCAAAATGTCATAAAATGTATGCTTTGGACTCTTTTATCCATACCGAGTTTTATAGTTCACTTCACTTTTACGGATGGGCAATGGCACTATCATTACATTATAATTGTTAATTATTTATTTAATAGAAATAGTTTTATTATTGATTTCTTACAAATATCAAATTGTCATCCATACGTCATTACATATCTGTCATTATGTCATGTACGTTTTGTTATTCCAAGTCTGATTCTTTTTGTTATACCACGTTTTATAGTGACTGACGTTTCATGTCAAGTCACACGGGAATGCTGTCGAACGGGATAAAAGTATCCTATGTCCTTCTCCTGGCTCTAAACTACCTCCCTGCCAATTTTCAGCTAAATCGGTTCAGCCGTTCTTGAGTTATAAGTGGAGTAACTAACACGACTTTCTTTTATATATAAGATTTAATGAATTTGAGAGTGGGCTCCATGAAACCCCTTCATCTTTTTAAAATTGGTTGGTTTGATTAACTTTTATTATGCAACTGACCCTTAGTAGTTTTACCCGCTAAAAGTCCCAAATTTCAGACACCAGTAATAATCCTATATGTACAGTGACTCCAGAAATTATTAATTCACCTCATACAATTTTAATAATTTGATTAAATGTTATAGTAAATTTGCTTTAATTAAAATTTTATTTTTTAGTTGTTTTAAATAATACTTTATAATTCATTTTATAAAAAATAAAATAAAAAAACTACATGGGCAAGTGTAGTATTCAAAAACCAATAAAGTAAAAAAAATGCACAGCAAACTGTTATTAATACACTTACCTTTTATACGTTAAGGACAGGAAGACAAACGATGCAGTTTAATAATTTGCTGATTAGTAGGTATGTAATTGTAGATACAATACAGTAGTGTGCTTACAATTTATTTACATAGTCATTCCAAGAAAATTTTTTAAGATGATTAACAAAACAAGTGAAACAGCAATTAGTGAAAGAAAATCAATATTAAAATTGGTGTGCGAAGAAAAATTTTATTATGAAACTGCTAAAATTGTTGGCAGATCACTGGGTGCAGTGAAATATGTTATTAAAAAAATTTTAAAATGAAGGAAATTTAATAAACAAAACTGATCGAGGCAGAAAAAGCATTCTTGGAACACGACACGAACATTATATTATTCGAAAAACTAAAGTTAATCCAAAAACAAGTGTTCCAAAATTGACTAGATATTTCAAAGGGTATTGGTAAATCTGTTTCCACCGAATTTGTAAAAAGTATTGCGTAAAGAGGGTTATAATGGTAAAGTTTCTAGAAAGAAACCCTTCATAAATAAAGTAAACAGAAATAAAAGATTAGAATTCGCTAAAAAATATATTAACATGGACTTTAATTTTTGGAAAAAAATAATATTTAGTGATGAAAGCAAATTTAATAATTTTCGGCCAGATGGAATGCAAAAATTTTGACAAAAACCTAATACATAAATTAATAATGAAAACCTATGTGAAACTGTTAAACATGGTGGCGGAAATGTTATGGGTCTGGGGGTGCATATCTGCTGATGGGGTTGGAAAGTTGCAATTTTTTGAAACTATTATGACTAAGTGTGCTTACCTGAATATTCTATAATCAAATTTAGATCCCAGTATCAAAAAATTAGGGTTGAAAAATGAGTATATGTTTCAACAAGATAACGACCTGAAACTTATTTCGTATCTTGTGCAGGAATAGCTTTTATATCACGTTCCAAAACAACTCCATATTCAACCCCAATCACCGGACATAAATCCCTTAGAAAATTGTGGCAAGAATTAGAAGGGAAAATTCGAAAACACCACATTTTTAGTACAAAAAACATTAAAAGAGGTATTATTGCAAGAATGGGAAAAAATAGACAAAAGTATTACCCAAAATGGATGGAATCGATGCCAAGACGGCTACAAGCAATAATCGATGCTAAAGGGTATCCTACAAAATATTAATTTTGTAAACAATATTAATTTTAGCTAGATTTATGCAAGTGAATTAATAATAGTTGGGCGGTAATTCTTGTAAATATTTTGTTTTTTGTAATTTTAAGGTAAACTATTTAAGTTTTTTATACATTTTTTAAGGCATATTAACTGTTAATTATTATGTTGTATATATGTTTTAATTCAAAATTATTAAACTATAATTGAAGGTTTTATCGTGTTATAACTGGCATTTTATAAGGTGAATTAATAATTGTTGAGTCACTGTATGTACAGGGTGAAACTGCTACAGGTGGTTTTTCCGCGCAGCTAATTAATTATTACCTATTGTAATTAATAAATAAATTAAAAAATTTAATACAAGAAATAACAATACCTCAAATATGTAGGAGTCCGGCTCCTGTATGTATTTATAGAGAAAACTGCAGATTGCGAAAATGTTAAAAAAGAGACATGTTGCTATTTAAAAAACAAATTGAGGTACACTTCAGGTTGAGTTTTGAAGTACAAAAATATACCTTAACAGTTTTTGATAGTAAATTTTCAGTTGAATAAAAAGCTATTTAAACTTTTTCTTATCTAGTAAGATATGAGAATAAATTACTGTTACCGTTATTCGTGAAAACACTGTATATTAAATGTTTGTGAATTTTTCTGAATATCAGTAAATGTGAATTTTCTGTTTTTTAAATTATTTTTTTAATTTGTTAAAAATATTTAAACAGTACAATTTAAAAAAATAGCCGGTTAAAGAATTTTAAATGTTTTCGCCACGAAAGATAAAAACAAAATGAAATTGTAATATTTTCAAAAATGACCTAATGGTTATTATAAAGAAAGAAATACTACCTGATATGCAAAAATCTTCCACTCCTAAACTACCACCGATTGCTATTGTACTCGTATAATACCTTAATTCCAAAAAATTCTAGCAATACTCTTATTTTTGTAAAAATTTGTTATTGTCTACGGAATTATAAATTTTAATGTCGACAGGTTTAAAATAGTTACAAATACATGCTAAAATTATAGCAGACTTAAATTAAAACATTACTTTTGACTGGTAGTGTATGTATGTACATTTATGTATGTAGATACGGTTTTGAAACACTTACAATATTATCCGACGTTCCTGCCTGTGTCCGTTACGTTTTCGAAATGTGTGACGAACAGAAACGACACATAAATTATAGTTGCCATTATTTTTGTAAAATCGGCAATATTTTTAAAACGTGAACACCGATGAAGTCCGTGAAATACAATAAAGTATCGTAATTTAAAATTATTTTCGCTCGCAATAACACAAATTTATAATAAGTGTTTGCCCTGGTGGTCGATTTGAACTAGCTTTTCTGTTAGCGGATGCTAGGGTCTTTGGATTCGTTAAGCTTACGTTATCCTTTCGCTTCTTCGAAAGTGATGAGTAAATAAAAATCAAACGATTGGAACAAAAACGTTTATTTAATATAAATGAGATGTAAAAGCTCTGCAGGTGTGTATAAGAGATTGCAAAATAAAGATAGGCAACAATCTTTGTGAAACAAAATAATTGACCCAGTGCGTAAGGGTCACAAATGTGTGATTCAATGATGGTAAAATTAAAATGCCCAAAGCAACGGCTACTTTAAGTAGTAAAAAAATTGGACTCACCAGCTGGATGATACCTTACAAAATATACAAGTACTGGTTGAAGTGTAAAATCAAAAAAACACAAACTGCACTGGGTAATCTTCTCTACCGGATTGATGCCTTTGGAAGATGTTGCGCTCCAAGGAAAGCTAGCTCTGAACGAACATCAGGGTAAACACGTAAAATATAAATTTGTGTTATTGCGAATCGAGGTAATTCTAAATTACCGTACGTTCACATTTCAACACTCCTCCGCGCAGGTACTCTGACAATCGGGTGGTCTAGGTGCACAGTACGCGGAGCGCCGGATACCTCCACTACTTGGTACAGGTGTCTGGGGGTTGGATATATTGGTGCGCATTCTAGTGGCCCTGATAGAAGCGGCCATTGCCTAAACTGCGGAGAAGACGGCCACCACATGGCGACTTGTTAGATGTAGACCTACTGCGCTAAGTGCAAAACAACAGGGCACAGAGAAGAAGCGAGCTGCAGTAGCAAAAGACCCCACCACTTCATAGATAGGTACCTCAAACAGCGTGAGTACCTGGAGGCATACAGTAGAGTGGGGCAGATCCACATCTAGCACAGGGACCGTAAGAAAAGGGACGACAATCTCCAGTGACAGGCGGGCTATTGAAGCGGCAAAGGCGGGAAAATTTAACACCAACACCACCCTTGAACTCCCTCAGAAAAAACCTTCACCCAATGGCCCACTGGAGCAGGTCATCGCTCAAATGACCAGAGCAGGAGAAAAGGGAAACCGCTACAAATTACCCAGATTGAGAAACAACGCCATCCGGGAAAATGTCAGGATGTAAATAGCCTATTTCCCACGACAAACCCGACGACCACAGCGTAAACGGCCCAAACAGGATGGACCTCAGATGTAAGATCCAGGGGAAGGCCTCTCAGTCAACCCCGAGAACTATTAACATCTGAGGGGAGTTGGAAGAGGATCGAAAACTACATCACTTCGATCTTCAAAACAAAAGAAGAGGCAGGAGCAAGCCGCAGCCTAACAAGAGACAATACCGATCGTGACAAAATTAATGAGACAATGACCAATCGCCCAACGTGAACCGGGCGATATAGAAGAAGCAAGCTGATAACCTGGACAGCCGCCCGAATCCCTGACCTTTGTGGTAGGGGAGTTAAGTGGGTTAAACCCACACTCTCGGTTCAGATCAAACCGGGCTCTTTTTCAAGATTCTCACCTCCTGCTTCAAGCTAAAAAAAGGTATGTCAGTTCGGAGACCGAAATTCTACTCACACCTCCTCGTGGTGGTTTCTGGTAACTTGCGGAGGCTCTCGCGAGGAAATCGGGTATCCAATCCCGGTGGAGGAGAAAATTCCGCAAGGCTAACGTGAGAGGTACTCTTAAGGAGACTAACATCAGTCTTCCTCCAAAGCCAAGATGAGGAAAGTTGTGTTGAAGGCTGAATGGCGCCCGGGAGTAAACGTGCGTCCCTAACAATAACGGAGGGTAAGAGGCCCTCGAAAAATATCTAACAAAAACATGATGGAAGACGATAAAAAGGATAAAAAGTTTACGATGCAGGGGCTTGGATCTCCAGTATCGGTCGGTGTTGGCAGCAGGAGAGTGGGCCCAGACCCGATCATCAACCGGCGACCACTCGACGCAGTCAGCGAGCAACCAGGTTGCTGCAACAATAAATGCTACTGGCAAAAGCGCAAAAGAAGAGTGTGGGAAAAAGCGCTACACGGCCGAAAGTATCTATCTCGGCCGGAAACTCGCCGGCCGTAAACTCACCGGCAACCCAGAGTTCATCGGCAAACGCAACAAACAACTTTAAGTTCGATCCCATGAGCCGAATAGTGAGTGATCTAAACAGGTCTCAGGCAATGGTCAAGGAGACCAAATACAAGAGCACGGCTAAGGAGATTAAACAAGTATTCTCGGAACTGCGGGGTGCCGCTAAGCAACTAAGACAGGAAGTAGAAGAAAAAAACATCAAAGTAAAAGATCTCACCGAGGAAAATAAGATGTTAAATGACAGAATAAGGGCCAACAAGGATGAAGTGAATCACCTAAAGCATAAGATCGATGCGATTGAGAAGAGGACTTACACAGATGGTAAAGCCGATAATGATAGGCTCGACGAAAAATTAACGAAGATCGAAAAGTCACTCATAGAGATCACGCAGTGAATAGAGGACCTAAAATAGTTTAAGTTCGAGGCAGAGCTTTCACTTGAGCAACAAAAAATCATGTTTTAGGTAGTGGTAGTCGCCGACGATTTCAAGTCGACGATTGCCGCAACCCCTGCCCTGAAGAGTAATCAAGAAATTTCAACAGATGAGCGAGCTCCAGCGAGAGACACAGGAACCATTAGAATACCCACCTCTGCGCTAAACACAAGATCGAAGGAAAGCTCTACCAAAGCCCAAACTCGCGGGGACTCGGAAACAAAGATAACAGAGAAGCAAAGGGGCAGGTTTCAGAAATTCCTGGAGGTTCCTTTTCAAACGATGGAATCCCGTAAGAAAAAGAAAAAAAGAACCATGGCGGAGGTAGTGGCCCAAAATTCCCCCCCTCTTTCACAGAAAAGTCTTAGACAGACTGCACCCGTTGCAAGAAAGGTCCGGGAAACCAAGAGACAGAAGGCGCTGCTGATCAAGACTAGCAATAATGTCTAGAAGAAGAACTTGGGCTTAGTTAAAACAGCGATTAAGTCCAACAAGGAGGCTCCGCACAAGGAGTGCGCGAGAAAATAAGCAGTACATTACATTTACAGTATTTAAAGATTTTCTTTACAATCAAATAAAGAAATGGCTATTTCACGTATTTTTAATTTTTATTTTAACAAAAAGGTTTTTTTTGTTTTAAAAAAAATAATTGTGGCTCTTGGAATTCTATTAGAAAAGTCAATAAGAAAACAATAAAAATAATAAATACATACAAATGTTTAAAAAAATTAGTTTAAATTTAGATTTTAAAAATTTGAGAATTAGTAGACAAAAACAATCAAAGATTATTATTCATAAAAATTTTGAATTTTAAATAATATTTCGTGCTGATTCGTAAACCCTAGTTGCTTCATTTCTTGAATAATTAGATTTTGAAAGTAAATCAATTTATTCTTCGTGTATTCCATACTCCCAAATTCTTCCAGCAGTTCCAAACATTTTATTTTCAAATCAACATTGTTTGTGCGCATTTTCAAAATATCTGCAAATTAAGTTTACTGTAATATTTATTAGGTACATATTTATTGACCACTTAAGGAATAAAGTGCCATCGATAATTTAATTCGGTGACTATTTTCATTTTTCCGTATTGTTACTCAGGCTTTCATGTTGCAGTAGAAAAGTTGGTATTTTACTTTCAGAATGTTAAATCACTAAACGAAAAAATAGCTTACCTAATATGCGCTTGTCATTCGGATGATTGTTAATTGCATGAACAATAGGAAATATAAATTTTCCTTCCCTAATATCGTCACAAAAACCTTTAGCTTTGCAATGCTAAAAAACAATTTTATCCAAGCAACAAAACATTTATTATTATTATTATTACAAAACCAGCTTACCGATTTTGATTTTAACCCTTTGTAATCGTCCGCTATTTGAAAGTATAACGAAATAAGAATCGATAATTTGTTGAGATTGACCTTATCCTTACTTTTACTGTAAAATTGCATGTAAAGACTTACGCCCAAGATCAATTGACCGCTTTCTGAAAAATACACTACAATGTAGGTACAACAAATATGGAAAACGCATGTATTTTAAAAATTTAAAAAACCAATAGTCATACTTTTGCTGACCATGTCCAAGTAGTCATCTTCACTAGGACATATAAAATGATCCCTCCAATAGATCTCCATTGCTTGTCCTTGCAATAATTTTTCAACAGAACTCAGTGCAATAATCTCAAGCTGAAAAATTTCCTTATTACACGCTTCATGTAATAAGCAACTCTTTTACCTTAGTAGAAAAAAAAGTTTTGAATAGAAAAATCAACAGCTGCAACAGTACGACCCACGCCATAAATAACATGAGCAGCAGGATTTCCTCTTCTTAATTCAGAAGAATCTTGAATATCGTCCAGCCTGTAAGAAAATTAATGTTAAACTAAAATAAAAAATTATTAAGTTAATTAAATGAAAAAATCGTCTGATGACAGTAGTAATTGATTATTATTGAAAACGTCCGAAAATAATTTGATTTTGGCAGTTCAAAAATGGACAATATTATTAGGAAATTATAGAATTTTGTTCTTATTTAAAATTTAATATACTCACAACAAAGAAGATGTATGTCCCCATTGAACAAATTTTGTAATTAATTCAACGTCATCTCGATCGAGGTGTATCAAACTGTTGTACCCTTGAATAATAGTATCACGAAAACGTTTTCCCTTAATTTCGTCGATATGATGGTATGGTTCAAGCAATACCTATAAAAAAAGAAAAATTTAAATTAAGAAAAAGTAAGCCTCTGCATTTAATAGTATATATTACCTTTTTATATTTATTTTCAAATTTTCAATAATATTTTCTTTGCTATCCAATTTAAATAAATTTTCCATTTCGTTTAATTGTCCGTTTTTAAAAGTTGTCGTGGTCCCGAAAACACAAAACCGAATATCTCTTAATTTACTCCCTATGTGTTTATATAGCCGCACCTTAATCTCCTTAAAACTTAATTTTAATCTGAATTGCGTTGTGGTATATTATGTAGGTATAATTAATAATTAAAACTCGTTTTTACTTGAATTAAGAGTGTTTTTTTAGTATAGTTTTGATTTCAATTTTTTCTGGTGCTTTCCATTAATTTATATTATACACAAACATAACAATAACTCAACTTTTTTGTCCTGATGGTATTGAACTGAAACTGGTAGGTATTAAAATTTTGGTTTATTATAGGATTTTTGTGTTTTCCAAAAACGTTCTTCTTTGTAAGCTCACTGTTCTTGATTTTATTAAATAATTAGGGCGTATTTATGGAACTTCTACAAATTTAAATATTAAAAACGATAAATTGTGTTTATCAGAATCATAGCAATTCTATTTAGGTAAAAATATTTTTATACGCAACAGTTGTTTGTTACTTTTTACTGCATTGTTATTGTTGCCGTGTTGGTTGACGGCCCTTTTAAATAATGTCTTCTTAATGTACATAAAAAAAAATTTATAACTCCGGTATAACAATAACATCGATTATTTATCTTGTTTCATTTTTTTATGACCACACAAGAATCACTTAACATTGTATCTATACCTTTTTTTCGCTTTTTGAATTATAAAATTTTTGTTTATTCATTATAATGTTTACACGTTGTAATTAATTTCACTTTATTTTTAATTAATTATGAATCAATTGCCGAATTCCGAAGCTTCGGATCTTTGTCGATGTTGCTGTTGGATACTACAGGACCTAGTCCTAATTTAAGAAGAAGAAGAAGAATTGCCGAATGTTGAAATATGCCAGATCATAAAGCTTAAGTCGAGGGGTTGACCACCTAGTAAATTTGGTGTACATAATTTTGTAAATAATTTGCAATTGTTTGCAAATTTTGCAAATGTTTGCAAATTTTGCAAATATTTGCAAATTTTGCAAATGTGTGTAAATTATTGCAAATGCCTGTAAATTTTGCAAATGACTGTAAATTTTTTGCAAATTTCTGCAAATGTTTGCAAATGATATTTGAAAATGATTGTAAATTTTGCAAATTTCTGCAATTGTTTGCAAATGTGTGTACACTTGTTTGCACGAAAATGAAGTTGACGTCAGTACTATCTGAATTAAGTACCGACAACTGGTTACTTAAATTAAATATTAGTATAATGTGTGTGTTCTCCAACAAATTTATCCAAATCATTTAAATCGTAATCGCAGAATTTCATAAATCCAGCATTATTAGCCAAACCATTGAATTTTAAAATATTTTTCGAAACGTTGGTTGGAATTGACGTTTTAAATAATTTTCTAATTCTTGTAAGAATGTGTCTTCCGAATTGTTTCCCATATTTATGCCAATAATAATGATAACGAACGATAATAACTAGAAATAATAACACTTAATAACCATGTATATCCACTTGATAATAAAAAAACTATATTTTAGTTATTAAATAACACTTTTCATAATTTCTGCAGTTGGTAATAGCGATGCCACGGGATTACCGAGAAAACGGTATTACAATCATTTTGATTGGATTGAATTTACATCCAATCAACAGACTCAATTTCGACCGTCTAGGGAGGTTCTGAAGGAGGCTCACAGGTGTACACATTTGTCCTCACCGGTACGCGAGAA
Organism: Lycocerus yunnanus; assembly: GCA_036346125.1. NCBI lineage: Eukaryota > Metazoa > Arthropoda > Insecta > Coleoptera > Cantharidae > Lycocerus > Lycocerus yunnanus. The sequence goes on along the minus strand of JARFIX010000032.1, from coordinate 2,642,403 downwards.
CTGGGCGCATGATACTACAAATTTACCGTATTTTTTCCGAAATTTACTATAGTTGTAGTAACTGGGCGAGCTCTTAGGGGGTAATTCTTTACAATATTTTTATAATGAGATTTTGTTTCAAATTTTTGCAAATGATTGCAAATTTTGCAAATGTGTGTAAATTATTGAAAATGCCTGTAAATTTTGCAAATAACTATAAATTTTGCAAATAACCGTAAATTATTGCAAATAAGTGCAAATTTTTGCAAATGACTGTAAATTTTTGCAAATAAGTGGAAATTTTTGCAAATGACTGTAAATCTTTGCAAATGTCTGTAAATATCTGAAATTGTTTACAAATAACTGTGTAAATTTTTGCAAATGTTTGCAAATTATTTGCAAATTTTGAAATTATTTGCAAATTTTTGCAAATTATTGTAAATGCAAATAAGGTGTACACATTTTTAACAGTGGTCAACCCTCGGCTTAAGTCATTAAAAATTTATTTTTGGCATTCACAGTTAGGGTTTTTCCCAGAAAACTTAGATGCTGTACGTGATCAACAAGAAGAACGATTTCATCAGAACATTCAGTTGATGAAAAATCGTTATCGAGGCAATTGAAACGAAAGTATGTTAAACAATTCAAAAATTTCAAAATGGATAACAATTAATTCTGCGTGGATACAGAGCTTTAAATGTCAATTGAAATTTTCGGCTGTTTTTCGTACCTCTGCTAAGGATATTTTGCCCCATTTCTGACGCAAAGATTGTTTTAATGATTCCAAACTTTTGCACAGGCTCTGGCCTATAAAGTTGACTATATGGCGTAATCAATTGGGTTGAGATCTGGTGAGTGTGGAGGCCATTCAGCGGAACTGATAAAATCAAGAAAATTGATTCGGCACCACTCTTGCGTAGTTTTCGCCTTGAGAGCAGGTGCAGAGTCTTGTTAGAAGGTCCAATATTGGTCACCAAAGTGCTGTTGGGTCCACGAAAGAACTACAGCCTCTAAAATATCCCGGTGGTAGATTTCTTTGTTAATTTTTACTCCTTCTTCCACAAAAACTGGTATTTTACCGGTAGCACAAATACCACCCCAAACTATGACATACTTGGTGTCTTGACGATGAACAACGATGGCAAAAGGTTCGGGCGCTTCTTCTAACCAATACCTATTATTTTGACGATTGTGAAATTGTGCAATAGTAAAAATATTTTCATCAGTAAAAACGAAATTTTCCCATTTTTGAGCAGCGGTGCGTTATATAAGAGCACTGCATCGTTAAAGTCGTACTCGCTTGTTTTCATCAGTTAGCATTTGGGCTTTTTGCAACTTATAAGCCTTCTTCTTAAGATCATTTTAAGCTATTCGTCGAGCCGATTCTCGAGTGATTCCGGTTTCACGAGCCACTTTTTGCATCGAAAGTCTCGGATTTCTTTGAATCCGAAGTTTGATGATATTGCGATTCCGGCGAGTGTTGGCAGAACATTTTTCCCTCTTCCGAGTTGGTCTTCCATATTACCAAGTTCTTTGAATCGTTTAATGGCGTCGGAAACGGTTTGTCGAGGAATTTTAAGCATTCAAACTATTTCACATTGACGATTTCCAGCTTCGAATAACGATAAAATTGCAGCGCGACTTTTTGACATTTTGTAACTCACAAACTGATTGTTTCACTTTTTTTCTCTTTCGTTTTCCTAATCTCCATAGTTCTTAGAATCGGATTACTAGATAATTTTTCAGAAAAATTTAGTAATTTTCGCGAAAAGAGAAAAACACGTTTGTCCGGGATCTTGTGGGTCATACTGTATATAAGAATTTGATTTTGTTATTATATTTTATTTTAAATGTGTTTTTTCCCACCAAAATTTAAAAACTCTCGTAACTAAAAATCTTGACGTGCTAGAAAATATCTTCCGACTAATGTTTCCAATTTAGATTCCATTAATGAATTATTTTTTACATTTATGTAGTTTTTACATTTTAAGAAGAGGTTTTTTAAAATGTTTCATTTTTACTCTTTGAAACTTTTCACTTTAATTTTGATTGCACTGTTTAATTGTTATCAGTGATCACATTTTCTTAACATTTAAAAATTAAAATTACAATTTTTTGTGTACCTATTTTGGCGAGAGTTAACTAACTCTGACTCGAAAGTACACTTTCAAAGAAACAAAGAACAGAAAAATACAAGAACTTTAAAGGTAGGATGAACTTAGTCGAACTTGTAATAAGGCCACAATTTACTTTTGAAAATTGCAATTTCCCATAAGAAATACATGTAAGTGTATTATTGAGTTATACAACGCCAAATATGGAAAACATTTCAACTTCAATACTTTTAGAGTTGGAGCTACTTGGGGGATGTTTTTAGTAAGTAAAGCAACATTAGAAACGAATTTAAACAAAAAGTAATTTTTTTTACGAAATTTGTTGTCCGATCACAAATTTAGTTTTTTTATTAGCTAATTACACCATTATCTTTCATAATTTGTTGTAAAAACCGAGATTCTGGTATATTTACTGTCGCCACAACCTATTTCAATTTTGAGGGGCGGGGTTACAATTCAAAAGAGCCAATGATAAAATTACATTCCAAATTAATTTTTAAAGCCGTTTTTTAACCAAATATGTGGACCGTCTGCAAATTTTATTTTTTTTTATGTTGTGTATATGGCATAGTTATCTTTCATAATTCACAAAAAGAATGAAGAAAATCGCAATCAAGGTTAATTAACTCTCGCCCCTATTTTTACCTTATTTTTTTTAAATTTGTTAGAAAATTTTAAATTTCACTGCTGGGTTCATCGACTATTCCCTAAATTTTAACGTCTAAAATTAATTATAAATTCAACTTTAAAAATTAAAAATTTAATTAAACAAAAAGAATTTAATTTTCTCATAAATCTTTAGCAATTAATTTTTTAATAATATTAATTTTCTTGTAACGTTTTTTTTTGTATTGTTTGTTGGTATTGTCAAAAACTAGTAATCTGATGTTTTGTAACTGATATTATTTTATGGCTTTACCATTATTTGATTTTTATCCTTCATAGCCACGAACAGACGCATTGACCCTATAATGTTTTATTAATCTTCTTAATATATAAATACCAAAGTTGATATGTCTGTCTCATCAAAATCTCTAAAACGGAAAGCTCAAACGAAGTGAAAAAATAATGAATGATTACCTGGCACTGCAATATAAACTAGTTTTCCCAATTATTGTTCTCCTTATTTAGACAAAAATGTACAAGCCAGAAACAAAACTATTAAAACCTAAACCATTTATTACAGTCCAAACAATTAAGTCTGAGATTGAACAATCAAGTCTAATTTCGTTATTCGATTTTCGATGTTCAAGAAAATCCAACGTTCAACTATGTTGAAAATCTATCAATCATCAATCAAATTTATAAAAACAAATTATCGTATCATAATACCAAAACGTTGAATGGTATCACCATTATAAAGAACTACAGTAACTAAAATTGTAGCTGCTTTGCAGGTTGCTCATCCAAAAGGCGATCTATACACCGAGGAGTGAATTTTGTTATGTTAACTGATCAGTAAGATCTCCATCAGTATATTCGTATTCGTGCAATACAAAAATATTTATTGATGGCATCTCAAAAGTGCGGATTTGACGAGCAGTTTTTTTCCTTATTAAAAACAAAACTATCTAAAGATTTTCAGAAAGATAGCCTTATTCTTCAAAATAAAATAAGTTTAAGAGAAACGGTTAACATACACTACACCTTATTGATTTTGGACAAGACGGACCACAAGCTACGAATTTAAATCAAAATTATTGATCAAAATCAATATCAAATCAAAAATAAAAATTATTTAGTTAAATTTCCACGTAAGTACTTTTTCGTTACTTTGACTAATTGATTTTATATTATATTTCGGACTTTCTTTTGCAAAGATACAACTTACGTCGTTTACCTGTTCCCTCAAGAGAGCGCTCTAGCAATTAATTCCTCAAAGATATTGCCATCATCTTGCGAGAGGACCACCGTCTTTACGTGCCTTCCGAAGCACGGAGACGGCATTGCAAAGTGAGCTCTACCCGAATTCGAACCGGGGCGCCTTCCATTAGCAGTTGATCGCGCTAACAACCAGGCCAATGACCGTCTTCTAATTGTTTCTCCAACTAAAAAGGAGGACGCTTAAAAAGTATACGTTTTTTATGTATCCTATGCTTTTGATATTAAAATTCAATTTGTGCGGTTTGATTAATCTGTAGTCATTAATTGTTAGTGCATCGTTCACCGATTACGCAGTTTTATGCAAATCTATTCGTAAGAGTTCCATTTGTAAATACTATCTGTCCGTTAAAATCTTCACGCTGTCTCCATTTTTGAAAACCGCAGGTCACGATTTTTCCTATCGACTTTGTATTTTGTAAGATCTTTACCAGCTGTAGTCATTTTATTTGATATTTAATTTGATATTGTTTGGAGGTTACAGTTGCTTGGAGTTTTTTTTTTCTTATACCGACACATTTATCACAAAACTGCCAGTGGATAAGTAACTGAAGGAATCAGTGAAGTAAACCTCTTATAATAGCAAATACAGCTCCTAAAGATCCTATCTCTGTTTATTTATTCTTTACTCTGCTTTCAGGTTTTTCGCAGCTATTCCTCTGTCTGCTGTTCAGCTCTCCCCAGAGATATGAAACATCATTTTTATTACTTTTTATCAATTTTACTTCGCTGTTGACTTATTATTGTACTTGTTGTTATCTATCTCAAGTTTTGATATGTCCCATTTTTAAGTTTGTGTTTTTAGTTTTATTTCTTTTTAGTCTCATTCTCAGGTCAGCTACCAGTGGAGTATGATCGGAGACAATATTTGCCCCAGGATAGTGTTCACAACATTCCTGAATCTTTTCTTTATCCGGATCATCTGATTTCTTATGGGTTCATCATTGCAGGTTTCAGCGGATGATGTTTATGTGTACAGGCGTCTTTTAGAAAGCTGTTTATGATAACCATTTCATTCTTTTGGCAGAACTCGAAAAGTCTATATTCTCTATTATTGCTCTGTCTACGGCCGTGACGTAGTCTTTCCTTGCCAATCTTGGCATTATAATCACCCATGAGAAGTGTGATCTCGTCCGTTTTGGTGCTTTCCAATATTTTAGAAAGGGATTCATAAAAAAACTTCCACTTCTTGGTCATATCGTTCATCTGAAGTTACCTGAACGATGTTGATTTTGAACAGGTGACTCTGAAATTGGATTATCATTACGCGGTCTGATATTGGGATGAAGCCTAATATCAGACCATGGCGTGGGCATTTGTTTTGGCTTTTTCGTGTGTCTGCCCATCTTAGCTTCGTATTTGAAATAAAATGTTTTTCTATCAATAATCTTAATTGGCGCTGCGAACAGGATTTTCAAGCAATTCTATCTTAGCGTTGTTGGATATTCAAGCAGGATAATTCATCACTAAAACAACTTTAACAATAGATGAAAATGGCAATTAGTAGTTTATTATAAAAAGCTAAATGAACAAAAAATCGAAAAAAGTATCATATCCGTAGATAAAAGAAAATATTAGATAATTTAGAAAAATCCACGTACAATTCAACGCTAGGCTTATCACAATGTTTTCATCAGATAAAGTTAAACTTGGAATCAATTAGGAAGGTTGGCAGTAGACAAAGAGAACAAACACACAAATATAACATAATCAAACATTATTTAATATTAATTATACTAATATATAACAATAATGATAATAATAATAAAACACTGACGTTTTTGACAAAGTGAAATGGTCATTACTTACTAACTCACTACCTTGTCCTTGTCTTCGTGCTACTGTGGAGTTTTCGAAGGAAAGTTCCTCCAATTTGGTGGCCCAGCAAGCCTGTCAGTGGTCGGAAATCGCGGTTGTTACCTTAACCTTTCAGGACCAAGTAACTGCGTGCATCGTCCGGCTTGGTTTTTCTCTGTACTGCGCATAATGCGCTAACGACAGACTTTTTATAAAAAAATAATAACCACACTCATCAGAAATCTATTTAACGTTTTGGGTACTTTGATTCGCCTACTCAGTTAAATACACTCCTTTGTTTGGATACACCTGATGCGTCCGTAAATAAACTTTATAAATTAACGTTCTTTTACAATTTTTACACCCAATCTGTTTGTAACCTCCCCTGAAGTAATAACTATTACCACGGTAGTTCGAAAATTTTCTCGTTGAAATTAAAGCACACCCTTCGACAATAAGGATGTTGCATGATTTTTTAAGTATTTTTTTTATAAACTTTAGGTGCTCGTAAACAGCACTGCATAGATAAAAAGTTCAGGAGACCTTCAGTTTTCTCAAAAAAATTTATAAAAGATGATTTTTTAAATCGTGTTTTTAGCGCGAATGACGTCACAAACTATTTTTTAACAACTAGCAACACAGCAAATGCAGTTTGTGTTGATAATGTAACCTATAAATAGTTTGTGTAAAAATTGAAAATGAATTTTAATAAAAACACAGAAAACTCGGCATAAACCATTTTTCCTATAATTGTTTGTGACTACAGTTTGTATTAAAATAAATATTATATTAATAAAAAATACAATTTAAATGGTAAACGTTATATTGTTTGCAACTGTCAAATACAAGTCAAATATTTAACTGTCAGGTCTTTGCGACGTTGTAAAATTTCCATAAAAACGTTCGGGATCACGCGTATGACGTCAGAGGTGTAATCGGCTGACCGATTCATTTTTGAATTTCAAATTTGATTTTCTCAGCGCAGACCGCATTTCAAAAATTTTATTTCGGTTATAAATTTCATTTGATATTATTTTCAAGAATTAATAGGAGTTATCACTAAATTCGATACCATGCAACATCCCTATTATCGTAATTATTTGTAAAAAAAGATACAATGAGACAACAAAGCATAATAATAATATTACAACATAAGTAACACTTTTTTGTAAATGGAACAAAAATTAAAGTCTTTATTATTATTTACAGCAACAAATATCATTTTATGTATAATAATTACGTTATCTACTATATGCAATAATTTACTGGATCACTTTTATTATACCTAGACAGTATTTTCTGATTGAAAAAATATGAAAATGGGTACTGCTTGTAGTGCACATAAAAAATATACAAGTTATGTATAATCTTTCGCATACATTACAATATTATATTATAATATTTTAAAAATTCAAATTTGTACTTTGTTACATTGTGATAAAGTTTCTTATACCTACAATACATAAAAACCCACCAGGATGTCACTATAAAATTTTACATTTTTAATAAAAGGTATTGTAACAATATAATATTTCTCGTTTGAACATCAAATTTCATCCATGCACAAGCATACATAGTATACACATAGTATATCTGGTAAATTATACCAAAACCACCCTGTATATCAAGCACACTCTCAAGCTCTTCATATTATTAGAAAACATAAATAAATATTTTATAAACATCAAACATATAATTTTGACATAACATTACAAACACAAAACCAGTCTTTTTATTTTATATACATAACCGTAACAAAGAAACAACAAATAGGTGAACAAATAAGGCACAATAACCATAAGTGGTAGAAGTTCTACTTTACAATTGACACATATGCAAAAGAACCAATTTCTTTAACCCTGTGTCATTTTGTACCTTCTTATTTGCACAATTTTTAAATAATCGCTAACGATATTATGTTTTCGTTCTGCAGCAAGTTCTGCTGGAGTCATCGAATCCTGATTTTTCAGCAACGGGTTTGCTCCGGCAGCTATCAATTGTTTGCACACGCTTAAGTGCCCAAAAAGAGCGGCAGCGTGAAGAGCACTTTCTCCGTTCTAAAAGAATAGTTTGTTTATAATAAAATTTAACTTTTAATTGATGACTTACTGATAAAAGTCCTAAAGATGGTTTATACCTTAGCAGTTCTCCGACCACAGCGGAGTGTCCCTTGTGAGAAGCCTTGAACAGAGCTGTGGCGCCATCCTAAAGGTGATTTAAATGTCACAACTCTTTATATTTCGTTTAAATTTATTTTTGCTTACATGTCTGGACGCATCCACACGGGCACCAGCTTTTAGCAACTGAGACACTATATGGTCTTGTCCCATTTGAGCGGCTATCCATAACGGCGTCGCTCCGTCCGTTCTGCGAGAATCTGCTTCGGCGCCTTGCGATAACAGGTAAACCAAGATTTTGTAATGGCCGTTTTGGGCTGATATAAAAAGTGGTGTTGCTTTATCCTGCAATTATTATTAATAATTATACTTATTTTTTTTATTTGTAAGTTACTTTAAATTAGAAAACGCGTAAATAATAAAGTTTAAAATAATAAATATTTATATATTAATAATAAATAATAAATATTTTAAACTTTCGTTGAAAGTATTAATTCGTCGCTGCAAACGCCGGCAATTTCGAGAACCACAATGTACAACTATGTAGTTAGCTGTTCACTAAAATTTGTAATAAAATTAACTTTTAAGCTATATGGCACATTTAAACACCATGTACTGACCAACTACAAATTTTATTTTCTTTTATCAGTTAATTATGCCCTCATCTTTAACAATTCGTTTTAAAAATCTAGATTCGGGTATCTTAACTGTTACCAAAACGTATTTTAATTTCAATGGGTGGGATTACAGTTCAAAAGAACCAATGAGAAAATTGTATTCCAAATTAATTTTTTAAGCCGTTTTTTCTCCACAATTTGTGGACCGTTTGAAAATTAAAATTTTTTTATGCTTACAGGCGTTTCAAGATAAGCGATATTATAATTATAAACACAACAGCGAACTATCAAAAAACATACCAACAATGTTAATACCACTAACAGCCTCTATGGCGCTGCGATCGTAAATTGAAACGCCTTATAGGCTTATCTTTCATAATTTACAAAAAAAATGGAGAAAATCGCAATCCGGTTTATTCTTTTAGTTGTGAATTGATCATTTCAGTATATTGGTCATTGCGGTGTTGACTGTCATTTCAGTCACTATTTTTGCTTTTCAACAAGCGACAATAAAGTAAGAATTGAATTTTCGAATTAGTTCAAAGTGAGAATATTAATTATAGACAGCAGAAGGTCTAGGTTGTGTGGCCTCCCTTAGGAATAATTTTGAATTAGTTTCGTGTACATTACAGATATACAGATTGTTAGATAAATTTAGGCTTTTCTAATATTCAACTTTAGTTGTATTGGATTTCTTGGCCGGCCACGCAACCGAACATAGGGAATTAATATAAGAAAAGTTTTTTTAATTCCTGCTACTTATTATAAGAAATTTATTTTATATGCAATATTAAATTATAAAGTATTTCTTTGTCTTTTCAAAAATAATTGCCGTCGAGTTACTTTGACAAATTAAAACAAATTTTCATTACAATGAAACAAAATAGTCTTTACTGTGTTGAAGCAAAAGTTTCCATTATAAAAATGTATTACAGTGGTAATAGTTATACGTAAATAGTTTACATAAATCCGAGGGGTCAACCGCTAGAGAAAATCGTGTACAATTAACTTCACACTTCACGTACTACTTCATCATAATTCTTCATATTTCATCAATAATTCACGACACTTCACCTAATTCACCGATACTTCATTGTATTTTACGTACTTTATCAGTATTTCAGAGACTTACCGTGATTCCAAAATTTCAGCACTGGAGGGTATTCTACACTCCCCGGATCGAGTAGTTTATTTTTTATTTTGTTGCAGAGATCTGCCTTCCAAGGGGTACGGAATTTATAATTAAGCAGTTTATAATTATTTGTCAGATTATGAATTAAAAACATTTACTTTGCCATAGCTAATTTTAAAAATCTTGGGATATGCTTAAATATTTAATTCACTTTTAATAAAAATAAATTATTTAAACCGGGGGTCTGGGGTGTGGAACACCCTCCAGTGCCTCTGCAACGACAGATCTTCAGTTTAATTCTGATAAAAAGTAAACTACTCGGTCTGGGGGTTCTGCATGTTCTGCAATGTTCTTCATTCCAAAATTTGTGCACTAGAGGGTGTTCTACACCCCCCAGACCCCCCCGGATAGAGTAGTTTATTTTTTATCAGAAGTAAACTAAAGATTCCCGTTGCAGAGGCACTGGAGAGTGTTTCACACAGTTTATGATTAATTGTCACATTATGAATTAAACACATTTACTTGGTTATAGCTAATTTTAAAGAACTTGGGATATGCTTAAATATTTAATTCACTTTTAATAAAAATAACTTATTTAAACCGGGGGTCTGGAAGGTGTGGAACTGGAGGTGTGGAACACCCTCCAGTGCCTCTGCAACGAAAGATCTTCAGTTTACTTCTAATAAAAAGTAAACTACTCGGTCTGGGGTTCTGCATGTTCTGCAATGTTTTCATTCCGAAATTTGTGCACTGGACAATGGACGCACTGGAGGGTGTTCCACACCCCAGACCCCCGGATAGAGTAGTTTATTTTGATCAGAAGTAAACTAAAGATCTCCCGTTGCAGAGGCACTGGAGAGTGTTCACACTCTCCAGACCCCTCGGATTGACTAGTTTATTTTTTATCGGAAGTAAACTGAAGATCTCCCGTTGTAGAGATCTACCTCCCAGGGGGTACGGAATTTATATTTATGCAGTTTATGATTAATTGTCAGATTATGAATTAAACACATTTACTTGGTTATAGCTAATTTAAAAGAACTAGTGATATGCTTAAATATTTAATTCATCTTTAATAAAAATAAATTATTTAAACCGGGGTCGGGGGGTCTGGAACACCCTCCAGTGCCTTTGCAAAAGGAGATCTACAGTTTACTTCAGATAAAAAATAAACTGGGGACGGTCAATAAACCCGAATTTGGAATTTCATGACTTTTGAACTATGAAAGATGAGGGTCTAATTAGCGTATAAAAAAAAATTTGCGGTCGGTTCACACAATTTTGAAAAAAACGGCTTTAAAGTTAATTTAGAATGCAATTTTATCATTGGCTCTTTTGAAGTGTAACCCCGCCTTCAAAATTGAAATAGGTTGTGTCGACTGTAAATATACCAGAATTTCGGTTTTTACAACAAATTTTGATAGATAATGGTGTAATTAGCCAATAAAAAGAATTAAATTTGTGATCGTACAACAAATTTTTGAAAAAAAAGATACTATTTGTGTGAATTCGTTTCTGATATGATTGCGCTGTCAAAACCTATTCTCCCCCCCCGCGCTCCACCGGGTCGCGGAGAGGGCTCCGAACGGTTTTGACACGCGCTTAACTTATTAAAAACATCCTCCAAGCGCCCCAACTCGAAAAGTTTGTAAGCTGACGCGACGGATCTCAGGGAGCGACTGACTCCTTCCTAATGCTACTCTAATTAGCCCCACCTTAAGGTAGATTCCCTAGTATGAAACTACACGGACTGTTACCAAAATGCATAAAATTATTGCGTAATATTACGCAATAATACACTTACATGTATTTCTTATGGGAAAATTGCAATTTTCAAAATTAAATTGTGGCCTTATTACAACTCCGACAAGATTGATCCTCACCTTAAAGAGCTTGTATTTTGTGTTTTTCGTTTGGTCAAGCCATTTTATAGGAAAAGTGTACTTTTGAGTTCGGGATTCTTGACTCTACCCGATAAACTAATTAATGCGGGAGGTCTGGAAGGTGTGAAACACCTGGACGGATCCGTTGGACGGATCCCGATTGTCTAGATTATATTAGGCAATATCGTAAGTGATAGTTAATGAAATTACATAAAGTGATTAACCTACTCTCACGAATAAGAATAAAGGTGATGCCTTTCGTTCAGAGTAGATCCTAAAATTACGATTATTTTAATAGCCAAATACAGTAATTATTATAATTAGACATTGGGTAATTTATAACGTTTTAATGTTTTAATTTAAACAATTTTAAATCAAATTAGCATTCTATTGCATCTGTCGATTGCAAAGTGCGAGCAAAGAACTGGTGACCTATAGAATCCATGTAATTCAGTTAATGACAGGTGATGCTGGTAATATTTTATTATTCTAACTGTATCTGAAATACGACAGCATTCTGTCAGGTAAAAAATCTGCGCAAATTTTAATTCGCAATAAAAATATCGTAAGAGACAATACAAGGTCCGAACCTGTAAGAATGGGGAAGTGAACCTCTGTTGTAAAGTAAGCCACTTATGTCATCGCAGCTGAATTTTTGAATTGATGCAATTAATCGAGCAATATTCCAATTTTAATTTACAAGGCAGTTCAAAAACGACTTTTTTAAGCATAATAATAATATCATGACGTCTTATTATACCAAGATAGGTATTTTACTACTTTCTTTTCCACTTTTGCGTTTTCTAGTTCAATTGAGATACAAGTGATGCATTAACCGTATTTTGCAATAGAGAAAAAGACGGAAAAAGATTAAAAACACATTTAGTTTTATGTTACAAAGCATGAGATCATCAAAGCATAAATCAATTCAATTTTGCATTGAACCAAATTATTCTAGTAATAAAAAATTATAAATTTTCTTCAATAACTCAATTGTTTAAATGTGTAAAAATAAACTCCAATTATGTCATCTTCCTAAATGGTCTGGCAAGTGAATAACAACTTTTGTTATTAGTATAAACCTACATAATCCAAAATTATTTTTGATAATGTGGTATTTACCTTCATGTGGGTATTGACTTGAGCACCCTTTTCGACTAACTCTTTCACTACGTCCATGTGTCCGCATTGGCATGCAACGAAAAGTGGACTTCCGCCATCCTATAAATAAAATTCATTGTGTTAACAGACCGAATCAGAAAATGAGACATAGATAGGAAATAAATTGCTTCAATACGAAGTAGTCGCTTTATTGATTTTAGAAAGGTCAATATAATTTTAATATTATTATAAAAGCAAAAACATTGGACAAAAACTTTTCCAAAAAAAAGTGCAAAGATTTATCCGTTATGTTACTTTATTCATTCATTATTAACAGTTCAACGACACAAAAATAACAAAAAGCGTTCGAAAATGTAAAATATTTACATGTTAATGGAATTTTTAACAACCAATTAGCTCACTGAAGTGTTTAAATAAACATAAAGTCAATTTTGCAGAATAAACAAAAAATTCCATTCTGTTAGTTTACATTTGGTGTATACTCAAATTTTAGTCAAATATCTGCAAGGCAAAAGTTCGTTGTGGAATATAAACGCCGTCTATCTCTTCAACGCATTTAATAAAATGTCATTGGACTAAAAAATTTAATTTTTGATCGAATCATTAAACGGTAGGTCCCCCATATCCTACCTATTCGAGAGACAGGACATACTAACAAACAGAGAGAGATTATACTTACAACACTTGAGGTATCCAAAGGTGCTCCATTTTCTATCAGCAATCGAACTATGTCCAAAAATCCTCCCTGGGCGGCAAAAAATAGTGCTGTGGTGCCGGTCTAAAATTAAAAAAATTAAATGTTACTCTTTTTGTAAAGAAAATTGTTTTACGATTACCACATACTGAAGGATAAAATTTTAAAAATCATTCATTATTTTGCTAACTATGAAGCATGATTTGCCATGCGGTAACTCTTAAAATTATAGTTGATGACGATGTAACTAGCAGCTATCATCGAAAATATTTCAAGTCATTCAGAAATGCACACGCAAGAAACGTCTCCTAATTAATCATTATTATTGTTACTGACAATAAAGGGAACAATGTAGGTATACCGATCATTTAAAACATCACAATGCTGAACCTCAAATAATTGCATTCGTATTTTAAAGCTTGTCGCACATTGCATGTAGTAGCATTTTAGTGCGAAAATGTTACAATAATTATTTTTGGTTGAACGTTTTTCGTATCAGAGACACTTTTGTATTTTGAAAGACCAAAAGATATGCAGTTTTCAGCATTGTTCATATAAAAAAAAGTCTATATTTTAACGTGAAATCCGAACCATGGTACAGAAAAGTGCTCCCATCTGAGATTCTAACCGTGAACGCTTCGCGAAGAACTAGAGATTCGGTAATTTTGTTTTGTTTCATCTTTCTGTCACTTTTACTGAAGAGCTGATGGCAGAAGTTTTCAAAATTTTCTATTATACATAGTTAATTCTACCACCGTTAGTTTAGTTTAGTTTTTTTGAAAACCATGACATAATACCGGGGGGGGGGTATTTCATACCCCGCAGACCCCTGGTAGCCATTTTTCATGTTATGTTTTAAAAAGTTCCTCTCTTGCAGAGCTGTCAAAAGCACTTTGTGAAAGTCATTCAAGTAACAATTACCAAGTACTTCTTAATGTAGAAAGTATTTGAAATACTAAATACTAAGTTTTCTTAAAAGTATTCGACATATCAATTACTTAAGTATTTCACTACGAAATAGTATTTCAATTATCAAATACTTACAAAAGTAATTCAATTACCCTCTGGATCTGACCCTCAAATCACATAAAGTACTTCAATTACCCAAAGTATTTCAATTACTTAAAAGTATTTCAATTACAATACTTTTTAAGTACTTTAAAGTACTTTGTGAAAGTAATTCAAGTACCAATTACCAAGTACTTCTTAATGTAGAAAGTATTTAAAATACAAAATACTAACTTTTCTTTAAGGTATTTGACATATCAATTACTTATATATTTCACTACGAAAAAGTATTTCAATTATCAAATACTTACAAAAGTAATTCAATTACCCTCAAATCACATAAAGTACTTCAATTACCCAAAGTATTTCAATTACTTAAAAGTATTTCAATTACTTAAAAGTACTTAAAATATTTTTTAAGTACTTAAAAGTACTTTGTGAAAGTAATTCAAGTACCAATTACCAAGTACTTCTTAATGTAGAAAGTATTTAAAATACAAAATACTAACTTTTCTTAAAGGTATTTGACATATCAATTACTTAAGTATTTCACTATGAAAAGTATTTCAATTATCAAATACTTACAAAAGTAATTCAATTACCCTCAAACCACATAAAGTACTTCAATTACCTAAAGTATTTCAATTACTTAAAAGTATTTCAATTACTTAAAAGTACTTGAAATACTTTTTAGATACTAAAAGTACTTTGTGAAAGTAATTCAAGTACCAATTACTAAGTACTTCTTAATCTAGAAAGTATTTGAAATACTAACTTTTCTTAAAGGTATTTGACATATCAATTACTTAAGTATTTCACTACGAAAAAGTATTTCAATTAAGAAATACTTACAAAAGTAATTCAATTACCCTCAATTCACATAAAGTACTTCAATTACCCAAAGTATTTCAATTACTTAAAAGTATTTCAATTACTTAAAAGTATTTCAATTACTTAAAAGTACTTGAAGTACTTTTAAAGTAGTTAAAGTACTTGAAATACTTTAAAGTACTTGAAATACTTTAAAGTACTTGAAATACTTTAAAGTACTTGAAATACTTTAAAGTACTTGAAATACTTTAAAGTATTTAAAAGTACTTTAATTACTTTTAATGTAATTAAAATTAAAGGATTACCCATAGATTTGAATTCCAAAAAATAGTTCAAATACTGAAAAAGTAATTCATTTCTAAAACGCACTTCAATTACATTAAAAGTACTCCAATTATTTAAAAGTAATTCAAGTACTTTAAAAGTAATTCAAGTACTTTAAAAGTAATTCAAGTACTTTGAAAGTAATTCAAGTACTTTGAAAGTAATTCAAGTACTTTGAAAGTAATTCAATTACTTTAAGTACTTTAAAAGTGCTTCAAGCACTTTAAAAGTATTTCAAGAACTTTAAAAGTACTTCAAATACTCAAATTCTTTAAAACCCAAGTACCAAATACTAAATACTTTATGAAAGTATTTCAAGTACTAAGTACTTTACACTAGTTTCAAAAGTATTTCAATTATTTTTGAGTATTTGAAGTACTTTTTCCAAGCCTTTTAGTTGAAATACTTTCAGCTCTGCTCTCTTGATACTGACGGCCACGAGTGTGCCTGGGGGATATGGAATACCCCCCCCCCTCGGTCACAAAAGCTGTAACTTCTAACTTAAGTTTTTGGGTTTTTATTACTTTTTTTGACTCGTGCCATTTACAGTTGCGACAAAAGCTTCATACTATGACTTCAGTATGTTAATGCTAACTTTCTTTTAAAACGTGCAAGATTTGGCATTTTTTATTGATTATGTCATAATTCATCTATTGAATGAATTGAATTCGTCGTGTTGCTTCAGTTAAATAGCAAATAATTTTAAATCGAATTTTTATGGTTTTTCCTATTTTCAATTTTTAATAATAATTTGTATCAACTTTACATTTCAACAAGTGTGCAATTGTCACACCCACCACACATGGAAATCCGCCAGCAGGAAAATGGTATTGAAGTCGTACTATTCTACATTTTGAAAAAAAATAGAAAACAACGCCCAACAATTTCAAACATGAAATTACCCAAAACCTGTCTGAGAACAACGCTCAAATAGAAAAAGTAACTTTAAATTCTTAAACAATCGCAATAGGGATGTTGCATGGTATAGAATTTAGTGATAACTCCTATTAATTCTTGAAAATAATATCAAATGAAATTTATAACCGAAATAAAAATTTTTGAAATGAGATCTGCGCTAAGAAAATCAAATTTGAAATTCTAAAATGAATCGGTCAGCCGATTACGCCTCTGGCGTCATACGCGTGATCCCGAACGTTTTTATGGAAATTTTACAACGTCGCAAAGACCTGACATTTATTAATAATTAATATTTATTTTAATACAAACTGTAGTCACAAACAATTATAGGAAAATGGTTTATTCCGAGTTTTCTGTGTTTTTATTAAAATTAAATTTTCAATTTTACACAAACTATTTATAGGTTACATTATCAACACAAACTGCATTTGTTGTGTTGCCAGTTGTTAAAAAATAGTTTGTGACGTCATTCGCGCTAAAAACACGGTTTTAAAAATAATTTTTTTATTTTTTTTTTGAGAAAACTGAAGGTCTCCTGAACTTTTATCTATACAGTGCTGTTTACCAGCACCTAAAGTTTAAAAAAAAACTTCAAAAATCATGTAACATCCCTATATTATGCGCCAGTCAGATAGTCAGAAATAATTTTTAATAATTTTCTTTATAAAATAACTTTCCTCCGTTTTAGTTACTTTTCTCAAACCTGGAAAACCACCGACGACCGACGTGGTGGTTATTCATAAACATGGCCAAGACAATCAAAGCATTCCGAGTTACCGACCTTCGCTAGAAAAATTCTTCTTCTTCTTCCTCTTAATTTAGGACCAAGTCCTGTTATACCTTAACAGTAGCATCTGTGGTATTCCAAAAGTCACTGTTATTACTGTGAGGATTATGAGATGTGCCTGTTATCCTATTTTGTATGGTTAATGATGGCAATTCATTACCATAAGAAGACCACCGGCTTTAAGTGCCTTCCGAAGCACGGAGATGGCCACAACAAAGTGAACCTCTGCCCAGATTCTTAGCATTAGCAGTTAATGGCGCTGAAAACCAGGCCAATAACCGTCTCTTAATAAAATCATTTTCTCGCGACTCAAGAAAAGCAACTTCAACAACAATGTTCTTCAAGACGAACAATTCGTTTATTTACCTTCCAAGTCGAAACTATCACTATCACTATATGCCTGTTTCCATCCACTGCTGGATATAGGCCTTCCCATTGGGGAGTATTTAGCCATAAAACACCACGCTGGCCAAGCGTCTTGGTGAGTGCGTTTTATACCTACTGCCAGGTAAGGCAGTCGAAACTAAAAGCTTCTAATATCGGAAATGTTGCTTATGTCACGTTATTACTGAAATAAGTCATTTTGGTCCTTCGAGGCAATGTTAGTACGTTAATATTAATTTTGTTTTGTAATTACCCGCGTTTGTTTCAGAAACAAACTTATAAAGACTCCACTTGGAGACCTTGTGCGTCGAGACAATTTTACGTTTCAAATGGGTCGGGTTCTGTTCGACGCAGCCGTTTCGACTCCGCCGTTTCAGCGCAGATCCAGTTCGGTACAACCGTTTCAGCGCGAGTACAGTTCGGTTCAGGCCCTATTTAGCGCAAATATGGTTCGGCGCAAACCCGATTCGACGCGAATGCGGTTCGGCGAAGACCGATTCCCGTAAAACCAATAAAATCATTATTCGTGCGTAGCAAAATTATGCGCCAATCCACGTAAATTATGTTTTAATTTTAATTAGTAATAAATTTAAACATTCAGGTTTTCTTCTCTGTGTATACCCGCGAATTCTTCTCTGTATATAATCGGATCTGTGCCGAACCACCGTGAAATGACGGTTTCGCCGCTTTAAAATAGAGATTTTAAAATTGCATTAAATACAAAAATTCATTGATCTAATTTTTTTTATTTAATGACAATGTTTAACTTCAAATTAATATCATGATCTGTCAAAATCCAATAACCTTTTTAATGCTAATTTTGAATCTCTATTTAAAACCTAAGTGTCATTTAAATCTTTAATTGATGTTAGTGCAACCGACCGAAATAGAAATTAAAATTAAATAGATACTTATTTAATTTACAGTTCAGCAAAATTCAGCCGTGGATCGAAGGGGGGGGGCAAAGATCCCAGGCCTCGGACACTTTAAATTTGTTTTCTATTTTCTCGCATTTAACCTAAAAATCAAAATTACTTATGCTTTTCTATAATTGGGTTTGTAGATTGGGAAAAAAATATTATTATTATAATATATGACTTTTTAGAAACTCCGATTAGTTGAATAATACAGAAATGTAAAATTTTATCTAAATTCACAATAACATAATTTGGGTGGCTGTTCCGCCACTGTCCAGCAATCTTGCCAACCATGAATTTGACGTATATACCTCCGGTTTAAACTATATAGTGAAGTCAATAAAGGTTTTTACTTCGGAATAACGAAATGTAGAATTGTATCGAAATTCACAATAATATAATTTGAGTGACTGTTCCGCCACTGTCCAGCAATCTTGCCAAATATGAATTTAACATATATACTTAAACAGAGACACATAAATGTTGTACTTACGGCTGTTCGGTGTTCATGGGGATAAAAAAATTAGGCGAGAGTTAATCAACCGTGATTTCGATTTTCACCATTGTTTTTGTTAATTATGAAAGATAATAATGCCAAAACACATAAATAAAATAAAATTTGCGGACGGTCCACAAATTTGGTTAAAAAACGGCTTTAAAAATTAACTTAGAATGCAATTTTATCATTGGCTCCTTTGAAGTGTAACCCCACCCACCAAAAGTAAAGTAGGTTGTGGCGACAGTAAATATACCAAAATCTCGTTTTTTATAACGAATTATGAAAGATAATGGTGTAATTAGCTAATAAAAAATTAAATTTGTGATTGGACAACAAATTTTCAAAAAAAATCACTTTTTGTGTGAATTCGTTTCTGATGTGTCTCAGCACCCCTACGAGACCCTCCGGGTCGCTTCGGAGACTCCGAGCGGTTTTGACACACGCTTTACTAAAACCATCCCCTAGCGGCCCCAACTCGAAGAGTTTGGAAATTGACGCGACGGATCTCAGAGAGCGACTGGTATCTCCCCACCACTAGTCACTGTCAACCCAGGCACAGCACACGTACCGTCTACAGAATGTATTCCATATTTGGCATTTTAATACACAAAAATACACTTACAATTGCAATTTTCAAAATTAAATTGTGGCCTTCTTACAAGTTCATCCTGTGTATTTTTCTGTTCTTTCGTTTGGCTGAACCATTTCTATAGGGAAAAGTGTACTTTCGAGTCACGTTTAATTAACTCTTGCCAAAAATTGTTATTTGGTGAATTTCTAACGATGCGGTATTATTATAAAATCACATATTTCAGATAAAAAAAAAAGATATCGAAATGTTTTGTATACTAAACGAATGCATTTTTATTGTAGTTTTAATTGTTAAGGAAACATCAGTTTACCTGCCTTAGCAGATAAAATTAATTATTTGCACAGAAATTACGATAAAAATTATGTCTAATGAAAATACAATAAAAAGTCGTTTATTTAATGTATGACACATTGTGATATCTCTTTAATTGAAAAATAAGATTCCAATTTTAAATTTTGATTAACAAATATATTGCCTAAAATATGTGGTTCTATAATTTTGTTAGAAATTTGCCAAATAACAATTTTTCCTATCCCTGTCGCAAACATGCTAAAAAAATTATTATAGCAACGCCAAAGGTGATATCATTTGTTTCATAATTCGTAAAATTAATTAACTTATTCAATGAACTTGAACTTTTTAAACCAGAATTACTTTCTAATGCCTGTAATTTATTGTAACATTGAGAGCGATTTAAATTTTTGCAATATAAATAAAATAATTATCAGGAGTATCAGGTCGCCTATTTTTAAAACCACTTCCCGTTTATATTTTTTTATTGATAAATAATTGGCAAAATTGCTGAAGAAATGCGGGCACAATAAATAAATGCTATTTGATTGTAAAAAAAACATAATTACAATTTATCAATAGATATCTACTAATAATTAGCCATTATTAAGGATGTGTAAGTCGCACAACTGTGCAAAAATGCTATCAACGTAATTAGTACATTTTCACAACAAAAAACGTCACATATATGTCGCTACACTGTAATCTGTAGTAATCAACTTTGAATAACTGCGAAAGTGGATTGTTATAACTTTTTTCTAAATCTGAAATTTCTAATGATTATCTTGGTGAACCGACGACGTTTTAATGAACTCTTGAGAACTTTAAAATTTCGTCTTTCTACTCTTTTTTTCGCTTATTGTTATTAGTATCTTGCCCAAAATTGTTCATATTTTTTACTTACAACTCGTTTTGAAGAGGGGTCAGCTCCTTGCTCCAATAATTCTTTAACGCAATCGTAATGTCCATTTGCTGCACTTAAGATTAAAGGGGTTGTTCCATCCTGGAAAAATAATTTTATTTAAGTTTTATCTCAAAAATGAGTTTTTCTGTCGGAAAGGAAGAGGAAATCTCTATAAATATTTTTTAAACGTTTATTTCCGTTAGTTTTAATTTTATACTAATTAAACACGTGTTATGCTAATTAACTTTAGGTAGCCAAGTTATCTATGCACAAGACACACGACTATTTATTTTATTTAATGAGAGAAATACATAAAGCAATTACATTTACACCTTTGTGTGTGAAAACATTCTTTTCTTCATTTTCTTACAGAGATAATACAAAAAAATTAATTTATGCTTACTGATGACTACGATAACTTTATAATTTGGTCATTATTTTTGGATTTTCTGTGAAATGGGTTGGTTTTCCAAAAAAAAGGGATTACAGTTGTAGCCCGTTAAATTTGGCCGACCGATGTAGGATAATATAACTTAAAATTTTTAACACTTTTTGTTTTAATTTAATTCATAACTCGAAATTCGTTAATTTTAGAAGATAAAGAGTTATAATCTAGCTTGTAGATAAGCGAATGCTCTTTAAAATAAATTATAACACTAAAAATTTTTTGTGTGCCATGGTCGTTTGAATGCAGAAATTCAAAAACTTGGTGTAACGAAAACTGCCCGTTAAAGGTTTGGAAGGACTTGGGCATAAATTTCGCGGTCAAAGGGACACCCTGTATAATATCGATAATTTAAATTCTAAAATAACCGCATTTTCTCATCAAGAAATTCAATTTCTTTATAATAAAAAATTAATTGAAATAATTCTAATTAGCTGTTAGCGCTTTATACGTAAATTCGAAAAAAAATTTAAATAACTTGCATGGCTATAAACTGCACGACCGTAAAATTCCGTTACCACAACTGTAAAAAAATTTATGTAACTCACCTAAATACAGTATAAACGCTACGATTTATAAAAATAACAGAACAAGTAGGTACAACAAAAATTGATATTTTATTTAAATTTTTTTAAAAATGTTTGTCCATTTGGGTTGAACCAAATCCATATTTAATTATTGAAGAATTATAAATAGAAAGTGAATTATAGAAGCCAAAATATTTTTAAAAACACATTACGACGCCAAATTATGCTTTTAGTCAAATTTTCATCTTTGATTTTTCAATGCGTAAAAATAGAATATCAAAATACGAGTGCGGATCCAAAAGTAATAGGTACGTAAAGCTGCAGTAGCTTTCGTAACTTCGCCTTAAAAATTCTATCGAGGAAATGCAATGCAGAACGAATGACTCGATTTATTAGCGAAATAAATTTCAAGGTTTACCTTACTTTAGATGTAAGATAAAACTTACACGTTAAGTCAAGCGAGAAGGTTAAGTGTAAGTACTTAAAGTGTTACACTTTTATTTTTGAAAATAAATATGTAACTACATAGAATGAGAATTACGTATGCAAGGGTAAACTTCAATTAAAATAATATAATAGGCATGAGAAATTACAAAAGTACGGTTTAGAAAATTAAATAAAGGAGTAAATAAGGAAAAATTCTCAAGAACTGCAGGAAGCAAATAACAATGAAGTTCTCCAATTAGGAAAGACCGTAAATATTAGTTTGTCGTATTTTCCTTAATTAAAAAAGTAAAAAATCGCCATGTACTTTGAGATTTAAGCCTCAGATAGTTATTCAAATTTACGTTTAACAATTTTTTAACATTAAAATTTAATGTGTTGCGATAAAAAAAATCTTTAATATACATATTCTATCCACAAATACGTCACGAAATAATTTATGAAGCTTTTTTTACCTTATCTTTGGAGTCCACGTGAACTTTTCCACTGTCTAAAATTTTTGTCAGCAATTTGATGTCACCATTCATAGACGCCACGTGAAGCTGGACATCGGACAAGGATTCTTTCTGAAATAACCAAAAAAACCTTTAGACAAAAATTAAAAAAACTTGTTTGGAAAGTCTAATTTTTAGCATCCCTGAAATTGCTACACATACTACCAGAGCAATAGATATTCTATAATCTTATTCCAAATTTCAAAAATTTGTGATCTATAAGTTCCAACCTAGGGCAAAAACTTTCTTTTTTGCGAATTTTATACAATAATAAATATAAAAATTAATTATCGGAAGAATATAGTACATTTATTAAATTTTCGTCGTTCTAAAAATCCATTTATAAAATATTCCCACTACCCCACTGTATATTTTCATTAAAAAAAATTTTTCCAAAGCATAGCAGAAGACATTTCCTCTATTTTTAAATAGTTTGTATCAAATACATACTCCGAAAGGCGAAATAGTTACATATGCGCTTTGAAGAGAAACCAGAGTATTAATCCAATTAATTTTAATTAACTCACATAACGCGAAATATATACTTAGTTAAAAAAAAGGACTCAGTCCACACCTGATCATAATAATATGTACCTACCATTTATTTAAGATGTCAACACCCACTTCATTAATAAATACTGTTTTTGTTTTTGTTTTGTTCATGCTCCAAATATTTCTCTAGCTAAATCAAAGTAAACAATTTAAAATTTTGTATAACATGAATTTTAAAGTAGGTATAAGATTTATGTTATTTTTTCAGTGTACCTATAGCATTTAACAGAATCGGACGACCGGACTTAGAAAGTGAAACGGCTTCAGTTATGCAATCTATCAAAAATAGATACTTTCCTCACAATACATATCCAAACCTTAACGCAAAGCTATGGCTGGGACGACAGCAACTTCCGCATAGAAATGCATTCGGGAAATGTATATGATTTCGGGATTTTTGAAATTATATACGGAAGATGCCCTCACATGTATAACCACTGCAAGATGCTGAAGTTGCTCTCGAAGCATTAGTGGCGTAAGTTTATGCCGTAACTGATTCATGTTTTTGACTGATAGGTACAAGGGTTGTACACTTCAAACACATTGGTTTGTATTTCTTTTGCACTTTTACCCTATTGTGTTAAACACTTTATCAGAGCGCGGTTTTCGAGTTTTTTTTTTTACAAATGTTTAAACTGAATACTATTAAAATCTAACGATTGCTTGGATCTGTTTCATTTTGAAAATTGAGCTTCTAGTAATTTAGTTACAAACCACTTTTGGATTTTTTTATACCGTTTTTACCGAACTTATTGATCTCCCCTCGTATTTTTAGGTGGGAGTGTACTTTATCTAACATATGGAAACCGGCAACTTCCCCTCACTGAATTGATTCATTTTCATTGTGCGTGTAGGTCTTGTATTGGACTTCAACAGGTGCAAGTGTAAGGGCGCGCTTCTTTGCTAATATTAAAAAATTGAATTTGAATAATTATATACATATTACTGATGAACTGCATAAAAATTAACATAAATTTGGTAAGTTGTTAATGGAATTGCGTAAGATTGCAAAAAATTAAAACATATGCGAAGGGTACTGGGATCGCATCCAGCTTCTGCCAATTTTTATTTTATTTGATTATTAATTCTCCCCCA
The DNA here is from genome assembly GCA_036346125.1 of Lycocerus yunnanus. Lineage (NCBI taxonomy): Eukaryota > Metazoa > Arthropoda > Insecta > Coleoptera > Cantharidae > Lycocerus > Lycocerus yunnanus. The sequence goes on along the minus strand of JARFIX010000032.1, from coordinate 2,618,055 downwards.
TACAGTATAATATGTCATCGTTCTCAAGAAAACCAAATCGCTATAATAAACTCTAATCATAATCTGTAAACATTGAATGTTTTACCTTTTAGGAGTGAGGCACTGGAGGGTGTTCCACACCCCCCAGACCCCCCGGTCTCTACAACTTTGGCTTATTAGGATATTAGTTACTTGAGTGTGACTTGTTAAAGTTAGGATTAATTAGTATTTCTAGAGATTTTTTCTAGATCGGTTAGAAAATAAACTGCACAAACCGAAGGGTCTGGGGTGTTTTATATTTTTTGTGCTAAAAACTTTCACCGCTATCGCTTAATAATGATAACCATAAGTTTGCAAATTTATCTATCACAGTTTGAGTGTTCCTGGGGGGTGCTCCACACCCCAGACCCCCGGTCTCTACAACTTTGGTTTATAATTTAAGCTAATTGGAATATTAATTACTTGAGTGTGACTTGTTAAAGTTAGGATTAATTAGGTTTTTAGAGATTTTTCTAGATCGGTTATGCTGATGTCTTCAATTTATTACTAATAAAAATAAACTACACAAACCGGGGGTCTGGGGTGTGGAACACCCTAGTGCCTCACTGCTGAAAGGTAAAACATTCAATATTTACAGATTATTAGTAGGGTTTATTATAGCGTTTTGGTTTCCTTGAGAACGATGACATATTATACTGAATTCATAATCCCCTCCCGATTCTTGCTCACTGCTTTATATTTTTGTGCTAAAACTTTCACTATTATCGCTTAATACTGATAACCATAAGTTTGCAAATTTATCTATCACCGTTTGAGTGTTCCTGGGGGTGCTGCACACCCCAGACCCCCGGTCTCGACAACCTTTGGTTTATAATTTGGGCTAATTGGAATATTAGTTACTTAGGTGTGACTAGTTCAAGTTAGGATTAATTACTTTTTAGAGATTTTTCTAGATCGGTTATGCTGATGTCTTCAATTTATTACTAATAAAAATAAACTGAACAAACCGGGGGTCTGGGGTGTGGAACACCTCCAGTGCCTCACTGCTGAAAGGTAAAACATTCAATATTTACAGATTATTAGTAGGGTTTATTATAGCGTTTTGGTTTCCTTGAGAACGATGACATATTATACTGGGAAAATTCATAATCCCCCTCCGCGATTCTTGCTCACTGCTTTATATTTTTGTGCTAAAACTTTCACCATTATCGCTTAATACTGATAACCATAAGTTTGCAAATTTATCTATCACAGTTTGAGTGTTCCTGGGGTGCTCCACACCCCAGACCCCCAGTCTCGAAAACCCTTTGGTTTATAATTTGGGCTAATTGGAATATTAGTTACTTAGGTGTGACTAGTTCAAGTTAGGATTAATTACTTTTTAGAGATTTTTCTAGATCGGTTATGCTGATGTCTTCAATTTATTACTAATAAAAATAAACTGAACAAACCGGGGGTCTGGGGTGTGGAACACCCTCCAGTGCCTCACTGCTGAAAGGTAAAACATTCAATATTTACAGATTATTAGTAGGGTTTATTATAGCGTTTTGGTTTCTTGAGAACGATGACATATTATACTGAAATTCATAATCCCCCTCCGCGATTCTTGCTCACTGCTTTATATTTTTGTGCTAAAACTTTCACTATTATCGCTTAATACTGATAACCATAAGTTTGCAAATTTATCTATGACAGTTTGAGTGTTCCGGGGAGGTGCTCCACACCCCAGACCCCCGGTCTCGAAAACCCTTGGTTTATAATTTGGGCTAATTGGAATATTAGTTACTTAGGTGTGACTAGTTCAAGTTAGGATTAATTACTTTTTTAGAGATTTTTCTAGATCGGTTATGCTGATGTCTTCAATTTATTACTAATAAAAAATAAACTGAACAAACCGGGGGGTCTGGGGGGTGTGGAACACCCTCCAGTGCCTCACTGCTGAAAGGTAAAACATTCAATATTTACAGATTATGAGTAGGGTTTATTATAGCGTTTTGGTTTCTTGAGAACGATGACATATTATACTGGGGGGAATTCATAATCCCCCCTCCGCGATTCTTGCTCACTGCTTTATATTTTTTGTGCTAAAAACTTTCACCATTATCGCTTAATACTGATAACCATAAGTTTGCAAATTTATCTATCACAGTTTGAGTGTTCCTGGGGGGTGCTCCACACCCCCCAGACCCCCCGTCTCGACAACTTTGGTTTATAATTTGGGCTAATTGGAATATTAGTTACTTAGGTGTGACTAGTTAAAGTTAGGATTAATTATTTTTTAGAGATTTTTTCTAGATCGGTTATGCTGATGTCTTCAATTTATTACTAATAAAAAATAAACTGAACAAACCGGGGGTCTGGGGGGTGTGGAACACCCTCCAGTGCCTCACTGCTGAAAGGTAAAACATTCAATATTTACAGATTATTAGTAGGGTTTATTATAGCGTTTTGGTTTCTTGAGAACGATGACATATTATACTGGGGGGAATTCATAATCCCCTCCGCGATTCTTGGTCACTGCTTTATATTTTTGTGCTAAAAACTTTCACCATTATCGCTTAATACTGATAACCATAAGTTTGCAAATTTATCTATCACAGTTTGAGTGTTCCTGGGGGGTGCTCCACACCCCAGACCCCCGGTCTCGACAACTTTGGTTTATAATTTGGGCTAATTGGAATATTAGTTACTTAGTGTGACTAGTTAAGTTAGGATTAATTAGTTTTTTAGAGATTTTTCTAGATCGGTTATGCTGATGTCTTCAATTTATTACTAATAAAAAATAAACTGCACAAACCGGGGGGTCTGGGGGGTGTGGAACACCCTCCAGTGCCTCACTGCTGAAAGGTAAAACATTCAATGTTTACAGATTATTAGTAGGGTTTATTATAGCGTTTTGGTTTTCTTGAGAACGATGACATATTATACTGGGGAATTCATAATCCCCCTCCGCGATTCTTGGTCACTGCTTTATATTTTTTGTGCTAAAAACTTTCACCATTATCGCTTAATACTGATAACCATAAGTTTGCAAATTTATCTATCACAGTTTGAGTGTTCCTGGGGGGTGCTCCACACCCCCCAGACCCCCGGTCTCGACAACTTTGGTTTATAATTTGGGCTAATTGGAATATTAGTTACTTAAGTGTGACTTGTTCAAGTTAGGATTAATTATTTTTTTAGAGATTTTTCTAGATCGGTTATGCTGATGTCTTCAATTTATTACTAATAAAAAATAAACTGAACAAACCGGGGGTCTGGGGTGTGGAACACCCTCCAGTGCCTCACTGCTGAAAGGTAAAACATTCAATGTTTACAGATTATTAGTAGGGTTTATTATAGCGTTTTGGTTTTCTTGAGAACGATGACATATTATACTGGGGAATTCATAATCCCCCCCCGATTCTTGATCACTGCTTTATATTTTTGTGCTAAAAACTTTCACTATTATCGCTTAATACTGATAACCATAAGTTTGCAAATTTATCTATCACAGTTTGAGTGTTCCTGGGGGGTGCTCCACACCCCCAGACCCCCCGGTCTCGACAACCTTGGTTTATAATTTGGGCTAATTGGAATATTAGTTACTTAGGTGTGACTAGTTCAAGTTAGGATTAATTATTTTTTTAGAGATTTTTCTAGATCGGTTATGCTGATGTCTTCAATTTATTACTAATAAAAAATAAACTGAACAAACCGGGGGTCTGGGGGGTGTGGAACACCCTCCAGTGCCTCACTGCTGAAAGGTAAAACATTCAATATTTACAGATTATTAGTAGGGTTTATTATAGCGTTTTGGTTTCCTTGAGAACGATGACATATTATACTGGGGGGAATTCATAATCCCCTCCCCGATTCTTGCTCACTACTTTATATTTTTTGTGCTAAAAACTTTCACTATTATCGCTTAATACTGATAATCATAAGTTTGCAAATTTATCTATCACAGTTTGAGTGTTCCTGGGGGGTGCTGCACACCCCAGACCCCCCGGTCTCGACAACCTTGGTTTATAATTTGGGCTAATTGGAATATTAGTTACTTAGGTGTGACTAGTTCAAGTTAGGATTAATTATTTTTTTTGAGAGATTTTTTCTAGATCGGTTATGCTGATGTCTTCAATTTATTACTAATAAAAAATAAACTGAACAAACCGGGGGGTCTGGGGGGTGTGGAACACCCTCCAGTGCCTCACTGCTGAAAGGTAAAACATTCAATATTTACAGATTATTAGTAGAGTTTATTATAGCGTTTTGGTTTCTTGAGAACGATGACATATTATACTGGGGAATTCATAACCCCCCTCCGCGATTCTTGCTCACTGCTTTATATTTTTGTGCTAAAACTTTCACTATTATCGCTTAATACTGATAACCATAAGTTTGCAAATTTATCTATCACAGTTTGAGTGTTCCTGGGGGGTGCTGCACACCCCCCAGACCCCCCGGTCTCGACAACCTTGGTTTATAATTTGAGCTAATTGGAATATTAGTTACTTAGGTGTGACTAGTTATAGTTAGGACTCATTATTTTTCTAAAGATTTTTTCTAAATCGGTTATGCTGATGTCTTCAATTTATTACTAATAAAAATAAACTGAACAAACCGGGGAGTCTGGGGTGTGGAACACCCTCCAGTGCCTCACTGCTGAAAGGTAAAACATTCAATATTTACAGATTATGAGTAGGGTTTATTATAGCGCTTTGGTTTTCTTGAGAACGATGACATCAATTATACTGGGGGGAATTAATAATCAAATAAATAAAATAAAAATTGGCAGAAGCTGGATGCGATCCCAGTACTCTTCGCATATGTTTTGGTTTTTTTTGCAATCTTACGCAATTCCATTAACAACTTACCAAATTTATGTTAATTTTTATGCAGTTCATCAGTAATATGTATATAATTATTCAAATTCAATTTTTTAATATTAGCAAAGAAGCGTGGCCTTACACTTGCACCTGTTGAAGTCCAATACAAGACCTACACGCACAATGAAAATGAATCAATTCTGTGAGGGGAAGTTGCCGTTCTCCCCTTGTAAATACAGGAGATTTACCTGAATTGCTTAGCAATTTTTAGTTAAAATAGGTGGTGGTGTTCATTGCAGTTCTTTTGGATGAATACCAATATATAAAAAGGGAAAATTTCAGCATCAAATAAACATTGTAATATTGAAGAAATATTGATTTTCAGTATAGTGGTGCAAGATTATCACAATATAGTACAAAATATTGATTCAATATTGATTTACAATATAGCGACACATGTTAACAATTGGCAACATTGAGGCAATGTAGTAAACAAATACTAAGGAAATATTCATTTACAATATAGCGCCAACATATAGTGATGTGAATATTTGGCAATATTGTAGTAATATAGTGAATATTTTGTAGATAGTATTCAGAAAATATTTATTTTCATTATAGTCTTGCAATATTGTCGTAATATAACACAAAATATTGGTTCAATATTGATTTACAATATAGCGATAACATAGTACGATGTTAACAATTGGCAACATTGTGGCAATGCATTAAGCAAATACTAAAAAAATATTGATTTACAATATAGCGCCAACATAAATAGTGATGTGAATATTAGGTAATATTGGGGTAATATAGTAAATATTGTAGTATTCAGAATATACCCTCAAGACCCCCTCAGTCTCCCGATCTGTACAAGTTTAGGCTGGGAGCTTTCTAATTTATTATTATTATTCCAACTTTCCTTTCCCATCTAGCCTATAACGATCGTCTCAAACAGTAATCCGCCTCAGTACCGGAAGAAAAAACATCAAATTTATGCAGAAGCTCTATAAAGCCAATTTAGTTATTCTAAAAAAAAAGGGTGTTCCAGAGCCCCCAGGTCACTATCTTTCATTTTACGTTGTTGAGAGATCCCCAAGTTTGCTCTCGGCCTCTTTCCCTAGTAGAGAAAGGTTCTAGCAATACGATCCCACGGCTGCTGAAACCGAGTTGGAAAATATGCCCGTAATCCTGATTTTGCTGTTGATGCTGGCAGTCATCAACGTCAGGAAACCTCCGTCTTTCTCCGTCTCCGAACTGAGACAGTCGTAAGAAAATTAGACTTTTATTTTAGACTTTAGAGATTAGACTCAAGGCAATCCCACTTTATTATATTTTCAAATTTGTATTTCCTTATAAATTATAGCGTTGTAGATTGGAAGACAAAAAAGTTGAGAAACACTGGCATAAAACCAGACTAAAATCCGGAGCAACCCAAAATTTAACGTCAACTGATTAAAAAATTCAAACACTTCAATTTGTCCCTGTTTCCTATTTTTAATTAAAATTACACTGTTAAATATAAAATATACTTGTTTTTAAAAGATTCACAGTGCTACCCTGCATTAAAAACACGGCGAGCTTTAAAATTATTGCGGTAGGTCATCCGTTACCATGACGACGATAAAATAAATAATTTATTTGAATAAATTTACGGAACCTCTGATTTAATACATAAAAAAATGTAAATAAAATTATCTAGTTTCTTGTATAAAATTTTACGATTAATTTGAATTCAGATAAAAAGAAATAAACAGAAATTCCAATTTATTCTTTTCTAGAAAGCAAAAATACACTTTTCTCGTGTTACAAGTAATAATAACGTGATCGTGACGTTCATAGCAATAATTTTCTTTATGTCGACCTTCTGCCTTCATTATTATTTAAACTTTCAAAATAAATTGCGACAATAATTATTATTACTATTGCAATGCGAATTATGCATGCTCTTTCTAGCTCACTTTGATTACAAATTTTTATCGAACAAATAAAACAAAATTTTGGTTTTGACACAAATCAATCTCACCTTAAGTGACATTTCCAATTTTTTTTCAAAATCACTCGCTGAGATTAATCGTGCGCTATACTATCGATTTAAATTGCACCAAACAATTGATGAACGATTGTTTACAGAGAATGTCAAATGTTTCACGAGTTAAAAAATTTCACCTGTTGGAATTATATAACAACAACTCTTATATTTTAATTCATCGCGAATAACACATTATTTTGTTCGTAACACATAAAGCGTTAGCACGATATTGAGCCAACATTCACGCGCGTATTTTGAAACCCCATTTCATTAATGCGCGCGCACTTTTCACCTAAAAATCCATAGTAACATTAATTTAAATTTCCCTCCACGCAGTATCGGTAACTTTCGCGGTTTGAATTGTAATCACCGGTGGCGCTGCGTTCTTTTAAGGTTATTTTTGACAGTACAACCGCATTGTACAGCAAATTCATTCTCGTTTTACGAATTGTAAGCGAAAGTTTTAATTTAGCTTCGAGTGTATCGGTTTGTGATTTGAAATCATCAAAAGTAAAAATGGAAAACGACGCAGGTGAATTTGTTGACTTATATTGTCCACGTAAATGGTAGGTTAGAAACGTGCACGTGTTACGTTGGCACTAATTTTTGTTTATTTTTCAGCTCTGCAACCAACAGCATCATCCACGCAAAAGATCACGCCTCAATTCAGTTGAGTCTTGCTGAAGTCGATCCAACCACTGGTATCGTAACTGGAACCGTTAAGCAATTTGCCATCTGCGGTGGAGTTAGGAAAATGGGTGAATCTGACGATTGCATAGTAAGGCTCGCCAAGAAGGAAGGAATTGTTTCATCGTAAGTTTTATAGTTGATTGTACTTGCTTGTGTTAATATATATTTCTGTTTCAGGTCTTACTAAACTAAATTGTAATGTTCAACATGTGGATTTTTCATTAAGATTATTAAAACATTTTGCTACAATTTGTTGTTTTATTTGGATTTCTTCTGTTTTATCGCTGATTAGTACTCGGTTTAAGTAATGGTTTTTAATTGAAAGATTTGCTGTTAAGGTATGCAATCCTGCCGTATTATGACATTTGCTTAATTTAAAGATGCATTTTTTGAAATTAACAAGTTAATGTTTTCTGGTATACTATGGAGCTCTCTCAAGCTAACGGAGTCAAATTGCAACTCGTGCAATTATTTATGGCTCAAAAACATTTTGTTTTGGTGCTGTAATAACGGGTGTCACTCGAATAAAACACTGCAGAAGTTTCTTTTAATTCTCGTTTTTTAAGTAGACTCAGAATATTTATCTTTGCAAGCAGTCGATACGATTTTTCTTCATTAAATAAAAGCTGCATTCACAACTGGAAATTTAAAGTCATGATTAAGTAACAAAAATTCAAATTAAAAATCATATTAGGTTGTACGGAAAGTCTTGGCGGTTTTTTGAAGTTATATGTTTAAACAAATTTTTTCCGAGTTCAACATCGCCTAACTTGAATGTATTTGGTATTGTTTTAAGGGGTAAGTTTTGTATTTTCTGTTTTGTAAGAACATAAACGCGACGGAAGCCCACAAGAGAATATCAGCAGTGTACAGCGAAGCTTCCTTGGCAGAACACTGGTTTGCAAAACTTCGTTCTGGAGATTTTTTACTCTGAACGACCTCAAGTCAACTTCTAGAGAAAATCAATTTCGATTGATTTTTTCAAATGAGAACATGACAAAAGCAACCATCCATGACCATATCGGAAAGCTGGAATTTGTTTTTAATTACAGAAAAATGCAATGACTTTCCGAACAACCTTATAGGCTTCAAGGCTGGGGATTATGGAATGCTCTCCAAGCCACTCTTAAATTATTATAAAAGAGCTTTTTAAAAATTAAAGATCAGGGGGCATTCCCCATGAAATACTCCCAGAGCACTTTCTTATCTATGGGTCAGAGTTTCCAAAAATATTTCTCAATAATTTTTGATATTGAATCCATATTATTTTATTATCTATGATTGAATATTTTACTTCCGATACTGGAGATATTCTAGATCTGATTTATACGTGGCTCACAAAATTATTCGTACACATTAAAAAACGAAATCTAAATCTGCAACCTTAATGTAATTAACATTTTGCAAAAATGGATGGCAAGAAAAGTGAAATTATTAATAGAAGAGCGAAAATTAGTTTGTCAAAGAAAATCTTTTCCTGGAACTGTTATTTACTGGTAGACACAATCTCCTGTGGAATCTATAATTTACAAATGATATACTCTTCAAAATAATACTGGACAATGAAGAAAATCTATCCACAAATCAAGACACAAAATTGTCGAAAATTCGGTGGAAACCCTGTATAATTGTTTTTAGTTTAATAATTCAATTGTTTTTTGTGGAACAATGTAAAGACTGTACAAAAATGCAATTGTTTTACTAAATAATTCAACTGTTTTGTACAACAATTCAAATATTTTTAATTAATAATTTGTTTGTTTTTTTAAATAAATTCAGATGCTTTATTCAATAATTCAGTTGTTTGGTTCAATAATTGACTGTATTTTTATTCAAATTAATATTTTTGGTTTGAAAATTTAATTGATTTTAGTTCAATAATGCAGTCGTTTTTGGTTCTACAATGCAACGATACAACTGCTTTGTTTAAAAAATTCAACTGTTTGGTTCGATAATTCAATTGCTTTGTTCGGCATTTTAATTGTTTTTAGTTCAAGAATAATTATTGTTTTAGTTGAATAATTCAATTGTTTTTAGTTTAACCATTGAATTATCCTTGATTTAACAATTCAACTGCTTTCTTCAATAATTCAGCTGTTTTGTTCAACAATTCAAATATTTTTGGTTTGATATAATTTTATTGGTTTTGGTTTAATAATTCAGTTTTTGGTCGTGCAATCCAATTGTTTTGTTCAAAAATGCAACTGTTTCCTTCAATAATTCAAGTGTTTTGTTTAATAATTCAACAATTTTGTTTAAAAAATCCTAATTATTAATCAAGTTAAGATTATAAACAAAGTATAAAATGTCATAGATATATTTATTTAGATTTATTTTATTATAAAAACAATGTTACATTGCGAAAAATTAAAAAAAATATTTTTCAATTAAACAAAGAAATAGAAATAAAAGTTGACCCAAAATTAAGGTGAATGTCACCTTGAAAATTTTATTAACCATATTATAAGAAATGTTTTCTTAAAATCCAAAAGAGAACTTAAATTTTTGTATTTAATTTAAAAAAAAAATTTACAAAATGCATGAATTGCAATAAAATAGGAAAAATCGAAATTTTTATTTCGGTAATATTCGATTTGTAAAATGACAATCGCTAATGAAATTTCAACAGTGTGCACTTGCATACATTTTAACCAATCACGCTGGAAGGTCATATTTCTACTACAAATTTTTACTGCATTCTTATTTCAAATAGACTATAGACGCAAGCCAGACCGTCATAGACAATGGCAGGTCATTGACCACCCGTGACTATTGGAGAGGATTTGCAGTTTTCTAACTAGAGCTCCGGGTTCTTGCAAACCGTTACTACTTTTTAACTATTGCACCAACCACTACGATCCCACCAAGCAACAGAGCAAGGGGCATAAATCGTCCCTTGGAGCTTCCTGTTGCAACTAGGGCTCTTTTGGTGGAGCGTACAACAAACAATTAAAGCACATGTGAACCGTTCTATGCCCATCCGGTGCTACTTATTTATCTCAGATTTGAAGACCCTTGAAACTCTAAGTTTAGGCCGGATACTTTTCAATACCTTCCAGCTAAAAGACCAAGAATGTTGCTACGTTCCAGTACGTTGCCAGTTGAGGTGTTATCCGGTGGTCGACTCTTTTCAAAGGGGTCCCACTTAGTCAGCATAACTCTATCCACGCCATGTCCCGTCCTACCTCATGTTGGAGAGGTTTGATCCGGACGCTAAAGTTCTCCCTCCTCCCGCCGCAGTGATCCCAAAAACAGCATGTGTGCAGTATATAACTCAACACCTCATAGGGGTCGTCCATAAAGGAAGTCCTTGCCTTGGGGGTAGCCAAATGTGACGTCCTCATAAAAATTTCATTTTTGGGATTTGTAAAAAAATTGTGCTTGAGTATTTTTTCTTATAATTTTATTTACATTTAAAAGCTAAAAATTTTAGTGTTTTTCTAAAATTAACGTGAAGTTCAATTTTATAAATGGGGGGTCTTTGATTTGTGATCATTGGACGTTCAGGAGAGGGGAGAAAAATTGTGACAAACTGGGGGGAGTGGGTGTTAAAAATTTGGAAAAAATTGCGGACGTCCTTTATGGACGGTCCCATTATCCCGAACTGCAATCGAGATAGCTCTAGTACACTAAAGGGTGCTGTGTCCTTATGGGAGGGAGGTTAAGCCACGACCGTTCTGGAATGTAGAGGAGGTTATAGGTAAAGTTCTGCGCTTATTAATTAATTTATATTATTTCAATATAATTTAAAATTATATTCTTTCCCCCCAATAGAAATTCTTAAAACGCCACTGGGCGAGAGCTAAATCGCTACAAAATATCTACATAAATATTTTTCATAATTTTTTTTGCCATTTTCCAAGAGTGCAAGTTCCCTAAAATTATGTGTATTCTTATTATGACCGCCCTTGCTTTAAATAAAAACAAATTAATAATAAATTATTATTGGATAATATGCAGAAAACTATACTTAATTTATTACATTTTACTTTAATGCCCCCTTAGACTATATAAACTTTATGTTGAATAAAATATTTAAAAAATTACAAGTTCAATAAAATTTGAAAATTTGCCAATTTACATTTTAGTCTAAGACCCCGTTGCGCATAAGTGGTTTCGTCTTTTCAAGAACTTATCAGTTAAACAATCCAAAAAAGAATGAAAATGGATCAGTGGCCTATCACCTCAACTATATTTTCTTTTCAATATGTCAATTAAATGCCAAAAAACTAGTTTTTGACGTTTGGAAAAACCTAGTTTTCGTTTCGAATAACATTTTTGAGTTAAAAAGTAATTCTGTTTTGAAAATACCGCAAATACACTAAATTGAATTTAAAAAATTTCTAGATATTTTTGTTTTTAAATTCAAATTTGGCGCTGTTTTCATTTTTTTCAAAAGTATTCTGTTTTGAAGATACCGGAAATTTACTAAATTGAATTTAAAACATTTGTTTAATATTCTTGAAGAAGAAAACGTCTACTCTTTAAATTTTTGACAAAGAAAAACTGAAAAGAGAGGTCAACATACCACCACGTGACGCAAATCGAGCTGCAATAATTTGAAATCAAACTTAGTGAAGTTAACAGATGGCGCTACCTTAACATGTTGCACATCAAATTTTTGCGAAATGAGCATATAAGACCATCCACGACGACGGAAAGGCATCGCTTCTCGGCCTATGGCTAAGATCAAAGTGTAGTATCTGTTCTTATCAGCTTAATATCTGATACGACCCGCATGCGGGTCCAGTATATTAAACTTATTTTTGGAAATGGATAGAGGTTAGGGGCTTGCTCCACCTTTATCACGGGTTGACCTGGCATTGCAGTACCGTCGGGACCGGCCCAATTATTTAAATTAAACAAAATTCCATTTTGAAACCGATCTTCACGAAGCGCTACCATGCGACAAATTTACAAAACATTACCAAGGCAAAAATTTCACAAAAGTGGCAGAAAATCAGGCAATCGTAAAGGACTTGCGATACATCCGCTATAAAATTCGAGAGAATGGAAAGAAGCTGCTCCTGATCAAGCTCGTACACAGAAACTTGAAAAATACGAGGAAATTAGGAAGATAGTGGTGAGCACTGGATCCATGGGACAGGAAAAACGACAAATTCCTAAAGACGCTAGCATCTACAGATACGTCAAGACAACGAAAAGGTGCTGTATCAGCGACACAATCAGGTGGTCAAGAGACGACATATACACGGAGCACCTAACTGGAGTTAGGCAATATGGAAATGAACAGCACACCGAAGGGCGCGAACAAACCGCATCTAGCGACTGCTGCAAACACCTTTGTCTCATTCTTGCCTACCCATCAGATAAACTATAAATACTTGTACATAATAACATGCTTACTTATTTTTCTTTTAATATTTTGTATGTAAATTCCACGACGACGGAAAGGCATCGCTTCTCGGCCTATGGCTAAGATCAAAGTGTAGTATCTGTTCTTATCAGCTTAATCGCTTTTTGAACAATGCTTTTTGAAGAGTGATCGAAGATAGCTGTTGCTGAAGACGCAAAGGCTACCAATGGCGACCAATGTGAGCAGCCAATGTGAGCCATTTACTCAAGAGGATGAGGGGCACCAAATCGTGGTCGTTGCCGAAGTACATGGAACGGAAGTACCAAATTGGCCCGTAAGTTATAGTGGAGCGGTAACACGTAGACGTGCATCGCAACTGTTAGACGACATGGTGGCCAATCGTGATGAGGAAGCGGAGCGGATCAGCAGGAGTCTGGATGCGATAGAAGACATTAGCGTGACACCCGATACCCTAATAGCTACCCAAGGTACAAGAGGGAGCGAAGGCGGCAATCAAAATGTGGTGATACGAGGCGGAACATATGTCGTGCTCCATCCAATAGTCGGGTCCATTCAGTGCAATGTATGCAACACACCGTTTCACGGCAAGTCCTGGACATCTATGAAGCAATCAACTATGCGTCATCTGAAGCTAGTCCACGATGTCCAATACTCCAGGAGTATCAATGAATGCAGGTTTTGCCAACTTGACCTAGGGAAGAGGCCGACGCAGCACAAATGCCACCAAGCTCAGCCGATAGACTGCACGGCACCCACCTATCCATGGAGCTGTCAACACTGCAGCATGACATTCCCATGCAAACTTGCCCTGGGTAACCACATGCGTGCTGTCTGTGAAAATAAAATAAAGGAGAAACGGGGATCATTTGCCCAGACCCAGAACCAGGATCGTTCGACCGAGAGACGTTGTGTTGGATGACAACACTCAGGAGGCAAACAACGACCGTATTAATAGCATTATGCGGGAGGATAGTGAAGAAACGATGCACGACTCGACCGGTGAGGAAATAAACGAATTGGTAGGGGAAGATATCCATGGAATGATGGGCAACGTTGTGTGCGAAACGATGCGTAGTTTGACCGGTAGTGGGATAAACGAATCATGTGACGAGGATATCCGTGGAGCGAATGACGATGATGTGCGTGAAACGATTGAGAGTTTGAATATAGAGACGCCGGTGGATGCGGTAGCGGTGTCACCCGATGATCAATACTCGCAATATCATGATATTAATCTCACACAGACAGAGGCGGCACAAGGCTCGCAGGTGACGCAACAAACACAGGTGGACGAGGAAGGGCATGCCTGCTGGATGAGTTTGGAGGCCCGCTCCAAGCAATCATAGATGAAGAAGTCTCGGAAGTGGCATGGACTGAATTCCTAAGTATTTTGGCCAAAATCACTAGGTGTACCCAAGAACACTTCCGGATACTACCAGTAGAGGAGTTGAATCAGAGGCCGCCCCCCGTAAATTCGGCCGACCAAATAGCCGAGGCACGTAGGATACAAAGGACCTACCGAACCAACAGAAGGAAGGCAATTAGGCAGATCACGAAGAGGAATAGTAGCCCATGCAAAATAGATAAGGAAATAATCTATGACCATTTTGCAAATGCGTGGAAAGCTCCGGAAAACGTAAATAGGATATCGGCTAGTGAAACCAGCAGCGACAACCCGGTCAACACCCAACCGTGGACAAAGGAGGAGGTCAGAGCCAGAGTGAAAAGGTTCGAGAACACTGCACCAGGACATGATGGACTGACATATAAACACTGGAAAAAAGCCGACCCCGAGTGCAAGATTTTGAGGAATGTATTCAACATATGCCTGAAATATAGGAGGATACCGTCGGAATGGAAAAGTCCAAGACCATATTAATACATAAAAGGGGAAAAGAAAATCTAGATAACTGGAGGCCGATATCCTAAACCTCACCATATATAAAATATACGCCGGGTGTCTGCAAACTAGACTGTTGAGCTGGTTGGTCCAAAACAAAGTTCTGCATCCCAACCAAAAAGGATTTATGCCCAGCGATGGAACCGTTGAACTCAACTATGTGATGCAGACGGTCATCAACGATGCAAGGAGACAGAGAAGAGACGCCCACGTGCTGTTGATGGATGTCTCGTCGGCATTTACATCAATATCGCATGAAGCAGTGCAGGATGCGCTGAGCTACTATAAGTGTGGACATATCTTCGAAGAAGTCATATCGGACATGCTGAAGGACGTCACAACAACGGTGAAAACAATTGACGGAGAAACGAACGTGATCAAGATCGATAGGGGGGTCAAGCAGGGTGACCCACTCTCTGGTCTCCTGTTCAACATTGGAATAAATCCTGGCCTGGAACGCGTTCAGAAGGTAAATGCTGGGTGTAATAGGGGAGAGGGGATCGAAGAAAAGCACAAAATACTGGCGTTTGCGGATGATATCACCTTAATAGATGAAACTCCAGAGGGCTTGGAAAACAGTATACGCCTGCTGGAGGAACAACTGGAGAAGGTACAGCTAAAATTGAACCCGCACAAGTGTAGGGCGCTGTGTATCGTGAAGGGAAAAGTTGTGGTACGCAAATACAGGATGACGCAAGGCGAAGTTGCAACAATGAGCCGATATGATGAAGAAGCCTTGTTGGGAAAGCCGATAGGATTCTGCCCGGTTAAGACCACAGCCGGAATTGGAGAGTACGTGGAATTTGGGCTCTCAATAATCAACTCAAAGCTAGCCCCATGGCAAAGAATAGACGCAATTAAAACATTTGTGTATCCAGCGTTTAACTATGCCATGAGAATGGGGATATACGATAAGTCTGCGTGGAAAAGGGTAGACGAAATCTTTAGGGCAGAGCTAAAAAAGACGCTTTCTCTTCCGCAGGAAGCAGCCAACGAATACCTGTACGGACCCCGAAATAAAAACTTCGTCGGCATCCCGGTAGCGGCCGAGCTGTCGGACTTTGCCGTGATAGATACTGCGTTCAAGCTGCTGACGTCCCCGGATCCAATAATTAATGCGATGGCAGGTAAAGAACTTACCTACACCGTGGCAAAAAGGATAAAGTGCATGCCGCCTCCCCATAGGTTGATAGAGGAGTACATGAGTGGGTCTATGGAAGGAGCCCTCTCGGATGGGACCAATGAAATATCTAACACATGGACAAAGGCTAGAGCAATTTCAAAAAGGCAGGGCGTCGTTTGGACCTTCCCGGGTGGACAACCGAATTTAAGCGTTGGATCCAAGACGATAGAGCCTAGTCAAAGGAGACGCGTTATGGGAACGCTGCGTGCCGGACGAGATGAAGAACACATCAAGCGATTTTCCTCACTGAAGAACCAAGGAAAAACATATAACAGCTTCAGTCAGGATAAATCGAGTGGTCACTTTATCACGGATGGACAATACACAAGATTCGCGGATTGGCGTTTCGTGCATAAGGCGCGACTGAACTTGGTCCCACTCAAGGCCAACGAGAGATGGAACGTTGGCGATAAGAAATGTAGGAGATGCCAACAGCAAATTGAAACGTTACCCCATGTCCTGCAGCATTGCATGCGTAACTCCGATGCCATGCAAAAGCGTCATAATGCAGTGGTGGCAAGAATTAAGACCGCCGCCGAAGGGAAGGGCTTTACGGTGGTAGCGGAAAATCAGGTTGTCGTGCAAGGAATACCGCTGCGCCCGGACCTCTTCATCATTAAAGGGCGGAAAGCGAGGATCGTCGACGTAACTATCCCATTCGAAAATGGGCCGACAGCGTTTGCCGATGCCAGGAAGCGGAAAATGGAGAAGTACAAACCGTTGATGGATCGTCTGGCTGAAGCTTATGAGGAAGTCACCATCGAGCCTGTGGTCGTAGGAGCATTGGGATCTTGGGATAAACAAAATGATAAATTCGTGAACACCATTGCCTCCAGGAAGTATCTGAAGGTAATGAAACGGCTGTGTGTCAGCGATACAATCAAGTGGTCACGAGACATTTATGTCGAGCATCTTACGGGAGTACGGCAGTACCAACAGGAACCAGTGGGAAGCAACAGTTAAGAAGAACTCGAGGAGAAGAAAATGTTAAACTGTGGTATCTTGGTTTAGTGCGGTTGCTGAATTACTTGTGTTAGCTTGATGAGTCATGTAAATAGTGTATTATTATTGTAATGTAAATATTGTATTAATTAATGTAAAATGTAAGATATTCTCCAAATAAACAAATCTGTTCTTATCAGCTTAATATCTGATACGACCCGCATGCGGGTCCAGTATATTAAACTTATTTTGGTAAATGGATAGAGGTTAGGGGCTTGCTCCACCTTTATCACGGGTTGACCTGGCATTGCAGTACCGCCGGGACCGGCCCAATAATTTAAATTAAACAAAATTCCATTTTGCAACCGATTTCATGAAGCGCTACCATGCGACATATTTACGAAACATTACCAAGGCAAAAATTTCACAATAGTGGCAGAAAATCAGGCAATCTTACAATGACTTACGAATCCAGATATAAAATTCGAGAGAATGGAGAAGCTGCTTCCTTGGATCAAGCTCGTACACAGAACGAGGAAATTAGGAAGATAGTGGTGAGCGCACTGGATCATGGGGACAGGAAAAACGACAAATTCCTAAAGACGCTAGCATCTAACAGATACGTTAAGACAACGAAAAAGTGCTCAAGAGACATATACACGGAGCACCTAACTGGAGTTAGGCAATATGGAAATGAACAGCACACCGAAGAAGGGCGCGAACAAACCGCATCTAGCGACTGCTGCAAACACCTTTGTCTCATTCTTGCCTACCCATCAGATAAACTATAAATACTTGTACATAATAACATGCTTACTTACTTTTCTTTTTAATATTTTCTATGTAAATTTTGAATAATAGTATATTATACACCAAGGTAGTGAAGCATAGTGTTATAACCTAGCGCCAGATTAAATCCCAAGGTGCGTAGCACGCGGGATTTAAACGCGGGTTATAACACGCTTCACTACCGTGGTTTATATACAATTTTTCCACTACTAGGATTGTTTACTCTTATAATAATAATTGTTAATGAATAAAGTAAATCGTTTTAATTATTTATTTCAAATTATAAAACAAATGATAGTTTTTTGTTTTGATGTTGACACTTGCTTGAAAATGTTTAATTAATTTTGACATAAAGGTTACATTAAATATCGAATAAAAACTAGTGAACGTGGAATACAAGTATATAGATGTTGACGAAAACTATTTTGTCAAAAAATGTACTATTTGTAACGATAATTGATTGTAATAATAATTATTAATAATCGATTTATAAAGTTTCCAGTTTCAGCTGTCATAATTAATTCGTTTTCTCATTTCGCCTAATTGCTAAACGTCACAAAATTCCAATTTAATCAACATTTTAAATATCAAATTAATCTTATTTATAGACCGACTTTAATTATTTAAACACTATTGATAGCATTTCTTGGTTATGCTAATTCGTTTTACACATAAATTTTCTTTCAAAATGGCCCGAAGTTTCCGGAAAACGCATTTATGTTCATTATTAACCTCAGGTGAATAATAAAATATTATTCACCTCAGGTGACAGAAGGCGTGGTTCACAGTTCGATCACTTACGTTGAAATGATAGTGTTTATGGCTAGTAGTGGAAAAACAAATTTTTCTTATCATGCGGGTCCAGTATAATTGACCTGACATTGCAGTACCATTGGGACCAACCCAATAATCTAAATTAAATAAAAGTTATATTATATTTGCAACCAATTTTCACAAAGCGGTGCCGTGCAACAGAATTTCTAATTTAAAACAAGTTGCAGCTGATGTCAAATAAAAAACGTGGAAAACATCTATGTTCAAAATGAACAAAATTTAGTAATCAGTACTAAACTAATTTTTTTTTAAAACCTCTTGGGAAAATTGGATATGAACTGATTAGGCTTATGAGACTGCAATTTGAATATTCAACAATATCCTTTATTTTTGCGAATTTAAAACAAGGATGATGCCCACATGTTACAATCCAATAAATTTTATGTAAATTTATTAATATAATAAAATAAACAAGTTCATAATAATAACTCAGTTTTGGTAGGTCCCCCCATTTCCCCATTCTACTATTCCTAAAAAATTAGATAGTAAAAATAGATTCTTGACGCTAATCGCAACAAATTATTAAAACTTTCAAAATTAAAACCATATATCTTCATCTCCGAGCTCTTCTTCTTGACTAGGAGTCTGTAAAATGTTTAAAGCAGAAGAGTTGTCCATTTCTTCTTCACTATCACTCACGGCTAAATCATCGTTCATCTTCATGTCGTTTATGTCACACTCTTCGATGTCTAACTCTTCTTCTTTAATCAAGCCACGCTTCATGTTCATCGGTAATCCAGACATCAGAAAATCTGAAGGGTCGTAATTAGGATCCACGTCCAAACTCTCCTCTGTAACAAAGCAAAGTTAGAAGAAGCCAACTATCCAAAACCAACTCTACCTTTGAATATCATGGCTTCGTTGGTTTCAGATTGATGATAATAACCCATAGTACCCAGTTGAACCATTGCTTCTGCTACCTGTTGACTGTCATCATCATTACCTCCTGGTATTTCGGCAGAAATCAGAATCCCGCCTTTGTCATCCATTTCATTTAACGGAACTTCGTCTAGTTCTTCCTCACTTGAAAATTGCAAATCTAAAACAAAAAATTGCCATCAGTGTTCACTTTGCAAAGTGCCAACAAAATTTACCATCTTCCAAAATATTTGACTTTTTACGAGGCCGCCCTCGACCTCTACGTGCTTTATTTGTCGGACTTCCCTCACTAAAACTATTTCCACTACCTTCAACGTCCACATAATCGTACTCATCCATACTCCCTTTATTATAGGAACTTTTGGGTGAATTTGTCATACTCTAGAAATCACACAGAAAAAACAAATTAAGAAGTTATATGAAAACAAACAGCTGCTACTGGAAGCATAAATACACCAAATAACTTACATTACGTTCCGGCTCAGCAATCGTATAATTTTCATCTTCGCCCATCCAATTATTGTCATCTTCTTGATACGCCCTTTCCTGTGCCAGTGCAATTTTATTTTCTAACTGTGTCAAGTGCTCGTCATACTCGTCCAATTGTGCTTTACACACTCCAACAAGCAACTCCGCCTTATGTGTGAATGGTGAATCTTGACCATTGTACAAAACGCAATTTTCCAGAATTTGCTGTACGTCTTTCAAAAATTCATGACGACTATGATATTTGTGAGCTACAAATAACAAATGTTTCACAAATAGAAAACGCGTTGAAAGATTACCATACCTGAAGCTTTTTTAGCAATTGTATCTAAATCCATCGGGCGCTTAATTACACTATAGTAATCCTTGACTTTCTTTTTACTGACTGGCTTCAAGAACGGCCACGATTCAGACATGGTTTTCAATTTTGTGCTAATAACATTCTCCAAAATATATGTAAGAGCCACCTGATCGTTATCCAATAACGGATTGATAGCTTTTTCAAGTCTCATCAATCTCTCCTCCTTCTCTTGCAGTCGTTCAACACATTTAAGTAACATCCTTTGAGCCGCCATGGTTAGACTATTTTTTTCGCCTGTAAACAAAAAGTAATGAAAAAAATTTGCAGCAGACCTACTCGCACCACTCACCGTTATAACGGGCCGAATTTTTTACAATTTGATCTATGTCTGCCAAAAATTCCTCCCGACTTTGATACTTCTTCTGCCGCAAATTTTCTCTTATCGTTTGCAAATCCATAGGTCGTTCAATTATGTTGTAATAATCAGTAACAAATTTTGAACTAACGGGAAACAAGAATTGCTGAACGTCGGGCATATCTCGAAGTTCGTTGAGGATCGATTCCAAAATGGTAGACAAAACCACAACCGGATCAGTGCGACGTCTGTTCGCAGGTCGATTATGTCTTTTTAAATAATCACAATGCAAATCAGACGTTGTACGTCGACGTTTTCGCGAATTCATCGCTTCGCGGGGAACTTTTAAGAGCAAAGTTCGTCGCTTCATTTCGTCCGTGTGCTTGATTAATTTACCCGTAAATTTAACTTTTGTGCCGTCCACATTCACCAAACCTTCGTCGTCAATGTTCATTTGCTTTTCTATTTCCTCTTCTTGTTCTTCGGTCATGGCTACGTTTACTGGAGCAGTCGGTCCAGCATTTTGATACAATGGACAGGCCTTGTTGGTTCTGGAGGTAAAAAATAAATAGCTAATAAATTATGTGCTCAAAGATTCGGTAGGCGATATCATCCAATATGACGAGCAAACGCAAACCGTGGTATTGATTAAAACAAGTTAAACAATTAAGTACCAAAATTCTGTTTGAATAAGTAAATAAAATATTTAAAATTTATTATTGAATAAAAACATATTATCCAGGTTCATTAATTAATTTCACATTACACTCAAAATTCTTATTGTCCAACCAACAGTTACATGGCTTCGTTAACCGTGTTCAGGTTATCTATGCTTTTCATCTAGGCTACCAAAGGTTTCATTCGTATTTAGAAAAAACCGTGATATGATCGATTACACGAAATATTTGTTTCTCATTTGACTTATATTAGCACTCATCACTTCCGAATTTGGTTCAACCAAAAATTTTAACGTTCTTTCAAACTTCATCTACATGAATGTATTCATTGCATGCGTAAAACATGTTTCCCTGTTTATCAATTAAAAATAAATAAGTCGTGGATAATTTTAGCTTGGATTTTATGAAAAATTCTAAACAAATTTTTTACTTACCTCATATGACCGACGTTTCCACAAGCGCCGCACTTCAACTTCAAGTCAGGCTTCAACTTGGTCTTCCGCCTGGATTTTGTGGGAGTATTTGTGATCGATTTACTAAACGATGACTGCGAAGACAACATATTTGGGGAACCCAAAGTATCGCCTTCCAGAGTCGTGCTTTTAACAATATCGTGATTGATAATGCCAGAACTAGAAGAATGCAATCCAGTGGTAGAAGCAGCCAATCGTTCCCGTTCTTGATTCCGCTTAATCCTCCGTAACTGTTCCTGAATTCTGCGTTTTTCGCGTTTCATTTCTTCTTTCTGGGCTTCATCAAGAGTTGCAAATTGTCGGATAAATTGATCATCTTTGGTATTACGAATTTTGGTGTAAGCATCAATCACTTGCGGTTTACGCACGATTTCCACGCGAGTATATTCTTTGCCTTCCGGATTTTTATACGAGCGAATAATTTTTAAAACGCGTTGTGCAAAACCATAATCTTGACTCTCGTCTTCGTCTTTTTTTTGTCTTTAGATTTCCGATCACCTTCCTCCATGATCATTCTACGAAGTTCTTGCCGTTCTTGCTCTTCTCTTTCCAAAGTTAACTGAGTACTGGTTTTTTTATTTGCCAACATGTTTTCAATATTTTTACCCATCTCTTCAATATCATCGTCGCTGTCTTCGTCTGAACTTTCACCTTCATCTGTACTAAGAACTTCTTCGCTTGCCAAAACACGATTTTGCAAATCAAAAATGCGTTGACACTCTTCTTTGTAGCTGTAAAAATATTTATATTTTTTAATTATTTCAGTAAACCACAATAGCGGAGTGCAACTTGAAAACTTCCAAAGTAATTTTGTCTTGAAAATAATTACTTAAGAGTTTCCAAAGTCATTGACACAAATCAGAAGTTACAAAAATTATTATTATTCCATAGGGGAATTATTTTGTTCGACACATTTTTTCATCTGACGTTTGGATTTTGAGATATTTATTGCTGAAAGTTTTAAAATGAAAACCCGGTATAAATTTAATAAAATTTTTTGACAGAATGGAATTTTAAAAACTAAATATCTTTGATTTTCATGAAAACTCATTTTTTATCAATTTTTCTAAAACAAATTCTCTGACTTTTTAGGTTTTCCCTGATTAAAATTGATAATTTTCCCTGATTTTTCAAAGCTTGGTAAACAAAAATCAAATATTTTGGCAGTGGAAATATTGTCTCGATGAAAAATCTTCGCCCCTGACCCAACAGGGCTATTATATTAAAAAATGGTTAAATTATTAAATATAACAATCGAATTATTGAACAAAATGTCAGAATTATTAAACAAAAAAGTTGATTTAACAAAACAGTTGAATTGTTGGAAAAATAGAATTGCTAAACCAAAAACAATTAAATAATTCAACAAAAAACAATTGAACAATTCTGTTAACTCAAAAAGATGTATTTTCATCTTCCCTTTTTAATTCATCTGACATTTGGTTAAATGATACTTTAACAGAATATGAAAGAACCGAGTAGAAAAAAATAAGTATTAAAATTTGGAACAAAGCAGTTAAATTATTGAACCAAACGCAGCTAAACCTATTAAACCAAACGGTTGCATTTTTTCACAAAGCAGTAGCTTTTTGCATAAAACAGTTGAATTATTGAAAAAAAACAGTTAGAAATGCAAATGAAAATGTAAGTCTTTCCTTAAAGAAAATTTTTTAAATCCAGAACAATAATACAGAAGTGTAACTTCAAATAATACCACCTGTTTTCTCGAGATTCTACCAAACCACTACACAATGTGAGAGGCACATAAAAACACGAGTTTCAACAATAAAATCATCAACTTACCGTTCTTGATGTTCTGCAATTGAAAACCTATTTCCTCTTGAAAATTTGTCCATACCTTCCTCACCAGCTTTAGCCTTTTCGGTGGAGAGGGTTCGTACTACATCAATAACTTCCCATCTTGTCAATCTTTTAATTTCATCTTCAGGCACTCCAAACTTTCTCAGCAAGGCTTTTGCGTTATTCAATGAAAGTCTCCTTAAATCAGCATCGGTTCCCGTCACGGTACGTTTCGGTTGCGACTCCTGCTCTTCTTTACTTTGCTATAAAACGTCCAGTAGAAATACAAAATAAAAAATTTTAAAACAACTTACAGTAGGCTTATTGGGCATTCGGACGTAACTGAAACCTTCTCCACATCCAGTAGGATCGGCGGGTCCCGTCAATTGCAACAAACACTTTCCTTTCATTGCCTGAATATAGGAGCGCGTGGTGTTCCACGGCGCTACTTTAACTTCATCGTCCATTTTCAACTGCATCTCTTCGTCATCGTCCTCTTGAGGAGTGAACAAAAATTTTTCACCATAACCGGCATCTTTAAGCCGCCTTTCGGCCGCAATCATGCTGAAATATGCGCAACATTGTTCGGGAGAAACCATCGCACGAATTTCTTCTTCAGTTGGTAACCGAAACTCCGGTTTAATTACCCACCAATTTGAATCCATACCGGTACGTTTAAAATCAGCGCATAACTTCAAACGTTTTCTTATGCTACTCTCCGAATGAGAAGGGAACGCCTTCTTTATGTCGTCCATTTTAATTCGCCGCGGATTATCACGACTTCTCCAAAATAAACGATAAATAAATACTTGTAGAAAATCGCGCACAAAATTATTAGCTCGTTTTGAATTCGGTCCAGGTACTTCGTATAATGGACACTCTTGTCCGGCTACAAATAAAGCATCGACTTCTCGAATGTAATATTGCGAACGAGTTCGAATAACGACAAAATCGGTTACAGACACTTTGTGCTGATAAATTGGAGCCCTAAATGAATTTTGTTTTAGTATCTACCGCCTTTAAAAGTTAAAAAACGACGTTACCTGTACATGTTGTTTTCGATTGCTTGAATAGACTGACCGGGATACAGAATGCCCAAAAACGGAGAAGTGTGTGCATATGCAACTTCACCGTACTTGTACGATGTCGGTTCTTGATCTTTACCTGCTTTTCGCTTGTAATAATTTTTAATTTTCGAGCACATTCCTACTTGGTTAATCAACGGCGGATGTTCTTCGCAAAATTCTACCAATACCAGTTCTCCATCACGTCCTGTTAAATCTTCTGGTGTTCTCATAAAGAATACATCCCCTCCTCCAGAAGCCATCCTCTCGGTTTCTCGTAGTTTAGCCTTCTTTTTAATGTGTTTCAGTAATGGTAGAACTGGATGAGGACCGGGTTCCGCAAGTGGTCCATGCGAGTAGCGCTTAAGTGGTGGTCTATGGAAATTTTTTAATCGCGTTGGACCCATATGCGTCTGTACAAACGGCGCTCGTAATTCCACGATTGGCGTCGAATGTTGAATCAAATTACCGCCTCCAACCTTAAGGCGCAAGTAAGATTCAGACGAACGTGGCATATAAAAGCTGAAAAACATATACAATTAAACAAACCCATCGCAAACTCATTTTGAAGAATTATTACATGTCATTTGCAATGTTAAATGGATCCCTATCAGGTGACTTGGGTGGTGGTGGAGGTGTATCCTCTTGTAAAACGTTAATAACGCCAGCTTTTCCCAACAAAATCTTCGACTTTTTGACATGAGGGTGAGGAATTTTTACCTTGACCGGAGTTGGTTGACCGGCAATTTGTTTTGATGGATCTATATCGTCGGGTATTCCCAAAATTATATTTTCGTCGTTTGAATCAAGAGTCAAAATTGTTGGTTTGGGAATCTGGGACATATTTTCCATATCCCAGATAACTTCATTTTCCCATTTTCCATATACTAAATCTTCGTTTTCCACTGGAAATATGGAATACCATGTGTCATCTTGTTCTTGTTCTCTTTGTTTTTGACTTTGCATATTACTAAAAAATTATTTAATCAACAATGTAGAAATTTCTTTTTTGATTACTCACAGTTGCCCCTTATTCACTTTTTGTCCAGGTAACGGAGGTGCGGGAATTGGGATTCTCATAGGATTGGTAGGTATAGATCCTCCTTTCCAGGCTGACTAAAGGCCTGTGCCGTTCTATGTCCACCGGTCGGTACCCATCCAGCTGCATTCAGTTTATTGTTCATTTTCTGTAATAATTTTAATTACGCTAAATTCAATTTGTTTAAAAATTTGCAAACCTTATATTTTAGGTCACTACCATCCCATATCACATCATCTTCCCAGTGTAATTGTGAAACCATAAGAAAAGCATCGTCAGGAAAAGCTTCAGTAACATCCGTAGGTTCATGTTCTATAATTTTCTATTTAAAAATAAGCAGGTTAAAAAAAGTTGCATTGTTAACTATTCAGATAAGTAAATACCTTATCGCCCATTCTAAATCCGTAATCAAAATTTTCTCCCGTTTCTGGGACATCTAACATATCGTACCAAATTTGGGCGGGACCGAAACGCCAATCGGCTGCTTTTGGACCTGTGTCATCCTTCGCATGTGCTTCCTTTTTAGAATCTTTAGCTTCTACTTCTAACGGTTTTAAAAATTTAATTTCGTCGTCGCTTGCACAATTTTCCTTCGAAGGTATTTCACCATAATTAAAATGCCAACCATTAGACCTCGGCTTGTCGTCGTCAGATGAATCGGAATCATGGTGCATATTGTTTAAATTTGATGACTTGTCATGTTGCTTATGTTTCCGTCGTTTCTTTCTCACATTGCGCCAAATTTGTGGTAAACTGCTCGGTTTTCCTGGTCCAAAGAGACGAGAAAAACGCAAAACCTACATTAAATAAATCGGTCAGTTTGAAAACTGCAGATCAGCGGCAGGATTTGCGGGGATCAAGCGGAAATGTGTGAAATGTGGAGGTCGGGTTATAATTTTTCTTATTAATTAAATACAGTAGAATCCCCGATTATCCATGCGCGAATTATCAGTGAAACTGTTTATCCGTGGGCCCATTATACATCGATTACCGTCAGATTATTATGCGTACGGCGGCTTATCCGTGCGACGCGGCGCCAGCGGTTTATCCGTGGACATTTGCAACTTTAGTAGTATACTATGTGAAATCAAATGTATAGAATTTATGTTTACTTCAGAACTGCACTCGGATTACATACAAAGCTGTTTAGTGTATTTTTTTGTAATAATTTAACAAAAAACGTCAATTATTATTATCCGTGTTTTTTAATTATCTTGGTCGGCCCGGATAATCGAGGTTCTACTGTACTTTAATATAATGCCTTCACTGTCATATATTTTCAAAATCATCTTTTTAGCAATTCTACTGTCCCGGTGTTAAAGAGCAATTATCACAGAATAAAATAACAATGAAGTTACACTAATAAATTTAATAATAATTTACCTTTCCATGACGAAAATCAGGGAAAATTTCTGTAACGTCAATGTTTTGGTATTTAGAAGGTAACATTGCAGCTAACGGCGTTTCTAACTTAGTTTTTTTTTTGCTTCAACCGCTCTGTTTTTGTTAGTTTCCACCTGTGCTAATGGTGGTGGCGGCATTAAATGGGTATCTTTTTCTGTCTTGACAGGAGTACTTTCGTTATCATAATCTTCATCGACATCATTTCGTTTACGCTTCTATAACAAATATTATAAGTTATCACATTTATAAACTGAACGTTTTAAATTTACTTTTGAATCTTCTTCTGCCAATTCGTTTATGTCAAAAAAATCAACAGCACTAGGCGATTTTTGGTCGACAACTGAACAGGTAAAAATTATTTATTAGTTACAGGAAACAACAAACAAAAGAGCACTCACAATTGTCATCGCTGTCTAGAGTTTCAGAGTCTGTTTTACCATCAGTTTGTTCTGTGGTTAATTCAGAATATCCCTAGCCACGTGACGTCATGCGCAAAAGTTACCAACATAGAACTCGTAAAATGAAATTAATAAATTTTCTTGTTTTCTCCTCGATAAGTAGGTAGCGTTACTCACAAATGACGATACTAATCCAGCATACTAACCTTTTTTTCCGTAGGGAGGTGGAAATCTTAAACAAGACATCACCAACCCGTGCTGGGTGGTAGTGTGGGGTTCTACCCACTAAAACCCCCTCCCTGTGGTAGGATGGTTCCGCAATGGCACTGTCCAGGCCTACCCGCTCATCTTCTAGTGTTTGCTCTTTTGATACTAAGCATTGATTTGGGGGAGTTTTCTCCCTTTCTTCCCGCTCTTTGGTGGACATGATGGCTCCCATCATTTTGTCCACGATGGCCCATTTTTCTTTGTCTAGCAGCATGGTTTCTTTGATGTTTTCCATAGTCAACGGATAGTCGAGATCGGCTTGTGCTTTCGCTCTCTCTTCTGAGCACCTCCCGCACCTAAAGAAGGTATGTTCGGGATCGTCTACCTCGTCGCAGTGAAAGCAAGAGTTGCTGTTGAGCCTCTTGAATCGGTGTAGGTAGGCCGAGAAGCAGCCGTGCGCGGAAAGCGCCTGCGTCAGATGGTAGTTGTTTTCTCCGTGACTTCTGTTCTGCATCGCCGAACACTTTTCTTAATTCTTCTTCCACCTGAAGTAGCGTAGCAGTTTCGGGCAGGTCAGGGATCTCGTATCTCTCCACGCATTCTTTTTAGATCTCACGTACTGCTTGCCCAAAATAAGAACCACGGCGTCCCTGATTGGCGCTGCCTTGCCCACTCTTTCCTCTTTCCTCCGCCTCGAGAAGAATGTTCCCATCCAGAGTACGGCGTATTCTAGCAATGTGGGGAGAGGTTGGCCTTTTCAGCTCAGATTCCAATTTACTCAGAGTAGCTTTTTGCCTCCTCCTCGAGTGTTTCCGTCAGCCACGCGACGCCTTGTGGCATGTATGTAAGGCTTTCTTCTATTTCAATCCTTTTTGTTTCTCTCTCGGCGGTTTTACGAGCCAACTCCACTTCGTCTCGCATCTGTTTTATTTTAGTCGTTAGTCGATCTATGTCTTTAGTAGAGGCCAGCTTTTTCTGTCTCTCTGGCTCTCAAAACCGCTCGGAGCCCCGTCCGAACCCCGGAGAGGCGCGGGCGGGTGCTGAGTAGGTTCTGACAGTGCAACCACCTCAGAAACAAATTCACACAAAAGTGATTTTTTCGGAAATTTGTTCAATCACAAATTTAATTCTTTTTATTAGCTAATTACACCATTATCTATCATAATTCGTGGTAAAACTGAGATTCTGGTATATTTACGGTCGCCACCACCTATTTCAATTTTGGGAGCGGGGTTACACTTCAAAAGAGCCAATGATAAAATTGCATTAAAATTAACTTTAAAGCCGTTTTTTTCAAAATTGTGTGAACCGACCGCAAATTTTATTTTTTATACGCTAATTAGACCCTCTTCTTTCATAATCCACTTCAAAATGGTAAAATCCCGTTCCGGTAATTCGAACCGCACCCGCATCAAGCCCTACTAGCGCCGAATCGGGTCTGAACCGAACCTGGCTATTCATTCCGCATAAAGGAATCCTTAAAAAATTTTTTTATTCATACTATGCATTTGATAGAATTTTTTTATACATCGCACAAAAATAACGCTCATAAACAATTCCCCATATAAAAACCGCTTAAAACACCGCATAAAAACAGTTTTGACTGTAATATTCCGCTGGCCCTGATCATCTAACAGTAAAAAATGTATTGCACGAAAGTTATACGGATTTTTTCAAATTCATCGTGCGACCAGTAGGCTTTTCGAAAAATGCCAAAGTTTACATTTTAAGAAACTTTCAAACTCCTCGCTACGGCCCTGTTTTGATTACCTTTCCATGCCAATCTAATCTTTTACCGATTATCGAATTATTTTTATCGCAAGTTCAAAGGTCAGATAATTTTATTTATCACTTTCACAAACATGTACACCAAACACAAATTTAAAAATAATCATGTTACTAAAAAAATAATAATGCAAAATTTGATAAATTAATTTTTTTTTTGCAAAATTTATAAAAAGTACAATTTTTTATTCAAGTCGTGGCGCCACCTGTTAAATGTGAATCTGTCAAACGAATTCTTTTTCAAATATGACAAATATTTGCTAAATAAGGAAGTTTTAAACTATAAAATGGCTGAAAGTTGTGATAAAATAGTGTTGAATGGTGCGAATGTGTCTTTAGATAACAGAAACGTGGAGTTTAGTGATAACATAAAAGAAAATAAGACTGATGAAGGTATTTTATGTTATAACATTTTTCAGTAAGAAATTAACCCCTTTCGATCACTATTTTAACCTTTTTTAATTAAAACTGCTTAAAAGTGTACGAATGAGTGTGAATTTTTAATTTATAATTGGAGGATTTTGGGGCTCGATGGACGCGTATGGTAACTGGGAAAGTATGGAATGTAGGTTATGGTAAAAAATGTTATGAGTCACAAAAATCTCAAGATTTTGTGTTTTGTTTTATGATAAGTCGTGTTATTTGTTTGTATGTTCAAGTTTTAACTGACGCTTTGTACTTTTGGAACTTTTGAAAATTGACAACTCAAAACATAACCTCGAAATCGTTCAAGTTGGTTTAATTTTGAAAATTTTGAGCTACCGTCACCGACCTGATTGGTATATTCGTATTTTGTGATCGTTAAGGTTCAAATTTCGTGGACGATCCTATTGCTAAATTTGAATCTGAAGTGTCGAATCTACAGGTGGTTGTTAGTTTGATTCGTGACATATCTAACCTAAAAAGTGAATGTGAAAATATTTTAGTTATTCAAGGTTACTTTTTAAAATTCATAAAAAAAGGAGCCATGGATCGAATGCTACTGGAGGATTATAAAACTAATAACCTGCCAGTTAGTTTAGAAAACATTTTAAAATACTGTGACGCGACCAAAATTTACTTGCATAGAGCCGATTACGTTGCAATTTTTGTATATATTTCTATGCTGGAAATGGGATTCGTTACCACAGATTGTAACATTGAATCAGATCCGTATTATGAAGGTTTTAATTACGACACTTTGTTAAACCAAACACAGTATCTGCCGACCAATTGGAACGAGCCAGATTGTTATAAATTTACTTTTAAATTGCCTGGTTTTCCATTAAATCATTGTAAATTAACTTGTTTAAAAGTAGCAGATGATATTTTAATCAATGCATCGATGGTTAATTCACCAAACAATAATACATCGATGCTTGTCGATCCTAAATTATATGTCCTCGACGCCAGGAAAGAACGCTTGTGGTTTCAAGATTTAAAGAAGCTGTCCACTCTGATCAAATCTCAAATTGGGTTTCCTGTCAAAGTAGCTATTTTAAGAACAAAAGACCCTAGTTTTACTGTTTTTAACTTATTGCCATTAGAAGTTGTTTTGCACATATTGGATTATTGTGATCAAGTAGATTTTCAAAAGCTTCAAGCAGTACTTACTCGATAAGAATATGTGCACTAACCTTAATGTGTTTTTTGGATGAGTGATGTGAAGTAAATTCAAGTGAGGACATTTTTAAATACTCTTAGAATCTAATATCCAATTGAGGCTTTGTATTTTAATTAAACTATTAGAAACTTTGTAGATTTTAGAATTTTTATAAAACTAACCAAGAGTATATTATGCAAATCGTTTATTTTCTAAATTGAATTATATTCACATGTATCAAAATTTGTTTCTATCTTTCGTATTAAACCAGCAAGTTCCCTTTTTAGAAAATGGAGCAACTTTAAATAACGCCATTGAATCTGAAACCACAAAAACTGAAAATCATCCAATATGTAATGGTGATGTTGGTAAGTAATTAAAGCATTGTTTTGAGGTAAAAGGAAGTCTGCGGAAAGTGGGAACCTGTACAGCTCTGACGTACCATACGTACGAATATCAAAATCTTCTGTAATATAATAGTAAACTCGGTTTGTAGTAAATTAGCCACGATTTAACCTTTTTCAGTGGAATAAATTTGTCTTCGGGTCTTGGTATGTATCTATAAAGAGTATCCTTGCGACCGTGAGTAATCTGAGATGGCGATAGAAGTTACTTCTGTAAGAAAATTTTTTGCCCAAATCCAAATCCTTTTAAAGACCACACCAAAACTATTGATGTTTTAGTGATATAACCCATTAAAGATTTGTACTTGAATAAAGATTTCTCTTAGAAAAATATCTTGTATCACCTCAAAGATTCTCCACGTTGTTCTCTCCAAGTTGGAGTGAGTTTCAAAAACTCCATTTTTTCTACTCTTCCTCGAAATCAAATGTTTTTGAAATACTCCCAGAGAACGTTCAGCATTTTTATCTTTGCAGACAGTAAAGAAGGAAGAAAAACAGGCTACGGAACTGCTCATTATTATTATCAAGTTGAAAGATTGGAAAAACAATATAATATTGTTATTATATTTATATAAAATTTTAAAAGATTAACAGCGTAACTGAACATTAAACGAATATTTTTAATAAGCATTCAACAATGAATTTTCTATCAAATCTTTTCTTCTGTTTAATTATTCAGTTAACCTGTTGCTCTTATAGAATTTTAATTTAATATTAATTCCACAGGTTAATAATATATATAATTTACATCTGCGATTCTTACCATTTTCTTTACCACGAACCCCCGTAAAATACATTTGTAATTATACAATATTTATTTACATTATTTGCCTGTGATGATTTTACAAAAGTTTATTTAGAATTAGTTAGAGAACGTTAATACGAGTGGAATGTACTATGGATGAAGTCGATATTTCCAATAATAACGCTAAAGATCGATTTTAAAAATCACGAAATGCGGGAAAATTTCCATTCTGTTGACGGTACGTGTGCTATGCCTGGGTTGTGACTAGTGGTGGGGATATCCCAGTCACTCCCTGAGTTCTTTTTCGAGTTGGAGGTACTTGGGGGATGTATTTAGGAAGTTAAGCGTTTATCAAAACGCGTAGGGTGCAGATAGTGGGTTTTGATAAACGCAACTACGTCAAGAATCGAATTCACTCTAAAAAATTATTTTCTTCAAAATACAGTTGTCCCTTGATAATCCGACAGTTAAGGGACCGAGAGAGTGTCGGATTACCGAAAATGTCGGATTACCAAAAATGTCATATTACATATCAAAGATGTTTTATTCTTAATGCGTTTGAACACAATGAAGTTAAAAAAGGAAGAAACAGTAAAGGTACATGTAATTTATTAATACCAGGATACAAAATGACAGTATGTACATATAAGTTTTAAAAGAAATACGGTGGGCATAAGAAATGCGGTGGGAGGAGATGCATGTTGCTGCCTGTAGCGCGTCGGACTACCGAGTACGTCGGATTAAAAAGTGTCGGATTATCGAGGGACAGCTGTACTTCTTAAATCGACCTAATTCCATGTTTTATTCAAATAACAGTACACCTATGTGACGGCTGCATCAAAAATGTGATAAAATACGTGATTTTAAGTAAAATTGCTACAAAAAATTCAAAATGGGCGGGGCTTGAGGTTCAAATTTAGCCTATCATGGATACGTGTTTCAATTTTTGAGTTTTTAATGCCTAAACGTGAACATTTTTGAATCTTCCAGTTTATAATATTTCTAATTATGTTTTTTCTCATAATATTATACCATTTCTATAGGGAATTTGCAGTTTTCGACTTCGTGTTCTCGTACCCTGCCCGATGTGCAAATTTATTTTTGATAGATTGAACAATCCAACTTTTAACATATAAAAGGTGGAACCTGGATGACCGCAATTATTACAGGGTTTCCACTCCACTGGAATATGCCTGGAAACGTTAGGGAATTTAAAGCGGTGCAAATTTTGTCGTGGAAAAGTCGGGGAAATTTACATAAGAGCAAATTCTTTGAAATATCAAAATCTATAATAAATATAATTAAAACAAAAATATGAAAATTACGGTTTTAATTTATTAAAATGAACAAATAAACTTTTTTTAAATTTATATTAAGTTGTTTTTCTATATTATAATATTTTAAAATTTACCAAATATCGAAAAGTCAGCCACTTTCTTGGAAAACCTGGAAATTCGGAGAATATTTTTTGGAAGTTTTGTGGAAACCCTGCTTAATTGTTTTGGTTTAACAATATAACTGCTTTCTCCAAAAATGCAACTGTTTGTTAAATAATTCAATTGTTTTGTTTAATAATTCAGCTGTTTTAATCAATTTAGCTGTTTGATTCAACAATTCAAATAGTATTTTTGATTTGATAATTTAATTGGTTTTGGTTCAATAATTCAATTGTTTTCGGTTCAACAACTCGGCCATCTTGATTCAACTGTTTTGTTTAATATAATTTAGCTGTTTCGTTCAATAATTCAACTGGTTGTTCAACAATTCAATTATTTTTGGTTTAACAATATAATTGTTTTCTCCAAAAATGCAACTGTTTGTTAAATAATTCAACTGTTTTGTTTAATAATTCAGCTGTTTTAATCAATAATTTAGCTGTTTGATTCAACAATTCAAATAGTATTTTTGATTTCATAATTTAATTGGTTTTGGTTTAATAATTCAATTGTTTTCGGTTCAACAACTCGGCCATCTTGATTCAACTGTTTTATTTAATATAATTTAGCTGTTTCGTTCAATAATTCAACTGGTTGTTCAACAATTTAATTATTTTTGGTTTAATAATGTAATTATCATTGATTCAACAATTCAATTTTCCGCGATTCAACAATTCATCGAGATTTTTTATAATTTGACTACTTTTTAATCGTTTTAAGGGTTACATCACTCATTAACGCGAAAAATTAGGCTTTTTGAGAATTTTTATCTACATAACCAATATAGGAATCGAAGTATAGTTTTCAGGGTTTATTGTAGATATTTAAAGGTATGCAAGAATATTTTTATTTTGATTTTTACATTAAAATGGCATTGTAGCAGTGAATCAAGTGAGACTTGATTTTTATCAAAGAGAAAACGGTGTGCAGGGTAGCAATGTCCACACAGCAGCTACAACATTGCAACAAATTTTTCTTATTTGATATGAGTTTTTCTTTGAAGTACCTGTGATTATTATGAAATATTAATTTTACAAATTTGGCATGCATTTAAACTTTTTTAATTTTTACGAAAAATCGATTTTAAATTGTTTATAGAAAATGTTATTATTTATTAATCGCAAAAATCGTTGGTACTTCCATAAATTATATATTTAAGAAGCTACAGTTAAAGTTTTAATGTAATCGGATAAAAATTGCTCAAGTTATGTTGCACACCGTTTAAAAACGTAGTTTTGAGAAAACGCGTTTCAAGTTTTGTAAATGAAAAGTTGAATATTGCATCGGCTTGCTGATTTTTTACATTTATTCCACTATCCCAGCACCGTATAGCTCCATTTCTAGGTTTAAATTTTGCTCTTTAGCATCCTTTCTGAACGACGTTAAATCCTTCCTCGAATCTTGTACTGACTTAAAATTATCAGTTTGACTATATGATTTCAGACCGCTGGGAGAGACTTCTAAAATGAGCTGTAAATATTTAAAAAAATTTTCACTTCTGAATTTGATGGAATATCATTTTAGATAGTTTATACATGTTTTCATTCAATAAAAAAAATCGAAAAATAAATTTTACTGAGTGATGTAACCCTTAATCAAGAAAAGTATTACTTTGTCCAAAAAATGCAACTGTTTTGTTAAATAATTCAACTGTTTTCTTCAGAATTTCTGCTGTTTTTTTTTCAACAATTAACTGGTTTGTTTAACAATTTACCTATTTTTGGTATAAGCAGTATAGCATGAAGCATACAAAGGTCGACTAAGAAGCGTAAGTTCGCAGTTCGAATCCTGCTCGCGTAATATACACTACTGCGATCAAAAGTCCAATATCGATCTGTGGACAACGGGAAACCACCCATGAAAGATTTAATATTATTCAATGATAGTATCGCAATAGTGACTAAAAATGTCATGTTACCATAGCAACGGCCAAGCAGATATGCTGAAAGCGAGGGGTCAACCGCTAGAGGAAATCGTGTACAATTAACTTCACGTACTTCATAATAATTCTCCATACTTCTTCTTACTTTATATAATTCAGCAGTAATTCACGGGCCTTCACGTACTTCACCAGTAATTCACCGTACTCCATCAATAATTCACGGTACTGCACCTACTTCATTGTATTTCACGTACTTCATCAGTATTTCAGTGACTTACCGAGATTCCAAAATTAGTGCGCTAGAGTATATTTTTATCATAAGTAAACTGAAGATTTTCCGTTGCCAAGGCACTGAAAGATGTTCCACATCCCCAGACTCTCGGATTAAGTAGTTTATTTTTTATCAGAGATAAACTGAAGACCTCTCGTTGCAGAGATCCCCACTACTCCCCAGGAGTGTACGGAATTTATAATCACGCAGTTTATAATTAATTGTCAGATTAGGAATTAAACACATTTACTTGGCCACAGCTAATTTTAATAAACTTGAGATATGCTTAAATATTTAATTCACTTTTAATAAAAATAAATTAGTTAAACCGGGGGGTCTGGGAAGTGTGAATCACCTTCTAATGCCTTTGGAACGGGAGATATTACTTCTGATAAAATATAAACTACTTGATCCGGAGGTCCAGGGTGTTCTGCAATGTTCTTTATTCCAAAATGTGAGACCCACATTTTGGCCTCCCAGACCTCCCGGATCGAGTAGTTTATTTTTTATCAGAAGTAAATTAAAGATCTCCCGTTGCAGAGGCCCTGGAGAATCTTCCACACTCCCCAGACCCCCCGGATTGAGTAGTTTATTTTTAATCAGAAGTAAACTGAAGATCTCTCGTTGACGAAGCACTGGAGGGTGTTCCACACCCCGGATTGAGTAGTTTATTTTTAATCAGAAGTAAACTGAAGATCTCTCGTTGCAGAGATATAACTAATTTTAAAAAGCTTGGGATATGCTTATATATTTAATTCACTTTTAATAAAAATAAATTATTTAAACCGGGGGGTCTGGGGGGTGTGGAACACCCTCCAGTGCCTTTGGAACGGGAGATCATTAGTTTACTTCTGATATAAAATAAACTACTTAATCCGGGGGCGTAGAACACCCTCCAGTGCTTCGGCAACGAGAGATCTTCAGTTTACTTCTGTTAAAAAATTAATTAATTTATTCGGGGGGTCTGGGAGGTGTGGAACACCCTCTAGTGCCTTTGCGACGGGAGATCTTCAGTTTACTTGTGATAAAAAATAAATTATTCAATCCGGTGGGTGTGAAACACCCTTCAGTACCCAAATATTACAATGCAGGCAAACATATTATTAAAAGTTTGAAAATTTAGTAGAAACTTTCAGCTACCGTTTTAGTTTTTTAAAAAAATTATGAGATATTCTTAGGGGGTAAAAGGATAAAGCAAAAATAAATTATGTATAATCAAGCACCAACGAATATTAAGATTATTTTCAAAATTGGGAGGGGGAGCTAACAGGTCTCCCCATCCCAGCTAATTTTAAATAATTCAAAAGCAAAAGAGGTCCAATCCAAAATAAAGAATGCACAATAGATTTAGACTTTTCTGAATTAAAAACTCGAAATGGAAGGGGATTGATGTTTATTAATTGGTGCTGTGATTGATGCTGTTTCTTTTTAGAATTTTCCGAAAAAATAAAGATTTAAAAAATGTTTTACTTAAAGCACTTCTTGTAATTGATTGTCTTGAATTTCTTTTTTGTTGTGTAGCCTTTTTTTAATTTGATTTGTCTTGAATCCTATTTTACCTACTTTACACGTACTTCATGTATTTTACCATTACTTTATGTACTTCACATGAGATTTTATGTACTTCATGAGATGTGTACAAAAAACTTCACCAGCGGTTAACCCTCGGCTGAAAGTTAGTTAAATTCGCTTCTGATGAAAATATACTACACAGACCGGGGGAATACCCGGAAATGTTCCTTTCACCGCTCGCTTACGCGGCTTCTTTGAACGAGTAATCACGCAAATGTCAATAAGCGACACCTAGATTTTATAAATATACCTACTTGATTAATAAAATATTTAATCTTTCTGTTTTTCTAATTTGGCGTCGTAGAAAAAGTATAGTATGTCACTTGTGTTATAAACTATATAGACACTCGTATTTTATTCACTCGCTAGCTTCGTGTCAAAAGTACTCGTAATTAAAGAATTGTTTATAAAACATGTATCATAATATACTATTATAGTAACGAAGATCTGCAAGAGCTAATTACAAATTATAAGTCGGAAGTTGTAACTTGATTATAAAACGTAAAGCAGAACCTATTGGTTGACGTGGAATCCAAATCACGGCATAAATAATTTTGTAGCAACTTAACAGTGGGATTAACTGCTTATATGGAAGAACCACCAGTACCTGATTATAATATGCATATATATTTTATATACTTTATATTATATACTTTTATATACTTTATATTATATATTTTTATATACTTTATATTATATACTTTTATATAGGTAGTACATATTATATGTTTTGTTATATCAAGGTAGATTAAATCCATGCAATGCTTAAAAGGATTCTATTTTAAGTAAATCTGATTTAAACAAAAAATACGCCCATTTAGATTTCCCGAGGGAAATTATTGAATTTTAGTTTCCACCCCTTAAATTTAAAATCTTAAACAGCACCCTAACCTAAAAATTACTTATGTATTTATTTTTTCGCCACCGTTTTCGAGGCGTTATAAAAATACAATAATTAATTAATATCTTGCGTAATACAGAAAATATTTAGAATAAAAACTACTTCCAGGAATTTTTTTATAAAATATTTATTGTAATATTATTTTGTAAAATGTTCCTGGAAATAACTTAACCCCTCAATGTAATAGAAATTGATTTCAATCTCCGTCAAGTTCAAACATTCCTTAAAAAGAGCCTTAAGCGTCGTCATCTAGTTATTACATGTTAACTGATATTATCTCATGTCTGCTTAATTTTCTATAATAGACATCACTATTAATTATTGAGTTAATTACAGTACAACCTGTATGGT
This sequence comes from Lycocerus yunnanus, assembly GCA_036346125.1. Classification (NCBI taxonomy): domain Eukaryota; kingdom Metazoa; phylum Arthropoda; class Insecta; order Coleoptera; family Cantharidae; genus Lycocerus; species Lycocerus yunnanus. The sequence goes on along the minus strand of JARFIX010000032.1, from coordinate 2,579,548 downwards.
TCTAGAGCAGTGACAACATTTCTAACGCTATTCTCAAATCTTAGGCGCCATTCCTACCAAATTATTTTTTGTAATAACCATTAATTCTCTTGAACCAATGTTCAAGCCTAGCAGCTTCCTTATTTTTGAAAAATAGATCATACAAGAATTCCAGTGCTGTATCCAAACCGGGTTAAGCAGCCGTTGGTCTTAAAGCTGTTTCTTTTCTCCCAGAGAAAGCGGTTGATTTTCGGCAGTGCAGAGCTGAAGTTTTATTAATTAGGTAAAACAAAGATTTTTTCAAATTTCTGTTGAAAATTATAAAATGCCCATTTGTGTGTAATTCCATTTTATAGAAATTATTATTTATATAATAATTCATTTATAAACAATAAAAAAGTAGATTTTAAAATATTATAAATTCTGTTGTTTTAATTAAATAATTATTTTTTAATATAACTTGACTAGGTACATAATTTTTCATAAAATTGTGAAATAAATTTTTAAAATTTAATTTTTAGTTTTAAAATATTGTCAAAATTGTTTACGGATACAAGAAAAGGTTCATATTAAATTCTTCATCGACCTGTTTTATGGTACAACATTTTATCAATAACTTTTTGAATTATAAGACGCCAAATAGTCGTGTGTCAAAACTTTAGTGTGCCATATGTCAAAAATTAACCGAACACGTTCTGCAATTTGATTGGCCTTTTTGTTTACGCAAACAATTTTTGCCTTGAAACAAAATTTAGGGACGAAAAATTGATTTCGGTTAATTGATAAGTAGTACGTGACCACATTAACTTGAACTAGACTTTTGTATTATATCCATTTAATGACGTCAACGAGGGTTGCAAAAAAAGTTAGTCTACTTTTAAACTATCTTTCTGGTTCTGTGGGCTAGAAATGTTTAGTAAGAACAAACTTCTTTAATATCTCAGTCGGAAAAAGTAACTTTTTAAATTACATAACGCAAAAATACAATTGCGAACTTTTGCTCAACCCCGTATAATAATCACGCCAAAATTTTAGTGTCCCAGCACGTTTGGCCTTCGTACTAAACTAAATCGGGGTAACTGTTTACAAAAAATAAAGAGGTCAGTATTCTACAAATCACAAGACTATTCGCTTTGGTCCTGACTTTATTGATCTGAAGGACGAGTTCACATCTGATGAGATTCTGGAGGTATGTCCCTGAAACTTAAATCGGGACTAATCCTCGACATCGGTTATTATATGAATTTATGAGTTTTATGTTATTTTCCCAAAACAACAACAAATTAACTTTTTTAATTAACTTAATGGCTGTTATTTTATGAAACATACAAAATTATTATTTTTGTTTTGCCAATTGGTGAGTTTTTGTCATGAATTATGTAATTAAAATATTGAAATACAGGATGGCTTTTTATAAGGAATTTTTATTAACTCGTTTTGATGTACCTGCTATATAAACGTCAATGTCTTACCATAAATTTGGACATCTGAAATTTAATAATTTAGTATTCAATGTTCATGAATATTTAAAATTTTATTTTAATATTTACACATCCTGTAGGTATTTTTTTCAGCATATATCACCGTTTTTTCATATAAAACATATTAACGTATCGCGATATTATATCAGTTTTTCACTTTCAAAAAAAAATTCGCTTCCATAATATATTATTATAAAATATAGTATATTTTTTTATTTAAAATTTTCTTCGAGTAAAATTTTCAACATTTATTTTGCTTTCATAATATTTAAACAAGTTATTCTGCGAGTAGCAAAGATTTGAAATTTTCTTTTCATTACATTTTTTTACCTTCAAAAATAAACGATCAACGATAAATTATGAATATTATAATTTTGTGTATTTTTACGTTTACTCGAGCAATTAATTGAACCCAAAGAGGGTTTACCATAATTATTTAGGATAGAGATGTTTATAATTATAACTAGTTTCCTCTTTCCTATCTAATTACAAAATTATTTATCTTTGTTTAGCGTAATAGCAAACATTGTTCTGTATTTAAGCCGAATTAACATTAAGAACCTTTAATTTAATTTTTAATAATATTTTAATCTGTATATAAGTGTTATAAATGAACGTCAAGCTCATTCTTTCAGAACTCATTCTTTGTTATCTTAATTTTTCTGTTTTACAGACTATTTTATTTGGGCTACATTATTTGGTAAATTACTTTTTTAAAATTCCTGCTTCCCATTGTAACGAATAAAAATGCAAATAGGTATCGATCGATTTTTGATCTTCGAATGGCTTCGGCACCAGATTCGATTTAAATTTTGCATTATGTTGAATGCACATATTCTAACCCTAAAATTGACAATTGGAGGAAAGTAATCCCACAAATGGAAAGTTATAACCGAGGGTTAACCGCTGGTGAAGTTTTTTGTACACATCTCATGAAGTACATGACATCTCATGTAAAATACATGAAGTACTTGCGAAATACATAAAGTACTTGTGAAGTACATGAAGTACTGGTAAAGTAGGTAAAATACGTGTTAAGTATATTGAAGTACAAGTAAAATATCATGAAGTTAGTACATTTTTGGGGAATTACATGAAGTTGAAACTAGCTTATGCGCTACGGTCAATATGTATTATAGATAAGACACGTGTATGCAATAATAATTATTTGATAGCAAATTATCTTACATCAGTAGATTTTCTTAACATTTTTTTATAAGGATAAGGTACGTATCATCAGCCCCTTCCATTGCGAATTTTTAATTCAAAAAGTCTATTATGCATTCTCTATTTTTGGTTGGACCTTTTTGTTTTTGAATTATTAAGAAAACTAGCTAGGGGAGGAGACCTGCTAGTTCCACCCTCTCGATTTTGAAAATAATCTTAATAATCGTTTGTGCATGATTGTATAATAATTTATTTTACTTTACTGTTTTTGTTACCTCCCCTCCAAGAATATGTCATAATTTTTTAGAAAACTAAAACGGTAGCGGAGAGTTTCTACTAAATTTTCAAACCTTTAGTTTGCCTGCATTGTAATATTTGGGTACTGAAGGGTGTTTCACATCCCCAAATTTCCCCAGATTAATTAGTTTATTTTTATCAGAAGTAAACTGTAGATCTCTCCATACTTGGGCACTGGGGGGGTTTTCCACATCTCCAGACCACCCGGATTATAGTTTATTTTTTCAAAAGTAAACTAAAGATATCCCGTTGAGGGCCGAGAGGTTTTCCCAGACCCCCGGTATAAATAATTTATTTTTTTTAAAAGTAATTAAATATTTAAGCATATTCAAGTTTATTAAAATTACTAGGGCCCAAGTAAATGTGTTTAATTCGTAATCTGAAATTAATTATAAACTGCGCGAATTATATATTTGTACCCCGGGAAGCAGATCCTCAATATAATAAAAATAAACTATAATGTATGTGAACACTACAGTGCAAATATCCTTTGTTAAGAGTTAACATAAATCATTAACTGTGAAGTTTATTATTTAGTCAAATAGTAAATTTAGTTGAATACGATGGTTGTACTAAGATTTTAAATTAATTTTTATTACTTAATAAAGTCAATTAATATTTAGCATTAAGTTTATATTAAAATTTCAGACAATGTTAATGTGGTTAATTTTCAATCTGAATTTAATTTAAATGATCGTAAATTATTGCCATGAAGTAACAATTAACGTACGGATTTTTGCTTTCTTTTATACAAAATTTTCCTTCAATGGGACATGTGTTTGAAATGTAGTATCAGTGCCATTGAACTGAGAAATTTTATTTATCAATTTAGTTTTCTTGAAATAATACCTTAGAAGACGTTTTGGTTTGGGTAATTGTAGACAAATTTTAGTGATCTCGTTGATAATTTTTTACTACGAAAAGTACCATTGAATTATGTGAACCTATACTAATCGAGTATTTCGAAAATTAATTCCCACGAGCAGTTTCTCGTTATAATATTGGATGAATGTTAATGTTACTAATTAAAATTATTAATTTTATTTAAATAGCTAAACAGTTCGTTTGGCCGACTAATTATCGAAGGGGTTACATTGATAATTATCTGGTATTCGAACTTAAATTACTAATTAATGTTATCTTAGTACATATGAGTTTTATGTTCCTGAAAAATGAAAATTAACATTTTAAAACCTTAGTTTATTTAACGATATGCAATTATTTTATGATTTTGACTCAATTGACATGAGTTATTTGTTGATTTATGATAATAATTTAACAGCGAGCTTTATTCATTAAAATTTTAATCTAGAATGAATTAATATTACCGTATTAAGCATGTGATTCCATATTTGTCCTCTGAAATTGAATAATTAGTATCATTTATAAATTTTCAATTTGATTTAATATACAACTGTAAAGGTATTTTAAAGCATCATATCAAGTTATTAGTTAAACCATATTTCAAGTATCCATTTATACTTAATTTCTATTCAAAAAAATCGCTTTAATTCATGAGTTAAAATCGATATATTTCAAGTATGTAATTGTTCAGTAAAATTGGTACACGTGACAATTCTAATTTTCTGATATACATTATTTAACAGTTTGAAATTTTTATAAGTTGTCTCTTAAAAGGATAAGTCTGATATATAAGTTAAATTTGTATTTTAGTACTTCAAATTATTAATCCAGGTTTCAATCTTGGTAAATGGATTTTATTTAATATTCTCATTTCACAATACATTACTTCTGTTTCACTGATTTATACATTTTCAATTTATAATCATTAAATTAAACCTGTTAGAATTTCAATGTATTTATAAATCGATTATAAAATGTATTTTTAAATATTACCAAGTTTCTATAATTTTCAATTTAATATTTCTAATGCTACATTGTAATATTTTACAAAGGTTGTTATTGTACATAAATTCAAATGGCGATTTGGCCATAACATTCTTAATTAGTAATTTATGAATATCAAGAATAACGTTAAACCTGTTAATCTCTCAGTAATTGCTCTGAGATAATTTCAAACAACTGCAATCACGAACTTAATAGCTTGTGACTAAGATATATACTGTAATATGTTAAAGCACTAGTTGTAGACATCGCATTTTAATATTGACTTATTATTAATAATAAACGTTTCATATAATTTTAAGCTTATCTCATATATTTAATAAATGTTAGTTAGGCACAAGTAAAATGAATTTTAGATCTAATCTAATTTGCATTATTTTAATGTTGATCATTTTTTCTTAATCCTAAGAATTCTGGAACTGATACGAATTGGTATTGCATATCAGTTTACGCAGGTAACCAACCATCTTATCCGATTTGTTAAAACGTGTTTACATAACAGCCCTTCGTCCAACCTGTACTATGTTATTAAATTGTGTAATATCAAACTGATTTTGTAATTAGAAAATAATTCTTTATCGGTCGTATTTCTCCACTTTTGGTTTTTATCGCCCGATTTAGGATTTATATTGTGCAAATAGCAAAAATATCCTAATAACGAGCGAAAATTGCATTCGATAATAAAAAATGTTAAAGTTGCTATAAAAATTATAGTACGGCTATAAAAAAATTTATGATTCCAAGTTGGACTTTTACTTTGAATGTTCTGTTGTTACTCTGGAAGCTGAATTTTGGAATAAAACGATCTTGATTGATTAAATCATAACAAAATCACTTATTGATGTATTGTTCGTGTTTTGATATTTTAATATTATCTTGTTGTTCTGGTACTTTTGAAGTAGTAACTGAAAGGTGTTGACGCAGGAGAGAAGGGCGCAGCATCCCTTTTCTGAAGCGCGATATCATCCCAACCCTCTCAGTGCGTTCCCCGAGCCCTGACGTTGTAACGCTCCCGCTGTACTCGTCTTTTGTATTCGTCGAGATTCTTGATAACTTTTTAGTTTCGCGTTTTGTGAATGGATTTTATAATGTGGTGATTTATTAATTATTCAGCGACAGACAGGAAATTCAATGCTGACCCATAGTAGGAGCGATGGCGATTTTCCCATTTATCAAGGTAATAATAAAGTTTACATAGTACGAAACGGGGGCTCATTTTCAAAAATTATTTTTTATGTTCTAGAAAAATAGCAATAGATACAATTAAATTATTAACAATTAATAAATTTCTTTTGTCTTCAAGGTTAACGCTAACAATCAATTAAGGTGAAAGGCACAAATTTAGATAACAAAATTTAGTTAGTCATTTTGCTTTGTTCTAAAATTTTACCAAATTATTTTAAGTTTGCCTACATTATTAGATTTCAAGTTGAAAGGAAACGGTATTTCGTTTTTCTTCAACGCCCAAAATGTTTGCCAAAATATCTGCTTGTGTGAAAAACGTTTTCAAATGGATCGGGCAGAAGAAGAAAAAGGAAAATATGTTGGTTTTAAAGGTGCTCGGGTTGTCTTTTCATATTAAAATTTTTCAACTGTTGACCAATTTCTTCTCGAGAGATTTGTCAAACGAAAATTTTTTATTTAACGTTCTCTTAGTTTTCTCTATTCTAAAACGAACCCAGAAGGAAACTTTTAGTTTGTCGTTCGTTCCAAATGTAAAATTTAATATTATCCCTTGGGATCCGGGGTTCATTGTATCAAAGGGAGGGTAGTACCATTGTTTACTTACATTTTTAAGCCCTAACTAACTCAAGTATTGGTTACAAAGTTATTTTATCCTGAATGAATTTTCCTCCGAATTTCCGTGTTAAAAATGTAGATGAAATTTAAGATTTGTTCTTTTAGCGCCAGGCTTAAATTATTTTACAATTTTTGATTTAAATTATTAAAAGGTGTCGAATTTGGCGTAAAAATCATAGGGTGAAAAAATGAATTTATGATATTGTAACTTAAAATTAATTAAAACGAGATTAATTTTTCTGTGCAGGCGTACGATCGATTTTTTTGGAGATTATCCTGTACAAACATGAAATATTAAACATAACACTCCGGTTATGTTTTAATTTCAAGCAATTCTTTTTTGTTATTGAACAGATCACTTAAAAATAACCAATGCAATTAATAGTTTTATCAAAGTTTTCACAGAGTAAGTATTGATTAGAACAGATGGTTTAAACTTTGATTTTAGTAGTGCGAGGTTTTATAATTATTGTACATCCAACATTTAAATTGCATTCGATTCGATTTTAGTCCGCCGGGAAGGAATAGAGGTTACATTTTTTTTTTGCAATTTCTATTTTATACCACTGAAAGGATAACTTTTCAAACTCCCAGCGGTAGTTTAGCGGGTTTCAAATCCATAAAATAGTCACTTTAAAGTTTGTTGCAAAGTTACAAGAGAAAAAAAGACTTAACTTCCCAAGTTATACACGTTATAGAGGTCCAGTTATATATTAATACAAGGAGTGCGTCAGACCCTGGCAGCCTGCCGTAAAGCTTAAGTCGTCGTAACGCAACTTCCGATAATTTCTAAAACTATGTTTCAACTTTAAATATTGATAAATGTTTTGATCATCTTAAATTCGGCCATTTTGAAACAGCCATTTTGTATTGTTACAGCTTCAGATGCTTAGTTAATGATCTTGCAAAACCTTGGTTATTATTTTTTCAATTATGTTGATGTTGTACGTCATTGTTGTGTGATTTTTTACGTCATTATTGGTAATTTGATACAACGAAAATAATTAAAATGGCACATTCAAAGCCTAACACGAAGCTATGGCAGATGTGATGCCTCCAGCATGGGATATAAATACAGATTAGTAATAAAAAATTATTTCATATTAAATAAAGCTCTAATGTGGTTTAAATTTAAAAATAAAATGAGCGAAGAAATAGCAACATACAGAAATGGCGTCTATTAAAGTGCATATTAAATTAAACAACCAACTAAATTTGTCTATTGGATGAGAAACTCGGGAAGGAAATAAATCCGATATTGAAACAGCATAACAATTTTGTTTAATTTCTCCAACCTAAATCGAGACACTAAATTGCCAATTTATCAAACAATTGCTAGCGAATCTATAGATTTGAGCTTCGGAACCACACAACAATGAACATATTTGTATAAATTTGAGGTACCGGCATCGTCTTCAGAAATTAGGAAGATCGATAGATTTAATATATAGAAACTACGAGGGAATAAAATCAGAAGGTTTTACGCTATAAAATTTATGTTTCTAATATTTTGATGGGAGAAAAGTGGATTTGATACAAGTAAAAATTTTTTGATCTAATTTAAAGCGATGAAGAGATTAGGAATTTTAAATTTACAGGTCAGGAGTTATAATTGTGGTTTCTGAAGGATTCTAAGTATACAACTGGTAAGGTGACCTACAGTGGTGACTTTCTGGTTTCGGGCCAAGAAAATTCGATAGTTTAGATTTAATCGAACGTGTTATAGTATTGTACAGCTAACTGTATCTATACAGCGCAGTATCGATTTCATTCTATTAATTACGTGACGTATAAAACATCGCCGCAATATAATCTAGATCATGTGATTTTTAAACAAGGCTTTGAAGACCAACTAACTTACAGTTAGCCGAAAACTTCTAGATGTTTAGTTTTTGTAGAGCCAGTATTAGACTACGCTTAGGAGGAAGGAAAAGTTATCAAAATGGACTGTAAACCGCCCACGAAAACCAGAAAAGTAAATAGTAAATTCCGGTGGTGAGATTCATAGTAACTCCTTCTCAATGATTCACTCTTGAAGTCTTGAAGACAAAAATATTTTAACGGATATGATTCTCTCACTACTTCCGCTGCAAAGTTATTTTTCTTTCAATTAGGGATTTGTACGTATTGTGATTGATTTTTACGTCATTATTGGTAATTTGTACAAGAAAATAATAAATGGACATTAAAGCCTAACACGAAGTTAGGCGATGTGACCCCCACATAGGATAAAAAACGTTAGTAATAAAAATTATTTCATATTAAATAAACTCTAATTTTTTTAAATTTTAAAAAAATATGGGGAAGAAATAGCAACATACAGAAATGGCGTTGATTGCATATTAAATTAAAAAATTAGATTTAATCGAACGTGTTATAGTATTGTACAGCTAACTGTATCTATACAGCGCAGTATCGATTTCATTCTATTAATTACGTGACGTATAAAACATCGCCGCAATATAATCTAGATCATGTGATTTTTAAACAAGGTTTGAAGACCAACTAAACAGTTGGCAAAAACTTCTAGATGTTTAGTTTTGATAGAGCTAGCATTAGACCACGCTTAGGAGGAAGGAAAATTTATCAAAGTGGACTGTAAACCGCTCACGAAAACCAGAAAAGTAAATAGTAAATTCCGGTGGTGAGATTCATAGTAACTCCTTCTCAATGATTCATCTTGAAGTCTTGAAGACAAAAATATTTTAACGGATATGATTCTCTCACTACTTCCGCTGCAAAGAAAGTAAGCTATACGGGAACAAGCTAAACACACAAACGTAAGTTGGGTTGCATACATAGTGAGTTTATTTTTCTGTACGAACTACGAATTTAATCAAAATCTTGGATTATTTTTCCAAGGTAATGAAATGTTTATTTATTTACATAATATTGTAAAAATAAATATTTGTATAGAAAATATTAAATTTTCTTAATTTTTCAATAAATGTGTCACATTATTGACTATATTTTTAGAATCTCTAGTCACTATCCGTATATTTTTGAATTGCTTTGTTGAATTATGCTCCGCAACAAGTTGTTCATAAAAACATTAGATTGAATATTTTAAAAATGTCGATAAAATTTGAAAACAATGCAAGGTTTTATTGAACTGTATTATAATTACATTGCTATGGCCCAATTTATTTGATGTTTCTGTTTAATATGAAATTCAGTACAACCGCAAACTTACGCTAAATTTAGTTATGAAAATGTTTTCCTTGTGTTCTAACTCTCAGATGGCGTGAACTTTAGCTATTTTTTGATTTCAAGTATTGTTTTTGCTTTTAGATTAAAATGAAATTGTTTGAAATTTACAATGGAATTTAATTCTCAAACTTGCAGGTTTATTGTTGCATAAAAATGGAGAACGGTCACAAATTCCTAACTGCGATTTTCATGATTTTTGAAAGCAATAATGCAATGTACGCAAAAATATTTTAAAAATTAATTCATTTGGAATGTAATTTTCTATTGTCTCTTTACAAACTGTAGATCCGCCCATCAAATTAAATGTTTATTTTTATTATAATTGCAACAATTAAAATCATCCCTGAGCTCGGGAAAACTCGAGATTTGGATGTTTAAGCGACGGATGCGAGAATCAATTAGTAGTTCTTAGAACGTGAAGTGTAATCATCAAGTTAGATTCACGGACTGAACCAAATGAATTTAATTATGACGCAATATTGCGCAATAATTCACTCATATGTTTCTTACGGCTATTTTATGAACATCAAATATTAAATATTTATCAAATTATACCTCACTGCCTTGCATTAATGTCTTCTTTTATGAAGCTGTTTCTATAGGAAAATATACTTTTGAGCTTGGGAATAGTGTCCTCCTCCCAAATGTACAATAATTAATCTAATAAAATGAAAAGAAAATGTTGACATATGTGACCACTATTAGATTTAAATTTGTTGTTTAATGAAGTTTTAGAATTTTACCGTTAACACTGTATGTTTGTACAATTTTCGTGTTTTGTTTCTTTAAAATTTTCATTTGTAATTTTTCTTTTTTGTTCAATATTAATTTACGCACATTTCGCTTTATTTACAAAATTTAATTTTTCTGCTAGAAGGTTTTTTAATCGCAACTGCTGCCTCCATTTTTTCTTCAAAAAACTTTAATTTATTATTTTTTAAACAAAAATGTAATTATTTTACCTATTAAAATTTGTTATTTTATTAATTTCATTTGGTTTACTTAAATCTTTCTGTAGAACTCCAACTTCAAAACTTTATTTCCTCAACACATTTTGTGTCTACACGTTTTGACGTTTGTCATGAAGTGGTTCTTTTTGAAAATTTTGGCTTAGTTAATCCCTTCGCAAATTTCAAACTGTCAACCTAGCAAGACAAAAACTTTTTGTTTATGCATAAATTCTGTTTTTTCACAAATTTTTAATTTTACTGTTTAAATTTAGTGGTGACTTTTTTTAAAACTAAAATTAAACAATCTTTCCAAATGTCAAATTTACAAATTTGTAATTTGGGTCATATTTAAATTATTTTATCTTAAATTTTAATTAATAGTTTTGTCTTTATTATTTTCTATTTTCCGGATCTGCTCAATATTGCTCTGTATAAACGTCTAAATAGCACATTTTCAAAAAAATATATTTTTACTAAAATGTCACTATGTCAATTTCAATCTCAAAATACCGATAAATTTATTTTGAAAATTTAAAATGAGAAACTTCAATAATTAAACTTATTTTACAAAAGCGATTGTTGATATTTCAATCTTCGATGAATGCCTTTTAAAGTAATATTCTATAATTATTTTTAAAACCAAAATGATAAATGGCAAGCGTAGTCTATTCAAAATAAGGCAGATGTTGTCAATGTAATGTAAAATAGAATTTTTATAAATTTAAAGGATGATAAAGAAATTTATTTTTAATGTAAAACCAAATTTATTTAAAATAATTTGCAAAATTTGCAAACGATTGATTTGCAAATATTTGCAAATTTCAGAATTTACAGACATTTCCCAAAAATTTTAAAACCATTTGAAAATTTACAACATTTCAAAAATTTGTCAATTAATGAAAAAGATTTTTATAAATTTAAAGATGTTAAAGAAATTGGTATTTTTAATGTAAACCAAATTTACATTTAAATATTTGCAAAAATTTGCAACGATTGCAAAATTTGCACAGATATTTGCAAACTATTTCAGACATTTACAGACATTTAATTAACCATTTGCAAAATTTACAAAATTTGCAAAAATTACACATTTGCAAAATTTACAGATTTGCAAACAATTTCAGAAATTTACATTTATTTGCAGAAATTTACAGGTATTTTCAAAATTTACAATTTGCAATTTAAGAAATTTAACATTTGCATTTACAATTTGCAAAATTTACACAGATTTGCAAAATTTAACTACATTTTTGCAAATTTACATTTATTGCAGAAATTTTCAAATTTACATAATTTGCAAGATTTACAGGCATTTACAAAATTTACATTTATTTGAGAAATTTACATGCATTTGCAAATTTACACATTGCTAAAATTTACACAGATATTTGCAACAATTTCAGACCTTTACATTTATTTGCCGAATTTACATTTATTTGAAAATTTAAAGAGCATTATTCAAAATTTACATTTACAAATTTACATTTTTGCAAAATTTACAGGCATTTGCTAAAATTTACCCAGATATTGCAAACAATTTCAGATCTTTACATTTATTTGCAGAAATTTACAGGCATTTTGCAAAATTTACACACATTTGCAAAAATTTACACATTTGCAAAAATTTACAGAGATATTGAAACAATTTCAGACATTTACATTTATTTGCAGAACAAAAATTTAACATTTGAATTACTTAAATTAATTGCAAAATTTACAGTATTTGCAAATTTACAAAATTTACATTTATTTACAGAAATTTACAGGCATTTGCAAAATTTACAACATTTGCAAAAATTTACAGAGATATTAGTAAACAATTTCAGACATTTACATTTATTTGCAGAAATTTACAGGCATTTGCAAAATTTACACACATTTGCAAAAATTTACACATTTGCAAAATTTACACATTTGCAAATTGCAGAAATTTGCAAAATTTACAGTAATTTGCAAGATTTACAGGCATTTACAAAATTTACATTTATTTACAGAAATTTACAGGCATTTGCAAAAATTTACACACATTTGCTAAAATTTTCACAGATATCTGCACACAATTTCAGACCTTTACATTTATTTGCAGAAATTTACATTTATTTGGAGAAATTTACATTTATTTGCAGAAATTTACATTTATTTGGAGAAATTTACATTTATTTGCAGAAATTTACAGGCATTTGCAAAATTTACACATTTGCTAAAATTTACACAGATATTGGTAAACAATTCCAGACATTTACATTTATCTGCAGAAATTTACAGGCATTTGCAAAAATTTACACCCATTTGCAAAATTTACACATTTGCTAAAATTTACCCAGATATTGGCAAACAATTTGAGATCTTTACATTTATTTGCAGAAATTTACATTTATTTGCAGAAATTTACAGGCATTTGCAAAGATTTACACACATTTGCTAAAATTTACACAGATATTGGCAAACAATTCCAGATATTTACATTTATCTGCAGAAATTTACAGGCATTTGCAATAATTTATACTCATTTGCAAAAATGTACAGTTATTTGCAAGATTTACAGGCATTTACAAAATTTACTCATTTGCAAAATTTGCAAATTGCTGAAATTTACAGGCATTTGCAAAATTTACAGGCATTTGCAAAAATTTACACACATTTGCAAAAATTTACACACATTTGCTAAAATTTACACAGATATTGGCAAACAATTTCAGACCTTTACATTTATTTGCAGAAATTTACAGGCATTTGCAAAAATTTACACACATTTGCAAAATTTGCAATTTCTGCAATTTGCAAATTGCAGAAATTTGCAAAATTTACAGTCATTTGCAAGATTTACAGTCATTTACAAAATCTACAGGCATTTGCAAGATTTACACAATTTGCAAAATTTGCAAACATTTGTAGAAATTTGCTAATTGCAAATCATTTACAAAATTATGTACACCAAATATACTAGGTGGTCAACCCAATGATCACTCAATCATAATTTCTGGAAGTTTCCAAAAAGGGGACAACTTCTTAGATTTTGTTGGAGCAAGACACTTCCATTTTAACAACGGTGTGATTTACCATCATGGAGGTCTCTAAAAATTTAAATTTTACAAATTATATTTTTATTGAATAATTTTTGAAACAAATATTAAGAAAATGAATTTTAATACATCCATTGATCCAGAATAAGAGAATATACTTCAAAAATTTAGTCGAATTACAAAATCATTGCCTCGTGGTTCAAACTTTCAGGTTCAAATCAGGTGGACTTTTCAGTACTAAAATGATCAAGATTACAAGTAATAACGACGAATAACACAAATTGTTATAAATCGGTCGCCGAGTAAAAAAAACGAGCGATCAACGAACTTAAAGAGTTATAATAAATTCAAGTTTATTTAAGACAATCGAGCTGTTTACAACGAAAAGAAAATTATTTACGCTAATCAAATTGTAATAATTAGAAAATTTTGCATGAAAATTGTAAATTCGCATGCATTACACATAATTTTAAGGAAAGTCGTTTATGCAAGGTGTGTTGCACAAACGAGACACATTTCACAATTTTATAATTATTTTAATAAAGAACATTAATATTTAGTAATAATTATTGAGATTATTTACACAAAAAGGGATTAATTTATACAATTGCAAGGAAAATATAGCTTTGTAACAAAGTCAATTTTTTATTTACACAATTAGTCGTTTATAACAAAAAAACATAGCAATATATACCTAATTATACTGTATTTTTTTATAAATTTTTGTTTTATATTGTATATATAAAGCTGCTTGTTTTTTTATATAATAACTAAAAATCATCTATCCACTTTCATTGGGAAAAGCTGGTAATTTTGCAGATAGGGAAGGGTGGCGGATAAGGGAAGAAGTTTTTAAAATTTTATTGTTTGCATTTTTTTTTGTACTTCTTATTTGTTTTATTTTAATTTTAGCAAACAGATTTTTCAGTATCTTGCGCTCATTTTGATCGTATCGATTTGAGATTTGCGTTTTTGTAAAAAAATAGTATAAGTCGTCGCTCGACTTCTACTTCTTAGATTAATTATTGCCACAGCACAGTTTTTCGTACCCAGAGCTGGCCGATTCCAGTACGATTTCAAAAGATTGAGAAAACGATGTGGTGCACAAATTTTTCCAATTTAGCATAATTGCAATTCACAAATTTAAAACCTCAGATTTTGAAAAATAAATTTTAAAATTTATATATAACACCCTTGTCTATATGAAATAAATAATTTTTTACTTAAGATAGTACCCCCACTTCCGTGGCAAGATAATTAACTGAATTGTCAAAGCTGCACCGTCCAGTCTTGTTAATATTTTGTCATTTACTGTTACGTCATACAACTAAATGAATACTGTTCCTCCACTGTCCTGTTATCTTTTCAAATTTAATTGATTTACGTTATAATAAATAAACAGACCAGTGAGATTTGCGTTACCTAAAGATTCTTAACCTGAATTTTTCTGTGCATTTGATTAGTAAACCGAATTCAGAATTATTCTCTAGTGCGGCCTATAAGCCGCACTACCCACAGTTCATAATAATAATTAAGCTAGTTTTTCAACATTTTTTTGTTCAAAAATTAATTTGAAACATAATATCATAATACTTTCTAATTAATCTTGATTCATTTCCCTTGATACCAAGCGATAGTAATTTAAATGCAGGATAATGGTAATTTCGGATCAATATTAACAAAAATCACAAATTATTGTCAAGATTAAGTCTCCGAAATGTTCTTTTGCTTCTTTGGTAAAAATGTACATCAGATTATTCAAAACCCATTTTAGACTCGCCACCTGAGTAAACAGTAATTTGCAAAATTAATCGAACCAAACGCGACAAGTGAGATGACGCTTGACAAATTTAAACAAATACATCATCTGCCCTATAAGCGAAATTTGATGGAACATTGATCATGAAATTTAAAAATATAATTTGGCTCGCAAAGGCAAGGATGTTTTTCTTTAAGTTTTGCTCATGTTCTAATAAAACTTGCCTAGACGACGAGGATTACTAATTAAGCTGATGTTTCTGTTCTACAACATCATAATGTGCTAATGTAGTACCTACATACCTAATTTGTTATTTTAGCCAATTGTAAGCTCGGATTTATCTCCCATAAAACTGGTAAAGGTTAGGAGAAGTTGAAATTACATTAATCAAACAAGCAAATCATGTTGGATCAACATTTATCCCGGTTTAAATTATAACCTGAAAGTTTTGAATTTTACACACACAAAAAATAATTATACAGAGTGCGGCAGAGAAACTGGACTATTTATGAAATGGATATTTTTGATTTTGACAGACGGCAGTTGAGCTTTTTTGGGCAATTATTAAAAATAAGATTTGATGCAAGTACTACTAAGCCTACAGTACTGAATGTAAAGCTTCATTCTCGGAGATGTTCGCATCTAATTTATTATTGATATCCTTTTGGAAATTTTACATTAATTACAGTGTAGGTTACACGTAGATCCATTAATCTTGTTAATTTTAAGTTTCTAATTAAAATTATTAATTATTATAATTTATTATGATGATATATTAGCAAATTTATTAAATTTTTCTCTTGGCAATAACTAATCCCTATTGGAAAATCATACAGAGTAATATTTATGTATATGTGTTTAACAGGATTACACGCGCAAACGATTTTTGTTGTTTTGTAAATATGTGCGTGCAGTAAAGGGTCATTATTTCCGGTTGTGTGCTTATTTAAGGGTAGTTTTAACAGTTCGAATCATATATACTACATTTTAATATTCCATAGGTTGTTTTCCTAGTTTTGGGAGGTGGCCAGGCACGCATTAACTATGTCGACTCAACTTTCGTAAATGTTTGTTAAATCCATTTGTGGTAGATTGCTTTGTATATTAAGGTATTCAAGTGGAACTATTTGGGGGATTGCTCGTGAGCTTAAATTAATGACAGTTTAATTATTAGTTGTTGGTTTTGGTTAAATTATAGCCGCTTTTTTTTTGGTATAAAACCCCCTTCAGCAAAATATTTATATTTACAGAGTGTTGTGGTACAGGTTGGTTGTAAAGTATTGAAAGCAAAAATTAAAAATATGACCTTTTAAATGAAATTAGTTTTTTATTCAATATAATCTCCTCAACTTCAATACACTTATTCCAATGATCCTGCAATAATTTTATTCCATCTCTGTAATGATTTTCTGGAAGCTCTGCAAAATACTGTTCCACGACTGAAATAGCTTCTTCATTCGATGAAAACGCTTTCCACGAACGAATTGTTTCAAGTTTCTGAAGAGGTAGTAGTCGCTAGGAGCCAAATTTGGCAAATACGGTGGATGTTCAAGCAATTCGTACTTTAGTTCATTGAATTTTGCCATTGTTAAAACACTTTTGTGGACAGGTGCGTTGTCTTGGTGAAAGATGATTTTTATGTTGCAAACCGGGTCTCTTTTCACGAATTTGTTCGTTCAATTGATCCAAAAGGTTACAATAATATTCAGAGTTAATTGTTTTACCTTTTCAAGATAATCAATCAATAAAATCCTTTTGCATCCCAAAAACTGATGCCATAACCTTTTTGCTGATCGTCCTGACTTCACCTGTTTTGGAGCTGAACAACCAGCCTCAGTCCACTGTAATCGTTCTTGTTTCAATTTAGGATCATGGTGGTAGATCCAAGTCTCATCCATAGTTACAAAACGACGCACAAAATCGATTTTATTCTTATTAAAAAGATTCAAATGATGCTGAGAAATTTGCTTTCGTGTGAGTTTTGTTGAATTGTTAACGAATGCGGCACTAACTTTCCAAACAGCTTTTTCATACGTAATTCTTTATGTAAAATATAGAGTACTCGTTCGTCTGAGATGCCTATGGTATTAGCAATTTCACGCTTAGTCAAACTTGGATCTTCACTAACAATATTATGTACTTGTTCAATGATTTCTGGTGTTGTTGCAGTTTTGGTCGTCCACTACGTGGTTCATCTTCAACGCTTGTACGACCACGTTTAAACTCTAAAACCCATCGATGTACAGTTGGAAATGAAGGAGCAGATTCTTTTAACACGCTCACCATTTTTGTATGAATTTCTGTTGCTGATAAACCTTCCAAAACAAAGAATTTTATCACTGCACGATACTCAGTTTTTTCCATTGTTAAAAAATACACCGACACGTCGACTTCAAATGGCTTGTAAACAATGAATGAATTGACAGATGGAAATAAAATTTTTAGTAGGTTCATATGAAAGATTATATTGAATAAAAAAACTAATTTCATTTAAAAGTTCACATTCTTTCATTTTTGCTTTCAATACTTTACAACCAACCTGTAGTTGGTGATTTGTGTTGAATGGACTATGGCTCAAATTAGCTATTTTGCAATATTTTAGAAATGGAATCAAAATGAAGGAAATTTTATAACCGAGGTGCCTCCTCTAAGCATATTAAAGCTTTCAGTGTTATCGTTATTACAATAATTAATTTAAATTAATCGCTGAAACTTCGAAGCGGTTCTGTCGGCGAAACCGTATACCTAAAAGAGCAACTGAATGGAAATCTATTCAAATTTTGTTGTCCTTATGTAATGCGGATTATGGAAATTTTTATTAGTACACAAATTTACAATTTCTACTGGCGACATCCTGTATAAGGATCTTACTGGGGTAAGATCCGGATATTTTGAAATTGGACATTTTTAACTAAAATTCTTGCGTTTTGCTGAGAAGTCTCGTAACTCATTAAATACAATCATTTGGCCTGATCAAACTGCCCATGTTTACAGAATGTCTTAGTCATTCTAAAAAGTTATTGCAGTCCTCGAAACCAATAACACGTCAGTATCATTAGCGTCACAAAATTTTATACTGTAGTCATTCCAACTTTTCCGATGTCGTATTTTATATACCACCATTCATTTATTAGGATTACATTTTCATGTATTTTAGGTTTGAAAATGTATATTGTTGTCCTTCACTCCATTTGTGATTGCGTAACGCTGTAGAAGACGAAGCAAAATAGGTCGCGTTACGTATTACTTCAAACGAATTATTTGGGCCTCGAATACCATAATAGAGGTATGTCCTTTGAGACGAACCTCAGTGTACAAGGTATCTAGCGTCGAGATTCAGTTGTAATTTAGGAAAGCAATGCTAATATTGTAGGGCGCCAGATGAAATTGATAAAGCTAACGAAGGGATAAATTAAGAAAACAAAGTACAGATGACGGAAGATAGAGAAGAATTGTTTTTGAAAGCAAATCTAGAGATGGTCAAGTTTTTTTTGGAAACTCGACCCAAAAATTTTTGATAATGCTCATTTTCTTGGAGAAAATGACGTAAAAGGTCAAATTGTATGGAATGAACGTGATCATTCAATTTTCCTATTTTAGATGAAATTATCGAATCGGAGGAGACTAGAAAAATGAAAATAAAAACTACGTACTACATAGTATATATATAACTAACTGCATACTTTTATATAATCGTTGTTGCTATTGTACCTAAAATATTCTGTTATAATTATTTGAATGCCTAATTCTGTCATATTATAGGACTTACATAATACTTATCAGCAGATGTGCAAATGCAAAATCGATACTTACGTTCCTTCTAGAGCTTCTCTTGGTATGAATCTGAACCAAACGAAACTGAAAACGTTTCCTCTTTGAATTAGGGTTCTAACGATCTTATAAAAAATAATTTAAATAAATAATTAGTTGACTGCATTTTCTTGACAGTTAATCACGCTTTTTCTTCTTTTTCTTGAAGTTTAAGTTGTATTTCTCATGAATAACATAATTTGACTTTTTGAATAATCAACTTAATGATAGCTATAAGGGGATCTGAAGTACATCAGCGAAGCCTAAACGAGAATGTAACTGCGATAAGAAATTTGAATTAGGTTTGATTTTGAACTTAAAATTTCATTAACCCAAACACCGCAACGCTTTTATCGAATTTTCAATTTTATTATTGATAAATGTGAAACAGTAATTTAAGCAAGCGCGTCTGCACCAGACAATATTTGATAGAAATTATAAACTGAACGTTCCATTTTCCTCATAATGGAGCTTAAAAATTATAAAAATTCTTCAAGGCAGCATGAAAAATTGTAATTTATTCCAGTTTTTCCGTTCCATGTTATTTCTGCAACAAGACAAATCGATAACGATTTAATTGTTATATTTCTCTAAAGCACTTTGTAATAATTTGTAACAATAAATGGAAATTCAATGAAATACACCTATACAATTGCATGAAACATTGCAACTTTCTCACACTTTCTGATACTTTCCCATATTTCTTTTCAAACATTGCATTACACATGTTCAAATTAGTTTGTCAGTAATAAAAGGCACTTTGAAAACTTAAATGGAAAGTAATTATACAAATTTGTGTCTAATTATATCAATAATTCACAATTCTTATAATTAATTGTATGTGAAAGTTTACAAATTTTAAGAAACTGAAATCTACAAATTATTTTACTTTCAATGAAATCGGTTGCATATGTTTGAAATTTTCACGTTTAATTAACAAATATGGAAAACTTCCGAAGTGCACAGGATCAACGTTTCTAATTCCACTTGGAGGATTTACGCTTAAGAAAAGCTTAAGCTGCCACTTGGAAAACTTTTTGAAAACGCATCGGTATAAAATAATAATGGTATTTTAAATATCACTTTTCGTTGATTACTAAATTGGTAGACGAGCAAATCATTTGTTTAGTTTCTGATAAGATAAAGGAGATAACGAATTCTTTTTAGAAGTTGGCAGTCGCTTTGTCACGTTTGTACGTAACATTTGACTTAAAAAGTTATGTCACTGTTACGGTTCGGAAGTCGTTCAAAACTTTCAAAATCTACGCGAAGTTTGGCTTCCGAGAGTGTTAATGTGCCCATCATCAGGGATAATAAAAATTACAGTGTTGGCCAAAACAAACTCAAGGTTGAAGGTAGTTTTCGGACCGTTGATCCTAAAAATTCCGAGTTACAAAGTGAGGATGATACAAATGCCGAGGATTATTCCAGCGATGAAGACAGCGAAGCTGGATCTTATGTAGAAGGTATTGTTTTGTCAAGTAGAATTATCGGGAGCAGCAAATAGCAACGTGATCAATGAAGGAAAAAGAAATTTTTAATTTGAAAAGCACAGTCTCCACGCCACTATTAAATGGAAGTGAGCCCGAAATTGTTGAAATGTTTTAATGAGAAAAAATTACCCATAGTTTAAAATTGAAACGAACTAATTCGCTTGAATATAAAAATTTCAAAATATCAAAAACGATTTTGTGTTGAAATTGCAACTCGCTCTCCCTCCTTCCTTATCAAATGCGATCAATTTTGAAATAATAAATTGGATTTTTTAAACAATTTTAATCATTTAATCAAGCTTTTTCCTTGAATTAGTTCTAGATCCACCTCTGCCAGCGGCGGCTCCGTAGGCAGATATTATGTATTGGATATTTTTATATTTGGATCTGAATCCCTCCCAGTGCTATCATTTTATAAAAAGCATTTTTGATCATTTTTTATACAATATTTAAGCATTTCATCTTCTGCCTCCAAGTATTTAATACTGAAAGAAATGCGATATCCCACAATGAGTAAATACAATAATATGTAGGTGTACACAATACAGAATTCTAAAAATTTCCAGGAATTTCATGCAATTCCGATGATTTCAAAATTTATTTTACAGAATTCCAAAAATTTTGAAGAAATGTGATATCCTGCAAAAGGTCAAATATATTGAAAAATTCTCAAGATTTTTAAGGACTTCCAGCCATTCTAATGAATCCCAAGATTTTCAATAAATTCCAACCTAATTTTAGACAATTCCAAGAATTTAGAAGCAATTTCATTGATTTTCGAAGAATTTTTACAATTATTTTACAAAATTCTAAGAATTGTGAATAAATTTGAAAGCCGCGAAAGATCAAATATATTAAAAAATTTTCTATCCATAATTCTGAGGATATCCAAAGAATCTAAAAATTTACCAAAAATCCCATAGATTTAAATAAATTCGAAACTAAATTTAGACAATTCTAATTGTAAGAATTGAAAAAATTATGTTATCCCACTAGAAGTAAACATATTGAAAATTTTTTATCGCACGATTCAGAATTCTAAAAATTTCATGAATTCTCAGGAATTCTCATGATTTCTAAAATATTTTTAAATAATTTCAAGAATTTTGAACGCGAAATGTCAAATATATTTAAAAATTTGTGTACATAAATTTCTAAATTCTAAAAATTTCATGAATTCTTAGGAATTCTCATTATTTTTAAAATATTTTTAAATAATTTCAAGAATTTTGAACGCGAAATGTCAAATATATTTAAAAATTTGTGTACATAAATTTCTAAATTCTAAAATTCTCATGATTTTTAAAATATTTTTAAATAATTTCAAGAATTTTGAACGCGAAATGTCAAATATATTTAAAAATTTGTGTACATAAATTTCTAAATTCTAAAAATTTCATGAATTCTTAGAAAATTCTCATGATTTTTAAAATATTTTTAAATAATTTCAAGAATTTTGAACGCGAAATGTCAAATATATTTAAAAATTTGTTTACATAAATTTCTAAATTCTAAAAATTTCAAGGGAATTTCAAATATTTTGAGGAAATTCAAGAATTTCGAAGAAATGTGATGAAATTCCGCAAAAGGTGTTGAGCAATTTGTGTGTACAATATCTCCAGGAAATTTCAAGCATTTTATGAATTCTTAGGGAATTCTCATTATTTTTAAAATATTTTTAAATAATTTCAAGAATTTTGAACGCGAAATGTCAAATATATTTAAAAATTTGTGTACATAAATTTCAAATTCTAAAAATTTCTTGAATTCTTAGAAAATTCTCATGATTTTTAAAATATTTTAAAAAATTCAAGAATTTTGAACCGAAATGACAAATATATTTAAAAATTTGTGTACATAAATTTCTAAATTCTAAAAATTTCATGAATTCTTAGAAAATTCTCATGATTTTTAAAATATTTTTAAATAATTTCAAGAATTTTGAACGCGAAATGTCAAATATATTTAAAATTTGTGTACATAAATTTCTAAATTCTAAAAATTTCCAGGGAATTTCAAATATTTTGAGGAAATTCAAAGAATTTCGAAGAAATGTGATGAAATTCCGCAAAAGGTATTGAGCAATTTGTGTGTACAATATCTCCAGGAAATTTCAAGCATTTTATGAATTCTTAGGGAATTCTCATTATTTTTAAAATATTTTAAATAATTTCAAGAATTTTGAACGCGAAATGTCAAATATATTTAAAAATTTGTGTACATAAATTTCTAAATTCTAAAAATTTCATGAATTCTTAGAAAACTCATGATTTTTAAAATAATTTCTAATATTTTGAGGAAATTCAAGGAATTTCGAAGAAATGTGATGAAATTCCCCAAAAGGTATTGAAAAATTTGTGTGTACAATATTTCCAGGAAATTTCAAGCATTTCTAAAGAATCCCAAAATAATTTTTGGAGAGTTTCAATGACATTGAACAAATATGATATCAGGCAAGAGGAAAATTAATTGAAGAATCTGTGATATTCCGAAGATTTCCAAGTGAATTTCAAAGATTTCTAAGAAATACTAAGTAAAATTTAAAAAAAATTAATTTTCAATGTATCCACAAGATATCTAAGGAATTCCAACGATTTTCGAAAATTTCGAAAATAATTTTAGGTTCAACACAGAGTTTTGAAAAAATACGATATCCCGCAATTTGTGGACAAATTCTAAAAAATTACAGAGAATTTTAAGGAATTCCGGTGAAAGTCGATCAACCCGGCTTGCGATTTTAATTTTTTTAGCAATTATGAAAGATAATAATGCAGTCTAGGCATAAAGAGAATAAAATTTGGGGTCGGTTCACAAATTTTGGAAAACCGCTTTAAAAATTAATTTGAAATGCAATTTTTCGTTGGCTCTTCCCCCGCCCATCGAAACTTAAAAATTTAATTTTAGAATATTTTATACTTATAATATCATTGCCGATGATCGGCAATTAAAAACAACATCCCTAAGCCCAACAAAACTGGTGAAACTCATTAAAAATATTCGAACTAAAACTAATCTAGAAAAAAATAAATCTTTGAGGCACGGAGTCCGAAAAGAGGTTTAACCTATTTAAAAACATCCCTGAGCGCGATAAAACTCGAAATTATGAATGTTTGACACGCCACCGGATTCTAGAATAGACTGGTAGTTCGTCGAGTAATAGCACCCAGCCAGTATGAACGAACTGACATCAAAATGAATAGAATTATTACGCAATAATACGTTCCCGTATGTTTCTTATGGTAATTTCGTGAAGTTCAAAAATGAATTTAGAACCTATCAAATTCTCCCTCACATTAAAAGTCTTGTATTAATGTTTTTTTTCATTTGGTGAAACTATTTTTATAGGAAAAATTGTATTTCAGAGTACAGCTTTTTGGCTCTAACGGGAATTTTAAGGTGAAACAATCTCAAATTGATTCTACAGGGTGGGACTTAGGAAGATGGAAAGTAAATTAAATACTATTTTAATATTCGAGAATTTTTAGCTAAGAAAAACGAACCCCTGAGGAGG
Organism: Lycocerus yunnanus; assembly: GCA_036346125.1. Taxonomy (NCBI): domain Eukaryota; kingdom Metazoa; phylum Arthropoda; class Insecta; order Coleoptera; family Cantharidae; genus Lycocerus; species Lycocerus yunnanus. The sequence continues at coordinate 2,555,202 of JARFIX010000032.1, read as the reverse complement.
TGCTGAATTTGATGTTTAATTTTTTGCGACCTTGTCAATGACATTTCACAAAAAGATTGTTTTTATCTGCAATTAAAGTATTAGCAGGTTTATTTTGATCTCTTTTTAAGGTCCTTAAAAGGTCTATTGGCTAACATTATCTTCAGTTTTGGAATACGGGATTCATAAATTCAGGTTTGTCTTTCAGTTAACCATGGAAAATAATGAGCGCCAGGTGATCTTACTAACATAGCTGAAAGAGCTTAAAGTTTTCATTGATTTTTAAATGCATATTACGAACTTGCCGATAACAATCATGGTTTGGTAGTTAACGCAATTAACTGCTATTACCAAGGTACCTTGTTCAAATCCAAGAACTCTGCAGCCACGTAATGATGGCGGTCCCCCTGTGAGCATCAGCGACAAAAACAGAGTGCAGGCACATTGTAGCCGTTGGAGTTTTTTCTAGAAAATCAGACCGAGTGGACAAAAGGCCGAAGGAGAAATTGCAAACTTTTGTAAAAATTCTGTATGAGCTGCTCCAATGAACGATGATCGCCACCAGACTTAAGCCAGCTGGCTGATTATAATATAAAAAGCAAGTGATGTGGGATTGAAAACGACTGTGGACAATTAGTGATCCTAGAACAACGGATGCAGTTAAATTATTATGTTGAGCACTTTCCAATTGCATCTATTAGCAGTTTTCCAAATAAATTCAAAAATTAACACGACCACTCTTCTTCTTTCAAAAATTCGGTTGATCAAAGTAAATTGAATGTAAAATTGGTTATTAAAAAATGAGCAGACAGTACCAATTTAAAATTAAACTTAAGAAATTGTTTCAAAAAGGATTTTCGTGGTAAATTCCTTGGTGCCTGCCGGGGGAAAACTGAAGCTAAATATTTCAGTAAAAAAAAAGAAAATGAAAAATTCACACAAAAAAGTGTCAAATATCGCATGAGTTGCCCATATTATGTTATCAACATAATTTCAAAATTTAAAATCAATCCGTTCAACCGACCATGACCTTAACACGCACGGAATAAGCCACCCTTAATTGAAAAGTTTTATTGTTATTTTATTATCGAAACTCCTTTGATATAGAAAATTTAACAACCTAACAGGTTACGCCGACGTTATATTATCATCATCTCTACTGTTCAAAAGGTCAAACTGTGAGCAAATAATTGTATTTAATTGATAAGTTTGTAGTTTACAACTTGTTTTGTGGTTCACTTGATTCTTTCTCACGTAAGGATAATTAGTTCTGTTTAAAACATAAACCTGGAACGCGATTGATTTCACGTTTCAAGGCTAATAAAACTAGTAACTAAAAACATCAGCTATTAATTTTCGAGCGCCACTCGAACTTTTTAACTCGATTAACCGAACAGATAATAAATTTTTCCAAGTTGAACAATGGAAGAGTCGTGGAAAAATTCAAACTGATAAATAGAAATGTAAAAATGTGATTTTCGTGTAATTCCCTTGAAAACACATTTTCCGACTCAATATTTGACAAGAAAAAGATTATTTTCGTCAATACACAAATATAGAAAGCAAATAAAACATCACGTTTTTCATTTAATCTCATAACAAATAAAATAACGGAAACTTCTTTCGACACTTACCTACCGTGAAAAACTTTATTTGACGTTGTCGGATTTTCTGCTCCAATACTACCCTTACATTCTCTTCCTGTCCAAACTAACTCAATGGCAGCGGTTTGGGTTAAATAATTAATATTAATTGCATTTCGGCGTTATCTTACATGAACCACTGGTATAAATTTGATAACTAACATAGTCCAAGATTTATGAGGTGTCAGGCCCCAAACGCTGGTATACCAATGAAAAAAAATCGCACAATAAGCAAAGCATATAACACAACTCGGGTTCCGTAATAAATGATACACGAGTATTGATTTCGTGAACTTGCCAAAAAAGTTTGATAAAATAACACCAAGATGCTATCTTAACTTTGACAACATTTCAATTCATAAATATTTGGGAAAAAACTATTTCCAAAAATTGTAATTGTGGCAATAAAATCCCCAATTTATCTTTGCACAAGATCAAAATTTAATGTGAAAATATTTTCTTTTGAATTAATAAGGAGACGAATATAAGTTAATCCAAAACGTTCGTTCTGCTTTGAAATTGTTATGATGGTGAAATCTTAAAGCACTCAGACAGGATAAGTACACTTGCCAATTGTTTAAAATTTTAGCTCATTATAATCTTATCCCAAAGAAACGTCAAGAGACGTCCATCACCAATCTATTCGACTATCAAAAGCAAATCCACGATGAGAGATATTAAATTTCTTGACTAACAAGTTTTTAACAAAAATAGTTAATTAATTTTAAACGAATTAAGGCGGTAATTTTGACATCTGCGATGGGGGTTGTTTAGAACAGAGTTTCTCAACGTTGTTTTTTTGTTATAAATTTTATTCCTTTTCTACAGTAAGTTCAACCACCCAAATAAATGATATTCACATTCTCTGTTCAATTTGATTGACCACACATCGTCTCATTGTTGTCAATAGCGACAAAATTTTCGTTGCCCGAATTTATTTATATATTGACACAGCCTGATCCAATCAGCGGGAAAACCTTTTCAACCCAACAATTTTATTTCTGCAAATGTACAATACAAAATTTTGTAGTATTGATCTTTTTCGAATGAAAACTTAAAACATAATTCAATTTGCTGACGTAAAATGTAATATAATAACAAAAATAAAGTTGTAATAAAAAGCGTAATTACAAAATAAATAATAAAGTGGATTATTAACTAGAATAGGTTGAAAGTTGAAAACTTCATGTGAAAAGCCTCGTAAATGTTAAGTTCGCGTTTCCTGAGTTAGAAACGACGGGTTAAATTTAGAAACACTTTTCTAACAAATAAAAATGAAATCTATTTCGAGCAAGTAAATGATAAGTAAATGTTACGTCGAAGTAAATATTAAAAATAAATTTAATCGTTAACGTATCGGTCGGTGGTAAACATGAAAATTACGAAATAACAATGTCGAATCTACTCAATTTTGAATATTCAAGTAATTGTTTTCCAAACATATTACGTTGGAAGTTAGAAAGAACGAACAACTTTGGTACTTTTTCATTATTGGAACATAATTTTTCCGAGTGATAAATGGAGAGTAACACGACCGAAATGCCCATTTTCTCAGTCGTGACACTTTTTTCTACGTCTCTAAAACACTCGGAAAATAAAATCTTAATCAAGATGTAAGTTATTAGATAATTTTAGCTGAAAATACCAAAGAATTATTATATAAATATAATTAACTTACTTTCGTGGTTTCTATACTTCTGCATTAACATTTTTGGGAGCAAATGAGGTTTAGGAGAGCATGGGGAAAATTATTAAAATGTCAAGAAACCAAAATTATTTTTTAAAAACCTTATTGATGCTGCAACAGTGTTGTACAAACATTTTGCAATTCTATGACTAACAATATTGAAATAGCAATTGTTTTAGTATACAATTCGAGAATAAAGTAAATGTCAAGGCGATCATTTTATAATAGTTTATTATTCGAATCTGGCAAACGGGTCGGTAATAAAATAGATAATGCATCACGAGAGACAAAATTGTTACAGGATGTTATAAAAACAGACACACAAATGCTTGTGACATGTGAAAAACTTAATCCTCCTTCCTGCTCTCAGTCGGGGGATTAAAAATATAGTAATTTAAGTTTTCGCTACTTTCAGTTTGTAGCAGTCAAATTTTTGTACTTTTTCTGCAAATAGATTTACGAATTGGAGAAGTTACGCAGGTTATTCTATCCCCCGTCACTCCGCTTGGAAGTCCTCTGAAGTGTAGTTATTTTTATTTGGCATATTTTGAATCTTCTTCGCATAGCCAAAACCTAAGTTAATGTTACTTACTTTTCCAATAAACATTTTTAGCTGTAAATCGGGGCTGTCAGCTATTTAACAGCTAAAATACGTCGGGTTGTTCCGTGTAAGTAGCTAGGAAAAATTTCAAATCGTTGAAACTGTAAAATGTACAGCTCCCGCACTATATCTTGATCGTTGAGATTAGAATGCTCTCATGTTTAGTTTGCGCATCTCGGAGACCAAGACTAAACATTTCTTGTTCCATATTTATATAAATAACCGTCGGTTTGTTTAAAAAAATGCATTTATCTCCTGCTCTTGCAATGACTAGACTCCACAGTATGCGAGGGCTACGAGGTGCTTCAGGTAAATCTAGCGGAATGAATAATAAAACACTAACCTAAACAGTATCAATTTATACTCCCCAATATAGCAACGGTAGGCGTGTGTATAAATTTCAGAATATAAAACATTGTCAAGTGAAGTTGAAGATTTGGCGTTCACAAATTCAAAAATCGTAGTTTGTTATTTATTAGCTTTGATTTTTCTTTTTTTTCATTGCGTGATTATTAAAAAAATAATTACCCAAACTTACAGCTAAGCGGATTTTATATCGCTTTGATACTAACTTCTATGTTGCATAATTTTTTTTACAAATTTTGATTATATATTTTAATGAAATTGGTGTCAATCCTTTAAATTGGTTTCGCAGATTGGTTACAATCTCGAGCCCAGAAATGAAGGATTTCTAAAAAAATTAAATGATTTTGTATTGAATTTGAAACGTAAGCTTCTCCGCTGATTATTTTTTATATGTAAAACGTGAATTTCTCAAATTTTAACATATATAATTTTATCAACCCCCCCTCCTTCTTGAGTTGAATCCAGATTCGCCACTATAACTTACAAGGGGAGACCGGCAACTTCCCTTTACTGAATTGATTCATTTTCATTGTGCGTGTAGGTCTTGTATTGGACTTCAACAGGTGGAAGTATAAAGGCACGCTTCTTTGCCAATTTTGAGAAAATTGAATTTGAAAATTATATATTACTCATGAACTGCATAAAAATTAACATAAATTTGGTAAGTTGTTAATGGAATTGCGTAAGATTGCAAAAAAAAAAACATATGCGAAAGGTACTGGGATCGCATCCAGCTCCTGCCAATTTGTTTTTTATTTATTTGATTATTAATACCCCCAGTATAATATTTCATCGTTCTCAAGAAAACCAAAGCGGTATAATAAGCTCTACTTATAATCTGTAAACATTGAATGTTTTACCTTTTAGCAATGAGGCACTGGAGGGTGTTCCACACCCCCCAGACCCCCCGGTCTCGATAACTTTGGTTTATAATTTGGACTAATTGGAATATTAGTTACTTGAGTGTGGCTTGTTAAAGTTAGGATTAATTAGTTTTTCTAGAGATTTTTTTTAGATCGATTATGCCGTTATCTTCAATTTATTACAAATAAAAATAAACTGCTCAAACCGGGGGGTCTGGGGGGGTGTGGAACACCCTCCAGTGCCTGACTACTGAAAGGTAAAACATTCAATGTTTACAGATTATGAGTAGGGTTTATTCTGGCGTTTTTTGTTTTTTTTTGAGAACGATGACATAAATTATACCGGGGGGGATTCATAATCCCCCCCGATTCTTGGTCACTACTTTATATTTTTTGTGCTAAAAACTTTCACCATTATCGCTTAATACTGATAACCATAAGTTTGCAAATTTATCTATCACAGTTTGACTGTACCTGGGGGGTGCTCCACACCCCCCGATCTCGACAACTTTGGTTTATAATTTGGGCTAATTGGAATATTAGTTACTTGAGTGTGACTTGTTAAAGTTATGATTAATTCGTTTTTCTAGAAATTTTTTCTAGATCGTTTATGTTGATGTCTTCAATTTATCACTAATAAAAGATAAACTGCACAAACCGGGGGGTCTGGGGGGTGTGGAACACCCTCCAGTGCCTCACTGCTGAAAGGTAAAACATTCAATGTTTACAGACTATGAATAGGATTTATTATAGTGTTTTGGTTTTGTTGAGAACGATGACATATTATACTGGGGGGGAATTCATAATCCCCCCCCCCAATTCTTGGTCACTGCTTTGTATTTATTGTGCTAAAAACTTTCACCATTATCGCTTAATACTAATAACTATAATTATTCAAATTCAATTTTCTCAAAATTGGCAAAGAAGCGTGCCCTTATACTTGCATCTGTTGAAGTCCAATACAAGACCTGCACCTACAATGAAAATGAATCAATTCAGTGAGCGGAAGTTCTCGGTCTCCCCTTGTTAGTAAAAAGAAGAAAAGAAATACATAAGTTACTAATCGAAAGAACATACCAAATAGACTCCTGACCATATTTTTTTAAACCTACAAACTTAATAAATCATGTTTTGAAAAGTAGCAGATGTTTTTGAAATAACTTCAAAAATATTACCTCTAAATTTCATAATGATAACTCAATGTCTGCATAAAAATAAAAACGGGGGAGTGGTTTTTTGAGAACTTGCCGACCATTTCGCCGTTGCCAAATATAGTACGTAAATATTCAACGGCAAAATTGATTAATAGCAGCCCCAAAATTTGAATTAGGAAAAATTTGAAAAATTATAAGCAAATTTTTGGAAAGTCCAAAAAATACAAACATAATTTTTTTCATTCGACGATGTTGCTGAATGCAGCTCTGCTGTTTTGAATGTTTTTGTAGGTAATCTGAAAAGATATCTACTTGTTAGATTTGCACTGGCTTATCACCTCAACTATATTTTATTTTTCTAGTCAAAATTGATGATAGAACTCAACTTTGTATCCATACGCGATCTTTTTGTGGCAAAAAATAGTTTTGGAATGAAGAAATTATATTTTTTTACGCGCGGAAAATAATTTTCTACTATTTTTGTTGGACCAACCGCGTATTTAAATTAGACAACCGTTGAACATATTGAATATATTTATAATATTTAGGATTTTAATTTATATAAATCATATTTAATAAGTGGGGGCATAAGTTATATATTCAATTTAATTTGATTTATATTTATGCTGTTGGGGGATAATTTTATTTTATAAAATTAAAAAAGAATTTGTAATTTTTATGCTGAAGTAAATTTTTAAATCTTGGGGGGGGGGGAGCTAGATCCGCTACTCCTCTCCAGCATCAAATGCTCACCGGAGACTCTCGGCAATCCATTTTCCACCTGATAGAATTGCAAAATGCATTGATAAATTGGCGTTTTCAATTGAGTGGCAATTGAGTTTTCAATGTCTGGAAAGGTATTCCGGATTATATAAATTTATTCGAGACTTTCTGGGATCTTTTGAGTCTCGTGCATATCTGAATCTGTTTGGTTTGCTTACTTTGAATTTGTTTATTTGCAGCATAATTTAGTTTAATTTGTTTATACGAATATTTTAAAATGTTGAATATTAATAATAACAATTTTTTCATTTCTGTACATCTTCAAGATACGGATCTGTTAGATATCTTAACCAATCAAAACTCGACTACACTTTATTTTAAAATTATTTGAAATTATTGCAGTCATTAAAAGCAAAATAGACCGGAAATCGATTACAAAAAAAAATTTGTGTTAGGTTTCTCGATAATACAATCTCGAATTATATGACCCAAATACAAGCTTGACTTAATAATAATGTGTAAATTACAAATAACATGTATTGTTGCTAAAGAGATAAAAGCAAGTGCTAGTGATATTGATAATAAAACAATTGGTGAATAATCGCAACAGTTTTTCTTTCAATCTCGACGAAGTGTGCGGCATATAAACCTGCGTTTAGGTGAAATATTTCGTCTTGAGGAGAACACCATTGTTAAATCTGTGATAGAATAGACTATCAGATTAAAAAAAAGCAGGGCTACCAGATCAGTGTTGGGCTACTTGTCTACGACATGTCGGGGTCGAGAAGCAATGGCGTATAGCGCCAATGTTATTTTTTATATGTGAAACTGTTCTTTTTATATCTAAACCAGCAGAACCCCAGTAAAATCGTTGTATTTCAGAAGTGGGAAACCTGGAGATTGAGGAAACGTAAAATCTTGATCCAGCTTATACGATGAGTCTCTGATGACTACTTTTTATATTCTCACTGGTGGTTAGCGATAATTAGTTAATTGAAAGCACTCATTCCCATTTTACAAACCTCATTTAAAATTGCAATTGAAGTTTTTAGTACAAATTAATAGCAGGTACATTCGTTTTATATAATGGAAAACAAAAACAAAAAAAGGCATTACTGTACATGATTAAAATTGAACAATTTACAGTATGAAGAATGTGTGCCATATATTTTATTTTTATTGGTGTAATGTAATATCGAAATTACACTTGATTAATTTTTAAACGCCCAAATAAAGTTTTAACTATAAAATTTATTATCGATTCACTTTTTGTAGCTGAAAGATCAAAGGTTTGATTTTCTGGAAAGCTAAGCTTAGCCTTTATTATTGCACGTTAAAATTCTTTTAACCAATGACATAGTTTTGATACTTCAGAAAATTTACTCGGTATTTTTTTCTTAATCCATAACTACAGGTTGGTTGTAAAGTATTGAAGGCAAAAATGAAAGAATGTGAACTTTTAAATGAAATTAGTTTTTTTATTCAATATAATCTCCCTCAACTTCAATACACTTATTCCAATGACCCTGCAATAATTTTATTCCATCTCTGTAATGATTTTCTGAAAGCTCTGCAAAATACTGTTCCACGACTGAAATAGCTTCTTCATTCGATGAAAAACGCTTTCCACGAACGAATTGTTTCAAGTTTCTGAAGAGGTAGTAGTCGCTAGGAGCCAAATCTGGCGAATACGGTGGATGTTCAAGCAATTCGTACTTTAGTTCATTGAATTTTGCCATTGTTAAAACACTTTTGTGGACAGGTGCGTTGTCTTGGTGAAAGATGATTTTTTTATGTTGCAAACCGGGTCTCTTTTTACGAATTTGTTCGTTCAATTGATCCAAAAGGTTACAATAATATTCAGAGTTAATTGTTTTACCTTTTTCAAGATAATCAATCAATAAAATCCCTTTGCATCCCAAAAAACTGATGCCATAACCTTTTTTGCTGATCGTCCTGACTTCACCTGTTTTGGAGCTGAACAACCAGCCTCAGTCCACTGTAATCGTTCTTGTTTCAATTTAGGATCATGGTGGTAGATCCAAGTCTCATCCATAGTTACAAAACGACGCACAAAATCGATTTTATTCTTATTAAAAAGATTCAAATGATGCTGAGAAATTTGCTTTCGTGTGATTTTTTGTTGAATTGTTAACGAATGCGGCACTAACTTTCCAAACAGCTTTTTCATACGTAATTCTTTATGTAAAATATAGAGTACTCGTTCGTCTGAGATGCCTATGGTATTAGCAATTTCACGCTTAGTCAAACTTGGATCTTCACTAACAATATTATGTACTTGTTCAATGATTTCTGGTGTTGTTGCAGTTTTTGGTCGTCCACTACGTGGTTCATCTTCAACGCTTGTACGACCACGTTTAAACTCTAAAACTCATCGATTTACAGTTGGAAATGAAGGAGCAGATTCTTTTAACACGCTCACCATTTTTTGTATGAATTTCTGTTGCTGATAAACCTTCCAAAACAAAGAATTTTATCACTGCACGATACTCAGTTTTTTCCATTGTTAAAAAATACACCTACACGTCGACTTCAAATGGCTTATAAACAATGAATGATTTGACAGATCGAAATAAAATTTTTAGTAGGTTCATATGAAAGATCAAATATCAAAATGACGTATGAATTTTGATTCCTCTACTGCTTAATAGGTGTCGTTTTCAGTACTTTTCAACCAACCTGTAAGTCTTCGTCTTCTTAGCAAATCAAGCTGTTTATGCAGGGGTAAATTTTTTTTAATTAGTGCCTTTGAAAAAATTCTAGCGATCCGCGCCTGTATATAAAAATAACAAAGAAATTTTTTTCAACATCCGACGAATAAAACCTTCGTATTCTGTGTTTGTTTTGTGTAAATAACTTGCGTATCACTAATTTTTCATAAAAAAATCATATAAGAGAAATTGTATAGAATTTTATTCTGTACAATTTCATTTCTGTGCATTTTCAACGAAAATATAGCCGTTGGCGAGATATGTGCAAAAAAAACAGATGTGCGTAATACAAATTGTCAAACCGTTCGTAGATTATTAAATTTTGCTGCGACTGTGTGATTATGCAGGCGGTACCGCCGCCGACTTAATTATTAAATTGTATTAAATTTAATTTTGTTTTTCTGTTTTAGGTACGTGTGATGGTGACTTACACATAGAGGATGGTGAGTTTAAATTTATTTTGGTTTTGATCATGAGCTATAATTACTATTGATGATGTTTAATTGATAACTTGACTACATATGTACATAGACGATCATACAATAGAGATGATTTTAATGCACTCGGATAGTTATCGATTTGATTCAATGAAATTTGTTTACATTCATTATTCACAAAATTAAATATAACGTATGATTCACACCAGCATGGTTATGTTCACTTTTTTGTGTTGCTTGTCATTTCTTAAAGTGAGTTTATAAATATTCCGACCAATCTTGATTTTCACTTGTTTTCTCGAAATTTATTCCTTAAGTTTAATTCTGGGGTATATTAAACGCCTGCTTAAGGAACGGGGGGAAGAAAAATTAAGTGCTCAAGTATTAATGTTACAATAAAGATACTTTGTGTTGAGTCTCAAAGAAATCTTAGTATATTTCAGAGTTTGGTTGCTCTGAAAACTATTTTTTGTTGAGATATCATGTCGATTCTTCAGGTTGAATGAAAAAAGAAGCTTTCATAATATTATAAAATCTGATTATAAGAAAAGTTGTGGATAATATAAGGTCTTTTAGAAAAATAACAAAACAAAACCAGCATGTTTAACTTTCCGTTTTATCTTGCTGACTTCATGTGTTGTTGCGAACAAAGGAGAATAATCGATCTTGTACCATCTGAAGAGGCTTGAAGCTTCCTTTACCCTTCAGAGCGAGGGTAAATTTTGCTACTTTCGTCTAGTGATAATCAGTTCCGTAGAAAAAGGGGTCTGCGGTTATTGACTTGGTGTTGTCTACCACTTTTATAAGCTGGAAATCCTCATAATGTTCGTCACGTTTTGATTCGTTTAAAGAAAATTTAACCCAGAAAAAACTAAAACTAATAATACAACATAACTTTTTACTCATCCGTAGTCATAAAATACGAAACTCGGGATTTACAGTTTTTTGAGTCTTCCCATATTTCTAAAACATAAAAATTGTTACTTCACGTTTATCTTTAAAATTTTCTTAAAACAATTATTACGATGATATAATCTCAAGCATCTAAAACAATCCTTCGTTATTTCGAGTTGTTTCTCATAGTTCCATGTTAAGTGGTTTTAGAAATTATTCAAGTGTAAAAGTATTTTGCATTTTTTGTCTCTTTGTATTAAGGGTTGCTGGGATGCTCGGCATTGGTTCAAAGGATTGCGATTACGAAAGTGAATTTTTTTTGTTTAGAAAATTTATAAAATAAAATGTTATCGGGCACTTTATTAATAGACATCGATAAAGGATGTCGATTTTTATTTATGGCTCCATTTATTTTTAATTAAAAAAAGTAGCAAAAGCGCTCTGAAAAGCGCATAAAAGTACTTCTTTCAGTGATATACTTGGTTAAAGCCAAGAAGGATTTACTATGGAATAGAATTAATATACTTTTAAGAGTCTTGAACTTTTGAAAAATAAAATAGCGATTTTCAAACCTATCCGCCTCCATTTTGACCACCATATTGAATCTGCCATTTTGGATTTTAAAATTTTGAAATCAAATTCGGAATCGGTGACCTCAAAACCCCCCGAATACCATTTTTAGATCTATCCGAATAAATCGTTCAGATTTTGAATCTTGTCCACTGTGTCCAACGTAACTAGGATTTTTATCCTAATCTTTCTTATCACGAATGTTTTTTGCCAATTTGATGATTTTAAGCAAAAAACTATTGTTGTTATTTTGAAAAATAACGTTCTCTTTTCTAATGCATTTTTGTTGCATTTAAATAATAAAAATTTAAAAACTTTGTATACTCTTAAAACTTAAAACTTTAGTATATATTCCCCTCCGCCGCTCTGTACATGTTAAAGCCAATTTTTGTCAATTTGATGTTTTCAACGAACTATTGTTGGTATTTTGAAAACAACGTTCTCTTTTCTAATGCATTTTGTTGTATTTAAATAATAAAAGATTTTAAAAACTTTGTATACTCTTAAAACTTAAAACTTTAGTATATATTCCCCCGCCGCTCTGTACATGTTAAACCCAATTTTTGCCAATTTGATGATTTTAAGCAAAAAACTATTGTTGTTATTTTGAAAAATAACGTTCTCTTTTCTAATGCATTTTTGTTGCATTTAAATAATAAAAGATTTAAAAAAAAAATTTTATACTCAAAAAATTTCTATTCCTTTTCCCCTCTCTCCCGCTCTGTACAAGTTAAGACTGCATCCTTTGTCAAATTATGAATACCACTTCAGACTCATTCGATGAAAATAAATAGAATTGTTGGATAGATTCTTTGTGATATTACTTTAGATTTCTTGGGACCGGGGGTATTTCGCTCAGACCCCCCAGTCTCCTTCTTTCAGTTTATGTTGTTGACAGATCCCCCAGCGTGTTGGAACTATTACTTTATATTATGCATTGTTTTTAAAAGTTGTACTGTTGAGCAATTTACAAATTTTGTTTGTATAAGTTTTGGGTGATTAGAGACTTCCTCTACCCCGGGGGTTTCTAAAACTAAAAATCTCTATTTCTTCGAATAAGTTCAAAATGTGAGTAATAATTAGATACCATTCGTGGTTTGGGGAGTGGATCAATGACATCTTGCCGTAGCCATTTCGTCCGCGCCGTTTCGCCGTTGCCAAATATAGTACCTACGTAAATATTCAATGTCAAAATTGATGATAGAACTCAACTTTGTATTGTTACGCGTTTATATTAACTTTAGTTTTTTATAATCAATTAAATCTACAATTTAAAATAAACAAATAAATTTTTTATGGCCCTATTAGTAATTGTAGTAAACGAAAAAATCTGCATTTTGGTATTTTTTAAATTTTGAAAAACTGTCCGTCATTGTCAGAAATTTTGTAAACATTTGTCAGATTTTTCGTAAACATAATTTATAGCTCTAAGGCGGCGCAGGGGGTCCCATGATTCCAAGATGCAGAGGCAGATCTAGGACCAACTCTAGGAGGGGAGATCATAAAATTATAAATATTGACATATTATGCATTTTTCAAATCTAATTTAAAATAAAAATTATCCGTATTTGATCAAGATTTTGTATTTTAAATGTACAATAAACGATTTGAGTTACAAATTCAACATAAAATCATTTAAGGTTGCAGTTCAGATACCCAAACTTTGATTCCTAAAGCGAATTATGTTATGTTATGGTCTGTTCACAAATTTTGGAAAAACGGTTTTAAAAATTAGTTTGGAATGCAATTTTCCCATTGGCTCTCTTTAAATTGGAACTCCGCCGATCAATATTAAAAAATTACATTTTAGTGAATTTTTAATGTATTTCCTGAAGGTTGGTGCTGCCTTCGACGTCGCCCACTTGAAAAAACATTCCAGCGCGCGAAAAGACTCGAAATTTTGGATCCTTGAGGCGATAGATGCGAGGAGCGGCTGGTAGCTTAAAAGTTTTATAAAAATGTTCTCTTCCGTTTGGTGAAGCCATTTCTATAGGAAAAAGTGTACTTTCGAGTTCGGAAATTTAACTCTAGCCAAAAAACAATATGAAGCAGAAAGAATCTGGTATGATTTTGCCGTTCTCTAAAATTTATTTGAGCAAGCGTCCTGGCGCCAACCCTGCTTTTTCGATTTCGATAATTCGATAGAATTAAATAAGTTTAAACAATCAATGGTTTAATTTTATTGGTTCAGAAGTCTTCCAAAAATAAATTTCATCTGATGTTCTTTTAGCTAACGACGAAAAACTTTCAATCTTGACTGATAAATGGCTAAGGCGAAACGGCGACGTCGAGAAGTCCCATTCTCCTGGGACACCTACCCCAGACCCGTAGCCAGGATTTTATTTCGGGGTAAATTTTCGAACTTGAAAATATCTACACCTATTTTATTTTCAAAATTCAAATTTTTTACATACAAAAAGAATTTTTTCGAACATGTACCCCAAGGTGCCCCCCTCCTGGCTACAGGTCTGACCTATGCTAAAAGGTAAAAGAGGGAATTTAATATATTTTAAATTGAATAATCAGAGACCAATAAAATGTGTTATAATGAGATAAATGGGATATTAAACCGAAGGTTTAACCCCCCCCCCTGTTGTGGTCCTACTGTAAAATAAAAAAATTTTGGGCCGGTAAAAATATTTTCCCGGTTGATTTTAACTGCCTATCCGCAATATCGGTGTGTATATAAAACAATGGAATACTTTCAATTGTTTTATTTTCAATAATCGGCAACAACAAAACAATTGAATAAGTTCAATTGTTTTGCCTACAGTTGCAAACAGTGAACGCATGTTTTGAATGAAATTTGTATGGAAAACAGAGCTTTTACACAATTTAATTAATTTATCAGTCAAAATAAATAATGGAAGTTAAGTCTAAAATTATATTTTACGTCAAAAACCATAACTACAGGGATAAACAGTGGTCGTAGTTTAACTCGGCCTTTTTCACACACAAAAGAAGCTAAAGGGCTGTCGCAAACTTCACTACAATAAAAGAGGGAATTTAATATATTTTAAATTTAATAATCAGAGACCAATAAAATGTGTTATAACGAGATAAATAGGATATTAAACTGAAGGTTTAACCCCCCCCCTCTCCGCCAATAATTATAACGATTTTTGAAAAAAATTTATTTTTGATATCATTAAATGCAACAATTTTCTAATTCCATCAATGTTCAAAACATGTTAAATTTCTATGTTCGAGTTTAAGAATGGACACCCGGTATAATAATAATTAAACAAATTATTTTCCAAATTCTTTTTGAATAAACTGAAATTGGAAACCCCATTGCTCTTGGCCTACCTGAGAAGAATCATTAATTCGTAACATATTTTCGCGGAAATCAATTATTTATTTAATTTAACTTGATTATTTTTAAAACCTAATGAAGTTATGGCGTTGAGTTGGTGCAAATTTCAGGTAACGCAACCGAACGGATTCAATCATTTGTCGTTACAGATTGCTGGCAAAATTACAGAACACATTTCATTGTTTTATTTGGCGTATTCAATTGTTTTACTGAACGTATTCAATTGTTGAATATGAATATACGGATATTTATTGATGCGGATTAATAAAACGCCCAGTAGATACGTTCAATTTCCTTCAACTCGAGAAACTATTGTTAAATTTTCCCAGAAACACAAATGTCGACGACATTGTGACAATTTTTTATTGTTAGTCGCACCTACTACTACGACAAAGGTGTGATAGTACCAAAGGATCCGATACTTCATTTTAATAAACTTCAATTTTCTTTTCATCAAGTGGGCTTTAAAAAGTCGTTACATAATTTTATTTAAATTTATGATAAATATGGAGTCGATAATTTAAATTTGCTATGTGTAGGAAAGATTTATCCTTCTAGTAAATCGACAAGTTTTCTGAGGCTTATTTAAAAAGTTTTCCGTCAGGAAATCGGCTTGGAAAAGTATTGCTCAAGTTTGTTTGAAATTTTGAAAATAAAATTATGGCGGATAAACAGATTTTATGGCGTTTTGAGTTTCTCGACTTAATTAACATTCGAGTTAATTGGGCCTAAAGTAGCTTACATGCATGTGCGCTCTACCATCATAAGCTAGTGATAATGTGGCTATTTACATTTTGTAATTTGTGCATGACGATAAAGTCAACCAGGCATTGTTTTAGTTTGGTATTTAGTCTTCAAAGTTTACTCGCTCTATTTTATTATAAAAGTTTTTGATTGACTTCATTCGTGGTTCTTCTAAATGAACTCGAAGCAAACTTTTACGTTGTTTTGTCAACATACAAACTGCGATCAAATATTACATTTCTGAGATTGAGATAAACGCCAATCACAGCAGCAGACTTTTCCTTCAATAATTCAAAAGTAAAGTATCATTCGCAACAATTATAACCCCGAGGTTGCCCGCACGGGTTTGGGAATAATTTTTTTTTAATCACTTTATGTTGATATGATAGTATTGCATTCTAAGAACTTCAAACTATGAGTCAGAAAGACTGAAAGTACAGAGTGCTACTTTAGGATGGATATCATCATGTGGTAATAGTTTCCCAAAATAATAAATCATACACCACGCTAAATGCAAAATTCAAGCATTTGAATGAATGTTTCTAAATTTAAAAAAAGAAGTGGGCGTAAGTCGACGCTCTTTGCGTTGGAGTTTCCAAATTGAGAAAAGATTTTTCAACAAACGAAGCAGCCCACCTTACGATTTTCAAATTGTTTTTTTTCCAATTTATAGTTTATCCGAGTTTTATAAAGCGAAACTTCTTAATTTTTTATAACGATTTCAAAAATGGCTTACTTACCCCTATTCAATAATTAAATTAAAAAGTTTTAGCGCCCGTATATTTATTATTTATTTAAAGGTTGCAATCGAAAATTGATTGGTTTTTTTTGGGAGGTTTGTTTTATGAAACAGGATAATTGCGTGGATTATAAATATGTTTTATTATTAGTATTTCACTTGCCTACAATGTCGTTCCATAATTGGAAATTATCGATTTTTTTTTAATTATAAATGCTATTGGAAGTTCTTCGTGCGGCATGGATAGCGTCGAAATTACTAAATGCTGTGTTTCATAAATAGGTACCATAGCATTTTTATTTATTTTTAGATATTCAAATCTAACCTAAATTTCCAAGCCAATATTTAATTTATCAATTCTTTTGCTAACCTAGTCATTATTACATTGATCCTAATAGGCTATCGACCCAAATTTAATTTTAATGTTATTTTATATTTCAAATTTTGGTATGTAATCCTATACCTAAATCAATTGCTTTTCTAAATGTTAGGTAGTTACATCTCATTTAGGGGAAAGCATACAATGTTATCGACACACACGGGGTGTCACTTTACACGATCGCGTCGAGGGTTAAATTTTAGACACGTGTGGCTAAGCTGTTTTTTTATACTTCCTGATTTTCGATATTTTTTAAAGTTCCAAGAGTTCCTCTTCATATTATTTGCACCATCTGCTACATTTTGTTAAATAGAACAGTGACATAAACATGCATCCCTCCATATCCATGTGAACCTTATCGTTTTTTTGTTATAAAAAATGATGTGCGTAAGTGTAATTGGGCCCAGACATACACCTCACTATCAATTCGACTGATGACAGAAATGAGTGGACTGGCACACATTTTAGCTCAAAAATATTTATAAAACGACGACAGATCTATGAGCAGATTGGAAAAAATAATCTGTGGCGTAAATAAAGACTGCAGTGTAGTGCCAAGCATACCACGATAAATACGAATTTGAAACACCTAATATCAATCAATGTAGGAAGGTGAGGGGGAACTACCGCATAAATACCCCAGGGGCTTTTCCAAGAGCTTCACGTCCCCATAATAGTAATGATGATCACTACACGTCTGTCAGAGAGACCGGAGAACGAACATAAATTTGAAATAGCAAGATCCACGTGTGATTTTGCCAATTTACCCCCGAATTTCACGGTTCAAGCTACTTAAAAACAGAACACTCGGAAACAAACCCCAGGCGAAAAATCGGTATGGTTCTGTGTCGGAGACAGATCAAGTGATAACCGGAAATCACCTCATTAATTATATTTCCTAACATCTAACGTGGAATAGAACTATGAAGAAGAAGAATCACGAGAGAAAAAAGTTGTCCCGTGAATTTCAAAGAAATATTGATTATTGAGCTAGCAAAGATGAAATAGCGGTAAACCTATGAAGCAATTGCTGAAGCATCACCAAAAAGTTGTTTTCTCGCCCGAATTGTGTGAGAACTGCGAAATTCAATATTTAGCCTTCTTATTGAAAACAGAGCAGGGAAATACCGCATTTTGATAAGTAGTAGAAATTTTCTTTGAAAAATTCAACTTTCACAATCGATTAATTTTGAAGTTAAAAAGGAATATTTACTCTTTCTAGTCGCGTAAACCACATCTCTTTATCTTAAATGTCTTCTCAGATATCTCAATTCAACTGTAAAATGACATTAAATTCAAACAGCTAAAATTTGATGATTTGTCGTAGAATGCCATACACTGTAATGTAGTCATTTAAATTGGGGCGAATTTATCACTCTTGCCAACTGACATATCTCTGTCGGGTTAGGCTTCTGGTACATTAATTATCATTTGTCTGTGGTTGAAAATACATCATGTAATATGGAGCGGGTTCTTTGCAGACGTTTACTGGACGTTAAGAAAAAATCGAGTGTTTTCATTGGCTCTAACTGCATTGAGTTGACGGTTCAATCGGTTACCATGTCAACGGCACGGTTGGTTGTTTTTTGTTTTGCAATGCAGTGGAATTTTTGATGAATGAGGTGCAATTAATTATTGATACATTAGTCACGAACTTGCTGTTGATACGTATTATATGGGGCGAAAACTGGGAACAAACAGAATCGAATTTTAGAACTTAGTTCTCTCACATTACATACACAGGGTGTTTCCGAAAAACACCAACACACTTCAAATACTTTCAAAGGGTACCCAAACGATTTTTGATGTATTTTTATCTAAATATCACAAAAACTATTATATGGGTGGTAATTTTTAAATTATTTGCTATTTGAGGTGATGGGAATCACCTCTTTATAATTCAGGTCGACGATGTTTGTCTTTTTTGCATTTCTGAAAATTTCCATAATTATTTTAAAATTTTTGTTTTAATTAATTTTTCTAATTTCTCAAAATTCAAATTTTGGCGCTACTATCTATTTGCTATTTATTATCCACTTTCAACTATATTAAATATTGAAACAAGTATTTTCCTCATTCCGGCCCTACTTTCATTTAAAACATATTTAACAAAACTCTCCCGATATTATCTATAGCGAATCCCTATATATAAAGCGGGAGATATGTTCAGCGATACATACTAATATATGAGTCTTTTACTGAAAATGTTTACTTATGTAAAACTTGAAATGAAGTCGTTTAATGACTGAATTGTTTTTTGCAATGTGTATAATGTAATAAAAGAGCTTTAGTTTGTGTGAATATTTTTCGGCCCTCAGAATAATTTAAGACGCGCATGAGTGAATTAACGAGATTATTTTGTCTTTATTGTCCAAAGACGATAAAAGTAGTAAATATTTTAAGACGAGAAAATCCTAGCCGCCGATCTCGAAACCCTATTTCAAACTGTATTTTCTTTAAATGAAACCAAAGTGAAAATAATAATTAAGGTAACTAAAAACCGAGGGGTCAACTGCTAGAGGAAATCATGTACAATTAACTTCACACTTCACGTATTTCATAATAATTCTCTATACTTTTCTTACTTTATATAATTCAACAGTAATTCACGGGAATTCACGTACTTCCCAGTAATTCACAGTACTCCATCAATAATTCACGATACTGCACCTACTTCATTATATTTCACGTACTTCATCAGTATTTCAGAGACTTACCGAGATTCAAAATTAGTGCGCTAGAGGGTGTTCCCCCAGACCCCCAGATCTAGTAGTATATTTTTTATCATAAGTAAACTGAATATTTCCCGTTGCCGAGGCACTGAAAGGTGTTCCACAACCCCAGACCCCCAGATTAAGTAGTTTATTTTTTATCAGGGATAAACTGAAAACCTTTCGTTGTGGAGACCCTCACTACTCCCTAGGAATGTACGGAATTTATAATTACGCAGTTTATAATTAATTGTTAGATTACGAATTAAGCACATTTACTTGGCCATAGCTAATTTTAATTAACTTGAGATATGCTTAAATATTTAATTCACTTATAATAAAAATAAATTATTTAAACCGGGGGGTCTAGGAAGTGTGAATCACCCTCTAATGCCTTTGGAACGGGAGATCTTGAGTTTACTTCTGATATAAAATAAACTACTTAATCCAGAGGGTGTAGAACACCCTTCAGTGCCTTTGCAACAGGAGATCTTCAGTTTACTTCTGATAAAAAATAAACTACTTGATCCGGAGGTCCAGGGGGTTCTGTATGTTCTGCAATGTTCTTTATTCCAAAATGTGTGCACTGGAGGGTGTTCCACACCCCCCAGACCCCCCGGATCGAGTAGTTTATTTTTTATCAGAAGTAAACTAAAGATATCCCGTTGCAGAGGCCCTAGAGTATCTTCCACACTCCCAGCCCCCCCGGATTGAGTAGTTTATTTTTATCAAAGTAAACTGAAGATCTCTCCTTGAGAGATATAACTAATTTTAAAAGTTTGGGATATGCTTATATATTTAATTCACTTTTAATAAAAATAAATTATTTAAACCGGGGGTCTAGGAAGTGTGAATCACCCTCTAATGCCTTTGGAACGGGAGATCTTGAGTTTACTTCTGATATAAAATAAACTACTTAATCCAGAGGGTGTAGAACGCCCTTCAGTGCCTTTGCAACAGGAGATCTTCAGTTTACTTCTGATAAAAAATAAACTACTTGATCCGGAGGTCCAGGGGGTTCTGTATGTTCTGCAATGTTCTTTATTCCAAAATGTGTGCACTGGAGGGTGTTCCACACCCCAGACCCCGGATCGAGTAGTTTATTTTTTATCAGAAGTAAACTAAAGATATCCCGTTGCAGAGGCCCTAGAGTATCTTCCACACTCCCAGGCCCCCCGGATTGAGTAGTTTATTTTTTATCAAAAGTAAACTGAAGATCTCTCGTTGCAGAGATATAACTAATTTTTTAAAAAGCTTGGGATATGCTTATATATTTAATTCACTTTTAATAAAAATAAATTATTTAAACCGGGGGGTCTGGGGGTGTGGAACACCCTCCAGTGCCTTTGGAACGGGAGATTATTAGTTTACTTCTGATATAAAATAAACTACTTAATCTAGAGGGTGTAGAACACTCTTCAGTGCCTTTGCAATAGGAGATTTTCAGTTTACTTCTGATAAAAATAAACTACTTGATCCGGAGGTCCAGGGGGTTAATATGTTCTGCAATGTTCTTTATTTCAAAATGTGTGCACTGGAGGGTGTTCCACACCCCAGACCCCGGATCGAATAGTTTATTTTTATCAGAAGTAAACTAAAGATCTCCGTTGCAGAGGCCCTAGAGTATCTTCCACACTCCCCAGGCCCCCCGGATTGAGTAGTTTATTTTTTATCAAAAGTAAACTGAAGATCTCTCGTTGCAGAGATATAACAAATTTTAAAAAGCTTGGGATATGTTTATATATTTAATTCACTTTTAATAAAAATAATTTATTTAAACCGGAGGTCTGGGGTGTGGAACACCCTCCAGTGCCTTTGAACGGAAATCATTAGTTTACTTCTGATATAAAGTAAACTACTTATTCCGGGGTGTAGAACACCTCCAGTGCCTCTGCAACGGAAGATTTTCAGGTTACTTCTGATAAAAATTAATTAATTAATCCGGGGGTCTGGGGTGTGGAGCACCCTCCAGTGCCTCGGCAACGAGAGATCTTCAGTTTACTTCTGATAAAAAATAAATTAAATTATCCGGGGGTCTGGGAGGTGTGGAACACCCTCCAGTGCCTTTGCAACGGGAGATCTTCAGTTTACTTTTGATAAAAAGTAAATTACTTAATCCGGGGGTGTGAAACACTCTTCAGTATCCAAATATTACAATGCAGGCAAACATATTAAAAGTTTGAAAATTTAGTAAAAACTCTCGGCTACCGTTTTAGTTTTTTTAAAAAATTATGAAATATTCCTAGGGGGTGTAAAAGGATAAAGCAAAATAAATTATGTATTACCCCAGCTAATTTTTAAATAATTCAAAAGCAAAAAGTTCAACCCAAAATAAAGAATGCACAATAGATTTAGACTTTTTTGAATTAAAAATTCGCAATGGAAGGGGATTGATGTTTATTAATTGGTGCTGTGATTGATGCTGTTTCTTTTTAGAATTTTCCGAAAAAATAAAGATTTAAAAAATGTTTTACTTAAAGCACTTCTTGTAATTGATTGTCTTGAATTTCTTTTTTGTTGTGTAGCCATTTTTTAATTTGATTTGTCTTGAATCCTATTTTACCTACTTTACACGTACTTCATGTATTTTACCATTCCTTTATGTACTTCACATGAGATTTCATGTACTTTCTGAGATGTGTACAAAAACTTCATCAGCGGTTAACCCCTCGCTAAAAACATTGGTTAACGATGAATCCAAAACGGAAAAAGTACTGGAGCAGGAATAAGTCTGGAAAGAACGGACGATGCTCTTACTATGACACCACGTTACTGTTTTCCAGGCAGAAATAACTACTATAACGGCCAAACCAGAGGAAATGGTAAAGGTCCCATGCAAATAGAAGAATGTGTATAATGACCAACAGTCAGGCAGCAATCAAGGGCCTGGAAAGTGTAAAGATACACCCCAAGACTGTAAAACGCTGCCTTCATGTACTAGTGACACTGGCATAGCACAATAGCTTAACGTTGAGGTTAAAACGATAAAAAAACTCCTTGTCTTCATCATATAAACAACCGCATGGGTTTTAGTTTTTATTATTTTAGAGTATTCACAGTTTCTTATTTGTATATGAACAAAGTTTGCCTGGTTTCACTTAAAATTCGTAGACGTTCAAGTTTTGCAATAATTAAAATTTACTGTTACGAAACTTTAATCTCTGATTAAATTTTAATTTACCTTTGTGAAACCGAGCATTAGACTTGAATCAAAACGCATTTTTCATCCTTGTGTACAAACAATACCTTAGTTCTTAGAATTTCTGATTATTTTCGAAGTGCGTGTTCACA
Source organism: Lycocerus yunnanus (assembly GCA_036346125.1). Lineage (NCBI taxonomy): Eukaryota > Metazoa > Arthropoda > Insecta > Coleoptera > Cantharidae > Lycocerus > Lycocerus yunnanus. The sequence goes on along the minus strand of JARFIX010000032.1, from coordinate 2,532,373 downwards.
AGTTTTGTATTACACAATTTACATAGTTTAAGAATTCGTGCCTTCTACAAGCAACCTCAAGGGCGAATCCAGCGAAAGTTCGCGGAGGCGGTTATTAATTTTTACAATCAAATTCAGGGAATCTGATTTAATAGTCAATAATAAACCAATAATTTATGTTTCTTTCATTTCAAATAAGAAATTTAGTAGTTGCCTAATTAGGTGCCTGGTTTCAGAATTTTCAGATGAGTTGAGAAGAAATGCCTTCCAGGCGAAAATGTTAGAGTTTTCAAGGAAAAATCGTAGTATAAGAATAATAGTTAGGGGTAGGCTACATGTGACTTCACCCTTTACCTACCTAGAAATTTAAAAACAACTTTCGAAAATAGCAGATCTTTTCTAAATAACTTCAAATATAAATTATACCTTGAAATTGTATGTTTTTAAAATCTAATTTATAAAAGGTCAACAGAGAATTTTCCGTCAACTGTATCTAAGCATTTGCAGCCCATAGTAATACTTTTCCAAATTTCTCTCAAAAAGCGTTTCGAAATACAGAAACCATTACAAAATCAATAGTCCAATTATTGTTAAATTGAATTTAAATTTATTAATCGAAACGTAAAAAAGAGAATTAACTATTTACTTTTCTAAAATCCCTAAAAGAACACTAATCCCGATTATCGATTTTCATGTTTGTTTATATGAATTATGAAAGAGGACATCGTTTTCTGCACATTCAAAAAAATTGCCTACGGCGGCGCCCACTATAAAAAATATCTCTGAAATGCGGCCTTCGCGAAATTATGGATTAATCTTCGATATATTTTTTAATGCTTCTTCAATACTTCTATCTAACATTTCTATAATATTTTTCTTTCTAATATTCTGTTTATAACTCATGTTGGCTTGTTGACTATGGGTATTCCATAATTGAAGAGCGTCTTTTCAAACTGTATTTTATTCACCTGGACAAAATTGAATTTTATACTCCATTACGCAGATAAAGAACCGATCTATCATCAACGTACAATTTTATTTTTAAAGAAATTAAAAAATTATTTAAATGAAATTTAATACAAAATAAAATTCTTGTACATTGATAGATCGAGTTTTTATGTGCATAATGGTGTATAGAACTCAATTTTGTCTACCTCGGGACGCTTCTCAACTGTAACTTTCAACTAAATAATACCAAAATTAAGTAGGTTTTACGCAACAATTAACGTAAGGTTGTTATATCGATCAGAATCGTAATAATTCGGATCACGTCTATTGGTTGAATTCAAAAACGGGACAACATCAATTATTACTAGACGAGACCGTAATTAGGAAGTATTGTCTGTTATATTGGTCAGTTCGCAATAAGGGGGTGGAGTCTATTGACCAGGACCAGGACGATGTCGTTATATGTCGACTTATAACGCCATCTCATAAACACACCGTGACCTATGAATTATTATGAAAATACTGCCAAGTATAGTTAATTGTTGCTGTAAAAAAACTTTATTCAAATGGCCGAACTTCAAAAGTACCTTCGTGATTCTAGAATGGCATTTTAGGTATCGAAAATATTTTTGAATTAGGGGTTGTTCGTCATGGTGTTATTTTAGAGCTAATTTTAATATTTTTTAAAGCTTTTTTCTAGGTGGGGGTTAAAATATTTATTTTCGGCGTAATACCTCTTTCTATAAGAGAAAGTTTTCAACTGCGGATGCTTGGACCGGGTTGGGGAATGTGCCTGCTAGTACACAGGATAATCAAAAGATAAAAATATTCAATGTTCTAGTTTATATCGAGGGGATTATAAACTAACGAGGGATTTATCAAGTAATGAAATTAATAAGCTGGGATAGGTTTTATGAATTTATTTCGCGAATTAATAATTTATTTATTTTAAATATACAGAGTAGTGGAAAAGTAACTGAATAGAAAGTTCCATTAGCTTTTCTTTTGCACGAACAAAAAAGTTGTATGTGTCAACAGTACACTTTGCGCTCTAAAGCTATTTTTCAGTGACTGATTTTATGCTAATAGACGATTAAGACATAAATCTACACTTTTGAGTGGTTAACCACTGGTTAGCTTAACCGGGCATTGTAAATGTGAAAATCTCGGATGTTAGAACTTAGAAGTATTTAGTGTAAGAGCAATGTGGCTCACATACATTAATTGTTAATGTGGTCCGCGTACTTCCATTTTATTGTTCTCATAAAAAAAGACAACTTATCTCTATCTGAATGCTACTTTAAGGTCCCTACACACAGTCCTGCGTGGCATGTGTGCCTATTGAATAATCCAAGCAAATAATGATGCTACTGGTGCGTCTAAATTAAAGAGGAACCAAACTTGGTGCTAAGAAATGCGGGTTCGGTCCCAAGTCTTTGAATTAATTATAAATAATAATATAGTAATTATAGAAGTGAAGCACAATTGCCTATGTAGCGCAGTTGCTAGGGTCGAAGCCAGATTGAGGAATATCTGAATTGGTGACTCCGATGGAATTTATAAGAAATATTAATTTTATCCCAGCTTGGGTTAAGGATACCACAAGTCACGACGACGGCTACTACATACTCGCAACCGACTTGGTTGCTAGGGGATGGGACTGCTGTAGCGGCTCCTCGCAGCATCTAGGAACATTTTTTCCTCGCTTAAGGAACAACCTCCCCAGCGAAATGTGAATTTAAATATCCCATCGTGTTTTATTAAGGATTCCCAATAATATTTTTTTGTTAAAATGAAGAAACATTACAATTATTTTATCGTTCTCTCGCCGTTTCTTAGTTCGGGATCAATTTGAATTTTTTATAAGGTAATTTATTAGGAAACGTTTCCGACGCCTGTTTTGTTTTCTTTTTCTATTATTTAGACACGTCGTGTATAATTTATTGTTTTTTTAATTTTTTAAAACGAGCAGTTTCGGTCTGATGGATTCGTAACCTATGTACCAGTGTTTATCGATTTTCAAATTGGGATGCTTATTATGTTGGGTGGGTAGTTGGGATAATTTAATTTTTAGACGATGATAATAAATCCAATTTGTTTATACGTGAGGATAAGATTAGCAGGTGGGATGATGCATTTCAAAAACACTAACAGTTGATTTTAAGTGGGCACAAAGGGTGAGAGTGGTTACTACTGTGTGCCCATCTCCATAGTTACTCCCGTCTCGACATCGCGTCAAGTAGTACGGCTCGGTTACATATTTCACCACTTTTGCTCTTTTAATTTGTACGAAAACGAATGGGAGAGAGTGAAACGGAGTTATTTTTGTTTATGAAGCTTTGGTGGGATACAAAATAGGGGACTTGGGAGTCCGCGAGGCTTCGGAAAACATGAATGCTGGCGCCGGATCAGTACGAACCAACATTCGAAAGGAATGCGTGCGATGTATTTAGTTTCTCGTTGTGAATTGGTGTTTCGTATTTTACGTGGTTTTTTTTTATAAAAATTAAATTTGGCGCTTCGGTATTGTTGAGTGTTTTATCATGTCGTTGAAGCAGTAACCAGGAATATCGTCGTTGTCGTTTTCGTCGTCCCGCATGAGTTTTTGTTTTTACCTATGCGTATTTTTATTATTAAAGGTGTAGTGCGTGTGGACGGTTTACCTACCTGCGGTGTAACAACAGGTGTCCAAAAATGTTCTTTCAGTGGTTTCGGACGTGCATTATATACTACGTTCAGGTATAAATAATTTCGTAACCGTTGAGGCTGCGATTCACAAAAATTAAATTGAAAGAGTGATTTTTCAAATTGAAAATAATGCCCAAATCGGCCTCCGCGATAGGTCGTTAAAATTCAACCGCGGATTTTGAAATGTCCGTTAAACTCAGTGGTGTGTATTTAGTTCCGTCACAAATGTTAACCGAAAAGAATTGTAATAACACCGCTGCAAAACCAAAAAACGTAGCCATAGTTGCGCCTCAACGAAGCAACAGTTTGGATTACCTAAATTTTGAAGAAAAACGACAACTCATCGCTTCGTCTTTATCGCTGTCCGATTTTTTGCACGTCGGAAGTAACACCAACAAGGAAATTAAAGAGATCAGCAAGGAAGGGGTGGCTACCGTAATTGTCGGTGAGTGCTCCAATTTTATCTATATCAACTACTTTCGACCAAATAATTTGCGTTATCTCCCATTCATAAAAAAATAATTAGAGATAAGAAGTGTTGAACCACTTAATTAGCTTAATCACAAATATAAACAATAAAATGCTTCATTCCAAATTTTCGTCTGTTTCGTTTATTCTGTGATATCTCCGTGGTATGTCAGAAATACAAGAAGTTGAAGGATATTAAAAGTTCAAGTCAAACACAGGCTTGGTTCAGATAGAATTTAACCTGTCACATTTTGTTAAGAGATGACACTAATTATTTAACTCTGCTTTTGACTACCTCCCTATTTTCAAAAACATTAACGTCAACATAGCCTTTGGTCATGGAGGTCTTCATCCTTGTTTAGTTCTTGGAAATCGCCTGAATCATTATATTCTATCAAAAATTCCACACTTTTTCATTTAGTTACAAAATTGTAGGGTTTGGATTATAAAATTTTGTTGATCTCATCTTCCAGTGAGATGTTCATTAAGTCAAGGACGAGCGGGTGACCTCCGGGTGAGGTGAAATTCTTAAGCTTTTGAGAGCCAAGTGTTGGCCCTGCCCCAACTTACATATTATCTTCTGCCGTAATATAACTTTTCACATAAAACAAGATATGATTTTGTAATCAGTAAAGAAGACTTATTACATTTCCTGCTCGTGCTATCACCAGAAATTTTTTGAAATATCAAATTGTTCAAGGCTACTTTGGAGTGATAAATCAAAATTGTCAGACGTTATAAATTCTAATGTTTATTGTATGTCTATCGCATGGCATTATCATTTATTGCTGTCCATTACCAAGGTGCTATAAATAGGTTTTCAGTGGGATGCTATGGTATTTATTACTCGATTTTACAATAAATCACAATGGACCTAAAATGATACCAAGATTTAATCATTTCGCGCTTCCTTAAGGCCTTTTTCGTCACAAAAATCATGTGAGTGGAAGTGCCAACATTTTTCGAAATCGGAATTCCTCATTCCTAAAATTTTAGTTTACTATCCAATAGTAATTTTAGGTTTATGTGCAAGATTTATGTTCGCTGTTCAGCCAATTTCAAAGTACATGGTCATTCAAAAAGATGATTTATTTTTATCTGACGGATCCACTTAACTTGCATTAGCAACTTTTCCTGCAGCGTTTTAGAGAAGAATAATTGTTTACTTTATTTCCATTGTGCCAAACACTGTCTACTAAATCAATTTATTCAATATTTGGACAATGATACGGGACAAGTGCATCATCTGGTTGACGGACTTTATCCGAAATCTAATGATCGCTTCCCATGACTAAAAGATGCATGCATACCAAATTTCAATTCAATTCGACGAACCGTTCGAGTGTTATCACCGTGGATAGAAAGCTCAAACACCTGTAACTTTGAACACTCTGTAGTTAGAGGGTGGTTCCGTTCGAGTTCCGAGGGGGGCTTGTACCGGAGAAAATCTGACCCGAAGGCAGTTTTTTCGGTAAGAGGTTCTAGGAATTCGAACTGTTTCTTCCCGAAATCGACTGCAGGGATCTCACTTGCCCTAAAATTCTAAAATTATGGGCAAGAGTTATGTAACTAACCCTGACTCGAAAGTACACTTTTTCCCATAGAAATGGCTTTACCAAACGAAAGCACAGAAAAATACAAGCTCTTTAAAGGCAAGATGAACTTACAAGGGGAGACTGGCAACTTCCCTCACTGAATTGATTCATTTTCATTGTGCGTGTAGGTCTTGTATTGGATTTCAACAGGTGCAAATATAAGGGCACGCTTCTTTGCCCATTTCGAGAAAACTGAATTTGAATAATTATATATTACTGATGAACTGCATAAAAATTAACATAAATTTGGTAAGTTGTTAATGGACATGCATAAAATTGCAAGAAAAACATATGCGAAGGGTACTGGGATATCATCCAGCTCCTGCCCATTTGTTTTTTTATTTATTTGATTATTAATTTCCCCCAGTATAATTTCCCTAGCCATCGTTCTCAAGAAAACCAAAGCGCTATAATAAGCCCTACACATAATCTGTAAACATTAAATGTTTTACCTTTCAGCAGTGAGGCACTAGAGGGTGTTCCACACCCCCCAGACCCCCCGGGTTTGTGCAGTTTATTTTTTATTAGTAGTAAATTGAAGACATCACAATAGTAGTAATAGAAAAAATCTCTAGAAACACTAATTAATCCTAACTTTAACAAGTCACACTCAAGTAACTAATATTCCAATTAGCTCAAATTATAAACCAAACTTTTAGAGACCGGGGAGTCTGGGGGGTGGAGCACCCCCCAGGAACACTCAAACTGTGATCCATAAATTTGCAAACTTATGGTTTATAGTATTAAGCGATAATGGTGAAAGTTTTTAGCACAAAAAATATAAAGCAGTGACCAAGAATTGGGGGGGGGGGTGATTATGAATTCCCCCCAGTATAATATGTCATCGTTCTCAAGAAAACCAAAGCGCTATAATAAACCCTACTAATAATCTCTAGACATTGAATGTTTTGCTTTTCAACGGTGAGGCACTGGAGGGTGTTCCACACCCCCCAGACCCCCCGGTTTCTGCAGTTTATTTTTTATTACTAGTAAATTGAAGACATCAGCATAAGCGATCTAGAAAAAATCTCTAAATAAACTAATTAATCCTAACTTAACAAGTCACACTCAAGTAACTAATATCCCAATTAGCCCAAATTATAAACCAAACTTTTAGAGACCGGGGTCTGGGGTCTCCCCCCAGGAACACTTAAACTGTGATCGATAAATTTGTAAACTTATGGTTATTAGTATTAAGCGATAATGGTGAAAGTTTTTAGCACAAAAAATATAAAGCAGTGACCAAGAATTGGGGTGATTATGAATTCCCCAGCATAATATGTCATCGTTCTCAAGAAAACCAAAACGCTATAATAAACCTTACCCATAATCTGGAAACATTGAATGTTTTACCTTTCAGCAGTGAGGCACTGGAGGGTGTTCCACACCCCCCAGACCCCCCGGTTTGTGCAGTTTATTTTTTATTAGTAATAAATTGAAGATATCGGCTTAACCAATCTAGAAAAAATCTCTAGAAACACTAATTAATCGTAACTTTAACAAGTCACACTCAAGTAACTAATATCCCAATAAGCCAAAGTTGTAGAGACCGGGGGTTTGGGAGAGTGTGGAACACCCTCCACTGCCTCACTGCTGAAAGGTAAAACATTCAATGTTTACAGATTATGAGTAGGGTTTATTATAGAGCTTTCGTTTTTTTGAAAACGATGGCATATTATACTGGGGGGAATTAATAATCAAATAAAGTAAAAAAATTGGCAGGAGCTGGATGCGATCCCAGTACCATTCGCATATGTTTTTTTGCTGTCTTATGCAATTCCATTAACAACTTACCAAATTTATGTTAATTTTTATGCAGTTCATCAGTAATATACAATTATTCAAATTCAATTTTCTCAAAATTGGCAAAGAAGCGTGCCGTTATACTTGCAGCTGTTGAAGTCCAATACAAGACCTACACGCACAATGAAAATGAATCAATTCAGTGAGGGGAAGTTGCCGGTCTCCCCTTGTTAGTCGGATTTGTAATAAGACCACAATTTAATTTTGAAAATTACAATTTTTTTCATACGAAATGCATGTAGTATATAAAATGCCAAATATGGCATACATTGTATTGATGGTTCGTGTGGCTGGGTCCGCAGTGGCAAGCGGTGGGGAGATACAGTCGCTCCTGACCTCAGTTGCCAGATTAGGCGATTTATCGCAAATTGGGGACTTTTGGAGATATTTTGGGATTAATTGTTTTCAAAAATCGCAAACCGCAATTTGGGCGTTTTCTGAGAAATTAAGTTGGGGTGTATTACGATAAATAATCTCCACTAACCACTAGCTGGTAGGGCATTAATGGATGACCCACCGATGGGTACAGTGCTGGTCATAGATAAGAGAATTTCGGTCTCTATCTCTATAGGAGCCAGGTCTGGTCCTACAAACAAAATTTAAGATTTCCCGCTGCTACCCCCCGCCAAGTAACTAGCAACTTGGTCAAGTTTTCAAGTCAAGTTTTCTTGACGTTGATTATAAAGTCACAAATTTTTTTTTTATTATATTAGTTTTTTTTATCTGAAATAATATTAATATAATAATAATTAATTTGTTTTATGTAGTTTACGATTATTATTAATTTAATTTTTTGCTGAAGGAAGCTGCTGTTTCATTCTATTTAATTATTTAAAATTATTTTTATTTAATGTCCGGTTTCACAAAGGTTAGTTAAATTTAATTTTGGCGCTGTATAATCAATTAGTTGCCCTTTTGGTCGCTTTTTTAGAGTTGGCGCCACAGCTTTCTAAAATCTGGCAACACTGTCCCTGACATCCGTCGGGTCTACATCCACACCTTGGCGGGTTGGACCGTTCTTGGGGGATGTTTTTAATGAGTAAAGCGCTTGTCAAAACCGCTTGTAGCGCCCGGAGCAGAGGCTGCGAAAAGTGGGTTTTGACAAACGCAACTACGTCAAGACTCGAATTCACCTTAAAGTGAATTTTTTCCGAAATATGTTGACCCACAAATTTTTTTTTTTTATGTGTTAATTACACCCTCATCTTTCATAATTCGCTGTAAAAACCGAGATTCTGGTATTTTTACTGTGGCCATAACCTATTTTAATTTCGATTACAGTTCAAAAGAGCCAATGGGAAAATTGTATTCCATATTAATTTTTAAAGCCGTTTTTTAACCAAATTTGTGAATCGTCCGCAAATTTTATTTTTTTTTATATGTATATCTTTCATAATTTACAAAGAAAATGTTGAAAATCGCAATCAGGGTTGATTAACTCTCGCCAAATTGTAATAAATTCTCAATTATTTCCAAAATTGCCTAAAAATCTTAAAATTGAATTACACTTGGAACAAATCAATACTTTTTTGATCTTAGCTTGATTATTGAATATTACTACAAGAACGGATCCAGTCAAAGTTTGTGAAGAAGTAATATAAATTTTTACAATTAAATCTAGGGAATCCCACATTTTAAATTTCTTTTACGTAATAGTAGACATTAACGGAACTGTGGTCCAAAAAACCTAATTTTATATCTTTCAGTCAATAATTAAGAAATTTGAAAAACATTTGTTAATAATTATTGATATTAATTATAGGGGCGAGGTTTCAGAATTCTCACGCGAGGATGATTTTCTGATAATCTTTTTGTTCCGAAATACAATATTACCGATTACTATTGATTATGTAGTAATTTAACAGAAAATTAGAGTGTAGAAATTCAAATTACCCCAGAATTAAATGAAATGTCCAAAATTTTGCAAGATTTTGAAAAATAGAATTAGGGGCTGGGTAGTATTCCAAAAGTACTTGACTTATGCCCGATTTCTTCACCTAGAGATATCTCTTAGAAAATCTATTCATTAGATAAATTAACAAAAAAGTAACCAAAGCAGTAAAACAAAACAATCAGAAATATGATTGGCTACTTCGTTAATTTATCTTATAGATAGATTATCTAAAAGATATCTCTAGGTTAAGAAATCGGGCATTATTCTACTTTATATTATGTGCATTACAGACAGATAGATTTTCCTAACCTCAACATTATTTTCAACCATTTTATATATATTATAATCTTAATTTCGCAGTTTCAGGAAATTTAATGATGTTTATTATCGAAGTAGGAGGGTTCTTCTAAGCACGTATTTGTTTCAGAACTTATACCCAATTAATTTGAATGCTAGGATATAATATGTATTATTTGAAGAGAACCATTTTCGGTATAAAAAACCGTCTAGGAGCGTTTAAATTTCGTTAACGACAATGACGTCAAAATGAAGCGCCCCGTCTACAAACCAGATTTGATTGAATTTTCAGAGATTGGACGAAATAAGGGTAGAACAATTTTCTTTTATATCGTCTAATCCGATTGTAAGTTCCCTATCCAATTTGTCTTTGCGACGCAGATTAGCATATCGACATGGCATAATATAAATTACGGGGTGTCCAACGCCACATTTTTCTAACGACTTTGTACATATTTAAATAATAAATCAACAGTTGTTAGTAACATTGTAAAATAACAATAAAATTTATGGGTTTGGTATTTTTAACAAACACAATGCAATTTTAATAGATTCGTTTTTGTTCCACTAACCCATATCGCAGTTTCCGAAGTAATTTACTATATTAAACGAAAATGTCGTAAATGTTTTTGTTAGCGCTTATTTTTATTAATAGAATATACTTAAGTTATTTAAAAGAAAGCAGCAACAAATTGAAGTTCCATTATAAACACATTAAAAGTTCATTTAAAAAGAAACAGAAAAACCATAACGTAATAAATGAATTCTGACAAGAAAATTAATTTTTTTTGTTTATAATTTGAAACCGGCAAGCCAACGATAGGAAAATATCTGGTGGTTATAAATAATAATTACGAAGGCTGCAAACTGTGAGCGAAATTAAAACAATAAAAATTAATTTGATTATGGTGTGCGTTTCTTGGGTTGTTGGTTCGCTGAATAGATAAATTGCTAGGACAAACCCCGAGGACGAAGTTATAATTGTCCTACCACCATATAAAATGTTTAACGTTTTTATTTTACGCCCCCCTGTTTTCTACTCTTTTAAGCGATATTTTGTACCGTCTAATTATTTTTCTGCATTTGTTATCCTGCAAGAGTGTCTAGGATTTTAAGTCTTTTAAAACTCATAAATTTTATCATCCTTTATTTTTTCCGGGTTCATTTGGTTGGATTTTTTTGAAATAATTAATCGAGAGTAATATTTTTTTTTAATGCTGGTGTACCTTCTGCGGCGCGGTCAAATATATATGCGTTATTTATGTTTTGATGTATCTGCAGGCACACACAAAAAAATGTTTGTTTTAAAATTCCAAATTAGAAAAATCTATTTTCGTTCCTTAATTTTATTTATTTAACAAAGTACGAGGTAATTCTTAGTGAATAAGTCGTTCTTGGCTATTGTGCTTTGATATTTATTTTCTCATAAAAATGGCATGGCCCAGCGGTATTATTACATTTTTGTGTTTTGTTATTGGATGGAATTCGCATTAATTTATAAACTAACAAATCGATACCCACTAGAGAGAATTTTGTTTTGGAGAGAAAGATTGAATTGGATCTGAGGAATGCCAGATACATGGCAATTTACAAGTGCTTGTTGTCTAATACGCCGAGAATGTAATTTAATTAAAGTTTTTATGGAAAAACAAGGAAGATGTAATTTCGAGTTGTATGAAATTTTTATTCTTAACATGTACCAAAGTCGCTTTTATCTAAATGGAAATTGTGGTGGCTGTTTTTTTCTAAATCGATAGCTAATTGCAGAGTAAATTAAATAAGGAGAGCGGAAGAGACCATGATGGAACATCATAACCAGCGTACTAATAATTTTATGTTTCGTTCGACTTGCCATCGGGGTCGTTTCAAGGAAATGTATGTTACTTGATGTTACTATTACTAGTTAGCAGTTATTATCACATTTTTATAAATACTTTGCATTCTTTACATGCTTTCTAATTTCATTTTTATATTTACTACGTTTACTATTTTAATTAATTGCGTATTTATAGTCTTCGCATTTTGTTCCGCCCACACGTTTTGAAATACAATTTTCTCTGGCGCCCTATAATTTATTCTCGTGTTGCCCACTCGAAAATAAAATGGGTAAAACTAAATTTAACCCAACACTAACATCGTAAAACCAGTCGACTTTCTAAGACGAAGTGGAAACTGAATGAAAACGTATAATTTTAAATGGGAAACAAATTGCACATTAGAAAACGTCAGGATTTCTACTAAAAATTAAATAATAGCAGTGATTATATGTGATGGAAAAGCAGATGTTGACAAAGAAGAAAAGGTATGCTTTTTTAATTTGGACCTACCCTACTTTTACAAAACTTCATTGTAATTATGCACAATGCCTACGAACGATTGTTGGAGTACATATACTGATTTTTCTGCAAAAATGTCATGGTCTTCCTACTCAAAAAAATGGAGTAAACCAAACCTGCATTTGGATTGTTACAAAAATAAAGATATACTTTTCGGGATAATAAGGTGAGATTTAATAATAAAAGTCAAAGTAAAGCCGATGCATAAAATTTGATAATGAAATCAGGTCTTACCCAGATAATGTTGAAATTTGAAACTTTCAATAATTCTATTGCATGTAGGACTGTTTTTCCAGTTTCGCATACCGTACTGTGGCAATTTAAATTTTATTTACATTCTTATTGTTACACATTATCGTGTGAGTGGCTAGATAATCTTAATTGTTTCCGTATTTTTTTTACTCGAGTTTTGTTGACATGGGAAACTTTTGTTAACGAACAGGAAGGTATTGAAAACGGCTAAATATAGCTTGTTGCAAATTATTAATTATTCTGTCTCATTTTATTGCTAATTTAGATAACTGTTTAATTATTGAATTCCTATTAGGCATTCAGTTATAGAAATAATTTGCGTAATAATAATGCTATGCGTGGAATGCTTTAAATTGTTATAATAATGCGATACACCTTGTTAAATTATAATTGGAAAACCTTTTAGTTACTTTTAGTTTCACCTTCTTCAGTTATTTTATTATTGAGAAAAAGAGCTAGAGAACGGCAAATTTTGTCATTTCACTTCATAGTTACGGTTCACTTTCACTGTCATTCATTTTTTCACTGATGCGACCTTTTAGATATGTAGTCTTGTCTCTATCACAAAGCTATTTAATTATGATACATATACCGGGTGTTCATTTTAAAACTTTCAGCAATTAATATCTCAAAAACCAAAAGTTAGATGAAAAAATGTTTCGAACGAAAGTTGTATGATAGCGAGGGGGACAGAATATGGCATAATTGTTTTCTTAATTTATTGACCTTTTCAAGGTCATTTGAAGGTCAACTTTAGTTTTTTAAATGGCACCTTAATTTTTTTTAGCAGATTAATATTTTGCATGAAAAAATAAACAACTTTTGTTGGAAATTTTTTTTTTTATCCCACATTAGGATTTTCGAGTAAGATGCGTTGAAACAAAATAAAAACATTTTAATAAACTGCAGCTGATTATATCGAAATTTATTTTTTTAAAAGTTAGAAGGCTGTTATTGCTTTTGTTATTATTCAACTTGAATAATTTTAGGACAATGAAAACAAAACACTGTCAAAACAAATAAATTGACATTAGTTTCTTCAACTATTGTTAGTTTTGTGATTTTCAGTGAGTTTTATTTTTCCCGTTCGCTTTAGATCTGATAAAAGTTCGCAATTAGATCATTAAAATGGTTTATACTGTAGAAGAAAGAATCGAATTAATTTTCTTGTACGGAGCTCAAAATGAAAATGCTGCAAGAACTGCAGAATCTTATAACGCGAGACAACCTGGTAGAAATGTCTCTCATAGGTATGTTATAGACCTTGTTTCAAAATTTCGGGAAACAGGATCCGTCAAAATAAAACACGCAAGAATTCTACTAGAATATTGGATGACTTAGCTCAAATTGAAGTTATAGGCCATTATGCTTCAAATCCTAATAGTTCGGTGCGTGAAGTTTCTGCTATTAGTGGTCTATCAGTGGGCACTGTTCATAAGGCGCTAAAATTGCATAAATTTCACCCATATAAAATGCAGATTCATCAAACTTTGACCGAGGATGATCCAGACAGACGAGTGGAGTTTAGTGAAGAAATGCTTCAATTATTAACTACACATCCACATTTATTGAAATCGACTTGTTTTTCTGATGAGTCAACCTTTTTTAAATGGATTTGTCAATAAACACAACTGTCGATATTGGTGTGATGAAAATCCTCATGTGTTTACTGATGGACATACACAGTGGCCGCAGAAGGTAAACGTGTGGCTGGTATACTTGGTGATACAATTATTGGACCATTATTTATTGATGGAAATTTAACAGGTCAAAAATATCTAGAAATGCTTGAAGATACAATCTATCCTTTAATAGTTGATGCGTTAGAAAGTCAAAGTGACGAAGAAGGACACCTGGAGCTCGATGAAACTGTTTTGCATTTTCAACAAGATGGCGCACCTCCTCACTATACTATTCCTGTTCGAAACTGGTTAGATGATAAATTTCCAGGGCAGTGGATCGGCAGACGAGGACCGATAGAATGGCCAGCTAGGTCCCCTGACTTAACTCCTCTTGATTTCTTTTTATGGGGACATTTAAAATCTGTAATTTATGATACAATACCAGCTAATATTGAAGAGTTAAAATTGAAGAGTTTAAAATATAAAGAGGTAAAACTTTTGAAAATGTTAGAAACGAGTTTCAACAAAGGCTGTATCATTGTTTAGCTGTAAATGGGAACATTTTGAAAACTTGTTATGAAAACACTCGCTTACAAACATTTTTCTACTGTTTAATACTAATAAATAGCCTTCTAAAACATGTAAATATTAAATTTTGATTAACAATGGTTAGTTGATAATAATGTTTTATTTTGTTTCAACGCATCTTACTCGAAAATCCTAATGTGGGATAAAAAATTTTCCTACAAAAGTTGTTTATTTTTTATGCAAAATATGAATCTGCTAAAAAAATTAAGTGCCATTTAAAAACCAAAGTTGACCTTCAAATGACCTTGAAAAGGTCAATAAATTAAGAAAACAATTATGCCATATTCTGCCCCCTTCGCTATCATACAACTTTTGTTCGAAACATTTTTTCATCTGACTTTTGGTTTTTGAGATATTAATTGCTGGAAGTTTTAAAATGAACACCCGGTATGTTGGGTTCAACACTTACACAATATTATGTATTCTGTTAGATTTTGTTCAGCTTTAATATATCAAACAGGGAATATTTTTTTCTTGGGGTATACGTTATCTCGAACTTTGTTTCTGAATTGAACAGCAGCAAAAGATTTAGACATGACTGATTCTTCATGTATTAGGAAACTTGAATAAACTTCTTCAATGATGCTTTATTTTGCTCCAACGAACAACACTTCGCTTTGTGGTTTTCTAAATGTTTAATTAAGAGATTTAAACTTTTCGCTTGCCATAAATTTTACGTGCCTCGTAATAGGTATTGAACCGACAGGTTTTTCTCTCGTATGAAGTCACTTTCAAATTAATAATGGGTAATTGCGCTTTGACGTTTAACAACTCCATAAATACTGTAATTGTAGATGTAAAGGCTATTTATTAATTTAACCTTGGATGTATTTGTTTGAATTTTTATTAAATAGGCACGTGTTATGTAAACAAGCTATTTATTCCATATTAAACATTACTAATACTTTGTTTTTGTCACCACAAATTATTAGGAGATTCCCAGCATTTTTCCTTCCCGTGCATTGAGAAATTACGTCCTTTCATAATGTATCATCGTGGTTTTGTGGTTGTCAAGTGGAGGCCAGAAGGTTCGATTAGATTTTTTAAATTGCATTATTGACATTTTTACGTACCTCAATCACCGACAAATGAGAAATAAATCCCAGGTCTGACCCAAGTAATACTGAAAATTCTGAATCGTTATCACTCCAAGTGAGTGATCCACCGACAATATTTCGGGCATTTCTTTTTCCATCAAATCAAATAATTCTCATTTCGATGAAATACAATGCCACATTATGTTTGTCGAAGCGTATGCTCCAAAACATCTTACAATTGATTCTGTGACAGGCTTTCAGCTATAGAAAACCGATCCGTCATTACTGAATTATAACCTCGAAAGGAAACTTTAAAGTCTGCAGGTGCTTACTACCAAATTTTACTTTCGGAACCCACACCTGTCTCTTACTTTGTAGTCCTCAATTTATTTTGTAATGCATTATACAATTTGTCCTGGGGTAAATCTAATTTACCGCGACAAACCTGTTTCTTCGTTGAAGTTTTGAGTAGGATGCAGTATAGGCCACTTACCACGGTACGGATCCATAACACCACTCGAATCGTACTTCAGGTCCTCACTCTCTTCTAAAAATAAGAGGATAATAATTTGTGAGAATCTCCCGACTATTAAATGCCAAGCGTTTGTCAGATTTTGAAGGTCAATTAAGTTTTTGAACTTTGGCTAATTATAACTCGAGAAAAATCGTGCATAGGGGTCAATATTCTTCCAATACATAGTCGATGCCATTTTCTCGCTCATCTGTTGTTGTTGAAGATGTGGTGAAAGTGTAATTAGCAAAGAATAATTGTAATTGGGAAAAATTTAACTTCGAGGAAGAGAAAGGTGCCTCCATACGATTAATTGTGGTAGGTACAAAGAAAATCATAAATGGTTAGCCTTGTTTGTTAGTTGGACAACAGGAAATTCTAGTATAATAGAAGGGAAACACTAATAAACTTATGGATATTTAACCTCTAAGTGGTCAGGGTCAATTTAATGCACGCTGACGTTGATACGTAACCATGATGTGTATGGTATCGTAATACTGTTGGGAAAATATTGTTTTATTTTGTTTGATGATGCACGACGACGAAGGCGATCGATTTTATATAATATCCCTGAGAGTGTTTCAGCGATGCACTTCTGGTGCACTTGGAGAGAATATCATCTCCATTACGGTGTGGCTGATGAAAATCGCTAAAAGTATTCGTCGCACCTTTTTTCACCTTAAGGTTAACGGAAGAATTAAATAAACCGTAGTCGCGAATATATAAAATAAATTACACAATACATCTTAAAAAATTGGCAAGGAAATCTAATTACATAAATAGGTCATTCATTTGTGTAAATTGCGTGTTCGAGTATCTTTCTCCTTTATATCGAAGGATCGTGCGTTTTATCGGAAAATTTATATGATCAAGTTTGTGGTGTTATCTATTAAACCGGTTCGCATACCATGGAAAGGATGGAGCATGAAACCTCAGGTATTCAGTTAATCACTTAGCTTTACCCCCAGTCGCATTGGCGATACAGCCGAGTGCATCGTGCGCTACTGTTTGCTGCAACTGACGGGAGCATATTGTCATGTAAAGGGAGCCTGTACACCAGAGAATGGGAGTGGGTGATTGATCGATCTAGGCAATAATTTAGCTACTGTTGAAAAAGTACGTTTATCGGGGGCTATTCTACCGTACAATCCAAGAACCTAGTGAGTCGAATTACTAAAAATTGATGTACTAGATACAATCATTTTTGATGAGTGATGATAACTTGACTTTCACAACGAACTTGCCTATTTTCATTTAAACTAACGATATATTTTGATGGTACAACCGGGGTTATCCGTTAAGGGTAGGCCCCATCTTTGTTTAAAATTGATATCCCCTTTGAAAAATAGCAAGTGCCTTTTTCTAAATGTCATAGTGAAAATATCAAAGAGTTTTTTAAATTATTTCGAAAAATAAAAATAATACGCCTGTTTTTTTTATTTTTCGAAGTTATTAGCAACTCGACTTACTAGGTTTTTTGATTGTACTATTTGCACTGTCACTGTTGTAATTATCAGCACATCAGTGACGGGCATGTTGTGGCAAATCAAAAGCTTTGTTCGCATCTCAAAACTGATGACTAAAATTATCATGCCGCTTATTGCTTAGCGTGAGTGGCGCCACGCAGCCGGCCAAATTGAACTGTTTACATACCAAGTATGCCAGCATTGCACCAGCAAAAATTATAATTATAATCATTTCGATTAGGTAATTTAAAAAAGCGTGAGGTTTTTTAGGCTCTAAACCAACGATCCTTATCCGGTGATTGTGAACCCCCGGGGCCGCAGTTATTAATTATTATTAATGTTAATATTTGTATACTATATATAATATAATTATTATTAATATTATGAGTTCATGTTAGCGAAAAACATGGTTTACGCGGAGGGTTAAATAAATATTTATAGGAATAACACTTTATTTCTTAAAGCCTCACCACACGGACAAACTTTATCGCCAATGTCGTAGCCAACCCATTACCTTTGAGGAGGTCACTGTGTTGGCAAACACTTTAAGCTTCCTTATCAGAAAATAGAATTCAAGCGGTGGTCGTCCGAACAATGAGCGCGTTGTTCAAAATATAACAGCTTTGCATTTATCTTCTGATAAGGAAGTTCGTTAAAATGTTTGCCAACACGGTGACCTTCTCAAAGTTAACGGGCTGACGACGGCATTGGTGATGAAGTTTGCTCGTGTGGCGAAACTTTTAAAATTATTACAGGGATTAAATCTAGTGGTTTGCGATATTTTGAAGGGGGTCCGTGATAAAAAAAAAGGTTAAGAACCACTGCTCTGAAGCATGGACTTAAAAGTCGATGACTGAGTCGGCGAAACCAAGCAATTTATAAAAAATATAATGCAATAAAACTTTTAAACTTTCGTTTATTTATTTTTAATTAAATAAAAATGTTTATGATGAAGTTCTGTTAACCACTTGGTGGTTTATTTTGGAGTGTTCAACTTCAGGATAGTTACCAGTCCCCTCCTTCCAAGTCCATCTTCTAAATCAAAATCTATCAATATGCTTCGGCATTTTCAGTATTTTAGGCAAGGATATGGAAAATCTTTACGTGGGGGAAGGGAGTTGCGCAGGTAGTAGTGTGTTAGTAGATCCCGGGGGTCGTCTTCTCCCAACGATACATTTTTAGAACAGTTGGAATCTCGTTAATCCATTCATGCGCGTCGGTTCTCCTTCCCATGTCCGCTTTAAAAACAACAATCCGAAGGGTTCTACAGAATTCCTGTGCAACTAGGACAAGGGGAAAATTTTAAAGGGGCGGCAAAATCATCAATCACATTAGAAAATATTAATGGAACCCAAAAATATTTAATAGTACAAATGAATCATTTTCTGAATTGGTGACAGTTAAGATACTCCAATCTGGACTTTTACGATTTTTAAAGCGAATTATGAAAGATGAGGGTGTAATTAGCAGTAAAAAAATAAAATTTGCGGTTAGTTCACAAATTTTGAAAAAATGGCTTTAAAAATCACTTTGAAATGCAATTTTCACAAAGGCTTTTTGAACTGTAACCCGCCCATCGAAATTAAAATACGTTTTGATGACAGTTAAGATACCCGAATCTGGATTTGTAAAGCGAATTATATAAGATTAGGCTAATTACTAATAGATGATAAAAATTAATTTTGAAAAAGGACACTTTTAGGGCGAATCTGAGATTTGCGTTGGTTGCGTTTGTCAAAACCGACTCTCCGCTTCGGTCCCCTTGGTTTTGACAAACGCTTTATTAACTAAAAATATCCCTCAGATTGGTCCTACTCGACAAAGTGTAGATGTTGACTCGACAGATAACTTGGGAGCGACTGATAGCTCCTCCCCGATTGTGTGTGTTGACCCAGGTACAACGCACGTACTGGTGATAGAATATATTCCGTATATGGCATAATATTGCAATAATGCTCTTACATGTGTTTCTTGATTTTCAAGTTTAAATTGTGGACTTATTAAAGGATTCATCCAATTTATTCTCGCCTTAAATGACTTATAAAATAGCCCTCTTTCGTTTGGTGAAGCCATTTCTATAAGAAAAGTGTACTTTCGAGTTCGGGAATTTTAACTCGAGCCATTACTATAATTATTTTAAAAAGTTTAAATTTTTCATTAAATGAAGTTTTAATAAAATTTTTTTTAATTAATTTTTCCACTTACATTTATTATATTGTTAAAGATATTGTACAATCACGTTTAGATTTTCCTAAATCTCATTCAATTATCTGGTGGATTTTTATCTTCGTTCAATTATTAGGGCCAAGTTTAACTGATGAGATTGGAAAAATCGCAACATGATTGTCCAATAATGGCTTGAAATACAATGTGAAAAATTTATTGATTGAATATTATTAAAACTTCACTTAACTTTTTAAAATATATAATTTCGCAAATTAATAAATCATTATTATTATATATTAGTTTGGATATATTGCACTGGTGATGCAAATCTAATGTTATTTAAAGAAAAATGTAACGAGAACTGGGCCTCGAAAATCAAATTCTATAGAAATGGTATAATATTATGAAAAGAACATAATTAGAAATATTATAAACTAAGGATGATTTAAAATTTTCACGTTTAGGCATTAAAACTCAAAATTGAAATACGTATCCATGATAGGCTACATTTGAACCTCAAGCCCCGCCCATTTTGAATTGTTTGTAGCAATTTTACAAAAATTACGTATTTTATCACTTTTTTGATGCAGACGTCACATATGTGTACTGTTATTTGAATAAAACTTGGAATTGCATCGATTTAAGGAGTATTTTCTAAAAAATCACTTTTGTGTGAATTCGTTTCTGAGGTGGTTGCACTGTCAAAACCTATTCTCCGCACCGCCCTCGCCCTCCGGGGCTCGGACGGGCTTCGAACGGTTTTGACACGTGCTAAACTCATTAAAACATCCTTAAGCGGCTCCAACTCGAAAAGTTTCCAAGTTGACGCGGCGGATCTCAGGGAGCGACTAATCCCCACTTTTCGATGCTCTAGTAGGCCCCGCCCAGCACCTTTCCATGCATATTGAAATGCACGTACTGGCATGAAAATGAATAATTTGCCCGATTTCGTGATTTTCAAAATCGATTTTTGGCGTTATTATTGCAAATATCGAATTCATCCTTAGTACATTCCACTCGTATTAACGTTCTCTACCTAATTCTAAAAAAACATTTGTAAAATAATCACAGGGAAAAAGGCCCAGTTGGCGTACTTGAACCAAAAAATGTAACGAATTTGTAACTCATACTCAAAAATATTTTTTTCAAATGTCAAAAAGCTTGACTATGTATTCAATTTTCTGATCTCAAGTTTCACCTTTTGATGAAAACAACTGTTTAAAGTAGGTACTTTAGGTTACTCTCTGTATTTGAACTAAACATTTTATGCCGTCCGCCGCCGGCAGTAATGACAATTTTAATTAGATATACAATAATTTTACATTTCGAAAAAGAATTGTAGGTTTGGCTAGAGTTAATAATCCCGAACTCGAAAATACACTTTTCCTATAGAAATGGCTATACCAAACGAAAGAACACAAAATACAAGCTCTCTAAGGTGAGGATCAATTTTGGCGGAGTTGTAATAAGGCCACAATTTCATTTTGAAAATTGCAAATTTCCCATAAGAAATACATGTAAGTGTATTAAAATGAAAAGGTATCATTTATTCTGTTGGCGGTACGTGTGCTGTGCCTGGGTCGACAGTGACTAGTGGTGGGTGATACCAGTCGCTCTCAGAGATCCGTCGCGTCAACTTTCAAAATTTTCGAGTTGGAGCCGCTTAAGGGATGTTTTTAATGAGTTTAGCACGTGTCAAAACCGTTCGGAGCCCCCGGAGCGACCCGGAGGGTCGCGTAGGGGTGCGGAGAATAGGTTTTGACAGTGCAACTCACCTCGAAACGAATTCACACAAAAGTGATTTTTTCGAAAATTTGTTGTCCGATCACAACTTTAATTTTTTTATTAGCTAATTACACCATTATCTATCATAATTCGTCGTGAAAACCGAGATTCTGGTATATTTACTGTCGCCACAGCCTCTTTCAATTTTGGGGGCGGGGTTATAGTTGAAAAGAGCCAATGATAAAATTGCATTCAAATTAACTTTAAAGCCGTTTTTTCAAAATTGTGTGAATATTCCGCAAATTTTATTTTTTATACGCTAATTAGACCCTCATCTTTCATAATCCACTTCAAAATGGTAAAATCGATTCGGGATTCTTAACCCGTCCGTCGGTTTTTGGAGCGAAAGTACAAAACAAGTAAAATGAAAGAGAAAATACTGTAGAAATTAAAAAATCAAGCGTGTGATATACTCGGAAGGGGGGGGGGCAAACTCTAAATCCAGCTCTTTATGCAAGATTTATGAAATAAAAAACGCACCATTTTCTGTTCAACTAAAATAAAACATGTTTTTTTCAAATCTGCTATTTAGATGATGTTGTTTTTAGCAAACGAGAATTTGTAATTGGATGACTACAGACATTCGGATTTTGTTTGAGAAATCGCACTTCAGGAGATAGGTTAATTTTTGTTTGTGCAAAATTTTAAAATTAAATTAGGATGTTGGTGACGGTTAAGATACCCAAATCTGGATTTTTAACGCGAATTATGAAAGATGTAGGTCTAATTAGCAGATAAAAAAAGTAAAATCTTCGGAAAAAACCGCTTTAAAATTAGTTTGAAATGCAATTTTCTCATCGGCTCTTTTCAAACTGAAACCCCGCCCATCGAAAATTAAAATGAGTTTTTAGTGCTAAAAGTAATTGTAAATAAGTATTTTATATCTATAATACATCTCTGCTGAAGGGGCGAAGCCTTCGGCTTCGCTATCATTTTAAAAAATATTCCAGGGCCGGCAGAACTCAAAATTTTCCAAAAAATAATAAATCTTTGAACCACGGGGTCCTTGAAGAGATTAAACTTATTAAAAAAATCCCGGGGCTAAACTACTCGAAATTTTGGATCCTTACCGCAGAGACAGCTTCTCGACGGTTGTGGGTGTCGACTCACGTACAACGCACGGACTGGTGACAGAATGTGTTCAATTATGACGTGATATTACGCAATAATACACTTACATGATGTGCTTTTTATGCGAAATTCGTGATCTTCAAATTTAAATTGTGGGCTTAATAAAGGAACCATCAAATTCATCCTCACCTTAAAAGACTTGTAAAATTGTCCTCTTTCGTTTGGTGAAGCCACTTTTATGGGAAAAAAGTATATTTTTGAATTCGGAAATATTAATTCTAATTCGAATTTTTTGGGAGAGATGATTTGTTTGAGACTGGGGACTCGGTGGCGACGATTGCTTTTGGCCATGGTGGTCAACTGTCAAAGTGGCTGGTAACCGTCCTTGAATACGAATAAAAGTCAATCGTGGATGCTCGGGTGTGGTCATCATTTTGTGTACATATTACGTGTAGCAGTTGAGAATATCTCAAACCACAATAAATTCTCCCACTTGGAATTCTCAAGAATTGTCAACTCCTGACGAAAAGAGTAATGCAATCTCCATACACGATTATCAAATGGAGTTTCCTATATCACAAGGATTTGGATAGGCCCAGCTGGATAATTTGCCGAAATTCGAAAGTATTCCACGTGAATGTGTTTACTAATCTGTGATATCACGCAAATTTTTTACCTTTCAATTTAATTATTTAATAACCTGTAAATGAGTTGCATCAAAAAATTCGACATGTCATTTTAAAAAAATTTCGACGCTACTGCTTTTATTTTTACAGTTTCTTAAATAAAGGTTGAGATACAAAAAGGGTAGAATAGAAGCTACTTAAATTTGGCAACATCGCAATAAGGATAAAGCTATGTAGTAGCGGTTTCGTGCTTCATCTTTCCCATGGTATGAGAAAATCGGGCAGTACCTACGATGGACAGAATGGCTGAATTGCCAAAATCTTGGTCAAAACCCCCATAAAGGACATTGTGATTATGGATATATCTGCTTTGCTTGGCCGAATGCACATTTTTGCTACACGTCAAACAATTCTTATTTTTAGTAGCCCCCGTAGGACTGCAACTTTCAAATAATGTACTAACAACCTTGGCGCAGTCGGCATAACCAGAGGTTATAAAAATAACTGACGCCGTTTTCAAAAATTATTAATCATAATTGAGCGAATTTACGACAACGCTGTTGCACAATGCATCGTAAGTTTTAATTACCGTGTTAAGTCATAATCATTAAATTTATGGTCCATTAAAATAGCACAGTTTACTCTCGTTATTTGATTATAATTTATAACTTTTTTAAAATAATTGTTCAAAAAGCAATCAAATGTGAAAGGTTTTGCATTAAGTTGAAACACATTTCTGCTTTTTAGGAAATTTTTGGATCCGATGTTTATTATTTCTGGTACGTGATGAACCCAATCCAAAATGTCTAGCTGAAATTTTTCTCGATAAAATTTCTCGAGATGCAGACGCGATAGTCGACAGTAATTGGATTCGGTCTTGAGCAGCAGTTACACCAAATGGAATTTTTCTTGTTTACTACTACTTGAAAATGTTAGAAACGAGTTTCAACAAAGGCTGTATCATTGTTTAGCTGTAAATGGGAACATTTTGAAAACTTGTTATGAAAACACTCGCTTACAAACATTTTTCTACTGTTTAATACTAATAAATAGCCTTCTAAAACATGTAAATATTAAATTTTGATTAACAATGGTTAGTTGATAATAATGTTTTATTTTGTTTCAACGCATCTTACTCGAAAATCCTAATGTGGGATAAAAAATTTTCCTACAAAGTTGTTTATTTTTATGCAAAATATGAATCTGCTAAAAAATTAAGGTGCCATTTAAAAACCAAAGTTGACCTTCAAATGACCTTGAAAAGGTCAATAAATTAAGAAAACAATTATGCCATATTCTGTCCCTTCGCTATCATACAACTTTCGTTGAAACATTTTTCATCTGACTTTTGGTTTTGAGATATTAATTGCTGGAAGTTTTAAAATGAACACCCGGTATGTTGGGTTCAACACTTACACAATATTATGTATTCTGTTAGATTTTGTTCAGCTTTAATATATCAAACAGGGAATATTTTTTCTTGGGGTATACGTTATCTCGAACTTTGTTTCTGAATTGAACAGCAGAAAAAGATTTAGACATGACTGATTCTTCATGTATTAGGAAACTTGAATAAACTTCTTCAATGATGCTTTATTTTGCTCCAACGAACAACACTTCGCTTTGTGGTTTTCTAAATGTTTAATTAAGAGATTTAAACTTTTCGCTTGCCATAAATTTTACGTGCCTCGTAATAGGTATTGAACCGACAGGTTTTCTCTCGTATGAAGTCACTTTCAAATTAATAATGGGTAATTGCGCTTTGACGTTTAACAACTTCATAAATACTGTAATTGTAGATGTAAAGGCTATTTATTAATTTAACCTTGGATGTATTTGTTTGAATTTTTATTAAATAGGCACGTGTTATGTAAACAAGCTATTTATTCCATATTAAACATTACTAATACTTTGTTTTTTTCACCACAAATTATTAGGAGATTCCCAGCATTTTTCCTTCCCGTGCATTGAGAAATTACGTCCTTTCATAATGTATCATCGTGGTTTTGTGGTTGTCAAGTGGAGGCCAGAAGGTTCGATTAGATTTTTTAAATTGCATTATTGACATTTTTACGTACCTCAATCACCGACAAATGAGAAATAAATCCCAGGTCTGACCCAAGTAATACTGAAAATTCTGAATCGTTATCACTCCAAGTGAGTGATCCACCGACAATATTTCGGGCATTTCTTTTTCCATCAAATCAAATAATTCTCATTTCGATGAAATACAATGCCACATTATGTTTGTCGAAGCGTATGCTCCGAAAACATCTTACAATTGATTCTGTGACAGGCTTTCAGCTATAGAAAACCGATCCGTCATTACTGAATTATAACCTCGAAAGGAAACTTTAAAGTCTGCAGGTGCTTACTACCAAATTTTACTTTCGGAACCCACACCTGTCTCTTACTTTGTACTCCCCAATTATTTTGTAATGCATTATACAATTTGTCCTGGGGTGAATCTAATTTACCGCGACAAACCTGTTTCTTCGTCGAAGTTTTGAGTAGGATGCAGTATCGGCCACTTACCACGGTACGGATCCATAACACCACTCGAATCGTACTTCAGGTTCTCACTCTCTTCTAAAAATAAGAGGATAATAATTTGTGAGAATCTCCCGACTATTAAATGCCAAGCGTTTGTCAGATTTTGAAGGTCAATTAAGTTTTGAACTTTGGCTAATTATAACTCGAGAAAAATCGTGCATAGGGGTCAATATTCTTCCAATACATAGTCGATGCCATTTTCTCGCTCATCTGTTGTTGTTGAAGATGTGGTGAAAGTGTAATTAGCAAAGAATAATTGTAATTGGGAAAAATTTAACTTCGAGGAAGAGAAAGGTGCCTCCATACGATTAATTGTGGTAGGTACAAAGAAAATCATAAATGGTTAGCCTTGTTTGTTAGTTGGACAACAGGAAATTCTAGTATAATAGAAGGGAAACACTAATAAACTTATGGATATTTAACCTCTAAGTGGTCAGGGTCAATTTAATGCACGCTGACGTTGATACGTAACCATGATGTGTATGGTATCGTAATACTGTTGGGAAAATATTGTTTTATTTTGTTTGATGATGCACGACGACGAAGGCGATCGATTTTATATAATATCCCTGAGAGTGTTACAGCGATGCACTTCTGGTGCACTTGGAAGAATATCATCTCCATTACGGTGTGGCTGATGAAAATCGCTAAAAGTATTCGTCGCACCTTTTTTCACCTTAAGGTTAACGGAAGAATTAAATAAACCGTAGTCGCGAATATATAAAATAAATTACACAATACATCTTAAAAAATTGGCAAGGAAATCTAATTACATAAATAGGTCATTCATTTGTGTAAATTGCGTGTTCGAGTATCTTTCTCCTTTATATCGAAGGATCGTGCGTTTTATCGGAAAATTTATATGATCAAGTTTGTGGTGTTATCTATTAAACCGGTTCGCATACCATGGAAAGGATGGAGCATGAAACCTCAGGTATTCAGTTAATCACTTAGCTTTACCCCCAGTCGCATTGGCGATACAGCCGAGTGCATCGTGCGCTACTGTTTGCTGCAACTGACGGGAGCATATTGTCATGTAAAGGGAGTCTGTACATCGGAGAATGGGGTGGGTGATTGATCGATCTAGGCAATAATTTAGCTACTGTTAAAAAAGTACGTTTATCGGGGCTATTCTACCGTACAATCCAAGAACCTAGTGAGTCGAATTACTAAAAATTGATGTACTAGATACAATCATTTTTGATGAGTGATGATAACTTGACTTTCACAACGAACTTGCCTATTTTCATTTAAACTAACGATATATTTTGATGGTACAACCGGGGTTATCCGTTAAGGGTAGGCCGCATCTTTCTTTAAAATTGACATCTCTTTTAAAAATAGCAAGTGCCTTTTTTCTAAATGTCATAGTGAAAATATCAAAGAGTTTTTTAAATTATTTCGAAAAATATAAATAATATGCCTGTTTTTTTTTATTTTTCGAAGTTATTAGCAACTCGACTTACTAGGTTTTTTGATTGTAGTTCACTGTTGTAATTATCAGTACATCAGTGACCGCCATGTTGTGGCAAATCAAAAGCTTTGTTCGCATTTCAAAACAAATGACTAAAATTATCATGCCGCTTATTGCTTAGCGTGAGTGGCGCCACGCAGCCGGCCAAGTTGAACTGTTTACATACCAAGTATGCCAGCATTGCACCAGCAAAAATTATAATTATAATCATTTCGATTAGGTAATTTAAAAAAGCGAGAGGTTTTGTAGGCTCTAAACCAACGATCCTTATCCGGTGATTGTGAACCCCACAGGGGGCCGCAGTTATTAATTATTATTAATGTTAATATTTGTATACTATATATAATATAATTATTATTAATATTATGAGTTCATGTTAGCGAAAAACATGGTTTACGCGGAGGGTTAAATAAATATTTATAGGAATAACACTTTATTTCTTAAGTCACCACACGGACAAACTTTATCGCCATGTCAGTAACCCATTACCTTTGAGGAGGTCACTGTGTTGGCAAACACTTTAAGCTTCCTTATCAGAAAATAGAATTCAAGCGGTGGTCGTCCGAACAATGAGCGCGTTGTTCAAAATATAACAGCTTTGCATTCATCTTCTGATCAGGAAGTTCGTTAAAATGTTTGCCAACACGGTGACCTTCTCAAAGTTAATGGGCTGACGACGGCATTGGTGATGAAGTTTGCTCGTGTGGCGAAACTTTTAAAATTATTACATGAATTAAATCTAGTTGTTTGCGACATTTTGAAGGGGTCCGTGATAAAAAAAAGGTTAAGAACCACTGCTCTGAAGCATGGACTTAAAAGTCGATGACTGAGTCGGTGAGACCAAGCAATTTATAAAAATATATGCGATAAAACTTTTAAACTTTCGTTTATTTATTTTAATTAAATAAATATGTTTATGATGAAGTTCTGTTATTTTATAACATTTCAATATCGTCGCGCCACTTGGTGGTTTATTTTGGAGTGTTCAACTTCAGGATAGTTACCAGTCCCCTCCTTCCAAGTCCATCTTCTAAATCAAAATCTATCAATATGCTTCGGCATTTTCAGTATTTTAGGCAAGGATATGGAAAATCTTTATGTGGGGGAAGGGAGTTGTGCAGGTGGCAGTGTTTTAGTAGATCCCGGGGGTCGCCGTCTCCCAACGATACATTTTTAAAACAATGGGAATCTCGTTAATCCATTCATGCGCGTCGGTTCCCCTTTAGCACATCTTTTTTTTTCCATGTCCGCTTTAAAACAAAAATTTGAAGGGCTTTACAAAATTCCTGTGCAACTAGGACAAGGAGAAAATTTTAAAGGGGCGGTAAAATCATCAATCACATTAGAAAATATTAATGGAACCCAAAAATATTTAATAGTACAAATGAATCATTTTCTGAATTGGTGACAGTTAAGATACTCGAATCTGGACTTTTACGATTTTTAAAGCGAATTATGAAAGATAAGGGTGTAATTAGCATATAAAAAATAAAATTTGCGTTAGTTCACAAATTTTGAAAAAACGGCTTTAAAAATCACTTTGGAATGCAATTTTCACAAAGGCGTTTTTGAACTGTAACCCCGCTTATCGAAATTAAAATACGTTTTGATGACAGTTAAGATACCCGAATCTGGATTTGTAAAGCGAATTATAAAAGATTAGGGTCTAATTACTAATAGATGAAAAAATTAATTTTGAAAAAGTACACTTTTAGGGCGAATCTGAGATTTGCGTTGGTTGCGTTTGTCAAAACCGACCCTCCGCTTCCATCCTCCGTTTTGACAAACGCTTTATTAACTAAAAATATCCCTCAGATTGGTCCTACTCGACAAAGTGTAGATGTTGACTCGACAGATAACTTGGGAGCGACTGATAGCTCCTCCCCGATTGTGTGTGTTGACCCAGGTACAACGCACGTACTGGTGATAGAATATATTCCGTATATGGCATAATATTCCGCAATACTGCTCTTACATGTGTTTCTTGATTTTCAAGTCTAAATTGTGGACTTATTAAAGGATTCATCCAATTTATTCTCGCCTTAAATGACTTATAAAATAGCCCTCTTTCGTTTGGTGAAGCCATTTCTATAAGAAAAGTGGTATTTCGAGTTCGGGATTCTTAACTCGAGCCATTACTATAATTATTTTAAAAAGTTTAAATTTTTCATTAAATGAAGTTTTAATATAATTTTTTTTTTAAATTAATTTTTCCACTTACGTATTATATAGTTGAAGATATTATACAATCATGTTTAGATTTTTCCTAAATCTCATTCAATTATATGGTGGATTTTTATCTTCGTTCAATTATTAGGGCCAAGTTTAACTGATGAGATTGGAAAATCGCAACATGATTGTCCAATAATGGCTTGAAATACAATGTGAAAAATTTATTGATTGAATATTATTAAAACTTTACTTAACTTTTTTAAAAATATATAATTTCGCAAATTAATAAATCATTTATTAATATTATATTAATATTAGTTTGGATATATTGCACTGGTGATGCAAATCTAATGTTATTTAAAAAAAATGGGTAGGGTACGAGAACTGGGCCTCGAAAATCGCAAATTCTATAGAAATGGTATAATATTATGAAAAGAACATAATTAGAAATATTATAAACTAAGGATGATTTAAAATTTTCACGTTTAGGCATTAAAACTCAAAATTGAAATACGTATCCATGATAGGCTACATTTGAACCTCAAGCCCCGCCCATTTTGAATTGTTTGTAGCAATTTTACAAAAAATTACGTATTTTATCACATTTTTGATGCAGACGTCACATATGTGTACTGTTATTTGAATAAAACATGGAATTGCATCGATTTAAGGAGTATTTTCTAAAAAAAATCACTTTTTGTGTGAATTCGTTTCTGAGGTGGTTGCACTGTCAAAACCTATTCTCCGCACCGCCCTCGCCCTCCGGGGCTCGGACGGGGCTCCGAACGGTTTTGACACGTGCTAAACTCATTAAAAACATCCCTTAAGCGGCTCCAACTCGAAAAGTTTCCAAGTTGACGCGGCGGATCTCGGGGAGCGACTAATCCCCACTTTTCGATGCTCTAGTAGGCCCCGCCCCAGCACCTTTCCATGCATATTGAAATGCACGTACTGGCATGAAAATGAATAATTTGCCCGATTTTGTGATTTTCAAAATCGATTTTTGGCGTTATTATTGCAAATATCGAATTCATCCTTAGTACATTCCACTCGTATTAACGTTCTCTACCTAATTCTAAAAACATTTGTAAAATAATCACAGGGAAAAAGCCCAGTTGGCGTACTTGAACCAAAAAATGTAACGAATTTGTAACTCATACTCAAAAATATTTTTTTTCAAATGTCAAAAAGCTTGACTATGTATTCAATTTTCTGATCTCAAGTTTCACCTTTTGATGAAAACAACTGCTTAAAGTAGGTACTTTAGGTTACCTTCTGTATTTGAACTAAACATTTTATGCCGCCATAAAGACAATTTTAATTAGATATACAATAATTTTCATTTCGAGAAAGAATTGTCGGTTTGGCTAGAGTTAATAATCCCGAACTCGAAAATACACTTTTCCCTATAGAAATGGCTATACCAAACGAAAGAACACAAAAATACAAGCTCTCTAAGGTGAGGATCAATTTTGGCGGAGTTGTAATAAGGCCACAATTTCATTTTGAAAATTGCAAATTTCCCATAAGAAATACATGTAAGTGTATTAAAATGAAAAGGTATCATTTATTCTGTTGGCGGTACGTGTGCTGTGCCTGGGTCGACAGTGACTAGTGGTGGGGTGATACCAGTCGCTCTCAGAGATCCGTCGCGTCAACTTTCAAAATTTTCGAGTTGGAGCCGCTTAAGGGATGTTTTAATGAGTTTAGCACGTGTCAAAACCGTTCGGAGCCCCGGAGCGACCCGGAGGGTCGCGTAGTGCGAGAATAGGTTTTGACAGTGCAACCACCTCGAAACGAATTCACACAAAAGTGATTTTTTCGAAAATTTGTTGTCCGATCACAACTTTAATTTTTTATTAGCTAATTACACCATTATCTATCATAATTCGTCGTGAAAACCGAGATTCTGGTATATTTACTGTCGCCACAGTCTCTTTCAATTTTGGGGCGGGGTTATAGTTGAAAAGAGCCAATGATAAAATTGCATTCAAATTAACTTTAAAGCCGTTTTTTCAAAATTGTGTGAATATTCCGCAAATTTTATTTTTTATACGCTAATTAGACCCTCATCTTTCATAATCCACTTCAAAATGGTAAAATCGATTCAGGATTCTTAACCCGTCCGTCGGTTTTTGCAGCGAAAGTACAAAACAAGTAAATGAAGAGAAAATACTGTAGAAATTAAAAAATCAAACGTGTGATATACTCGGAAGGGCAAACTCTAAATCCAGCTCTTCATTCATTGCTCTGAATGCAAGATTTATGAAATAAAAACGCACCATTTTCTTTTCAACTAAAATAAAACATGTTTTTCAAATCTGCTATTTAGATGATGTTGTTTTAGCAAACGAGAATTTGTAATTGGATGACTACAGACATTCGGATTTTGTTTGAGAAATCGCCCTTCAGGAGATAGGTTAATTTTTGTGTGCAAAATTTTAAAATTAAATTAGGATGTTGGTGACGGTTAAGATACCCAAATCTGGATTTTTAAAGCGAATTATGAAAGATGTAGGTCTAATTAGCAGATAAAAATAAAATCTTAGAAAAACGGCTTTAAAATTAATTTGAAATGCAATTTTCTCATCGGCTCTTTTCAAACTGAAACCCCGCCCATCGAAAATTAAAATGAGTTTTAGTGCTAAAAGTAATTGTAAATAAGTATTTTATATCTATAATACATCTCTGCTGAAGGGCGGCTATCATTTTAAAAAATATTTCAGGGCCGCAGAACTCAAATTTTCAAAAATAATAAATCTTTGAACCACGGGGTCCTTGAAGAGATTAAACTTATTAAAAAAATCCCGGGGCTAAACTACTCGAAATTTTGGATCCTTACCGCAGAGACAGCTTCTCGACGGTTGTGGGTGTCGACTCACGTACAACGCACGGACTGGTGACAGAATGTGTTCAATTATGACGTGATATTACGCAATAATACACTTACATGATGTGCTTTTTATGCGAAATTCGTGATCTTCAAATTTAAATTGTGGGCTTAATAAAGGAACCATCAAATTCATCCTCACCTTAAAAGACTTGTAAAATTGTCCTCTTTCGTTTGGTGAAGCCACTTTTATAGGAAAAAGTATATTTTTGAATTCGGAAATATTAATTCTAATTCGGATGTTTTTGGAGAGATGATTTTTTTGAGACTGGGGACTCGGTAACGACGATTGCTTTTGGCCATGGTGGTCAACTGTCAAAGTGGCTGGTAACCGTCCTTGAATACGAATAACAGTCAATCGTGGATGCTCGGAGTGTGGTCATCAATTTTGTGTACATAGTACGTGTAGCAGTTGAGAATATCTCAAACCACAATAAATTCTCCCACTTGGAATTCTCAAGAATTGTCAACTCCTGACGAAAGAGTAATGCAATCTCCATACACGATTATCAAATGGAGTTTCCTATATCACAAGGATTTGGATAGGTCCAGCTGGATAATTTGCCGAAATTCGAAAGCATTCGACGTGAATGTGTTTACTAATCTGTGATATCACGCAAATTTTTTACTTTCAATTTAATTATTTAATAACTTGTAAATGAGTTGCATCAAAAAATTCGACATGTCATTTTAAAAAAATTTCGACGCTACTACTTTTATTTTTACAGTTTCTTAAATAAAGGTTGAGATACAGAAAGGGTAGCATAGAAGCTACTTAAATTTGGCAACATCACAATAAGGATAAAGCTAGGTTGTAGCGGTTTCGTGCTTCATCTTTCCCATGGTATGAGAAAATCGGGCAGTACCTACGATGGACAGAATGGCTGAATTGCCAAAATCTTGGTCAAAACCCCCATAAAGGACATTGTGATTATGGATATATCTGCTTTGCTTGGCCGAATGCACATTTTTGCTACACGTCAAACAATTCTTATTTTTAGTAGCCCCCGTAGGACTGCAACTTTCAAATAATGTACTAACAACCTTGGCGCAGTCGGCATAACCAGAGGTTATAAAAATAACTGACGCCGTTTTCAAAAATTATTAATCATAATTGAGCGAATTTACGACAACGCTGTTGCACAATGCATCGTAAGTTTTAATTACCGTGTTAAGTCATAATCATTAAATTTATGGTCCATTAAAATAGCACAGTTTACTCTCGTTATTTGATTATAATTTATAACTTTTTTAAAATAATTGTTCAAAAAGCAATCAAATGTGAAAGGTTTTGCATTAAGTTGAAACACATTTCTGCTTTTGAGGAAATTTTTGGATCCGATGTTTATTATTTCTGGTACGTGATGAACCCAATCCAAAATGTCTAGCTGAAATTTTTCTCGATAAAATTTCTCGAGATGCAGACGCGATAGTCGACAGTAATTGGATTCGGTCTTGAGCAGCAGTTACACCAAATGGAATTTTTCTTGTTTACTACTACTTGAAAATGACATTGATTTTCACTTCCAAACATTTTATTCGTGGTTATATCAGTTTTTCGTTTAGGTTTTTGCTAGTGAAGCATCTTATTGCCTCCAGACGTTTAAAATAAATGAAGTGTTAAAATTTAAACCAAGGAATTTAATAGAGTGACGTTGGTGCAATCGACCCTTATATTATAGCAATATTTACGACAAAAATAGATGTTTATTTTGGCATTTGGAGGAAATCAACATTTTTTAAATAAAATAATATTTCTTTTTGTTTTCGTAGTTGTTTTGAATGATAACACTCGAACGGAATTTATTTTTGTATCACTCAACAAATCAATTATTCTTGATACAGTAATTTGTAAGGAATGTATCCGCCAAAAACCTGTTTCATTTTTTCGTGTTTTTCTATTTTTAGTTCGTAATCATAGGATTCGATCTATGGTTATGAAGTTATGATGTACCAGGCAATTGGAACAGCCGACGAGTTAGTTAGGTAGTTAGTCGGATGACTATCGAAGATGAAATTAAATTCCCAACGGATTTTGATTTATTTTGTTATTAAAAGTTCCTTTACGATCAGATAATAATTCCAATAGGATATTCAAATATATGCTGCTGTTATTTCCGATGTCAAGGTAAATTATATCGTCTAGCATTGGATGGAATACGAAATTTCATTTTGTTACGCATATCGACAAAAACAAACTCGTCTGGAAGCTAAACCGACGCCTATAATATTAACTCGGCGTCTTCTCGATGAATAAAATTACGAAAAACGGATTCGCTTTAAACAGGAAAAATAAACATGTGCTTAATTTTCCATTAGAAACGAAACAGATTTTCCGCCCTATTAAATTATAGATGGAAGAAAATTCAACAAAATAATAATTATTTTTGGTTCCGTGCGTTTCCGATCACATCCTGTATACGTTTGGGCCAAGTTAATTCTGCGTTTCAAGTATTCAAACATCGCAAAAGAATTTTAATTGTCAAATTTCGTTTAATTTAAAATTCACTCTTAATAGGGCGTAAGACACGATTTATTTGAAAAGTTTGAAAACGGAATGTAATTAAATCGGTGCAATTCTTTACCGCAAATGGTAGATCCAAATAGGATCTTCGATCCCAACTTAATATTTAACCGCAAGTAAAGTACCGGAAAATGTACCAGACCCTCGCAGCAAATTCTCAAGATTTGGGAAACCGTCACCAAAAACTCGACGTTTATGTGTTGGCATTTTTGAAATAATTAATTAATCACGGAACAGGTCGTTAATTTTAACGAACTTTCTATTTTTTATCCAAAGCGACTTGCTTAATAACCATAAATTGTTATGAATGCCGATATATTATGCTAAGATTAATTAACTTCCCAAAAAGCATTTGCATATTTACTTTTGTGATTCTATTTTGGTACTTTTACTTTTTAAATGTCTTCTTGTGGTGGGTGCTGAGGTCAACAAAACCAGTATGAAGGCGAAGATGCGCCCTCCAAAGGAATGCAAC
Organism: Lycocerus yunnanus; assembly: GCA_036346125.1. Taxonomy (NCBI): domain Eukaryota; kingdom Metazoa; phylum Arthropoda; class Insecta; order Coleoptera; family Cantharidae; genus Lycocerus; species Lycocerus yunnanus. The sequence goes on along the minus strand of JARFIX010000032.1, from coordinate 2,497,153 downwards.
TACGTTTTCGACGTCACAAAACCAAGGACATTAACATGGAAGTCTCAGCTGGTTGCTAAAATAAGCTATTCGAAAAGACAGTTATGTTTTGCATACGAAATTGATTTTCCTTCTTATTTATGATATACCTGGGCGAATTTCGATATTTACGTAAGGATAATGACATTCTATGGCGTTGAAGGCCAATTTTTTGCATTCTTTTTATTAGCGAAGGTCGAAACGTATTTTTAAATACGTTTTTTGCGTTGCCAAGTTTTTAATCTGTCGTTCATCGTAGATGTTACCTTTTTGAGTTTTATAAATCGTGCGATAGTTAAGTCCACCTTAGAAGGTATTTGGATAAAATTTATGGACGAGAGTAGGAGTGAGCGTTCGATACTTACCTGTCTACGTTGTGTTGTAGCTCCAAGATATAAAAATAATCATTTACAATTAACTAACGTGCCCAAAGGTGAATAACCAATTTATCGAAATGTTTCTTCTAAAAACTCTTTGGCATGGCTCAAATTAACGCACGTAGGTGGTTCAACCAGTGGATTGATTATCTTTATCTAACGGTTTTGGAAAAAACCATCGATCAATTGAAAGTACTATGTAGGAGACTCTTTTTATTCTTGAACGTGAAAATTATTTATAGCTTAATCTCGAGGACCAATTACACCAAATAGGAATTAGGTTCGAGATGATTTTAATCACATCAAAAAAGTTGACCGATTTTAATCATTTTTTTTAGCTGGGTGCTTTGTTTGCTCATGCTTATCCAGACGTTGCCGTTTTAAGATCATACGGTTTGCCTTTTATGCCATTTTAATCTTTTGGCAGCTAACTTTTTAGCTAGGTTTTTCGTAAATTTGACACATTGGCCAAGGACATTTTGGTCCAAATACAAAACCAATTTCCATAGTTTAGTTCTTCAAGATTTGGCTCAAATAAGCGACAATTAACCAAAATTGACATTGCTTCTTCAATAATTTTCAAAATCTTCATGATTGTGTCATGTGGAACTTCGTTTCATTCAACTTCCGAGCTGTATGTAACCTTTTTTCTTTCTTCATCTCCAATAAGGTATTGCATTGTCTGATCATTTTGAGGCTGAGCTTTTATCTCGCGTTTCTCTTTTTTTTCGTTGCCTTGGCTGGATCCATTCGTTTTCTTGTGTATGGCTTTACAGCCAGCTACGTTGCCAATGGTATCTCCATCTTCTGCAGTTTTTCTGATTCCTTACTATTTGGCAATCGCCATTCGTTGCAGCTCTCTGCACGGCATGGGTGTATTCTTCTTCTTTTTCATGTGCCATATCCGGTCCCCCGGACGTTGGCGATTCAACTTGGCCGAAGCTAAGATGAATTTACTAGGGAATATAATTCATGGAGTGGTTTCCCGTTGCCTGCTCCATAGTCCACAGATCGATATTGGACTTTTTTGATCACAGCAGTGTATCTATCGCGAGCTGGATTCGAACCGCGAGTGTACGCTCCTCAATAGACCCGTGTATGCTTCACGCTATACTGCTGGTTGTATTATCTTTACTTATTTTGGTTTTTAGATTCCGCTCTCTTGGATAGGATAGGTACCTTCGTTTCTGTAGCCATCATTCGTAACAGTGTTTTTACGCTATTGTTCCCTGTTCCCGGCGCCCGAGTTTCCGATTTTCCCTACTATTTTGGCTTTCATTTCCTCCTGCTTTGATGTCAGTTTCATATTTTCTGCCACGCCTTTCATTGTGATCTCTACTCTGGAAGATCAATAAGTCCTCAGTTTGATTCTCAGCTCTCTTACCAGGGGGACATGATTTTGTTACCAACCTGCATAGGTTGCAAAAATAAAAGCATGCGAAGAGTACTGGGATCGCATCCAGCTCCTCCCAATTTGTTTTTTATTTATTTGATTATTTAAAATTAATAGTATTAAAAACACTGTAATAAACCCTAAAGACCGGGGTGGAACACCCCCTAGGAACACTCAAACTGTGATAGATAAATTTGCAAACTTATGGTTATTAGTATTAAGCGATACTGGTGAAAGTTTTTAGCACAAAAAATATAAAGTAGTGACCAAAAATTGGGGGGGGATTATGAATTCCCCCCCAGTATAATATGTCATCGTTCTCAAGAAAACCAAAACACTATAATAAACCCTACTCATAATATGTAAACATTGCATGTTTTACCTTTTAGCAGTGAGGCACTGGAGGGTGTTCCACACCCCCCAGACCCCCCGGTTTGTGCAGTTTATTTTTTATTAGTAATAAATTGAAGACATCAGCATAACCGATCTAGAAAAAATCTCTAGATAAATTAATTAATCCTAACTTTAACAAGTCACACTCAAGTAACTAATATCCCAATTAGCCCAAATTATAAACCAAACTTTTAGAGACCGGGGGTCTGGGGGGTGTGGAGCACCCCAGGAACACTCAAACTGTGATAGATAAATTTGCAAACTTATGGTTATTAGTATTAAGCGATAATGGTGAAAGTTTTTAGCACAAAAAATATAAAGCAGTGACCAAGAATTGGGGGATTATGAATTCCCCAGTATAATATGTCATCGTTCTCAAGAAAACCAAAACACTATAATAAACCCTACTCATAATCTGTAAACATTGCATGTTTTACCTTTTAGCAGTGAGGCACTGGAGGGTGTTCCACACCCCCCAGACCCCCCGGTTTGTGCAGTTTATTTTTTATTAGTAATAAATTGAAGACATCAGCATAACCGATCTAGAAAAAATCTCTAGATAAACTAATTAATCCTAACTTTAACAAGTCACACTCAAGTAACTAATATCCCAATTAGCCCAAATTATAAACCAAACTTTTAGAGACCGGGGGTCTGGGGGTGTGAGCACCCCCAGGAACACTCAAACTGTGATAGATAAATTTGCAAACTTATGGTTATTAGTATTAAGCGATAATGGTGAAAGTTTTTAGCACAAAAAATATAAAGCAGTGACCAAGAATGGGGGATTATGAATTCCCCCCAGTATAATATGTCATCGTTCTCAAGAAAACCAAAACACTATAATAAACCCTACTCATAATCTGTAAACATTGCATGTTTTACCTTTTAGCAGTGAGGCACTGGAGGGTGTTCCACACCCCAGACCCCCCGGTTTGTGCAGTTTATTTTTATTAGTAATAAATTGAAGACATCAGCATAACCGATCTAGAAAAAATCTCTAGATAAACTAATTAATCCTAACTTTAACAAGTCACACTCAAGTAACTAATATCCCAATTAGCCCAAATTATAAACCAAACTTTTAGAGACCGGGGGGTCTGGGGGGTGTGGAGCACCCCCCAGGAACACTCAAACTGTGATAGATAAATTTGCAAACTTATGGTTATTAGTATTAAGCGATAATGGTGAAAGTTTTTAGCACAAAAAATATAAAGCAGTGACCAAGAATTGGGGGATTATGAATTCCCCCAGTATAATATGTCATCGTTCTCAAGAAAACCAAAACACTATAATAAACCCTACTCATAATCTGTAAACATTGAATGTTTTACCTTTCAGCAGTGAGGCACTGGAGGGTGTTCCACACCCCAGACCCCCCGTTTGTGCAGTTTATTTTTATTAGTAATAAATTGAAGACATCAGCATAACCGATCTAGAAAAATCTCTAGATAAACTAATTAATCCTAACTTTAACAAGTCACACTCAAGTAACTAATATCCCAATTAGCCCAAATTATAAACCAAACTTTTAGAGACCGGGGGTCTGGGGGGTGTGGAGCACCCCAGGAACACTCAAACTGTGATAGATAAATTTGCAAACTTATGGTTATTAGTATTAAGCGATAATGGTGAAAGTTTTTAGCACAAAAATATAAAGCAATGACCAAGAATTGGGGGATTATGAATTCCCTCAGTATAATATGTCATCGTTCTCAAGAAAACCAAAACACTATAATAAACCCTATTCATAATCTGTAAACATTGAATGTTTTAACTTTCAGCAGTTAGGCACTGGAGGGTCTTCCACACCTCCTAGACCCCTGGTTTGTGCAGTTTATTTTTATTAGTAATAAATTGAAGATATCAGCATAACCCATCTAGAAAAGTTTCTAGAAATACTAATTAATCCTAACTTTAACAAGTCACACTGGAGTAGGGTTTTGGGGAGACACCCTCCACTGCCTCACTGCTGAAAGGTAAAATATTCGATATTTACAGATCATGAGTAGGATTTATTATAGCGCTTTGGTTTTTTTTGAAAACGATGGCATATTATACTGTGGGGAATTAATAATCAAATTAAAAAAAATTGGCAGGAGCTGGATGCTATCCCAGTACCCTTCGTATATGTTTTTATTTTTTGCAATCTTATGCAATTCCATTGCAACTCACCAAATTTATGTTAATTTTTATGCAGTTCATCAATAATATACAATTATTCAAATTCAATTTTCTCAAAATTGGTAAAGATGCGTGCCCTTATACTTGCACCTGTTGAAATCCAATACAAGACCTACACGCACCATGAAAATGAATCAATTCAGTGAGGGGAAGTTGCCGATCTCCCCTTGTTAGTAAGGCAAGCAATTTTATTTTATTTAACAGTTTTTAAAGTACAGAAGACAGTTAGATACAGTAGATTATACCACATTTGGTTCTTTAACTCCTTAACCCACAGTTGCATGACATGTACGTACGTACACCAACATTATGAAAATATTTTAAATCTGTTTTTCTGGCAGGTTTGATATTGGATTGCTTTTATCCAATAATTTAATAACGGGCCGTGTTTCGTTTACTTTGCTTGTTTTTTTTTACATAAAATAATGTTAGTTTTCATTTTCTGCAAAGAAAAAAATTGCTTTTTTTACTCTAAATTAATAAAAATATTGTGCGTTACGGGGTTGTATTAATTTATTTGATATTTTTTGTTTTAAAATATTTAGATATAAATGCACTTTGAATCTCGTCGATCCATTCGTACGGGTCAGCAGCTATTAAAGGCTAATTTAAAATGGTTAAATTCACCGAGAATTTCGCTTTAGAATGTTCTGTAAAAATTTCATATCGCTATAGTTTTTCATTTTGATAAATATAAGAAACATCAGAAAATCGTATGAAACTTTTAACCCTGTAAGTGTGGACTGGCGATCCACCCCATACACTGAAGAAAATTCGTACAAATTAAAAAGTTTGAGATGGCTCAGTTAATTCTTTTCCTTTTAGGATAATCCACATGTAAAAGAAAATCTGCTGCAAATTTTTAATCGCAGAGATTTCACTGTTAGGCTTAGTATGGCAAGCAATTTTATTTTAGACGAAAGTAATTTATTTTTAAATTAAAAACGACATCGAAACTTAATTGTTTTTGAAAGTTGTCTCCACAATAATTAGGAATGAGGAAAAGTAGTTTTCTTATTTAATTAAATTGTTTTTTTTTATCGTTAGTGCGGAATATTACGGTGCCGAACAGATACAATCAAAAAGTCAATATCGCTTTTGGAATTTACGCAATAAATTCCATTCCTTTTGCTTCATTTTCGAACAACTTTTACTGATGATGAGAGATTTGTAGAATCTTGATGTGCGAATCACCTAAAACAACCAAAAATGGCATACGTTAAACCGCACCTAAAAAAAGGAAAACCTTTTTTTTAGGAAAACCATAACATGATGATTATAATAAAGGTTTTCTTAACCTTTAAAGTGTCACTGGTTTGACGTAATCCTTGATGGTTAGTTCCTAAGGGTCACCCTTAAAATAAAGTTTTGTGATACATAGCTGCTTTATTTCCACTATAAATAGCGTATGCACCACAGGTAAATAGATTAGGAATGTTGACGTTTTAAATTTGTAATTTTACGACGATCAAGATTCATTGACTGACTCTTTCGCATTTGCATTTTTAGCGCTCAATTATTTAATAAATAATTAATAAGAACTGGTTTAGATAATGTTAATGTTTCGTCATGCAATTCAGCATTAGGCCATACAATTCTCACTCTATGTGTTTAAATTAAGGTCAAAGGGCCAATGAACCGATATTATTAATATTATTAATGTAAAATAATTCTGCAATTATATATTTTAATGTTCAAGTTTAGTTTTAAAAATAAGTTTTCATTTCACTTAAGCAAATTAAAAATATAAACATGCCAGTGAGTGTAGAATATTAATTATTTGGGTCGTTCGTGTACATAAGCAGTGGCGTAACATCGAGGGCACAAATTTGAAAATTAGGTAATAGTGTTCGTAATGCGTTTCGTACACACCAGGAAGTCGTACGTGAAGTTCTGACCCGAAACTTCCTAAGTGGTTGTTTACACAAACACTAACCTCGCTACAATATTATTTAAAGGAGAACCAGTTTATTGCTAGAAACTTTTAAATGTCGTCCTTTCTTCTCGCATGTTTACACTTTCTATCTAATCTTATTTTTCGGCGGGTTTTTGCACCTCCTCGTTGTTTATTCTATTCGAATTTGTTTTAAATGATGTATGGGTTCAATACCCACCGCCCGAACCTATATGTACGTTTTGAATATGTCTAGTCACGCCACTGTTAAGTAACGAACTAATTTCCCAATTTTGATAATATAATGAAGCCTAGCCGCAAGTATTTAATATTAAAGGGAACCTTTTGCGTGTAAGGAGATAATAAGTGTTGCGTTTAATGTTGTCATTATTGAGTCGGGAGATGTAATTATAGCAGTTTCCACATTAAAATAGGTCAAGTGAGTTCAATTATAAAAAATGGGCACGTATCCACCTAGCCCACCTATTAAAATGTTATATTAACCGTCATTAAAATTTTGGCCTTGAGAAATGATTGTTTCAAATTCGTCGGGAACGATTTGTCTCAAAAAACCAATTGTATTTTCTTTAATTATGCGTGACGTGCGCGAGGGAACGAACGAACGCTGATGGGGTTTTAAAAAGTGTTACTTCGAGATGAATATATTTTGGTGGAAAAATGGAGGTCGAAGACGTGCGCCAACGTTGGGCGTTCGCTAACTAAATTTTTTTTTTTTTAACTCCATTTATTTTTACAATCTGCTACATAAATAAGTAACATTCAGTAAATAGTTTGACAACATTTGACATGATAAAGGAATACCCAATGGTATCCCCTCCTTAATTTTACTAGTTTACAACGTTATTGAATTGTAGTTGTACACTTTGTTGGTGTGGTATAAACTTGCATGGTGCTTGAAATAACCTATATCCATCACTCCCCGGTGCTAAATCTGTGTCCTAGGTCGATAGGTTTAAATCGCTTCAACCGTCGCGTGTAGTTGCCGACGTCTAACAAGCGCACTGCTAGACTATTTGGGTGTTCACTTATTCTGTCTTGATATTTTCGCTAAATCTTTGATTTCACTCTTGACACTAGAACTTCCAGATCGTTGTGAATAACTTCGTTTGGTACGTACCAAGGTGCGTTTGTGATGATCCGCAAAACTTTCGACTGGAATCTTTGCAGTATTTCTACGTTGGAGTTACTTGCTGTACCCCAAAGTTGAATTCCATATGACCAAATTGGTCTCAAGATGGTTTTGTATAATAAGATCTTATTTTCTAGAGTTAGCGGAGATTTTGGTCCAATCATCCAATACATCTTACTGAGTTTCATTCCCAATTGTTTCCTTTTGACCATATATGGTGTTTCCATGTGAGCCTACGATCGAGATGCATGCCAAGGTATCTGGCAACTTCGGCTTGAGGTAGCATTTGACTGTTCAGAGTTACTGGCGGGCAGGTGTCTCTCTTCATAGTGTATGTTACCTGTATGGATTTAGTTCCGTTGGCTCGAATTCGCCATTTCTTTAACCAGTCTTGAACTTTTAGAAGGTGAGCTTGTAGGTAGGATGTTGCTTGGATTGGATTGCAGTGTGAGGCCATAATTGCGGTATCGTCCGCATATGTTGCTATACTCGTCTCGGTGGTGGTTGGCAAATCGGATGTGTACAAAAGATACAAAGTTGGACCCAGAACGCTTCCCTGCGGAACTCCCGACTTAATTGGATAGAAATCGGAGAACTCGTTTTGAAATTTCACATGGTATAATCTATCAAGAAGGTATGATTTCATAATTGAATAATATGGATGAGGTAATCTTGATCTTATTTTATATAACAACCCAGTGTGCCACACTTATCGAAGGCTTGTGTGATATCTAAAAAAGCTATGGTACAATATCTTTTCTTTTCTAGATCTTCATTTATGATGTTGACGACTCGGTGGACCTGCTCGATGGTGGCGTGTTGCTTCCTGAAACCAAACTGATGTTTTGGTATTACCTTTTCCCTCAATAGGTGTGGCTGTAGTCTTTGTAGAAGTAGTTTTTCAAACACCTTTGAAAGAACTGGGAGAAGGCTAATAGGACGATATGAAGTTGTCTCTTCTGGTGGCTTTCCTGCCTTGTGGATAAGGATGATTTGTGCTACCTTCCATTGGGGGGGCACAATCTCCAGACGAAGGATCGCATTGAACAGGAATGTTATTAAACGTAAGCATTTTTCAGGAAGTTGGTGTAAAATTTTGCCAGTGATAAGGTCATAGCCTGGTTTTTTTCTGGGATTTGTGTTAAGTATTGTAGCGGTTACTTCTTTAATTTTGAATGGCTTGACTGGAAGGTCTAGCTGATATGGAGCTTGTAATAGTTGGTTAATCTCTTCCTCGGTTTCCGATTCTTCAGCAGGGAATGGTTGGAACACCTCCGCTAGGTGTTTTGCGAAAGTGTCTGCTTTTTCTCGATTGCTTCTAGCCCAGCCTCTATTTGGTGTTCGTATTGGGGGAACAGGTACGGATGTTTGCTTTAGTTTCCTTGTTGCCTTCCACAGCGAGTAGTCTGTGGCTTCCGTAGGCGTAAGATGTGTTAGGTAGTCATTAATTGCTTCATTTTTTCTATTTTGTAGCATGTTCTTCAGCTTCCTTGTTGTTTGATTTAGTCTGTTTTTATCATGTGGATGTCTTGTGTTTTGCCAAGTTCTCCTGAGTTTTCTTTTCCGCGATTGCCTTTCTTATAGCGGTGGAGTATGTATCGTCGTTATCCAAATATTTCAAATCAGGGGTGGAGTTCCACGCAGCGCTCTGGATAGTGCTGTTTAAATGTTCCACCGCGTCAGCAATGTCGTGCTCGGTTTTCAGTGGAATATTGGTGACAATGTTTTCATCAACTATAGATTTAAAATATTCCCAATCAGTTTGCTTATTGTACAAATGCGCTGGGCTTTGTTTTTGTAATAGTCTTGAGTGCAGTGTCATTAAAATTGGCGAGTGATCGGATGACAAATCTAAACAAGATTGAGCATGCACATAATTAGTGGAAATACCTTTTATCACACAGAAATCGATGACGTCCGGCAATTTATTCCTATCGGTGGGCCAATATGTGGGTTGATCAGTTGACACATGTCTAAAGTTGTTGTTGTTGATTACCTTTAGTAATGTTCTTCCTCGAGGATTAGCAAGTCGTGATCCCCATTCCATGTGTTTTGCGTTGTAGTCTCCCCCCGAGACAAATCTATTCCCCAGTGATTCAAAAACTTCAAGAATTGCTCTTCTTTGATGTTGAACCTTGAGGGCAGTAAATTGCAGCAAATGTTATGGGACCACTCCATGTTTCCACCACAACACCTGTCGCTTGCAGGTAACGTTCTTGGAATTTTGAACCTCGAAGTGTTTGAATGTTGTTTTATGATGACAGCGGTACCACCATGGGCAGTTCCATCTGGGTGTTTGTGTGATAGATGGAGTATCTTGGGATTCTCATAAAGCTACGGTCAGTGAAATGTGTTTCCGAGATGAGAGCTATATCGATGTTGTGGTTTTTTAAAAATAATATTAACTCTTGCCCATGCTGTGACAAGCCATTAGCGTTCCATATTGCTAATTTAATTGGAGTACCCATTAGTGGTTCCTGGACAAGATGTTTACCAAGAGATCGATTAATTTATCAATTCTCTTCATGTTATCGTCCATTCGATCCAGCATTTTCGATAGCATTTGCATTATCTTGCTTTCATTTTGGTTTTCGTGATTTGTATGACCGTTGTCGAAATGTTGATTTTGTTGAACATTTCCTCAATGCACTGGCAAAATTAGGTGTATTGTTCAGTGGCGTGCTTTGTTCGCGTGGGTTTATTGTTTCTGCAGGATCCTGTGGTTGAAACTGTCGGTTTCTAATTGGGGGAAAATTTTTAGCATTAAAAGATGGTGGTGGTGCGTTGGAGGTTTTATTTATTTTGGGTGTAGGTTGTTTGTGCCTCAGAGTAGGGAATTTTCTTTGTTGGATTTCCTGATATACAATGCAGCCTTTGTAGTTAGCAGGATGCTCGCCACCGCAAAGTACGCAAGTTGGATTTATGGTTTCTGCTTTTGTGCATGTTTTGGTCCAGTGGTTGTTGTTGCATTTCACACATCTAGGTTGTCGTGAGCAGTAGGCTTTAGTATGGCCGTATCGCTGGCATCTTGCGCATTGTACTATTTCTCTCTTCGGATGGGGTGGTTCAACTGTAACAACTGTGTTTACTAATTTATTAATGTTGTAAATGTTTTGGTTGTTATCGTTAGGTGCTAGTTCAACGAGGTGCATTGATAGGGGATTTTGTTGTTGAATTTTTCACCATATTAGTAATGCGTGCAACTGTATAACCTTGTGCCTCAATGTCTTGACTAATTCTATCTAATTCAATTGAAAAGTGGATCCCTTTTAAACAACAACTCTAAAGTTTCGTTTTCTTTGAGTTGAAACGTGTGGTTTTCAACTTTCTTGAGGTTTAATGCCTTTAATATTGCAGTGTACTTTTCACTACTATATGGTTGAATTTTGATGTTGTCTCTCCCAGAGACTTTTATGGTATACTCGTTTTTGGCAGCTGTGTCCAAGATAGCTTCTAGGGGGCGAACGTCCTGCACATACGGAACGAATATGGGGGGTGGTTTGATACTCTTTGGTTCGATCACCTCGATTTCTTCATTTTCTAGTGCAAATGTTTGGAATCGATTTGTGGTGGTGGTTTCTCTTTGGTTTACTGTACCAAACTCGGTAATCCTCTTTTGACGTACGTTTCTGGTTACATTTTCTGGAGAGGATCGTTTGTGTTTCCTTGGGTTTACCTTTTGCCATGCTGGGCCTTCCTCTTCGGTTAGACTTTCAGTTGGTTGATTATCTGCATTATTACAGTCTATAGGAACGATCGCTTCTGAGTTTGAGGTTAAGTGTCTTTGATTTTTATCACATTCATTGATTGGGTTCACTGCCGAGTTAATTTCCGAGTTGTATACTGTAGCCATTTCATTCGAAGACGATGATTTCAGTTGGTTGGACCTCTGCATTAATGCAGTTTTCAACATTTTTATCTTTTAGGTTTGAGATTAGGTTAGCGTCGTTACATGTTTCACAGCTCCACTGATCTATTTTTCCGCTTCTGTTTAGGTCTGTCCATGCTGCTAAGGACATATTGACACACTCTATATGATACGTAGTTTTACATTTCATTTTGCAATGAATGCAATCCTCATATTTCGATACAACTTTCTTACAGGTACCACACGTCAACATCGTGCAACGTGCAGGCCCGGACTGCTAACTAAATTAGTCCAGGATTATCTGTAGAAATGCCGGTGACAGTTTTTAAATTAAGCTAAAAATTTTTTCAAAACAATTGCGAAAAATAGATATTATGATGTGTGGGTTCGAATCCAAAAAAAATTTCTAACTGTGTTTCGAAATTGTTATAATTAAATTGTTTCTCGAGGTGATGAACGTCTGTGAGTAATCAATCAGACGTGAAATCGATGGCATGTAGAGAGCAACCGACATTTGTATCATTTAACTTGTGGAGTTTCTTAAATTCGATTAACCGCGACTCGAATAACGAAATGTTTTGTATTTTGTCCGGATTCTTTTTGTTAAAATTATTACACAAAGCAGATTTACGATTTCGTAAGGGAAGATTTACTATTATTTCAAAATATTTTTTGCCTTCGTGTGGCGCGTTTTAATCGTAAATTTCTCGAAACAACGGAAAACTTGAGGAGAACAAAATTAGATTTAAAAAAAGTTGAGCAAGTTTCCGAAATGTTATGAAATTTGTTCGAAGTCGAAGCTTCCTTCAGCCTATTGGCGCCGAATTAAAGTGATTATCGTAGATCAACGTCATAAATATAAAACCTCCTTAAGATTTTGATGCAAAATTAAAGCCCCACGTTGGGCGCCAATTTTGCTAAAGAAACACAAAAGAAGTTTTAGAAATTGCAATTTGGCGGTAGAGGATGCTGCAGTCGTAGAAAACACTACTTGTATTTACCGTTTATCCAATTCTCTAATTAAATATTTCTATGTAATCTGCATTTATCTGAAGTTTTTGTTTCTTCACGATCTTTACGATACGCCAGTGGTTTTCAAATATTTTACTTATGAGATGCAAAGTTTAGAACGACAATAAAGAAATGTAGTTTTGCAGTCTGGATATTCAAAGTTCAAACCACCAGGAGGAAGGGATGTTGTCTCAACTGCCTCGGAATAATTTAAATACAATCAATGGAGGAAAAACACATTCGCCACTGGTTATTAAGCGTGTTACCGGTTTCTTGGCGACGAGGTATCATGTTATTTGTTTTGATGATGTGAATTTGAATGGAAAAGTGTGTGGGCAGGAGAGGGTTTCTGCGAGTACCCAGCTGGTGTACATGATTTTAACGATCTTCATACAATGTAAGGTTCTCCGCAGGACATTTTGTTTTGTTCTCTCAATTGTTTTCTCAAATCCATTGGGGGCCATGCACCTACTCGAAACGGTTTACTGCTAGCATTGAGACTTGCTGAAAATAAATTTAAAGCTTCTTATTTTTGCATCAATCACTCTTGGTTCGTTATCTCACGTCTGTTTGCTTCTACTTCTGATTATTTTAATCAAATCTGGATTTGGATTCTTAATTGCACCTCGCAAAAACCGAAACAAATTAGCTAATTAGTTTACATTTTATGTAGTATAAAAAAATGCTACGTTCGATAGCATCGGCTCAAAGTTATTCGTAGCCAATGATGTGAAAGAGGAATATAAACGAATTTTCGGTGTTAAGTGAAACGAAAAAATTGACAATTCGGCGTAAACTTCTGAAACATTTGCATATTGCGTTTTATTGTCTCGTTCTCGTATTTCTTACAACTTATCAAGTTGTGAACTTTTAAAATATTTAAAAAAAATTTAAATTGTGTTTGCTGGTATACAATATTAAATTTTTCATTTTTTTTTCTGCAGTATATTTGCTAAATAATAACGAAATGTTTCAACGTGTCAAAAACGTGCTTACAATTTTATTTTTATTTTTAGTTTATTTTAAAAATAGAAACGTAAAAAGTGTTGCTTGAGAATGAATCTTGATGGAACCGTGAGAATCGACACACTTATTTAAAAAAAAATTAAAAGGTTGATCGAAATATTTGTGTTTTATTATGCAAATTCGATCGATTACTTTATTATTTAATATACAGGAAATAGGATAACTTAATTTTTAAACGGATATTGTTTTCCTGTAAGTAAGTGGCGATCGAATAAGGGTGTGCGTTTGATTACTGCGACATATTTGTTAATATTTTGAAATTTGAGAAGTCGATAAAATTGGCCAATAATGCACTTATAATCATAATAATGTCACGGACGTTGGTTTAGTAACAAGAACACAATCATTTTAAATTGGACAAATTCTTTTGCAGAAAATTTGCTGATGACATGATCAGCATTAGCATTAAAGTGTAGCCCCTGGCTGGAGGTACGAACGCTTTGATTACATAGGAATTGTAAACTTAAATTAAATCGTTGCTGATCTTGGGTAACAACATGACTTTATCTTAATTTGGTACACTATAAAATTAGCCATATGGTGTCTAACGTCACAAAACCAAATTGGCCGATACAAAACAAATTACACTTTTCGATGGTATAGAAAGAGGAAGGTAATTTGCTTTAGTGCACATTATTTATACCGTTGAATCGTCTGTGGTTCATAATCAAGCATACGCTAGTGGAACATAAAACTATTACTTTGAACATGCAACTCAATGCAACTGAGGGTCAACACTAGAAATTGTACAATTAACTTTCACACTTAAAATTACCATATGTTCTAACTTCATAAACTCAAATAGGCCGAGTAATTCACGAATTCTTTTCGTGTTAGAATACAGTATTTCTTAATACATTATTATACCGTTGAATCGTCTGTTTTCATAATCAAGTATCGTAAGAACTTTACTTTGAAATAACCAATGACGAGTCAACCGCAGGAATCGTAGTAATTTTTACATTAGTAATCTGAATATTTCCAATTGCTCTAGTCATATAATGTCCACAGTAGACTCCCGGATAAGTAGTACTTACTTATTCACCGTACCTCATAGATAATTACGTTATGACCTATTCGATTAGATTTCCACGTACTTCTAGGATTGTACAGAACTTACTGAATAATAGGAGAGGTGTTCCCACCGAGATTAGTAGATTATATTTTTGATCATAATAAACTGACATTTCCGTTGCCAATAGGCACTGAAGGTGTTCCACATCCCCAGACCCCGGATGAAGTAGTTTATTTTTATCAGAGATAAACTAAATCTCTTTAGCAGAATCCCCACTACCCCGGAATTCGAATTTATATTGAGTTTATTAATTGTAGATTAAATAAACTTTACTTGGAATACTAATTTTAATAACTTGGATATGCTTAATATTTAATTCACTTTAATAAAATAAATTATTTAAACTCGGTGTGAACACCCTCATGCCTTTGAACGGAGATCTTGAGTTTACTTCTGATATAAAATAAACTACTTAATCCAGAGGTGTAGAACACCCTTCAGTGCCTTGCAACAGGAGATCTTAGTTTACTTCGATAAAAATAAACTCTTAGATCCAGTCAGGGTGTGATCTTATGATTCTGCAATTTCATTTATTTCAAAATGTGACTGGAGGGTGTATCACCTCCAGCCCCGGATCGAGTATGTTCTATTTTTTATCAAGTAAATAGATTCGTGCAGCTAGAGTTTCCACACCCCAGCCCCCGGATTGAGTAGTTTATTTTTATCAAAAGAAACTGAAGATCTCGTTGCAGAGATATAACTAATTTTAAAAAGCTTGGGATATGCTTATATATTTAATTCACTTTTAATAAAAATAAATTATTTAAACCTCGAACACCTCCAGTGCTCTGCAAGGAAATCTTAGTTTACTTTTATAAAAGTAAACTAGTCTGTTCATCATGTTCTGCAATGTTCTCATTAAAATTTGTGCACTGAGGTGTTCCACCCCAGACCCCCGGATCGAGTAGTTTATTTATATAAAGTAAACTGAGAATCTCCATGTTTGCAGAGAGCACTGAGGGTGTTCCACCCAGACCCCGGATCGAGTAGTTATTTTTATCAAAGTAAACTGAAGATCTCCTTGTAGAGAGCAGGAGTATCAATTGACCTGGATTTGATAGTTTATTTTTATCAGAATAAACTGAGATCTGTAGAATCACATTTACTTGGGCATAACTTATATATTTAATTACTTTAATAAAAAAACTTGGATATTTAAATATTTGTAACACCTCCAGTGCCTTTGGAACGGAGATCATTAGTTTACTTCTGATATAAAGTCTATATATTCGGCTTCTTATGTAAGGATACAACCAGGTCGTTTACCGTCCCTCAAGAGGGTACTCTAGCAATTAATATCTCAAAGATGTTGCAAGCATCTTGTGATATAAAGTAAACTACTTATTCCGGGGTGGTGTAGAACACCCTCCAGTGCCTCTGCAACGGGAGATTTTCAGGTTACTTCTGATAAAAAATTAATTAATTAATCCGGGGGGTCTGGGGGGTGTGGAACACCCTCCAGTGCCTCGGCAACGAGAGATCTTCAGTTTACTTCTGATAAAAAGTAAATTAATTTATCCGGGGGTCTGGGAGGTGTGGAACACCCTCCAGTGCCTTTGCAACGGGAGATCTTCAGTTTACTTTTGATAAAAAATAAATTACTCAATCCGGGGGGTGTGAAACACCCTTCAGTACCCAAATATTACAATGCAGGCAAACATATTAAAAGTTTGAAAATTTAGTAGAAACTCTCAGCTACCGTTTTAGTTTTTTAAAAAAATTATGAGATATTCTTAGGGGGTAAAAGGATAAAGCAAAAATAAATTATGTACAATCAAGCACCAACGAATATTAAGATTATTTTCAAAATTGGGAGGGGGAGCTAACAGTTCTCCCACCCCAGCTAATTTTTAAATAATTCAAAAGCAAAAAGGTCCAACCCAAAATAAAGAATGCACAATAGATTTAGACTTTTTGAATTAAAAATTCGCAATGGAAGGGATTGATGTTTATTAATTGGTGCTGTGATTGATGCTGTTTCTTTTAGAATTTTCCGAAAAATAAAGATTTAAAAATGTTTTATTTAAAACACTTTTTGTAATTGATTGTCTTGAATTTCTTTTTGTTGTGTAGCCATTTTTAATTTGATTTGTCTTGAATCCTATTTTACCTACTTTACACGTACTTCATGTATTTTACCATTCCTTTATGTACTTCACATGAGATTTCATGTACTTCATGAGATGTGTACAAAACTTCATCAGCGGTTAACCCTCGAATGCAACAAACCAATCGGTGCCACCGTAGATGTGGTGGAAATTAATATTAAAATTATTAGTTTCGTGCAAGAAAAACTGACGACATTTTTTGGCCTCGGGAAGAAACCAAGTCTTTGTGGGAATTGCTCCTCCTCCATTGCCGTCGAACAGTTAGCTTTGTTCTAATTCAATCTTTCCTTTTATGATTTTATTTATACAGAAAGAAATAATATTAAATAAAGCTTCATTTCCCTTGTCACGACAGATTTTTCATTTTCACTTAAATCCAGACACCGATGATAGCACAACAGTTTTATCCATTTTTTCTCATCCGACCGACTCTGGAAGTGGATCAAAATTATTTTATAAGCGACCTAGCCTGGCCATTTGAAATTAAATGAGGGAAACAGTGTAGGGTGACATTTATTGCAGGTGTAGGACTAAATTTGTTACATGTCGCATATATTCAAGACGACCGACACCTTGCGGTACAATTACAGCACTACGGGCCTAACGTTGCAGTACCATTGTTTTATTTAATTACACGTTTTACGTAAAGTGTCAACTTGGAGCACCTGTCACAGTTTAATCTCCAACAAAAGTGTCGTTACTTTCGATTTTCCCAAAAGACAATGGACAACCCCGATATTATGAATATTTATGTATCAATGAGTCAGTCCGTAGTTCAATGCTAATTTTACTAGGAGAACCTTGACGAATAATTAAAAGGAAATTTTTTCAGTATGACGAATAACTCATTAACATTTTACAATTTTTGAATCGAGGAGCTATAGCTCGACCAAGCTAACACATTAGACGTGGGCGTGGCCACCGACTGTTTTTGTAAGCTTTCATTGACTATAGAACTTTGTATACAATGAAAACTCGAAGAAGAGTGAAATTTGTAATTTTCATCAAGTGTCTCGGGAGAAACACTTATTGTGATGTTTTTAATAGAACATAAAAGAAAGAAGTACCTACATAAATTATTGTCTTATTTTCGCGCTTCGTGTATTTACAACAAAACTAAGCCGCCAAGAATTTTCATTTCAATTTTTTTAGTATAGTTTTATTGTGAATAAATCGAAATAATAATTTAGACTTTTGGACACTTTTATTACTAAGCTTTTCTCGTATTTGCGTACAGTTCTGGAAAACGTAATTTTCTTTTGAGCTTCACATTTGTGTTAGTTCGTGGTTTTCAATATTTTTATGCTGCTCGATCGCATATTCAATTTAAATAAGACGAACATTACAGAAGAAATATTATTAAAATGATCGAACGGGTATCGATCTGCTAGTGACTACTCTATTTTATTTGTTACCTACTAATTTTATTAAGTTTTCACAATTTAAATTGAAAAACCGCTATCAGCATTTACGAGTAGTATTTGATGCGGAGGAAAGTGGCGCAATTAATTTTAATTGTCGCGTAATTTTGTGGTTATGAATAATCGTCAAAGTAGTGTGTCCTTCATACCTCTTTGTATGACGTGAATTTGCATTTCATTTTTTTATAATATAGTAGGATGGCACATCTTTTTATAACTCGCTCATACATATTTGATGTTTAATATTCATTCACGCTTCTCTGCTGGGTAGCCTTTTGTCGATGGCGTTGTATTGAAAAAACATTTTATCATTTTTTAGCTCCAAAGCTAGCCATGCCATACTTAGATATCGGCTTCGTGTAGTAGTTTAAGGTGATTTATTACCATCAGATTGGTGCTTTAGTTTTCGAAATTAAAATTTCGTTTTCGACCTTTGAAAACTAAAGTTGTCGTGTTGTTTGGAAACTTTACCAAATGGTTAATATGGCGCACATTAATGAGATGTCTATTTAGTGACCAAAAGTTTTCCCGGCATAAATTTTCTTTTATCATCGTATAATCAAATTATTCTCGCCATCTAGCTTATATTGATAAATTTTTTATTACGTCAACTCGAAATAAATATTTAAATTTTCTTCTCTACCGCTTACCTGCCATTTGCAACTTTTCTTACTTAAATTTAAATTTCCTCGCTACAGGTTGGAAAATGTTAATTTAAATAGTTGTACTCTCGGAAAAATCAGCTGGAACAGCTCGAGTCGATATAGCTACTAGTAAAAGGTAGAAAAGCAGTTTTCTAAAACCGGATATTTAGTTCAAAGATGAGAAATAATGAGGAAAGTTACGAGCAGGAAAATATTTTCTTGAATAGATTTTGAAAACTTTAATTCTTGTTCTCGTATTGCCAACCAGTTATCAACGAGGAAAACAATTTGTAGCGATCGGCTCTACTTGTTAGTTCACGTGGAAAATTAGTCATAGTAAGAAATTAGCCTGGAAGCTACGAAAATAATTAAAATGTTAAATTTGTTTTTTTTGGGTTTACTACTGCCAGGTTAGTTGGACAGTTTGTCCCAAGTCAGCTACAAAATTCGACCACATTTGGCTTATTATTTCTCAGCAATGAATGAACAAATTTTTGATCTAGGAAACAATCTGTCATGAAAAGATTTTCTAAATAAATCTTAATTTAATTTCAATAAACGAATTTTATAAACTCGTCATACTATCACATCTGCATACCCACCGTTCAATTTCCAATAGAAATGAAAATTATTTTTCTAATTTTTTCGGCGTCAAATTTTTATATATGATTAATCTTGTCACATAACACATAAAAACATGACAATATATTAAAAACATTACAAGAAAGCAGAGATTTTTTCTTTTGGTAAGCCTAAAGGGTTAATTCATATGAATATAAGATTATGTGCCTTCCTGGTTTGATTCCGGACAAAGTGAGGACTTTATTTTCTCTCTTTATTCGGAAACCACAATGAATTTTTGTAATAATTTTTTGTCCCTACACTAAAATTTCTTGAAAATACCGGAAGCATTTTAATTCCCAATAGTCCGATTGGTGAAAATGGTGAAATCTTCTTGAAATAATATTTTTACTATTTGAACGGCGATTCGACGTCATTTCCCTTCCTTTTATTACTGCTACTTTTCTTTCGCTTCCGTTTGAGCTTGAAATTGGGAGGCCTAAGTTCTGCCGTACAAAAAATTTTTCTAAACGATCGAGGCTGAGACGATGAACTACGAAAAATAATTTGCCAGATATTTTTCAACGTAAATACGGAGCACAAAATGTCGCTGGAAATTTCTCGCCATCTGGGCTCTGTTTTTCCAAGATTAACTTTCGTGATGACAGAAATAATATTTCTGAGGTAAAAACTTAAAAATTCCTTGCTGTTGTTGTACTGTGTTGAGAAAATGTTTTTATTTCAGTAAGAATGCGTTCGCTTCTTGCCCGGAGTGATGCACTAATTAAGTTAATTTCTTAAACGATATCACACATTTTGTCATTTTAAAAAAATGAGAGCGAAAAAAAATTGTCTAAATCTCTTTTGCATATCTTATCGACTTTATCTTTCGCCTCTTTATATTCCATTGTCTTTCGTGTTGTTTTTATTTCCATGAATATATTGTTAAAATCTTGAACCGATGCTTGAGCAGCTTACTTTTATGAAAATATTAGGGGTTGACGTGACAAAAAGTATGTCGGAAAAATTCTCTTTGTGTTCAGATTTTTAACACTTACCCCTCGTCATGTCGAAATAAATATTTTTATATTACAAGTATATACGTATTCATTAATCAAATTTTGGTTTCAGGAAAGAAACAAAATGGGACAGCGTTTAGAACAAATAGTCTCGGGAGTGGAACGAGGACGCCGCCGTTAGAAAGAAAAAGTAAATTTTCGGCATTAGGAAAATTATTCAAACCATGGAAATGGAAAAGAAAAAGGAAATCAGATAAATTAGAAGCAGTTTCTAGAAGTAAGTGGATGGTTCATTATTTTTATGGTTTATTGTGCCCTTTGACTCTATTGACGCTTTCGTAATTAGTTTGTTGTTTGCTTAATTTTTGTGACGTTTGGGTGTTGTTATACATTTTTAATTTCAGCGTTAGAAAGAAAAATTTCTGTCCGAGCCAATAGGGATGAGCTGGTACAAAAAGGTATTCTTCTTCCAGACAGACCCATTACTCCCATATCCGAGCCAAGTAAGTAATTTTTTATGTCTTGAATGTCTTTTTCTTAAATGTTTCTTTATTGTAACAAATTTTACAATTTCAATGTGGAATGTAATTACGTTTGTATTCTATGTGCTGTTTATCTTGATGAAAACTTCGTAGGTTACTAAAGCATTTTCCTTTGGGGAGAATAAAAACTTACAGGGTCAAACGATTCCTACTGGCTTGACAATCGATTTAATCTTAACCACAATAAAGTTCTCCTGTTTACTTAAATACATTCTCCCCTATGTCGTGTTGATGCTTTTCTGATAGTAAAAAGAAAGGTTTTACAATGTAAGGTGTCGTAAAATTGCATATTCATATTAACGGCATCATTTGAGGTTATTGCTGGGATATATGGGCCAACCCAAAAATAAAATGCACCAAAAGTTATTTTTTCAATTTCTAAGAAAATAAAATTTCCAAAAAGCCTCTTTAAAATTTTATTTGGGGACGATTAAATTTAACTTGCTGATTTTACATTAATTACACAATCTGAATCATTAAAATACCAAATTAGTTTAAACAATTTTTGTTATGTAATGAATCATCTTGAACAGATGTTTTTCTATTATGCTAAGTACTTCCATCATTTTTCAATCGTATTTATCAATATTTTCAGTAGTTTGCAAAATTTATTGCATTTGAAAGATATAATATATTTACATAAGTAATAAACTCGATTTTTACATTAAAATTAGGTAATTGTTTGAATTCCTTGCGCCGAGTGCAAATTTATTTAAATTTTAATTGCGTAGAAAGATTCGGAATTAATAACCAATTACGGTAAATCATATTATAAAACAGTATTTGCACAATAAGTTAACCTGTAAATAAAGATCGTCGCGACGTCGACGACGCGGGATTTAACATCGGTTCCGCCATCTGGCATATTTTACACGAACTCCGTTTACAGTTGGATTTCGTATTTTAGGTTTCTCCTTCGCCACTAAATGCGAATTTAAAGTTATCGTTATTTACGTAATGTTTTCCGCTTTTCTTTCGAAGTAAAGTTTCCCTAAGAAAATTGCCTCTTTATTCTTCAAGCTTTTAGCTTTTATTTTAAACATCAGCATTTTTTGTGTGTTTTTCTACACTGTTTGCTTTTGTATTGAGTTAAAATGTTCTTAGCTTGTAATTTTTTGCGCCTATCTACTTCTCGTATATTACTAACTTTCATATCCGGCTTCGCTCTGTTTTATTTTTGAATATTTATTTTTTGTTTTGTTGGTTGTAATCACAAACATCTGAATTTCATTCTTTCACTTTAGCTAATCTACGCCAGCTATACCTATTACATATTTATCAATTTGCACTACTACTTGTAACTACAAGTCCTTGTCTGTCGTTTACGCTGTTACGTTTGGAGTAAAATTGTAATTGCTAGTCAAATGAGTGTTTGGGATAACAAATTATCCATATATATACGTAAAGATAACTTAAATGGCCGACAATACCGTTGAGGTTGGGTAATTAGCAGTTGACCGCATCCGAGATTTTTAACTGAATTATTCAGCTAATGTGTAGACAAAAAATTATCTCTCATCTATGCTTGGATTAAAAAACTAACTTCTTCTGTCTAAAAAAGTTCTTCGGGGATTTGAACGTAATTGCCATTTTGCAATCCGTCAGTTTGCGAATATCAAGCTTTTGCTATCCAAACAGTGCCCTCTCAGATGTCAGTGGGATAGCCGATCAAGTTTTCTAGATCTTATGATCGATGAAGCGACTTCAGTGTTCAACTAGAACATATATGTCGGTTGTTACCTCACTTACACTGCAGTGCACTGTAATCCGGACAATATCTTAAATGCTATGAATACAAGGGTACTTATGTAATGCAATGTACGAAACGCTACAACGGTAGGTGTTCTTCAGACCGCTCCAAAATTTATTGAAGGAATGAAATCGGAAGATACGATGCTCTCTCAGCAAAAGGTGACATAGACGGACTAAAACGAATTGATTATTAGTGAACTATCACTAAATGATATGCTAAGGACTATTTTGAAGTAATTTCAGGAATTGCGAAAATTTGCTGCATGATCTCACAATATGGAACTCGAAGGCTTTGTTTCGCCAATAATGTTGTGATCGAAGGGTTAACCGCTGGTGAAGTTTTTTGTACACATCTCATGAAGTACATGACATCTCATGTGAAGTACATGAAGTACTTGTGAAATACATAAAGTACTTGTGAAGTACTGGCAAAATACATGACGTACGTGTAAAGTAGGTAAAATACGTGTTAAGAATATTGAAGTACAAGTATCATGAAGTTAGTAAATTTTTGGCAAATTACATGAAGTTGAACCTAGCTAATGCGCATGCGCTACGGTCAATGTGTATCATAGATAAGACGCGTGTATTCAATAATAATTATTTGATAGCAAATTAACTTACATCAGTAGATTTTCTTAACATTTTTTTAATTATCAATTAATTAATTTAAACTTAGATTTCTTTAGTTAATTTTGTAATTTTTTTTAGCTCATTTATTTGAATGTCATGGATGTTTGGTAGCTCAATAAAAAGCTTTGGTAATTCATTATTTCATTATTTAGACCTGCTAGCTTTACCCTCCCGATTTTGAAAATAATCTTAATAATCGTTTGTACATGATTGTACATAATTTATTTTCGCTTTACCTTTTTGTTGCTTCCCCCCCCCCCCCAAGAATATGTCATAATTTTTTTACAAAACAAACGGTAGCGGAGAGTTTTTACTACATTTTCAAATCTTTAATATGTTAATATGTTTGCTTGCATTGTAATATTAAGGTACTGAAGGGTGTTTCACATCCCCCAGCCCCTCAGATTTTTTAGTTTATTATTTATTAAAAGTAAACTGTAGATCTCCCGTTGCAGAGGCACTGGAGGGTGTTCCACACCCCCCAGACCCCCCGGTTTAAATAATTTATTTTTATTAAAAGGAATTAAATATTTAACCATATTTCAAGTTTATTAAAATTATCTGTGGCTAAGTAAATGTGTTTAATTCATAATTTGACAATTAATCATAAACTGCATAATTATAAATTTCGTGCCCCCTGGGAGGTAGATCTCTGCTATGAGAGATCTTCAGTTTACTTCTGATAAAAAATAAACTACTCAATCCGAGGGGTCTGGGGTGTAGAACACCCTCCAGTGCCTCTAAAACGGAAGATCTTGAGTTTACTGCTGATAAAAAATAAACTACTTGATCCAGGGGGTCGGGAAGGGGGAAGAAGCGTGGAACGCCCTCTAGTGCCTCTGCAACGGGAGATCTTCAGTTTACTTCTAATAATAATAAACTACTCAATCCGGGGGGTCTGGGGTGTGGAACACCCTCCAGTGCACAAATTTTGGAATGAAGAACATTGCAGAACATGCAGAACCCCAGACCAAGTAATTTACTTTTTATCAGAAGTAAACAGAAGATCTCCCGTTGCAGAGACACTGGAGGGTGTTCCACACCCCCCAGACCCCCCGGTTTAAATAATTTACTTAAATTAAAAGTGAATTAAATATTTAAGCATATCCCAAGTTTTTTAAAATTAGCTATGGCCAAGTATAATTTGATAATTAATCATAAACTGCATAATTATAAATTTTGTGCCCTCTGGGAGGTAGATCTCTGCTATGAGAGATCTTCAGTTTACTTCTGATAAAAAATAAACTACTCAATCCGAGGGGTCTGGGGGGGTGTAGAACACCCTCCAGTGCCTCTAAAACGGAAGATCTTTAGTTTACTGCTGATAAAAAATAAACTACTTGATCCGGGGTCGGGGAGGTGTGGAACGCCCTCTAGTGCCTCTGCAACGGAGATCTTTAGTTTACTTCTAATAATAATAAACTACTCAATTGGGGTTCTGGGGTGTGGAACACCCTCCAGTGCACAAATTTTAGAATGAAGAACATTGCAGAACCCCCAAACCAAGTAATTTACTTTTTATCAGAAGTAAACAGAAGATCTCCGTTGCAGAGCACTGAGTGTTCCACACCCCAGACCCCCGGTTTAAATAATTTACTTAAATTAAAAGTGAATTAAATATTTAAGCATATCCCAAGTTTTTTAAAATTAGCTATGGCCAAGTATAATTTGATAATTAATCATAAACTGCATAATTATAAATTTTGTGCCCTCTGGGAGGTAGATCTCTGCTATGAGAGATCTTCAGTTTACTTCTGATAAAATATAAACTACTCAATCCGAGGGGTCTGGGGGGGTGTAGAACACCCTCCAGGGCCTCTAAAACGGAAGATCTTGAGTTTACTGTTGATAAAAATAAACTACTTGATCCAGGGGTCGGGGAGGCGTGGAACGCCCTCAGTGCCTCTGCAACGGAGATCTTCAGTTTACTTCTAATAATAATAAACTACTCAATCCGGGGGGTCTGGGGTGTGGAACACCCTCCAGTGCACAAATTTTGGAATGAAGAACATTGCAGAACCCCCAAACCAAGTAATTTACTTTTTATCAGAAGTAAACAGAAGAGCTCCCGTTGCAGAGGCACTGGAGGGTGTTCCACACTCTATTTTAACGTATTTCAAGTTTATTATAATTATCTATGGCCAAATAAGTGTGTTTAATTCGTAATCTGACAATGAATTATAAATTGCGTAATTATAAATTTCGTAACCCCTGGGAGGCAGATCTTTGCAACAAAATAAAAAATAAACTAATTAGTCCGGGGGGTCTGGGGGAAGTGGAACACCTTCCAGTGTCTCTGCAATGGGAAATCTTCAGTTTACTTTTGATAAAAAATGAACTACTCGATCCGGGAGGTGTGGTGGGTGTGGAATACCCTCCTGTGCTCAAATTTTGGTATCTCAGTAAGTCTCTGATGCTGAAAGTATCGATGAATTCCTGCTGAATTATATGAAGTACGAAGAAGTATGGAGAATTATGATGAAGTATGTGAAGTGTGAAGTTAATTGTGCACGATTTCCTCTAGCGGTTGACCCCTCGGTTGTGATTTAAAATACAAAATCGATTTAGCAGTTTTGAGAAAGCTACTCCATAAATCACCTTATCTTCGGTAATATTTTTGAAAACTTAGTGTTTATATAGTATATTCTTCATCTATATTAAACATCTACTAAAGATGTAGTAGATATTATAATGGAAGTTTTACTTGCTGGAGGGATATTTTCACATTGTGAAGCTAGGATGTAACTTTTCGTATGAAAAATGCAATGAAAATAGAGAGGGAGACAAGCAAATGCATTTCGTGTGATGATTGTTTTCTTGATTTTTATTCTTAAAGATGCTGCTTTCGTATGGTTTAGAGCGAGCATGACTTGAATTTAGTGACAGGACACGTCGTGACATACAATAAAGTTCGTGTAGCCTGACGATTAGTAAAATATTCAAATATCTGCAGCTCTTAGATAGCCACAAGGTACATAGCTCGGCATCGGATTTTAGCCTCTAAATTGGTAATACTGAATCTCTGAATACTGTACTTATTAGTGAAACTACATCAACGAATTGTGAACCGAGATTTTGATTTATTGATGAGTTAAATGGTTTTAAGAAATGCATCACATAAAGCTGGTAATGAGAGTTATGTAGATGGCCCTTCAACAAGAACATTATAGACTCTCCAAACCATTACACGATGATGTATTATGCATTCGTAAGAGCTGATGTGCATGAATAATTGTTAAGCAATTGTTGAATAAGCGATTACTATTTATTGACCTTGAATGTTTCTTCCAATAAATATATCAGCATTCATACATTTATAATACCATGATGCATGCCATTAATATTGATTTTCAATGCATTTTGGTAGACTATTTTGTCGCTGACGACATGATAATTATTCACACAAGGGAAACAGATTTCTATCGTTAATGTCTCATGATCTGAAATTATAGATAAGGGAACGCAATCTAAATTGGTACGTGGATCTATCGCCAATTACATATGAGCTATATCCGATAGTTTCGTTATTATCCTGTTTCGGCAGACAGTGGCAAACCACCGAGGTAGAGTGCATTCGGAGTTATCAAAGCCTCTCGAGGATAAACAAACTTAGGAGGATATGCTATGTTTCTTCACTAAATCTGCTGGGCAAACTTCCTCGAGGGCAAGCCACTTTGAACTGTCCAAGTGAGAATCAGTTCTTCGTTAAGTCAATCCTTACCATGTTCAGCGACAGAACCTGGAAACTTATTTATGTATATTTGGTAAAATAAATGTTAATGGGAAATTGTAGCTTTCTGTTGAAGACTCATTCGCAGCCTGAGTTTGGGCGCGTAGCTAAGGTTGAGTGTGTCAAACCTAATGTTAATGCTAGGGAAACGATTGGTTACTCCTACTTGTCGCAAATCGACACAAGCCAGATGATAATACAAGAAGACTTTCCACTACACTGGCGCTGTTAGATAATCTTAAGGAGATTAGAAGAGAAGGAGTAAATCTAGTTTCTCTATGGTTACACTGTAAGAGATTTGACAATTTAATATGTATAACCAAATATCTCCCCGCTGGGGTAATCGATAATATACACGAATAGCAATCAAAACATCTACCTGACGGCGAAAATCGTATTTAATAGAACGTGTCGCTCACTTCTTGTAATTTTGTACCAAGCATTTGCTTACATCGACGGAAGGCAGTTTTAGCGGCGGAAATGCCCTCAGCGACGAGGGAATACATTTTCTTTGAGTTGTTTTGTAACTTACAACTTTATTATTTCCAATAGAAAAACTATCCCACTTATGACTACAAAAGGTAGTATTTAACTTTTATAGAGAAAATTTCTTCCATATTATGAATTTTTTACTATTGAAAGTAATAATTGAAATCCTCGCTTTGTTCCGAAGAGCACTAAAACAAAACCGTTGTAACTTTGACTTTCATCGAGGAAAAGTAAATCTGGGGGTTTAATTCCTCATTGAACAATCGGAAAATGCGTTAATCCTCAGCGGTCGCCTCGTAATTCTGTGCGGTACCATGTAATCTACCACTACAAAATAAAATTGGCAGATATGAAGGAAGAAAGGAGCACGTAGCATAATATTAAATTTGCAATCAGAAATCGGTTAAAAAAGCGGAAAAAGTCTTTTGTTTTGTCAAGTTTTTTGGGTCATTCCCAAAGCTGATAGCCGATTTATTCAATAATTAGCTTCAGCTGAGTTCTAAATTAATCTTTTTTTAGTTTAAAATTGAAATGGGTATATTTTAGGTAAAAAGGGAAAACTAAAATTGCATATTAATCAGATCTCATCAGTTAAACTTAATAGGGTGAAATAATACTTTATTTTCGTATCAGATTTAAACGATTCCAACATTTTTCTTTTAAAGTTTAATTTAAAATAGATTAAAAATATATATTTTCCGATTGTAAATTTCAATTCGACAAAAATACAACAAAGTTCATGTTTTATTAAAAAAAATCGACATCAAAGCGAATACAAATTTTCAGAATATTTTACTAAAAGATTGTAAAATCAAACTTTGCTCTCTTTAATCAAATTTCATAGATTCCGGTGGTGTATTCACCTGAAACGCTGCATGTAAAGTAAATAAGTGAACAATATTGAGCTAATTAAATAAAATTTCGATATTTAGCTCAGTTTTATAAATCAACGAGATGCCTCTCGAATAATCTCACTTCCTTTTATCGGAAAATTTAAACAAGGGTTTGAAAATTTAATAAGGTTCGATTGATTTTCAAGTCCAATGCAAACTAAGTCACGAATAAATTGAAACGATACACACCTGATCAGAAAATTTAAATAATTTCCATTTAATGTCTTTCTTTTTGTTTTAGACGAAACGATACCATCACCACAATTACTTCCAGTAGCCACCCAACAAACACCCGGCCAAATGTATACTTCCCACCTTCAAATTCAAGGACCTCCACCAGCTTATCCAAATCTTCCACCTCTTTCGGCGCACAGTCCAATGCAACATGCGCTTCTTCAAAAGCAATTACTTAAAAATCCTCAATTCGTCCAAGCCAATGCCAATAATCAATCTTCTGGTAAGTAAATCATTTTTTACTCAAAACTTTCAAGATTGACTTAATTATTAAACAACGGCGTTCGAAAGGCATAACTAAGAATATTTCTCGCCGAATAAAAACAATGAATCTCGTTAATCTATTCGTTGGGTATATTGACGTCGAGCACAATTAGGTAAGGTTCTCTGTGTTAGGGAGGCGAGATATTAAATAAAAATTGTGTGCTTCAGGAGTAATCGCGCTAATCCATTCATGCGCGTCGAAGACGCGTTATTATTAGTTCCTGGAATTACCGGAATCAAAGACACATAACGATGATGACGATTCTAGTTTTACTATTGTAAATTTATATCCACTGCGAAGAATAAAATTGCAATTTTATTTGTTAATAATCTTCAAAGTAGAATTCATAGTGGAAGTTTCTTATCGTGCCGAATGTTTACTACTTCTTTATGTTCGCGTTCAACTTGAATCTGATAAAAATAATCATATTTTATTATATTACGTGTAGTACACCCACAAAGTAAATTTATATTAAAATTAGTCTTGAGTTTTCGTGTGAAAATGTGACGTAATACCCAAACCTGATGGGGGTATGAAAATGTTCCAAGTAGGGAGAATTAAATTACGGGGGTAATTTTTCCACACGATGACATAATAATTTTTCCATCAAGGTATAAATTTAATTTTCGAGTGAACCGTCTCACTAAAAAACTGTTTTCCGCATTTGACAATACAAAATCGTGTGTTATCACTATAAAAAACAAGAGTTTCTGATAGCGTGGAAATAAATTAGGACTTGAATTTCCTTTCGGTGCGAAATTTGAAAATTGTCTTGATGAAGGGGTCAATGAAGTCGAAGACATAAATTAGCAGCGAAAACGCGCGTAATTGTTGCAAATCAAAATCGTCTAATGAATGACTCATTGCGAATGTCTGAATGTGTTTTTAATAGGTTTTATGAATTAAAATAGTCGCACAAGTAATTTCTCCATTATTTATTATTTGAGTGTAACTCGAATTAGTATTTTCTACACGACTGCACGAAAAGAAAGCCTCTGGAACCGTAAACATCGACTTAATTGTAACGGTACGAGTTTAAACAGGAAGTAGTTGCGGTATTCTAATGTATAGGGAAGTATAGGTCAGTTTGGTTGGTATGTAAGAGGGGAATCGACGCCGGGGACGCTAGGCGCCTCTAACGCTTCATTCTGCCGATAGACGCCGCGTCGGTAGGATTGCTTGAGCTTTTATATGTTTTTATTTAATGATTGTGTCGATGCTCTTTTTTGTTTGTGTACAAATGGAGTTGCGTTGCTTGTGTATGTGAGCAATGTGCCGTTAGCCCCTATTGGGGCACATGGGGGGACTGCCTGTTGCCGGGTCCTGTTTCACCGTGCCAGTACTCTACGTACGGTGACGGGAAAGCCCGTCTAATCTCAATGATGGGCTATATTATGGGGTGCACTTGCTTCAAAGGTACGACACTTTTTTTTACACTTTTTTAAGTCTTAAGTTACAATTTTTTTAAATCAAATTTTCGTTCTCAAAACTAGATTTGTCGCAAATAATTCGCGGTGCGTTCATTTTTCAAAATCCGTTGAGACTAATAAATCATCGCGATAGATTTTTATTTAACCTGTTACGACCTATAAAATTTCGCATTGCGCATTTTTCAAATTTTTGTTATGCCTTTTGTGCTATTCAAATGAAAAATTGCAATACTCAACTGCAAAGCGGTGGTTTTTTTTTTAAAGAAAAGTCGTTTTGTTTACTAAAGCTGCATTTACGTGTTTAGATGGTAATTATGATAAGTCTAAATTTTTTGGGCCACCCGCACCACCGCTTTGACATAATGAATTACGTTTCCCATGGTAATGAGGGGCTCTAAACGATCGTTTTTCTACAGCTAAATTAACTTTGTCTGATGATGTTTTTGTTATACAATTTAAAGAAATATTTTTACGACCTTTTATCTATCAATCGTTTGAATAAGCGGTTTATTCGTATAATGAATTCATTAAACGACCGACTATTTGTTAACAAAGTTTTGCGTGACTTACAAAATTGATATTATTTTTTGTCATTTATAATTATTTCAGTTTTACAAAAAACCTAAGGGTGCATTTTTCGATTCGTACCGGTTGTTTTTATTCAAAAGAAATCCTGGAACCGTGTAATATTTATCTGCATTTTTTCGAAATATACTAAACCAGAGACCTAGTAGCTACGATGCGAACTTATTTTTCATTACATAGAGTGTGTATGTAAAGGTATGCAATGCACCACCGAGACTTTTCTTTCATCCTGAAAGGTTTACGACGGTTCGGCTTGTAATTTTAAACTGAAGATATTGCTTGCGTGCGATGCACCCTTCCTTCCTCGCGGGAAAATTATTTTCACGGTTCTAGCACGAATCATTGGTGTCAGAATTTGCCAAGGTATCAAAAAACTGCAAGATCGATACGAAACGATACAAACTTGCTCGTTTTTCAACTATGGCACTATATTTTAGAGAAGAGAAAAATAGTAAACTCATTTATAATGCACTGATCTGAGAACATTTTTATTTTCAATTTATGGCCGCAATCTTGGGACCTAATCCGCTAAAACCTGCATCATCAATCAGAACAAATGAAAGCAAATTTAATACTGCGATCTTTACGTCGTCGATTTTTCACTTATTTACTCAAGATAAAATGGTGCTTTTTTAACATTCCCAAAAACAAAACGTAACCCTTCGACGTTTCTCTTATTTCATTACATCCTAATACAAACTGCTGACGATCTAATTCCGGTCAGGATTAGAAAATTGAAGTGCCCAACTAACCAAACTGTAGTGGTAGCTCGAACTAATCAGGTTTTCGAGGTCCAAAAGGATAAATTGGTTCAATTTTTTTAAATCGAAACGATTTTTGGAACACCCACTTGCGAATTGTCTGTTTTAATTAAAATTTTAATCACCAAATGCATATGTAATAATATTACCACACTACCACACTTGGAAGTTTAATTGCTCTTGTTCAGTTATAAATAACTTCGTTAGTGTAATTGAGTCATTTTATGAAAACAATCGAACTTTGTGAAGCTCCATTATGGCAATATTAAAAGTTTCCATCGGTTAATTGCTTCAGTGTGTTTACTATTTAATGTGTGTTTGATTATTCCGAAACAGATTGCCTCAATTGTCACCTTACTTTTAATTACCGTCATTCTTGATTGCAAGTCCACGTTAGTTTAAATGTACCCCACATTTTATTACTTCTACTCTCATTATTGTTTTGCTTCATTGCTTATCTTATTGTTGTTTCAAACTTCGTTAACATCTCTACAGTTGTTTCTTCACAGTCGTGTTTTGAAACTTACCTCATTCCGTTACTGGAGCAGTCGTAGAAATTCGCCACAACATTTGCAGCTTATTTGTATACTAACATAAATTGCATCCGTTCATCAAGGATCGGATTGGTAATAATTTAATTACTGTGAAAATTCTTCATAAAGAGTTCTCGAAAAAAGAAATCTACCCAATTTTGGCAACGTTCTTAAATTCAAGCAAGGCATTCTTAATTTAAAATATCAAATTACTCATTGCTTTCTGCAATGATAGTTAAGTACGACATTCTTAAATTTTGTTTCAATTCTTAATTGACATTCTTAAATTTTGTTTCAATTTAAGAATGTCGGATGATTGGTCTGGAGTGTAGGCTTAAAATAAAACATGCGCTGTAGGCAAATTTTTTAGATTTTTTAAAGTTAAAGCGTCTTAAATTTATTGTTAGGATTTTTGTGTAAAATTGCATTGTTTTGTAGGCAGAAATTTTCAGTTTTCTGATGCTTTATTACTGCGTGAAAATTGATTTTGTAAGAATTCAATTATCGGCTCACGGGAGCAACTACTTATTATATACAGAGTGCTCACTTTCCGTCTTTAAACAAAAAAGATGGCGGTGAAAAAGCAGTGAATTTTCATTTTTCCTATAGGCAGCAGATTGGATTTTCTTTTTCTAATACAACGATTTCTTTTTCTTCTTGCGATGAAAAACCCGCGACAGTTTAGTTTAACTTGCTGACAAATAATAATGAATTTTATGGAGAATGTCTTGGAAACAACATTATAGCTTTACTTTTACATGAACTTCAGTTGTACACGTAGACTCTAGCTTAAAGGAGTATAAAATTGTAAAATAATTGTAAGCAGATTGCGTTGTGCGGCCTGAAGGCCGCACTGCCGTATTATTATTGTGCTAATTAATGTCACTGTCACTTGACTGTATTAAATAATTCATTTCAAATTATTTTTTTGGTTGTAGTTCATAACAGGGATTTTTGTCTTTAGAGATTTAAAAAATTTTTTTTGCAATAAATTAGTTAAAATAAGTCTAATAAGGTGAGGAGGAACTTAAGATATCAATTAGTTACTGAAAAAATCGATTTTAAAGTTGACGATTTTCCGACTACAGTTAATATTTTTGGTTTTTCCTATAGAAATAGCTTCACTGAACGAAAGAAGACATTAATACATGACTTTTAAGGTGAGGATGAATTTGATAAGTACTATATTAAGCTCACAATTCAATTTTGAAATTTACGAATCGAAGCTTACGAGAATTATTGCGCAATATTGCGCCGTAATTAAATTTATTCTGGTAAAAGTCCGTGCGTTATTACACCCAACGGTAGATGCAAGGTATCAATCGCTCCTCGTATGCGTTGTGTCAGAGATCCAAAATTTCCACTTTTTTGGCGCTTACTGTTATTTTTAATAAGTTTAACCTTTTCTAGGATCCCGTGGCCCAAAGATTTATTATTTTCTAAATTACTTTTGGCTCGGAGATATTTGCAATGAGTTTTACTTGTTGCCCTCCGATCTACCGGGTCGAGTTGAAAATTTTCGAGTTCTGCCGGGCCCAGGGACGTTTTTTTACTACTAATTTAAAATTATTTTTAGCCCATTAATTTTCGATGGGCGGGACTACGGATACGAATGAACCCTATAAAATAATAATCGGATCACAATTTTTGATTTTTGGCCGTTAGGACCTAAAATTATTGAATACTCCGTATTTTAAAATCTTCCTTATTGTATCATTTTTCATAATCTACCTTCATTTCTTTAGGAATAATCGTATTTTCGAGTCCCTGTTACTGAACTCTGCTTATTTTTTTTAATAAAGGGGGGGTGCTAAATATTGCGATCAACGCGCTTAAGGTTGGGCTTTGCTGTATTTAACTAAAAATGACTCATCTTAAACACGGTTGAACGGATTAATTTAAAATTTTGGGAGAATATATACAACAACATAGGGAACGCAATAAGCTATTTAATTTTTTTGTAATTAACAAAATATGTATTTTATGACGAAAATCAAGTTTTTACAAATTTTTGTCTGAAAACTAAATATTTTAACATCAAGTGCGTGTTATTTTAAATTGAAAATATAAAACAACTTATTGCATTCTCTATGTGGTAAATCCATCCACCCAATTCTCATAAGATGAATATTTTCTAGTGAAACAGCAAAAACTCACTTTTAATATTGCATTTTGGTTTTTAACGCATACAACGCAGTACAAATTGAATACAATACAAGAAAAAATTTTTTTAAATAATTTTAACGAAGGGGGACTAATTGTAAGACAAAAAAATGTTTTAGGTCACGTGGTTTGAACCGCGGTCTAACATGACGCGACAGATCGTCGTTCCGATTAAATTAATTGTCGTAGCTAGGTTTGTCTGTGTCTAAGATTATCCTCACGAACTGTCATCGGGCAATAGTTCGGAAATGAAGCTCAATTACAGCACAACAAGCTCCGAGCAACATACGCCGATATTCGTTGAAAAATACAATAAAATTACTTAAAATACGATAAAAACTGTTAAAATTTTGCTCGATGATGCGCAACGACATCCACCAAGTATCGTGCATGACAGTTTCCTCCGAGCGAGATTATTCCGAGCAACAAACGCGACGCGCGCGGAATTCGTCTTCTTGTTATTTTCTTTTGAATTTCTACTTAAATCCTTCTTTAGTCGATAATATCTGCTCACAGTGACAGTTTTCTCTAATCTCACAACAATTCTGAAATTAGTGCAAAAACCTACTCCAAGCAACGACCGTTGCACTACACACCTCTGGGCAAGAGTTAACTAACCCTGACTCGAAAGTACACTTTTTACTATAAAAATAGCTTCGCCAAATGAAAGAGCACATAAATACAAAACTTTTAAGGTGAGGATGAATAATTAATTAGGTCCTAAATTAAGCCCACAATTCAATTTTGAAGTTCACCAAATTTCCATATCAAACACATGTAAGAGAATTTTTGCACAATATTACGTAAAATAATTTAATTTATTTTACTGCAAGTCCGTGCGTCTTGGGTGGTTTCTCCCACTCGACGACCGGCCGAGGTACCAGTTGCTCCCAAGCATCCGTCGCATCGAGGACCCATAATTTCGAGTAGGACCGCATTTGCGCCGGAGGTGCATGCATTATAAATATAAAATTTAATTTTTGATGGGCGGGGTTCAATTTCAAAAACGCCAATGGGAAATTAATTTTTAAAGAGTTTTTTTTTTCAAAATTTGGGGATTGACCACAAATTTTTTATTACTTTTCATATATGTAATTCTAAAAATATGGTGAAAATCGTAATCAGGGTTTACTTCCCACGCAGTGCTGTAATCCACTTTTTCGATCACAATTAACGGGCGTAAAGTAGCATTTATCGAACTAACGGTTGATGAAGTAAATTTCTAAGCTCTGAAGAGGTAAAGGAATAATTTGCTAAAATCTCAAAAAATAAATGTAAATCAGCTGCGTTGGCGTCTTTTGAAGCATAGGGTGATGTTGAACCGAAAAGTTTTGAAGCCGAGTTTGACTTTTGAAGCCGAGTTTGACTCAAAACCAAGATATTTATTTTAGCCCCGCCTTCAAAGTAAAATTATAGATTTTCATTGATTATTTAATTAAAATTAAACTTTAAAGACTTTTTTTTGTTTCCACGTTAACGTAATACAGTAAAAAAATGAAATTAGCATTTTTCCCGTGGAATGATATCCGGATGTGTGGGGATATGCGTGCATCGATTAACTTGAAATTTCACATACTACTAGTTTGAAGTAGAAAACTTGCCATTTTTGGAAAGAATTCTTCTTCCCGTTCTAACGGATAACAATGAAAGTAGGATAGGTTTTTTTAAATTGCGTTCACTGGACCTAATGTTTATTCACTTTAGTGGAAATTCCTATTATGTCGATTTAACGTACTATTCAGTGATTCTTTTCCTTCGAAAAGTAAAACTTATTTAATTGTGTAAATAAAATTATTTCGAGCAACAGTTTCAAAAGTAGTAAGTTTTTTTTGGGAATAGTGCCGGTATAACTTTATAGGTTAACGAGATTTTAATTCATATAATTTTAACATCCATACTGCATGGGTACTTCCCCATTGATTGATTAAATTGTTGAATAATTAAGAATTTTAATACATGGAAGTGGTTTAGTTTGATTAGGTACAACATAATTACTGTTTAATTATTCAAATTATTTCTAAAGTTGTGTTATTTGAGCGACGTTATTGTTTTAAGCATAAAATTATCTCCATTCCATTATGGCGAAACAATAGGGAAGAAACCGTTTGTTTCATTTCAAATGGACGACGGAAGCGTTTTAAATTGTTAAAATAGATGGACGGGCGTTGAAAGTTATATTGGATTTTTTCGCCAAAACTTTAAATCTAACGATCAAATTGGATTTGAATTTTTAAATTTTGTTTGTTCTGGTTTTGAAATGTTTCGAATTTTCAGGTGAAGTTTTGAAGCTTAAAAAATTGTTTTTGCGTCAATGAGCGCTCGACGTTTCGGTTCGTCACGAGAGTGACTTTAAATGAATGGATCGTTCTGTACTCTGACGTGAAAGTAATAAATTGCAGTGTTTTAACAATTCTCTTTTTGATGTATATTTGGTATTGAGGAAAATCTCCGCTTCGAGTGGTTTCATCGTTGTAATTGATATTCAAAGCTTTGAAATATTAGAATTTTCCGTCTTGTCGATGTGAAGTCTTATAATGTTTTCTTCCTTCGCACAACATTCTTTCGTTGTTAATTTGATTAATTTTTATTATATCGGGCTTCTGACCTCTTTAAAATATACTGCTATCATCGAGCCAGATTTAACCGGCAGTTTAGTTTTTTCAAATAAATAAATTTTTCAGAAACTGGAAAAAATTAACTTTATAATTCTTTAAATTATTTAATTTTTTTAAAAAGGAAATTTAAAAATACTTAAAATAACCCCAATTCCAAATTGGCTGTGGAAAGGAAAAGTGCCAATTTCAGGATTTTAAATTAAATTATAAAATAAATTTTAAAATTCTGGTATTTGGGGGGTAAACCTCTGAAACTTGAAAACTTAATTTAAACCCGAAAATTTTTTGTTTATTCAATAAAGGGTTTTTTGTTGGATGATTAGTAAACCCCGGGAACTTTAAAAAATTTTTTTCGCAATAAATTAGTTAAAATAAGTCTAATAAGATGAGGAGGAACTTAAGATATCAATTAGTTACTGAAAAAATCGATTTTAAAGTTGACGATTTTCCGACTACAGTTAATATTTATGGTTTTTCCTATAGAAATAGCTTCACTGATCGAAAGAGGGCATTAATACAAGACTTTTAAGGTGAGGATGAATTTGATAAGTATTATATTAAGCCCACAATTCAGTTTTGAAGTTTACGAATCGAAGCTTACGAGAATTATTGCGCAATATTGCGTCGTAATTAAATTTATTCTGGTAAAAATCTGTGCGTTATTACACCCAACGGTAGATGCAAGGTATCAATCGCTCCTCGTATGCGTTGTGTCAGAGATCCAAAATTTCCACTTTTTTGGCGCTTACTGTTATTTTTAATAAGTTTAACCTTTTCTAGGATCCCGTGGCCCAAAGATTTATTATTTTCTAAATTACTTTTGGCTCGGAGATATTTGCAATGAGTTTTACTTGTTGCCCTCCGATCTACCGAGCCGAGTTGAAAATTTTCGAGTTCTGCCGCACCAGGGACGTTTTTACTACTAATTTAAATTATTTTTAGCCCATTAATTTTCGATGGGCGGGACTACGGATACGAATGAACCCTATAAAATAATAATCGGATCACAATTTTTGATTTTTGGCCGTTAGGACCTAAAATTATTGAATACTCCGTATTTTAAAATCTTCCTTTTATAATGTGCTTTCATTTCTTTAGGAATAATCGTATTTTCGAGTCCCTGTTACTGAACTCTGCTTATTTTTTTAATAAAGGGGGGGTGCTAAATATTGCGATCAACGCGCTTAAGGTTGGGCTTTTGCTGTATTTAACTAAAAAATAACTCATCTTAGACACGGTTTAACTTAAAATTTTGGGAGAATATATACAACAACATAGGGAACGCAATAAGCTATTTAATATTTTTGTAATTAACAAAATATGTATTTTATGACGAAAAATCAAGTTTTTACAAATTTTTGTCTAAAACTAAATATTTTAACATAAAGTGCGTGTTATTTTAAATTAAAAATATAAAACAGCTTATTGTATTCTCTATGTGGTAAATCCATCCACCCAATTCTCATAAGATGAATATTTTCTAGTGAAACAGCAAAAACTCACTTTTAATATTGCATTTTGGTTTTTAACGCATACAACGCAGTACAAATTGAATACAATACAAGAAAATTTTTAAATAATTTTAACGAACGGGACTAATTATAAGACAAAAAAATGTTTTAGGTCACGTAGTTTGAACCGCGGTCTAACATGACGCGACAGATCGTCGTTTGGATTAAATCAATTGTCGTAGCTAGTTTTGTCTGTGTCCAAGATTATCCCCACGAACTGTCATCGGGCAATAGTTCGGAAATGATTTTACGAAGCTGTTAGCTCAATTACAGCACAATAAGAGGTCGCTCCGAGCAACATACGCCGATATTCGTTGAAAAAACAATAAAATTACTTAAAATATAGTAAAGACTGTTAAAATTTTGCTCGGGCAACATACAATTTATGACGCGCAACGACATCCACCAAGTATCGTGCATGACAGTTTCCTCCGAGCGAGATTATTCCGAGCAACAAACGCG
The DNA here is from genome assembly GCA_036346125.1 of Lycocerus yunnanus. NCBI lineage: Eukaryota > Metazoa > Arthropoda > Insecta > Coleoptera > Cantharidae > Lycocerus > Lycocerus yunnanus. The sequence continues at coordinate 2,458,413 of JARFIX010000032.1, read as the reverse complement.
ACGCGCGCGGAATTCGTCTTCTTGTTATTTTCTTTTGAATTTCTACTTAAATCCTTCTTTAGTCGATAATATTAGCTCACAGTGACAGTTTTCTCAAATCTCACAACAATTCTGAAATTAGTGCAAAAACCTGCTCCAAGCTACGACCGTTGCACTACACACCTCTGGGCAAGAGTTAACTAACCCTGACTCCAAAGTACACTTTTTATTATAAAAATAGCTTCGCCAAACGAAAGAGCACATAAATACAAAACTTTTAAGGTGAGGATGAATAATTAATTAGGTTCTAAATTAAGCCCACAATTCAATTTTGAAGTTCACCAAATTTCCATATCAAACACATGTAAGAGAATTATTGCGCAATATTACGTAAAATAATTTAATTTATTTTACTGCAAGTTCGTGCGTCTTGGGTGGTTTCTCCCACTCGACGACCGGCCGAGGTACCAGTTGCTCCCAAGCATCCGTCGCATCAAGGACCCATAATTTCGAGTAGGACCGCATTTGCGCCGGAGGTGCATGCATTATAAATATAAAATTTAATTTTTGATGGGCGGGGTTCAATTTCAAAAACGCCAATGGGAAAGTTCTATTTTAAATTAATTTTTAAAGAGTTTTTTTTTTCAAAATTTGGGGATTGACCACAAATTTTTTATTACTTTTCATATATGTAATTCTAAAAATATGGTGAAAATCGTAATCAGGGATTACTTAGGCAAACAACAATCGATTTACTTAACCCACGCAGTGCTGTAATCCATTTTTTCGATCACAATTAACGGGCGTAAAGTAACATTTATCGAACTAACGGTTGATGAAGTAAATTTCTAAGCTCTGAAGAGGTAAAGGAATAATTTGCTAAAATCTCAAAAAATAAATGTAAATCAGCTGCGTTGGCGTCTTTTGAAGCATAGGGTGATGTTGAACCGAAAAGTTTTGAAGCCGAGTTTGACTTTTGAAGCCGAGTTTGACTCAAAACCAAGATATTTATTTTAGCCCCGCCTTCAAAGTAAAATTATAGATTTTCATTGATTATTTGATTAAAATTAAACTATAAAGACTTTTTTTGTTTCCACGTTAACGTAATACAGTAAAAAAATGAAATTAGCATTTTTCCCGTGGAATGATATCCGGATGTGTGGGGATATGCGTGCATCGATTAACTTGAAATTTCACATACTACTAGTTTGAAGTAGAAAACTTGCCATTTTTGGAAAGAATTCTTCTTCCCGTTCTAACGGATAACAATGAAAGTAGGATAGGTTTTTTTAAATTGCGTTCACTGGACCTAATGTTTATTCACTTTAGTGGAAATTCCTATTATGTCGATTTAACGTACAATTCAGTGATTCTTTTCCTTCGAAAAAGTAAAACTTATTTAATTGTGTAAATAAAATTATTTCGAGCAACAGTTTCAAAAGTAGTAAGTTTTTTTTGGGAATAGTGCCGGTATAACTTTATAGGTTAACGAGATTTTAATTCATATAATTTTAACATCCATACTGCATGGGTACTTCCCCATTGATTGATTAAATTGTTGAATAATTAAGAATTTTAATACATGGAAGTGGTTTAGTTTGATTAGGTACAACATAATTACTGTTTAATTATTCAAATTATTTCTAAAGTTGTGTTATTTGAGCGACGTTATTGTTTTAAGCATAAAATTATCTCCATTCCATTATGGCGAAACAATAGGGAAGAAACCGTTTGTTTCATTTCAAATGGACGACGGAAGCGTTTTAAATTGTTAAAATAGATGGACGGGCGTTGAAAGTTATATTGGATTTTTTCGCCAAAACTTTAAATCTAACGATCAAATTGGATTTGAATTTTTAAATTTTGTTTGTTCTGGTTTTGAAATGTTTCGAATTTTCAGGTGAAGTTTTGAAGCTTGAAAAATTGTTTTTGCGTCAATGAGCACTCGACGTTTCGGTTCGTCACGAGAGTGACTTTAAATGAATGGATCGTTCTGTACTCTGACGTGAAAGTAATAAATTGCAGTGTTTTAACAATTCTCTTTTTGATGTATATTTGGTATTGAGGAAAATCTCCGCTTCGAGTGGTTTCATCGTTGTAATTGATATTCAAAGCTTTGAAATATTAGAATTTTCCGTCTTGTCGATGTGAAGTCTTATAATGTTTTTCTTCCTTCTCACAACATTCTTTCGTTGTTAATTTGATTAATTTTTTTTATATCGGGCTTCTGACCTCTTTAAAATATACTGCTATCGTCGAGCTCGATTTTACTGGAACGCAACGAGTTGTATTTTTGTCTTGTCAAATTAGAAATCATAATGCAAGTCGACTTCGCATTTGCAGTACTAATCGGTCATTACTTTCTCAACCCAAGCACAATTTATTTGTTATCCCCATCGAGACGTGCCCAGCAACCTAATAGGTCTTCTCATGGTACCTCACGGCTGGTTTATTGGGAATATCGATTTTGTTAATTTTTTTTCTCATCACAAATTTCTTTTTCGCGATTCGAATTAACGGCGTGTAAATCCGGCAATTTGATGGAACAATTCCACTCTGAAAGACCTAGAATTATTTTTTGTGTTTGATGAGCTTCATGTTTATGTCAATATTCGTATAAAGTAGTTAATTTTTTTCCAATCAATAATATATTAGCCTAAATATTTTATTTCTATGGACACTGTCGTTTCCGAAATAATATAATTTTTGAGGTTAACTTGGTGGTACACAACAACGTGAACCATAATTTATGAGATTTCATAATCGCTTGTTTGTTATGTTTAAATTGAACTTACATGCTAATACCAGTGATACTAACTTATTGATTTGGCTTCGAGTAACACGTAATTTGCTCATTAAAAATCATGATCGTTTTCCTTCAAGACGCCGTGGGTGGTAAGAACCAAGTATACCCAATGTAAAATTTGCCTAACCGAAGGACCAAATATTGTTGCAAAGAAATTTTCCACTTTACATACCTTTTTCATACAATACGAATTTGATTCAATTAAAATTGTGAAACGATTCGGCCATTTTTTTACCTTCAATCACAAGTGGTAAATCGAGCGAAATTTTTCCTCGTTTACCTTAATTTTTTCGCCAAGATATGAAAGTATCAAATCGTTTGCTATAAAAAGAAATATTTACTTTTCACAATTTTTCACTTCTCTTGTTCTGATGGTTTTCGATGTATTTTCTTTCATCTTCGATAATGCAAAAATCGATAGTATACTTTTTGATGCGTTAAATTAGATTATTTTGTAGAAAGATGCATCATACTTTTGAAGTCGTTGTGTCATAAATTAATTTTTCTTATGAACAAAAAAACTATTTCACCGGTATTATTAAAATTTTCCTGGTTTTTTTTATGCATGGACTGTAACGTTAAATCGTTTCTCGTTATAAAGGTTGTAAGGCGAATGCGTGGTTCTGAATAACATTATAGTTAAAGTAATCTAAATTGCTTTTTTTCGCAAGAAGCTTAACGACGTATTTATTATCCTGCAATGAAAGCCCGTTTCGACACACCGTCGTAGTCACTCAATAGACATTTTCAGTTAGTCGTGAGTATGTATCGGCGTCATAAACTATGAAAATTGAAAATCAATTCTCATCAAAATATTGTGAATGCAGAATAGAAATGCACTTGCTCGAATTTTTTGTGTTCGTTCAAGTTATCGATTTGGTGATATTCCACTTAGTTGTGTATATATATCAATTTTCTTGTTTTCCTATTTAAAAATTCATTGTTCCGTTATACATCAATCATTATTTGATTTAATTTTTTTCCACATTGTGTTTTGAACTTTTTTTAAATGAAAATAAAATTCTATTCAAATATCCGCATATGGGTTTCGCTTATGTGTTTGGTTTCCCGTATACAATGGTGATTGGAAGGGATCGTGATAACGATATTGACAGTCTTGTTTGGTCAATATGCCTGAAAAATGTCGCTGAGTGCAATTTTATGTTTTACGGTTTCAGAAACGTGCCAATTTTATCGTCCCACAGATTTTTATGTTTTAAATTTCCCGCCATTTGATTGTTTAGATTTGAGATATGCCAATTGTTTTAGGCGTTAAATACATTCGTTAAAACCTAACCAGCGGCAGCATGTGAAGTCTTGTTCTTTGTTAACCTGTTTTTATCCACTTAAACCAAATTATTATAAAGGGCGACGTTTAATTAAAATCAAATTAGATGAGAAATATGTGTGGTATTATTTTGAAGATTAATTCATTCAGTAAAGAAAAATTTTACAAATGGAAGATGAAACAAAGAAAGTAAGGTAACAAAATTTGATTAATAGCGAGTGAAAATTATATTATTTAAATGAAATTAAATCGCATATTGTGATTGATAATAATGCAAAAAAGAATTCACATCGAAAAATGCAAAAGTATCGACTTCAAGTGAGCAAAATTCACCTCAACCAGGCTAATAATAATTTTTAGTGGGCGTGTCTGGCCCTGGTAAAATTAATAATGTACACTTTGTCAGATGAAGAAGTTTTTCGGCGCGAATATTTAAAATTTAAAAATTATTTTGTCCAATAATTGTAGACACAAAACACGTAAAAGTATTACCAAATGCTTCAGAATAAACAATTTTACTTTGTTTGGCATCAAAATATGGAATACATTCTGTAGACGGTACGTGTGCTGTGCCTGGGTTGACAGTGACTAGTGGTGGGGAGATACCTGTCGCTCTCTGAGATCCGTCGCGTCAACTTCCAAACTTTTCGAGTTGGAGCCGCTTGGGGGATGTTTTTAGTAAGTAAAGCGCGTGTCAAAACCGCTCGGAGCCCCGAAGCGACCCGGAGGGTCGCCTAGGGTGTGCGGAGAGTAGGTTTTGACAGCGCAACCACATCAGAAACGAATTCACACAAAAGTGATTTTTTTCGAAAATTTGTTGTCCGATCACAAATTTAATTTTTTTATTAGCTAATTACACCAATATCTTTCATAATTCGTTGTAAAAACAAGATTCTGGTATTTTAAATGTTGCCACAACCCATTTTAATTTTGGTGGGCGGGGTTATAGTTTAAAAGATTCCAAATTAATTTTTAAAGTCGTTTTTTAACCAAATTTGTGGAGCGTCCGCAAATTTTATTTTTTTTATGTGTTTCTGGCATTATTATCTTTCATAATTTACAAAAATAATGGTGAATATCGAAATCACGTTTAATTAACTTTCGCCTAAATTTCGTCTACCCAACCTGGAGTGGAATCCCAAATGTTGGAAACCTTTTCCGGAATAATTTTAAACAATGCACCTTTGCGTTCGCACGCACTGACGGTCATAATAGGACTGATGTTTTCGGAAATTTGGCTGTCGACTTGACCAAATTTCAACTCGTCAATTTTTAAAAATTCAACTTCGCTTGGTAGTTTTTAATTCTAAAATTTTTGTTTAAAATTAAATTTTTTTACAAATTCACTTTTATTTAGAAATTCACTGTTTAATGTCATTGGTCACACTCTTTCCAAACTGAGAATTAAATAATAAACCATTATTTCTTAACGAGCGATGCTTACAAAAATCACGTTTATAAATGAAATTTTTTTTGTCTTGTTCGACATTTAATTTGTTTTTATGATTTTTCTAATTTTAATGTAATCAACTCGATACATAATGGATAGATAAATTGCCAGGGCTGTGCGGCGAAGAAGTAATTTTCGGCGTGAAATTCAACCTTAACTGCGATTTTCATCATTTTTTTAAATTGTGAAAGATACTAATGCAATATACGCATAAAAATAATTAAAATTTGCGGTCGGTCCACAAATTTTGAAAAAAAACGACTTTAAAAATTAATTTGAAATGAAGGTTTCCCATTGGCTTTTTTGAGTTTGTAATCTCGCCCATCAAAAATTAAAAACTCTAAAAAAATATCCCTGAAGTGCGGTCCAACTAGAAATTATTCTTGGCATAATTTCGAACTGGCAGTAGAATAAATTTAATTATTACGCAATATTGTGCTTACGTGATTGTGTTTATTATGGGAATTTCGTGAGCTGCAAAATTGAATTGTGGGCTTAATATAGGACCTATCAAATTCGTCCTCACCTTAAAAATTTTGCTTTTTCGTTTGGTGAAGCTATTTTTATAGGAAAAAGTGAGCTTTTAAGTCAGGATTAGTTAACTCTTGCCTAATTTTTAATTATTCTTATATGTGCGTTAAAAATGCTTTTAACATTTTCTAATATTTAGTATGGGAAACTTCAGTAATTAAAGGTTACCGAAAATCTCGTTAATTCTCTCGGTAAGTTTGACATAAGTGGAAATTTCGTTAATCCACTCCCCAATGGGGTAATTAAGTATGTTTAAATGCCTGTTTCACGTCCGAGATTGAAATTATCGATATCAAATAATGTCCCCGAGGGGTTAACCGCTGGTGAAGTTTTTGTACACATCTTATGAAGTACATGACATCTCATGTGAAGTACATGAAGTACTGGTAAAATACATGAAATACGTGTAAAGTAGGTAAAATACGTGTTAAGTGTACAACCTATATACTCTCTTATCTATGAGTACAAGTGAAGTATCATGAAGTTAGTAAATTTTTGCTGAATTACATGAAGTTGAACCTAGCTTATGCACATGCGCTACGGTTAATGTGTATTATAGCTAAAATCCATGTATTCAATAATAATTATTTTATAGCAAATCAACTTACATCAGTAGATTTTCTTAACATTTTTTTATCTTAAACGTTGAATAGACTTTTGGCGGTCATTATTTTACTAATAAAAGTTTTGGTAGTTGCTAGTTTACTAGTAATCAATTAATTAAATTAAACTTCGATTTCTTTAGTTAATTTTGCAATTATTTTTAGCTGATTTGCTTGAACGGTAGTGGAGAGAGAGAGTACTAAATTTTCAAACCTTTAATATGTTTGCCTGCATTGTAATATTTGAGTACTGAAGGGTGGTTCACATCCCCCACACCTCTCGGATTAATTAGTTTATTTTTTATCAGAAGTAAACTGCAGATCTCTCAATACTTGGGCACTGGAGGGTGTTCCACACCCCCCCAGACCCCCCAGATTGAGTAGTTCCCGTACTTCATCGGTATTTCAGAGACTTACCGAGATTCCAAAATTTGTGCACTGGAGGGTGTTCCACACCCCCCAGACCCCCCGGATTGAGTAGTTTATTTTTTATCAGAAGTAAACCGAAGATCCCCCCTCCAGACACCCCGGTTTAAATAATTTATTTTCATTAAAAGTGAATTAAATATTTAAGCATATCCCAAGTTTCTTAAAATTAGCTATGGCCAAGTAAATGTGTTTAATTCATAATCTGAAAATTAATCATAAACTGCATAATTATAAATTCCGTACTCCCTAGGAGGTAAATCTGTGCAACGGGAGATCTTCAGTTTACTTGTGATAAAAATTAACTACTCAATCCGGGGGGTCTGGGATGTGAAACACCCTCCAGTGCTTCTGCAATGGGAGATCTTCAGTTTACTTATTATAAAAAATAAACTACTCAATCCGGGGGGTCTGGGGGGTGTGGAACACCCTCCAGTGCTTAAATTAGTATAAGTATCGATGAATTAGCTGAGTACCGTGAATTATTGCTGAAGTACGGTGAATTACTGGTGAGTGATTAAGTATTGATGAAGTACGAGAAGTGCGAGGTTAATTGTACACAATTTCCTCTAGTGGTTGACCCCTCGAATGTCTCTGAAGCTCGTGATGATCTAACGGACACAAAATGGGAATTTTATAATATAAGAAATGTACAGTAGGTACACTAACTTTATCTATCTATCCATCTGATAAGCACATTCAAAACAATTTTCGTAAATGCGGTCTCCAGGCCGCACTACTTTGACAATCGAGTTAACTTCACTTTACTAGAGAAAAGCCATGTACCATTGACTTAAGCTAAAATATGATATTATGTTTTAATGAAATGTACGGATCCATCGACTATCAGAAAATTCGTGTTTCTCTCACAAAAATGCAAATTGGGTTAACAATTTTTATTTAATTAACAATTACATGAAAGAGCAGCATAGTTACCGTTACAACTACAACTCTTAACTAATTGCATTCTCAAAAATACGCATGTTTATCGACGTCAACCAAAAATAACGTGATCAGCGTTTTTAGGGTTGAATACCTCTAAACATCCGTTTTATGAGTATGTAACTGTCCCATCGGCAAACACTTTTACTACAATTCAATGGAACTACTTAAGGCACGTTCCACACTTTACGTATTACATGTTATATTAAAATATAATTTACATTAGTTTGACGTATACTACAATGCTAAACTTAATTCTTTTGTTGTCCACGATAACTTTCTTCGGCTTTTTCGTTTGCATGAACGCTATTTTTACTTGTATTTAAGGAACTTAAATTCTTTTTTTTTTAATTATGCAATTTAAATGATTCTTAATGTTTTGTTTTTGTTTGTTTTATGTGTAATTCAAAACAAAATGTGTTTAAATCAAATCTTCAGAAATAGAGCGAATAATCTTCGATTTCTTAAAAGTTTTTTAATTAAGTTTTATTATTTTTATTTCTATGAGTTGTAAGTTGAGCAGATGTTTATCATCCATTTTTGTTGTTGTTTTTGAGTTTCATGCCTGCCTTTGCAAAAGCAAAGCGTCGTTATTGGTTGAAATACTCCAGTTTCAGTTCTATTCGTCGTTTTTCCAAGTTTTATTTTTGCGCATTTCAATTATTAATTTCTCAATCAAATTTTAATTTTATCTTATATTTACAATAATTTTAAACAACATCCAAAAACTTCAGTTTCTTAAATTTATCATATTATTAACTTCATTTCACTTACTCAGTTTCGTTGTGGAATTAGCTCTTAACGTATATTTGCGTCTGCGCCTATTGGCGTTAATAATGGAACTTGTTCTTTTAGAAATTTGAATGTTATACCGTTGCAAATTTCAGTTTGCCACCTTTGCAAAATGTTTACCTTTTGTTTCTATTTAAACACCATTAATTTTAAAATTTTTGTAATAAATTAATTTTACTTTTTGGAATTAGTGGCCCCAATTTTTAGATTAAAATTAATAATTTCTTTTTCTCACATAGAAATCAATCTTTAGAAATCTTTCACAAAAATTAAGTTACTTTCTGTCTTTTATTTTCAAATTTTTGTTTTTGATTTTCCTGTGACCAGGTGACAATATATTGTCATGTTTGTTTTGTAAGCATATTCCCAGTTTAACATAATTTTCTGTTAAAATGTTGTTTGACCTTATATTCAGAATTTCTTTGAGTAATATATTTTAAACGTAAGCTCAACGAGAATGTAAGGTCTAGCAATGTAATTAATTGGAGAGTGGTTTTTTAAAGGATCAATTGCCCTATTATGTATTTGATACGAAGTATTGTCAATACAATTTTTAAATTTGTTAAATTGCAATAAATTTCAAGGGAGCTTTATTGATACAGCCTGTTGAATATGCATAATACGGTACGAAACCATTCGTATTTAAAAATAAATTACGTTGAAGGTAAATTTTATAATTTATAAAGTTGGAAATTTCATCTACCCTTACAAGAAGACAATGAAGTAGTAATAAATCATTTTACTGAATAAAGAAAATTTTTCAGAACAAATACAAATTGTAAAATTAAAAATTTATTAAAATCGAAATTTCCACCCCAAGTATTGAGGGCAGTGCATAGCATTTATTTATGACACATACCAGGTGGAGCAAGGGTTGCAAGTTCTTCTTGGTTGGGAGGAAGAACAGTACGGTTGTTGCATTGTGAGTTGGTTTCTTTCGGTTTATGCATTTTACTTCCGATAAATTCCTATTTTATAAATATAGGTTAAACCTTTTATTGTCGTCGACTCGCTATTGATTGTTATATAACCATAAAATAGAATCGTTTACGGACAAACTTTTATTGCATAGATTAATTTATTCTAGAATGTCCTAAATGGATAGACTTCCGTTCTTCCATCAGAGCAGTAAATACACATTTTTGATAAACTTCAGCAATAAGATGAAAGTATGTGGTAACAGAAGTAACAGCCCCAGGGGCATTCTATCTGTAAACCTGTGCTTGTAAATAAACCTTTTTATTAAAATGTCTTAACAACAAAGTTATTGTAGTGCCGCTCGAGATGGGTTGCTCCTTGAAGATTTTATCGTGAGGTTGACAACTTTCCCTAAGCGAGAGATTATTAAGTTTAGCTTCCGGTGGCCGCGTACCTTAAAGTGCTCGTTCTTGGTCTCGCGGGAATAGCAAATCTAAATATTCTTATTTAGTTCTCTGTTAATTGGAAAATATTTCAAAGCAAGCGCGAATAATTCCCAAGTTCTACACAAATATCATTATGTTTGATACGTGAGGCATTAAAATTTTATTGTGGAATATTTAATACACGTCACATGCATAAATTAAACTTCCAGCAACTAAAAGCTCTCCCCTTTTCTATTATCCACTTTAAACAATACTTTATTTCCATTCGCTCATCTTTATTAAAACTTTTACGTTAACCCACTATGCGCTTGTGTACGTTTTATTCGCGACCTCCCATTTAACTTTGCTTTTCTTGATAAAAAAGTTTTCGAACCATATCAAAGTTTCAAACACAAATAACCTTCGTAATGCCGAGCAAAATCACAAATAACAAGAGAACTAAATTACATACTAAGTTCTTCTTCGCAAAGTCCTCGAAAGGATTTGCGGTACAAGTTTGCATCAGTCATCTGTTTTTATCACGCTGATTTATTACTTAAATAGCGAGTGAATGGATGAGAAATTAGCGTAGTTCTACCTGCTGGCCTGGGGTAACATCGTTATAATAACGGTATTCTCACCAAGCAATCGATCCAAAATTCTTTATCTATATTTAAAGCAAGGTCCATTATGTTGGCAACAAAAGTGCACAAGAACCAATCCAAAAAGCGCCATCCGTTCTGTAAACTCGCTAATAAAAGCTGTGTGGAAATTAAACGATTGAGCCCCCTTCAAAATAGTAGAAACAGAAATTATCTTTGTGATGCCTGTAAAGCTTTCCTTTTGATGTAACTCGGCATAATTATTATTTTTTGTTACTCCCAGCATATTCGATACATAGCAAGCGTATAATTATTACAACCTGGAACATCCTGAAATTGAAAGTCGTACAAACTTGCAGGATAAATTTTGTTTTAATTGTCTGACAGTCGCCCTAAATAACGAAACGTGACAAAAGTCGTTAAATGTTGGCAATTTACAACGAGAAGACTCGCAACTAGTAACTGCAACTTTAAATTAATAAAATTATTAATGTCAGTTTAAAAATAGAGAATGGCGTAATTTTTCCCAAGTGCAACTAGGAAATGGGGTAATTTAAAAAATTGGAAAAGTTGTTTGTTAGTTTGCCAAACCGGAAAATTTTAACTTTTTAGGGTCGGTTTATGGGTGCAAGGACGAATAAATTACGTTTTAATGAATTTCGGTGTGGTTATAAAAAAAAAACTACAAAATTTTGTGTAATCGAATATAGCTTAATGGTTTTTCCTTTTGATGTACGACAGTAATAAACAACTCATTACCAAAACCTTCTCAACGACAAAAGCTTTGAAAGGATTTTAATTCGTGTCTATTTCGTACCCAAATATTCCTCCACAAGACAGTAAGAAATTTATTGGAGCTCGTAGGAATTTATATCGTGTCTAAACTAAATTACTAAATTTTGTTGTATTAAAATAATATGAAGCTTTCGTTTCAACGAAAAATATTATGTTAAATCCCTTGAGTTATTTCCGTTTCAAATTTTCGCCAAGTTAACGACGGCGACGCTCCCGTTCAGGGTTAAGTTCACTTTTAATTATTACAGCTGACTTCATTTCAATATTTCGGCGCATGCAATGAAAAAAAAAAGATCATAAAACGGAAAATAATATAAAATTATATAAAGAACTTGTAGCATTAGCATAGAAATGCTGTAGCGTTTTTGTTTCGACATGAAATATTACTTTAATAACGTGAAATCTTAAATATTTATTCATGTGACAACTAAAACATGGAAATGCGCTAAAGGTAGACAGATAAATATAAAGAAAATGAAATTTAAATATTTAATGCAAAATTGCATCACTTCTCCAAAATCATCATTTTTGTGGAGCTTCCGTAGCGTTACTATCGATCGCGACAGTTTGTTCTTCTGCGCGCTAAACAACAACAAAGCTGCAAACGAAAAGCTCTCTTTTCTGGTGGGATTAAAACAACAATGAAATTTTAATATGCAAGATGGTGGATTCATATAGCGCAGCTGTTCTGCAGACCGCTACCAACTAATATTGAACCTTGACGATCTATTTTCCGAGATGGGGATTAATACTCTTCTTTTTCTTACTGTAAAATTCAAATTCACAGTGTGCCGATGACCATCGCAGGACGTAGCTAAGAAATTTTATTCAAACTGACGTCACATGGCTTGAACAACAGCACTCAGTTAAATTTAACTGCTCCGAATAATCTCTCTGAGTACTCGGCCTGCGGCCTCGTGCTTTATATGTTAAGATATATTTATAAACGTGTGGATCCACCTTTATTGACAGAATTATACCATGATTGTATAATAATTATGCAGTTAAGAAAAATAGTTTGGATCCACTTCAATGGGTAAACATAAATGGTTAACGCTACAAAGACCTACAAAGCTTAATAGATGATGAAGCATTGACTGGCAAGTTCTCCTATGCCACATACAAATCTTAGCAAATCGAGCCATGTGTGGGGTTAAAAAGTCATCATTGCCTTAACGTTTTCTTGTTCCGGATAGACTTCATGATAAGCACATTTTAGTGTGACTATGCATTTGAATGAGAAGAACAAGCTGTATAGCGAAATTACATCTCATATATTAAGTTTTAACTTTACTCGTGCGGAAATGCTGGCGCAGGTTACATAATATACGTAATCCAGCTTGCAAACGGTATATTTTTTGGAGAAACCTTGCAATCCCCAACAATCTTTGATCTAAAGGTTAAAACTGTTTTGGCCGATTTTAAATTTCTAAAAATTGCTCACGGAGCCGGAGTCTCTTTGTAAATCAAAGAAAAATATTCCGATTTTTAGAATTAGCTTTTAATTTTGCGAAAAGATTTTCAGTCTTTGGGAGGAGGAGGAACTCTTGAAAGAGAACCATATTTAACCACTTGGCTTATCGTGCATATTTTAACATTTATTTTTGAACAAATGCGTGGTTGTTGCACCTGAAAACGTTGACACATTGTTTTTCTCATCGAGAACTTCACATAAAAAAATCAAAATTTGAATCGGTCATTGAAAAAATATTGTTTGACCTGCAAATACTTTTTATTTTACCCGCAGTAATATTTAAGGTACAAAATTTTGACTTAAAATCGACAATATTTTAAAATAGGCGCCTGCGGCGCTATTTATAGATAAAAAACGGTGGCAGTTGAGTACCCGAATTTTGATTTTTACTAAAGCGAATTATGACAAGTGAGAGATTCAGAAGATTAACATATAAAAAGATGTGGTCGGTACAAAAAACCGCTTTAAAAATTAGTTTGGAATGCAATTTTCTAATTGGCCCATTTGAAATTGTAACCTCGCCCATCAAATATAAAAAAATTAAATTAAAGTGGATTTTATATTTATAATGTATTTGCTGAAGTTTGACGACGCCTTCGGCGTCGCCCACTTGAAAACCATCCCAGGACGCGAAAAAACTCGAAATTTTGGATTCTTGATACCTCGTCGACGGTTGTGTTACGACTCGGGCACCACGCAAGGACTGGTAACAGAATGTACACAATAATTCTTTTTCATGTGTTTCTTATGTGAATATTGGTGAACTTAAAATGTGAACTGTGGGTTTAATAGAGAACCCAACAAATTCATCCTCAGCTTAAAAGTCTAACAGTAAGAATGTCATTTTGCGTTTGGTGAAGCCATTTTATAGGAAAAAGTAAACTTTCGAGTTTGGCAATATTAACGCTAGCCAGAGAAACACGTCTTAACGAAATAATTATCTAGTACTTGTAATTTTTAATGTTTAATGTTTATTAACTTGTGAAATTATATTATAAGTATAATTTTCAAATATTCCAATTTTAACGAAATTTTAATAATTTTTTCCAAATTTACTAATTAGTCCACTATATACGTACATACGCATATTTCATGTGTAACTGGCAATCGTCAGAGTCGGATTATTTTATTTTATCGTCGGTAAAAATTAAAAAATAGTTATGTCAATGCCAAATTATTTTACGATACGGTTTAAGTGCATTTTCTAAAATTGTTTACACATTTTTTATTCAATTTATCATCCAGGTCCATCTGATGATTGCCAGTTAAGCACGAAATATGCGTATATAATGGACTAATTACGTAAGTTTGAAAAAAATTAAATTCATTAAATGTAAAAAATTAACTTTTATATTTGAGCTAGTGGTCAACCACGTGCAGATCAGCTATCGTCATTTTTCAAAAATTTTCGAAATTTAATTTTTTTTTTCTTTCTATCGATGGTGCCCCGCCACGCAATTCGAAAAGCTCGTCAGAGTTTTGTCCAAAAACTCACTCCTTCACCTTGAAATTTTACAACCTCTATCGAACATATTCGATGCTTGTTTGAGATGTACGAAAAGTGCTTCGACATAAAGATTTCATGAAATTCCGCTAAAAGTTTTTATAAATTTTCCGAGACCACCTCTTCGCGCACCCGTAAGCAAAATTTTGACGTAAAATTCGGCACCGTAGAAAGAAAAATCTCTCGAAAACCTTCATCCGGTTACAATTGGAAATTACAAATGGTGGTTCGGGTGAACTAAATATTAAATTTTCGTCAAAACTTTTTGCATATTCTGTATGAGCACCGCAATACCCATCGGCAGCCTAAATGTCAACTTTGAATTCGTCCTAGTTTAATGGAAAACCTCAATCGAACCTATACGATGCTTGTTTGAGAAGTACGAAAAGTGCTTCGACAGAAAGATTTCATGAAATTTTGCTAAATTTTTTTTTAAATCCTCGGGGAGGACTGCTCCACGCATTAGTATGCAAAATTTGGACGTAAAATTCGGTACCGTAGACGAAAAAACCTCTCAAAAACCTTCATCCGTTTCCAATTGGAAATTACAAATGGTGGTTCGGGCGAACTAAAAATTTTATTTTGTCAAAATTTTTTACATATTTTCCAAGAGCACCGCAATATCCATAAGCAGCCTAAATGTCAACTTTGAATTCGTCCTAGTTTAATGGAAAACCTCCATCGAACCTATACGATGCTTGTTTGAGAAATACGAAAAGTGCTTCGACAGAAAGATTTCATGAAATTTTGCTAAATTTTCTTTTAGATCCTCGGGGAGGACTGCTCCACGCATTAGTATGCAAAATTTGGACGTAAAATTCGGCACTGTAGATGAAAAAACCTATCGAAAACCCTTTCATCCTTTTCCCAAATTTGGGAAATTACAAATTGTGGTTCGGGCGAACTAAAATTTTATTTTGTCAAAATTTTTACATATTTTCCAAGAGCACCGCAATATCCATAAGCAGCCTAAATGTCAACTTTGAATTCGTCCTAGTTTAATGGAAAACCTCCATCGAACCTATACGATGCTTGTTTGAGAAATACGAAAAGTGCTTCGACAGAAAGATTTCATGAAATTTTGCTAAATTTTCTTTTAGATCCTCGGGGAGGACTGCTCCACGCATTAGTATGCAAAATTTGGACGTAAAATTCGGCACCGTAGACGAAAAAACCTATCGAAAACTTTCATCCGTTTCCAATTGGAAATTACAAATTGTGGTTCGGGGAACTAAAAATTTCATTCTTGTCGAATATTTTTGCATATTTTGCAAGAGCATCGTAATACCCATCGGCAGCCTAAATTTCAACTTTGAATTCGTCCTAGTTTAATGGAAAACCTCTATCGCACCTAACCGCTACATGTTTGAGAAGTACTGAAGGTCCTTTGATGGAAGGTTTTGATGAAATTTCGCTAAATATTTTTATAGATCCTCCGAGAACACCGCGCTGCGCAGTCGTGTGCAAAATTTCGACGTGAAATTCGCATCCTTTGACGACGAAACCTTGAAAAACCTCTAGACTAAATTGTCGTTGGGCCCTCGGAAGAACGACAAACGTAATTTTCTTTGAAAATTTTGTACCTAAAATTAAAACCTTCTTAAAACACCACTCTAACCGTAAACTACGCTTACGCACATTTAATTTTCATCGGTAAAACGGTGTAAAATGGAAAAATTTTCACAAATCTTCAACCCGAACGCTCCATTTTGTTGCAAATTTTATCCACATAGTTTGACGATTACCTCGGATGCTTGTTGACGAAACTTCTCTTCCACACATCTGCCGTCGATCCGTGACCTCGTATTTATAATTAATCGATCGCAAATGATGAAATTGAACAATTCAAATTATCTCCAACGCCATATTCTAACCTCACAAAAATTAAGCTTACATTTTCGTACACTTGCAATGTATAGAATGCTTCGAATTTAAGAAGGTAAATGTAAAAATTTTGCAAGACGTTCGACTTTGATTGCTCATATTTTTCTTCCTATTTTACCATGGGCGACAGAATTAGATCGAGCAGATACGACTCGGTCTCCCAAAGCCATTCGTGGCCTCACATTTGCAAAATTTTCCTTAAAAATATAATTTTTTGAAAATTCTTCTTGCCCCGCCTCGAAATTTAACGGACACTCGTCAGACGTCAAACAAAATTCGACCTTTCCTTGCAAAATTTCGGGGTAAATTTTACTCGATGCCCCTCGTCTGGGGTACGTACGGACTCTGACGCTTACCTACGTACACCTTCGAAAATGCACCCTCGGCCCACCCCGAGCGAATTTACCCCGAGAGATGGCGAACCGTTGTCAAACGTCAAACAAAATTCGACTTTGCTTTACAAAATTTTGGGGTAAATTTTGCTCGATGGCCGTCGCCATGAGTACGTACGGACTCGTCGGACTCTGACGCTCACGTACGTACTCCTCGCGCCCCCCGAAAATTGGCCCTCTCCCCGCCCCAATCGAAATTACCCCAAAAAGTGCCGAATTTTTTGCAAACGTCAAACGTCGTAACAATTAATTTATTTTGGAAAATTTTTCGAATCGCGAATCGACGGGACGCGTTTTCCGTCTGCCTCGTTCGACGTGCGATCAAGAGAGATGCGAAAGCATGCGTCTAAAAATGATGACATTTATTCTTAAAAATCCGACAAAGAACACAGAGGCGCAACGGTTCTAATCGATTTTTAATTAATTAATTAGACCGATTTATCGATAATTTAGCGGAAAACCACCTAGCCTACCGGACGTGGGACGTTTTTCTGCTTCGGAAGGTCGCCCTGCGGGGAGAGGGCTCGCCTGCGGCTCGCCTATTCAAGAACCATCGGTTCGTCGAAAAAAAATTCGGTATCTTTTTAGTATATTAAAAAAAAAGCGAAGAGCGAAATTTAGTATATTAGAGCGAAATTTTATACTTATAATATATTTTTTTATTATCTGCGTTTCTTATAATTTTAGCTCTCCGCCTTTTTTCAATTCGTAATCCTAAGCGCTACTTAAAATTTATGCGGACTAAAATTTAAGTGTTACTTAAATCCTATTCCAACCAATAAGAAAACGATACTTAACGATTTAAGTATCTTTTAACATTTTAAGTGTAGGACCTAAATTAATCGGATATTATATTATGTATATTTAATCTGACAGGATCCATAACTTCTGGAAGACATTTTGCATTAATATAATTATTTTTAAATTATCGGTGTAGTTTTTCAGCTTTCTACAATTTTGTGCATAAATCAGCGAGATGCTAATGTCTGTGCTTCTCGAATTGTGGTATATAAAATGGGGTGACATTAGCCATTTGGGGTGTGTTCTCAACTCACTATCATACAAGTTACATAATTTATCTGTCGCCAAACAAAATTAACGTCGTTAGGCAATCTCACGTCGCGCATCGACAGTCTACAAGCGCAAATATATTTTTTTATATTGGGCAATCGATATATTTAATGTTGTTTTGATTCGATTAAGAATCGTTTACTCGATAGCACACTTGAATGTTCTAAGGCATACTCGAGTGCTTTTCGAATTTGAAAAGAAAATATCCTCGACATTGAATCGCCAAGTATTGTTCAGATTTTCAAGGCTTGATCGACGATGAATGAAAACTCAAGTGCGACAACCTACATCCTGATAATTCGATTATCAATAACTGAAAAATTGAGAATCGACGAATCCTAATTTTTCTTATCGCCGTTTTGCAGGAATCTGTCTGTCTCTTATTTGGGAATCCTTTTACTCTTAACTCCTCCGTAATCGAGCGTAATTAAAAATTGGTTAGGTCAACCAACTTTTTGGGAATCGATTAAATTTGTTTAAATGCACAGCAACTACAAATTACCCTTCATTAAGTTCAGTGAGACAAAACCTCAAATATTATTATGTTGTCCCATAATTTACCATCCTGATAAAATTCTGGCATTTGCCTCGGACGCATACTGTTAACGAGGAAATACACAAAACGCGATACCATAAATACTGCCGAATGTTTTGTTGCATCTTAATTGAACCAATTTTTTAAATTAATGTCTCGTATTATGAGCACACCGAATTCAAATTGAACATAGGGCAACCCTTTTTTTCCCTAAAACCCAAAAGCGCCATTTGCGTGCTACCCACTTTGCATAATAATTTTATATGTTATAGTAAAAATGTATAAAAATTACTTGCAATCAATCATACCGTAAGCCAACTGTGAAATTTGAAACTTTTTTCTTCCAACTTTTTTTTAAATTTAATCATTTACTTGGATCACGTCTTATTGAGTATCAGGTGCTTTGTAAAAGAATTTAATAAAAGGTGAAAGCATTAGATTGGGTGATTCCTGTACTAATAAAAAATTTAATAATTCCAAATGTGACCTCGCTAGAAAGGGGGTTTGCAGGGTGGTTTTTTTTGTCTAAAGAACTAGAGGGAGCAATATCGACCAAAATTCAACTTGACAGACATTCACCGTATATGCAAATGAAACAGTGTCAGTTTGATTGTTTCACAATCTAATTTTATTTCAATACACGTTTCTGTTCAGGGTAAATGTTTGTCATTTAATTCAATCGTTAAATATTTATTTAAATTGTATAATACGTAAACTTTGATTATATTATGGTATCAGATACGCAAACCTTGGGGAAGTTACAAGAATGCCTCGTGTAGTTAACGGATGACACTACTCTGTCTGTCTAAATGTCTTTGTCTCACTGCCACTGTCGAATATTGAATAGCTCTTTAAAAATTCTTCCTTCTTCTGATGGTAATTAATTTGATTTTTAGAGGGAATATTGATTTTTGGCACGAAAATTGAGCTCACCAAGAAGCAATTTATGTTTTCAGAAGGATACAAACACGACATTAAATACTTGATCATTATTATTAATGCGGTTATGTGTATTTTACATTGGAAATATTCTTCCACGTAATTAAATATTAATAAATGTTGAACTAAACGATAGCTATGTTTGTATTAATTGTAATAATTTAACTTGTTATTGGTCGTCATATTTTTGTAACTTTTACGTAATTTAACTTTACATTATTTCATGTATGTACTTCATTGCATGTTATTTATCTTTAAATACCTACGTGACAATTTTTTCACGCAATAACAACGCTACCAAAGTTATTTTTATTTTATATTATTTGAAATTGAAACTAGAAAAATGTAGCAAGTTTTTTAGGGCGGATTTCAAAAACAGTTGGTTCTTACGCGTGTAATGTATGCATCAAAGGGGTAGAATTATACCGGTACCTTTGCATGTGTAACTGAGTTTGAACAAAAGTTTTCCCGAAACGATAAATTTTATAAAAAATAATTTACAAGAGCCGTGCGTCTGGAACAGAAATTTATGAACTCGGTTTTGTGACTAGAGACAAGTTATTGCAAAAGTTGTGACTTTTTCTTCACTTTTTTGTTGTTTTACCTCAAAACTTGTATGTTGAAAACTTTTGGTAAATTTTACAACGTGAGAAGCGATACCGACAAATTTGTTACCAACTCTGGTAATTTGATTCTAAATAGTTTCACATATTTGAATTTTACAAGCTTACCACGACGTGTTTTGAAACAAAGATGGCGTTGTGATGCATTTTAAAATACATCCACGGATTGAAAATATCGTGTACAATCAACGCCATCTTTTTTCAGAACACGTATTACCTCGATTACAGTTACAGATATTTCTTCGGAAACTCTTTAATTTGTTGGAGGAAAAATTAATAATACAAAAAAGTTTTTATCTTTTATACCCACGACTTATAAAGAATCGTCGAAGCAAAAAGGAAACGTGCGACAAAAAACAATAAAATGGAAAAGGGAAAATCTCCCATATTTTGTCTGCCCTAAAGTGGATGAAATATTTTCCGAATTCAACGTCGGTTAAATTTGTCATTGTGAACGAACGTTATAAAAACTTGAATTTCTTTCAAGGTTTTATCTATATTGGATTGTTCACTAAATGCGGTATCTCACGTTCCGATTATTGAAAATGAATAAATCTATGTTTGATATTTCAACCTCCATTTGATTTTCAACTCTAATTTTTTGTAGTTCATCGTATAAACTGAAAAAAATCTAGTCGCAGTTTCGTAAGAGTTGTCATTTATAATGATGACGGATGATAAAAGTAACTTACGCACCAGAATGGATTAACGAGATTTATACTGTAAATGTCGTAATATTTTTCTCTCAATAAATATTTAGTCTACTAAAAGTAAGAATAAATGAATATTGAAAAGAAAATATAGTTGATCATTAAATGTTTTTTTGCATTTCTAAAAATTTCCAAAATTATTTTAAAATTTTTTAACTAATTTCTCCAAATTCAAATTTTGGCGCTGCTATCTATAAATGGATATGTTTTATTACGAAATATATTTAAAACGATTTATACAGTAAAGAAAAGCAAGTAGCAATAAATTATTACCAGTTAATAGGCGAAGGGGAACACTGCTCTTCAAAATGTTGTGCAACCTTCTCAGGCACATAAATAGAAAACATAGTTTTCGTATACTGTAAAATTTTTATTAAATATATTTTGCTATGATCAAATAATTTTGCTACTGTTTAAATAATGTTAATTTGGGCGCCAAAACCACTGAGCCTTTTTTGTTTGTTGTTAGTGATGTTTTTCCACTGGCTCCCCGGTTTGCATGAACTCTTAATAAATTATTTGTTTAACGAAGAGAAAAATTTAAATTCTTTTGGTAATGACAATAATTTAACAATTTAATTTTTTATTATTGTACAGGTTTTTTTGAGTTTTAATTGCTTTCGCATGAAAATATTTTTAAAATCAAACCAAAAAGTGTTAATTGTCCCAAATGTTTATAATTACAAGTTTTCAAACTTGTTTTTCCGAATTTGTTAGTTACTTTCTGGTAGTTGTTGATTTGTTGAGTTCCAAATGTTTGCTTCTTCAAAATTTTTGTTTTAGGTAGTTTTTTTTGTAATTTTCGTATTCAAATTCTTACCCTTTCGTGCACTTGCATTATTCAAAAAATTTTGTAAATTTTGGGTAATTTTATGTAAATCACCGTCCCGCGGCTTCCAATTTCCCTTAATTTCTGTTATTTATAATTTTAGCCTTTTAATTTTTATTTATTTTACTTTTTTCACTTTACTGCAAAACTCTAATTTTAAAGTTCTTTCGAGGGGTCAACCGCTAGAGGAAAACGTGTACAATTAACTTCACACTTCACGTACTTTATCATAATTTTCCATACTTCTTCGTACTTCATATAATTCAGCAGTAATTCACGAGACTTCGCGTACTTCGCCAGTAATTCACAGTACTTCATCAATCATTCGCGGTACTTCGCCTAATTTATCGATACTTCATTGTATTTCACGTACTTCATCGGTGTTTCAGAGACTTACCGAGATTCCAAAATTTGAGCAATGGAGGGTGTTCCACACCCCCCAGACCCCCCGGATTAAGTAGTTTATTTTTTATTTCGTTTAGAGATCTGCCTCCCAGAGAGTACGGAATTTACGCAGTTTATAATTATTTGTCAGATTACGAATTACACACATTTACTTGGCCATAGCTAATTTTAATAAACTTGAGATATGCTTATATATTTAATTCACTTTTAATAAAATAAATTATTTAAACCGGGGGTCTGGGGGTGTGGAACACCTCCAGTGCCTCTTCAACAGGAAATCTTCAGTTTACTTTTGATAAAAAGTAAACTACTCGGTCTGGGGTTCTGCATGTTCTGCAATGTTCTTCATTCCAAAATTTGTGCACTGGAGGTGTTCCACACCACCACACGATATAATTCGACAGTATTCCACGAGACTTCACGTACTTCACCAGTAATTCATAGTACTTCATCAATCATTCACGGTACTTCACCTAATTTATCGATACTTCATTGTAATTCACGTACTTCATCGGTATTTCAGAGACTTACCGAGATTCCAAAATTTGAGCACTGGAGGGTGTTCCACACCCCCAGACCCCAGGATTAAGTAGTTTATTTTTATTTATTTGCAGAGATCTGCCTCCCAGAGACGGATTTACGCACCTTATAATTATTTGTCAGATTACGAATTAAACACATTTACTTGGCCATAGCAATTTTAATAAACTTGAGATATGCTTATATATTTAATTCACTTTTAATAAAATTAAATTATTTAAACCGGGGGTCTGGGGTGTGGAACACCCTCCAGTGCCTCTCAACGGAAATCTTCAGTTTACTTTTGATAAAAGTAAACTACTTGGTCTGGGGGTTTTGCATGTTCTGCAATGTTCTTCATTCCAAAATTTGTGCACTAGAGGGTGTTCCACACCACCACGATATAATTCGACAGTATTCCACGAGACTTCACGTACTTCACCAGTAATTCATAGTACTTCATCAATCATTCACGGTACTTCACCTAATTTATCGATACTTCGTTGTAATTCACGTACTTCATCGGTATTTCAGAGACTTACCGAGATTCCAAAATTTGAGCACTGGAGGGTGTTCCACACCCCAGACCCCCGGATTAAGTAGTTTATTTTTATTTATTTGCAGAGATCTGCCTCCCAGAGAGACGGAATTTACGCACCTTATAATTATTTGTCAGATTACGAATTAAACACATTTACTTGGCCATAGCTAATTTTAATAAACTTGAGATATGCTTATATATTTAATTCACTTTTAATAAAATTAAATTATTTAAACCGGGGGTCTGGGGTGTGGAACACCTCCAGTGCCTCTGCAACGGAAATCTTCAGTTTACTTTTGATAAAAAGTAAACTACTTGGTCTGGGGTTTTGCATGTTCTGCAATGTTCTTCATTCCAAAATTTGTGCACTAGAGGTGTTCCACACCACCACACGATATAATTCGACAGTATTCCACGAGACTTCACGTACTTCACCAGTAATTCACAGTACTTCATCAATCATTCACGATACTTCACCTAATTTATCGATACTTCATTGTAATTCACGTACTTCATCGGTATTTCAGAGACTTACCGAGATTCCAAAATTTGAGCACTGGAGGTGTTCCACACCCCGGATTAAGTAGTTTATTTTTATTTCGTTGCAGAGATCTGCCTTCCAGAGAGTACGGAATTTACGCAGTTTATAATTATTTGTCAGATTACGAATTAAACACATTTACTTGGCCATAGCTAATTTTAATAAACTTGAGATATGCTTAAATATTTAATTCACTTTTAATTCGCTCTTATGAATGCATAATACAACATCGTGTAATGGTTTGGAGAGTCTATAATGTTCTTGTTGAAAGGGCCATCTACATAACTCTCATTACCAGCTTTATGTGATGCATTTCTTAAAACCATTTAACTCATCAATAAATAAAAATCTCGGTTCACAATTCGTTGATGTAGTTTCACTAATAAGTTCAGTATTCAGAGATTCAGAATTACCAATTTAGAGGCTAAAATCCGATGCCGAGCTATGTACCTTGTGGCTATCTAAGAGCTGCAGATATTTGAATATTTTACTAATCGTCAGGCTACACGAACTTTATTGTATGTCACGACGTGTCCTGTCACTAAATTCAAGTCATGCTCGCTCTAAACCATACGAAAGCAGCATCTTTAAGAATAAAATCAAGAAAACAGTCATCACACGAAATGCATTTGCTTGTCTCCTCTCTATTTTCATTGCATTTTCATACGAAAAGTTACATCCTAGCTTCACAATGTAAAATATCCCTCCAGCAAGTAAAACCTCCATTATAATATCTACTACATCTTTAGTAGATGTTTAATATAGATGAAGAATATACTATATAAACACTAAGTTTTCAAAATATTACCGAAGATAAGGTGATTTATGGAGTAGCTTTCTCAAAACTGCTAAATCGATTTTGTATTTTAAATCACAACCTAGGGTCAACCGCTAGAGGAAATCGTGCACAATTAACTTCACACTTCACATACTTCATCATAATTCTCCATACTTCTTCGTACTTCATATAATTCAGCAGGAATTCATCGATACTTTCAGTATCAGAGACTTACTGAGATACCAAAATTTGAGCACAGGAGGGTGTTCCACACCCACCACACCTCCCGGATCGAGTAGTTCATTTTTTATCAAAAGTAAACTGAAGATTTCCCATTGCAGAGACACTGGAAGGTGTTCCACTTCCCCCAGACCCCCCGGACTAATTAGTTTATTTTTTATTTTGTTGCAAAGATCTGCCTCCCAGGGGTTACGGAATTTATAATTCCGCAATTTATAATTAATTGCTAGATTACGAATTAAACACATTTACTTGGCCATAGATAATTATAATAAACTTGAAATATGTTAAAATATTTAATTCACTTTTAATAAAAATAAATAATTTAAACCGGGGGTCTGGGAAGTGGAACACCTCATGCCTCTGCAACGGAAATCTTCAGTTTACTTTTGATAAAAAGTAAACTACTCGGTCTGGGGTTCTGCATGTTCTCCAATGTTCTTCATTTCAAAATTGTGCACTGGAGGTGTTCCACACCCTCAGACTCCCGGATTGAGTAGTATATTTTTATCAAAAGTAAACTAAAGATCTCCCGTTGCAGAGATCTACCTCCCAGGGAGTACGGAATTTATAATTATGCAGTTTATGATTAGTTATCAGATTATGAATTAAACACATTTACTTGGCCAGAGCTAATTTTAAATAACTTGGGATATGCTTAAATATTTAATTCGCTTTTAATAAAAATAAATTATTTAAACCGGTGGGTCTGGGTGTGTGGAACACTCTCTAGTGCCTCTGCAACTAACTAAACTTAATTTAGTAATTAGCTAAAGAAATCTAAGTTTAATTTAATTAATTGATTACTATTAAACTAGCGACTACCAAAACTTTTAATTAGTAAAATAATGACCGCCAAAGGTCTATTCAACGTTTAAGATAAAGAAATGTTAAGAAAATCTACTGATGTAAGTTAATTTGCTATTAAATAATTATTATTGAATACAAGTGTCTTAGCTATGATACACATTGGCCGTAGCGCTAGGTTCAACTTCATGTAATTTACCAAAAATTTACTAATTTCATGATACTTTACTTGTACTTCAATATACTTAACACGTATTTTACCTACTATACACGTACTTCATTTACTTCACAAGTATTTTATGTATTTCACATGTACTTCATGAGATGTGTACAAAAAACTTCACCAGCGGTTAACCCCTCGAGTTCTTTTTTTAATTTTCTTTACTTAACCCAACGCATTTTTTGTATCCACACACATCACTGGTTTTTCTGCCTTTTTAAAACATGGCTATAAATAAATATACTTTTCGTACTTTCAAATATTAAATTAATTTTTTGTTTTGTTGTTTTTTATAATTTTTTTTGTTTTAAACTATTTAGGTAATATATCAAACGACAAATACATAAAAAATTAAGTGTACACAAGAATTCTCGATTAATTAACTCCTAAAGATACATAGAGAAAATCTCGTTAATCCCTTAATTCAATACGCGTCAGGTGCTTGTTAATCCATTCGTTTAATGTGCAAATAAATAATAATAATAATAAAATAAAAAGAATTTCGTTACGCCGTAAGATAATAACATGGCAAAATACGGACAGGACAATGATGACCAAGATTGCAGATCTGGCTTTACAAGTAAAAAAAGTACAACTTGAAGCCGGGACTTAGTGGAATCAAACCCAAGAACAACGGTCAACTTGATTTAACTTATGCGAACTCCCCCCCCCCTTCCTTGTGCACGTTTTAAAATGTCATCTACTTAGTAGAAGTTTGACCAACCAAAACGTTCAGTTTATTTTGAATGTCTCTCTCTCCAGCTGCAGTTGCGTCTCACTCGTTTTCATACATTAACGTAACATGGAGGTGAAAACGTTTTCTCTAATGTGTTGTTGTTAAATTGTGTGTCAACTGTACGTTCATTGTAACAATTGGTTAAGTGACCGCAAAATGATCATTTAGAACCTGGTAGAGAAGGTGCAGATCCGTTCACCGACACAACAATTTCATCCAAGTCATTGTTGTCAAAAACCAAGATGTTCTATCTAACATTCCACATTCAAAGTTCTCGCATCATAATTAGCATGACGCAGCTAAAATAACCATACAACATATTATGGGTTAGCAGGAAGCATGTACACTACGTACTGGAATTTCTCTATTGTTCATTATGAAATGTCTAGCATTTGTAGCTTCACAATTATGCACGAACGTAATTAGCATTTGATGACACAATTACACCCAAAATGGCAATTCAATAACGAAATTAGCTTAAATAAATTAGACCCGAAGAGAGATCAAAAATTTAAAACTCAACAGACGTTACACATAAATCTGATTAGCAAAACTTTTAGGATTGGTTACATGAAATTTAAATCGATAATTTTACATGCCGAGTTCATGCAAAAACAACTTACGCCTCGCAGTTGGAGAAAACGAGAAGCCTCGCAAAATTATTAAGTCTGAGAATTGGGATATTTCGCTCTGTGTATCTTGGTTTTTCATTTTTCTTGTAATAAATTTTCAAATCCATCATTCTATTGTATTGTTTATGCCAATATATCTGTCAGAAAATAAATTTTTCTTATTGCCTTTCCTTTTAGATTAAAAGTTATGACACGACGTCTCAATTAATCTTGATTTCTTACTCGAAACTAAAATTAATATTTTAAGAACTTCGACTTTCGCCTTACTGGTGGTTTATTCGGTCCTGGCTGTTTGCAGCTTTAGTATTCTTTGTCGTATTAATTTTTATCTTCCAATCACGCATAGCGAAACACTTCTGAGCATCCTCAAAAACCGACCACCAACGATTCGCATCGTGGCAACCTCGATTCATCACGAGATTACATTTCGTGTCAACGCGGCTTTAAACTACTTTTCTCCGTGTAAAGCTTTCTATTATACCTATTTTCCGTGTTTTTGTTGTTTTTTATATTTTCGTCGCTGTCGACGAGGTTGTGCAGGAGAGCTATGTTATTAAATATTCACAAAATGGAATAAAGTGATTGTATGTGTGTTCTCGACGATAACTCGATTGCGGTTAACCATTTAATAAACTTTGAACTTCCACAATTTTATAACGATCCATTCCATAACCCACTGAAATGTCAGCAAGTATTTTCGCATTTTTACACCGACATTAATTAAATAAAAGTTAAGTGGCGAATTTTTTTTCATGTTGAAAATTGGATTTTAATTTGCAATATTAATAAAGCAGCTCTCTCGACGTTTATGCTTTTCCGATATTGTTATTTCAAATGGAATTGTTTTTTGATTCGAAAGCTAATGTTGCTTGAAATGGATATTACAAAAGTAACCAACATTGGATGCAGGCTGGGCTTTATTAGAGCCGAAATCCTGAACATTGCTCATTTTAATTTAAAATTGTTTGCAATGTAGAGCACTCAGGAATTTCGGAATTTTTTGTTAAGTGCCGAGATAAAGTCGGCTAACGAATTTAAATTTTTTTTATTGTTTTAAATTAGTTTTATCATCCATTATCTTCAGTGTTTGCTTTTTGCCAAAAACGTCTGCTTCAAATTTGTGTTTTACTTTTTTATTAGTTTTTACTTTCATTCGCTTAATGGTGGTAATTTTTTAAAAAACTTCAATTTTAACGTGAACAACAGAAAACGGGATGTGTGCTATTTAGTTTATTGTTTGAAATAAAAAATATGGCAAGGCGTGGTAATTCCTTCACAGCAGAACACGATCTATGTGATGTCAAGATTGCGCGGCCTGAAGGTTGCAATTATAAGCATAGGGCGTAGTTCAAATGTCGGGTTCATTCACGCGCCAAAAATATCTTCAATTGTTTTTTTTCAAATTTCGAACACAAATTCGCTACTAGTAACCATGGTAACAATCGAACTGGAATTAGTGATCAGAAGTTAGCCAAAAAACTGCCAATGAGAACAATTTACAAACCGAGAAGAAATAACTGCATCCAAATTTGTTTGTATAACTTAATCAAATGGTCAATTGATCGAAATAATGCGATTGTAACTAATCGAGAATTATTATATTAAATAAAATAGCCGGAAATTGAATATGTTTCTGTCAAATTTGACAGATGGAAAACATTTTGCTGAATCTTAAGTAGTAACCATAGTAACAACCGATCTAATCAGCGATTAAGAGTGAGTTGAAAACTTCAAATAACAACTATCGTTTCCGCTATAAAGCAAAGTGAACCGATCGGAAATATAAATTGTTTCCGGTCAACGACTGTCAAATTTAACATTCAAGACATATACTAATGCGGTGGTGTAGTAACCATAGTAACAGTCGATTGATTCATTGATTAAGAGTTATTTGAAAACCCCCCTAATGAAAACTATAATATTACGTCAACATGATATTAATTATTGGTAATTAATTTTATTTGTGATCTGTCAAATGACTGTCAGATTTGACAGGTTGAAACATGCGATAGTAGTAACTATGGTAACGGGCGCGATAGCATCGGGAAATGAGGGTTAGAGCGATTATTTCAAAATTATTTAAAATAAACAAAATGCAATAAATTTGAATTCCCATCCAACGTCGTTCTTACTTAATCATTCTGGCATTTTTATAGTTAAATATCGGTGTGATAAATTAATATTTCATAGACTGTAATTTTCAAATTATCACTTAACTGTACGTGTCGTTAAAATTTATTACCCAAATCTTGTAATACTAATTAGCTGCATGACAAGTTCCTAAATCTCGTTAAAAATGTGACCCGCGCATATTTGCAATTTATTATATTTATAATCGGGAACCCAGACACCATTTTAATTCACATCTTTTTGAATTTGTTTTTACAACCAAAACAATAAAATTTAACCTCAAAACATTAACTACTGAGCTATTCAATTGTCAAAGCTAAAGTTTCGCTTTTTGGTGAAAGCAATTGTTTTTAAAACAAAAATATGGCAGTCATGCTTCTTATAAAACAATATACTATTTATCACAATTTTATTATGAATTGGTTTGTTTGTAGGCTAACCAAAGTGAATTATTTATTATTTTAGAAGAAAGTATATATTATGCGGTTCTCTGCTGAGGAA
This sequence comes from Lycocerus yunnanus, assembly GCA_036346125.1. Lineage (NCBI taxonomy): Eukaryota > Metazoa > Arthropoda > Insecta > Coleoptera > Cantharidae > Lycocerus > Lycocerus yunnanus. The sequence goes on along the minus strand of JARFIX010000032.1, from coordinate 2,428,846 downwards.
AAAGTTTTATTTATATTCAAAATTCGCTTTCAATTTTTACTAGAACATTTTAAAAAGCCGCCTTTTAGGGTCCAAGAAGGGTATAATTGGATTGGATCAGCAGCAGTCTTTCATTTTGTTTTTTGTATGGAACAGAGTGTCCATCCTTTGTGCATAAGTTACCTACTAACTCGGTCGAGCCTTTCCCACTGAATGATTTATTCTAGTAGGGTGCTAACCTGGTTAAAAAAACCTCAAGATTGATATTTGTTATTATTGCAATGCCGCAACGATTCGAATATAGAAGTTTACATTAATAGCCCTAGCGCGTAACTATTGACTTTATTGCGTATTGATTTTGTAAAAGATTCTGTTCGTTGTTCTACCTTTTATCTATATTTCGTAAAATTTAAAAAAATCAACCGTCCCTAAATTTATCGACCCTAAGAGCTTCGCTCTCCGTAAAACCTGACGCGTTTTAATAGAATCCACTTTTTCCAACTAAAATCTAATTGACCCCTCTAACGAGGAAACTCTTACTTAAAATCGATTCTTCGTGAATTGTTAGGCCTGGTAAAATCGCAGATGTTTGTAATGGTAGAAATTGTTTTCCTAAAAGCTTTTAACATTGGTCGGACGTGTTCTTTGATTGAACTACGAGCGATATTTATTTTAAACAATTTTCGAATTAATTAGCCGTTTTCGATTCATTAAACTCGCTAATATTTAAAGAAGGATATCTTTTACGATAATAGAACAATTTTCTTCTATTACCAATTTTCCGGAAAACCTTTTAACGCGTTTAATATAATATGTTTACTTTTCGTACAGCGACTCCAAAACAAACACAATTTTAATAACTTATTTACTTTTTCTTTCGTAAAAATGCTACAGGACCGACCTCGATACACGTAAGTTGGTCTTTCGAGCCGTGTACCGAAATGCCAATACTTCTTTTTGTAGTTCTGAATTATTAATCACTTCCGTTGTTCATAACATGTCGATATCTACGATATGTAATATGTAGCTATTACAAAACTGAGTTTAGAATGTAATACCTATAGAATTATTATAAATTTATTACATTTTGCAGTTGGAAACACATTAATGGTTCACATTTAGGTCGGCCATTACATTCTAAATTTTATAAATAATAATTATTGTTCGAATCTTGTACTTTTTCCTAATTATTATCTGCTGATGGTTACAATAGGATTGTTTTATAAAGAGGACAAGCGGATAACTAAAAGGCTAATTGGGCATGACTTGAAAAAATATCACGTTAGTTATACTTGTTGCTAATTTTGGAACACCCTTTGTAATGGCTTATTGATTATAAAATCAATGTTAAGGTAATTACCGACGAGCAAATAGCGTGAAGAGCCAGAATTTTAATAACAGATCCTTTGATGTTTTGTCAATTCTTTTTTTAATTTGTTGCCGTTAATTTTATCCTTAAAAGTGGGCCGCCGACATTGTGATCGTGAACTTCAAACTTTTTAAATATCAAAAGGAATCAGATTTTTCCATCAGACGTTCGACAATAAACAGGGAGTCAGGGAGAGTGTTTGAAAGTCCTAACAAAATAATACTTTAATATTAGAATGTCAAGGTTGTGCGGCCTTAAGGCCGCACCGACTGATTAGTTTGTCTAAGAGCATATCGTCAACTTTTTATTAGTCATTTCCCGCATTCGCGCATTTTCTATTGGATTAAGCTTAATTTAGATTTCAAATGTTTCAAACGAGTCGAGAAACTTTTCAAACATTCCATCACAAAAAGTTCGACATTCTTTTTGCTTATAAAATCGAAAGCGTAATTAATTGCCTTCAAGTTGATTGTTTACAAAAGGAAAATGTTAAGTGTGGATATACAATGTTGAGCCTAATTGACGAGACACGGTATTGCATTTTAATTAATTAAATTAATTTAACAACAAGCAACGGTTAATTAGTGTTTTGTTAAACATCTTCAAATAAATCATTATATTTACCCAATCAATAGCGTCAACCTCGACGAATAAATTTTGCAATAACATTTGCTCCTCGTTTGTTGATGCCATGAAATTTTTTTTTTCTGGAGAAACAAAATTACGAAAAACAATTGGTCAAACAAAAACTTTTTGCGGTTAGGCGATTGTAGCGCCACTAGCCACGCCTTCCAAATATTTATAACTTTTGTGAAGCTGATATCAATAAATTAGCATTAATCTCCTATTTTGACAGAAATAGTAGCAATTGTTGTAATTTAAATTTTTTCTCTTACAAGCAATTTTTCACAGCGAGCAACGACAATACTCCATAAATTTATATCTTCTCAGATAGGACTCTTCCTGCTGAAGTCCTTGACACGATTTCCCTGTATTGTAATTATTCCTGTTTCACATCACCCGGGCACCTTTCTATTGAAAAACTTTTTCCATACACATTTCACCAATATTATAATTTTAATTAACTTTTCTCATTTTGTTTCGTTATCGCGTGGCGTAAAGAAAGCTCAAGGGTTTTCCAGTTTATGATGCAGGAAAACTTTTAAATAATGAAATTAATTGCATTCACTTTTTCACGACGACGACGACTCGAAAAAGCCTGACGATTTCAACAGCATCCGTCTCGTTTGGTTTTTTTTCAAAAACCTTTTGAAATTACCCATAATTGAATTTTTTTTGCCTGTTTATTTCTTTTTTGAGCTAAGTCAAGGTCATGATGTAGCTTTTCATGTGTATATGTGCTTTCTATAAGACACATGACGTCAGAGATGCTGCAGAGCGGTAACGATCGGACCGGGGAAAATCCGACGCCTACGCAAAGCTTTTCAGCGCCGCTATGTTAGTCAACGTGCGCCCGCTTTGGCGACCTGTTGGGCTTAAGTGCTTACACTCTTAAAACAAAAGAACTTTTTTTCATTTAAAGAATAATCTTGGTTTAATGGAAAAGTGACAGCTTAAAAGACAGGACCGTAACGATTTTTTTTTTAATTTCAAAAAAAAAATTCTTTTATTTTTTTTTAAAATTAGTAAACATATTGATGAAGCGTTTTAACGGCATATGCAAACACGTGACGCACGTGAGCGTGAGGCGGTGTGAAGGATTACCAAATTATAAAGTCGAACCAATCGACTTTTAATTTAATTTTTAAATTATTAATTAACGGTTTTTGTGTGCTTAATCAATGAGTGGGGTTGGTTTTTTGGTAAAATCGTTCACTTCGGGTGGGCGTCGTCGCCGTCGTCGTTTAGAGGAACAAGAGCGTAAACTTGAACTACCCGATTACGGTCAATGTCGACCAGACGTAGTTCCCTGTTGGAATGCAATTCCACCGATAACACCTCCGGCAGCTTTTAGACCATTTGATTATTCAAAAAAAAATCAATTGGTGAGAGGATTTGTTTATGTGAAATATGGTATAAAAAATTAATTTATTAATTAACAAAGCTGCAACTAACAGGCGAGTACTAATTCGACCGAAACGCTGTTTTAGTAATCCAAATCGATGTAACAGTGATAAATTTTTGATGCTTTGCATGATTAACCAAAAGGGCGTCCATTTTTCTTGTTGCTTTTTTGTATAGATGCATTTTACGAACTTTCACTTTTTTCTAAATGTTGAAATTCCCCAACGGAAAGTTTTGAATTTTTTATTTTGGCCCTCAAACGTTGCTCATCCATTTTGTCAATATTATGCAGCTCCATACAACAAACAGTGTTACAAAATACTTTGGAATTCTAAAATGATGCTGAATCATCGGTGAGGAGTTAAATTTTTTGGGCCAAATCCAAAGGATATTATTACGTGCCAGTATTTTATTGTTGTTGCGTATCCCATTAAAATTACTTGTTTATTGTTCCCCAAGTGTGAATAATTGCATGCTCGTCGTAAATTAAGTGAATTTTAGGTTAATTTAGCACTCCTTTGGTTAATTTTGGGGGCTTCCAATGAGAAAATTCAACTTTAATTGATGTAATCCCACTTTCGATGATTATATTTGGTGTTTTCTATTTTGAATGAAGGAAATCTTTCCCTTAAATTTTCTTCTTCTGTATGCTGACCTTGGTGTACCCGCTACTTACGCACTTAATTTCACCCAAAGTAAAAATAGACACGAGATTTTAATTTTATCCACTAACCAAGTTATTACAGTTCTATAAAAAGCTAAAAAGGATTGCCTTGTATTTACATTTTGACGGATGAATTTTTAAGGGGAAAAAACTTTTAAATCAAAATATTTACCGTTTCTAAATTTATCATAATTTATTACAAATTAATCCTTTGACGTGTTGCCAATAAATTTGTAATTTGCAAGTAAAAATCCCATTCATAAAATTGTAAAAAATACCTACACACATTTTACTATCAAAAATATTTTGTATTATGCTAATCCGAAAAGTTTGTTTCTTCGAATTTTTCTAAAAATATTTTTACTGTTCAATGCCAAATGCTTTTGCAGGGGTGAACCGTACTGATTGTGTTTGTTTGTTATAGAGCCCAAAAAAGAAAAGACTGATGGAGCGACGACACATAATGGTGCCGTATCTCCAAATGGAGAACCGCCACCGACCATGTATCCTCCTGGTTGTGGCGAAGCAACACCTGCAAAACTTGAACGCCCAAATTCTTTGGGACCTGGGAAACTCACACGACGATTGCTTTGTTATCATAGTGAACATTGTAAGTGTATTTTTTGCTTCTTTTCAATCGGCAAATAATTGGATTGCTTTGGTTTTCCCAAAATAGAATCGTAATTCAATTTGTTACCTTAATTTTCTTGGTTTGAACTTGAACTAATTTGGAGATTAATGTTTTTTGAGCAAATTGGATGGTCAATCGATATACGTTCGGTGTCTGATCTAGGGATAAGAGATTAGCTCAACCTTCGGACCTTTTTTTAGTATGAACACAATCAAAGGAGTAGATAAACAAAGTCGACTTTGAAGTCGAAATTATAACCCAAGAAATTTTTGAATGGTTAATTTTATAAAAAGGCTTGACAAATTTTGTATAAACTTACAATGGGCTACTTGCTCCGATGCAGCGCCATCTCTCAGGTTGAATAGTTTTGTATTTGAGATATGTCGCCATTGCGCGGCTAGATGGCGTTGGACCATCTAGCTTGTTCATTTTTTTTTACAATTTGAGTGTTCCTGGGGGATTCCATGCCCCCCGCCGGTTTCTACAACTATCTAATTTCAGCTTTTGGATTTTGTTAAATATTTTGATTTTATTTTAGTTAGAAGTTATTCAGAAATTTATTTCCTCCGATGTGGCTATTTAACCGTATTCGTCTTACGGTGACTGATGCTAAACGTTTATCTTAGTGAGACACTCATCATCATATTGACGTTAATTTTCCTTCGCTGATTGTGTAGCACGAATCGAATACGTTTCGTTGTGTATTTTATTATACTTTTGATTTATACTAATTTTTTCAACTTAACGTACATATTAAAAGGTGTAATATACACACCCACCACACATGGAAAGCTCTCGGGGAGGTGAAATAAAAACTCAACGCTTTAATTTAAAGACTTTAATATTATTAAGTATTAATAATTTTGCAAAGCAGTAATTCTGTTTGTGTAACAATTGGTCACCTTAATTGCGGTCAAGCCTTTACTGTCGCCTTTGAGACTTGCACATTCGTTCAAAAGTGTGGTCGAAGTACCATCAAGATCTTCATAGTTGCTCCCTAAACGATCAGACAACATTTTCTTAGCTAAACCCAGAATTTTTGCGTTAACGGTGACTTCGTTAGCATCGTTAATGCTGTCGCTAAAAACGCAGGCAAAGAAGTTTTGAGCTAATACATTGTCTTCTGGTATTTCACTTCCTCCAATGTAGGTCCGTACGGTATCGGCATCGATGTTGGTTTGTTTAATGCACTCCTTGGCGACAGGACTTAACTCGGTAACAGCCTGAATGTAAAAAAAAATATGAAATCTAAATAATTTAAATTATCAAAGGATAGAAATACCTGTGCGTATACGACGAGCACTGCGACACATAAAGCGACGATTTTGAACATTTTGAAAATAATTACAGGAGCGACAGCAGCAGAAGAATAACTGAAAATTAAATGAAAGAATTCTTTTTAAACCTTCGATATCTCGGCACACACTGATTATTTGATAATACAGGTTAAAGGTTACTTGGTAGGTTTTTTAATATATCGAGAAATATTGTTTGTTCATCTATAATATTTGATAAAACTAATTAATATTTAATCTTTATTATTCATTGTAATTATTGTGAAATCCATATTTATTTTCAATTTTGAAGTTTTGTACTGAAGCTGAGCAGGCATTAGTAACAGTTCAACGCGAAATTCGAGATTTCGCAATAGTCATTAAAAATATCGCATTACCATAGGTCAGGCCACGGTCAGGCGAATACTCTGAAATCTTCAATTTCCTTCTGATAAAAAGTAAACTGCATAGAATGTTTACAAATTATGCAGAAGTTCGATGATACTGCTTTAGTTTTCTTAATAACATATACTGGAGAGGAGAGATTACCCGAGAGCATAGTGTGAGGGAACTTCCGAGGGAGAAACTCGGTAATGCACCCTAGAGGGCTTGTTAGGTAAATTACTGCACGACAGCAGCCTTTCCGACGCGCACGAACAGATTAACGAGATTCCACACCAAGGGTGAAATTTTCATTTATATATATATATATCCGGTTTATACCGCAATCCGCGGCTTTCCGGTTCTCAAACGGCAATTATCTCTGTTAAGAGCATCCTTTTCCTCCACTTGGTATACTTCCATACCCTCCTTATTCCATCGTTCCATGATCTTCTTGGCCTACCTCTTTCCGTCTCCCCGGGGTTTCCATTTCCAGATCTTCTTGGGCCATCTCTGTTCATCCATCCTGAGTACGTGGCCGAACCATTTCAAACTTCTGCGATCGATTCTATCCGTTATTGTATCTTGGGCACCCATTCTTCGTCGAATCTCGTTATTTGTTATATGCTCTATTCTAGATATTCTATAGCTTCGTCTCAGGTAATCCATTTCAACTGCTTGAATCTTTTTCTCATATCTTCCTTTATCACCCATGCTTCACTTCCATAACTTAACACCGACTCGACCATTGTTCGTCCTATGTGTTTTGTCCTATGTAAATTTTCATTTAATATTGCAGATAATTACTTAAAACCTCACCGTTTTCCTGATAAATCGGTTTTGATGACGCATATAAATGGATTAACTAGATTCATCATTTCTATTCGGTATCTCTCTTATTCACCGATAATAATATTCATGCTTACTGCAGTAATGCTTTTCGAACGCTTAAAACTTCCAAATCGCTGCTTAAAATCGTATGAAAGATTGACCGTTGAGGAGATAAATGTGCTCCGAGCAATTACCAGTGTTGTAACAGGCCCGGACTAGCAATATAGTTACCCGGCAATTCCTTTGAGGGGCCCCAGTCTTCGAGACATTTTTAAAGCGAAAACAAAAATTTTAAAAATTATGAAGCGAAAGGAATTCACCTAAATATGATATTTTACATTTTATGAGGCTTTTTGCAAAAGGAACGAAATGAAATTAAAAGATTGACCCCGAAATCAAGAAATAGTCTGCAAAAATGTACTACTTGGTAGAAAAAATAGATTTTCCTTTTCTCTTGGATAAAAGGGGTAAAGCAAGAGTAGTAAAGCAGTAAAGATAGTAAATTGTTCATTCGCTCAATCGGTTTTGCGAAGAAATGGCTTTGTGACAAACTGACTACAGCGAAATGCTCACACCCAACCGCTGAAATGTCCTAGACCCATACTGGGAGTATTTCATACCTTCCCCCTATCAGACTCTTAGATTTCTTGTATTTTATATTATTTTAAAAGTTTCTCAATGGATAATTAATATTGAAAGCCATGTTTGCAAATTTATCTATTACAATTCCTGGGGATATTCCTGGGGGTATTCCATACCCCCAGACCCCCCGGTCTCTGATACCTTATCTTTTAGTTTGGGTTTTTGGGATTTGTTACTTAAATTTGACTTATTAAATTTATGATACCAAATTATTTTAAGTATTTTTCTTATTTTCGATTTTGTAATAATTTTTTCAGCCTTACATCGCAACCCATGTGTAATTGTCATGCCTAACACACGTAGAAAGCCGCCAGTCATTATAATATCTTTGAAAATATATTGTAACGGATGCCCGTGTGTCTTCGTATTGCTGCTTTCGGTCCTTCCGACTAAAAAGTATTTATATTATTGTTATTGCTCCCAACACTCTTATATGAAAAGGCCCGATGCATCATCCTGGTAACGTACTGATGTGGTGCTTCGTCTTCTCTGCGATCTATTTTGAATTCCCGGCCTACAAAATATTAAGATAAATATTATTAGAAGATTTGTTGGTCTGTTCAGAAAAATGCTAGCTAACCAAAACTTACGTCTATTTATTGACACTTGCTTAGCACTGTGATCAGCAGTCTCGGGTCGTTATCACTAAATAACCGCATATAATATAATATCTATTTCTACTAACTCTTCTTTAAACACCAACTAAAATATGTGCAGATTTTTTACATGAAGACCAAAAAAACTAGGCTGCAAAACTTTCGGAAGAGTGGCTATGTAGAAGTTTAAGAATTGCCGTCACCGAGTTCTATTGTGTTTTGTTTTGGTATCGGGAGGAGGTAACGGCACTATCTATGTCGGTAGTGTCTGCTGATGCCGATAGTATCAGACTCTCACTGACTAAAACCCTTTTCTTAAACACCCCTTGACCATAACATTTCCTTCCAAGTCTTCAATTCTTATTGAATTATCCACGTCTTATAATTCAGAAAATTTTAATTTATCCGTGATGCCACGAACGTGTACTTTTTAAATATATAATTGTTTATTAACGTGTGAAGATATATTTTAAGTATTAATTTAATAATTATTACAAGTTTAGTAATTTTTAATTGAATTTCAAAATTAGTGATTAATTTTTTAGGCTCTTACTTATTTAATTAGCCCACGATTAGCAAAAAAATTCACCAATTTTCAAATTCAATTAATTCAAACTTGTAATAATGATAATTATTAAATTAAAACTTAAAATACTTTTTAAATAAACTTGAATATATTTTAGTTACAGATGGTCATCAAGGTCCTCCAGGAAGTACGCCACCATCTCAAGAACGTATGTGTCATCCTCCGCCTCCATGTCTGCCACCACCAAGTATGCCTGGACAAGGATTTATGCTTTCAGAACTGCCAGAACCTCCAATACCTTTATCAGAAATTGGACCCATTCCACCTCCACCAATGTTCAGTTCACCTAGTCCAACACCCGTTAGGCAACAAACACCTTTGCCGCCAGAAATGTGCGATTACGACGACGACGGTAATTTTACTCCCATTATATTTTAAATCAAATTATTTATACTATTACCAAATAATAGATCAAGATGACATAGAGCCCGATGACGTGGACGATGAGTTGAAGACGATAGGTACCTGTATCGTATGTCACAGCCCGATCCCACCGTCGATACGAATAGGGTAGAAGAAATTCCCGCCAAGGAACCGAAATTCAACGCCATGCCACTTAAATCGGCCCTTAAAAAGAAAGGCAGCGGTTCCGGTACGAACACGCCCACGCAAGAAAATCGTCAAGTTACAGTTCGTCACGTTCACATGGAAAACAATCCCACTACGAAGTGAGTCTATAAACCTTTTTATTAAAATTTTGTTTCAATTTGCGCTTTATTTCTAATAACCAGCAGGAGGCCACCATTAAGGCCTCGGATTAGAATCTGGTAATTATTCACAGCACAAAATTGTCTCATTTTAAAATTTTGCTTAATTATATTTCAAAGTTTTTGTGTTTTTAGTACTAAACCAGTTAAGTTCGGTATTGGTTTGCCTTGTACATTGGAAAACAAAGAAAACGCAAGACCGTACATAATCAGGGAGAACAATGACTCGAAAGATGGGCCCGTGTTGTACCGAGACGAGGACGGAAACCTAACTGAAGAAGATATAGAGTTGAAAATAGCGCGGAAGGAAAGTTTATCACTGAAGCTGTCTCTGCGCCCCGATAGGCAGGACTTGATTAATCGCAACATTTTGCAAATGCAGAGCGAGAACGAAAGGCAAGAGAGTAAGGAGGCCATCGGTGCAAGGTTAATACGAAGGTTGAGCATGCGACCAACTCAAGAGGAATTGGAAGAACGAAACATATTAAAGAGTAAATTACACGGCACGTGACACGAAAAAATAATTCTCAAATAATTTTTTAGGACAAAGTCCGGCTGAAGAAAAGAAGCAAAAAGAAGAGAAGAAACGTTTTCTCTTACGAAAGTTGAGTTTTAGGCCCACCGTGGAGGAGTTAAAAGAGAAGAAGATCATCAGATTTAACGATTATATCGAGGTGACACAAGCGCACGATTACGATAGAAGGGCGGATAAACCGTGGACTCGACTCACACCGAAAGATAAAGCTGCGATTAGGAAAGAATTAAATGAATTTAAAAGCTCTGAAATGGCGGTACACGAAGACAGCAGACATCTGACTAGGTAAAGCTTTTTTTTTAACAAAGTCTTTAATTTAGTTTCACGATCCGCAGTAGAATGAATTTGCGTGTAAAACTCTAGTTAAAAATCTTTTCTTAATAAAACGTTTTTATCAATTTTCAATTTTTTAACGAAACTAGGAAGATTATAATTACTCAGTATTTGGAGTAATTTGTTTTTCTTATTTTCTACGGGGAATCGGAACGTGTTTTCGGCATTGTGATTTACCAATCGATTCTCGATTTTTTGGTTTCGTTTTGTTGTGGGCTTTCACTGTCACTAGAAAACATTCATCTTAAAACTGGCTGAACAAATCAACAAATATTTTATATTTTTTATTTTATGAAATATTTATATTTTTGTCGAAATATTTCGATTTTGCCAACTTTTCTTAAAAATCCAGATATTTCTACATAAAAGACGAATTTTGTTAAACACAAAAATTTGAAATTTTTAAGGTGAGTATTTTCTAGTGAAATATTGCAAGATCTTAGACCGAAATATTTCGTTGCGATTAGCTAAAATGAGTCGTCATTTAATTTTTGAGGTGTATTTTTTTTTGTAATTAAAATTAGAAATGACCAGCGCCAGAAAGGCGCTTGAAATTTTGAATAGAATTATTTATGTAGGAGTTGAAGGACTCCTCCCATTCGAGTTTTTCTCCAACGGAAATGGCGAATTACACCTGAATAAACCCAGACTCTTTCAAAAATGAAAATAGATAGTGTTGTTTGTTTATTGTCCCTGAAACTTAATAATTTAACTTATAACAAAATAGCTTTAATTGAAATTATTTTCAGGTTTCATAGGCCTTGACAATTTGCAAGGTGTTCAAACAAAAGAAAAGCTACATACTGTGATGGGCTTAGTCTTAGTGATGAATTTTTCCATTTTGAATTTGTGTTGGATGTTTTAAAATCCATAAATTTGTTTTGTACATAACGTGATTTTTTTATATTGTAGAAGGAAATTATTTAAAGATGAAAAATTGTAACGATTTTAATTGTAAATCTTTTATGTTAAAAGCACGTGAACAAATGAAACTGTACATATTATAGATACGTAGATAGTTTTTAATATTAAATTTTTGTTAAGATTTTAGATATTGCGTTTATTATTAATTATAATGCTAAAAATTTGAACGTAGAGTTCACGTCTTGTTAATAATCTTAATTTTTTTAAATGTACCACGTAAGGTGGTAAATTTGACTCATAAGTAAAATAATTTACTTATTTTAATGTGTCCTGTAAAAACAAAGTTTATTTTTGTTTTTGTCACATTTATTTAGGCAATCCAGATTAGATTAATCATTTGGTGTGACAAGAAGAAATAATCAAAAAGTAAGGTATTTTACAAAAATTGTTATGTCTTAAGCTATTACTTATTATGTTTGTAAATAAAGGTAAATAAAAAGAAGTTTTAATGAATAAAATTGAGCTTGTAAAATAGTAAAATGGATTCGCTTTTTAAATATTAATCTGTGTACACAATTTTATGTAACAAAGCAATTGTATTCATACTCGATGCAGTTTATACTGATTTAATAACAACAAATGTCTTCCAAATAAACAAGACATTCAAAATAATTTTATTTTTATTACATCATTTTAATCCTCTATGGTCCTAAGCTGTTTCATACTCTTGAAAAACTTCTTAATCGAGGGTTACCTTTTAGAAAGTCGACAAAAGAATGCTAAATTTGGAAGAACAAATACGACCATCGCCCAATGACATAAAATTTAAAATTACTAAAATGTTAAGCAAGGGCATGGCCACTTCAACTGGAAAATCAAATCAATTCCAGAATATTCAATTAAATAAAGTTTCCCAGCCACCTAACACTCAAAACTCGGCAAAATATAAAAATATGAAAACATTTCGTGTAAAGAATTGAATTTCCTACAGGATGGTCTAAAAAAGCTTACAGCTTGCAGTCATTGATTAAAACAATAAGAATAATTTTTCCATTTCCGAGTATATTTTTGTGTTTTAAACAAGTTTTGGATTATCATGGGAGTTTATTGGAAGTTTTCCATGGAAAGGGGATTCAAAATGTGAGAAAATATGCAGTTTGTCATTTATAGTTTATTAAGAGAATGTAACAATTAGGCGAGCTTCTTTTTTGGTTTTTCAGCTTGGGCCATAGAGGGTCAATAACGGTTAGGCCCATTGGAACTTCCGTGATGTGGATGCTTAGTGAATTCTAACAACTTGACTGGAGACAATTTTTATAAAATAGCAAATAAATATGAAAATGTTGTCGCTGGGGAGGATAATTAGAATTCAGTAGCGATCCACAGGGGAAATTACCGATGGGTCTATCTTGCCTTGTTGAGGGTATTGTACCAATTGAAAGATTTTTCTTTAAATAAACCAATTTTTGAACTTTCTTAATAAGAAATATGAGACGATATTTTGTGTTACCATTTACTCTCGAGGTCATAATTATTAGATTGAGCAAAGAGGTGCATGGCGGGGCAATGGATAGACATGGAAAGTCACAGAACAAGAAAATGATCACATCAAAGGTAAATAATTATTATCGTTTATTTATGATTTTTATACATTTCTATTTTTGCAAGAAAAAGGTGCATAAGCGGCTTTCCATGTATGATATGTGTAGTAAGTACCATTCAAGGTATGGAAGTTTTAGTGATTACAGCCCTCCAATGGGTAACCGATTCGGTAGTTGCTCGGGTGCGGAACATTTAAGTGTACAAAAGTAACTGTAGTATGCAAGAATATTTTTCTGCGAATTAGAGCGATATTGAATAAAAACTATTAATCTATTTAATTCGAGAAGAGCCTAGCAGTCTAACGTCAAGCATACATGGGTCGACTAAGAAGCGTAAGCTCACGGTACGAATCCTGCTCGCGTTAGATACACTGCTGCGATAAAAAAATCTAATATTGATCTGTAGACTACGAGAAGGCAACGGGAAGCCATCCAAGAAAATTTACTGCCAAAAAAATTCATCTTAGCTTTGGCCAAATTGAGTCACGTCGCTTTTGAAAAGAAGCACATGATGAAGAAGAAGACACCGGAAAGAGATTCCCATCGAACAGATTTATCAGAAAAGGGTTAGACTTAGAAAGAGCGCCAATGTGGTAACCAGCAAGTATCAAAAATGAGGTGAAAAGGATCTATAAAAAAACGTCGAACCAGGAATCATAAATTTTCAAACCAAATGTTAACTACAAACTTGATACGAAACATCACAGGACAACTAGGGCAAACTTAAAATCTTCAAATTCCAAATCAAGGAGTACAAAATACTAATCTCCTGGAAATTGCTGTAAACATTAAGATAAAATACTATTGAGGCCTCTCCCTATAAGGGGGAGCTTTTCTGGCTAATTACTTCGGTGGGTAGTCACCGTCTTCCGAGGAAAGATTGTCGAAATAAATTTTTACTTCGCCCAGGTTTGAACCGACTATCTCGGAAAAGACTACAAATACTTTTCTAATTTCAGTTTCAAAATAAGAATACATTTTTAATTTCGTTTTTTTTAACTGCCAATAAATTTTTTGTTTTCAAGTACAAATTAGCTTTTGATTTTGCCACACATGCAGTACAAGTGTCCAAATTCAACCAAATGTTCGACCTTCGATCGTAAATACATGAAAATTTTATCTTCTAGAAAATCTTAACTTTCACATCGTTGTTTAAAATAAAATTTTAATTTATCTGAATGGTAAAATTTTTAAAAGCCTCCACCCATGATAAAAATATTTCCAAGAGTCAAATGATTACTTTATTTCCCATTTTTGACGAGTCAAGTGCCACTTTTCTTTCTGCAAATATGAAAAGGAAATAAAACTGAATATACAAGCAACTATTCAATAAAAATCTTTCCGCTTTGAAATTTTAGTCATTGACGAGTGAAATTCAATGAAGTAAGAGAAAATATACTCCATCTAAGGCAAAAATATAAAAAGTTGACAAAAAGTTATGGCAAATTAAAATGTTATTGAATAATAATTGTACATAAATAAAATATCAAAGTAATTATAAAGTAAAACATAAATTAAACAAATCCAATCATTCAAATATACAAAACTACCAGCTTATAAATTATTCTGTTTACATAATAAAACTTAAAAAAATAGCCAAATAGAAATCAATTTATACTTCTGCAAACTACAGTTTGCTCCATTTTCGAGATAATCTTCTGGGCATTTAACCTGTTAAAAACAGAAATTAACACAGCAAAGCAATATCATCAATCACTTACTAAAGGGTGAACTCGATGCAGGACTAACTTCAAACAAAACCATTTTTGATTTTCTCAAACTTTTCCTTTTCATTTTCACCTCGGACTTCAATATGCTCTTCGGTTGAGTATTAGTTAAATTTGGAGTCGAACACTACAATTTTAATTCATTAAAAATTTTAGCTTAAACTAAAAAAAAATGAAATTTTACCCTGGATTTGGCGGACCGAGTCACTTTCATGATTGTTAAACCAGGCGAGCTTATGCGTTTTTTCTTCAACGATTCACCCACACTCAATCTCAAACTCGAGATTCTTTTACTTTTAGGTGTTTGAACAGTTTCATCCACATTAACATTCGATGTTCTTGCTGTTAATTGTTTCCTCTTCGCTTCTATCATGGCACGTAAAGCCATGGAAGGTTTGGCTTTTTTTATCAGTTTTTTGGGTTTATTAGTTTTTGCTTTCTTTGGTGGTGGAGCAATTTCTTCCCAATTATTACCTTTCAGTTGTTCTAAGTTTTCAAACCGTTTTTGCAAGTTGACAATCTAGAAAAATTGATTAATCAAAGTTACTTCATTTTTCCAAGATTTTCAACTTGTTAATCTCCAATTCCACTAAAATTTACCTGAATCTGCATGGTATCGTAATAACCATGTAAATCCAATGCTTTGATTGGTTTTTCAGAATTTCCTGACTTGCAAAGTTCAATTAAGTCCCGAAATTGTTTGAATTTCTTGTTGCGTAAAAGTTCGGTCTGGCCGATACCTACATTGATCATGTCGTGAACCTCTTCCGCTGAATTTTCCAACTGTAGTAGAAAGAAAAAGAAAAATTAGTCTAAATGAGATCAAATGTCTAGGTTGCATACCTTGTAAGCAGTCCACTTTGCACACAGTGCCGCTAGTTGCTCATTTTGCTCTTCAAGAATTCGGGTAAAATATTGGGCCGCTGCGTTTGGGCTGGTGGATTTGGTGTCATCATCTGTTAAAAAAATTGTAAAACTGTGGTAGCAAAAACAATTTGTTTTACTTACCAACGCCCAACATACTACGTTGGTGATGTTCATGGCGTGCGTTTTCCTTACCCCGTGACATTGTAACAAAGGGACTTACATAAGCAATGAAGGTATCTTTGTTCTTTGGTGTTACCGGTACATCGGATAGACTACTGTTCGCATCTATAGTATATGCAGTAGATAAAGACGAATTGCTGCTGTTAAGTTCTGTTAGAGGTGTTATGTCGTTCCTTCTCTTAGTATTTTTGTTTCACTTTCTTTCGGTAATTCGTCTATAAAGTTAGAAAACTATAATTACAGTCTGTTGAAAAAAAATAAAGTGGGAATAGAGGATCCGCCCGGTATTTTTCAACCTTTTTAAAATAATCGTATGAGTAAGTAAGTATTCAAAATGTGTACAATTTAATTACAATAGGATAATACTTCCCGAATAAAAATAAAGTAGAAAATCTACTTTTATTATTAAGTACGATATTATTCCATTTAAAATAAGAAAGTTGGCTTTCAAACTTACCAGATGACAAAATGGCAACTGAGTCACTTTGCCTGGTTCTTCTTGCTATTTTGAACGGCGATTTTTCTACCTTCTTTACTGACGAGCGCCGCCGCTTAGATCTAGTTTCCTTGACTACAGACTTTTCTTTTTCTTCTTCAGAATCAGGAATTTCAACTACTAATGGAGGTGTAGGATGCAATTGCTCGGTAATTTGTACGAAGGACTTTTGAGCGATGCGTTTACCGTTAAGTTTTGCATTTGTCAAAGGCAATTTTTGGTGTTCGGTTATTTTACTGATAGGTATATTTTCGGTTACAACGTGTAACGTTTTACCTTCTATCACAAAAGAGCCTTTCGGCTGAGAAGCTGTTTTCATTGAAGCTGGTTTATATGCTTTTTTTTGCGCCACTTTTGTTTTTGGTGCACCTGCACAAAAATAATAAGGAAATTTAAAAAAATATAATAAAATTGCATT
This sequence comes from Lycocerus yunnanus, assembly GCA_036346125.1. Taxonomy (NCBI): domain Eukaryota; kingdom Metazoa; phylum Arthropoda; class Insecta; order Coleoptera; family Cantharidae; genus Lycocerus; species Lycocerus yunnanus. Next base: position 2,412,140 of record JARFIX010000032.1, on the reverse strand, counting down.
CAGCATTTCAAATGGAGGATTGTGTAATCCATACTTGTGAGCACTGGAGGAGAGGACGTCGTGACACTACAAGAGCACATATCCTGACTTAACATTAAACAAAAAAAAATATTCGGTTGTTTTATGACTAAATTCTAGGAGAGAACTTAGAACTGAAAACGAATATTAAGGATAAGTAGGATTTGTTCCGCTTCTTTGTTTTCTTTTTCGATTATCCAATTTTCACTGTTTAATGGCGTTGCCTTCGGTTTTGGTTATTTACATATAAATAAATGAAAAATGGATAGAAAATTATTCAGAACAAATTCCCCGTCTTTTTTCGATTTTCCTCGATTAAAATTGATAAACATGTTGAACAAAACAGCTGAATTTATTAAACAAAACACATGAATTATTTAACAAAACAGTTGCATTTTGGGTATTTTGATATTCGTTTTGTTCATAAAACAGTTGAATTGTTTAAAATGCAGTCTAATAGTTCAAAAATCTGTTGAATTACGAAATAAACAGTTGAATCAAGGGTAATTGAATTGTTGAACAGAAAAACAAATGAATTATTGATCCAAACAGTTGAATTATTGAACCATACAAGTGAATTATAAAACAAAACAACTAAATTATTTACGAAACAGCTGAATTTTTGAACCAAAAAAAATTGAACTTCAAACAAAACCATTAAATTATTAAACTAAAAATAATTGAAATATTAAACTAAGAATTACTGAACCAAACAGTTGCATTTTTTAACAAAACAATTGGATTGGAAATCCAAAAACCACTACATTAATAAACTAAAAATGACTAAATTATTAAACCAAAACTAATTAAATTTTTAATCCAAAAATATTTCAATTGTTGAATGAAACAGTTAATTATTGGACCAAACATCTGATTTATTAAACAAAGCAACAGAATTATTGAACAAAACAGTTGCATTTTTTGACAAAGTTACATTGTTGAACAAAAAACAATAGGAACGTAATTCCAAAACAAAACAAGCTTCCCACCGAATTTCTAAAATCAAATTCTCTGACTTCTCCACGCTTTTTATAATTAAAATTGGCAATTTTCCCTAACTTTTCAATTTCGGGGATAGAAAATGACAAACTACTGGGTTCAAAGAAAACCAATTCCTTTCGAAATTATATCCACTTCATAACTGCATTAAAACTAAACTAAATTTGATTTGTAAACTTACCGCTCTTTTTTGAAGTTGGTAATTCAGCACTTGAAGCAACTTTTTTTGATCTTAAATTCATATGGTGAGCAATTTTAGGCTGCAAGTTTGGTTTTTTAACGGCCCCAACAACTTCAAGTGGTATAGCTCTAATATTTGACGGTGCCTTAAATGTATGATTACCGATCGGAACCAACTCGGCTTTGGCATTCTTTTTTCGAAAAACATCAACAGATTTTCCTTTTATATTATTATATACAGCTTTTAAATCGTATGTAGCAGGTGTGGAGATATGGTGTACTTTAAACACTGGTTTCGCTTTCTGCTTTTCTTCTAGGATACGCTTCTGTTTCTCCTTTTGCCACTCTTTGAACTTCTGCATACGACTAGTGGCTTGCTCCTTTTTTTCCGGTTTTTCGGCATTGAATTGCAATTGTGTTCTAGGAGAAATATTGCTTTGCAATTTAGTCTTTGATGGAGGTGCTTGTCGGAGGTTTGTCTTTTTAACAATTGGAGAGACTATAGGCGTCATTACTCCAATATTACGCTTTTTTAGCACGGCACTAGTGCGATTACTCCTCCGATTTGCTTTAGTCTCGTTCATTCGATTATTTAAATTATAACGTGTTCGTTTTTCTTTTAGGTACTCTAGAAGCGCAGAACTCTCCATAATCTGAAAATACAAAAATTTACACTATTCAAATACAAAATCGAGATAATTCGTTATCAAAATTTCAAATGTGTTAGAAAGCTTGGTTATATACATCACATAAGACGTTAATTTTACGCGGTTTCATAAAAAGCACAAAAAAATACCTTTACAGTCAATTCCACAGGTCAATTCGTATAAAACACAAGCACAAACAGCGTTTCACTTTTTGAAAATTTAAATGACAGTCAACCGTTAGAATAAAGAGGTAACTACTAGCGCCGCATGCTAAGATTTGTAACTAAATTATTATATACAAAGTGATTTAAAATATAATGAAATTTGAAATTTTGCATGTCAAATTTTTTGTGTGTATTTGATTATAATTATATAATATAATAATAAATAATAAAAAAATATCTTTGGGATAAGGCTAAATGCTACTATCATTTTGAGTTTCTCCTGTAATCCCACCTTGAGTAGGATTGGACTTACAGCCGTGTTCCCATTTTTACTTTTTCATTTTGAGGAAAATCAACTTAAATTTAATTTTTTTAAATCGGCAAACAAATTTACCAATCAAAGGTGGGTTAGAAAATGACGCAGCTGGGTTGTTATTATGCTTAATAATAATTAAGAAAATTATTTAAGGTTAAGCTCCACGAGTTCCCCTCCTTTCTTTAAACTTAATATTACACCTAGAAATTTATAAAAACAACTTTTAAAAAATAGCAGGTGCTTTTTCAAATAACTTCAAAATATTACCTATAAATTTATTTAAAAAAATAAAAGAAAGATGGGGGGGATTCGTGGAGCTTACCTTTAACTTACGAAAACATTGCTCATGTATGTTCTGCTTAATAATTATAAAAAATAATTACAAAATTATATACTGATAATTATTCTAATAAATAATTGTAACAGAAATTTGTTAAAAGCAATTTCTGTTATCTTTTTTTTTGGAACGCCCTATATTTGAATGTATTTTACATTTATTTTAAAATACTTTGGAAATTATTTGTTTTAAATTAAATGTTATCAGCAAAGTAAAAGCAAATTCTGATTGTGAGGAGTCGGGTTGCACGTTTCTCGAGTACAACACCTTAAATATTGGTTAGCAAATTAATTCCGATGGAATTAATTATTTAATGGTCCGACTACATTTTGGATGCTGGTTAACCTGTCCATGTGGTGGCTTCATGTATTTGGAGTCGCTGTATCGTTTTTGGATTGGAAAGATTTAGCCAGGAGTTATAACGCCATGTGTGGCGTTGTCGTTATCGTTTTTGTTCCTTTTTTATGGTTGGCTGGTTGAATGGTGGAAGTTGTTCGTTATTTTTTTATGGAGGAGAGGTGCTTCTGATCGGGATGTTGGAATGTTCGGGAGGGGCTTATTTTATAATTTTTTATTTTATAATTACATATTTTATAACTTTAAATTCCAAAATAATTTTATTTGGGTTTTGGCAAGATTGTCAAAATGAAAGTTATTATAATAAAACTTAGAGCTCCGAGCTAGTTGCGTTCAGGGCTACGGAACAGACGTCCGGGGAAATTCTGCCTTTTTTATGCGGATTCCGTTGGGAATTATAAATTGTCAGGAATTTTCTTGAAAAAAATAGTACTAAACAGTTTTTAACAATTCAACATGGACAACTCCTCGTGCAAAGCATTTTATTGACAAAAATGCTTCAAAATAATAAAGCGCTTAAAAAAATTATCAGTTCCCAAAAATAATAAACAAAAAAAGTATTAAAAAATAACTCCAAAACAAAATTGGGGAAGGGGGGTAAGGTTGAGCGCCACGAGAAGTACCATGTCTTCAGAAATCTTACCTGCGGTTCTTGTGTAGTTTATTCAAATCACTAGCGAAGTTTTGCGTTATCGTAAAACTGTCAAATTTGCCAACAAGGAGTAACTTTGCACCAAAAAAGTATAAGCTTCAGTAAACGTAATAAGCGAAAAATGGAAATTTTTAGCCTTGGTTTTGGGTTGATAACAAACAAGACAACGGGATCATGTTATTGAGTCGTATTTTTTGGTGTAAAGTTACCCCTTGTGGGCAAAGTTTGACGGTACGATTGCAAAAATGGTATGATCATCCATCGGCATTTTTAGAAGTTCAAATTACATGCAGTGACCGTAAAAAGTATTCGTGCACCTGAAGATTTCAAATTAACCTCCCTCATTAAAATTATTAAAAAAAAAAATTTTCAAATTTCATTAAACTTGAAACCTTTTAAAATATTTTATTCAACATAAAATAATAATAAAAATAAGTTCAATGTTATCTTGGAAATAATGCATATCAGCAAACTTATCATAGCACATTGGTGCTATCGTAAAAAAGCGCGAAGGTTTTGTAGAATTAGCATGTCCTTCATACAAGTAATAAAATATTCCTCAATAATAAAATTTAAACTTATTCTTCTATTATTTCTGATGGTGACGAAGATTTTAAAAATTAAACACTTTATTTTTTCTTTTGACAAACTTAATTTAAAAAATTATATCGAAAATTTAAAACAATCTGGCACTCGGTGAAGTTTTTGGTTCATAAAAGTCTCTTAACAATAAAAAGTATACTGATGTACAAAAATCATTTCTTTGTTGGTACTCTAGCCAAAGAAAACTAAACTAAGTAGTGATCGATTATTGAGAGTGAGGAGGAATGAGTTGCACAAATTCAATAAAACGCTTGTGAAGAAAACTTCTATGTGAAATTTTTGGTTTGAATCCGTGCGGGATGAGAATTTTATTCTGATCGTCTTCCTCAGTAGGCAATGGCAAACCACCGAGGTGGAGTGCCAAGAGAATCCTATGGGATCACTATTCCTCAGTCATGAGGATGCGACTAGGGAGTCGCATCTGAGAGATTGAATAAATCAATAAAAAAAAGACAACATTTTCAAGTCAATCATCAGTTTGAATTTTTTTGTATTTGTCGTTTTATGAATAAAGTTCTAGTTACATATTTTGTAAAACGGCAAGCAGAAGCATTTGTTATATAAAAATTTTATATCTTGTGATATTATTTTAGATCCAATTTGCCTACATTTTGTGTTTTTTATTGCCAAACTAGGGGGCTCTGCCCCTGGTCGCTTTGAAGTGTGATTTTTTTAATCAAAAGTTTTAGGTGGGCTATGGCAACACCACTGGATATCTTTAATTTTACATGTTGTATGTTAAATTAATGTTGGAGCAATTCAGGATATCCCAAATTGGATTTCTGCCTACAAGGTGGTTGCTTTTTGTAATTTAAAATTTGGTTTTCATGCATTTCCAGTTTGAAAAAAATTGTGACAAAAACATTAGAATAATTACTTTAAAATTTTAAAATACAAAGAAAATGATGGAAACACCGGATTGTATAAGTATATTAATATATAGGATATAATACATAAGAAAGTCGAAATATTTATTTAATCAACAACCTGTCTAATGTCAGACCGATGCACATCGTACATTGTGTACAGTACATACATAAAATCATCAATTTATTATTCTTATTGTAAAAATTTGCATTTATTTGGCCGACTGACTTTCTAGTTCCCTTTCAACAATTTGCCTATATTCATCAAAACCACCTTCTATGCTGTTTATTGAACCGTTTCCACACACCCACAATTCTGTGCACACCATACGGATGAGCCGTTCGTCGTGAGAGACCAGTATAACACCGCCCTATCAAACAAATAATATAATACATCAACATTCAGAATAAAAACTTTATAAACTTACATGATATAAGTTGATTCCTTTTCCTAACGCTTCGATCGTTTCTATGTCTAAATGATTGGTAGGTTCATCCAAAATCAAAAAATTTGGATATCCCATGCACATTCGAGCAAAAGCCACACGCGATTTTTGACCTCCAGACAAACTGAGCACGCTTTGAAGAGCCAAATCGCCAGAAACGCCAAAACTACCCAACTGGCGGCGATACTCTTCCACAGGCCTACCTGAAAAGTTTATCAGTAAAGCCGACAAACTTAAAATATTAAAATTTACCTGGATATTCTTTTTGCAACAGTTCCACCGCATTAACGTTCATATCTAATTGGTCCACATGATGCTGGCTAAAATATCCAAACTTAAGATTTCGATGAGAACTGGTCATACCCGACGTTGGTGAGAGAAGACCCATGATGATTTTCAAAAGAGTGGTTTTACCGGCGCCGTTATCTCCCACTATACAAATTCTCGATTCTAAGGTGGCTCCCAAATTTACATTACAAAAAATAACTTTATCTGGGCTATAATAAAACGAGACCTCGTTTAACTGTAAAATGGGCGGCGACAACGGTTCGACTTCAGGAAATTTCAAAACCACGCCCACTTCCTTCTCTATTGGTTTCAGTACAGGCCTGCCAAAACAAAAAGATTTATTCTTTTCCTATTTTTAGAACAAAATTCGTGTACCTACAGCTTTTCTAACATTTTAATTCTCGATTGTACTAACGCTGCCCTGTTAGCATTATACCTAAACTTGTCGATAAACTCTTGAACATGCGCACGATGCTGATGCTGCGCCTCGTACTCCCGTTGTTGATTTTTGTGTTTCTCCGTTTTTGTTTTGATAAACTGCTCGTAATTGCCTCTAAAAAATATCAAATAGAGATATTATATCGTGAAAAAGCGCCGACTTACTTGTAAGACTCGATCCGCTGAGAATGCAAATACAAAATGTCTGTGGGGACGGCGTCTAAGAAGTTCCGGTTGTGCGACACGACCAGCAGAGTGTTGGGCCAATTTTTCAAATAATTTTCCAACCATATGATTGCTTTAATGTCCAACATGTTGGTAGGTTCATCAAGTAATAGTAAATCAGGCTTTGAAAACAACGCTCGTGCCAAAGCGAGGCGCATCCTCCAACCACCGGAAAACGTTTTCGTCGCACGAACTTGCATATCCGAGGTAAAACCAAGACCATCCAAAATGACCGACGCTCGTGCCGGCGCCTTGTCTGATTCGATATGTTGCAATTGAACATAAACTTCTGATAATTGAGTCGATAATGAAGGATCTGCACACCTGAAGATTTAAAAGCTTTAGCACATTTTGAGCTAAGAACAAGTGCGTACCCTGAATTGATGGCAGCATTCAGAGTCCTCTCTGTTGCTAACAAGCCTTCTCTGACAGTGTCGCATTCTAAAACGCTGTTTAATGCGGTCGTATCGTCACCCACCACTTCTTGTTCTACATGCAGGATGGAAATGTGAGAAGGAATATGTAATTGCCTATTTGACATCATTCGAAGTAGGGTAGTTTTACCTAATCCATTTCTACCCACAAATCCATACCTTCGTCCAAAAGAAAGTAACAAATCGGCACCTTGTAACAAGACCCTAAACAGTTTTTTCTTTTAAAATTGTATGAGAATTTTGTAAATAGCTTACCTGTCGCCGTAGGAAATATCAAAATTTTCTATCCTAATATCTAAAGTTTTATTGATACCTTTAGCTTCTAATTTGCTATCTTTCTTGCTAGTTACCTGAAAATACCAGCAGCTGTTAGAGATTTTGTTAGCCATTCTGCAAGGTTAAACGAAGATGCGGCCATGGAAGGTGACCAATATTCTACCCGATCCATGTCAATAAGTTTTTAAAATTATAACTCACCTGAGATGCTGTGGCAGTTTCTAATTTTATATTAACAGGAACACGGTTACCATCTGTACCTCTCTTTTCTTGCTTTTGCTGTAACTTTAATTCGCCTTTTTCTAATTTTTTAGCATCAACTTTCTAAAACATTCATTTGTAAGTTAATAAAACCGTCAAGCTCCAATAAATTTACCAAATTGTCGTCCCTCTGCATAACCCATATACTTTTGATGTCATCGATGTTATTCTCCAAATTTGCTGCCATGCTACCCAAATGAACGGGTGCATTTAAGATTTTGACTGAACCATTTGATGTAGCATTGTTACCAGGATTTAATAATTTAAGTAATTCGGTACAAATGTCCCTGTAACCGAAAAATGTAAAACACGCCACGTTAAAAAATATAAACCTCACTTAATTTCATCTTCGGTTTTGTCGATCGATATCTCCTGAAGCACTTCACCAATGGCTTCGTACACATCTTCGGTATTTTGAAAGTCATCTATTCCGTTTTCCAAAACACCTATCGAATTAAAACGTGAGTTTTTATCACAAAACATGAGGAAATGTCAAATTACCTTCGACGTACTGCTTTACATCGTCGTCAATGGAAGGAAATTCGGTTTTAATAAACTCGCCAAAACTCATCCTGGCTACCTTAATCACTTATCGCTAATCAAATTTTTAACTTTTGTAACAAATAACGCAAATTATTAAAATTAATAATACTGCAATTAACCACCACACCAGCCGCAACAAATAGTAGTCATGCTTTTGACAACTGTCAAAAAACCATGGGACTTTTAATTATTTTATGTTGGTTTCGTATTACTTCTTATATAAGAGCAAAAGTTAACTCTTCTTTATAACAAATTTAATAGATGACAATAATAATTAATTTGTACACTGTTAATTTTAAGATGTAAGTAATTGTAAGTTTATGACATTCTAATGTCAACATTTGAAAATAATATACGAGGTGCTTCGAAAAGAATGCAATACTGAAATATTGAAATGTGAATTGTGATTGGTTGGTTTTCATCATGGACTTATGCCCGGTTTCACAAACACTTAAACTGCGATTATATTATTTAAGCCTATGCTATTTAAGTCTAAATTTAAGCCGAAATCGCAGTTTAAAGGTTTGTGAAACCGGGCATTAGAAAGTCCATGGTTTTCACAAATAACTTTGCAAGCTACAATTTTGTTTCGATTGACTGCTTATAAATGTTTTTTCAAAAAATTTTGTGACGAATCTTTAGTAATTACTAGCAGATACATTGCTGTTTGAACCAAGAATACGTTAAATTCGATTTTTTGAAGTGTTAAATAACTTATTTAAATAACGACACGTCAAAATTTAAGAAAGTAATCATGTAAAAATTTCACACGACCATCAATTTGAATCGATAACATTTCCACTGAAACATTACGAAATGTCGCAAAATTCGATCGAGCAGATGCAACCCGTTTTCTCAAAACTATCCGTCGCGTCAAATGCGCAAAATAATGCCAAAAAATAAAAGTTTCATGACATCTAACATTTGTTTCGACACATTTTAATTATTTTTGTTTTTCTTCTAATTTAATCTAAAACAAAACCTAGCCTATAACGGTCGCACGGTTTAGACAAATCGATAGACACCTCTCATTGATTAAAATCCATCCATCCATTAGGATGCTTTGAGGGTATAAAGAATCCCACATATAGTTGGGCCCAGGAAATATGAGGCTTTGTCACAATCGTCTGAATTTAGAACCAACAATTTGTTTCTTAAATTATTTTAAATTACATTAGTGCGACAAGGATGCATTTAAAAAATATGTCATTTGCGTCTGAATTTAGAAACGTTATTCGAGATAAATTACACTATGTCAAATGTATGCATTAGAAAAAGAGAGCTGCAATATTTACTGGGATGCATAGTAATTCTTATTAAAGTATATTTTATTTTGACTCGACGTGTGTATACTCGGGCGCAAGTCAATTGTGCTCTGCGTCATAATTTAAAATGGTATGAATTAAGATTAGAATCGCTAGTGTGTGAGTGATTTACAAATGCATCATTTTTTGTTATTTGTTATATTAACTCTCTCTCTCTCTCTCTCTTACCACAATTTGAAATAATGTATGTATGTAATTGTCACTGTCAAAGTATTGAAGGTTATAAACAAACTTATAATATCACAATAAATTATTTTTTTTTTAATTAAATCTAAATTTGTAGTTGTTAATTAGAGAATCTAAAATTTTTAAATTAGAATTCAATACTACAAGTTCTTAATAAAATCTCTATTTAAAGTTGTTAATTTGAAAGTCTCTAATTCTGAACGCAGAACTCAAAACTACAAGTTCTTAATTAAATCTCAATTTAAAGTTAATAATTTGATCATCTGAAGTTTTAACTTATAATTCAAAACTAATAAAGTTCTTGATTTAATCTTTATTTCAAGTTGTTAATTTGAAATTCTCTAATTCTGAACGCAGAACTTAAAACTACAAGTTCTTAATTAAATCTCAATTTAAAGTTAATAATTTGATCATCTGAAGTTTTAACTTTTAATTCAAAACTAATAAAGTTCTTGATTTAATCTTTATTTAAAGTTGTTAATTTGAAAATCTCTAATTCTGAACGTAGAACTCAAAACTACAAGTTCTTAATTAAATCTCAATTTAAAGTTAGTAATATGAACATCTGAAGTTTTAACTTTTAATTCAAAACTAATAAAGTTCTTGATTTAATCTTTATTTAAAGTTGTTAATTTGAAAATCTTTAATTCTGAACGTGGAACTCAAAACTACAAGTTCTTAATTAAATCTCAATTTAAAGTTAATAATTTGATCATCTGAAGTTTTAACTTTTAATTCAAAACTAATAAAGTTTTTGATTTAATTTTTATTTAAAGTTGTTAATTTGAAAATCTCTAATTCTGAACGTAAAACTTACAACTACAAGTTCTTAATTAAAGCTCAATTTAAAGTTAGAATATGAACATCTGAAGTTTTAACTTTTAATTCAAAACTAATAAAGTTCTTGATTTAATCTTTATTTAAAGTTGTTAATTTGAAAATCTCTAATTCTGAACGTAGAACTTAAAACTACAAGTTCTTAATTAAATCTAATTTAAAGTTAGTAATATGAACATCTGAAGTTTTAACTTTTAATTCAAAACTAATACAGTTTTTGATTTAATCTTTATTTAAAGTTGTTAATTTGAAAATCTCTAATTCTGAACGTAGAACTCAAAACTACAAGTTCTTAATTAAATCTCAATTTAAAGTTAATAATTTGATCATCTGAAGTTTTAACTTTTAATTCAAAACTAATAAAGTTCTTGATTTAATCTTTATTTAATGTTGTTAATTTGAAAATCTCTAATTTTGAACGTAGAACTCAAAACTACAAGTTCTTAATTAAATCTCAATTTAAAGTTAGTAATATGAACATCTGAAGTTTTAACTTTTAATTCAAAACTAATAAAGTTCTTGATTTAATCTCTATTTAAAGTTGTTAATTTGAAAATCTCTAATTCTGAACGTAGAACTCAAAACTACAAGTTCATAATTAAATCTCAATTTAAAGTTAGTAATATGAACATCTGAAGTTTTAACTTTTAATTCAAAACTAATAAAGTTTTTGATTTAATTTTTATTTAAAGTTGTTAATTTGAAAATCTCTAATTCTGAACGTAGAACTCAAAACTATAAGTTCTTAATTAAATCTCAATTTAAAGTTAATAATTTGATCATCTGAAGTTTTAACTTTTAATTCAAAACTAATAAAGTTCTTGATTTAATCTTTATTTAATGTTGTTAATTTGAAAATTTCTAATTTTAAACGTGGAACTCAAAACTACAAGTTCTTAATTAAATCTCAATTTAAAGTTAGTAATATGAACATCTGAAGTTTTAACTTTTAATTCAAAACTAATACAGTTTTGATTTAATCTTTATTTAAAGTTGTTAATTTGAAAATCTCTAATTCTGAAGGTAGAACTCAAAACTACAAGTTCTTAATTAAATCTCAATTTAAAGTTAGTAATATGAACATCTGAAGTTTTAACTTTTAATTAAAACTAATACAGTTTTGATTTAATCTTTATTTAAAGTTGTTAATTTGAAAATCTCTAATTCTGAACGTAGAACTCAAAACTACAAGTTCTTAATTAAATCTTAATTTAAAGTTAGTAATATGAACATCTGAAGTTTTAACTTTTAATTCAAAACTAATACAGTTTTGATTTAATCTTTATTTAAAGTTGTTAATTTGAAAATCTCTAATTCTGAACGTAGAACTCAAAACTACAAGTTCTTAATTAAATCTTAATTTAAAGTTAGTAATATGAACATCTGAAGTTTTAACTTTAATTCAAAACTAATACAGTTTTGATTTAATCTTTATTTAAAGTTGTTAATTTGAAAATTTCTAATTTTGAACGTGAACTCAAAACTACAAGTTCTTAATTAAATCTCAATTTAAAGTTAGTAATATGAACATCTGAAGTTTTAACTTTTAATTCAAAACTAATAAAGTTCTTGATTTAATCTTTATTTAAAGTTGTTAATTTGAAAATCTCTAATTCTGAACGTAGAACTCAAAACTACAAGTTCTTAATTAAATCTAATTTAAAGTTAGTAATTTGAACATCTGAAGTTTTAACTTTTAATTCAAAACTAATAAGTTTTGATTTAATCTTTATTTAAAGTTGTTAATTTGAAAATCTCTAATCTGAACGTAGAACTCAAAACTACAAGTTCTTAATTAAATCTCAATTTAAAGTTAATAATTTGATCATCTGAAGTTTTAACTTTTAATTCAAAACTAATAAAGTTCTTGATTTAATCTTTATTTAATGTTGTTAATTTGAAAATCTCTAATTCTGAACGTAGAACTCAAAACTACAAGTTCTTAATTAAATCTCAATTTAAAGTTAATAATTTGATCATCTGAAGTTTTAACTTTTAATTCAAAACTAATAAAGTTCTTGATTTAATCTTTATTTAAAGTTGTTAATTTGAAAATCTCTAATTCTGAACGTAGAACTCAAAACTATAAGTTCTTAATTAAATCTCAATTTAAAGTTAATAATTTGATCATCTGAAGTTTTAACTTTTAATTCAAAACTAATAAAGTTCTTGATTTAATCTTTATTTAAAGTTGTTAATTTGAAAATTCTAATTCTGAACGTAGAACTCAAAACTAAGTTCTTAATTAAATCTCAATTTAAAGTTAATAATTTGATCATCTGAAGTTTTAACTTTTAATTCAAAACTAATAAAGTTCTTGATTTAATCTTTATTTAAAGTTGTTAATTTGAAAATCTCTAATTCTGAACGTAGAACTCAAAACTACAAGTTCTTAATTAAATCTCAATTTAAAGTTAGTAATATGAACATCTGAAGTTTTAACTTTTAATTCAAAACTAATCAGTTTTGATTTAATCTTTATTTAAAGTTGTTAATTTGAAAATCTCTAATTCTGAACGTAGAACTCAAAACTACAAGTTCTTAATTAAATCTCAATTTGAAGTTAGTAATATGAACATCTGAAGTTTTAACTTTTAATTCAAAACTAATAAAGTTCTTGATTTAATTTTTATTTAAAGTTGTTAATTTGAAAATCTCTAATTCTGAACGTAGAACTCAAAACTACAAGTTCTTAATTAAATCTCAATTTAAAGTTAATAATTTTATCATCTGAAATTTTAACTTTTAATTCAAAACTAATAAAGTTCTTGATTTAATCTTTATTTAATGTTGTTAATTTGAAAATCTCTAATTTGAACGTAGAACTCAAAACTACAAGTTCTTAATTAAATCTCAATTTAAAGTTAATAATTTTATCATCTGAAATTTTAACTTTTAATTCAAAACTAATAAAGTTCTTGATTTAATCTTTATTTAATGTTGTTAATTTGAAAATCTCTAATTCTGAAGGTAGAACTCAAAACTATAAGTTCTTAATTAAATCTCAATTTAAAGTTGAGAATGTGAAAGTCTATAATTCCTACCTTAGAATTTAAAACTACAAGTTTTTAAAATCTTAATTAGAAGTTAGAATTTGTATATCTGCATTTTAACATAAAATTCTAAACCAAAAGTTCTTAATTAAATCTCAATTTGAAGTTGTTAATTTGAAAATCTGAAGTTCTCAATTTAAAATTTAAAACTACAAGTTGTTAATTAAATCTGAATTTGTAGTTGTATATTTAAATAACTAAAGTTCTTAACTTATTAGAATTCAAAACTACAAGTGCTTAGTTAAATTCTCGGTTAAATTTGAATTTGAAATTATTAGTTTGAAAATCTGAAGTTCTCAACTTAAAATTTAATACTTCAAGTTTTAATTAAACCTGAATTTGATGTTGTTAATTTTGAAATGAAAATGTTCGGTAATTCGGTAGTTCGGAAAATCCTAAATCGAACTTCGAGTTCTTAATTAATTCCGAATTTGAATATATTAATTTAAAAATCCTAAGCTTAAACTTAGAATTTTATACTTGAAGTTATTAATTGAATCTGAATTTGAAGTTATTAATTTGAAATTGCTAAGTTGTTAAGTTAGAATTCAAAACTTCTTAATTAAATTTGAATTTTAAGTTAGTAATTTAAAAATCTGAAGTTCTGAGCTTAGAATTCAACACTTCAAATTCTTATAAATCTGAATTTCAAGTTGTTAATTTTGAAATGAGAATGTTTGGTAATTTGAGATTACATCAATCCTCAAAAACACAAATTAATAAGAACGTGTTTTACCCTGATGTTTGCTTAAACTAGCTTTTTCTGGTAACGGAAGCTTATCTCGTTCTTTCGTCCTTATAAAAATAATAAGCAATAAAACTCCGATGAGCAAAACAATGACCTTTATTTAGCAAAGTTGAAATTGTAAGAGCTCTGCAGATGCATAAACAAAATTACAAAATTACGATAGGCAACAACTTTAGTAAAACAAAATAATCAACCCAGTGCGTATCGGTCACAAATGTTTGATTTCTTGACTGGAAGTTTAAAACAAACAACGCAATTGGCACTTTAAGTAACAAAAATATAAACTCATCAGCTGAAGGAGGTCTTAAAAAATAAATTCAATGACAGTTTTTCTGTCATCGTTGAGAAACAGTTGCTGACATCCACTTGATGAACTTTAAAATCTAGCAAACAAAACTACACTGGGTAATTTCTGCCACTTCCAAAGACGTTGCGGTTCCAAAACGGAAGGTAATGCTCGAAACGATTGGTGAAGTAACAAATGAAGCGGTAACCACACTTTGGATGTCAAGAACAAAATTGTTCTTATCGCGTTTCAAAATTATTATAAACAAAGCGTTGGAATTTAAATCCAATGCTCGCTGACTCGAAGTTATTGCATTAATCGACTGTCGATGAATCAAAATTTTCGTTACTAATATTTTTCTTTACTAATATTTTTAACTCAGATGGCGTAAATAATAACAAATTCCATAAGATCACAACGACGTGGTCTGGGCACAAACTCAAAAATCGCAGCTTTGCGATTTTTCCAAAAAACATAGAGTTGACGAAAAATCCTGAATCCAGATGTTGCTTCAACAAAACTACCAAATTCGCTCTTTCGAGTGATATACGATAAATCCGCTTGTACTAGCGTAACCGCGAATGATGCACTCAATTATTAATCGAAACAATTAAATCATTTTCATTGACTTTGAAAAATTGACCGCATGCACCAACCTTAAAGAATTTTTTAGTTCTGAAAAATTACAAATTAAAATGTTTATTTTTTTATTATTCAGTATTTAAATTATTTTCATTAGTGTTAAAATCTAATTTATGACATTTGATTAACAAAAAATTACTAGACCGAATAGGTCCAGTGGTAATGTCGTTTCTAATTTGTCAACAAGAAATTAACCAAGTTACACAATGCCAAGTTTTTATAATTGTTGTAAAGTTGGCTAGAGTTTGTACTATGACATATTGTTATGACTAAGTTATGGTAACCACTTTACAAATAATCATACCTAATTATTTATAAGCATCCGTGACAAATTTTCAGATTAAAAAATAAAGTAATATACACAGGGCCGCAACCAGGAACAGTACCCTCACAAAGCCTTAAGAAAAAATTAATGTTTACAATTTTTACAGATTTTCTCTCTCTTAAATAAAGTTCTGGTTAGGACACTAAACATTCAAATATTATTAAAATTTAAGAGATCGTTGATATGAAATTAAAACAAAATTCACAACCGCTAACGTTTAAAGTTGTACAATATTTCTCAATTAAATGTCTTTCTCCTGCCTGGCCACGTAAGGGGGTGAAAACGTTCATAAATGTTGAGCAGCACAATTAACAATAACGTAATAATTAAGATAATGGAAGGTGAAAATAACAATGTTCCACTTTTATTACAGCCACTGTCTTTACAACAAAACAGGCATATATATTCATCGTTACTGCGATCGCACGTATCCCATCCTAATCCCTTGTTCATCATCGCATCATCAAACCCACAGGGTCCTAATCCGCATTCTCTTTTTAATTTAAATCCTTGCTCGTCTAAAAAATAATTTTGCATTAAAATTAAAGAAAAAAAAGGAAAAAGACTTACCGTTTTTTGTAATATGGGTAACACATCTATCAGAAATAGCCGAACAAGGAAGCAATGACTCAATTCCACATTCTTCATTTGTATTTTTTATGCATTGGTAACAGCTCAAATTTGATCCTTCAACAAGTGCTGAAAATAAATTGATTTCATTAGAAATATTAGTACCTATAGAATAGTTTAATTGAAATATCGCCAATTAACATGCAACGATGATGCAAATGAATTTTAATTTTAACAACTCTCGTGACCTGCCACTTTATCCTTGTTTATTTCAAAATACTCGGGGTAGCTGTTTCATAAAATCGATACCAATTTTCGCCAAGCTTGTCGCACGATGAAGGAAATTACAGAAAATGAAAAAGATCGTGCGGTGTAATTGAACACCCACTCGTATTTTTAATAATGAATTTTATACCTCATTTAATTTTCAAAGAAAATGTAATTAGGTTCTTTCCCGAAAATTTTCGTCTGCTCCACAAAATATTTCTCGCCTACAAAGCAATCCTATACTAATGCAATTTGAAGTAATGGAATGGTTTTAATAATGTATGCGGTATTATATAAACCGACGATCTGTTAATTAGCATAAAATGTAAATTTTGGTACTTCATAGCTAATAATAATAGGTTTAATATTTCATTCATGTGAAAATTTTCGTCGAATCAGGACCGTACTTCGTAGACGCATGCAGTTGTGTGTATGAAAATAGGAGACCTACTGCTTAAACCACGGAAATGTAATATTTTTTATTTTAAGAAGGTTTACTACAGGTTGGTTCAAAAGTACTGAAAGCGACACCTATTAAGCAGTAGAGGAATCAAAATTCATACGTCATTTTAATATTTGATCTTTCATATGAACCTACTAAAAATTTTATTTCGATCTGTCAATTTATTCATTGTTTACAAGCCATTTGAAGTCGACGTGTCGGTGTATTTTTTAACAATGGAAAAAACTGAGTATCGTGCAGTGATAAAATTCTTT
This sequence comes from Lycocerus yunnanus, assembly GCA_036346125.1. Taxonomy (NCBI): domain Eukaryota; kingdom Metazoa; phylum Arthropoda; class Insecta; order Coleoptera; family Cantharidae; genus Lycocerus; species Lycocerus yunnanus. The sequence continues at coordinate 2,395,134 of JARFIX010000032.1, read as the reverse complement.
GTTTTGGAAGGTTTATCAGCAACAGAAATTCATACAAAAATGGTGAGCGTGTTAAAAGAATCTGCTCCTTCATTTCCAACTGTACATCGATGGGTTTTAGAGTTTAAACGTGGTCGTACAAGCGTTGAAGATGAACCACGTAGTGACGACCAAAACTGCAACAACACCAGAAATCATTGAACAAGTACATAATATTGTTAGTGAAGATCCAAGTTTGACTAAGCGTGAAATTGCTAATACCATAGGCATCTCAGACGAACGAGTACTCTATATTTTACATAAAGAATTACGTATGAAAAAGCTGTTTGGAAAGTTAGTGCCGCATTCGTTAACAATTCAACAAAACTCACACGAAAGCAAATTTCTCAGCATCATTTGAATCTTTTAATAAGAATAAAATCGATTTTGTGCGTCGTTTTGTAACTATGGATGAGACTTGGATCTACCACCATGATCCTAAATTGAAACAAGAACGATTACAGTGGACTGAGGCTGGTTGTTCAGCTCCAAAACAGGTGAAGTCAGGACGATCAGCAAAAAGGTTATGGCATCAGTTTTTGGGATGCAAAGGATTTTATTGATTGATTATCTTGAAAAGGTAAAACAATTAACTCTGAATATTATTGTAACCTTTTGGATCAATTGAACGAACAAATTCGTGAAAAGAGACCGTTTGCAACATAAAAATCATCTTTCACCAAGACAACGCACCTGTCCACAAAAGTGTTTTAACAATGGCAAAATTCAATGAACTAAAGTACGAATTGCTGAACATCCACCGTATTCGCCAGATTTGGCTCTAGCGACTACTACCTCTTAGAAACTTGAAACAATTCGTTGTAAAGCGTTTTCATCGAATGAAGAAGCTATTTCAGTCGTGGAACAGTATTTTGCAGAGCTTCCAGAAAATCATTACAGAGATGGAATAAAATTATTGCAGGATCATTGGAATAAGTGTATTGAAGTTGAGGAGATTATATTGATAAAAAACTAATTTCATTTAAAAGTTCACATTCTTTCATTTTTGCTTTCCATACTTTACAACCAACCTGTATGTTGATTACACCACAAGCTTTGCCATTGTAATCCCAGGGAAAGGGTTAGAATTAAAATTCAGATCAGGTACCTCAGCATTACTAAAATAAAAGTGTAAATATTAAAATAAATATTAAAACAAAAGTACTTACATATTGCTATGGTTAGTTTTGCATTTGTACGAATTTTGAGCGCCAGAACCAATAAACTTACGGCTGAACTCTTACTTTTGTTAATTGACTTTCATCAGATTTTTTAAATTACGTAGCATGAGCTTTTATAAAATTGTTTGCTTTTAGTTATTCGTAACGAAAATATTTAATATAATAAAATTAATACTGTTTGAATTTTGTTTTCAAGAATGAAATTTGATTTTTATGATTTTCTATGAATTATTGTTTAATCAAGTTTTTAAATTACTACCACGTTTGCTGGTTTTTTAATTCTTGTTGTTTTATAATTTTCAGCTGCTGTGAATTTTGAGTCCCAGATATCTACTTTTTCAAACTGACGTTTCTTTAAAAATATTTTCATCCAATCTCTTTGTTTTCATTTTATGTTTGCACACTTTGATTTGACCGATTTCAACCAAATTTTGCACAGTTACTCTCTAGGACCCTAAAGAGGTTTTCCGCTAAAAACCGGGACCGAAAAGCTTAATTTAAAAAAAAGTGAAAAATTGCGGACGCGCATGAATTTATTTATATCTTTTATATTAATAGTACAGACCGGGGGTCTGGGGGTACGGAATACCCTCCAGGTACGCTCGGTATATGTCATGGTATAATAACTACTATAGTAGGATATGTCTGCTTTTCTGCGCATATTACTACTCACAGATGACGTCACTCAACAAATTTGAACGCTTTTAATACCAATCTGTAGGATAGGCCTACTGTTCTGCTCATGTTAATAATCACAGATGACGTCACTACGCAAATGTGAACGCTTTTAGAACACTTGAATATCCTACCTAAAATTGAAACAGGATTTTTAATCCTTCTATCTGATTTTTAAAAATTTAATATTCTGCCCCCCCCCTTGCTGAGGCACCGCAGGGTGTTATTTTCCGCGTCTTATTTCGGATTTATGCTGAAATTATTAATTTACTTCTGATAAAAATAAACTGTGTAAACCGGGGGTTTGGGGTGTGGAACACCCTCCAGTGCACCAGCATCGGAAGACAGAAAATTAAGTACCCCCGGTATATGTCATCGTTCCTAAAACAATTAAATCAGAATCGGAAACCTTCTACCTGATTTGTAAAAGTTTAATATTCTGCCCCCCGCTGCTGAGGCCCTGGAGGGTGTTCCACACCCCCCAGACCCCCGGTTTGAGCAGTTTATTCACATCAGAAGTAAATCTAGGATTTTAGTATAATATCCAAAGTTTTTTAAAATTAGCAATGGCTAACACATACTTGAAATGAATTTATTATATCTTTTAAATATTAAAAGTACCGACCGGGGGATCTGGGGGGTATGGAATACCCTCCAGGCACCCCGGTATATGTCATCGTTCTTAAAAAAATTAAAACAGGATTTTTAATCCTTCTACCTGATTTATTACATTTAAAATTCTGCCGCCCGCTGCTGAGACACTGGAGGGTGTTCCACACCCCAGACCCCCCGGTTTGGCCACTGCATTTATATCAGAAGTAAATTAAGGATTTTAGTATAATATCTGAAGTTTTTTAAAATTATCACATGCTGGCACATACTTTAATTAAATTTATTTATATTATTTAAATATTAACAGTAGACCGGGGGTCTGGGAGAATGGTCTACCCTCCAATTACACTCGGTATATATATTCGTTCCCAAAAATGAAAATTTCTATGTGATTTGTAAACATTTAATGTTCTGCTTTCCGATATTGGGAGGGAATAATAACATATCCTGATGGTTATTCCCCCCCGGTCGGTGCAGTTTATAATTTATAAGAAATCAACCAATACATTTAGCATAATTGCTTAGCTGTTCCTAATTTTTAAAAGTTTTAGATATTATGCTGAAATTTTTAATTGACTTCTGATAAAATAAAACTGTATAAACCGGGGGGTCTGGGGGGTGTGGAACACCCTCCAGTGCACCAGGATCGGAAGGCAGAACATTAAATGTTGACAAATTATGTAGAAGCTTTATGAAAGGGCTTGGGAGGGAATGTTGACATATTCTGGGGGTATTCTATATCCCCAGACTCCCCCAGTTTATACTTTCTAAGAACTCAAGTTATACATTCGGCAGAAATGGAAAATTTTTGAAAAAACTCAGAAATGCTGAAATCTTTCATTCATTTCTGATTTAAATGTACTGTATAAACCGGAAGGGGGGTCTTTGGGGAATGGAATACTCTTCACGCGCATTTGGTATTTATCGTTCCCAAGAAAACTGTAACCTAATTTGTAAACATTTAATACTCTGCATTCCGATATTGGGGCACTGGGAAGAAATGATGTCGTATCATGGGGGGATATCCCCAGTATTTTAAATATTTAAAAATTAAAAATTAAATAAAAACTCTGTTATATATAATCTTCTTCTTCTTCATATATATAAAAATCAATCTCTGTTTGTTTGTCCTCCATTTTCTCCTGAACCATTTGACCGATTTCAACCAAATTTTGCACAATATCTTATTAGGACTCGGAATAGGTTTTCCGCTAAAAACCGGGACCGAAAAGCTTAATTTAAAAAAAAAGTGAAAAATTGCGGACGCGCATGAATGGAACGAGATTCCCATCGCCAATACCTGTAATTGATATATGGTAATTTTACGTTGGTATATTCACATTCAGTACCTACACTATTATAAGTGATTTCATTTCGTAAAAATAAATCAAGTTATAGCAACCAAAGGACAACGGGAAGCAAGACTGGAAACCGTTCTGAAATACTGGAGAAGAAAAGTTCGGGTAAAGCAACCCTGCAAAATCTAAATACTTCAGACAAAGGTAAATTATTTTATTTTTAATGAGACCCCGGGCGAAGCCGGGTATCCAGCTAGTTGTCTATAAATTGACAAGTACGTTACTGTACTAAACTTTATACGTCAAGTCAATATAAAATATTAAAACTCATTTTTCAGAAACGTCGCCGTCGGAGAACATAGAACTGGAAAAAAAGTTAAATGAAGTTTTAATCTTAAAAAGTGTTCAGCAGAAGTTGGAAAACTTCATTAAATATATAAACATCATGAAGATTTTCTACAATGTGAACAATACCCACAAAATTGTGATCACTAAATTTTTTTCCTAATCCTTATTTTTCATTTTTCTTTTATTTATTGCTTAATGGCTATAAGAAGCTTTCAGTTTTATTATTTCATATATCATGATGGTATAACATCTATTGATCAAAAATTGTGTTGGATGTTTTGAGATTTTCTTTGTTCCAAGTAATTCAACTCTGATTTAAGCTTTTTTCTCGATTCCATCGCTTTAGAAAGTCTCGAAGAAAACTTTGAATCATCTGGGATTTTAAAAGCTTCGAACCGAAAGATTCGGGTAATTTAATTAGAAAAGTTTTTAATACTCTGTTTGATAGTATTTAAAATTTTATTTAAATCAAAATGAAGCTCAATTTTATTTCTGGTTGACATCATCAGAGGGGACGGTAAATAAAATAAAATCTTCTTGAACATAAAATACAATTTATTACGGAACGTAAAATTTTGGTTTTATACATTTTGATGTCCAAAAAATTTATGAAGCATGTCGTGTGAGTTAAGACTTAATTTATTTATCTGTAGGTGTGTGTAGATACAGCGGCTGCGGAATGTACTATATTGATCCGCTTTCACCATGTACTCTGCATTACTTCCGGTTTTGAGCTTTTATTATTACAAATTTCATTAAATTTGTTCTATTAGAAATTTCATGCTTTTAAGGAAAACTAATGACATGTGCATTAAACCCGTTCGGATTTAAATAGAAAATAAAATTTGATTGAAACGATATAATTGGTTGTATTTTCAGGTAAAATGCTTTTAGTAGGCCGCAAATGTTAAGTTTCTAGGTGAAATAAAGAGGAGAAAAATGTAAATTGAACTTTTATGTTTGTTTTCGCTAAAATATTTAAAACATGGCGCAAAAAAGCACTAAAACCGAGAATTTACTCCGCATTTACCGTAGGATCGGTAAATCCTGCCACGTCTTTTCATTTTTCACTTGGACCTTGCAATTTAATCGTGCAAAAATGATGTTTGATAAAATATGTCTATATTATAGGTTTCCACTGCAATCTATCTGAGGTAAGCTTCATATTGCGTAATTTTACTACTCATCTGTGCGTTTGCTAATAATTAAGTCGGAGCGTACAGGTTGGTTGTAAAGTATTTAAAGCAAAAATGAAAAAATGTGAACTTTTAAATGAAACTAGTTTTTTTATTCAATATAATCTCTCTCAACTTCAATACACTTATTCCAATGATCCTGCAATAATTTTATTCCATCTCTGTAATGATTTTCTGGAAGCTCTGCAAAATACTATTCCACGACTGAAATAGCTTCTTCATTCGATGAAAAACGCTTTCCACGAAAGAATTGTTTCAAGTTTCTGAAGAGGTAGTAGTCGCTAGGAGCCAAATCTGGCGAATACGGTGGATGTTCAAGCAATTCGTACTTTAGTTCATTGAATTTTGCCATTGTTAAAACACTTTTGTGAACAGGTGCGTTGTCTTGGTAAAAGATGATTTTTTTATGTTGCAAACCGGGTCTCTTTTCACGAATTTGTTCGTTCAATTGATCCAAAAGGTTACAATAATATTCAGAGTTAATTGTTTTCCTTTTTTCAAGATAATCAATCAATAAAATCCCTTTTGCATCCCAAAAAACTGATGCCATAACCTTTTTTGCTGATCGTCCTGACTTCACCTGTTTTGGAGCTGAACAACCAGCCTCAGTCCACTGTAATCGTTCTTGTTTCAATTTAGGATCATGGTGGTAGATCCAAGTCTCATCCATAGTTACAAAACGACGCACAAAATCGATTTTATTCTTATTAAAAAGATTCAAATGATGCTGAGAAATTTGCTTTCGTGTGAGTTTTGTTGAATTGTTAACGAATGCGGCACTAACTTTCCAAACAGCTTTTTCATACGTAATTCTTTATGTAAAATATAGAGTACTCGTTCGTCTGAGATGCCTATGGTATTAGCAATTTCACGCTTAGTCAAACTTGGATCTTCACTAACAATATTATGTACTTGTTCAATGATTTCTGGTGTTGTTGCAGTTTTGGTCGTCCACTACGTGGTTCATCTTCAACGCTTGTACGACCACGTTTAAACTCTAAAACCCATCGATGTACAGTTGGAAATGAAGGAGCAGATTCTTTTAACACGCTCACCATTTTTGTATGAATTTCTGTTGCTGATAAACCTTCCAAAACAAAGGATTTTATCACTGCACGATACTCAGTTTTTTCCATTGTTAAAAAATACACCGACACGTCGACTTCAAATGGCTTGTAAACAATGAATGAATTGACAGATCGAAATAAAATTTTTAGTAGGTTCATATGAAAGATCAAATATCAAAATGACGTATGAATTTTGATTCCTCTACTGCTTAATAGGTTTTTGCTTTCAGTACTTTACAACCAACCTGTACGTTTAATTTCAACAAATTTTAGAGCCGGAACACTTTCATTTTATCACGTCTTGCAATGTTCTTAGTTAAAATAACATATTATAGATTATTTAAACTGTTGGATTACCGTAAATGTTGTAAAAAAGAGACGAGGTTGATTCTAGCGACACGGACTGCTTTATCAGATGCTTTTGAGTTATTGGAAGTAATTGAGAAGATGAATGGAGCTATAAGTGCTATATCTCTATACTAAATTTTATAGAAGAAGGAATTTCACGTTTTGAAAAAAGGATTATGATCAGATTTGTTGAATATTAATCAAAACTGCAACGAAATTGGAAAGCCAACCCTGAGAAATTTCTACAATAACTGTTTTGGGTTTTCATAACCCAACACCGCCCTCTCGGACGTGATTGATAAGAGCATTACGAGATTATGAGAATTGTCGCAAGTGAATCCAAAATAGGAATAAAACAAAGAAATTAAACTAAAACTTCTCAAATGTAAATTAATTTTAATTCAAGAAACAATAATTTAACTACGAGCGCAAGCGGTGTAATCCTTCCAGGATGACGGTCAAGCTTGAAACACGATTACCTAATTGAGAGTGAACGTTAAAGGAAAATGAAGCAGAGCAAAAATTTCTTTCCAAAATAGAAAAATTAAGTTATAAAAGGAAGCTAAAAATAAAACATGCAACGCGTCCAGTTTTTTATTCGAAATAATACAAGAAGCATGCCGAAAAATAAAAATAATTTGGCGTAAATAATATATAAGTATAATTTTTTAAGGATTAAGGAAGAAGAAGGAAGTTTTATTATATATTGCTTAAGTGGGAACTTTTTAATTAATGGCATTTTTAATTTCAAGTCGAAACTTTAAAATTCCCAAACTTAAATTCAATTATTCAACTTAATTAATAGAATGAACAAAATCGTAATTTATTAATTATTAAGTAAATAAATGGCAAGAAAAAGTGAGAAAAAAAAATTAATTAAGGTAACATACCACCAAGACCAAGTAGCATTAAGGAGCATATCGAAAAAATTATTCCCGGTTCGATTTTATTTAACGTCATTATTTACATCACAAGAAAAGAACAGCCTGGAGTACCCTTCAATTACATAGAGAAACTGGAAACGCATGTAGTCCAAACACGAAATTCAGCCGCTGATTTGCAAAACCTATCTTCTACGCAAGTCTCAGCTAACCCTTAATATTCCAAATTTGATACTATGCAACCAATGCAACAAGCCAATTAAGTTTTCGTGAAAACTAAGAATGAATGAAGAATAAAAACTTTGAAATAAATCGATTTAAAAATATTTGTTATAAAAATAAAATGAAAATCAATTGACGTCCGCTTCCAAACTCGTATTTACAAAGAATTAAAAAATTTTTGAACAGTTTTTTGCGGAAATTTTTTTTTGTATCAACGGAATTATAAAATTATATTTTTTAATCGAATTTTATGGAAAACTATCAGTTTCTAATTTTTATTTTTAAAAATGAGTTGTCAAGAATTTCGAAAAAAGTTGACATGCAAAATATAAGCGCATAATAACCGAATGTTCATTCTAAAACTTCCAGCAATAAATATCTCAAAAACCAAATGTCAGATGAAAAAATGTTTTGAGCAAATATTGCATAATAGCGAGAGGGAAAGAATATAATATAATTATTTTTTTAATTAGTTGACCTTTTCAATTTTATTTGAAGGTCAACTTTGTTTTTTTAAATGGCACCTTGTATTTTTTTTAGCAGATAACAGCTTTTGTTATAAAATTTTTTTTAGCCAACATAGACATAAAACTATTTTAATTACACGTTAAAAACCGCAAATTAAATCGCTGTCTAACTTTTAATTAATAAAGTTTGGGCGTAAAAAAGTTTTGTTCAAAGTGTTCCAGAATCGCCTTTACCCCACTACTGATTTTTAAAAGGGTATTTTAAAATGAGCTAAGCTCCTAGAACAGAAGCTACTTTTGAAAGATTTATTGCTTCAGATGAAGCTTTAGAAGCAGGTAATAGAGATTTCAAAAGAATAGGAATGTTGCATGGTATCGAATTTAGTGATAACTCCTATCAATTCTTGAAAATAATATCAAATGAAATTTATAACCAAAATAAAAATTTTTGAAATGCGGTCTACGCTGAGAAAATCAAATTTGAAATTCTGTTGTAGCGGCAAACCAGCTACGACAACCCTTAATTTATAGATGTAGTTTCAATTCTTTAAGTTGGTAACCATAAACAGTTGGTAATCAATTATTGGATTGAAACACTATATATACACATTGTTTTATAAATAAAGGCAGTTACATTTTACTACCATAGCAAGTATTAAAGTGTACTCAAACTACAGGTTATCGTTTATCAAATACGTCCAGTAGCGGGACGTAACAAATTCAAAAATGAATCGGTCAGCCGATTACGCCTCGACGTCATACGCGTGATCCCGAACGTTTTTATGGAAATTTTACAACGTCGCAAGGACCTGACAATTAAATATTTGACTTATATCTGACAGTTGTAAACAATGTAACGTTTACCATTTAAATTGTATTTTTTATTAATATATATTTATTTTAATACGAACTGTAGTCACAAACAATTATATTTCAATAATTTATTTTTCAATTTTGACACAAACTATTTATAGGTTACATTATCAACACAAACTGCATTTGCTGTGCTGTCAGTTGTTAAAAAAAATAGTCTGTGACGTCATTCGCGCTAAGAACCCGGTTTCAAAAATCATTTTTAATAAATTTTTTTTGAGAAAACTGAAGGTCTCCTGAAGTTTTTATCTATGCAGTGCTGTTTGCCAGCACCAAAAGTTTATAAAAAAAAAACTTCAAAAATCATGCAACATCCCTATTAGGCGATTCCATACAAGAAACACATCGCAAATTGTACTGATATTATGCATTGCTTACTTGTGGTACGGGGGGTAGCTACATTATTTGTGCCATTATTCGTACAAAGCTGATTCTTTCTCAGTTTGTTGTTTTAATATTGTAAGTAAACAAAACGGCAATCTACCGCGATGATATTGTTGCGGACATTAATAGCAATTTTCCAAATTTGTTATTAAACATTATATAAATGTCTTATAAATACAAGGTTGAAACTTATTAAGGTGCTCAACGATACATAAAAATAAGAGATGATGATGATCTACCACGTCGCAAGTGTTACTACTGATGCAAAGGCACCCGGTTCGATTCCGGGATGAACCTAGTAAGGAAATTTTTTTTTTTTCTGACCCTCTTTCTATCTATGACTGTCTCCCGTGCTTCGGAGAGCACGTAAAGTCGGCGGTCCCCCTGAGTTGATGACTGCTAACATCAACAATAAAAAGAGCTACAGGCACATTCCCCAACCCGGACTAAGCAACCGTGGGATCTTAATGCTTTAAATCTTTCTCCTAGAGAAAGAGGCTAATGTCCAGCAGTGGGCGGAAAGGGCTGACGAAGAAGAATAAGAAGATATACAATTTTATTCAGAACGTTCGGTGCATCGGAGATCGGGCATTCCACTGCGTCTACCAAGGCATTAACAGCATTAGGTGGCCTATAGACTGTCTTTTTTTGATGTCTTATGAACGAAACTTCTTGAGAAAAATTTTTTAACCTTGTACAAATAAGTCGAAAAAGTTAATTTTTGGGTAGAGTCAAGAAACCCGAACTCAAAAGTACACTTTTCCCCTATAGAAATGGCTTGACCATACGAAAGAACACTAAAATACAAGACTTTTAACGTGAAGTAGGTTTTGCTATGTCCTTTAATAAGCCCACAATTTAAATTCAAAGTTCAAGATTTTCTCATAAGAATACATGTAAATGTATTATTGCGCAATATTACGCAATAATTTTATGCATTATATAAACGGTGCGTGTTGTTTAATATGGATGAATGAACCATAGGGCGGGCTAACTAGAGCTAACTAGAGTCAGTTGCTCCTTGAGATCCGTCGCGTCAACATCCATATTTTTCTAGTTGGAGGTACTTGGGGGATGTTTTCAGCAAGTAAAACGCTTATCAAAACCGCTTGTAGCGCCCGGAAGGTCGCGCAGGCTGCAAAAAGTGGGTAAAATTTTTTCGAAATTTTTATTAGTTAATTAGACCTTCATCCTTCATAATTTGTTGTAAAAAACGAGATTATGGCATCTTTACTGTCCTCACAACCTATTTTAATTTTGGTGGGCGGGGTTACAGTTCAAAAGAACCGATGATAAAATTGGATTCCAAATTATTTTTTAAAGCCGTTTTTTAACCAAATTTGTGGACCGATCGCAATCTTTTTGATTATGCTTTGTCATGTCACTTACTAACGTCTCTACTCAATCTTGTAATTTCGGTAAAAGGCCGAAAACAAAAGTCAAAACACCGAAGTCCAAACACCGAAAACAAAAACCTCGAAAAACAAAACACCGAAAAGCAAAAACACCGAAAACAAAACCTCGAAAACAAAAACACCGAAAACAAAAACGTCGAAAACAAAACACCGAAAGTCAAAACGCCGACGTCAAAACACCAAAAACAAAACACCGAAAGTACCACCAATCCAAATAAGATACCTTTGATAAAGTAAATTAAGCTTGAGACACAATAAAAAATATTTCATCCATTGTTATCGTACCGACCTTGTTCATTATTTTAAGATCTTCTGTGAAATGGGTTGATTTTCCAAAAAGTGTTACAAGACTAAAACTATAGCCCGTTAAATTTTCTTTCCAAATAGGGTTATTTTGGTTTATTAGGTTTTTTTGTAAGTAGTTTGTTTAAAAGATACAGTATTTGCAAAAAAACCAAAAAAAAACTTTCAATTTTTTAACTTGAAAAAGTTACTTCTCTTAATTTAATTCATAACTCGAAATCTGTTGATTCCAGAGGATAAGAGGTTTAAACCAGTTTGTAGATAAAGAAATTATTTTAAAAATTACTAATCTATCAATACCATAAAATCAATGGTTATGGTGCTGAAAGCAGAAATTCAAAAATTGCTTTAAAGAGGGTACCTCCCAAGAGTTTGAACTAGAACAAAATTTTATTTAAAAATATCTCTTAGAAAAGTATTTTCTATCACCACCTCAAATGTTTACCATAGTCAGAGGGACACCCTGTATTATATATTATGTGTAAAACTAATGATAAACTAAGAAGGCTATCTAACTAACTAATTCTAAAAAATATTTTTAAAATCTCCACAAACTCTACTCAAAAAATTAAATTGAACTGTCAAAACTTTATTTGAAACAAAAGTATTAATTATTTTATTACCATAACATTCTTCCATCTCTTTAGTACGCCACTGGTCATGTTTTGGCAAATTTTTAATAATTATGGCAAAACATTAGTGTACTTGCGTACAATTTTTTTATTACCTTCTTGAGAGGTTTAGATTTTGTTGCAGGAAATTCTTTGTAAAACAAAATTTTCTACCAAAAACAATTATTTCTTTCAGCGCCTTCTATTATTCTTAAGACAAAACAATTTAATAAATAAACGGTTAACCTCTTAATATTCTAAATGGGTGTGGTGTGAATCATAATATAGATGATTAATTCATAAAAATGTTGTCCCAAATATTTTATATCTTTCTTATCGTTTTTATCAGTATAAATATATGTACGTAATAAGTGTTTATATTGTGTGGCTATAATGCAAACAATGGTATCTTTTAGGTAACTGCTTGGAATGTTACGTTTGTGAAAACCAAGAGGATAATACAGAAAAGTGTCTAAACACGATTAAAACTTGCGAGCAAGAAGAAGATGTTTGTTTGTCTGAAATTAGTTGGGGTAGCACGCCTTATTGGACGTTCGGTGCTGCAAAGCAGTACTATGTGTCAAAACGGTGTTCCACTTTAGAGAAGTGCGCTCGTTATAGGAGTAGTTTAATGCCTTTATGTACTCACATTTGGTACCAAGATTGGAAGTGTTCAGAATGTTGCAAAGGCGACCGCTGTAATTATTTCATCATTGTAAGTTGATTATTACCAGTAGTCTTATTTTTTTCTAATTTCGTTTCGTTTCTAGTCTGGGGTTCAACGTCAACACACAGTTGCCTTAGCAAGCCTAATGAGCTGCCTAATTGTACCTTCGCTTTTAACCAAGTTAATATTTTAATTTACTTTAAGTGTAATGATAAAATTTTTAAGAAGTGATTATTCCGTCCCGTTTATATCATCACGTTTTAATTTATTTTAAGTACAATGACAAAATTTGAAAGAAGTGATTATTTCATCTAGGTTTATATATCGTATCCGTCCAAGATTTTTAGATTTAATCGAATATTATACAAATGTTTTTATCATGTTCTATTTTGTACATTTTTATCTTATAGAATACAAATTTTAAAAAAATATCTACTTCGTTGGTTTTCAGTTGGTATTAAAATGTATTCAACGGTTTACAAAGGTCAAAAGTGCTCGTCAGCAGGCAAATGTTCATGTGCAGCTTTACTACTAGTCCACAAATAAACATAAAGCTGGAAGAGCTGCTATTACATTATCCCATTATGAAATGGACTAATCTTGACTAGCGTCATAAGTGCAGGATGTTGTAAGTTATCTTGATCAAGCAGCCGTTTTCTTGTTTGCTGATGAGCTCCAGGTGAAATTAATAAAACATTTCTTAAAACCCCTGACCAAAAACCCAAATATTTCACCGATAATCAGAAGTTAAATATTATGTGCCTTGATAATGTATTAGTTTATTTTATAGTAACGCTTTTATCTAACACAACAATTTGATCATTATTGACAAAATTTCACTTTATAACTGATTTCGGTTTCTTATTAAGAGAAAATCCAATTTTTGAATCTTGTGATCATAGTTCCGTTGGATACGCCACTGAATTGGCGTATCATTAAATTTGACAACGCTGTAAAAAAGGGGTAAAATTTGAAAACGTCAAACAGCTGCTTGATGTAAACGTAAGCATATAAAACGTAAACAAGATGCTGCATTTAACAGTCCATTAAACTGTTCTGGAATATGGAAGGTATTTTATGGAAATGGACAAACTACTGGAATGGTATTTGACGCAAAAAATTTGTTCACGTATCGTATTTTATTTGTTTACTTTAAGGATGGCAGACGCGCTGGTTTGTGTTACAAAATGGTTGTTTAACGTATTATAAGTCGCAAGAGGAGGTTATTAAAGGTTGTAAGGGCTCTCTAAAAGTACAAGCATGTGATATTATCGGTAAGTTGGACTTGAGAGTGCTGCCGACTACGATTTTCATTTTGATGTTTTTAGTACATTCGGTTGACGCAACAAGATTAGATTTAGATATTCCAGGTGAACAGCACTTGTACTTAAAGGCAGCGACGCCTCAAGAACGGCAAGCTTGGCTCGTAGCGTTGGGTAGCGCTAAGGCTTGCGTGCAAAGTAGGCATAAAAAAGAAAATTTCGAATGTTTAGATAGTAACGGTGGGTAAATCGCTTAAAAGCAATTGGACGCTAATTTGTTATTGTTTTAACAGGCGAATCGAATTCCGATATAATTAAAACTAAAAAGTCTGAATTAAGATTGTATTGTGATTTACTGATGCAACAAGCTCACATCGTCAAAACTGCTGCCACAAACGAAAATGGGCCAGAAGTACAGGTAAAATTTTACGTTTCAAACTGTTTTATTGATACCGTGAAATATTATCTAGAATCTGTTAATAAATAACAATAATAGGCAGAACAGTTAGTGGTTCATTTTGTAAATTTACAATATTTGTGCTTCTACTTATCATCAGTAATTAAATTGTTACATATTCTGTTTCTTTAATTTGAAAAGGAATTTAAATTCATATGCAGGAGCGGGCCACACAAACTGCTTACAAGAGTTACTGCCCATCTATTTTTGTGATCATAATAATTTGAAATATTTTCTATTGAAGAGGAAAGGACCTTAAGCGAAGCGTGGCTTTGAAAAATATAGTAGTTTAATGATATCTACATCGTGTAATTCATTTAATATAATATTTTCTAGCTGCTTTCTGTATTGTTTGTGTTGTGGTAACATATCATTTTTATTCACTATTGCGATTGAATAGGAAATCATTGAATAAGGTTAAAGTACCAGCAGTAGCTTCGGATCTTTGACGAGGTTACTGTTGTATATTACGAAGAAGAAGAATATGGATGCGAGACGTGGGCCCCAACATCAAAAGACAAAAGTAAAATAAAGGCCAACGAAATGAGATTTTTGAGAACAACAAAGGGATGTACAAGGAAGACAGAATAAGAAACGAAGCTATTTGAGAGGAATTAAATATATACAACATCAAAGATAAAATTGTCGAATATAACAAAAGATGGAATGAACACCTGGCACGAATGAGCGAAGAGATTACCAATAGCGGTATGGAGATATAAACCCGCAGGGAAAAGAAATGTGGGACGACCGAGGAAAAGATGGGTGCCGGAACAGGCATAATTGCCTATACCATGAAATGAAGTAGAAGAAGATGTTCTTAATATTACTTCTGTCCTAAAAACGATAGCTGAATACTTTTTTACTCTTAGATTAATTTTTACAATATTATAACAAGGGCGAATCTAACCAAAGTTTACAAAGTGGGTAATGAAATAGTTTACAATATCTAGGAAAAGTTCCTTATTTTAAAATTTGTTTTACTTAAAGAGGAATTTATTAAACAGCAATATGAATTTAATATGATTAAAACAATAGAAATGTCATGCAAAAATGGCTTCCTTCTCTCTTAGGTTGTGGGGAGTGAACGGTCATTTTCTAACTTTATTATTTCTAGATCATAAGCATTATTTTTATGTCAGGTGTATGAAACTATGTTGCTGTGCTCTTTTGAGTGTAACGATATTGTTTGAATACAATGAAGCTCTAATTACTAAATTTGAAGTGTTCTTGTGACTGTTTCATTTAACTGCATTTAATATGTTTTAGAAAATGGATGATGCTACCAGTTTACTGTCAGCTACTTGCGACACTTTTATTAAAACTTTAGAAGAGTGCATGAAGCTATGCAATGCTAATATTTTGTATGAGCTACCGCACCATAACGAAGTTACACTTCCACCCGTTCATAGAGTTCCTGCCACACGTAAGGTAATGAACCTAAAGAAAAAACACTACCATTGTACTAATTTTATCTGTTTGTTGTAGATTTCCAAACCCATGATTCGAATGAATTCCAGCGATTCGTAAATGGTTAATCTCTATTTTATAAAATGAAGAGGCTTTTAGCAAGTAATTTTGTACTTAGATACATTTATTTTTATATTGGATTATTTATTAAAATGTGTTATCATTTTGTGACAAATTTAACGCTGGCAATTAAAGCCGTTGCGGTAACTTTTTCTTCTGGTGTTGAATTTATGGTTCGTGTTGTGTTAAACATTCACAGTATTTGTTATACCAAAAATAAAGTAATAAAACGTGATAGGTTGTCTAGTTATATCGATAGTTTGAATATAGCGGAAAATTGTGTTGGAAATTGTTGAACTCAGATGTTTCATTGTGCCACTTACTGTTAGTGAAATTGTTTTTTTAAATTCAAACTTCAATTAATGGAACTTATGTAAAAAATTATTTTCGTTATCTGTGATTACTAAAGTTTATTTTTTTATAATATTTTTTCTTTATTTAATTTAAAAAAATTAACGTAAGCGTATTTATTATTCATGTAACAGAATAAAGAAATCTAAATATTGATTTTTTTGTGTTTGCATTTACAACCTCCTCAATCAATAATTCCTAACCATGTAAAATTTAGTGGCGATTCAATAAAATGTCGCTTTTTAAAGTGCGCGAATTTTGGTCAATCGAATGTGATGTGGGTGAAAAATTTGATCAAAATTCACTGGTAGTGTCCAAATTGAACAGTGACTTCGATAAAATTATAATTGGGAGTCATAACGGAATCTTGAGAATTTTTGCACCTTCTACTGAGCTAAATGAAGAAAATAATCCGAAATCGTACAAAGCTGCCGATTTACTTTTGGAAAAACTGTTTTCCGAACCAATTTTGCAAGTTTCTGTAGGAAAACTTGTTTCGTACGTAATTTTTGTATACGATTGAAGCTAGCACCCACCGCCTTTTTAAATAAAAATTACCAGAATTTTGTGCTCCAATTGCTAGTTTTAGTGGTTTTGTATTTACGGTCATTTCAATGATAGTCTTGTTTTTTTTTGAATCATAATTAATTGGTCTCAAGGTACATACGAAAATAGATTACTAGAAAATTGTGCGACTATTTTTTTTCAAATGGGTTTTTTTTTTGAGATATTTTGGGAAAACATGTGATATTGACGCGCACGAATAGATTGCGAGATTTTTAAATTTTAGTAGTGACTACCCAAAAAGTATTGTGTTGGAATTTTGTGCTTTTTAGAGTTTTCATCATATAGATCGTGTCGTTATGCGGGCCGATATCAATTATTATACGTTTATCTCTGTGGTAATATTAAAGCTACAAGTAATTACTAGCTATCTGCACATAGTTCTCTGTGGGTACGATAAGTAGTGAATATTGATTTTTCTCTTGTCTTTTTGTATCTCCGATTAGTTAAAAATTTAATTTTGCTTACTTTCATTACATAAGTGGAATAAATTCTGATGTCTTTAAGTGATGAAAACCATTAAAGCAAAGTTTAAACTCTGCGGTCCAGGTCACATTCGTTACAACTCCACATTGTGTACACGAAGAGGAGTCGAGTAATGATTCTAAGTGCATAAATTAAAAATATTTACAATTAAAATTAAATGAATGAGAGGATGAACTTAAATCCAATGCATTGATGGTACCCACATGTAAATGAAAATAATTGACATATTAAATGCTTTAATTATTTATTTAATTAGAATGTAGACTATCAATACCACATTATAATCAAAGCTTTTAGCAAACAGTACTCTAAAAGTTCTCAATTAAAATTACAGAGAAGTATCGGATAAATTACAACGCAATTGTAATTAATTTTATTTATTTAGTACATCTTCTGATTGCTAATGAAAGTTAGATAGTAATGGCCAAGTTATTGTACTTACGGTGTTTTGTTAGATGATAATTGAAAATTAACTAACTTCGAAGTTTGTACTTGGAAAACACTAAGAAATAATTCAGTTTACGAGGGATATATCCATTGTGTAACACTGCTTCTGGTAGCCATGGGTCATTAATATGTAGAATTCAATATATTTCCAATTATGTGTAAGATATTCAGAAATTGGAAATTAAGATCTTGTTAAGTTACTCCACCGTATCAACTGATGAAATATTTTGTAATAGATTTTTCAACACAAAATTCTGGTATAATTTTTTCTTGAATTTGAAAATATGTTGTTCGCACCATACAATTTTTGCTCTACGATGGATAATAAATTTGTTTCTCGATTACAGAGGATCTTTAAATACTTGTATAGCAATTTTGTTTCCCCTTCGTATTGCAATATACGATTTGTTGACGAAAGAAGGTGAAGCGGAACACGGAACGCAAAACCTTTTGAAACTGAAATATGAACACAAATTAAAACGTTCCGCTTTTAATTCCGTTATTGGACCATTTGGTGGAATTCAAAACCGTGATTTTATCTGCATTCAATCATTGGACGGGTTGGTAACATTTTTTGAACAGGAAAGTTACTCTTTCTCTTGTTTTTTACCAAAATTTTTGTTACCGGGTTGTATGATCTACGTCAAAAAGACTGATAGTTTTGTGACCGTTGGATCAACATGGACCGTGGAAAGCTTTAGGTAACTATTGCCCAAAAATTACTTAATTTAAAAAATATATCATTTTGTTTTAGTTACAAACGGTTGTCGGAGGCTGGCCATATGTCGAAGGAAGACGATTCGATTGGAGTTAAAATCGAAAGCGACTGGAGTTTTAATTTGGGAGAAGGAATTGTTGATTTGAACTATTTAGTAGATATTAATAATGATAGCTTTATTGTCATACTTGGCGAAAGAAATTTTTATTGCTTGAGTTGTAATGGGATATTGAAATTTATGAAAAAGTTGGATTTTATGCCAATGTGTTTCTGCACGTACGTTTTGGGTGAGTGTATTGATTTTATCTTGCAATTAATTACTTAGTTTAATGTACATCTAACATCAGTTAACACCATCAACTGATGACATTAAGTTGCCCGGTTTGGATCGATCGATTCCACTGGTGGCCCATTAACAACTAAACAGGATTCACCAATAGGGTTTAAGCAGCCGTGGGGTCTAAAACCGTTTTCAAGGAAAATACAAGTTTAGGAGAAGATTTTTCTCTTTTAGCGTTGGCGGATTTCTTTGCTATCTCTGTAATGTGCTTTCGAAGTTATAAAACGACTGACATAACTTAAAATTTAGGTTCTAAACTGAAGGTTTGAGTCCACGGTTAAATGATAAAAAAGGTTGAAACTTTTCTGAAAAAATTTCCTAGATTGGACTGACAAAAATGTGTCTCTCAAGTAATGTAAAGAATAAAGTATAATGCAAGTCACATAAAACAGGTTCGATTTTCACTTAGCATCGTGCGAGTCCCTCGGGTATATTTGTATTTGCTCAATTCGTATTGCAACCCATGAACTTAACATAAATCAACAAAGGTTCTTAATCTGCTGTATTCCCAAGTTTTTTGTTCTTTGTCTGAATTTATCTTATTGATGCTTTTCTTGTTAATTTCTTTTTCACATTTATTATTTCGAAACTAAATCAATTTTTTAGTGTACGCAGAAGGTTTATTGGCCACGCACGTGGCTTTGGAGAATTGGAAGCATTGCAGTTTATTATCTTGTATTGTCTTTACATTTTTAAAGATCGCGTGTCGTCCTGTCATCTCCGTAAATGCTTTCTTGAATTAAACTGTTGCTGGATCGATTTCTTGATTTTTTAAGGCTATTAATCCCTGCGATTTTGGAAATTAGAGAAGTTACGATGAAATTTTAAGTTTTAGACTAACCTAAACATTATTTTGTCTCTAGATGTTGCTTTATTCTATAAACTCTTTTGTGCTACTTGTAGAATGCGAATCTGAACCAGTCTGGCTTTTCGCCATTTCATCAAACCTTTTTCCACTTGTACAAAACATAAAATAATTTAAATTTATACAATGTGCAGCACAAATAAATAATTACTTCGTTAGTGTGCCAAAGGCTGCAGCAATTTGTCTTGTTAGTGACATTTAATCCCATGAAGCGAATTTACTTATTAGAATTATTGTTGCATACTCCTCCTGAGAAAGACAATCTTGAAAACTTAATTTGTTAGTGAAATAAGCGACTTGAATTAAATTCATAGTAAAAAGCTTTTTGAGGTACAATAATTACTTTTGTTTTGCTTGAATATCATTTTTTGTGTTTCAGATCAGGAAAGTAATTTAATGACACTGATGATATCGGAAACCAATACATTATTGGTTTACCAAAATACAACATTGGCATGGTCTGCCCAATTATCATTTTTTGCCAATTTCCATCAACAGGGCATTTTTCAAAAATGTGAAAGGTGCCATAGTTTTACTATCCGAGGATGGCAATTTAAATTGTTCCTATTTGGGAACCGACCCGCAATTATTCACAGCACCACCTTTAGCAAACCAGGAACTCGATTTTGAAAAAGCCGAGGAAGAATTGACGACTTTGAATCGAATAATAAAAAATTATTATTCTGGTGGTGAGTTTATTCTTACTTTTCCCATGCGGTCAGCTTGCAATATTAAATTCCAATATAAATATTCTCATCCATGCACCGTTGAAAATTTAATAATAGCAACAAGTTAAACTTTGCCTTTGAAATCCTGCTTATCCAATTTCTGTTTTAGATGCAAAATTAACCAACACAGTTTCTGAACGCGAATTACATGCAACAATAAACGTAAATCCGCATTTAATTCCTCGACCATTTAATATGGAAAACCCTAAATTGATGGACTTAAATATGCAAATGTGCGCCGTAAGTGTGGACGTAATCCCCGAAAACAATTTTAGAAGAAGTTCAAATTCTTCTGCAAACTTATAAGCCGTTTAACTGCGACAATAAAGTGGAATTTTTCAACACCCTAACTGAAAAAACCACCTTCACCAGCAATGTCTACTTGGACGATTTAATGGAAATCTCGACTCTAAATTTTGATGTGACAGTTTCTTACATCTCCAGTTTGGGTGTACCTCGAGTAGTTAAGAAGCAGGCCACTTTGCCATTAAAATTAATAATGGAAACGTGTGGATACACGAAGGAAAGCGAGCACAAAATAATATTAAACATTAATCAAAATCCTGCACCCTTAACGACATTATTTCCAGGTAAGAATAATTTGAGCGAGTTTTCCGCATTTCAAGCGAGTAACTTGATAACTTGTAGAATTTATTGGAGAAAATTTATCATTAACAAGCAATGCAGTGGGTTTTAAAAATATGCATGCGATTGGTTCTCCTGTTACAGTTCTTTTAGCGAAAAATTCACAAAGGTATCGTTTACAAAGCGACTCCTTTATTTCGTTAAATATTTTGATTCAACAAATGGTATCCCGACTAAATAATCATTTTTCAAGCGTCGACGATTTTGCCATTAGTTACACGTCGGCACTTCCCATACCTCAATTTCTGGATTGCGTGAAAAATCATTTCGATAAAAGAAAGGTCGTGAACGAATTGCAGGTAGGAAAAATGAGTTTAATTTGAAATCATTTTATTTTAAGGGGCACATTGAACTCTTCTCGCTAATTTTTTATTAAGTTTTTGGCAACACGCTAAGAGGTTACGATATTTTACAACCTTCGTCGAATCTACCTTTTCGGCAGATTCCTCCTATTTGGTATCAACTGTAAAAAATATAAAAAAAAGCTAATGAAGAATTTATAATTTAAAAATTTTAAGTAATTTTCGAGAGGTTAACTGCTAGAGGAAATCGTGTACACTTAACTTCACACTTCACGTACTTCATCATATTTCGCTATACTTTTTCGTATTTCATATACTTCAGCAGTAATTCACGGGACTTCACGTACTTCACCAGTAATTCACCGTACTTTATCAATAATTCACATCACTTCACCTACTTTATCGATACTTTATTGTATTTCACGTACTTCATCGGTATTTCTCAGACTTGACGTGTTAAAAATATTATCGATTTTACAAAATATGTTGTAGTGTCGTTTGTGTTCGTCACAATTTTAAAACGTAACGAGCACAGGTAGCGAATCCGTTTAATAGGATAATGATTATGACGAATAATGATTTGGAAATGTCAGAATATTCTCTTGGCCGTTTGTATGGTAACGTGACATTTTTATTTTATTTTATAAATTTCATTCCCCCCCCCCCCTAGGGAGTAAGGAATTTATAATTATGCAGTTATGATTAATTGTCAGATTATGAACTAAACACATTTACTTGGTCATAGCTAATTTTAAAGAACTTGAGAAATGCTTAAATATTTAATTTACTTAGAATTAAAATAAATTAGTTAAACGGGGTCTGGGGTGTGGAACACCCTCCAGTGCCTCTGCAACAGGTTATCTTCAGTTTGCTTCTGATAAAAGTAATTTACTCGGTCTAGGGATTCTGCATGTTCTGCAATGTTCTTCATTCCAAAATTTGTGCACTGGAGGGTGCTCCACACCCCAGACCCCCGGATTGAGTAGTTTATATTTTATCAGAAGTAAACAGAAGATCTCCCATTGCAGAGGCACTGGAGGTGTTGCACACCCCCTAGACCCCCCGGATTGAGTATTTTATTTTTTATCAGAAGTAAACTGAAGATCTCTTGTTGCAGAAATCTACCCAGGGTTACGGAATTTATAATTATGTAATTATGCAGTTTATGATTAATTGTCAGATTATAAATTGAACACATTTACTTGGCCATAGATAATTTTAAAAAAATTGAGAAATGCTTAAATATTTAATTTACTTTGAATTAAAATAAATTAGTTAAACCGGGGGGTCTGGGGGGTGTGGAACACCCTCCAGTGCCTCTGCAACAAGAGATCTTCAGTTTACTTCTGATAAAAAGTAATTTACTCGGTCTAGGGATTCTGCATGTTCTGCAATGTTCTTCATTCCAAAATTTGTGCACTGGAGGGTGTTCCAAACCCCCCAGACCCCGGATTGAGTAGTTTATTTTTATCAGAAGTAAACAGAAAATCTCCCATTGCAGAGGCACTGGAGGGTGTTGCACACCTCCCAGACCCTCCGGATTGAGTAGTTTATATTTTATCAGAAGTAAACTGAAGATCTCTTGTTGCAGAGATCTTCCCCCCGGGGTACGGAATTTATAATTATGCAGTTTATGATTAATTGTCAGATTATAAATTGAACACATTTACTTGGCCATAGATAATAATTTTAAAAAAATTGAGAAATGCTTAAATAATATTTAATTCACTTTCAATAAAATAAATTATTTAAACTGGGGGTCTGGGGGTGGAACACCCTCCAGTGTTCAACAAGAGATCTTCAGTTTACTTGATAAAAAGTAATTTACTCGGTCTAGGGATTCTGCATGTTCTGCAATGTTCTTCATTCCAAAATTTGTGCACTGGAGGGTGTTCCACACCCCCCAGACCCCCCGGATTGAGTAGTTTATTTTTATCAGAAGTAAACAGAAAATCTCCCATTGCAGAGGCACTGGAGGGTGTTGCACACCTCCCAGACCCTCCGGATTGAGTAGTTTATATTTTATCAGAAGTAAACTGAAGATCTCTTGTTGCAGAGATCTACCCACCAGGGGGTACGGAATTTATAATTATGCAGTTTATGATTAATTGTCAGATTATAAATTGAACACATTTACTTGGCCATAGCTAATTTTAAAAAATTGAGAAATGCTTAAATATTTAATTTACTTTGAATTAAAATAAATTAGTTAAACCGGGGGGTCTGGGGGGTGTGGAACACCCTCCAGTGCCTCTGCAACAAGAGATCTTCAGTTTACTTCTGATAAAAAGTAATTTACTCGGTCTAGGGATTCTGCATGTTCTGCAATGTTCTTCATTCCAAAATTTGTGCACTGGAGGGTGTTCCACACCCCCCAGACCCCCCGGATCGAGTAGTTTATTTTTATCAAAAGTAAACAGAAGATCTCCCATTGCAGAGGCACTGGAAGGTGTTGCCCAGACTCCCCGGATCGAGTAGTTTATATTTTATAAGAAGGTAATTTTTAAACCGGGGGGCGTATTCTTAAATTTTTACGAAAGACTCCACACCTTTAGTTGTAAAAGAAAATTTAACAACTTATGGCCTCACAGGTGTGCAATTGAAGAACTTTTTAAAAGAATGCAAAATATAAATTGGAACACCGACAACGAAGGACAAAAATCCTGCCAATAATAATAGATTAACGACAAGGGTATTCCATAATCTTCTTAATAAGCCAGGGCATTTGTTATAAACATAAAGTAAAACGACGGGGGGCGGTTTGGGGGAGGAAATATAGAATCATATCCTCGTCACTACCGAAAAATGCTAACTTGGTATCATAAATCTCCTGAAAAATGTTTAAACATTCTCCCGGTAACGGGCTACTAGAAGATATTTCATATCTCCCCTGGTTTATGGAGCTTATTTTTAACACAAACTTGCATTTGTCCGCTACAATACCGTAGCTCAAACGCCATATAACCTATAAAAAATTACGAGAAGTGTTTAATATATCGAAAAAATTGTTATTTGTTGATTTAGTTAATTTAATTATCGGTTTTCGCAATTTTGAATTTTTTCAGGGTACTTTAAATCAACTAGGGGGACAATTTCGAATCATACAAAAAAGGCTAATCACAAAATTTAAGGACAGAATTCCGACGTCGCTCTCAAATTTAGAGAAATTACTACAAGATACACATTCCGAAATAATAAGGGTGACAACAAATCTTGAAACAGGAGTAACAAATTTAGAAGTGGCGCAAAATGAACTATCGTGCGGTTTGCAATTGCTTGCAAATTTAATAAAATTAATGGATGTGCGCACAGATTTATTGTCTACAATTGAGACAGCGTTTTCTCCAATGGTTTATGATGTCGAAGGTCAGGTGAGCAATTTTCACAATAGACTTTTTGCTAGTATGAGGAATGCTCAAGCACTTTAAGAAAATTCATTATTAAAGATTATTTGATTATTTTTAGAACTGGGAAGACACGCTAGATGCATCACTGTGCCATTTACTCAGAACAATTTTTTCAAAATCAGAAAAGGAAAAAATTAAGACGTCGACTTCAAATTTTGAAGAAGTTACCGATATAACGAGATTGGAAAAACACATATCGCAAGTTTTGGATCGATTCATTAAAGGAAGTTACACTTTGGAAACTGAAAATGAAGGTAGAAGTAATTTCACATTGGTAATTAAATTCAAATATCTAATAAGTTTTTACATGAATGTTGAAAGAAATTTAAAAGTACACTAAATTAAGAAAGAATTTGTGCTTGGAATATTGTGACATAAATTTATTGATTTTATTGTAATTAGAATTATTACTCCATGGTAAGTCGATGTGAGAATTCAAGTGTAAGACAATCTTTCTGCTAAATTATAGGTTTTCTAGGAAAACTACTAATCGACAATTGGTGAATAGAAGTAAAATTCGGCGATACAATTTGTCAATATATGTAAAATACGTATGTAGGATAATTGATTGTAAATAAATATGATAAAAGTTACAATAGTAATAATACTACTTTTGATAAGTTATTATCCTGTTCAGGTATTATTATCGATGTCTTTTAATAATAATATTGTCCTTACTCCTATTCATAGTAAAATTTATTGAGTTATTAAATCATATTTTTAAATTTTATGCGTGATTTCGTTATTGTACAAAATTATGGTAATTGGCACTGCTAATTATTGTCAGGTACTTAAAAAATTACAAATTAAAGAAATAAAATCGAAAATTCACGTGATTTAATATAGGAGAACAACGAAGAAGAAGGTCACTGTAATATTTTTATAACCCAATTGAAGTAACTTTCAGAATGTAGAAATGCAATTTTAAGAATGCGCTTCTCTCAAGTTAAAAATAAGAGAGAATCGCGAAAATCTTAATAAGTTACAATTTTTAACGATGTAAAAAAATTAATTTAATTATTCAGAATTTGATTAATAATTACCTTAACCGTTTAGAAATGCAAAACAGTGAGTGTATGATGTTAGTAATCACACTTAGCGAAAAAAAATAAGCCAACTTTCTATTCTGAACATAATGCATAATAATTAATAATTATTAGTCCTTCAAGTATGTTCAGAGTTGTTGAATTAAAATTGAAAGATATATTAGCACTCGATGCAGCTGTAAGTGTTACACGTCGTGTAATTACAAGATTAAATTTTCAATTAACTTTATACCTATGATGGTAGTTAGCGTCAATTTCTAGCCATCTACCTTATAATTTTTAGTATCTGCTAGGTAATTAATTTGGAAATTAAAGTAGGTAATACAATAAAAGGAATTTATAAAATAATAAATTAACTTCTGTTTATATTTAATTATTATTTTGGCATTATTGTTCGTCTAGCCGAGTGGGTTTTGTATTACAGATGACATAAATAAATATTAGGGTACCAATTAATAAGTAAAAGTTTATTTAAATATAATATTATGGGCTAAGTTAGTACATTACAAAGATAAATAACCCATGAAAACAAACAAATTGTAAAAACTAAAGACTAGAAAATAATTTAGTTTTAAATTAAAAGTGTGACCACTGATTAAACAGTAAACAAAAATAAAATAATAAAGTTCTAAAATCATCATAGAGCAAATAAAATTAAAAAACCCAGAGACCAAGTTTAATTGTTATTATAGAAGGTTAATGCGCCGAAAAATCAAATTTCATCGTCACACTAATCTTTGTGATTTCGAGCACGATAATTTTTTGAACCAGCACTAAAGCTATTGTTTTGGATCATCGAAGACAAAATGAATCATTGGCCAAAATGACCATCATTTTGTAATGACACGTAAATAGGTGTTGCCTGTGTTGATGACTGTCAGCATCATCGACTTCTTTTTCTTCATGTGCCTTCTTCTACCAGAGGTTAGCAATTAACAAGGGGTCAACCGCTAGAGGAAATCTTGTACAATTAACTTCACGTACTTCACCGCACTTCATCAATAATTCACGGCACTTCATCTAATTCATCGATACTTATTGTATTTCACGTACTGCATCGGTTTTCAGAGATTTACCGAAATTCAAAATTTGAGAACTGGAGGGTGTTCCAAACCCCCCGGATCGAGTACTTTTTTTTATCAAAAGTAAACTGAAGATTTTTCATTTCAGAGGCACTGAAAGGTGTTCCACCCCAGACTCCCGGATTAAGTGTTTATTTTTTGCAGAGATTTGCCCCATAAATTTATAATTACGAGTTTATAAGTAATTTAAACGAATTAAACACATTTATTGGCCACAGCTAATTTTAATAAACTTGAGATAAACCTGGGAACACCCTCCAGTGTAACGGAGATCTTTAGTTTACTTTGAAAAAAGTAAACTACTCGGTCTGGAAGTTTTTTCTGCATGTTCTGCAATGGTTTTCATTCCTTTTGCACTGGAGGGTGTTCCACAAGAGATTAAGAATTTTTATCAGCAGTAAACTAAAGTTCTTTGTTTTAGAGGCATTAAGGTGTTCTACACCCCCCAGACTCTCGGATTGAGTAGTTTATTTTTTATCAGCAGTAAACTAAAGATCTTCCGTTTTAGAGGCATTGGAAGGTGTTCTACACCCCCCCAGACTCTCGGATTGAGTAGTTTATTTTTTATCAGAAGTAAACTGAAACTCTCTCGTTGCAGAGATCTACCTTCCAGGGCGTACGAAATTTATAATTATGCAGTTTATGTTTAATTGTCAAATTATGAATTAAACACATTTACTTGGCCATAGCTAATTTTAAAAAACTTGGGATATGCTTAAATATTTAATTCACTTTTAATAAAAATAAATTATTTAAACCGGGGGGTCTGGGGGTGGAACATCCAGTGCCTCTGGAACGGAGATCTTCTGTTTACTTGGGGGGATTCTGTGTTCTTCATTTTTCCACCACCCCCAGACCCCGGATTAAGTAATTTATTTTATTAGAAGTAAACTGAAGATCTTCCAGAATCGGATTGAGTAGTTTATTTTTATTAGAGGTAAACTGAAGATCTTGTTGAAAAGACACTGGAGGGTGTTCCAGATCCCCGGATTGAGTAGTTTATTTTTATTAGAAGTAAACTGAAGATCTCTCGTTGCAGAGATCTACCTCCCAGGGATATGCAATTTATAATAATTTATAATTTATAGTTGTGCATATAATTATGCTGAAATATTTAATTCACTTTTAATAAAAATAAATTATTTAAACCGGGGGTCTGGGGGGTGTGGAACACCCTCCATTGCCTCTGCAACGGGAGATCTTCAGTTAACTTTTAATAAAAAGAAACTACTAAATCCGGAAAATCAATGTAATTAATTAATCACGACGAAATAATGAATGACCAAAGCTTTTTATTGAGCTACCAAACCTCTAAACCCTCTAAAACCTCTAAAACCAAATGAGTTAAAAAAAATTGCAAAATTAAGTAAAAAAATCTAAGTTTAATTTAATTAATTGATTACTATTAAACTAGCAACTACCAAAACTTTTAATTAGTAAAATAATGACCGCCAAAGGTCCAACGTTTAAGATAAAAATGTTAGGAAAATCTACTGATGTAGTTAATTTGCTATCAAATAATTATATTTGATTGCACGTGTCGTATGTATGATACACATTGACCGTAGCGCATGCGCATAAGCTAGGTTCAACTTCATGTAATTCACCAAAATTTACTAACTTCATGATACTACTTGTTTAATATTCTTAACACTTATTTTATTTATTCACACGTACTTATGTATTTAAGTACTTTTATTATGATATCATGTATTCATGAGATGTACAAAAACTTTACCAGCGGTTAACCTCCAATTAACATAGCTATTACATGTGCATATGGCGGCAATTTAAAAAATATATTTTATATCAGCTTCTTCTTCACACAATTGAATTAGACGATCTCCTCTGTAATTTCTTCTTCTCAATCCATATTTTCCCCACGCAATTGTTTTGTTTTATTTTGCAATTTTTTAAGATCACCCATTATGACGCTACATTTCGAGATTTTATTAGTTTTAAAACTGTTTTCATCTGCTCGTAAAATTCTTTCAGGGTTCGTTCATCTTTATCTGCAGTAGGAGCATAAATTTGAATGATGTTCATGTCTACAGGTGCGGCTTTAAGTTGCGGTGGTAATATTATTTGATCTGAGTAAGAAACATAATTGTTCGTTGATTTTTCCATCTCCTTGGATACTATTATTGCCTCTTCGTTTCGGTGTTTGGGATTGTTATTTTAACATAGTAAACTACTCCTTCCTTGGTATTACATTTTCCGTTACCTGGCCATCGCATCTCGCTTATGCCAAGTATATCAATATGCAATCTTTGTATTTCTTGCATTGTGTTTTGCAGCTTTCCTACTTGAAACAGTACACGTCGTATTGAAAAATCAGCTGCCGTTTTCCAATCTTTAAATTTGGGGATGATCCCTAGATGACTTACTTCTCCAGTTAACGGTATTCATCTTACCGGTCTGTTGGTTCGCGGGAGGTATTTGATTTCCCTCCTCCATATCTGAGAAGCATTCCTTATTCAACACCTGGGGACGCGTCCGATGGAGGTTACAGACTCTCCACACGGAGCATCATCGACAACAACAAAAATTCTAGAACCTTTTCTAGAGAAAAAGACATACTCCCAAAATGAGGGAGGTGATTAATACAGTTTTTTTTTGGAAAAAATTTTTATGAAAGTCAAAGCAAATATAGGAACATGTTTGGACAACAGGTTAAAGCTGGCGAAATTATCCACAATTTGATTATTTATTATATTTTTTATACTATAAAAATTTACCAAAAATGATTTTTTAAAAGATTGTGTTCTTTACTTTTTGTGCAAAAGTTAAATTTTAACTCACGGTTTTTCGAATTATTCAAAAAGTAAGCTGCTTACAAAAAATATCAAATACAAAATTAAACGATAATTTAATTTTCGGTAATTTAGTTTTTATCTTATCCTCTTAGGGCAAAAATGTTACGACCACTTGTTAAAAAGTGCACTTTCATAAAAATTGAAATTTTTAATTTAATTATTTAAATTGTATTCTAACAAAAACATTTTAATCATTTTTTTTCATTTTTCCCTTAAACAATAATGTTTAAACAAAAAACATTAGTTAAATTAAATTTAATAATTTAAACTAAAAATAAGTTGAGGTATCATAGAAATAATTTAGTGTTTCACTAGAATATACAAAGAAAGTACCTGATTATGCAGATGTGACATTTTTAAATTCAAGAATTAGGAAAAGGCTACGAAGCAGTGCAGACCCGAACTGGTAATAATTCAGCCATCGGGCAACTCTTTGAGCGGCCCTAGTTTTTTTTATAACCAACTACATATTTAAAAAAATTATAGGGTAAAAAGAATCGACATTTTATGAGGCTTTAAAGCAAAGTTTTTGAATTCACTAGCAACTTTTTAGCAACTGCGAAGGTTATAATAAGTTCCAGAAACATTTTTCAAATTCTAGACATTCCAATGTGGTATAATATGTAATAAAATGAGTAGAGAAACAGTAGAAGTTCAAAAATTTGTAAAATTTTTGATTCTCTATTAGACCGATTTGATGACGTTAGCGGCATCAGTCACGCACGTTTTTCTAGTACCTCCAAGTACCATAGTACCTCGGAGTCTTCGTTTTAAATAATAAAAAGTCGAGCTAAATTTTAACGATTTTTAAATAAAATTAAAAATTTGGTACTTTTGACCATAAAAATTAAAAGCACGAAAGAAAACGCTATTTTACCAAAAAATATTAAAATCAATTCAATTGGTTTCCATAAAAGTCTCCTGGGATTCAAACTTGGGTAAAATAATTTGGATTAGAAATAAAAACCTTATAGAAATTATATATATGTATATTATTAATCTCTGAAATTAATATTAGATTAAAAATCGGATGTGACCATGCCCATAACTTTATCATATTTTTATTAAATATTAAAAAATAATTTTTACAGGTTGGTTGTAAAGTATTGAAGGCAAAAATGAAAGAATGTGAACTTTTAAATGAAATTAGTTTTTTTATTCAATATAATCTCCTCAACTTCAATACACTTATTCCAATGATCCTGCAATAATTTTATTCCATCTCTGTAATGATTTTCTGGAAGCTCTGCAAAATACTGTTCCACGACTGAAATAGCTTCTTCATTCGATGAAAACTGCTTTCCACGAACGAATTGTTTCAAGTTTCTGAAGAGGTAGTAGTCGCTAGGAGCCAAATCTGGCGAATACGGTGGATGTTCAAGCAATTCGTACTTTAGTTCATTGAATTTTGCCATTGTTAAAACACTTTTGTGGACAGGTGCGTTGTCTTGGTGAAAGATGATTTTTTTATGTTGCAAACCGGGTCTCTTTTCACGAATTTGTTCGTTCAATTGATCCAAAAGGTTACAATAATATTCAGAGTTAATTGTTTTACCTTTATCAAGATAATCAATCAATAAAATTCCTTTTGCATCCCAAAAAACTGATGCCATAACCTTTTTTGCTGATCGTCCTGACTTCACCTGTTTTGGAGCTGAACAACCAGCCTCAGTCCACTGTAATCGTTCTTGTTTCAATTTAGGATCATGGTGGTAGATCCAAGTCTCATCCATAGTTACAAAACGACGCACAAAATCGATTTTATTCTTATTAAAAGATTCAAATGATGCTGAGAAATTTGCTTTCGTGTGAGTTTTGTTGAATTGTTAACGAATGCGGCACTAACTTTCCAAACAGCTTTTTCATACGTAATTCTTTATGTAAAATATAGAGTACTCGTTCGTCTGAGATGCCTATGGTATTAGCAATTTCACGCTTAGTCAAACTTGGATCTTCACTAACAATATTATGTACTTGTTCAATGATTTCTGGTGTTGTTGCAGTTTTGGTCGTCACTACGTGGTTCATCTTCAACGCTTGTACGACCACGTTTAAACTCTAAAACCCATCGATGTACAGTTGGAAATGAAGGAGCAGATTCTTTTAACACGCTCACCTTTTTTGTATGAATTTCTGTTGCTGATAAACCTTCCAAAACAAAGAATTTTATCACTGCACGATACTCAGTTTTTCCATTGTTAAAAATACACCGACACGTCGACTTCAAATGGCTTGTAAACAATGAATGAATTGACAGATCAAAATGAAATTTTTAGTAGGTTAATATGAAAGAACCATGGGCATGGCCACATCCGATTTTTTTCTGTGATTTGGTTTTTGAAACTTTGATAAACTTATAAAAGTATTTTTAAATCAAATCAGTACTACATAAAAATTCTTTGTAAAACGAAAAATAATAAAACTATCATGTACAAGGTTTCTAATCCACTTAGTACTTAATACCTAATTTGGAAAATCAAAAAATTTTCTAGTTTGCTATAAATATTAAATTAACTTTTAATTGCCGATACCTATACCTAGTCATTCCCATAGTATAAATTTTTCTTATTTCAAACTTTCCAATATAATCTGTTTATACAGTTACTTTACTTTTCCTACTACTAAAAACATTTTAATCTACAATTTTGTATTTCTAAATTTCTATGCTATTGCTGAAAACAGTGCATTAAAATCACGTTGTTCAAAACTGACTAAATAATTAGTTTTAGTAAAATTTCTCAAACTTGCTCGTCTCTAATTTTAAGGTAAATTCGGATAAGAGTCCTTTATTAAGTTTTCATCCTTAATTAACCGTTACTGTAGCATCTGTAAATACACATTGTAGAAGCAGGTAACAAAGGTAATTATTAATTCTCAAACTGTAACCGAAGAGGAAGTAAAGAATGTGACTTGAATGCATAATTGCTTTAACATTGACAAGCCAACCTGTAGTAATATAAAATTCGTCTCGATGGAAATCTACTTTTTCAACATGAAAGGGCTTAGTTCTGAGAACATTTCCTAGTACAAGACTCGGAATTTTTCAATTAATTTAGCTTAAAATAAAAATTATGCATTATTTGCTTTTCAAACAAGTGCTTTTTAAATGGCGACTTTTATTTTCACCACATTTCGGCAAGTTCAAGGAAAAATTGTTTTCTGTTCAAAAAATTTTGTTTTATGCTCGATTTCTTCACCTAGAGATATTTCTTAGATAATAATCTATCTATTAGATAAATTAACGAAGTAACCAATCAGATAGCAGCAAAAAAAAACAATCAGAAATGTGACTGGCTACTTCGTTAATTTATCTTATAGATAAATTATCTAACAAGGGGAGACCGGCAACTTCCCCTCATTGAATTGATTCATTTTTATTGTGTGTGTAGGTCTTGTATTGGACTTCAACAAGTGCAAATATAAATAAGGGCATGCTTCTTTGCCAATTTAGAGAAAATTAAATTTGAATAATTACATGTTACTGATGAACTGCATAAAAATTAACATAAATTTTGTAGGTTGTTAATGGAATTACGTAAAATTGCAAAAAATTAAAAACATATGCGATGGGTACTGGGATCGCATCCAGCTCCTGCCAATTTTATTTTTATTTGTTTGATTATTAAGTCCCCCCAATATAATATGTCATTGTTCTCAAGAAAACCAAAGATCTATAATAAACCCTACTCATAATCTGTAAACATTGAATGTTTTACCTTTCAGCAGTGAGGCACTGGAGAGTGTTCCACACCCCAGACCCCCGTTTGTGCAGTTCATTTTTATTAGTAAAAAATTGAAGACATCAGCATAATCGATCTAGTAAAGATCTCAGAAAACTAATTAATCTAATTTAACAAGTCACTCAAGTAACTAATATTCCAATTACCCCAAATTATAAACTAAAGTTGTAGAGACCGGGGGTCTGGGGTGTGGAACACCCTCCAGTGCCTCACTGCTGAAAGGTAAAACATTCAATGTTTAGAGAATATGAGTAGGGTTTATTATAGCGCTTTGGTTTTCTTAAAACGATGACATATTATACTGGGGAATTTATAATCCCCCGATTCTTGGCCACTGCGTAATATTTATTGTGCTAAAACTTTCACCATTATCACTTAATACTGATAACCATAAGTTTATAGATTTATCTATCACAGTTGAGTGTTCCTGGGGTGCTCCACACCCCAGACCCCGGTTTCTACAACTTTGGTTTATAATTTGGGGTAATTGGAATATTATTACTTGAGTGTGACTTGTTTAAGTTAGGATTAATTAGTTTTTCTAGAGATTTTTACTAGATCGGTTATGCTGATGTCTTCAATTTATTACTAATAAAAATGAACTCTATAAACCGGGGGTTTGGGGTGTGGAACACCCTTCAGTGCCTCACTGCAGAAAGGTAAAGCATTTAATATTTACAGATTATGATTATGGTCTATTATAGCGCTTTGATTTTTTGAGAACGATGACATATTATACTAGGGGAATTTATAATCCCTCCGATTCTTGGCCACTGCGTTATATTTATTGTGCTAAAAATTTTCACCATTTTCGCTCAATACTGATAACCGTAAGTTTGCAAATTTATCTATCACAGTTGAGTGTTCCTGGGGGGTGCTCCACACCCCTCAGACCCCCCGGTCTCTACAACTTTGGTTTATAATTTGGGGTAATTAGAATATTAGTTACTTGAGTGTGACTTGTGAAAGTTAGGATTAATTAGTATTTCTAGAGATTTTTCTAGATCGGTTATGCTGATGTCTTCAATTTATAGTAATAAAAAGTGAACTGCACAAACTGGGGGTCTGGGGGTGTGGAACACCCTCCAGTGCCTCGCTGCTGAAAGGTAAAACATTCAATGTTTACAGATTGTAAGTAGGGTTTATTATAGCGCTTTGGTTTTCTTGAGAACGATGACATATTATACTGGTGGAATTAATAATCAATTCTTGGCCACTGCTTTATATTTATTTGCTAAAACTTTCACCATTTTCTAATACTATAACCATAAGTTTACAAATTTATCTATCAATTGAGTGTTCCTGGGGCACCCCAGCCCCCGGTTTTACAACTTTGGTTTATACTTTGAGTTAGTTGGGAAACTTCTTGGCTGACTTGTTAAAGTTAAATTAATTAGTTTTTTAAGTTTTTTCTAGAGCGGTTATTATCTTCAATTTATTACTAAAAAAAATAAACTGAAACCGGGGGTCGGGGTGTGAACACTTTCAGTCCCTTTCATGTTGAAAGGTAAACATTCAATGTTTACAATTATAAGTAGGGTTTATTATAGCGCTTTGGTTTTCTTGAGAACGATGACATATTATACTGAATTAATAATCGAATAAATAAAAACAATAGCACTAATCCCAAAAGTACAAAGTAAAATTTCTTCAGCATTGATAATGTACAAACATTAATGTATGGGATAAATCGAAAAGTACGAATATTTTATAGTTTATGAAAATTTGTTTTATTTTCTGAAAATTAAAGCATTCAATGTTTACAGATTATGATTATGGTTTATTATAGCGCTTTGATTTTTGAGAACGATAACATATTATACTGGGGAATTTATAATCCCCCACCCCGATTCTTGGCCACTGCTTTATATTTATTGTGCTAAAAACTTTCACCATTTTCGCTTAATACTGATAACCATAAGTTTACAAATTTATCTATCACAGTTGAGTGTACCTGGGGGGTGCTCCACACCCCCCAGACCCCCCGGTCTCTACAACTTTGGTTTATAATTTGAGTTAATTGGGATATTACTTACTTGAGTGTGACTTGTTAAAGTTAGAATTAATTAGTTTCTTTAGAGATTTTTTCTAGATCGGTTATGCTGATGTCTTCAATTTATTACTAAGAATAAATGAACTGCACAGACCGGGGGGTCTGGGGGGTGTGGAACACCCTCCAGTGCCTCACTGCTGAAAGGTAAAGCATTCAATGTTTACAGATTATGATTATGGCTTATTATAGCGCTTTGATTTTCTTGAGAACGATGACATATTATACTGGAGGGAATTTATAATCCCCCCCCCACCCCCCGATTCTTGGCCACTGCTTTATATTTATTGTGCTAAAAATTTCACCATTTTCGCTTAATACTGATAACCATAAGTTTATAAATTTATCTATCACAGTTGAGTGTACCTGGGGTGTAGCACCCCAGACCCCCCGGTTTCTACAACTTTGGTTTATAATTTGAGTTAGTTGGGATATTACTTACTTGAGCGTGACGTGTTAAAGTTAGAATTAATTAGTTTCTTTAGAGATTTTTTCTAGATCGGTTATGCTATCTTCAATTTATTACTAATAAAAAATAAACTGCACAGACCGGGGGTCTGGGGGCTGTGGAACACCTTTCAGTGCCTCGCTGCTGAAAGGTAAACATTCAATGTTTACAGATTATAAGTAGGGTTTATTATAGCGCTTTGGTTTTCTTGAGAACGATGACATATTATACTGGGGGGAATTAATAATCGAATAAATAAAAAAACAAATTAGCAGGAGCTGGATGCGATCCCAAAAAGTACAAAAAAGCCTAAAATTTCTTCAGCATTGATAATGTACAAACATTAATGTATGAGGTAAATCGAAAAGTACGAATATTTTATAGTTTATGAAAATTTGTTTTTATTTTCTGAAAAATAATATTGTAAGAGTAAAAAAAAATTAAAAAGAAAAGTTTTACCCGTTCTTGTTTTTTAATAGGAATATAGAATGCTCGGTTTTTTCTTAAAAATATATTGTCAAATTTCTTTTCTAATCTCAAATTACATACCGATTTTTAGTATAAAACAGTGATTTGCAATAAGTATAGCTAAAAATTATTAAACTAATTACAACATAATAAGTTGGTTTGTACAAAGCAGTATTAATGTGAACATGCTAAGTTAACAAAATCTTAATTTTTTGAGAAACTGCAAATTACCGCAAAATTTTTGAAGGACGTTGCAAATACATCTTATGTCTCATTAAAATTTAAAAATCGCTGGTCGACATTGGTCGATGGTTTACTTTTTGTCTATTGATAAGTAAAAATTGTGTTTTTTAAGGACTAAAACCTAAATATATTTAATATTTTTTGGGAATGTTCCAGTGTATGTTTTTTATGAAATTATTACATGTTTGTAAACTTCATACATGCCTCTAGCAAGAAGCCCCATATTTTTGATTTAGATGAACTCGTCAAATGTTCACAAAATTACTTAAAACAACCTGAAAAAGTAGTGATACTCCGGCTACCGTTCGGAGAAATCAACGGTGGTGGGCCACGCGATGTTTACTAGATTGATTACAATTAGGTAATTAATACGCAATAAAATTAAAATTAAATATATTTAAAACTATATTTACAAAAATTAAAAACTTAACTAAAATGTAACAAAAAATAAAACCTAGCCTAACATCTAAAAGAAAACAAACAAAGCTCACTATCAAACAATTAAACGTCTTACCGCCAATTACGAGTTAATGGTCCAAGCACTTTGTGGATGCAAAATGCTCTTATATGTGTCTGTGTGATAGTTTTATCTTTACTTCCGCGACAGTCTTGCTTTACCTTCGTGAAGAGTTTTCTTCTTGCCGTTGAGCAGAACAGTTTTACTGTGGCTTGGTGAAAGAAGAAGTGCACGTTTCTTTATCTAATAATTTTAGAAACTTATTTATAAATAATAACAAACGCATATACTATTTCAAATACACTTACCGCTCGACCTGTTGATGATTGATTGACCAATTACATGCGTTATTTAGATCTGCATCTTCCAGCATGCAGTGAATTCTTATCTTGAATATACTGTATAATATAATCATGCATGCATTATTAGTTCCCGAAGCTTTGTAAAGGTGAATGCATTGAAAACAGTTTAACAGCAATTGAATCTAGAACTCAAACAGAGAACAATCCTTAGTAAAAGTAGATAATACTTTATATATAATACTTTAACCCGAGAATAGGTTTAATTATAAACTACATCGGGTACATACCTAAAAAATTAATGGAATAAACCGATATCATCTTATTGCAGGTTGCAAATGCTCGTAGGTAAATTTAGAATACCGATCGATCACACGATTCCACTTCTTTTAACCTAACATCAAATTTACTAAAACCCAAAATAAAATTTTCTATTAGGAAAAGGTAGATTCGGAATAAATAAAATTAAGTTTTTTTTTATAACTTAAAATTCTCGTCGTTTTTACTTTTATAAAACTATTTTTAGACTAACTTGTAAAGTAGTTTATTGTAATCTAAAATTGTTAACCTTTATACATTACTGTTTGATATCAATTGAACTACCGAATTTGGATAAAGAATTTTGAACCATAGCAATATATAATTTACGAAAATACGTTTTGTATAAAGCAAATTACCTAGAACTGTCAGTGTAGGTAATAAAAATGGGATTGTTAATTTAGCACTCATATAAGTTCCAATTGCCTAAGTAGTATTTAAGGCATTACTATCAAACTTTTCTAAAACGAACAATTATTATTTACCTCTTTGTTATTTAAATGTTTCACAATAATTACTTTTTTATTCGATCTAATGTAGTATTTCAGTGAGAAAATTCCATTCATTCGTTAAAAGCTTAGAATTGGTTTCCTTGAACCAATCAATGAGTTTACTTTAATAATTATTTTTCTGTTATATAAAAATAATATTTTAAGTACCTATTAAATTAGTAATTATTACAAGGTTTAATGAAATTTTAATTGAATTTGACAATTAGTGAATTTAGTCCATTAAATAGATGTAAACCTAGTATACGTCGTTCTATACCGGGTGTTCATTTTAAAACTTCCAGCAATTAATATCTCAAAAACCAAAAGTCAGATAAAAAAATGTTTCGAACAAAAGTTGTATGATAGCAAAGGGGACAGAATATGGCATAATTGTTTTCTTAATTTATTGACCTTTTCAAGGTCATTTGAAGGTCAACTTTGGTTTTTTAAATGGTACCTTAATTTTTTTTAACAGATTCATATTTTGCATAAAAATAAACAACTTTTGTAGAAAATTTTTTATCCCACATTAGGATTTTCGAGTAAGATGCGTTGAAACAAAATAAAACATTATTATCAACTAACCATTGTTAATCAAAATTTAATATTTACATGTTTTAGAAGGCTATTTATTAGTATTAAACAGTAGAAAAATGTTTGTAAGCGAGTGTTTTCATAACAAGTTTTCAAAATGTTCCCCATTTACAGCTAAACAATGATACAGCCTTTGTTGAAACTCGTTTCTAACATTTTCAAAAGTTTCTTTCGTAATATTTTTGCAAGCCACTGTGATTCGAAATTTTAACTCTTCAATATTAGCTGGTATTGTATCATAAATTACAGATTTTAAATGTCCCCATAAAAAGAAATCAAGAGGAGTTAAGTCAGGGGACCTAGCTGGCCATTCTATCGGTCCTCGTCTGCCGATCCACTGCCCTGGAAATTTATCATCTAACCAGTTTCGAACAGGAATAGTATAGTGAGGAGGTGCGCCATCTTGTTGAAAATGCAAAACAGTTTCATCGAGCTCCAGGTGTCCTTCTTCGTCACTTTGACTTTCTAACGCATCAACTATTAAAGGATAGATTGTATCTTCAAGCATTTCTAGATATTTTTGACCTGTTAAATTTCCATCAATAAATAATGGTCCAATAATTGTATCACCAAGTATACCAGCCCACACGTTTACCTTCTGCGGCCACTGTGTATGTCCATCAGTAAACACATGAGGATTTTCATCACACCAATATCGACAGTTGTGTTTATTGACAAATCCATTTAAAAAAGGTTGACTCATCAGAAAAACAAGTCGATTTCAATAAATGTGGATGTGTAGTTAATAATTGAAGCATTTCTTCACTAAACTCCACTCGTCTGTCTGGATCATCCTCGGTCAAAGTTTGATGAATCTGCATTTTATATGGGTGAAATTTATGCAATTTTAGCGCCTTATGAACAGTGCCCACTGATAGACCACTAATAGCAGAAACTTCACGCACCGAACTATTAGGATTTGAAGCATAATGGCCTATAACTTCAATTTGAGCTAAGTCATCCAATATTCTAGTAGAATTCTTGCGTGTTTTATTTTGACGGATCCTGTTTCCGAAATTTTGAAACAAGGTCTATAACATACCTATGAGAGACATTTCTACCAGGTTGTCTCGCGTTATAAGATTCTGCAGTTCTTGCAGCATTTTCATTTTGAGCTCCGTACAAGAAAATTAATTCGATTCTTTCTTCTACAGTATAAACCATTTTAATGATCTAATTGCGAACTTTTATCAGATCTAAAGCGAACGGGAAAAATAAAACTCACTGAAAATCACAAAACTAACAATAGTTGAAGAAACTAATGTCAATTTATTTGTTTTGACAGTGTTTTGTTTTCATTGTCCTAAAATTATTTAAGTTGAATAATAACAAAAGCAATAACAGCCTTCTAACTTTTAAAAAAATAAATTTCGATATAATCAGCTGCAGTTTATTAAAATGTTTTTATTTTGCTTCAACGCATCTTACTCGAAAATCCTAATGTGGGATAAAAAATAATTTCCAACAAAAGTTGTTTATTTTTTCATGCAAAATATGAATCTGCTAAAAAAAATTAAGGTGCCATTTAAAAAACCAAAGTTGATCTTCAAATGACCTTGAAAAGGTCAATAAATTAAGAAAACAATTATGCCATATTCTGTCCCCCTCGCTATCATACAACTTTTGTTCGAAACATTTTTCTATCTGACTTTTGGTTTTTGAGATATTAATTGCTGGAAGTTTTAAAATGAACACCCGGTATATGTATTATATAAAAAAATACCGATAAAATGAGGACGAGATAATCAGATCCTACATAAAATCTAAAACAAACTAATCCTACCTACTTAATTTGTAATTAATTACAATAATTATTTCCAAGCAGCTCATATGAAATCTAAATGCAAATTTGCTTCTGGAAGATAAAAGAAAATTAATTTCAATATAGTTTTTAAACAAGTTTTTTTAAAAATGTGAATTATAAATAAACTTTCCGTATTATTGTATAAATAAAGTTTTCTCATGGTTTCCTTAACGGTGATTGTATTTTAACTGCAAATGTAGTTTACATTCATATTTTCTATTAATTTATTTTATTGTTTTACCAGCCAGTTCTTGCGGTCTATCCGTAGCTCAACTCCAATTTCATGATTATTGAGATTTTAATTACTCGGGAAGAACGTTGACATGCAATAAAATTAAAATATATTTTATTTCAAGTTATGGATTAAGTTTTGTACTGAAATTATATGTTGCATCTTTTTCTTACAAAAATAAAAAAAAAACTACCACAGTAAATAATATTTTAATTAATATTTCAAAAAATAATAGGAATTTCCAAACCAAATTTAGGTTTTCGCATATTTTAATCGATATTTAGAACTGATTAAATTTTAGTTAAAATTTGTTTATAAAAACTATTGTTTTTATTATTTTAAATTTTATTATTTAATATTAGTCTTTATTTAATATTTTAAAAACTATCAGGATTTTCAAAACTAAAATTAAGATTTGTTATGTTTATGGCAGGAAATACAGCTGATTAAATTTTGGATAAAATTGGTTCATGGAAGCAATTTTTTAAAATCTTTTATTTAATATTAGTTTTATTAAATATTTCAAAACTAATGAGAATTTCAAAAAGAAAACAGTTTTTTACTTTTGAGTAGTTTTTCCAAAATTTCCACGAAAAATCATTTTTCTTCGTGAAGAGATTATTTAATATGTAGGTAAGCACCCGACGTTGATCATTTCAGACGTTAAACTACAAACTGTCTGATCTACAAACTGAAAGACTTGAGAAAGTTTACACATTCACTATTCTAATAAACTAAGAAACTATATTATATAGCAGGTAAGACGTTACTACTGACGAATTTGCACTTATTTGTCTATTTTGATATTTTGATAGCAAATAAAGCTTTCTTGCTTGAAAAGCACGAGAATATGCCAACAGTAGTAAAAACTGTGTGTTCAGCTCCGACGCACGACTGGAGTTTACTCCAGTAAAAATAACCAACTTTAAGAAAATTGATAAAAAATGTTTTTATAAACATTTTTTAAAACTATTATAATTATTTTTATTTAAAATATAATATTATCTTAATAACTAACAAAATATGGTTATAAAAGATAATTGTCACTAAATCTTTACGTACAATAATAAATAGTACATGAAAATTATTTAAGTATGCTAAAAATAACTTTTCGAAAGAAAATTTTATATAAACATTATTATATATAATCATCATTATAATAAAGAAATATTGTTGATTTTTCAGATAATATTATCGAATTATTGACTTGAATTATTGATATTTAAAATTATTCATAAAATAAATCATAATAACCTGGAGGAATTTATAGACATCGAAAATAATTTTTGGTTAGGTTAGAAATTGTCTAAATTGGATTAAATATCGAAATATAATGATAAAATTATAACTTCACAATAACAATATTAATTATTGATATGTATAACAAAAAGCGGGCAGGATTTGGTGCGGTTGCGCTAATGTAAAGATACGCCTCTCATTTTCGTTTTAAAACGTACCTTTACCCACGTGGTTGTTAGATGTTCCGGCATATTATCTTGCGCACCATAGGTGCGCACTAAAAAGTAACGAGGTCATTCATCAGTAGATTTTACACCTCATATTTTTATCATACCGGGCGCCTTATATATGAAAATCGATTCTTAAGGAGTAAACTCCAAAACTTAAAGTCTGTAGATCGGATCTTATTCTCTAAAGAAAGCAAAACAAACACTTTGAAACTTTACAAAAGTACTGAAATTTTTAAATTGTAGTGACATGACATTGTAGTACGTGGCCAGTCCGCCCCCAGAAGTTAATCAACTTCGCATAATATACCTTTAGAACACTAAAACAGTATTTGTAAAATTTTGACATTATAGTCTTTATTTCAACTCCCACATGAGGTATCCCAAAATTAAACATGGTTTACATTTTCATGTTCATCCTAAATGTCTTAAATATTTCAGCAAATTCTCCTTTTCACTTCAGTTTTAACAATAATATGAGATATCAGGAGTATTACTAAAAGTGGCTAATGGAAGTAACTCCCACAAAATTTTTAAATATCTTTACAACTTTGTAAAGCTTCCTATTATATTTTTATTTATTGAAAGAAAATTTAGTAAATTTTCTAAATTAATTATCCCATATTATGACAAAATTATGACATACATATAACAGGGGTGTCTAAACTGTGGCATTGCTTACAGAGCTTATTAGGGCTCAACTAATAAATAAAATGTATTTGTAATTTTTTAAATGTTTGAATGGTATGCTTTTACGGTCAGGTAACAAAGTGAGGACATACCGTGTAGCCTATAAAGTGAGGACTACCAGAAGCAATAAACTTAGAGCATTTAAAGTCAATTAAAAACTTATTTCCTCGTTGGGAATCATAAAATCATGAGTATACTCGAAAAATAAAAAAGCAATTCTTTCTTTTTACGTGTATATTAAACGTAGTGAGGACCCACCAGTTATCTAATATAGTGAGGTCCGTATAAATTATTTGTCTTTCTAACAATGTGAGGCCCTTTATACAATAATTTAATCGCGGAGCTGACAAAGTGAGGATCGGCGGTGTTGTCATGATTGTCATAATGCTAGATCAGCATTTTTATCTTTCAAGCAGTCTGTTTATTTCACAAGACGTTAATTAATAGTGGTACA
This sequence comes from Lycocerus yunnanus, assembly GCA_036346125.1. Classification (NCBI taxonomy): domain Eukaryota; kingdom Metazoa; phylum Arthropoda; class Insecta; order Coleoptera; family Cantharidae; genus Lycocerus; species Lycocerus yunnanus. Next base: position 2,351,768 of record JARFIX010000032.1, on the reverse strand, counting down.
CGTGAATGCTTTAAGTGCAAATGAACTTTGTGCATATGATGCACTTTTAACTAAGTTCCTCTATATAAAAGTTTAATTTCTTTAAGTCCATTAGATCATATTAGTTTATTTTTTAATAGATGAACCACCGAACTTTAAAAATTTTACAACTAAGCACAATGCAGCAAGAAGAAAGATGACGCTGATATTCTAAAACATTTAGACATTCCAAATTACGAATACAAAGGATTAGATAAAGAAGAAATTGATATTCTTTATCAAGTAAGGACACTTCATTAATCCAGCGTTTGCATTAGTACCTAGTACCTACCTAACAGTTAATTAAATTCGTCAAAATTAAGTCAAAATTTAAAAATAATACATAGTACCTACTTAGTTGTTAGAACATCGTGATTTGTTTAGTCAGCCCAAAAGGAACATTTCTCTAAGCAGTGAGTGCGCTTAATATTTATAAAATTTTAATTTTCAATTAATTTGAACTAGGTACAAGTACTTTGGTAATTAAAATAGGGAATCTAAAATTTTATATCTATCAAGTTTGTTTAATATGAATTACTTATTAACTGCTTTCAAAAATTAAAAATCAAAATCCACCCTAGAAGCTTTGCAATGCCAAAACGTTTCTACAACCAAACTTGATCCAAATTATAATATGCGGTTGAGGAAAGTTAGAAAAAAGCTAATGTTTGAGAAATTTGATAATGTCCACGTTAATGAAGATATTAACGCGGTATCATCAAGTATTATCAATTTAGAGGATCCATTCGAAGATAGTGGAGAAGAATACATACCTAACTGGGATGAAGCGTCATATAGCGACGAAGAACTAGATAGGCCGAATACTAATAAGGAATTAGACACCAATGTTGATAATAATGCTACAATTAAAATTTTAGACATACAAGTAAGTTGTTACTGTTTTGCAAGTTAAGTTATTCAAAACATTTTTAAATTTAGATTATTAAACCGTCACGATCAGCAAAACTTATAAACAAAAAAAAGAAGATAGTACGAATATTAGAATACCAAAAAATTTGATAGTTGAATCTTTAAACCCTGATGAGAAAACCAAAACAAAATCAAATTGAATACAGAAATAACAAAAGAAGTGGCAGAAAAGGAAGTAGAATATTGTAATACTGTTGAGGAAAAAAATGAAAATTTCAAAGAAAGAAATACGCCAAAAAAGAGGTCTTGGAATAAAAGAGATTTTTGTTTTTACTGTTACAATGAAGTATTAAAATTTTCGCGACATGTCCTTAGACATCATAATTCTGAGATAGAAGTTCAAGAAATTTTGGCTTGCCCAACCGGAACTAAAAAACGAAAATTTCTGTTTAATAAATTAAGAAATAAAGGTAATTTTCTTAAAAGTTCGACAGAAGAGAATATAATACCAATTAAAAAACCAAGGTTTATGAACGCATTAGAAATAACTTCGAAATCTCATCTCCGTGCAAATATTGCTTGGGAATGTACCAAAAGATTATTTAGCTCGTCACATGAAAATTGTTTTGGAGTACTAAAGAGAAGTCCAGAATAAGTGCACAATCAAAGGGCCAATCGTTTTTTCTTCATATAAAGATAATGATATTTTAAGAAAAGAAATCTTTCCCAGGATGAAAGCAGATCAAGCTTCTTTCGCAGCTAAAACTGATCAACTTATATGTGCTGTAGCACAAAGATATTTAAAAGTCATCCTGAAAAAGTTTCCAGGTTGTCGCATCACGAAAATGAGACAATTAGGATCCCTACTTGTACAATTAAAGAAAAATTAACGTCAAAATTTATTAGAAGCTTTAAGTACGACAAACTTTGATACTATTGTGAAATGTACAAAATTAATAACTAGATACGACGAAGAAACGAACTTATATGGTGCACCAACGTTAGCGATGAATATGGGTACACAGTTAAAAGAGTGCTGTGATGTAGCCATTAAAATCTATGGAAAAAAATTCAAAACTAAGACTACTGAAATAGAAGAACTGCAACTATTAAAAGACATGATTACAAATGAATGGCGCTACGAAGTTGCGACAATAGCAAATAAAAATTTAAAACAAAAAAAGTGGAATAAACCTTCTGCTATTCCTTTAGCAGAAGATCTTAGTTTATTAAAAACCTATTTAATTACAGAGAATGAAAAATTGAAGAGTATGCTGAAGGCTAATCCTCAAAATGACAAAGCTTTCAAATCGCTTCAAGAAGTATGTTATGTTCAGTTACTTTTACTTAATAGAAGGAGAGTAGGAGAATTGCAAAAAATGACAGTGTCTTCTTACACTGAAAATATTAATAAAGAAATTACTAGCGAATTTGACAATTGTATTAGCGAAAGTGAAAAGCTTTTAATGAAATCTTTCAAGAAAGTTGTAATAAGAGGTAAGCGAGATCGCGGCGTTCCAGTTCTTTTAACAGAAGAAATGGTAAAGAGCATAAATTTGTTGTTAGAAGTTCGAAAAAATTTGTAAATTTGTATGTTTTTTTGATTGTGTCGCCACCTGGCAGAACTAAAATGGATTTCGCCAGTCTTAAGTTTATGTTTTCATAGAATTATGTTTTGAGTTTGTCTAAACTACAAAATTTGTATTATTTCATTTATTTTGAAATAAAATGAAATAAAAGTAACTTACGAAATATTCAATTTTTCCTTACACATGTAATAATTAGTCTCCTCATTAGTTTGATGAAGTAGCAAAATAAGGTGCTGAATTAATAGCAACTTTTGTTTATGCAGTAAAACCTCGCTTATACAAACTAACTGGGACCATAGGCAAACCGGACAATCGAAAATTTGGATAAGGTTGGAAAAATTAAACATTTAATAAAAAAAAGTCTACAAATCTGATCCGGATCAACGATAAACGAAGTTTCACTGTACTTGTTTTAGAACTCAGCCATGTAATAATTAAAGAGTTACAATTATTACACTTTGGTAACTAACTTTTTGATAAACACCCATTCGATAATTTAATATTTAATATCCTTTTAGTAACATAATAGCAAAAAAATTAGAATAAAGTTTATTGATTTGATTATATGATAATAAACAAATTCAAATAATTTTGGGATAAAAATTTTGATGTGCGCGCCCATCGATAACATAGCGAAATCAATTCTACAATAACAGACTTCGGGCTTAAGTTTTTATGAAATACAATGAAAACTACAAGATAATAAATTTGTCTTTCTGTTAAGGGCAAAAATTTAAATAAAGTAATTATTTTGAGCGGTGATAGAATTATAATTCATTGAATACCATAAGAGAATAATAAATCTACAAAAGTCCTATGCACAGATAATATAGAAATGCTCAAAATTTCTAATGAGCAAGGGAAGTTGCGATCTTGAAATGATTTACCGTATCGCGAGTAGCCAGTAATGTTATTTTATCTTGAATTCTAAGTTTACGGTTTTCTACGAGTAGTAAGTATATTATTTGATGCAAGGTCATAATACAGGAATCGTACAAAATGAGTACCGGGCGCTATTGCCAGTTTTCTAGACCTAACTTTGCATGGTACGCTGTAATGTAATGTTAACTAAATATACATGTATGGAATGTATACATTAAAAGAGCGCCCCAACCGGTAAACCTAAAACTAAAATATGCAAAATTTTGGTGCATCTATTGAAGTGAGGTCCACCAAATTTTAGTATGAAAGGCATAGAAGGCGGCAGAGGGGCTAATAAAATTTACAAAGTGAGGTCCGTATATGGACCTCACTTTGTCGTGGACCTCACTTGATATGCAATTTTGCATAGGCGGTCCTCACTTTATACCTTAGGAAAAATATAAATATACACCAAATTAGAAAATTTTGAATTTTAAGTTAATATCTTAGGTTTTTCAAATTAACAATTTAAAATTCAGATTTACTTAAGAACTTGAAATTTTGAATTTTAAGTTAATAACTTAGAATTTTCATATTATTAACTTAGAATTCAGATTTATTTAAGAACCTGAAATTTTGAATTTTAAGTTAATAACTTAGGATTTTCAAATTAACAATTTAAAATTCAGATTTATTTTAGAACTTCAAATTTTGAATTTTCAGTTATTGTCTTAGGTTTTCACATTAATAACTTAGAATTCAGATTTATTTAAGAACCTGAAATTTTGAATTTTCAGTTAATAACTTAGGATTTTCAAATTAACAATTTAAAATTCAGATTTATTTTAGAACTTCAAATTTTGAATTTTCAGTTATTGTCTTAGGTTTTCACATTAATAACTTAGAATTCAGATTTATTTAAGAACCTGAAATTTTGAATATTTAGTTAATAACTTAGGATTTTCAAATTAACAATTTAAAATTCAGATTTATTTTAGAACTTCAAATTTTGAATTTTCAGTTATTGTCTTAGGTTTTCATATTAATAACTTAGAATTCAGATTTATTTAAGAACCTGAAATTTTGAATTTTCAGTTAATAACTTAGGATTTTCAAATTAACAATTTAAAATTCAGATTTATTTTAGAACTTCAAATTTTGAATTTTAAGTTATTATCTTAAGATTTTCACATTAATAACTTAAAATTCAGATTTATTTAAAACTTGAAATTTTGAATTTTAAGTTGATATCTTAGGTTTTCAAATTAACAATTTAAAATTCAAATTTATGTAAGAACTTGAAATTTTGAATTTTAAGTTAATACTTAGGATTTTCACCTTAATAACTTAAAATTCAGATTTATTTAAGACTTGAAATTTTGAATTTTAAGTTAATATCTTAGGTTTTCAAATTAATAACTTTAAATTCAGATTTATTTAAGAACTTAAAATTTTGAATTTTAAGTTAATAACTTAGGATTTTCAAATTGCTCTAGTGGCTCTAGATTTCATCTGCAAGAAAAATTATAATAAACAATCAAAATTAATTGTTTGCTCAAAAGCATATTATGTAGTATTGATAAATACTGTACCTGTAAAACTTATGTTTGTTATGGGTATAAAGTTGTTCATATAGGGATAGTTTAACTGACGAGTTCTTGATAAGACGAAACCACTTTGTACAATAGGGTCTTAGACTAAAAATGTAATGTAAGTTGGAAAATTTTCAAATTTCACTAAGCTTGTATATTTAAAAATGTTATTCAACATATATTTTCACAAGTTAATAAACTATTTACCATTAAAGTTTTTAATAATTTAATAAAAGAAGTAAAACAAATACTTTGCTAATCCCGAAAATCCATAATCCGGCGATATTCAAAACTATATCTACCCGAACTATCGGGGCTGTATATATTTATAAATATCCCTATTCGAAAAAAATAAACTGTTTTCAAAAATTAGAAAAATTACCTTTTGGTTTACAATTAAATAATATTTCGTAACTATTTTATATTTAAACTTATAATTTTTGTTTTCTTCCTGGTGTTTTGTAATCTGCAAGATTAGCAGATAATTCTTCATTTTTAATGCTAACAATGATTACATAGCATAAATAAATTAGATGGATTGTGATTGTGAAATAATTTAAAATTTAAATATTTTAAAAATTACAAGTTTAATGAAATTTGAAAATTTTCCAACTTACATTTTAGTCTAGGACCTAGACTGTTTATTTAGAAAATTTTCAAGTTTCATTAAACTTGTAATTTTTAAAATATTTTATTCAACATATTATTTCACAAGTTAATATACATTTACAATGATTTATAGAATATAATTTAATAATAATTAATGACATTAATTTAAAAACAAACTTTATTATTAAAAACAAAATTCAAAATTAATTATGGTAAACTTGAAGAAATTGCAGTCGCAAAAATTTAAACATTTTTTTATTTAAAAATTTTTATTTTTGTAAACAGGGTCGAATTGGTAGTAATTTAATTACCGAGTAAATTCATTTGTATAGCCCCAGGCTTCCTTAGCTACCCAGGTGAAGAAGAAGAAGAAGCCCCAGGCTTCAAAAAAGTTTGACTACAAATAACAAAATATAGAACTTTTAGAACTTGCAGTAATTTTGTTAAATTTTTTCAAGTTGAACCATCTCAAATTAATAAATTTTGAAATTTATTGTGCATATTTTATTATTTCCTTCTACAGTTCGATTAAAATACACACGAATTTTGTTATTGTTTTATTGATTTACTATTTTTTAAGTATTTATTCTTCTTAGCCAAGGACCGGCACAAGCTGCAAACAGTTACATTCACTGTGTTCTAAGAAAAGGTAAACATGAATAACCACAAAAAGCAACGAGTTTAAAAGATAACATCAACGAAAACCAAATGCGGTGACGATGACGGTTCGAATTCCCTGATCGCGATTTTTGACATTTTTGAAGTGATTTATGAAAGATGAAGGTCTAATTAGAGTATATAAAAATTAAAATTTGCGATCGGTTCACAAATTTTAGAAAAAAACGGCTTTAAAAATTAATTTGGAATGCAATTATGTCATTGGCTCTTTTGAACTGTAACCCCGCCCACAGAAATTAAAATAGGTTTTCGCGATTGTAAAGATACCAGAATTTCGTTTTTTACAAGAAATTATGAAGGACGAGGGTGTAATTATCTAATAAAGAAATTAAATTTGTGGTCGGATTTCAAATTTTGGAAAAATTCACTTTTGTATGAATCGACTCTTGACGTAGCGCTTTACTTACTAAAACATCCCTAAGTAGCTTTAACTAGAAAAGTATGATATCAGGAGCAACTGGTATCTCCCACCACTAGTCACTGTCAACGGTACAGCACACGTACCGTCAACACAATGTTTTTCATATTTGGCGTCTTATTGCGTAATAATACATTTACACGAATTTCTTATGAGAAAATTGCAATTTTCAAAATTAAATTGTGGCCTTACAACTTTCATCCTCACCTTACAGAGCTTGTATTTTTCTGTTATTTCTTTTGGTAAAGCCATTTCTATACGAAAAAGTGTATTTACAAACCCCTAAATTCAAACTCTCACCCCTAAAGCTTGCATTATTTATTAAAATACAACTCAATAACTGAGGGAACTATTAGGAATATAGGATTCTTCCAGTACCATACACTTTGATATTTTGTATGTTTATTATTTGAATAATGAAGAAATTTATGCAACTGGCTTACTGATGAGAAGTGTAAAATTACGAAATGTCTGGGTTTATTTCTATAGATAAAATACATTTTTGGCCACAAAAATGTTATTTTTCAAAATAATTTTTTTTAATTTACAGTACAAAACAGCACAAATTGACCACAATACAGTATAACTTTTATTTTTTTATTTTTCAAAAATGACACGGCTATCTTCCACACTCAAAATCCGCAGTCTCCACAAAAGCCGAAATAAATAAAATTTTAAAAATTTTAAAATTTAAACTGGGGTGTGGAACACCCTCCAGTGCTCAAATTTTGGTATTTCTGTCTCAGAAATTGAAAGTCTCTGATACTGAAAGTATCGATTAATTACTGCTGAATTCTATGAAGGACAAAGAAGTATGGAGAATTATGATAAAGTAAGTGAAGTGTGAAGTTAATTGTACACGATTTCTAGCGGTTGACCCTTGAAAATATGTAAGCGGAAAAATTTACTAATTTAAAATTTTTATAATATTAAAATTTCACTTTTGTAAAATTTAAAACATATAATTTTACAAAATTATTTATATTCTAGTATATGGAGCTCAGGGTGCAGGTAGGATTCCCGGATCGCGATTTTTACGATTTTTGAAGTGGATTATGAAAGAGGACGGTCCCAAAAAGCATATAAAAAATAAAATTTGCGGAAAATTCACACAATTTTGAAAAAAACCACTTTAAAAGTCATAAGAAAAGGGGTACTCCATTGGCTCTTTCTAACCATAAACCCCGCCTACTATAAATACTCAAATAAAAGCGCTTGAAATTGTGATTTTAACTCAGTTTACTCGTTGCATTCACCATGAACGCTCAAAATTACGAAGATATTGTTAAAATTTTCAACCGCAACGACACGGAAGTAGTTGAATTGCTGCAGGGTTTGCACTACTTACCGCAGAACAAACGATGCAAAGCACGTAATTGCAGGCGATACTGTAATGTGGTACATGACAATGACTATTTTTTAAACCATTGCTTCAAATGTCCGGCGTGCAAGAAGAAATACAGCCTAATCGAGAATACCTTCTTTGCCGACAATATGCTCCCACCGAAGACTGTGTTTTACGTATTGTGGCTATGGGCGTGCAATACTAGGGGCGGTGTAGCTGCGCTTATCGTTGGTCTTGACCGACATGCTGTGTACAGGCTATACCGTTCGTTCCGACGTATTTGCGCTTGGACGCTGGTGGTAAACCCGATTCTCCTCCAAATCGGTGGTCCGGGCCAGGTGGTACAGATCGATGAGTCGGTCATAACAAAGCGGAAAGCTGGTGTTGGCCGGATACCCCCCCGGCAACAGCAGTGGATATTAGGGCTGTACAGTACGTTGGAACGTAGGGGGATCGTACTGTACATTGGTAGTAGAGACGCTGCTACGTTAAGGCGACTCATCCTTAAGTACATAAGACCTGGCACCGAGATTTGGACCGATTGTTGGAGGGGTTATATGGGTTTAAACCAACTTGGTGGCGTCTCGCCCTATGTTCACAAAACCGTGAATCACAGTTCGCATTTTGTGGACCCCGTTACCGGGGTTTGCACAAATAGGGTGGAAGGTTATTGGGCGCAACTGAAAATGTATTGTCGTCGGTTAGGGGTGTTATCTTCTACCATGCTACCGGAACATTTGCAGGAATTCATGTGGTGTCCATTTTGGGCGCACACATATAGAACGCTTTGAAAATTTGGTCATGCAGATCGCGGAGCGGTATCGTGGTAATTATGTGCAGAGCTGCTGAAGTTTAAAAATCGGCCCTTTCAGGGCCAAAATAATTTTGAATGGTGTTTTTACTTTTAGCGTGAATTTGTTTCTGAGGTGTTGCACTGTCAAAACCTATTCTCCGCACCGCCTCGCCCCTCCGGGGCTCGTACGGGCTCCGAACGGTTTTGACACGTGCTAAACTCATTAAAACATCCTTAAGCGCCTCCAACTCGAAAATTTTGAAAGTTGACGCGACGGATCTCTGAGAGCGACTGGTATCTCCCCACCACTAGTCACTGTCGACCCAGGCACAGCACACGTACCGCCAACAAATGACCGCCATATTGAAATTTTACAACACAAAATACACTTACATGTATTTCTTATGGGAAATTTGCAATTTTCAAAATTAAATTGTGGCCTTATTACAACTCCGACAAGATTGATCCTCACCTTAAAGAGCTTGTATTTTTGCGTTCTTTCGTTTTGTAAAGCCATTTTATAGGAAAAAGTGTATTTTCGATTCCGGGTATTTTACCTCTAGCCTGGAGCTCAATATAGCTATATGGAGTTCAAATTTGTTTAGTGTACCGAAAACAATTATAAATTTAAAAAAAAATGCTATTACTTTTCAAACGCTCCATAACTATTTCAAAATGAACTAATTTTTCAGAAAAATACAAACAAATATTACAACTCATGTTCTATAAAATTTTTCAGTTTTACGGAAAAACCCATTTCCTACTTTTCAATTTCAATTTTTTTGTTTAAAAGAAAACTTTGATTTATTCTACGCATAATGCTGCAAACCCCATATCGGGCCAACTTTTCTTTCTTTTTTGAAAAATTTTTTTCGCAATCGAACGTTGTTTTATAAAAATAAATAAATAAATATATCTTGGTGTTCGTTTTACATTTTTGCTAATAGTTTCGCTATGCGGCGTTGAACAGAAAAATATCTTGAATAAAAATTGAAGAGGATAAAATTTTCATTAATACTAGCGGAAAGTATCTTGAAAAACCTATAATTCTTTCCGAGCAGCGAGAGCAAACTAAACTTTCTGTAATAGCAGCGCCAAATTTGAACTTGGAGAAATTTATAAAAATTGTAAAAAATATTTTTAGAAATGTAAAAAAAAGACAAACATAGTCGGCTTTAATTATAAATTGAAAAAAAAATCTAGTTGAGGTGATAGGTCAATGGAATCTAACAAGTAGATATCTTTTCACAACACACATTTACCACGTGACGTTTTTACGGTTCGGGTCGTTTAAATTTCAGTTGCAAAAAGTAAGTAAGTAAAATAGGTAGATTTTGTAATTTTATTTATTAATCTGGGTCTGAGGAGATCAATTCTACGTTCGAAACCGCGGTCATTCAGTAAAGTTTTGTAAAAATTATAATTTTAATTTGCTATTTTTTTCATTCGACGATGTTGCTGAATGCGGCTCTGCTGTTTAAATGTAATTCAAATCTTTTTACATGTACTCCGTCCGCAAGCGTTGCATTCGAAATTTAATCGACAGCCTTAAATAAAATACTAATATTAAAAAGTATAAAATAAAATAAAACTGAAATTTTAAAAAAACCACACTCTAAATGTAAAAACTACAAAAATATAAAAAATAATTCATTTATGAAATATAAAATGGAAGTGCTCGCCAAAATAATATTAAAAAATACTACTACTTGAGGGGGGGGGGGGTTATGTTCAAATATAATATTGTATTATTTCAGCTTAGATTTTTCCACATTTTTATTAAATTTTAGTTGTATAAAATATTTTAAAAGGTTTCAAGTTTAATGAAATTTGAAAAAAAAAATTTTTATTTTACAATTTTAATGAAATTTGAAAGTTTAATGTGTTGGAAAATTTTCAAATTTCATTAGAATTGCAAAATAAAATTTTTTTCGAATTTCATTAAACTTGAAACCTTTTAAAATATTTTATACAAAATATTATATATTTTCAACAAGTAATAATAAACATTTACAATTATTAAATTTTAGTACTAGAAATAGAACGTAGGAGTTCACCCGATTAGTAGTATTTTTTTAATATTATTTCAGAAAGTGCTTCCATTTTAGATTTCATTAAATAAATTATTTTTGTAGTTTTTACATTTGGGGTGGAATTTTTTTAAATTACAATTTTGTATTGTAATTTCTTTGAAAGCAACTCGTTTTTAAAAACATAAAAACTGTGAATTAATATTTCAAGTTTTCCGATTCCAGTGATACCAAAAATTTTCGGTACATAGTAATCTACAAAACTTTTAAAACTAATATTAAATTCGTAGGTACAAAGGTAACGAAATCTTTTTAACTTTAACCCATGCTTCGTTCTGACAAGCCCTGTATAAAATATAAAAACTTGACTAATATTTTCGTAAAACTTTCTCGTCGTTTCCCAATTTATTCAAGTGTGCTTAGTTATATTGTTTGATTAACTTTTTATATTTAACCTTCATTTACTTCCGCATGACTCGGAAATTTTTTTTACGTCTTCAAATTTAGTACCGGAATCTGTTGCGTATCTTTCATTTTTTAAGTGTTAACGATCAACAAAGCATAAGGGATGCCGATTCAAGTTTCTCAAGATAAGTGAAGTCAAACTTGTTCTGAGTATAACTTTGAGGAATAAAGGGCTTAAGACTTGAGCTGAGTTTTAAAAGAAACTCACTAAATTACTTTCTTTTCGACATGTGTGTAGACACAATGAAATATACATATATATGTTATGTATGTATATATGTATAATATAACAAATTAACGCAGTAGGCACGCAGATTGTATTTTATCGAATCTGAACCTGACCACCGACCACCTCTACCATAAACTCGATGTAGTAAATAATAATATTTAACTTTCACTATTACTTCAACATTTCCACCACACAAAGTATGTTTAAATATCAATACCTTAAGTATAGCTAACAGTGTTCTACAGGTTTGTGATCGAACGTGCTATTCGTAAGGAAGTGAAGTGTTCAATAACATTTAGTTAAATACTTCCTTATTATAAAGACTGCATGCAATATTTGCATTGTGAAAGTGATCGTCCATTATGCAAACTCATACAAATAAAAGTTAATGTTGTTTTTTGAAGCGTAAAATATAAAAGCTTTATAAGTGTAAAATGTACGCTGCTAAGGGTTGTTTACTTCGAACATCAATTGTCCTGGGAATGGTGGCTGCCGTAGTTACTGTCCTCTATTTTACTCCTATACCAGGTACTTAAAAATAATTTATAAAGTTTTTTACACAAGAATTTCTCATTTTAAACTAAATTGGACATTTTTATGTTCCAAAACAGAATCCAATTAAGTCTTGTCTCAATGTTTACTTAGAGTAGACTAACTTCCACTTTTTTAAATCAAACCAATTATGAACTATTAAAAAAATTAAGAGAAGAGACGATTTTTTGTAAATATTTTTTCTCTCCAAAAAATGAGCCAGCGCCGAAAGTTTAAATCTTGTGCCCGTAGTATCTTTTTTTCAACTTTTAAGTTGAAAAAGTTAGAGCGAACTTATGATAATTAGGGTAAGATTGGATTGCTAAAGTATTAATGTAGCATTCTGATTCAGTTTCTGCGAAAATCAAAGGCTCTCTAAGACGAAGAAAAGATTCATCAGACCATGATGACCCTAGGACGATTAGTTCTGCATGATTGATCAGTAAAATTTCTTGCGTTAAGTTATTCAGGATTTCTCAAGTGCATGTTTATCTTAGCTTGTAATTAGTTAGTGCAACATACATTTGAAACTTTTCCTAAGTGATTTTTCACATATTTTCAAGTTCCTTCTTTCACGTTCGCTCAATACGATTCCATTTTAGTTTAACTTTGTTCTCGTTCACTTCTCGTCTCCGTTACCTTCTTGATTTAAATATTTTTATTAGTTTGAGAAACCTGATTGACACGCACTGATACGCACACTAAAATCACACACGTATGCTTTTACTGGAAAATAAACCAAACGAAACAATTTTACTCGACATTATCAATCATACGGTTTGAGAAATTTTTTATATTTTGTAGGTAATTCCATCCCAATACCCACAGTTTCAATTTATAGAGCGTGCAGACTGCAGAGAGATAAATTAGATAAACATTTCCGATCAACATGGTGTTCCAACGCAATGGCTGCACTTATTTTTAACTTTTTCTTCTTGTATTTTGAACGATTAAATTGTATCCAGTAACTTCAGCATAAAAAACCCGATTTTTAGTAAATGGAAATGAGCAACTTACGCAGTGGTGAATATTTTATTAACGGTACGTGAAAAATAAAATTACATTTAGTTACGCCAGCTGAAAGGGCGTCGCTTTTCTCGGCAGTTACAGTTTTTAGAAAAAATTATTTACATTTTTTTATTGTTATAAACATTCCAAATTATTTATTGATATTTTGTCATTTATTGTTGACTAAATCAATCGAAGCTGTTCCGTCACTGTCCTGTTCTCCTGCCAGAAGTTAATTTGACATCCATTGCTTCTTACGTTACTGCTATGTATGTATTTTCAAATTGGCAATAAATCAAGTGTGTTACAGAAAGAAAGCAAGTGATACCCATTATCTAATATACTGCTATGGTCCAATTTGCTTTACTGATAAAACATGTTGAATTTTAGTTAACGGTTTATTGCTATTTTTCGATGCCAAACTCTATTTTGATAGGTTAATGTTGTTAAAGATAAAATTAAATCTTAATTTTGAATTATCCAAATAAACAAATTTATTTTAATTAATTAAATAAAATTCAAAATATTTTTTCCTCAAGTTCTTTTTATTCTTTGAAACGCGTCTTTATAATAGAAATTTCTTATAAATTCTTTTTTTAGATTCTTAAATCTAAAAAGTTCATAGAGCCAAGTTCGCTAATTTCAAGGCTAAACCTAATTTTATCATATATTTTGATAACATTTATTTTGTATCAATTCAAAACAATTTTAACAAACAATCAAATTTGCTTCCCACATTAAAAAAATCATATCCTTGAACACTTCATCGAGAATTAACATTGTTTCCTGACCTTGAAGATGACAAAATCAAAATTAAATTCAAATAGAGGTAAATCTTGCTAATACTGGAAATTGGTTTTAGATTTGCTTGAACAAATAGCAAAGTGCTTTGTAGAAACGTTCAGTCCTCGTTATTTTAATTTTTTAAATTAAAAATTTCTATTTTGTGCGACCAAGAGCTACACTGCTCTAGAATAAACAATATTAATTAACATTGTTCCGCCACTGTCTCGTCATAATTTAGATGCCATTTTCTGTTCACTAACTTCCTAAATTGATTAATACTGTTCCACCATTGTTTTTGGGCATTGATGTCTAGATAGGTTTGGATAAATAATTCAATGAGCCAATAGGGCTGTTGCATGATTTTTGAAGTATTTTTTTATAACCTTTAGGTGCTGGTAAACAGCACTGCATGGATAAAAAGTTTAAGAGACCTTCAGTTTTCTTAAAAATTTTTTATAAAAAATGATTTTTTAAACTTTGTTTTTAGCGCGAATTACGTCACAAACTTTTTTTTTAACAACTGACAACACAGCAAATGCAGTTTGTGTTGATAATGTAACCTATAAATAGTTTGTGTCAAAATTGAAAAATGAATTTTAATAAAAGCACAGAAAACTCGAAAGAAACCATTTTTCTTATAATTACTTGTGACTACAGTTTGTATTAAAATAAATATATATTAATAAAAAATACAATTTAAATGGCAAACGTTACATTTTTTACAACTGTCAAATACAAATATTTAATTGGCAGGTCTTTGTGACGTTGTGAAATTTCCATAGAAACGTTCGGGATCATGCGTCTGACGTCAGAGGCGTAATCGGCTGACCGATTCATTTTTGAATTTCAAATTTGATTTTCTCAGCGCAAATCGCATTTCAAAAATTTTTATTTCGGTTATAATTTTCATTTGATATTATTTTCAAGAATTAATATGAGTTATCACTAAATTCAATACCATGCCACATCCCAATCGCAATAGAGGAGTTTCGTTAGTTTCAAATTTTAGAAGTAACATATAAATATAAATGTCCGATGAAAATGCAAGATATTGATGTAATTAGTTGATCTCAAAACCCTGGGTACAATTAAAAAAAATTTTGAATTTTAAAAAATATTTAATTTTCGCGCGTTGATTAACCAATCAAAATTAAACGCGGTTATGTGATGTTGTCTAAGTTGGTGGCTGTCAGATATGACACAAATTTTACATCGTAATTAAAATAGTGATTGTGTGGATTTATCGATTATTATCTTCACAAAATGAAAATACCGAGGGGTCAACCGCTAGAGGAAATCGTGTACAATTAACTTCACACTTCTCGTACTTCATCATAATTTTCTCCATACTTCTTCTTACTTCATATAATTCACCAGTAATTCACCGTACTTCAGCAATAATTCACGGTACTCCAGCTAATTCATCGATACTTCATTGTATTTCACGTACTTTATCGGTATATCAGAGACTTAGCGAGATTTCAAAATTTAAGCACTGGAGGGTGTTCCACACCCCCCAGACCCCCCGGATTGAGTAGTTTATTTTTTATAATAAGTAAACTGAAGATCTCCCATTGCAGAGGCACTGGAAGGTGTTTCACATCCCCCAGACCCCCGGATTGAGTATTTAATTTTTTATCACTAGTAAACTAAAGATCTCTGTTGCACAGATTTACCTCCTAGGGGAGTACGGAATTTATAATTATGCAGTTTATGATTAATTGTCAGATTATGAATTAAACACATTTATTTGGCCATAGCTAATTTTAAGAAACTTGGGATATGCTTAAATATTTAATTCACTTTTAATGAAAATAAATTATTTAAACCGGGGTGTCTGGAGAGGGAATCTTTGGTTTACTTTTGATAAAAATAAACTACTCAATCCGGGGGGTCTGGGGGGTGTGGAACACCCTCCAGCGCACAAATTTAGAAATGAAGAATATTGCAGAAGATGCAGAATTCCCACACCGAGTAGATTACTTTTTATCCGAAGTAAACTAAAGATCTCTTGTTGCAGAGGCACTGGAGGGTATTCCACACTCCACAGACCCCCCGGTTTAAATAATTTATTTTTATTAAAAGTGAATTAAATAATCTCTGAAATACCAATGAAGTACGTGAACTACTCAATCCGGGGGGTCTGGGGGGTGTGGAACACCCTCCAGTGCCCAAGTATTGAGAGATCTGCAGTTTACTTCTGATAAAAAATAAACGAATTAATCCGAAAGGTGGGGGGGTGAAACACCCTTCAGTACTCAAATATTACAATGCAGGCAAACATATTAAAGGTTTGAAAATTTAGTATAAACTCTCCACTACCGTTCAAGCAAATCAGCTAAAAAATTGCAAAATTAACTAAAGAAATCGAAGTTTAATTTAATTAATTGATTACTAGTAAACTAGCAACTACCAAAACTTTTAATTAGTAAAATAATGACCGCCAAAAGTCTATTCAACGTTTAAGATAAAAAAATGTTAAGAAAATCTACTGATGTAAGTTGATTTGCTATAAAATAATTATTATTGAATACACGTGTTATAGCTATAATACACATTAACCGTAGCGCATGTGCATAAGCTTGGTTCAATTTCATGTAATTCACCAAAAATTTACTAACTTTATGATACTTCACTTGTACTCATAGATAAGAGAGTATATAGCTTGTACTTCAATACACTTAACACGTATTTTACCTACTTTACACGTATTTCATGTATTTTACCAGTACTTCATGTACTTCACATGAGATGTCATGTACTTCATAAGATGTGTACAAAAAACTTTACCAGCGGTTAACCTCAGTACGCCACTGGCAATTAATTGACGGTATCGTTGATGAAATTGTGAAAATTGGTTCGCGAAGATTTAGTAAAGATATATAAATTTAAACAACTGCAGCGAGATAACAACGACAGTAGACACCTGTCTTTCTTGATAATTAATATCCTGCTAAAAATATCGATAAACAAGGTGTTTTTGAAGACCATAACCTCAAAATGTAGGAATGGCAACAAAACCGCCAACGAATCTGATGCATCCGGTGCAAATTATGCAGCCGAAACAGGAATCACAACCTCTGGGTCAACCCCAACAGATGCAACATACAGTCCCTTATAGCTTGACATATTACAATCAGCAATTGCCAGGAAACGCGCAAGTTAACCAGCCACAGTATGTTCCTGTGTACCAATACATTCCTGTGGGAAATTCCGATTTTCCGCTATTGCCGACACCTCGTGAAAGTGATTGGAAAACAGTTCAAAGTAAGAAACGTTTAAGAAGTCCCGATATGAATACTAGAAACTATAAACAAAAAAAGATGAATGATTATTGGCTGAGTTCAAATCCAACTCAAACAAAAAATAGATTCCTCCCACTGCCAGTAAACGATAACACTGAAAACAATGGAACAGAAACTAGTAACCAAAATGAACCGAAAAGTGAACCAACACCACCACCCATCTTTGTGGAAGGAGTAGAAGACATAAACCCACTAACCGATGAACTCAATAAGGTGGCTCAAGATGGTTACACGCTAAAATCCACTGGCAAGGATGTAGTAAAAATTATGTCAAGCACTGGTAAAAATTACACCGACATCGTCAAAGCATTGAAGGCAAAAAAAACTAACTTTCATACATACAAACCTAAACAGGACAGAAGTTTTCGAGTTGTTCTGAAGAATTTACATTCATCGACAAATATAGAAACAATCAAAAGCGAGCTCCTTGAACTGGGACACACTGTGGTTAGTATAAGTAATATTAAACAAAGAACTAGCAGGAACCACTGCCAATGTTTTACATTGACCTAAAATCAGAAAAAATAATGGAGAAATATATAACATAAATCGCTTCATGAACACGGTGGTACACTTTGAAGAACCACATGTGAAAAGAGAAATTGTACAGTGCAAAAATGCCAAAAGTTTGGGCATACCAAAATTTCTGTAACAGGCCACCACGATGTGTAAAATGTGCAGGTGAGCACCTAACAATCACATGCCAAAGAAAGACAAAAGATAATAATGTAATTTGTGTGAACTGCGGAGGGAAGCACCCAGCTAGTTATAGAGGATGCACAGTCCATAAACAACTTCAGCAACGAAAATTTCCTAAACCGCGCGAACGAAACGAGGTAGATACATCACCAAATGAGATAACTTCTCACAATGAGATTCGGCAGGCATATCCTATGCACAACAGGCTAGTCAAGCGATACCTTCGATACAACAAACACAAATCCCGTCAAACTCAAGTCAACCTACCTACCATGATCCTCCTCAGCTAACTCAGCAGACAAACGATATCAAAGAACTTAAAGACCTCATGAAAAAACTAATGGAACAGATGAGTACGATGCTGAATCTGCTTACTACCGTGGTCTCAAAAATGGCCTAATGGCCATAATACTTAAAATCGCAATTTGGAATGCCAACGGCCTGTGCCAGCATGCACAGGAACTACAAACATTTTTGAAAACACAAGATATGGACATAATGTTGATTTCTGAAACTCATTTTACGATGAAGAGTCACGTCAAATTACCAAACTTTACAATATACGACACCAAACACCCGGATGGGAAAGCACACGGTGGAGCAGCAGTCATCATTAAAAATAACATCAAACATTACGAGATTGAAAAATACCAATGTGATTATCTCCAAGCCGCCAGTGTGGTAGTTGAGAGTTGCGTTGGTCCCCTGGTGATTTCAGCAATTTACTGTCCGCCAAAACACAACATCAAACAAGAACAATATCACAAATTTTTTTAGCACATTGGGAAGTAAATTTATTACCGGTGGTGACTTCAATGCAAAGCATGTACATTGGGGCTCAAGGCACACAACCACAAAAGGAAGAGAACTGCTGGCTACATTGAGAAGCAATGGCATGGCGACTATATCTTCGGGAACACCTACACACTGGCCAAGTGACCAAACTAAAGTACCAGACATAATAGATTTCTATGTGACAAAAGGTATAAATATTAAACAATGTAAAGTAGAATCGTCATTAGACCTCTCCTCAGATCATACACCTGTAATATTAACGGTGCACACGCAAATAGTACACAAACAAAAGCAACCAACATTATTCAACAACAAGACCAATTGGGAATTGTTTAAAACAAGATTGGATGAAGAAATTGATTTGAATATTTCACTAAAGTCAAGGGAAGAATTAGAAAATGCAGTTGAACACTTGACTAAATCCATTCAAAGTGCAGCGTGGCAAGCTACACCGGATATAAATAAAACACTCATTAAGGATCCGTGCCCGATCATAATTAAACAAAAATTGCAGAAAAGCGTAAACTACGCAAGCAATGGCAAATCTCAAGAACGACCGAAAACAAAGCAAAGTTTAATAAAGCAGCCAAAAAACTTAAGACGCTTCTTTTAAATTCTAAAATCAATTTTTCAGGATTATCTTCATAGCTTATCAAATTCTAAGGCTAATGACTACTCCTTTGGAAAGCCACGAAAAACTTAAGCGCCCACAAGTTACAATACCACCTATTAAAGACGACAAAGGTAAATGGGCCAGAAGTGACAAAGAAAAAGGGCCGATATGTTTGCTAGACATCTTGCGAGTGTGTTTACACCTTCTCCTTCAACACTACTTACAGAAGATGATGAAATATACAGTTATCTGCATGCACCGTTCCAGATGGACCTGCCTATTAAGTATTTCAAAATAAAAGAGGTCAAACAGGTTATTCAGAGCGTTACCAAATCTAAAAAAGCACCTGGATATGATTTAATCACAGGTAAAGTAATAAATGAATTAACACCTAAAAGCCTAAAACTCCTTACATTCATTTACAATGCAATTTTGAGGCTTAAACACTTCCCAGACCAATGGAAGGTTGCGCAAATTATTCTTCTATTAAAACCAGGAAAAAAACCAGAACACCTGACCTCATATCGTCCAATAAGTCTACTTCCAGTCCTATCGAAGATCTTTGAGAAATTGTTTTTGATACGACTGAAGCTAATCCTAGTGGAAAAAGCTCTCATTCCAAACCACCAGTTTGGTTTTAGAAATGAGCATGGAACAATTGAACAGGTACACCGAATAGTTAAACGTATCAGCGATGATCTGGAGTGCAGGAGATTCTGCTCTGCGGCATTTTGGACATCAGTCAAGCGTTCGATAAAGTGTGGCACGAGGGCTTGTACTGCAAACTGAAAACAAATCTTCCATATCACTATTATGAAATACTGAAATCGTACTTAAATAATAGACATTTTTTGGTGAAACACGGAGAAGAGTACACTAATTTATTTCCAATTAAGTCAGGTGTCCCACAGGGCAGTGTACTGGGGCCGACCCTATATTTGTTGTATACAGCGGACCTACCAACCACTAAATCGACAACGGTGGCAACCTTTGCTGACGATACGGCCATTCTCGCGTCACACGTCGACCCTAAAGCTGCGTCAAAAAATCTACAAGACCACTTAAATAAAATACAAATCTGGTTAAAAATGGAAAATTAATGTTAACGAAACAAAGTCCTCACACGTCACGTTTACAATGAGGAGAGATAGCTGCCCACCAGTGACCATGAACGATTGCTACCTACCACAAACAGACAACGCAAAATATCTGGGCATTCACCTCGATAGAAGATTAACATGGCGTACACACATTTTTAACAAAAGAAAGCAGCTTGGGTTGAAGCTTGGACAGATGAACTGGTTGATTGGCAGGAATTCAGAGTTGTCAATGGAGAATAAACTCTTACTTTATAAGATCATCCTGAAACCCATATGGACATATGGGATACAGCTTTGGGGAACTGCGAGTGCATCAAATCTGAAATTCTCCAGAGATTCCAAAACAAAACACTGCGAATCATTGCCAACGCTCCGTGGTACGTACCAAATGACATAATTCATAATGATTTGTGTGTGAACTCAGTGCGCAACGAAATTGAAAACTCCTTTAACAAATACCGGAACAGAATCGAGTTTCATCCAAACGTACTGGCAAACAACCTCTTAAACCACTCGAATGAACTCAGAAGACTAAAGCGCTTTAAACCCCATGATTTATCTACGCGTTTTAACGGACAATTTTGATTTACTGAATATTTATTGTAAAACTTAATTACTTGTCATGTGAACCTAACGGAAAATTTTATAAAGAATATTTACTGAAATATTCTAACATGTCCTATTAATGCCAGCTAATTTACTTAATGTTTTTTTTTGTAAAACAGATTGTAAATATTCAAAGAAATAAAAAAAAAGAAAAAGCTGTTAACCCCTCGGAAAATACATAACGTACAAAAGCAAATAATTCCATTTACAAACATTTTACAAATTATCTGTGTTGGTTTTGAAAACCCCGCTTGTTTAGGGCTATTACGTCGTAACCCCAACTTTTTTGAATTTCAATAATATTTTTCTGGTTCTAAAAAGACCCAAAAAATCTAAAAAAAACTGATGTCTCAGTTTGACCTCTACTTTCAAATAATAAAGTAAAAAATGGTAAAACTCTTCCATTGCAGTATATTAAAAGTTTGTGAAAAGGGGGGGGGTCCCCTTAATACTTTTAATGATAATGTTGATAGCACATAATATTTTCGTTAAAATGTAAGACTTTTAATAAATCGGAGAGAATTTACTGATAAATTTAAGACAAAAGTTTTAAATGAATATGAACATGTAGAATAATCTTACATCGTCTACGTTTTTGTTCATTCACATGTTTCCTAATTGTATCACACCGTCATATTGTGACGTAATTAACTTGTGATTTAAGCAATTAATGGAATTAATAACTCCAGTAAGCATACAAAATGCAATTTTAGCTCTAGCGAAATAAGAACTTTATTTTTCTAGAACCACCGAGATAATCTTCCGTAAAAACCCTCTTCTTTAACAGTAGGTCCCCTAAATACATAATTATAAACATTTCAAACGCACGACACAGCTATAAGAGAAAAAACAATAATATGGCTATCTAGGGGTGATAATAAATAAATATTGATATCGTATTGACATTTTGTAGTTAAAAGAAAACTTTAATTTTTTTATGTGAACAAAGTCAAAAGTAAAAAGATCAACATCCATAATTTTCTGTATTCACTAAGTTTGCTTTGGATCATTTCTAATGTAAAAGTAAAAACATAATTCAAAATTTTAAATTTATTTCTATGAATTCAACGAGGAGGTAATATATTATTGGAGTATTTTTCATTTTATCTTTTATTATATCGCTCATCTCTTGTTCCCATGGAATAAAAGAAAATTTGTTTAAGTGATGAAATATGTCTTGGTTTATATAATATGTATGCTTTATTGAGCGGATTAGCGGATCTAATACAACGAGAAATGCATTACCGGAAATAAATTAATCAAAATGAATGACCGGCGCAGCTAGCGTGCTGACTTTTTAATTTCATGTTAAATCAAACCTCTTTTATATAAAATGTATATCTAGAGATTTGGATTTCCCAACTTCAGGGAAAACGGGAAAAATCCATAAATATAAATTCGGTATCCGGCATATGCATTGCATACTTAATACAGTTATTATTTGACGCAAATGCAAGCAAACATTTCAATTTTGCATTATTAAACTTGAACACCGCATAATTATACCGGGTGTTCATTTTAAAACTTTCAGCAATTAATATCTCAAAAACCAAAAGTCAGATGAAAAAATGTTTCGAACAAAAGTTGTATGATAGCACTATTTTGTTTTCTTAATTTATTGACCTTTAAGTCATTTGAAGGCACCTTAATTTTTTTAGCAGATTCATATTTTGCATGAAAAATAAACAACTTTTGTTGGAAAATTTTTTATCCCACATTAGGATTTTCGAGTAAGATGCGTTGAAACAAAATAAAAACATTTTAATAAACTGCAGCTGATTATATCGAAATTTATTTTTTAAAAGTTAGAAGGCTGTTATTGCTTTTGTTATTATTCAACTTGAATAATTTTAGGACAATGAAAACAAAACACTGTCAAAACAAATAAATTGACATTAGTTTCTTCAACTATTGTTAGTTTTGTGATTTTCAGTGAGTTTTATTTTTCCCGTTCGCTTTAGATCTGATAAAAGTTCGCAATTAGATCATTAAAATGGTTTATACTGTAGAAGAAAGAATCGAATTAATTTTCTTGTACGGAGCTCAAAATGAAAATGCTGCAAGAACTGCAGAATCTTATAACGCGAGACAACCTGGTAGAAATGTCTCTCATAGGTATGTTATAGACCTTGTTTCAAAATTTCGGGAAACAGGATCCGTCAAAATAAAACACGCAAGAATTCTACTAGAATATTGGATGACTTAGCTCAAATTGAAGTTATAGGCCATTATGCTTCAAATCCTAATAGTTCGGTGCGTGAAGTTTCTGCTATTAGTGGTCTATCAGTGGGCACTGTTCATAAGGCGCTAAAATTGCATAAATTTCACCCATATAAAATGCAGATTCATCAAACTTTGACCGAGGATGATCCAGACAGACGAGTGGAGTTTAGTGAAGAAATGCTTCAATTATTAACTACACATCCACATTTATTGAAATCGACTTGTTTTTCTGATGAGTCAACCTTTTTTAAATGGATTTGTCAATAAACACAACTGTCGATATTGGTGTGATGAAAATCCTCATGTGTTTACTGATGGACATACACAGTGGCCGCAGAAGGTAAACGTGTGGGCTGGTATACTTGGTGATACAATTATTGGACCATTATTTATTGATGGAAATTTAACAGGTAAAAAATATCTAGAAATGCTTGAAGATACAATCTATCCTTTAATAGTTGATGCGTTAGAAAGTCAAAGTGACGAAGAAGGACACCTGGAGCTCGATGAAACTGTTTTGCATTTTCAACAAGATGGCGCACCTCCTCACTATACTATTCCTGTTCGAAACTGGTTAGATGATAAATTTCCAGGGCAGTGGATCGGCAGACGAGGACCGATAGAATGGCCAGCTAGGTCCCCTGACTTAACTCCTCTTGATTTCTTTTATGGGGACATTTAAAATCTGTAATTTATGATACAATACCAGCTAATATTGAAGAGTTAAAATTTCGAATCACAGTGGCTTGCAAAAATATTACGAAAGAAACTTTTGAAAATGTTAGAAACGAGTTTCAACAAAGGCTGTATCATTGTTTAGCTGTAAATGGGGAACATTTTGAAAACTTGTTATGAAAACACTCGCTTACAAACATTTTCTACTGTTTAATACTAATAAATAGCCTTCTAAAACATGTAAATATTAAATTTTGATTAACAATGGTTAGTTGATAATAATGTTTATTTTGTTTCAACGCATCTTACTCGAAAATCTAATTTGGGATAAAAATTTTCCTACAAGTTGTTTATTCTTTATGCAAAATATGAATCTGCTAAAAAAATTAAGGTGCCATTTAAAAACCAAAGTTGACCTTCAAATGACCTTGAAAAGGTCAATAAATTAAGAAAACAATTATGCCATATTCTGTCCCTTCGCTATCATATCAACTTTCGTTCAAACATTTTTCATCTGACTTTTGGTTTTGAGATATTAATTGCTGGAAGTTTTAAATTAAACACCCGGTATATCGCTCATCCTTGATTTATGCAAATTTTAAAGCATGCGTTACTTTGTTTCAATTAATAATTAACATTTGAAATTTATAATTTTAAAAGGCATTACCATTTAGCCGACAAGTATCGAACCGGAGGAAACTTATTGCAACTTGTCTAAAAACCTCTAAAACCTTTAATATCTAACCTAACATCTAAATGAAATTTATTGTATGATTAAATTTTCAAACTAAATTAAGGTAAGAATTTGTTTGACGTAAATATCGGCATAGCTATACTTGCATATAAACCCGTTGTCAAAAATGCAAAATTTAATCAATTGGTTACTCGAAAATTTAAAACCAATTTGCAAATTAAATCCTAATGTTATACTCTATCTAATAAAACTTAAAAATTTTTTACCCGATTTGATTTTTTAATTTAATTTTTCTTTCAAACTTTTAATCTGGAAATTTTTATGCACTGTTTAAAAATAAAGTTAAATTCAACTATGCTTGCTATGCATTGTTCTCGCTAAATTTTAATGAAATTTTGAAAACTTGTTATGAAAAACCTAATAAATTCTCTTTTAATGATTTATTACAATTTATTTTAAAAATTTGTAATATATGAAAAATTTTCAAACAAAGATTAATTTCAAATGCATTTTGACAACCATCTTACGCGAAAACAAAGTGATAAAAAATTTTCAAAACATATGTTTTAATTCTTTTAGCAAAAATTCTCAAAATAACCATTCTCAATCCGTTACCTTAAATAAACTTGAATAAACTAATAACATTAGAATGTAAATTTGATTTACATTTTCGTATAATTTTTATTACACTTATTAAAAATTTTTATCTAAATTTTGGTTTTGAATACTACGGTACATCGCTGTTTGACAGATATTAAATACCATCGGTATAGCTATCTATTATACCGCAAATTAAAACGTCATGCATTTAATAAATTCGCAAAATCATTTGAAATTTATAATTTTAAAAAATTCATTTAGCGATATGCCCTTTCACAATACTTATTGCTAAATCTAAACTAACCAAACCTAATTTTAAACTACTAAAATGTAAATTTATTAATCAAAATTATTTATTACGATTTAACCCCAAAAAATTAAAATTACATCATTGTTTGCTTTTCAGATAGCTTATATTGTGGATAAAATTGTTTCTGCACTAATAAATAAAATGTTAAACTTTTTTGTTGCTACACTTGTTTAACACTTTCAGGTTATGAAATTTTATTAAATACTTGTTTTCCTGATTGACAGTAGAAAGATAATTAAACAGTTTTATTAACAATGATTAATTTTATAATTATATTCTTTCAATAATTTTTATCTTAAATTAAAAAGTCTCTACTCTTAATCAAACAAAATGCTTAAATTTCAAGTTGCTCACTTTTCAACAATTAGCTTTAAATTTGTTCTTAATTTTAAATTTTGTTTCGTTTTCACAACACTTGATTTTAAAATTAATTATTTACACTTCTCCTTTTTAAATTCGTTGCTTAATCAGTGGCCACAGTTTACTAAGTTAGTATTAAGTTAAATTAAAATTAAAGAATTTCTTGTGGTCAAAATCCTTTCAAACAATGTTTGACCAAAGATTTTCGCCTATTTTCATAATTTTGAAGTGGTTTTTGGGGATATTGGACAGAAGTTAGTAAAACACTTTGTTAGTCAAACGGCGTTTCGCTCCAATTTTTTTTGTAAGTTTTTTCAAGACCAATTAAGACTGATTAACTGATTAACATGAAAAAAATTGATTACAGTGTTTTACTAATCCCTGTTCAATATCCCGAAAAACTACTCCAAACTTACAAAACAATCTCATTTCAAAATTTCTGAATTTCCGCTGTAATTTTAAAATTCTATAACAAAAACATTATTTTTAATTTGGTCAAAAACTGCAAATACATTAATCAGTGCAGCTTATCTGATGGGTTTTAAGAAAACGATCAGAAATATCAACAACTTTCCAAACCAAAAAGATCCAGACTAAATTTTTCTATCTGTCTGTAATTCAAATATGACGAATTCAATATTATTTCTCTAACTGCGGTCTTTAGGCGGCACAACTTTGACTAACAAGGGGAGACCGGCAACTTCCCCTCACTGAATTGATTCATTTTCATTGTGCGTGTAGGTCTTGTATTGGACTTCAACAGGTGTAAGTATAAGGGCACGTTTCTTTGGCAATTTTGAGAAAATTAAATTTGAATAATTATATATTACTGATAAACTGCGTAAGATTGCAAGAAAATAAAAACATATGCGAAGGGTACTGGGATCCCATCCAGCTCCTGACAATTTTTTTTAATTTATTTTATTATTAATTCCCCCCAGTATAATATGTCATTGTTCTCAAGAAAACCAAAACTCTATAATAAACCCTACTCATAATCTGTAAGTATTGAATGATTTACCTTTCAGCAGTGAGGCACTGGAGGGTGTTCCACACCCCCCAGACCCACGGTTTGTGCAGTTTATTTTTTATTAGTAATAAATTGAAGACATCAGCATAACCGATTTAGAAACAATTTTTAGAAAAACTAATTAATCCTAACTTTAATAAGTCACACTCAAGTAACTAATATTCCAATTAGCCCAAATTATAAACCAAAGTTGTCGAGACCGAGGGGTCTGGGGGTGTGAGCACCCCAAGTAACTCAAACTATGATAGATAAATTTGCAAACTTATGGTTATCAGTATTAAGCGATAATGGAAAAAGCTTTTAGCACAAAAATATAAAGTGAACAAGAATCGGGGGAAGATTATTAATTCTCCCCAGTATAATACGTCATCGTTCTCAAGAAAACCAAAGCACTATAATAAACCCTACTCATAATCTGTAAACAATGAATGTTTTACCTTTTAGCAGTGAGAGCACTGGAGGGTGTTCCACACCCCAGCCCCCCGGGTTTTTGTGCAGTTTATTTTTATTAGTCTTCTTCAGGTGCCTATCCGTTACCGGATATTAGCGATCATAAACTTGGCCGAAGCCAAGATGACTTTTCTTGGGAGTGTAATTCATGGGTGATTTCGTTGCCTTCCCCATAGTCCACAGATCGATATGGGACTTTTGATCACAGCAGTGTATCTAGCGCCAGCAGGTTCGAACCGCGACTTACCGCTTCGCAGTCGATCCGTGCATGCTTGCGCTATACTGCTGGTCTTCAGCATATATTGGTCTTTTTATTAGTAATTAATTGAAAGAGACGGTCTTGGCCTAGTAGTTAGAGCGATCAACTACTGATGCAAAGGCACGGTTCGATCGGGAGGAGTCTAGAAAGGAGAAATTTTTTTCTGACTTTCTATTATCTATGACCGTCTCCCGTGCTTCGGAGGGCACGTAAAGCCGGCGGTCCCCTGAGTTGATGACTGCCAGCATCAACAATGAAAATGGTTACAGGCACATTCCCGAACCCGGCCTTGGCAACCGTGGGGCTTTGCAATCCTTTCTCTTAGACAAGAGTCTCCAGTCCTGTAAGGACTGAAAAGCTGAAAGATGATGAATTAATTGAAAACGTCAGTATAACTGATTTAGACACAATTTTATAAAAACTAGTTAATCCTAACTTTAACAAGTCACACTCAAGTAACTAATATTGCAATTAGACCAAGTTATAAACCAAAGTTGTCCAGACCGGGGGTCTGGGGTGTGGAGCACCCCAGGTACACTCAAACTGTGATAGATAAATTTGCAAACTTATGGTTATCAGTATTAAGCGATAATGGAGACATCTCTTAGCACAAATAATATAAAGCGATAAACAAGAATCAGGGGGAAGATTATTAATTGTCCCCAGTATAATACGTCTTTCGTTCTCAAGAAAACCAAAGCGCTATAATAAACCCTACTCATAATCTGTAAACATTGAATGTTTTACCTTTCAGCAGTGAGGACCCCCAGACCCCGGTTTGTGCAGTTTATTTTTATTAGTAATAAATTGAAGACATCAGCATAACCGATCTAGAAAAATTTCTAGAAATACAAAATTAATCTAACTTTAACAAGTCACACTGAAGTAGCTAATATTTCAATTAGCCCAAATTATAAACCAAAGTTGTGAAAACCGGGGATCTGGGGTGTGGAACACCCTTCAGTGCCTCACTGCTGAAAGGTAAAACATTCAATGTTTACAGATTATGAGCAGGAGTTATTATATCGCTTTGGTTTTCTTGAGAACGGTGACTTAAATTGTACTGGGAGGAATTAATAATCAAATAAATAAAAGGAAAATTGGCAGGAGCTGGATGCGATCCCAGTACCCTTTGCATATGTTTTTGGTTTTTTTGCAATCTTACGAAATTCCATTAACAACTTACCAAAATTATGTTGATTTTTATGCAGTTCATCAGTAATATAATAATTATTCAAATTCAATTTTCTCAAAATTAGCAAAGAAGCGTCGCCTTAGACTTGCAGCTGTTGAAGTCCAATACAAGACCTACACGCACAATGAAAATGAATCAATTCAGTGAGGGGAAGTTGCCGGTCTCCCTTGTAAGTAATAGCAAGTGATACGAAATGTCGTTATATTTGATCACATACAAACTTGAGGTTGGTTAGCAACATTTAGATGAATTGGCGATAAGCCCAGACTAAAAAAGAAGAAGTGAAAAAGTGCTAATGACAATTACATGTTATGAGAGCTATAGGTGAACCGTAAATTACGTGGTGTATAAGTATGAAAGAGAAAGTTGCGATTAACGAAAATTGCAATAACGAAAAGAAGAGTATGGTAGAAAAACAAAAAAGAAAGATTTAAGTGAAACTTTGCAAATAATTTTTTCACCGATACTTGATTAATGATACTTTCCTCCATAATTTAATGCATTGCTTTCTTTTTACGGTGATTTGTACTTTGAAAAAAGTTGGTTATGGGCTCATAAATGCACTTAAAATAACAATGTCTGAAACAACATCACTGCATTTTTTTGCGTGGTTAACATTTTACGTTCCTATTGTATTGACCCTGGGCCATATTTTTAATATGTGTTTATTTAAATTTACCTTTGTTATTAATGTCAATATCATTTCCTACTTTCTCCGACTCAAATAAAAAAATTATATGTTTTTTTATTGTGGTGTTTGTTTATATTTACCACGCTAATTTGTTTACTTTTTATTTTGTTTTACCATTTCAACATATGGTATATGCTAAGTATATTATTATAGAAAATAGAAAAATACTCAACAGGAAGGTGAAGCTATGACATTAGTTTTATTTACGTGATAATCATCGATAAATGAAAAACAATACAAAATCAATCGGATAATAGCATATGGTGACGTATTTGTATTATAACCTTATGGTTAATAAAAAAACATAAAACTTTCTCCTTTCTTTTGCCGGTAACGATCAAAACGATACTTGCTATACGTCGTAAAAATTAGTACCTACTTTCATTATTTCTACATACACATCACTTTCACGCTACATACCTGACTTTTTAATTTTTCCATTCGTAGTTAGCCGTCCCGCCTAAAAAACTCAACTAAACGGACCAATTTAATTTTTATAACACAAAATGTGTATATAACTGTTACCCATTAAGTTTTTCTTAAAATTGCAGATCAACGATTTCTAAATTGCAGCCGACCTTGTCACGAATACGATTGGCCCATGATATGTCGAGTAAAGCTTACGTTGGGAAATGACGATTCGATAATTGAGTAAGTAAACGTCTCGATTATTGTTTATAATTGCTAATTGAAAAAAAAATTTCAAGTTCGATTTGTGAAAATTGCACAACAAGAGGAGAAAAGCGAATCGTTCTTCCGAATAACCGTCAACTGATACAATCGTCCATCCAGGTTTGCCAAAACGACATCCTCGTTGTTGACGTAATTAACAAAAAGGCAGGTCAGAGCGTAACAATTCACTGGAGAGGCCAACCTCAAAATGAAGCACCAACGATGGACGGTGTTCCTATGGTAACACAATGTCCAATTTCAAGTTACACTACGTTTCAGTATAAATTTAGAGCTTCGTCTCCAGGTACACATTTGTGGCATGCTCATGCAGGATCTGAAATTGATGACGGCATTTTTGGTGCGTTAATTGTGCGTCAGCCTCAAAAGGTAGACGTTAATAGAAAATTGTACGAAATTGACGACGAGCATCACGTGATATTAGTTTCAAAATCTTCGACGAGCAAACAAGGTCCTGCATCCTTGCTAATTAACGGAATAAGAGATTCCGATCAAAACGAATTTAAAGTAACGAGAGGAAACAGGTACAGATTTAGAGCGGCGTACTTAGATGGCCCCAACGCTTGTCCAATTACTTTAACTTTAGAAAACCATTTATTAAAAGTAATCGCTCTTGATGGAAATCCAATAACGTCTTACGAAGTTGGTTCGATTACTTTAACAAAAGGTGAACGTGTCGATTTTATTCTGAAGGCAAATCAGGCCCAAGACAAACACATTTTAAAGGTTGTTTCGAAGTGTAAGGAAGGCGAACTGGAAGGTCGAGCCGTTGTTGTTTATGACACCGTCGTTTCCGCCGAAAGAAAATTAGCAGGAAGCGAGAAAAAAGTTGACTTAGGGGTTTTTAGCGGTAACGCACGGAAATTTGATACAAGCTTTTGTGAGAGCAAACTGGGATATGTATGCATTTCCGACGTACACTCCCTCACAAAAATACCCAAAGAATTAGCAACAGATGTCGTTGATAAGCGAATATATTTTGAATTCGGTTTCGGTAAGTAACTTTCCCCCCAAACAAAAAATTACTAATTTTCCAACTCTTAGGTGAAAGTAAAATTTAAATAGACAAATAAATTATAATCAATAAGTGCGTTGGAAAATGCGTTTTATATAATTTTGCTTATTCTCTTGAGAGTTTAGAAAGTAAAAGTTGTTACGTGTTTGAATCAAATTAAATAACTGTTAAATTTTTTGTATCAAACAATTATTTGATAATCAATCACGTAATGTTTGTAAATTGGATTAGAAAACTTTAAGTGTAAATTTCAATTATTATTATTACAGATTGGAACGGAGTGAAATCCGGAAGGAAAGTATACAAGATGAACAATATTTCTTTTACTTATCCGTCTTCGCCTTTACTCACACAACGAGAAAATGTGAATCAGATTAATATTTGTGATGCCTGAATAAACCAAAGCAATGCGAAAACTTAAATATTTGCGAATGCGTTCATCTGGAACAAATTCCAATAGATGCAAGTGTTGAACTTGTTCTTGTCGATCAAGGTATTTCCTTCAGTTTCCACAATTTGATTAAAATAACTCTAAATTGGTTTTTAGGTGGCGATTACGAAGAAACAGTGTTCCATTTACACGGTTACAAATTTTATCTGGTAGGGCATAAAAAGTTCGAGACAGCCAAAAGTTTGGACGAAATCAAACAGCTCGATAATGATAACAAATTAATGAAACGAAATTACGCTAGTCCGGTTTTAAAGGATACGATTCGAGTTCCAAAATTTGGAGTCGTAGCTTTAAGATTTATTGCCAGTAATCCAGGTAAGGATTTGAAACCTCCAATTTCGAAAGTTTTAGGTTAAAACTTATTTTTAAGGATATTGGATGCTTCGAGACGAGCACTCCAACGGCTGGTCAAGAGGTTTGGACGTCGTTCTTCAAGTTGGTGAAGACTGTGATATGGTGACAAAACCCTCCGATTTTCCTACTTGCGGTAGTTGGGTGGGGCCTGAATTCTTCTTAATTTAAAAAAATTATTTTATATCTTGCTATCATTTTCATTATCATCTCCTTTCATCTTGAAAAATTTAAACATACCAAAAAATGGATGTTTGTTCAACCTAATTCGTTATAATGCCGCTATTGCTTCTGCATTATCATATCCATGTGGTAGCACAGATGTACAGAACATTTTTGTGATAATTTAGTATTAGTTAAAAGTGACATCAATTTTGATTAAAGCTAAACCATAATGTACTTTTTTTTATGTGATTATTGTTATATTTGTTGTTATTTTTAATAAACAAACTCGAAAGTAGAAATAGTAACTTAACCAAATTCTACATTGCTGGTCGATTACTCGCCGATGAGGTGTGATGTTTAAATAACCAACATTTTTTATGTCCAAACTTTATTTACAACCTAAAAAAAATATTATTTAAAGTTAAAACAGCAAAAAAAGCAAATATACTCAATCATCCCGTTGTCTTATTGGGATAGGCCCCATACTAAATCCCCACTGGTCTCCTTGGCAAGATTTTGCAGTAGTAAGTAAGTTACCAGCGTTGGTCATACCAACTGTGGATCCAAAAAGATCTTCGGTGAAATTCTAACCGACGCTTTTGGAATGTCATTTACTCCCATTATAGTTTCTGTATTTTTCCCCCAGTGTCCATCGACCAAGATGCTCAAATCGATATCTATCAACTCTGATCACATGATCAATTCTGATGATATGATAGTTCCACTCATCTGAGCTTGGTTACTTTACCTAACATTTATCTGAAAAATAATTCAAAATGAAGAAATCGAGCATTGATCAAAACAAAACTAGAAAGTATAGGTCAATTTGAAACAATTATAGGTCGTGCAATGTATCAACATTAAAATTGACAAAGGAAATTTATTAAGTTAAATCTATTTTTAGAATATATTTTTAATTTGAACTAAAATTTAAATTTACCTATTTATTACATCGATTACGATTAGCTACTTTTTAACTTAAGTACTTAAAATTTATTGGATTATTAGAGTTTAATAATTCCCGAGAGCAAAAGAATGTGGATTATCAGGATACTTAACGCTTCCTAACTTCGGAGCAAGCGCTTGTGGAATTAAGCAAGTTTCACAAAGATACATGAAGAATCTTCCTTATCAATAAAAAAAGTCTAGGACATCACACCACCGCCGTTTCGTCGTCGTCATTTTCACACCAATTGAAATCCATGTTAAACTGTAGGTTCCCTATGAAAAATAAGAGAGAATATATTGCAATTTTTGAGAAACAATATTGCACGTAAGTATTTTATCCTCAATTAAGGTTATTCTGTCTATTTAATTTAAACTTTCAAATTTAATTTAAATTTTGTTTAATAAAATGGAACGTGCACGACTATCATTAGCATTACACTTTCCTCCAATGCTAATCTAGCTTTTATAAATCACGAATTCAAGATTATAAATATACTATTTATTTTCTATATTATGATACTTTACTGGAGACTCCAAGTAGTGAAACTTGTAAATTGGTATATCACTCCTGCATTCAATGATTCACTTCAGAAGCTTGCAAAAAATATCTACCGACTATAACAACCTATGCAACCTAAAGCACACAAATGTTGATGAGTTTCATGTAAAAGAAATTTATTTTACAATACAGTAATATTGTATTGTACAGTAATACAATAAAAAACATATTTTTTAAGAAAAGTCTGCTTACTTAAAGTTTTTATTTTGATTGTTTGGATTTTACTGTAATTGGTACTTATGTGTCTGCATCTGAATCTGCAAAAATACATTTTGTAAAAAGGAAATAAAATTATTTTATTTACAAATTATTTCTAGAACGATAACTATAGAATTTAATTACATGCATATGTGTATCTCTTTGCCTATCTGAGGAAAATCATATGAAAAAGATGACACTGGAGGCTTTAAAATGTGCCAGATATTAAAAAATACTTAACAATGTTTTGTGTTCTTCGCGATAAAATTCATTGTATGGAATGATTTCAGAGCTTACTTAATCTTCTCAAACTACCAATTGTTCCAGGGAGCAGATATGCAGCTCCTCAAAGAAAATATAGATCTGATCACTGGTTCGGAAGCGAGAAGTATGAGCCATCAGTCTCCGCATTAGTGGCGTTAGCCTGATTGTGAACAAGGTAAACAGAGCGTTGCCAAGGTGGCAAGAGCCGGAGGGATCTCAATCCTCCGATTCCTCGAGCCAACCTCTCGGGGTACGCATATTTCATACTAAGAATGGGTTTACATTATATGTTTTCCCTATATGTAAAATATGTGTACAAGTAAAATCAAATATGAGTTTTAAAATCACATGATCTAAATTTTGGTTTTTACAAATTATTTCGTTATGAGTATTCGTAGATGTTAAAAATGACAAATGACAATTAGAATCTGACAGTTTTCGCAACCATAACCTACAAAGTTTATCAAGTTTACTCAACTCAATCAATGAAAACGAACGATAATGAGCTATGTTTGTCTGTAAATAGATTGTGTGTGTATAGATCTATATCTATATACTCTTTGGTTTTTACAAATTGATCACTACCTCACGTTTACACATTAGTGTTTAGTAATATTTGCTAATATTTCTGTAAACACTAAAATTATGTTGGTACTTGTTCTCTCAAAAATTATACGCTGTTCTGTTTCGTATGTTGACCTAGTATGTTTTCTTATGTATTCTGCTACGTTTTTGCTTATGAGTGATTGGCTGTGAATAATCATGTGTGAATAATGTAAAATTGACCCCCCGGTCTCTACAACTTTGGCTTATTGAGATATTAGTTACTTGAGTGTGACTTGTTAAAGTTAGGATTAATTAGTATTTCTAGAGATTTTTTCTAGATCGGTTATGCTGATGTCTTCAATTTATTACTAATAAAAAAACTGTACAAACCGGGGGGTCTGGGGGGTGTGGAACACCCTCCAGTGCCTCACTGCTGAAAGGTAAAACATTCAATGTTTACAGATTATGAGTAAAGTTTATTATAACGCTTTGGTTTTGTTGAAAACGATGACATATTATTCTTTGGGGGGAATTCATAATCCCCTCCCCCATCTTGGTCATGATTTATATTTTTTTTCTAAAACTTTCACCATTTCGTTTAATCTGATTAACCTAAGTTTGCAAATTTATCTATCACAGTTTATGTACCTGGGGATGCTGGAACCCCAACCCCGTCATGGAAACTTGGTTTATAATTTGGGCTATTGAATATTAGTTACTTGAGTGTGACTTGTTAAAGTTAGGATTAATTAGTATTTCTAGAGATTTTTCTAGATCGGTTATGCTGATGTCTTCAATTTATTACTAAAAAAATAAACTGCACAAACCGGGGGTCTGGGGTGTGGAACACCCTCCAGTGCCTCACTGTTGAAAGGTAAAAGATTCAATGTTTACAGATTATGAGTAGGATTTGTTATAGCGCTTTGGTTTTTTAAGAACGATGACTTTAAATTTTATACTAAAATTAAATAATCAAAATCTCGATTCTTGGTTCACTGATATCTTTTGTGCTAAAAACTTTATTTTTATTTAAAAGCTTATAAGCTTTAAAAGCTTATTTCGGATTTTATGAAGACCGGGATTTTGAGGGTGGAAGTTAGCCTCATTTTGAAAAATAAAAATAAAAGTTGTGCCGAGTTGTGCTCGATTTGTGCTGCCTTGTGCCGTAAATAAAAAATTGAATTTTGAAAAATAAAATTTTATGGCCAAAATATACTTATCGTAGGAAGTTGGCCTGGTCATTTAGTAATTTTACCATTGTCATCAGCGAGGTCATTGCATCGATGTACATTATACCGTGCCATTTTAAAAATAAAAAACTAAAGTTGTACAGAGTTATGCTCGATTTGTGCTGCTTTCTGCTGTAAATAAAAAATTGAATTTTGAAAAATAAAATTTTATGACCAAAAATGTATATTATCGAAATGGATATCGACACTTATTATATTTTATTTTAATAATTTTTTTATTTTAAAAATGTAGGCTGCGTTAGCTGGATCAAAAACTATGCATGAAATATGACTCGACTTATGATGTTGAACGAAAATGTATTTTATCGATGGATTATTTTCAAAATTTTGTTTTTATTTTGGGTTACTCTGTTGTAAATTTTTTAACCAATAGAACGGCAGTAATTTTTATATTTTAAATTTTGGAAATTTTAAGCATGTTTTTATCATATCCTTCTACACCTGCAATTGAAATACAAGCAAATGTCGTTAAATTGTAGGTTTAAAAATGTCTGTTTGCTCCGAGGAACACACGTCAAATTTTGTTTTTATTTTTGGGTGACTCTGTTGTAAATATTTTTAACTAATAGCACGCAGTAATTTTGTTTTTAAATATTTTGAAATTTTTATGCATGTTTTTATTATGTCCTGCAGTTTCGATTGAAATACACGCAAATGTGGTTGAATAAAAATTTGTTTTTAAAATGAATTAGCTTGCAAGGATATTAATGTACTAAAGACATCTTTGTAAAGAAAGTATATAAGTGTATATCAACTTAATTTTATAACTGGACCGTTATATAATCCAAAAAGTATAGTTTAAAAAGTATAAAAATATAGAAAGTATAGTACAATCAAAAGTTTAATTAGGTAAAGATATTTAACCCTCCAGCGGACGGGTGAGGCCTGTCAGTCCACGCAACATACAAATATCGCTATAACTTAAAAAAAATTCGTTGCGACCTTTTCTATACCTTTCAGAAATGTAAAAAGACATATTTTAATCAAATTTTACAATATATTTGGGGCATCATTATATAGAACAAAACTTAAATGCTTCGCTCGTGTAACTTTATGTTAAAAACTAAAAAATTGACTTTTTCATTTATTAGTGGTATTTTTGAAACATATTTTCGGAACAAAGTATTTCTACACTAATTTGAGTATTTCTGGCCATTAGGCACTAGAAATAGTACTAAAATAACTCAAAATACTTCACAATTTTTACTTATTATTTTGTATAAACAAATGTCGTAAATTTTAGATTTATGACCAAGGAATGACATTTTGTACGAACTTTTCTCAAATGAAGCGGTCCACTTTGCTGTATAATTTTTAAATATTTTCAAAATTTTGAACTATAATTTAATACGTTTTCGTTGATCGTAAATAGTAATAATGACAATTTACCACATTATATCATCCAATGTGTTTGCATCGTTTTAGTCAATGGACTAATCAAAAGCTATCTGATATTCTTTCAGCGAATATTATGCTGGGTGCACTCTTGCCATCGCCGTGGCAACAAGAAAAATAAAAGCAGTCGACTAAATAATATCTATAAAAATATCTTAGCAACACTTACCTATGTTTGTTGATTTTAATTTAAATTAATTTTATTTAAATTAAAATTATTGTTCGATAAATTGTCAAAATAAATATCACTCGTGATCATGATTTTGCTCGGTAATTTTGCCGAATGACCACTCCTGCTTGTTGCTGCTAGAAAATAAGCCCTCGTGCTGCGCACTCGTGCTTCTTTTCATCGCAACAAGCAGTCTTGATCGATTCGGCAAAATTGCCGGCAATATCATGATCACTAGATATTACTGTTGACAATAATATGTCTCAAAACTAAATTCACTGAAATTGAAATGTTTATATAATATAAGTGGTATATTTTATTTGAAAAAAAATTTTTATGGTTTCTAAAAATTTAAAAATCTTGGCCATAAAAATTTTATTTTTCAAAATACAATTTTTTTATTTACAGCACAAAGCAGCACAAATCAAGCACAACTCAGCACAACTTTTATTCTTTTATTGTTTAAATGGCACAGAATAATATACATTGATGCAATTGGCTTACTGATGAAATGGTAAAATTACCAAATGACCGGGCTAACTTCCATCGATAAATACATTTTGGCCATAAAATTTTATTTTCAAAATACAATTTTTTTATTTACAGCACAAAGCAGCAGGGAGAACAAACAAAAAGTTGCTGTACTTCATTATCCTTTGGCGAGAGAACTAAATTTCGTGACATTTCCAAAAAGCGATTTGAATTGTGGAAGTCGTTAGAAGTGTCAGTCCAAGTTGACGACGATGGCACTTAAAGTGTATTCTTAGTGTTAATTTCTTTTCATCTGATTGATTTTAACAATAAAAGTATTGTCCATCTTTTATATAATTCACAGTAATAAAAATATATTCTATTGAGCAAAACTCTCATTTTTCTTTAGTATAATACTAAGTTAATACGTCTTAACTGATTTTGTCGCCTGATAATAATTCGGTAGCAGATGTATCACCGGGCAGTTCGTTGCAAAGCTCGGGGGCCCATGACAGAACCTGGGCTTTTAAATTTTCGTAAAGCGATGCCCGAATTCCAAAAATTCTAATCCGGGTTTATAATTTAGGTTTCTAAATTAGGTTTGTGTTATTGTCTGCTATTACTGTTGTTTAAGGAGTTAGTGGCACTCAGTAATTTGAAAAATTTGAATTTTCAATTTTGCCATTTTCTAGAAGTAGTATATTTTCAAAATATTTCCTGAAAGTATTAAGTTAATTTTCTTAAAAGAAACAGGAGTTAATTAACAAAAAAAAATTAGAAATTGAAACTCGAAAAACGTTTTTCTCGAAACAGCATTTTTTAAATCGGTGAACAGGATTGCTACAAAACGGCTCAGTATATAGCTTTAAAATTGTAAACACTCTTTGAACACTTTCTAATTGAAGGATTTTTCATTTTCTTGTATAATTTTTCATACTTATAGTTTTATAGCTGGATACCCGTGCTTTCTCATTATAAAGGTGGAACTCTGCCTTTGTCTGAATGATTGAATAGCTGGATACTTGGCTTCGCCTGGGGTTTCCTATAATTAAAATACTTTGCCTTTGTGTGAAGTATTTAGATTTTCCAGTATCCTGCTTCGCTTAAGGTTTTCTTCTTGACGAAATCTTGCTTCCCGTTGCTAGAGCGTTTCAGAATGATTTTAGTGTTCCCGTTGTCGAGTGTTTTAGAACGGTTTATATTGTACTCTACAATTTCTCTACAGCTTTTCTTCTCCAGTATTTTAAATCACTTATAATAGTGTAGGTACTGAATGTGAATATACCAACGTAAAATTACCATATATCAATTACAGGTATTGGCGATGGGAATCTCGTTAATCCATTCATGCTCGTCCGCAATTTATCACTTTTTTTTAAATTAAGCTTTTCGGTCCCGGTTTTAGCGGAAAACCTCTTTAGGGTCCTAGAGAGTAACTGTGCAAAATTTGGTTGGGATCGGTCGAACGGTCTAGGAGTCTATAAGGAA
Organism: Lycocerus yunnanus; assembly: GCA_036346125.1. NCBI lineage: Eukaryota > Metazoa > Arthropoda > Insecta > Coleoptera > Cantharidae > Lycocerus > Lycocerus yunnanus. The sequence continues at coordinate 2,312,381 of JARFIX010000032.1, read as the reverse complement.
CAAACACACACACAAACACACAAACATACATCCATTTTATATATATTGTCATGTTATCAACTTAAAAACTAAGATAAATAACCTTAATAAAGAAAATTGCATCTTCCGGTTAAAACCCGCAGCTTAGATAGATAAAATTGTAACCTCGGATGGAACTTTTTGTGTAACGGGTTGGTAATATTTGGCATGTAGCATTTATAGAAGGTTCATGGCATACCATTAGAGCCATTTTAATACAAAATTTCATTTCATAAGCTGGCGAGAGCAGTTAGCATTCTAAAAATTAAATTTTATCCTACGGGTATCACAGATCAAAGTTGGAATTGTTTTGCATATCCAATAGCAGCGTCCGCATTTCTTGGCACTATTGTAAGTGAATCCAAAAGATTCAAATAAGGCTAAAATGAGCAAAAGAAAATTTCATCCTTCGGAAAATCTAAAAAAGAGAGATTTAGATAACATAAAAAATTGTAATTGAATCATAAGGCATACCAAAAGATGCGTATTAATTTGTAGAACGGTTTGCTATCCAAGTGAGGATGGTAGATGCAAAATTGAATCTTCTACATTGAAAAATGTGAAATTGTAACCTGCAAATATGTCAGATTTTTAGTTTTAGTAATAGAATTGTTAATAGAATAAGGATTTGAGTGAGATTAGTATTGAGGGATGAGGAATTAAAAACTAAGTGTTACGCAAGTGGTTAGGATAAACAAAGTGTGTGAAAATTAACATAAAGTGTAAAGAAAGAATTCGTACTTTGACGGACGATTATAGGACGACCGGTGTAATTAGAATTTTTCTAACAATTTTGTGCGGGACGGCTTTGAAGACTTTAATTTTCGTGAAAGTTTCAAGGACATCCGTTTGATAAGAATTCCCAGCCAATCGGAATCGAGTTTTTTTGGAAAAACCCACAATAAAAAGTTGGAATTCCCAATTTTATATGCTTCGCGATGCGAAAAATACGTTCAGTCGACCCATTTCACTAGCCGAGTGAACATGTGAAAATTTCGTTCCTGAAAAATTTATAAAATGAACGATAACCTATAAAATAATTTTGTCGACATGCAATGTACAACTATTAGTGACGTCATGGATATTTAATGTAATAAAAAGTGAATTTCAAGAAAATACAACGAAGAAAAAGTTAATAAATAAAAATTTCGTATTTACCTGTGAAAATGTTGATGACGATTGACAACAAGCCTACATTTTTGGCGCCACTGGATATCGAAGAGGGATTGATGACCTACTTTAACAGCTGTTTGTGAAACACGGGTTAGTCGTCTTTAATTTAAAACTCGTATCATAAACGATTTTTGCACCACTTTTAGTTTAATTTAGCTTTAAGTAATTTAATTTCAAATGATCACTTGCATATTAGTTTAAGTCACAGAATACACTGTTCAAGCATCCACACCTACAGTATAATGCACCAACAAAAAGTAAACTCATTGTAACTTTGGCTATGTTGGTGACACCTATAGTCATTTGTAAAAATTTAATACAAGGTTTAATACAAAATGTCAAGATTAGCGGCAGTTTATTTAAAGATTACAAAACAATTTATTCACATTAACAGGAGCAAAGTTTTATTTCAAGATTGCATCGAGAGCAGTACAAGTAAGTACATCACAGGTAACATTTTATCTACCATTTAGCAATTTTACATGCAATTACAAGTTTATTGATCTTACAAATTATTTACAAATTATTAACTATTATTTAATTCGAGGCAGATATTACAATATAGATAGATAGAAGATAATTTTAAATTCACCCTGTATGGGAATCTCGTTCCATTCATGCGCGTCCGCAATTTTTCACTTTTTAAATTAAGCTTTTCGGTCCCGGTTTTAGCGGAAAACCTCTTTAGGGTCCTAGAGAGTAACTGTGCAAAATTTGGTTGGGATCGGTCGAACGGTCTAGGAGTCTATAAGGAACAAACACACACACAAACACACACACAACACACAAACATACATCCATTTTTATATATATAGATTTATTAATTAAAATTCAATTAAAAGTAACATTAACTTCCTGCACAAAAAGTACTCCGATTTAGCTGGCCGAGTGCCTCTGACCCCTGAAATATAGAAATATAGTCATTTTAAGGAGAAGTTTATTTTGAAAAATTAACGTGAATAATATTTCTTAGGTTTCTAGAAATACTTGGAAATTAGGCTCACTGAATTGATTTATTTTCATTGTGCGTCTAGGTCTTGTTTTGGACTTTAACAGGTGCAAGTATAAAGGCACGCTTCTTTGGCAATTTTGAAAAATTAAATTTGAATAATTTTATATTACTAATGAACTGCATAAAATTAACATAAATTTGGTAATTTGTTAATGGAATTGCGTAAGATTGCAAAAATAAGAACATATGCGAGGGTATTGGGATCGCATCCAGCTCCTGCCGATTTTTTATTTATTTGGTTATTAATTCCTCTCAGTATAATATCTCATCGTTCTCAAGAAAACCAAAGCGCTATAATAAACCCTACGCATAAACTGTAAACATTGAATGTGTTACCTTTCAGCAGTGAGACACTGGAGGTGTTCCACACCCCAGACCCCGGTCACTACAACTTTGGTTTATAATTTGGGCTAATTGGAATGTTACTGAATGTGACTTGTTAAAGTTAGGATTAATTAGTTTTTCTCGAGATTTTTCGAGATCAGTTATGCTGATGTCTTCAATTTATTACTAATAAAAATAAACTGCACAAACGGGGTCTGGGGGTGTGGAACACCTCAGTGCCTCACTGCTGAAAGGTAAAACATTCAATGTTTACAGATTATGAGTAGGGTTTATTATATCGCTTTGGTTTTCTTGAGAACGATGACATATTATACTGAAATTCATAATCACCCTCCCCTTCGATTCTTGGTCACGGCTTTATATTTTTGTGCTAAAACTTTCACCATTATCGCTTAATACTAATAACCATAAGTTTTCCAATTTATCTATCACAGTTTGAGTGTGACCCTCCCACGGTCTGGGCAACTTTGGTTTATATTTGGGCTAATTGGAATATTAGTTACTGACTGTGACTTGTTAAAGTTAGGATTATACTTAGTTTCAAATTTTTCAAATCGGTTATGCTGATGTTTCATTTAATTACTAATAAAAATAAACTGCACAAACCTGGGGTCTGGGGTGTGAATACCCTCCAGTGCCTCACTGCTAACAGTAAAACATTCAATGTTTACAGATTAAGATGGGTTATTATATCGCTTTGGTTTTCTTGAGAACGATGACATTATACTGATTCATATTACCCCTCCCCATTAACTGTTTATATTTTTTGCAAAATTCATATTATCGTTAATACTGATAACCATAAATTTGCAAATTTGTCTATCACAGTTTAGTGTTTGTACCATTTAGACCCCGTCTTTAAAACTTTGCTTTATATTTTGGGCTATTAGGATATTACTCACGTGGTGACTTGTTTAAGTTAGATTATTTACTTTTTTATAAATTTGGTCTAGATCGCTTATGCTGATGTCTTCAATTTATTACTAATAAAAGATATACTGCACAAACCTGGGGATCTGGGGAGTGGAACACCCTCCAGTGCCTTCCTGTTGAAAGTAAAACATTAAATTTTACAGATTATGAGTAGGGTTTATTATAGCGCTTTGGTTTTGAGAACATGAACAACAATTATACTAGGGTGAATTAATACAAATAAATAAAACAAATTGGCAGGAGCTGGATGCGATCCCAGTACCTTTCGCATATGTTTTTATTATTTTGCAATCTTACTCAATTCTATTAACAACTTACCAAATTTATGTTAATTGTTATGCAGTTTATGAGTAATATACAATTATTCAAATTGAATTTTCTCGAAATTGGCAAAAAACGTGCCTTTATACTTGACCTGTTGGAGACCTACCCACAATGAAAATGAATCAATTCAATGAGGGAAAGTTGCCGGTCTCCCCTTGTCAGTGCTGGATCCGCTACTGTATTAATTAGTTGTATACAGAATATAAATTACTTACAAAATACTTCTAACATTTAATATCCCGTATAATGTTATAGCAATATGAGATTTCTGAGAAAAGAACTAAAAACTACGTTATACCGGCTTTTGCTACATGCATCCTAGTATTATGTTGTAAAGAACGCACGTACGTTGCAGAAAAGTGCAAAACCGGTGAAATTCTGCTAGATAATGCCTATATCGGCATTTACCTGTGGAAGCGAAATCTATACACTAATAAAAAGCAGAAACATGTGAAATGACGAAGGCTTTGATTTCTATTTCAGGACTCACGTGTTTGGATAGACTGACGTCCGGACACTGACGTTCGCAACCGCTGTAAATATTTTTAGTCTAACAAAAAATAGTACAATATTGAAATGAATGAAGGGTTATTCAATGAGATTGATTAACGCTCAACTCTCAAAGCAGCCCACATGACAGGGGTGACAAAGCCAGGGGTCGACTGTAAGGCCTCAGGAAAAAAATTTTAAAAAATTAAATTTTTTTAAATTCGGGTCTAGTTTTTATTTATAGAGTGACTTATTGATATAAGTGACATAAAGTTAATAAAAAATACATTTATTTTAAAATTTCAAGTTACATTAATTCTTGTAATTCAGATAAACAAATAACTTTTAATATTTTGATTTACACGAGTAAAAACATAACCTATACAAAAATCTATGAATAAAAGCGGTAAAAGGATTTATTAAACAAATAGTAAAGCTATTTTCATAGCTTTACAATAAAATATAAAAACAACTTGATGATAAATTATAAATTACGATTATTAATAAGTAGAAGTCCGGTTCTGATAAGGATAAGGTAGTTTTAAATATTTCAAGCAACTTCATATCGATAATATTTCAGTCAATTATCCATACCAACAGATTATTAGACAGCACTACGGTTGCGAACTGCGTTGCGGTTGTTGCTCGGAGCACGTTTATTACGAAAGCTGTAAAATTTATCTATAAAATATAAGAAAATCACTTCGCGTGACCGGGAACTTCTATCGTGCTGTAACGGCCCCCGAAGATTGAATTACCGAGATTTTTTCCTCGAATGTCCTTTCGAGTAATCCATGCACGAAGACCGTCTCCGGGAAAAAGTTCGCGGTAATGTCCTCTCCGGGGGCTGTTACATACGTATTCTGCTTTGACCGACCGATTGGTTAATATTTATGCGCTCTCACGGAAAGTTTTGAAAAGATTTATTATTCGGGAGATATAAGTGAACACTAGATGGCTCGTCGAACTTCTTAAAAGCCCCAAAAAGTTTGAAAACCCAAAAATTCATTGAATAACTATTACTTTTGGATGTACGAAAAACTCAAATCAACCGTGCACCGTTTTTCATTGGATCTGCATAATATATAAATATTTATGTCTCTTGAAACTTTTTTGACTAAATATTTACATTAATTTCATCATGCATAATTTTATGCTTAATCGAGCAATTTACGTATAACAATTACAATATTTTTTATTTGATAACTAACAAAAAGCATGCTCGCGTTTTAGAAAGTCAATTAAAAAAAACTGCATGAAACTGGCGGCTATTATTAAGGGGCTACGAAAACTATTAACGCTTAGAGAATAATGCAAACTACTTTTCAAGATCAGTTATAAGTGACGAGCTTCGCCAAACGCACACGAATTTAAATTTTTTTTAATTATTATCTTAAATGTGCTATTGTATTTTTCATAAAATAGCGGTAAGTAAATTTTTACATTAAATCAACATTTTTTAATTAATAATAAAATTTCCAATCATTAATTAATAAATATCAAATAATAATTTGCAGTGGAAAAATTTAAAATTTTAAACCATACTACCAAGTTTCATAAAAAGTTTGCTCGAAATGCAAAAAGGAATTATTATAAATTTTGAAAATTAATTTCTTGTTGACCTTAAAAAAATTATTAAAAGACGCTGTGGTTTAATTAATATTTATTGGCAAATTGCCCCCAAAAATATAAATAGAACTTAAACTTGACCTACACGAAGAGTTAATTCAAAAATTGTTATTTTTTAATTACAACAACAGAGAATTTTTATTAATGGTGTAACGTAAATATAAACAAATTGTGTTACCAATATTGTAAATCAAAGTGTCGTTTCATCATTCGCCTATTAATATTTTATGAAATATTCCCAAACTGCTTGTCATGAATTTTATATTTTTTTAAACCTCCAAACAATTTTAATAAAACGAATCAATTATAATCAATCAAGCTAAATTACAAAATTAAAAGTTTTTAAATTGATTAAAAAAAACTTTAATAGTTTTCATGTGTGTTACCAGGACGAGTCGAAGGAACCAATCGGATTTTTCTTACTTCTTTTCAAACCATCCTTGTATGTTTTATAACAACAGTTGTAGTTAATATTGATTTGTAAAATTGTGTCACATTTAATTTTTTCCTAAATACCAATCACGTTTTTGATGAGTCGGCATCGTGTAAGCAAATAAACCATAATGCTAAAACATAAAAAATCGTTCTCACTTTTTCCCGATGTAAGTAATTGAGCCAAAATATATTTCAGTTCGACTGGGTGTATTTTTAGTGCTAATATATTGGTTTTGCCAATTTTTAAATAAACGACGAATAAATTTACATATACCGTATATATTCATTCTTACTTGCTTGAAAGAACTGTTTCAGTCGTGTGGTTACAAAAATTATTTTTGAAAAACTACTATAAGTTCAAGGTCAAATAATCTATATTTACCACCCTAGGGAAATTTTCGGTAAAGGTAAAATACTTATTAATTTATTTAAAACAATAGTAGTAAGTAATTAACTTTGGAAATTCGCCGATATAAATGTCCGAATCGATAAAATTGAGTGCACAAGTAATGGTGACTTGAGTTGTAAGTATACACCTGTAATTTTAATCAGCTAAAATTTTTTTAAATTTCTGTTTGTAATTTTTTTGGTTTTTATCAACGAACAAATGCGTCAGACGACCCTGGCAATTTTACACTAACATCGAAATGCAATTTTGTGATAATAAATAATAAAAATATTGGTATTTTGTTTTATCATAAAAATTATGATGAAGTATTAATTGGTCATGATTAATCACGGTAATTAAAAGTCTTAATTATTTTTTAGTATGGCAATTCAGGGGATTTCTTTATTATTCTAAATTCTAAATTAAAATAATTTAACTATAAATAAAATACGGGGGGGGGGGTTATTATCGAACAAAGTTTATTTTAAGTGTTGGACACCGTTACTTAAAAAAAATAAAATGAAACAAAATTCTCTCCAAAAATTGTATGCCTGTTTCCATCCACCGGTGGATATAGGCCTTCCCCATTGGGGAGTATTAGTGGGAGTATTACAATATAAAGAAATATATTATAAATTTAATTTTTTAAATGTATTTTATGCTAAAATAAAGGGAAGTGTTTTATTAAAAAATCTTAAGAAAAACAAATAAAATTGGAAAGTTTCGGATCCGCGCGCAGCGGTGTTAGTTTGAGTCGGTGTCGGCGTAAACCGAGGGCTACCAGTATTTAAAGCCTTACTTAGGTACCCCCAAGGGGTCAACCGCTAGAGGAAATCGTGTACAATTAACTTTACACTTCACGTACTTCATCATAATTCTCCTTCTTCTTTCTTTAATTCTTTGTCCTTCATATAATTCAGCAGTAATTCATCGATACTTTCAGTATCAGAGACTTTCAATTTCTGAGACTTACAGAAATACTAAAATTTGAGCACTGGAGGGTGTTCCACACCCCCCAGACCCCCCGGATTGAGTAGATTATTTTTATCAGAAGTAAACTAAAGATTTCCCGTTGCAGAGGCACTAGAGGGTGTTTCACTCCCCCCCCCCCAGCTCCCCGGATCAAGTAGTTTATTTTTTATCAGAAGTAAACTGAACTCTCCTGTTGCAGAGATCTACCTCCCAGGGAGTACGGAATTTATAATTAGGTAGTTTATAATTAATTGTCAGATTACGAATTAAACACATTTACTTGGCCATAGCTAATTTTAATAAACTTGAGATATGCTTAAATATTTAATTCACTTTTAATAAAAAATAAATTATTTAAACCGGGGGGTCTGGGGGGTGTGGATCACCCTGCAGTGCTTCTGCAACGGGAGATCTTCAGTTTACTTATGATAAAAAGTAAACTACTCGGTCTGGGGTTCTGCAGGTTCTGCAATGTTCTTCATTCCAAAATTTGTGCACTGGAAGGTGTTCTACACCCACCCCAGTACTTCATGTACTTCATTAGATTGCGATTATAGAAATGGTTTTACCAAACGAAAGAGCACAAAAATACAAGCTCTTTAAAGTGCGGATCAATCTTGTCAGAGTTGTAATAAGGCCACAATTTTATTTTGAAAATTACAATTTTCGCATAAAAAATACACGTAAATGTATTATTGCGCAATATTACGCAATAATTTCTTGCATTGTATTAACGGTGCGTGTGCTTTGATATGCACGAATCAACCATAGAGCGGGGCTAACTAGAGCAGCGTTAGGAGAGAGTCAGTCGCTCTCTGACATCCGTCGGGTCAACTTCCACACTTTTTCGAAACGTTTATTAAAACGCTTTACTTACGCTAGATAAACGCAACTACGTCAAGACTAGGATTCACACAAAAAATGAATTTTTTTTTAATTTTTTGACCCACCACAAATTTTATTTTTTCATTTGTTAATTACACCTTCATCTTTCATAATTTGTTGTGAAATCCAAGATTATGGTATATTTACCGTCCCCACAACCTATTTTAATTTTGGTGGGCGGGGTTACAGTTCAAAAGAGCCAATGTGAAAATTGCATTCCCAATTAATTTTCAATTTTTTTATATTATTATAATATCACAGAATTGCAGCTAATAAGATTAAAATCAGCGATAAGTTAGGTTTTAGACTTAGATTTAACTTAGAATTTACCTGTTAGCTTAAAATCTCGCAAGGTAAAAGTACAGGTTTTTAAAATCACTTTTTAAAATCTTCTTAGATTGGTTTTAATTTCACGCTTGGTGTTTAGTTTCGAAACGTAATCGGATTGAACACTTAAGTTAAAACTAGATTATTGTACCGATTCTTTCTTGAATATGTCTAATATTTAATATTTTTGCACTTTAATTATTGTTTAAAATGTAAAAATTAAGTAAATACTTTCGGAATAACAATATTTAAAACAATTTCTTATAAATTAGCCAAAAAAAAGAATTTCTTTTCCAGTGCAATAATATTTTGAAATACGATCCGTTTTATATAAATATTGGAACGCCATTTTAACTATTGGAAGATTCGGGATTCTTTCAAAAAGATGCCAGTTGGATTAACAATTATTTATTTAATCAACAATAGGGAAGATGCATAAATTTTTTATAGCGTAGTTAGTTTATAGCGTCATTTAAAAATATTTAAAATTTATCAATTTGAATAGAAAGAAACGACCGTGCAAATCGCTATTTCCTAGTGACGTCACACGGCTTAGTAACCTTAGTAACTTAAAACGTTGTTTTGTGCAGTTTTGTGCTTGAAAGTTGAAGTTTGTTAGTGTTAAAAGCTGTTATTATCATGGAAACTAACAAGAAGATTAGCTATAAGCGAGGGTCAACCGCTAGAGGAAATCGTGTACAATTAACTTCAAACTTTATATACTTCATAATAATTCTTAATACTTCATATAATTCAGCAGTAATTCACGGTACTTCACCTACTTCATCGATACTTCATTGTATTTCACGTACTTCATCGGTATTTCAGAGACTTACCGAGATTTCAAAATTTGTGCACTGGAGGGTGTTCCACACCCCCCAGACCCCCCGGATTAAGTACTTTATTTTTTATCAGAAGTAAACTAAAGATCTCCCGTTGCAGAGATCTACCTCCCAGAGGGTACGGAATTTATAATTATGCAGTTTATGATTAATTGTCAGATTATGAATTAAACACATTTACTTGGCCATAGCTAATTTTAATAAACTTGAGATATGCTTAAATATGTAATTCACTTTTAGTAAAAATAAATTATTTAAACCGGGGGGTCTGGGGGGTGTGGAACACCTTCCAGTGCATCTTTAGTTTACTTTTGATATGAAATAAACTACTTAATGCGGGGTGTAGGACACCCTCCAGTTCCTCTGAAACGGGTGATATTTAGTTTACTTCTGATAAAAAATAAATTAATTAATCCGGGGGGTCTGGGGTGTGGAACACCCTCCAGTGCCTTTGGAACGGGAGATCTTCAGTTTACTTTTGATATGAAATAAACTACTTAATCCGGGAGTGTAGAACATCCTCCAGTGCCTCTGAAACGGGAGATATTCAGTTTACTTCTGATAAAAAATAAATTAATTAATCCGGGGGGTCTGGGGGGTGTGAAACACCCTTCAGTACCCAAATATTACAATGCAGGCAAACATATTAAAAGTTTGAAAATATAGTAGAAACTCTCCGCTAACGTTTTAGTTTTCTAAAAAATATGACATATCCTTGGGGAGCGGGGTTAAACAGGATAAAGCGAAAATAAATTATGTACAATCATGCACAAACGATTATTAAAATTATTTTCAAAATTGGGTGGGGGAGCTAACAGGTCTCCACCCCGTCCCTAACTAATTTTCTAAATAATTCAAAAACAAAAAAAGTCCAACCCAAAATAAAAAATGCACAATAGCTTGAAACTTTTTTGAATTAAAAATTCGCAATGGAAGGGGATTGATGTTTATTAATTGGTGCTGTGATTGATGCTGTTTCTTTTTAGAATTTTCTGAAAAAATTAAGATTGAAAAAATGTTTTACTTAAAAGATTCCTGCCATCTCTTGATTGAAATAATGTTCAAATTTGTATCCCAAATTTGACTATTTTTTGTATTTGATTGTCTTGAATTTCTTTTTTGTTGTGTAGCTATTTTTGAATTTGATTTGTTTTGAATCCTGCCTGGTTTACCAAAAATTTATTAACTTCATGATACTTCACTTGTACTTTAATATACTTAATATATATTTTACCTACTTTACACGTACTTCATGTATATTACCAGTACTTCATATACTTCACAAGTACTTCATGTATTTCACATGAGATTTCATGTACTTTATGAGTTGTGTACAAAAACTTTACCAGCGGTTATCCCCTTGGCTATAAGTATTGTATAGTTCCGAAATGTAAAAAATATAAGCGCGTTATAGAGCCGTATGATGTCAATCCAATGGCGATGCGTTTAAAATTACATGATTGATTTTAAATTATCATTTAATTTTAAAATCGATTATTTATAACAAAATGCAATAAATAGCAGTTATTTTTACTGATTTGACATTTAATATATGGGATTAATGGGAAAATATTGTTTTAACTAAATTTTTTTATTCATGCATGTTCTCTATTTCATTCAGTTCCATTTCATTCATTTAGGGATAGTTTAGCTGATGATATCTTGAAAAGACGAAACCACTTTATATAAGGGAATCCTAGACTAAAATTCAAGTTGGAATTTTTTAAATTTCATTAGAATTGTAAAAAAAAAATTTTTTTTAGAAATTTCATTAAACTTAAAACTTTTTAAAATATTTTATTCAGCATATAATTTCAACAAGTACTAATAAACATTTACAATTAAAAGTAAAATTAAATTTGAAATTTATTTTAATAAATTTTTAAAATGACTCCCTGGCCAAGCCCCAGGAAAAAAACAGGTCAAATTCGGAAATAAATTCCAGAATTGTAATCGTTTAAAACTTTTTTCTTTCGAGCCGCCATATTGTTACAAAGTGACTGCCCAATCAATTTTTTCGCTTTTCGTGAAAAATAAGTCTTTGAATATTTTTTTACATCAACTTTTCTACTACGTTTTTACTAAATTTAGTTCCAAACCCATGAATCGTATTTATACTCTCGATTTTAGTAAGTTGTTTAAAAGTAAAGCCTTGTACATTTTCCAAAATTGTAAAGACCTCCAAAGCCATCGGTAAGAATTAAGATAATTCTTGCAAATAACAATTAAGTTTTTTTTTAAATTTTAAAATAAATAATAATAATAATTTGAATTCGTTAAAAATATTTAAAGACAACCATTAAATTCGTAATGTACATTAAAAACTCACCTTAATGAACTACAGCAGAACAATTTAAAAGCAAGGTGATTAGAAAATTACATAATACACAATGTAATGCATATAAAATTGAAAATTTGCTTTAATTTTATAATAACATAACTAATGAATATACTACGTTGGCCTTTGATACACATGAATATCAAGCTTGGTAATTGAGAACATATTGTCATCTGTCACGCATGCTAGATGTTAATAAGAGGCTATTTTTTTGTTTAAACTTAATTGCGGCAAAATTACTAAACCAAGTTCAACCAATTAAGAAACCACCAACACTTATGGAAAATTTTATAAAAATTACTGCTATATTTAATTACTCTGCTACGCTCGACTTAACTATTGCTATTACCATATTGCCTATAAATATTTAACAGGAAAACGACAAATTTTGTGTCGTGATTTATTTAGAAAAACCGAGGGTTTATTTCTTTGTCCCGAAAAATTGTAAAGCTGTTAAATTATTGTAACTTTGTAATTACTGAAGGTGAAGGTATCTAATTAAAATTTAAATGGGTATAGAAACAATTCTTGATAATTGTGTATCTTCTTAAAAATTTATAATCAATGATATTATTAAATTTATTTATATTTGAAAACATTCAATACGATATTAATGGAAAATTTAGTGTAGGTGGTGAGCTGAAAATAATTTATAAACACGGTAAGAAATAGGTTTTCAAAATTATCTTTTTTTATTTAATAATCAACTTTTTGGAAATTTTATAACAAGTTTCAAAATTTACATTACAATTTTTATTCTTCTGGAGTGATAGATGTATTATTGAAAATTTTTTATTTCTTCATAGTTCTTCATTTTTGGTATGCACCACCTTTGCTAAAAGAACGATTTACATTAGGCAAACGCAAAAACCCAATGACATTATTTAATAAATTGACACAATTTATTAATCTTGTTATGATATACACCAATTTATTATCTAGCGCAATTTAATAACTTTATCGATTTAATGTTATATGCTATAAATTATTTTAAGCTAACAGTGTTTGTCCCACCTTCGTATAAAATTAACCAATCATAACCATCAAAGTTTTTATTTAATACAACATTTCCTTGAGTAAACTTAAGTGTTTGCAGCTACTGATCCTATTTTGGGGGTAGGAGTCCTTACAACTTTCTTCAACTGCACTTTTAAAAACTACCTTATATGTAAAGTATTTTAAAACTGATTCGTAGTGATGGAATGTTCCAAAATCTTCAAATCTCTTTTCTTTTCTTTATTTTTTTAATAAAAAAATTTAAAATTTAAATGGAGAATTCAAGAAAGCAGTTGAAATAGACTTGAACACGTAATAAATGACAAAAAAACACAAAATGGGGGTACAAGACAGTATGACACTATCCTGTAGGATAGACAGAAGCTCTTAAGTGGTTTAGCCACTTGTTAAGGCTGGAAAATCAAAAGATAGCCATGGTTTTCCTGGTGGACCCCTCCAGAAAAATCAAGGATTTCAAATAATCCAAAATTTTGGAATGCGGAAATATAGGACAAGTACATCCAATAATTAGGTTAATTGGATAAATATTCTAAATTGATCTTAAATCAATGATATTTTGATTACCCTGGACCAAAATATATTAAAATAATACCGATAGATGAGCAATTGTCTTTCTGTTTCATCGTGAATTAGATACTTGAATGGTAAGAGTTCCACTCGTCAGAAATTTGTACTCTATCCCAGGAGATATACCTGTGAGGAAGTCATTCATGTATAGCAAAAAGAAAAGCGCACGGACAAGCAATCTATCCATCGCCCACCCAATGAAAATTAATTTTCCTGAGTGCCACCTCAATCACGAACTAGGTCCTATAGAATAGTATATGTATAGTTCTTAGCTCAAGGCTACCTGACCTTCTGGTTTTTATATTTGTCTTCTTTTTCTTAAATTTTTAAAATTTAAATAAATTCAGTTTACTTGAAAATTCCCTTTGTCTTGAGCCCAATTTACCATTTTCAAAATTTTATTCAAATTTTTAAATTTCAATGGAATTAATCTTTGACTCAATTTACCATTTTCGGGTAACTTTTACCATACCTGCCATACCATACCTGCATTTAATTTCAGTACGCTCCAACGCAGATTGGAAACATCATAAAAAGAAAAGCAAAAAGCAAGTTTATTTTTGATGAAAGGTTTTTCAACAATAAAAGCATTTTGAAAAATAGTGGCGGTAGTTTACATTTTGTAAACTAAATTGATCGTGAAAATTATTTTCCATTGAAAAAAATTAATTTGTAAATTTAATTAAATAAAATGTAACCACTGATTAAAAAGTGACGGAGCAGTATTAATTAATTTAGGCCCGAAGGCCCTATAAGTATTTATCTAAAAATTAACTTATTAATTCACTCATGCGTCTCAAAAATTAGGTGTTTTTTAATATACCAATTTTAAACCAATTAAAACACTTTGATATTCCAAATCAAACACAAATACTTTCGTATAACAGCAATGTTCTTTTTAAATGCAGTTAAATTTTCATTTCAAACAGTGCCATGTCAAAATTGCAAAAAAGTGTCAGTTCCATTACAACCATACGCAAAAATGCGTTAAAGCTTAAAAGGTTCCAAAAGAAAATTCTAGAGTGAAGTTTCCGAAACAGTTTGGGTAGGAAACTTTACAAAACCTAAAAACTAGGTGGTTCAAAAAGAAAACGAAAATAGATAGTGGGAAAAACTTGTTCAAGGTGCATTTACTCGAAGAATATTCAATAAGAGACCTCTACCAAGGAAGACTAAATAAATATAATAAAACCACTCCAAACGACTCCAAGATATTGAAGAAGAATGGCTCAACATTAAAAAAATATTAAAGAAAGCAGCTACCAAATCCTTTGGATATCGAAGAAAAGTTACTACTAAAAAAGTTTTAATTTCTGCGGTTATTATTAAGTTAGAATTGAAGTTTTTAACAAAAAACCCTAAACAAATTGAAAACAACACAATACAAGAAAAAAATTCCAAATTGTTTAAAAAAGGGGGGCTGGCGTGAAATTTTGTTTTATGATTTCCGCGATTATTATTAAGTTTAAAACTGAAATTTTTAACAAAACACCCGAAACAAATTGAAAAATACAATACAAGAAAAAAATCAAAATTTTTGAAAAAGGGGGCTGGCGTACAAAATTGGTTTTCCCCATTTTTGTGGTTATTATTAAGTTTAGAACTAAACTTTTAAACAAAACACAAAACAAATTGAAAACAACATAATACAATCATTTTTTTTTATTAAAAAAAAGGGGGGGCTAACTTCACTTAAAATTGTATAAGGTGATGTCCGTAACTATAGTCACATAATATGGAAGCGAAATATGTGTGATGACAAAAAAAACTAGAAAACTGAATTTTTAAGATCTATCATGGGATGCACTAGAAGAGACAAAGTGCGCAACACGATCATCCATTTAAACAATAAAATAGAAGAATGCCGTAAAACATGGAGAAGGCACCTTATGAGAATTTATGAGAAAATTTAATTGATTAGTTTGATAAAATTTTATAATTTGATGATGAAAATTTTTCAAATAAGTGGTGAAATTTAATAATTAAAGCAAATGCAACGTGGAAAGTGAAAACATACCCATATTGCACGATATTGCTGCAATATTAACTTCCCATATAGCGTCAATATATATAAACATTTTGCAATATTGAGGCAATATAACATAACAATATTGATGCAATATTGATTTCTAATACATATAGCTTTAAGAAACTTAGTTTATAGATTTTTGTTGAACAATTTAAAAAAAGCATGGAATTAATCCATCTTATTTTATTTGGTCCAAAATTCATGGGATGTCAATGTATAAATAAATAATGACATTTATTTTATTTTTAATTTTTTCACTTAGGTATCTACATACTTTAGTTATGAATTCAATTAATTATATGATAGATTTTTATGCTTATTCAATTATAAGGGTCAAGTTTAACTGATGAAATATAGAAAAAAATCGAACACGGGACATAATGTCTTTCAGTTTCATAATATCAAAATTTTACTTAACTTGAAAAACTAAAACCTTTTTAAAAATATAGTATATGTAAATCCACAAGTTAATAAATGATTTATATAATATTATAGTAAAACAGTATAGTGATGCAATATAGATTTAGAATATAGTACCAACATAGTGATGTGAACATTTTGCAATATTGGGGCAATGCAATACAACAATATTGAGGCAATATTGATTTATAATATAGCACAAATGTAGTGTTGCAATATTGGCGCAATATTGATTTACAATATTGCGTCAACATAGTGATGTAAAACATTTTGCAATGTTTTGGCAATGTATGGAAACAAGAATGGAAACAAAGGGAGACCGGCAACTTCCTTTCACTGAATTGATCCATTTTCATTGTGCGTGTAGGTCTTGTATTGGACTTCAACAGGTGCAAGTATAAGGGCACGCTTCTTTTCCAATTTTGAGAAAATTGAATTTGAATAATTATATATTACTGATGAACTGATGATTACTGATAATGGTAAGTTGTTAATGAAATTGCGTAAGATTGCAAAAAATAAAAACAAAAACAGTTTATTTTTGATCAGAAATGAATTGAAGAGATTGTAATTCTGCAGGGTGTGGAACACCCTCCGCTGCCTCACTATTGAAAAGGAAAACATTCAATGTTTACAGATTATAAGTAGGATTTATTATAGCGCTTTGCTTTTCTTGAAAACGATGATATATTATTCTGGGGAATTCATAATCCTCCTCCCCGATTCTTGGTTTCTACTTTATATTTTTGTGCTAAAACTTTCACCATTATCGCTTAATACTGATAACAATAAGTTTGCAAATTTATCTATCATAGTTTGAGTGTACCTGGGGTGCTCCACACCCCAGACCCCCGGTCTCGACAACTTTGCTTTATATTTTGGGCTAATTGGGATATTACACCACGTGAGTGTGACTTGTTAAAGTCAGGATTATTTACTTTTTATAAATTTTGTCTAGATCGGTTATGCTGATATTTTCAATTTATTACTATTAAAAATATACTGCACAAACCGGGGGTCTGGGGTGTGGAACACCCTCCAGTGCCTCACTGTTGAAAGGCAAAGCATTGAATGTTTATAGATGATGAGTAGGGCGTATTATCGCGCTTCGGTTTTTGAGAACTATGACATATTATACTGGGGAATTTATGATTTTCTCCCCTCCCCGATTCTTAGTCACTGCTTTATAGTTTTGTGCTAAAACTTTCACCATTATCGCTTAATACTGATAACCATAAGTTTGCAAATTTATTTATCATATAGTTTCAGTGTTCCTGGGGTGCTCCACACCCCAGACCACCAGTCTCTACAACTTTGCTTTATATTTTGGGCTAATTAGAATATTACTCACGTGAGTGTGACTTGTTAAAGTTAGGATTATTTACTTTTTTTATAAATTTTGTCTAGATTGGTTATGCTGATATCTTCAATTAATTACTAATAAAAATAAACTGCACAAACTGGGGGTCTGGGGGTGTGGAACACCCTCCAGTGCCTCACTGCTAAAAGTTAAAATATTCAATGTTTACAGATTATGAGAAGAGTTTATTATAGCGCTTAGGTTTTCTTGAGAACGATGATATATTATTCTGGGGAATTCATAATCCCCCTCCGATTCTTGGTCACTGCTTTATATTTTTGTGCTAAAACTTTCACCATAATCGCTTAATACTGATAACCATAAGTTTGCAAATTTATATAGCATAGTTTGAGTGTTCCTGGGGTGCTCCACCCCAGACCCCGTCTCGACAACTTTGCTTTATATTTTGGGCTAATCGATATTACACCAAATGAGTGTGAATTGTTAAAGTTAGGATTATTTACATTTTTTATAGGGTGTGGAACACCCTCCAGTGCCCACTGCTGAAAGTTAAAACATTCAATGTTTACAGATTATGAGTAGGGTTTATTATAGCGCTTTGGTTTTCTTGAGAACGATGACATATTATACTGGGGAAATTTATAATCCCCCCGATTCTTGGTCACTGCTTTATATTTCTTGTGCTAAAACTTTCACCATTATCGGTTAATACTGATAACCATAAGTTTACAAATTAATCTATCGCAGTTTAAGTGTTCTTGAGGGTGCTCCACACCTTCCAGACCCCGGTCTCTACAACTTTGGTTTATATTTTAGGATAATTGGGATATTACTCACGTGAGTGTGACTTGTTAAAGTTAGGATTATTTACTTTTTATAAATTTTATCTAGATCGCTTATGCTGATGTCTTCAATTTGTTACTAATAAAAATATACTGCACAAACCGGGGGGTCTGGGGGGTGTGGAACACCCTCCAGTGCCGCACTGCTGAAAGTTAAAACATTCAATGTTTACAGATTATGATTATGGTTTGTTATAGCGCTTTGGTTTTCTTGAGAACGATGACATATTATACTGGGGAAATTTATAATCTTCCCCTCTCCCAGATTCTTGGTCACTGCTTTATATTTCTGTGCTAAAAACTTTCACCATTATCGCTTAATACAGATAACCATAAGATTGCAAATTTAACTATCATAGTTTGAGTGTTCCTGGGGGGTGCTCCACACCTCCCAGACCCCCCGGTCTGTACAACTTTGCTTTATATTTTGCGAAAATTGGGATATTACTCACGAGAGTGTGACTTGTTAAAGTTAGGATTAATTAGTTTTTCTAAAGATTTTGTCTAGATCGGTTATGCTGATGTCTTCAATTTATTACTAATAAAAAATAAGCTGCACAAACCGGGGGGTCTGGGGTGTGGAACACCCTCCAGTGCCGCACTGCTGAAAGTTAAAACATTCAATGTTTATAGATTATGAGTAGGGTTTATTATAGCGCTTTGGTTTTCTTGAGAATGATGACATATTATACTGGGAGGGATTATAATCTTCTCCCCCCCCCCACCAGTTTTGTTCAGTGCTTTATATTTTGATGCTAAAATCTTTCTTCATTATCGCTTAATACTGATAACCATAAGTTTGCAAATTTATTTATCACAGTTTGAGTGGTTCTGGGGGCTGTGGAGCACCCCCCAGACCCCACGGTCTCTACAATTTTGCTTTATATTTTGGGCTAATTATGATATTACTCACGTGAGTGTGACTTGTTACAGTTAGGATTATTTACTTTTTTTATAAAATTTGTCTAGATCGGTTATGCTGATATCTTTAATTAATTACTAATAAAAAATAAACTGCACAAACCGGGGGGTCTGGAGGGGTGTGTTAAAACAAAACTTTAATAAAAACAAAATGAGTAACAAAGTTTTAAACACTGTCAAAAAAAAAATTATTATTGAGGTAGTTTTTAGATATAAAAAATCTAAGAACATTTTTATTTGCTTGAAAACGCATTTTCACAAAATCTTAAATTCGCTAACAATTATTATTTCACGACATGATAATTTAAATGAAACTGTACTCGATTTGAAGATTGTAAAGTTATTGCATCATTATTTTAAGAAGAATTTAATTTTGTTCTTAAAGCAAAAGAACGTTTGGAATGCTTCAAAAATAAAACTTCATGCAAATCGGAAAGCAATTAACCCAGTAACCCAAACATCACATACTCAGTAATCAAAAATAAATTTAACCAGAAAGGTAGCTGTATAGAAGCCTAAGAACTGTTTTTTATAATAATTACCTTTCCAAGAATATTTTTTAATATTGTTTGTTTGACAACTTCAGAGTATAATGTAAAAATAATTTAAAAATATAAAGTTTGTATTGTAGTAAATGTTATTACAGTTGCTTGTTTTACACTACAGATTCGAAGCTGGGTAATTCAAAAACATTTCTGGATTCTAAATTAATTATATTAAATCAACCTAATAAGAAAACCACGAGCGGCAGGTACCAGCAAAGAAGAATTAAGTTGTTTATTTTTTATAAATTAAAAGTTAAATTGAGAATTGTGCTGAAGGTACAACCCCAAAATCAAACAACAAATGTCCAAATGATTACATTGGTTTTCTATTTTTATTTGAACAGGTCTCGTATTTTTTATTGTCCGTAACTGTGATCTTTTATATGAAAATAAAATCTATCTGATGTCATAATAAATATAAATAGCATGGAAAACACAAAATTATATAATTGGCAGTATAGTAGGTGCGCCGAGTAGGTGTTTCAATTACCTAGAATATATCTTTTTTCAAAATAAAAGTGGTCTAATAATTTAAACAGTAAATGAGAAATAATTGGGTTCACCGAAGAAGGCCTTTTCTAATTCTCCTTTACAAAACGATAAACTGTGATGATGATAATAACAAACCACTTCCCACAAATAATTATCTGGTATTATCAAGTAGCTAATTTAAATTAAAATTAACTAGAATATAAATTATAACAATCAGTCTCCACTCAATTTAGCATTATTGAAGCCTGATGACGTTCGAATAAGAAAAACGTCACAACAATTATTATTGTGGTAAAATGTAATATTTCTTTTTTCGTTTTTTTTTCAGGCAAAATGTCTGAACAAACTTTCATCTGGAACGAATCTCAATGTAGTTTACAAAAAGATACCGATTTAGATGACTCGTATTTACAATTTTCTGCAAATAAAAAATCTAATTCCGGTAAAATTGCTGTCGTTTTTGAAACTCCTCAAGATACAATTGAAAGAGGTGGTTGGTCAAACAAACTCGATTTTTTATTTTCCTGCATAAGCGTTTCCGTCGGATTGGGAAATGTCTGGCGATTTCCATACCTGTGCTACAAGAATGGAGGAGGTAATGACTTTTTTAACACACATTGTTTAAATTTATAATGTGCATGCAGACTGATTCGTAACAAATTTAAATTAATTGGTGCATTGGCAAATTGGTGCATCGATTGAAATTAAATCCTTCAATGCAACTAAATTATTAGTCGATCGACAACTTGCAAATTCAGGTCAAAATGATTTAATTTTTACACATTGAAGAACTCTTAAACAATTCAAAAAATGCTGAACTATTTATACGCGCGTTGTTAAAGCAGATGCAGCTTGTCACTTAAACTAATTAAATATTTAGTATGGAAGCACTTAAAAGTTGTTATCACTAATTAAGTTATTAAAGATTTAAATTGTTTTCATTTATTAGTAAATGAATCTAATGAATGAAAATTTTAGGGGCGTTTCTTGTCACTTATGGAATAGCTATGATTTTTTGTGGAATTCCCATTTTTTTCCAAGAAGTTGCCATTGGTCAATATCTTGGATCTGGAGGAATGACGTTTGTTGGACAACTGTGTCCTCTTCTTAAAGGAGTTGGATTTGCGACGATGACGATTGTGTTCTTCCTGGATGTTTACTATTGCATTATAATAGCATGGACGCTGCTGTATTTTATAAACACCTTTATCCGTCTTCCGGATTTACCATGGTCAAGTTGTGGTAAGCCAAATTACCAGGTTATCCGTGAGAACATGACCGTCCACCATTGAAATCTTTTTCATAAAAACTCTTTTCTTTCAAGGCAATTCTTGGAATACAGACAAATGCTACTCGCCAGATACGAATTCCAGCACCAATTTCACCCAGGCGAATTCCACATTCAGCGGCAACCTAACAGCAAAAACTGTAACACCAGTCGAAGAATTTTTTGAGTGAGTTTAAAGGTTTGCAGCGTTTTATCTTTTTTTGCATGAACTTGCAAACCCTTAAAAAATGTTTCCTAATCTTATTTAATTTTAGAAACAACATTTTGGGCATTTCGAAAGGAATCGAGCATATCGGAGGGATTCATTGGAATCTTTTTGGATGCTTAGTATTGGGTTGGCTCATAATTTATCTCATAATCAGAAAGGGATTGCATCAAAGCGGCAAGGTGAAATTTGGCAACTTTTTTGGAAAACGAACATACCCCACAAACTATAATTTTAGATCATTTGGTTTACTGCCATTTTCCATATATTGTTCTAATAATTCTGTTGGGCCGCGCGGTGACATTGGAAGGAGCAGATATAGGATTATTGTACTACATTACACCCCGTTGGAAAGAATTACTTAGTCCTGGACCTTGGATGGATGGAGCCACCCAAATATTTTTGCCTATAGTACAGGATGTGGTGCACTTCCCGCTCTAGGATCGTTTAATAAATTCCACCATAATTGCTACAAGTAATTTAATACTTTTTTTATTCGTAAAATGATTTTATTATATTTTTAGGGATGCTATTATAACGTGCATTATCAACACGTTAACGTCTTTACTGGCTGGCTGTGTTACTTTTTCCATTTTGGGTCACATAGCTTTGGAGAAGAGCACGGATGTAGCGAGCGTGGTCGAAAGCGGACCTGGGCTAGTTTTTCTCACATATCCAGAAGTTGTGCTGAAACTGCCAGGAGCGCCTTTTTGGGCGGCGACATTTTTTGTTATGCTATTGGTAAGACTGAAAACCCACCAAAATTTTTGCCATAAAGGTTGGGGGCATTTCACGAGGATGAATAAATTACAAAATTTTACAAGTAATTTAAAATTTTCTATTTAAAATGATTTTTTTAAACAATTTTAGGGATGCTAATAACGTCTTATCAAAGTTAACTTTTACTTGGATGCCAGTGTTACTATTTTTAACATATTTTAAAAACTTAGCACCTTGGTCGCCAAGCGGACCTGGGTATTTTCTACAATCCAAATTTTCAACACTTCCGGTCCCCTTTATAATTTTTTTATACTTCTTCGAAAACTTTTTATAATTCATAAATTCACAGGTTTACTCAGCTATTAAATCGATACTTCATTTATGTTAGTACTGAATGGTTTTTAAAGACTTACCGATGATTTCCCAAAAGTCACTAGTTTCACCCCATACTGGATGCCAGTGTAAAATTTTTAACCACTAAAAACTTCCACCTTGGTTATTACCACCCAGAGGGTACAATTTATTAATTATACATTTTAAAATTGTTTTTAATTTTTCGATTATATAATTAAACACATTTACTTCCATACTTTTTATTAACTTGAGGATTTTTGCTTAAATTTAAAAATTCACTTTTACAAAATTAAATTATTTAAACGTCTAAAGATCTCTTTGGAACACCTCCAGAGGGTCGGAATTTTAAGTTTACTTTTGTTTAATTTAAGATTATGATTAAACAACTTCCATGCTTTTAAAAAACTGGAGATATTTAAAAGTTTACTTCTGATAAAAATAAATTAATTAAACCGGGGGGTCTGGGGGGTGTGGAACACCCTCCAGTGCATTAGCATCTTCAGTTTACTTTTGATATGAAATAAACTACTTAATCCGGGGGTGTAGGACACTCTCCAGTGCCTCTGAAACGGGATGATATTCAGTTTACTTCTGATAAAAAATAAATTAATTAATCCGGGGGTCTGGGGGGTGTGAAACACCCTTCAGTACCCAAATATTACAATGCAGGCAAACATATTAAAGGTTTGAAAATATAGTAGAAACTCTCCGCTAACGTTTTAGTTTTCTAAAAACATGAAATATTCTTGGGAGGGTTAAACAGGATAAAGCGAAAATAAATTATGTACAATCATGCACAAACGATTATTAAATTATTTTCAAAATTGGGTGGGGGAGCTAACAGGTCTCCACCCCGTCCCTAACTAATTTTCTAAATAATTCAAAACAAAAAGTCCAACCCAAAATAAAGAATGCACAATAGATTGAAACTTTTTTGAATTAAAAATTCGCAATGGAAGGGGATTGATGTTTATTAATTGGTGCTGTGATTGATGCTGTTTCTTTTTAGAATTTTCTGAAAAAATAAAGATTGAAAAAATGTTTTACTTAAAAGATTCCTGCCATCTCTTGATTGAAATAATGTTCAAATTTGTATCCCAAATTTGACTATTTCTTGTATTTGATTGTCTTGAATTTCTTTTTTGTTGTGTAGCTATTTTTGAATTTGATTTGTCTTGAATCCTGCCTGGTTCACCAAAAATTTATTAACTTCATGATACTTCACTTGTACTTCAATATACTTAATATATATTTTACCTACTTTACACGTACTTCATGTATTTTACCAGTACTTCATGTACTTCACAAGTACTTCATGTATTTCACATGAGATTTCATGTACTTTATGAGATGTGTACAAAAAACTTCACCAGCGGTTATCCCTCGGTTATTGCCCTGGTTAGTTTTGTAAAATAATTACCGCAAGTGACAGCACTTCTGAATCGGGTTGTCTTGTTTGTGTCCTTGCAAATTTCCTTATCCTCCTCTTCTCCCCTTCCGAGTCTTTTTTATGTCCGTGAAGTTAGCCCCTTTTTTTTTAATTAAAGAAAAATTGATTGTATTGTATTGTTTTCAATTTGTTTTGAGTGTTTTGTTAAAAATTTCAGTTGTAAACTTAATAATAACCGCGGAAATCGCGAATAACAGTTTTGTACGCCCCCCCCTTTTTCAAAAATTTGGAATTTTTTTTTTTATTATATTGTTTTCAATTTGCTTCGGATAGTTTGTTCAAAATTTTGAGACGGTTTTGGCCTAATAGTTAGGGTGATCAACTACTGATGCAAAGACACCGGTTTGAACCCGGGAGGAGTCTTGTAAGAAAAATGTTCTTTCTGACTCTGTGGCTATCTATGACCGTCTCCCGTGCTTCGGAGGGCACGTAAAGCTGGCGGTCCCCTGACTTAGGGCAAATCGTTCCTCGGCTGCACGACGCTTGGCTAGTTGGGTGTTGAGCCGGGTTTGTGGTCAGAGAGCTATACCCACTGACTGCGGAGGAACCTGGCACTGGTGACATTTTTTTCACTCTTGGTTAATTTTCTTTCGTGACTTCCGAGGTTTTTATTAAGTTTACAACTGAATTTTTTAACAAAACATCCAAAACAAATCGAAAACAATGTAATACATGAAAAAAATTCAAAATTTTTAAAATAGAGGAGGGGCGAAATTTTGTTTCATAATTTCCGTGACAATATCCGAAACAAATTGAAAACAATATAATAAAAGAAAAAAATTCCAAATTTTTGAAAAAGAGGGACTGGTGCGAAATTTTGTTTTTTGATTTCCGCGGTTTTTATTAAGTTTAGAACTGAAGTTTTTAACAAAACACCCAAAACAAATTGAAAACAACACAATACAAGAAAAAAATTCCAAATTTTTTAAAAAGGGGGGGCTGGCGTACAAAACTGATTTTCGCGATTTACGCGGTTATTATTAAGTTTACAACTGAAATTTTTAACAAAACACTCAAAACAAATTGAAAACAACACAATTAATTTTTTTTATTAAAAAAAGGGGGGCTAACTTCACGGACATGTCTTTTTCTTCTTTGCTTTCGCTTTAATACCGTTTCGAAATAAGAGTGTGGCATTTCTCCTTTCCTTTTTGTGTCTTTTTGTAAATGCTTTCGACATCTGTTCTGGAGTTTGAGCTAAACATTTCGACGATGGAATTCCCTGTTGCTTTTTCTATAATCTTCTTTCTGCATGCAATGCAGAATGACTTGTTTGCGCCATATCTCCTTCTTTGCAGGAGTTCCAGTACCGCTCCGTAGGTGGAATTGTCAATGCTCTAGCATCTATAGCATCTAAAGAATTTGTAAACTCTACAGACCTATCCGTATCTTTACCATCACCACAACGTGTATTGCGCTTCTTTTGTTATTGTTCCGTGATAACGTTTGATGTCGCTGATCCCAACATTGATTATCTTTATTAAAATGGGCCCCTAGTTCCTGTTCTTGAAAATCAGCATGTGTGTTTCCGCTTTGCTTATCTCTACTAATTTGTCTTTTTTATGCGTGATTTTGATACTAAATTCCATTTCTAAATTTGTGTTATCTTGTGTTCTTTTCGTTTTTTTCAGAATTCTTCTAAAATTTTCTTCTTTCGTCGCTTTGACGAACAACGCGAGATCCTTCTTCTTGTTCTTGTCTATGACTTGTTGCCCTGCCACATTTATTTGCCAGCAATGCCGAGGCATCTCTACCATGTTTGTTAGGACGGGCTCAAATTGCTGTTTTTCATCTTCAACTTTTTTCTCTAGTTCTTGGACCATGGATACACTAGAAAAAATTGCTTTCTATTTCAAAAAGACCTTAAGTACCTTTGGTGACAGAACATTTCTGTCTCTCAATTAAAATGCAAAATTTCGACACGTTTTAAGATGATCGTCGATATGATCATCATCAGAATTTTTCAGCCCCAAAAGCTGCTTGATTTGAATTTTTCTCTTCGAACTCGGGTTACTCGTTTTTTAATACTGAAGGCAATGCAAGAGGTGACTGCTCTACGCTAAACCGTTTGCTAATGATTGGACTGATTGGAGAGATAAGAGAGGTCGCAAAAATCTTATCCGAGAGAAGCAGTGTGGCAAAGGTTTGGGAATGGAGAAAATAGCCGCCGCCAGTACGGATTGTATTTTAGCCGGAGTGGTTCCAAAGTTATGGGTCTTTCAAAATTAGAACCGGATCCAAGAGTCGAGGTAAAAATTCGTTCAACAAAACTTCGTAAAAAAGATTGTCTTTATATACTTTTTAGCAAAACCAAAAACAAGGAAACAATAAATTCACCTTTTGCAATAGAAGAAAATAAAACTGAGGGAGGATTTAGTGCATCCTCTTCCTCTATGGGTAGGGCCTCATTCCAAGCTCTTCTCTTAGGCTTCCCTGTAGGGGTCCACTTAAAAATCATCCTCGGCCATCTCTGATCTTCAATTTTCAAATTTTACAAATGAATTACATTGTAATTTTGAAAGTATTTTGTTATACCAGGACATCATCAGGCTATCTACGAATATTATTAAAAAAGAGAAGAAAGAAGTTAAGAGTTGATGTTTGGGGAATTTTGTGAAAATTTAGTTAGTAAAGAGATAGAACAATGGAGCCAAACTTGGGGGGGGGGCGTGAAAATTTCTATAGAAAATTTAAGAAAATATTTATCTATCGATTAATTTATCCTTTGCATTTCCCCAAATTGATACCATCAAACTTTGCTTTATGGATTGCAAACTTTGCAACGGGAAAAATTGTTTGCTAAAAATATAATTTAAGAATTCCAAATTTAAGTCTTCTTCTTCTTCTTCAACTTAGTTTAGGCCTTAAGGCCTGTTATTTCCAGCTTCTTGTGATATGGACTGCCAGCTTTCCCTCCATCTCTTCGGTGGTCTTCCAGGCAGTCGTTTTCCATGGACAACTCTTCCATCTCTAGCCACTCGGCAAGCCTATTGCTGTTCATACGGTTGACGTGTTCATTCCATCCTCTTCTTCTCTGCCTCACCCATCTGACTACGTCCATTACCTGACATGTGTCTCGTATTGCCTCGTTCCTTATCCTATCCCATAATGTCTTTCCCGTTATTGTGCGTAGGGTTCTCATTTCAGCTGTTCGCAGTAGCCTTTTTGTTTTAGAGTTATCGGGACGTGTTTCTGCAGCATATGTCATTATTGGTCTTACACATGTCTTATATATCCGCACTTTACTTTCGATGTTTAGAAATTCGTTGTTCCATATTACTTCTCTCAGGCATCCTGCTACAGCGTTTGCTTTTACGATCTGGTTGCGCACCTCCTTGATTAGATCTCCACAACTCGTGATTTCCACACCCAAATAGACAAAGGACATCACCTGTTCAATACCCCGACCGTCGACAGCGAGCTTACATCTTTTTTGGTTCCTTTGATATCACTAGGCTTTTTGTTTTTTTCTACCGATATTGTCATATTATATTTCGCCGCTTCTGTTTTAAAGGCATGCAGTGATCGTTGTAAGTCATCTTCGTTTTCCGATATTATGACGGCGTCATCCGCGTAGCATATAATTTTCACTTCGCCCGTACTAAGTTGATAGCCTCTATTATTTGCTAATTTGGTTTTCTGTATTATATTATCCATAACGATGTTAAATAAGACCGGACTTAGGCTGTCGCCTTGTCGAATTCCGGTTCGGATATTGATCTTTTCTGTTAATTTGCCATTTATTCTTAGTTGCGTTGTGTTACCGGTATTTAGGTCTTCTATTATTTTAATCATATGCTTAGAGATGCCATCTTCTCTGCATAGTCGCAGCACGTCCTTCAGTAAAACACGGTCAAAAGCCTTAGTTAGGTCAATAAAACACATATAGGTCGGTTTATTGTATTCTAGCGATTTTTCTATTATTTGACGTATTATAAAGAGAGCATCAATTGTCGATCTATTCCTACGGAAACCCTGTTGTTCTTCACTCATATTTATTGCTTGAGTTATTTTATTGGCCATCATTCCAGTGAATAATTTTGCGACACTGCTTAGTAGAGTTATCGTCCTATAATTGGATGGATCGTTTTTATCTCCTTTCTTAAAGATAGGTATTGTCACGCTTGTTCTCCATTCCTCTGGTATAGTGGATTTGTTTAGGATTTTTTGAAACAGTGCCGTCAGTTCAGTCACCAAAGCGGCACCTCCATATTTCAGTAGTTCATTGGGAATGGTATCAGTGCCTGGGGATTTTCGGTTTTTTAATTTCTTTATAGCATCAGCCACTTCTTCATGAGTAATATGTATCATCTCATCGTTGTCTTCTATGTGTTCAAGAATAGTTTCCTTATCTATTTGGCTGTTGAACAGGGTGCTCAGGTACTCTATCCATCGCTTTTCGCTTATATTGCTGACCTGTCGATATTCATTAATTTTCCTTTTTTGCTTTCTAATCATTCCCCATATTTTCTTTTGTGCCCCGTACAAATCACTTTCCATTCCTCTTGTGAAAGACATCCAGTAATCCCGTTTCAGACTTCTTATTTGCGCATTTACTGCATTTCTAGTTTCAACGTATTTTGATGTTCAAATGCTGTTTTATTGCTTCGGTATTGAAGGTAAGCTGTTCTTTTTTCTTTAGCAAGAACTTTGATTTCTTCTGTAAACCATGCTTTTGTTTTACGCTTCGGCTGTGATGCTACCTTTCTTACTCCTATCGCTTCTTTTGCAGTGTCTAATATGTTATCTCTAACTTTCTTCCAGCTGGAATTGACTCCGTCTTCGCTGTCAATGTCGTTTTCTTTGATTGCGTTGGCAAGTCTCCGCTGGTATAGTCCTTGGGTACTTTCTTCCTTAGCGATTCTACATTTAGTTTTCGATTACCTCTGAGGTTGGTTCCTTGTTCAGTTGAATTGTCATTCTTAATTTGCAAAGTACCAGATGGTGGTCAGAACCAACGTCAGCTGATGTCAACACTCTCACGTCCACTACTTGTGTGGGATGCACCATTTTGTTAGTTATTATGTAATCTATTGTGGACTTTTGATCTCGAGAGTTTTCCCAGGTATATTTGTGTTGTTCTTTGTGAGGGAAAAACGTATTATTTATGCGCATGGAATTGTATGTGCAGAATTCGATAAGCTGTTCACCACTTTCGTTAATTATTTCTTCATTAAACCGTTGTTTAATCCCAAGTATTACTTGATTACCCACTCTAGCGTTCATATCCCCCATTATCAACATCTTGTCAATCTTGTCAGTCTTATCTATCACGCATTGTAGGTCGTTGTAGAAACCGTCAATTTCCTCTTTTGATTTATTGACGTCTGGGGCATAGACCGATATCACTTGGATCCTTGCTTTTCCAAATTGTAGGGTAACTTTGAGTATTCTATGGTTAATATAGGCTATGTCAGTGATGTTCTGCTCAAATTTCTCATTAATCAGAAGACCCACCCCCGAGGATGCACGATCTTCTTTCTTTCTACCGCTGTATACCAGTATGTATTTATCGTATTTGCTCGTTCCGCACCCTTCTTCTTGGTTTCGGATAAGGCACATATGTCTAACTTATGGTGTTCCATTTCCATCACAATTTCCTGGTCTCTTTTTGCCCATGAAGTCACATTCCAACACGCAACACGTAGTATATCTTTCTTCCACAGCATCGTTTTCCGTTTTCGTGCATTGGTCGTCAACATTAAAAACCGTCCATTATCATCCGAGGCTTGTTTGCTGGTTCTATGAGCAATATTTGTTTTTTATCATTGGCAGGCTGCTAACCTTACCTATGAACCCTCCTCCTTTATCCGGGCTTGGGACCGGCAACGTCCACCACTGAGCTACTCAATCCACCCAGCAGCTTCCGCAGGCGGAGTTCAAATTTAAGTGACATTTGAAAATATGTAAATTTTTTCTAACTTACTTATTGATTCATTTATCTTGGATATCAATTATCCATTTAGGGTCCTCTCTGGTGAGATTCTAAAAATTGAAATATAAATGATAGTATGATAAGAGTAACAACTATGGTACAATTTCAAAATTTAAAATAAATAACGAAAATGAAATGAAATTCACAACTCGCGAGAATATTTCGAGAGATAAGCAATACAACTCGCTGCGTTGATTTATATAAACTCGTTTGTTGTAATAATACGTTGAAAATTACTAGAATAATAAGAAATGAATAATTTTACATTTTGAATAATAATTAATTAAAAAGAGGACTGTTAATCTTTTTCAGTTTGCAGGTTTCCTAAATTTCCGTGATATATTTTTTTTCTTTTTTGTCGAATCTGGTTCATTATTAATTACAGCTTTATAACAAATTGTTTTTCTAAAATTAATCGTCATTAAAGATCTATTTCTTTGTGTGATTTTTGGTATGCAACCCATCTTTCGTAATTTTGATTCGGTTAGTTTGAACGGGAAATTTTAAAATATTTTTTTTAGTTGTATATTAATTCTGTGATGCCTATCAATACTTTTTTCCATCTTCCACATCTCAATATTAGTAATGTGTATCCAAGTCTCCTCTGATGGAGGTTTTTTAGTGTTTTCTTAACGAAGGATTTAACATTGGCAACCCAAGTTGCTTAAACCGAATTGAAAAACGTACATGTAAACCTGTTATATTATTAATCGTGGTATTTATAACCCAAGGGGACCGACGGCTTACGGAAGGACACGCAAAGTTGCTCTTTATTACCTTAATATCAGCAGTTGTTTCTCTACAATCTGCGCTTTTAAAATTTCTAAATTTTAACTTATTTAAATAATGTAACAATTTTATAGGAAGTATAAATGCTTTCCAGCTCTGATCACTTAATTATACGTAAATTCTACCCTGTGTGCAACATATCGCCGGCTTTATTGTTCAAAATTCCTTGTTCAATGTTAATCTAGCATAATAACTATATCAAGTAACTATCTTAATTAAGTGGTACATTATAACTTATCCGTTTTAGCTTTTGGGAATTGATAGTGCATTTTGCTTAGTGGAATCGTTCATAACAGGGCTGGTGGATAATTGGTCGGAGACACTGAGGCCTCATAGACAAAAGTTTACCGTAATAATTTGTATCGTAATGTTTCTTTTGGGAATTCCAATGATTACGCACGTAAGTAAAGCGATACAGAAAATTGAATTTTTTTGATAATTTTAATTTAAGAGAAATATTATTTTAAGGGTGGTGCGTACATTTTTCAATTAATGGATTATTATTCGGCCAGCGGCATGTCACTGTTGTGGGTTTGTTTCTTCCAAACAATAGCAATTTCCTGGATATTTGGAACAAAAAAGCTTTGTGCTTGTATCGAACAAATGATTGGAATTACTCCCAACGTATTTTTGGTAATCTGTTGGAAATATTGCGCCCCTATTGTTATGATGGTTGGTTAAGTAATTGCAACTTTTTTTTACAAAATCCTTCTCTTTCTCGGTTATTATCGTTAATTTAAACGTTTTTCAGGCTATTTTTATTGCACACTGTATCAAATACGAACCTCTTACTTATGGAAATGATTATCATTATCCGAAGTGGGCGGAAGTTGTCGGATTTTTCATTAGTTTGTCTTCCATGTTTTGGATTCCAGCTTACGCCCTGTATTATGTGCTAAGCGGAAGCGGATCGATCTTAGAGGTAAATTAATTAGATTGGCCGATAATTTTTTTTGCTAACATAGTTTTATTTTAAGAATTTCAAAACTGGATTGGAACCTCAAATCAGACAACGAAAATTGTCGTTATTGGATAAAAATACTGGCAAATTGTTGTCAGAAAATAATATTATTTCAGACGACGAAGTATGTTCAAACACAATATGATTCCATGTAATAGTAAAATTTGATGTGTAGTGAATGTTGAAATGCATAGCCAATGGAAGAATCTACGTAATCATTTTCTAGTAAATGTTTGCCATATAGAACTTTATAATTTTTATAGAAAATAATATGTTTACAGCCTAGATTGGTTTTGATTGTAAGAAATACAAAATTGTGCTGTGTAGCCTAATTAATATTGTATTAGTAGTAAAAATGTAATCGTAATAAAACAATTTAGTTTATAAATTATAAAAGTGTTTCAAATATTTACTACTGATACACCTAGATTATTACAAGTAGGTACCTATCATGCAATTTATAGATCACAAGTATTAGCGAAGTTGCTGGGGGCGTGCATGTGGGTGGATGAAATGGATACATGATAGTACCTTGACGTGAAATTACAAACTTCTGCTTAAAACCATGTTTACCAAACCCCCGCATAATGAGAAAATTTAGCTTGTAACAAAAATTTTAATTACTCAAAAACTATATGGCCCAATAAATTTTTAACCTTATTTACTTCAGAGAAAGTTTTATAAAAATTTATTAATGTTAAAGAACCAAACAGGTGATATGTAAAATGGAAGAAACTACCCAAGAGAATACTACGCTGCTCTTCGTCTTAACAAGATCCAACAGTTTAAATAATAACTTGCAATATAAATAACACGAGCGCATTCCTGGGACAATAATTGCATAAGAACGGTTGTATGTAATACAAGAGCACAGTTGGATTATTTAAACCTACCAGGTACGATCATTATTTACAATTACAATTTATAAAATTGAAATATGAGATAGCGTTGCATTTCCTGAGTTAATTCCGTAAGCAGTGTAATTAAAGAAATAATCATTTCGCTACAATAATTCGATGTTTTTTTTTACAAAATTGCTCTTCTGTAATTAATCTAGAAGAATACGAAATTTTTCCTGAAAGGAAAATTTCATTTTAATTAGTTTGTACCTTCCAGTCAAGTATAAGCAATAATAAATTCAGGTGTTAGATATCGCAACTGTTCACTCTTTAGTTTTCCAAATTATCGGTGAATTATAACTGCAAAAATCTTTGAGCTTTGTAGCTTTTCCGTCTTTCTAAATTGAAATCATTGTATCCAAAACCAGAAGTTTGTCGTAAAGAATTCGTTTGCAAGTTGGAGAGCAGGAAACCTCCTGTTTGCGTCAGATACATTGCTGTGAAATGTCCTCCAATGTCAATCTGTGGTTTTTAGGTAGGCGTTTATTGCGAGTACGGCACTCTCCTGAGGAAAATCGAATACAACCAGAATTGAAACATACTTTTACCAGAATTAGGACAATGGTGATGTTCTTTCTCCAAACCACCACGATGTATCGAGAAAGATTTACAATCAGCGAAAAAAGCTTTTAGGGTGTTTTCTTCTTTTAGGGCGGGAAATTGGAAAAGCTTCAGATTATTTTGGTCAAAAAAGGACAAAAAAGCCATTCGAATTTTAGGCAAATTTTCTGTTGAGATGTTTGCTGTAAACTGCTGGAAGTGATGATTCTGATCAAACTAAAAAATTTGGGAGCCTTCACCAAACCAATACGATTTCCGCAAATAAAATAATTTAAAACATCGTGGCTTAGATAAGTACATATGTTAAATTAATCATACTTTATTATACAAGCAAAAATATTTATTGTTACTTTTGACGAGAAACCTACCTTACCAAAACTTATTAATAGTAATGAAAGTAAAAGGTTTAATACAAACCCGATGCTTTGCCGCATAAATACAAAAGCACAGATTTGCTTATTCCGCCTTATCTTGGGATCCCATCTCTACTCATTACGCATTTCACTATAAATCGAGATCTGAAATAAATTTTGACTTTTTGAAAATGCCAAATTAAGCTTTCACGTGCATTACCTAATATGGTGTGCGTATTTTATGCATAATACATCAGTGGTCACTTTGATCTATAAAATTAGTGCTCAAAGGTTAAAAGCATCCCACTTTTTTTGTTTTATTAAAGCCGTAATAATTTTTCAAATTAGCTACATTTACGTGTAGGATAATTTAATTAACGAGGAAAAAATTTTATTCTCTGTGCTTACATTTTTCAGTGTCAAAATCAAACACTTCGTAAGGACTTTACATTGTGAATTAATCTTGTTCGTAGGTAGTACGTTTACCTTTTCCAAATAACTTTTTGTTTAATTAATTAAAAAAATTGAGGTTCTTAACTTGATTATCTCTAGAAGTAAATAACAATCGATGATTTTATAGCAGTTTCTCGCCCGTGCCGTGTGAGATAATTATTATAAAGATTTCTTGGATTTACTTAGCAGTAGCAAATGATTATCTCTTTAAGTTAATACATACATATATAGCAACCGATGGGTCAACCGTTAGAAGAAAACGTGTACAATTAACTTAATACTTCACGTAGTTCAACATAATTCTCCATACTTCTTCGTACTTCATATAATTCAGCAGTAATTGACGGGACTTCACGTACTTTACCAGTAATTTACCACACTCCACCAATAATTCACGGTACTTCACCTACTT
This sequence comes from Lycocerus yunnanus, assembly GCA_036346125.1. Taxonomy (NCBI): domain Eukaryota; kingdom Metazoa; phylum Arthropoda; class Insecta; order Coleoptera; family Cantharidae; genus Lycocerus; species Lycocerus yunnanus. The sequence continues at coordinate 2,277,737 of JARFIX010000032.1, read as the reverse complement.
CATCTGTACTTCATTGTATTTCACGTACTTCATCGGTATTTCAGAGACTTACCGAGATTTCAAATTTGTGCACTGGAGGTGTTCCACACCCCAGACCCCCGGATTAAGTACTTTATTTTTATCAGAAGTAAACTAAAGATCTCCGTTGCAGAGATCTACCTCCAAGAGGGTACGGAATTTATAATTATGCAGTTTATGATTAATTGTCAGATTATAAATTAAACACATTTACTTGACCATAGCTAATTTTAATAAACTTTAGATATGCTTAAATATGTAATTCACCTTTAGTAAAATAAATTATGTAAACCGGGGGTCTGGGGTGTGGAACACCCTCCAGCTACGGAGATCGTCAGTTTATTTTGATAAAAAATAAACTACACGGTCTGAGGATTCTGCATGTTATGGAATGTTCATTTCAAAATTTGTGCACTGGAGGTGTTCCACACCCCAGACCCTCCGGATTGAGTAGTTTATTTTTATCATAAGTAAACTGAAGATGTCCGTTGCAAAATCTACCCGTTTATGATTAATTGTCAGATTATGATTTAAACACATTTACTTGGCCATAGCTAATTTTAAAAACTTGGGATATGCTTAAGTATTTAATTCACTTTTAATAAAAATAAATTAGTTAAACCGAGGGTCTGGGGTGTGGAACACCCTCCAGTGCATTTGGAACGGAAGATCTTCAGTTCAACTTTGATATGAAATAAACTACTTAATCTGGGGTGTAGGACACCCTCCAGTGCTTCTAAAACAGGAGATATTCAGTTTATTTCTGATAAAAATAAATTAATTAATCCGGGGATCTGGGGTGTGGAACACCCTTCAGCGCATTTGGAACGGGAGATCTTTAGTTTACTTTGAATATGAAATAAACTACTTAATCCGGGGGATGTAGAACAGCCTCCAGTGCCTCTGAAACGGAAGATATTCAGTTTGCTTCCGATAAAAAATAAATTAATTAATCCGGGGGTCTGGGGGGTGTGGAACACCCTCCAGTGCCTTTGGAACGGGAGATCTTCAGTTTACTTTTGATATAAATAAACTACTTAATCCGGAGGGTGTGGAACATCCTCCAGTGCCTTACAACAGAAGATCTTCAGTTTACTTCTGATAAAAATAAACTCGATCCGGAGGGTCGGGGGGGGGGGCTGAAAGACCCTTCAGTACCCAAATATTACAATGCAGGCAAACATATTAAATGCTTTTGAAAATTCAGTAAAAACTCTCCGCTACCGTTTTAGTTTTCCAAAAATATTATGACATATTCTGGGAGAGGGGTGAAGCAAAATAAATGATGTACAATCATGCACAAATGATTATTAAAATTATTTTCAAAATTGGGAGGGGGGAGCAAACAGGTCTCCAGCCCCCTCCCCAACTAATTTTCTAAATAATTTAAAACCAAAAAAGGTTTAAGCGAAAATAAAGAAAGCACAATAGATTTAGATTTTTTAAATTAAAAATTCGCAATGGAAGGGACTGAGGACATGCACCTTATTCAAACTCATCCTATCAGACCACAACGAAATAACCAAACACACAACAAAACAAATCAAACACCTGATTGGTTATTTCGTCAATTTAACTTTAATGTATTTTAACTGATAGATAACTATAGTTGAAGAAAGATAGAAGATAGAAGCATAAGAAGATAGTTTAAATTGTATTATCACATTCTAGAGCCGTCTCTGTAAAACCGGGACAAGCGCGTTATTTTCGCTTCAATGTAATTAATTAATCATGACAAAACAATAAATTACTAAAGCTTTTTATTGAGCTACCAAACCTCCATGATATTCAAACAAATGAGCTAAAAAAATTACAAAATTAACTAAGAAATCTAAGTTTAATTTAATTAATTGATTACTATTAAACTAGTAACGACCAAAACTTTTAATTAGTAAAATAATGACCACCAAAGGTCTATTCAACGTTTAATAAAAATGTTAAGAAAATCACTGATGTAAGTTAATTTGCTATCAAATAATTATTATTGAATACACGTGTCTTACATGATACACATTGACCGTAGCGCATGTCATAAGCTAGGTTCAACTTCATGTAATTCACCAAAATTTTCTAACTTCATTAATGAATGAACATGAATTTTACCAGTACTTCATGTATTTCACAAGTACTTCGTGTATTTCACAAGTACGTCATGTACTTCACATGAGATTTCATGTACTTCATGAGATGTGTACAAAAACTTCATCAGTGGTTAACCCCTCGATAGCAACTTAACCATAAATTTTGAATTTTGTTAGTTCTGAAAAGAAAATATAGTTGAGGTGATAGGCAATGAAAATCTAACAAGTAGACACCTTTTTCACAATACACTACCAACCATTGGCCTATCACCTCAACTATATTTTCTTTTCAATATATGTATATTTTAAGGTCGACTATGTTTGTCTTTTTTTGCATTTCTAAAAATTTCCAAAATTATTTAAAATTTTTTTTAATTTCTCCAAATTCAAATTTTGCCGGTCCCATGTTCGATTCACCAGCCAACTTGCAGATCGCTAAAAACAAATTATAGGATAATCATTTTTATCAACCTACTATCTAAATTGTTTTTGATAATACACAAACAAAACAACAATTATGGAAACAATTGGCAAAAACAAGAAATCTACCACAATTATTACCATTTTGTTATAACAGCGCACTGTACGTAACGTTTAATTTGTATCTCAAGAAAGATATTTGCCATCAACCTTCCTGGCCAATTTATTAATTTTCATTTTATATTTCGAGAAACACAATAAACAATAAAGAAATAATTTTATTTATTTTTGTTAGAAAATAAAAGATAGAACATGAGATTTCAGATATTTTTGCTTACGGATAAGTAGATAGTAGGTATGCATCTCATGGAGACTAACTCTTCCTGCTTTAAATGACGTCCACAAAGTTGGCAATTCAATTGTAAACTTTATAAAATTGCATGTAACAATTTTGTTTCGACATTGAGCGTTCCAAGTTTTCTCGCTCTAGCTGATCATATTATGATTATTATATTATTACGTTGCATTTTCCTAAGTCTACGAATTTTATAAAATTGTAAATTGTTCTCTCGAACAAATAAGAGACAAAAGAGTTTACATTAAAAATTTAAACGAACGTAAAGTCAATAATCAACTGAAATGTCCAAACGTTATCCCGTTATCTCAGAAATTGCTGGAAAGAACTTTTACAAGTTTAAATTTCAGTTTATTACTAGTGCAATATTTTAAAAAGTTTTTCTGCACGTATTCATCACTTATTGAATTGCCCGGTAAATCTCGGATTCACCCTAACAATATACGCTACATTATATTTTATACAAATTACAGCATTTTCTTACACATAGGGTTGGTTGCGAAGTACTGAAAGGGACACCTATTAAGCAGTAGAGGAATAAAAATTCATACGTCATTTTGATATTTGATCTTTCATATGAGCCTGCTAAAAATTTTGTTTTGATCTGTCAATTCATTCATTGTTTACAAGCCATTTAAAGTCGACGTGTCGGTGTATTTTTTAACAATGGAAAAAACTGAGTATCGTGCAGTGATAAAATTCTTTGTTTTGGAAGGTTTATCAGCAACAGAAATTCATACAAAAATGGTGAGCGTGTTAAAAGAATCTGCTCCTTCATTTCCAACTGTACATCGATGGGTTTTAGAGTTTAAACGTGGTCGTACAAGCGTTGAAGATGAACCACGTAGTGACGACCAAAACTGCAACAACACCAGAAATCATTGAACAAGTACATAATATTGTTAGTGAAGATCCAAGTTTGACTAAGCGTGAAATTGCTAATACCATAGGCATCTCAGACGAACGAGTACTCTATATTTTACATAAAGAATTACGTATGAAAAAGCTGTTTGGAAAGTTAGTGCCGCATTCGTTAACAATTCAACAAAACTCACACGAAAGCAAATTTCTCAGCATCATTTGAATCTTTTAATAAGAATAAAATCGATTTTGTGCGTCGTTTTGTAACTATGGATGAGACTTGGATCTACCACCATGATCCTAAATTGAAACAAGAACGATTACAGTGGACTGAGGCTGGTTGTTCAGCTCCAAAACAGGTGAAGTCAGGACGATCAGCAAAAAGGTTATGGCATCAGTTTTTGGGATGCAAAAGGATTTTATTGATTGATTATCTTGAAAAGGTAAAACAATTAACTCTGAATATTATTGTAACCTTTTGGATCAATTGAACGAACAAATTCGTGAAAAGAGACCCGGTTTGCAACATAAAAAAATCATCTTTCACCAAGACAACGCACCTGTCCACAAAAGTGTTTTAACAATGGCAAAATTCAATGAACTAAAGTACGAATTGCTTGAACATCCACCGTATTCGCCAGATTTGGCTCCTAGCGACTACTACCTCTTCAGAAACTTGAAACAATTCGTTCGTGGAAAGCGTTTTTCATCGAATGAAAAAGCTATTTCAGTCTTTGAACAGTATTTTGCAGAGCTTCCAGAAAATCATTACAGAGATGGAATGAGATTATTGCAAGATCATTGGGATAGGTGTATTGAAGTTGAGGGAGATTATATTGAATAAAAAACTAATTTCATTTAAAAGTTCACATTCTTTCATTTTTGCTTTCAGTACTTTGCAACCAACCTGTATGTATCGGTTAGATCAAAATTGTTAAAATACATTATTTTCGGCTTAAAATTCAAAACTCATATGAAAAATTGGCAAAACTTCGATTTATATTGTATTGTCCTATCGTCCCATATAATATTCCGTTTTTCACTTATGGTAGCTTGTGTTGGGTATGGATATTCCTACTGTACTTATCAACTTAATAATACCAAAATTACCAGGATCGTAATAAGGGATCACGTCTAGTGCCATTGGTCGTATTTAAATAATGGAATGACTGAATCTATTACTATCAATCAGTTTGTAAGAAGGGGGTGGAATATACCCCTACTGACCAGGACCTCTAACATAGATTATAAAATTAATAAAAGTTAAGGCAAATAAATTTAAAATATTTAAATTAAATTAAATAAATTTAAATTTGATGCTTGGAAACGGAAAGCTAACAATGTCTACTGATGGATGGAAGCCGGCTGACTAATTTATGATAATAATATATTCTTAAAGTTTTTTTTGTTAATTTTAACAATAATAAAAGAACAAAGCCGTTGAAATCGTTTTAAAATTTTAATAAAACTTGAAAATTAAAAAATTAGTTTACAAAATAACCTTACATATTATATTTTCACAGTAATTGCGAATTCCTCGAGTGGATTCTATAACTTTAAATTAAATTCCTTGTACGTTTTCGATAAAAATATAAAATTTCACGGAATTAGTTCAATATTTTTCTGCAAGTTTATTAAAATTTTCAATTTTGTTTCGGTTTCTATTCAGAAAATTATCAGTCGATACACGTAGGCTGATGGAGAAAACCGATAAAATTTTAACAAGCGTAAGTTGATACATTTTACTGTAACTTGGAACAATATTTGGTCAGAGAAAATATCCACACAAACAATTTTTTAAATCTATTTATTTCATTAACAGAACCTGACTAAAATATCCAATTAAATACATATATAGACCAGCATTCTGTGATAGAACCTGGAAAGCTTTTTAATTGTATTAAAAGTTTAATGTTCCGTCGTTTAAAGTTGAGCAGTTTTTCAACACGAAATTTTGCAGTGCCACTAATAATTTTATATTGAGAAAATAATTTTTAGTTTTGGCACGGCAGGTACAAAAGTAATAGCCTATGATAAGTAATTTATACAACTAATTAACTTAATAAATTCTTAATTTTCCCGATCGACTTTCTTCATAAGAAAAATCGAACCGTGGACAATCGAAAATTCTTTATTAATTTAGGCTATTATCAATAATTAAGCCCACGATGACAAGCTTAGCGTTTTCCTAATGACTAAAATCGATGTTACTCATAACTTAGGAGAAACTCCTGTTGGTTAAATAAATTGATTGTAATGAATTCTTAATGAAAACTTGAAATATTTAGTAATAAAATTCGGGTATCTGTTAGTTTCCATATTAAAATTTTTATATGGCAATAATATTACGCGGAAGGTTGGAGCACAGAAATATTGACCCAGTTAAAAGGGCTAAAGCGTCTCGACGTTAAGCGTCAGTCTATGTCGCTTGTTGCACCGTGTCTTTGTGTTACTTTACAATATACACAATAACGCGTATACTTCCTTTATTGTTTGGTAAGTGTGATACAGTTTTTTAATTATAACTTTCATGATTCGGATTTATTAACACAACAAAAGTTTGTTTTTTCAATCTAAAAATCAATATTACGTAAGTAAATTTTTGGTAACAATTAGATTGTGACATAATGAAAAGGTGAAGTGTTCAATTTGTGAAGGGTATTGATTAATTCTTGATTAATGACTTGACGATAACAAATTAAGAATTTTTGATGAACTCGAATTTGAGTTTCCACTTTATATTGAAAATGTTGAAATTTATTACTCGGTAAACAAGAAATAAAAATGTTTTATTAGTGAACAAGGTTTTTATTTTTATTTTGTTTACTTTTCGCAATTTAAATTAAATAGTTTTCAATTTGTTGTGAGAATTCGTATTAACCAATGGTTTATTTATTTATACGAGGTATTTCACAGTGGCACTATCTTTATATTTAAGTCTTATTTAATGTCTTGCTTAAATAATACGACAGTGTATTTTGACGGACAAATTGGTTACGACGCACGTAGGGGAGTTCTTGTTTAACAAAATTTCGTTCACGTCGTATTTAAAGTCAACATCGTAGATTTTTCTAGATAAAAAGACGTCGCAATTATTTTTTTAGAAAAACCCCAAATTAAACCGATAGGAAAAGTATTAACAACGTTAACTGGAGATGGCTGGGCGTTAACAGTGAAAATTACTTTAATAAAAAAAAAGTTTAACGACAATAAACACTTCGTATAGACAAAGGCGTATTTAAATTCTAATTAATCTAAGATGCTGGGAAAGAATTCAGCTACCCTCTACAACTCTTAGAATGGTCACACCAAGCCAATGTTATAATTTACTAGAAAGGCTTTAAAATAAGAAAACAGTTCGTAAAAATTAATTTTATTTGCACGTTTTCCTTGAATTTACTTTACAATAAGGAAATATCTCCCTTGTGACAGGTTAAGCAAGACCGATCTTGATTAATTTTTTTTTATTGTTTTCACCTCCGAATTCATGGTTTTTAAAGAAAGTTCAGTTTCTCAAATAATAGAAAAAATATTTGTGGACTTTTTTTGGATTGTTAAAAAACAATCAATCGACAATGTTATGAAGCTTAATAGGGGTTCAATTTTCAATTTGTACAAAATGGATCGTAGATGTTTCAATAATTAATTACATTTCAACAAGGCTGATTTTTTTTATAACGATCTTCTATAATCCATAACAACAATTTTACAGGTATCTGAAACGTTTTGAGCCTTTTCTGAAATTTTTATACTTTATAGCTGGATACCCGGCTTCGCCGGGGTCTCATTAAAGAGGTGGAACTCTGCCTTTGTCTGAAGTACTTTACTTTAGGCTCTTGGACTTAAAAAGAATTTAAATGGGTAGACTGAATATTATAAAAATATAAAATTGATAAATTATTTATTTTATTTATATAATTGAAAGCTGACCCGGCAAACTTCGTACCGCCTTAGAATTAATAATCGTATTGAAACGCTACTCGATACAAATTATCACTTGACGCATTTCTTCTTGCGGCTCGACGTTGTTGGTCTCGGTGTTCTGATCGACGATTCCTCATTGCCAACCGAGCCGTTTCACGTGTGGCCTCTCTTTGTGCCTCTGTTTGTGAAGCACGAAGCCGGGCCATACTAACACGATGCCTCTCTTGTGCGATTTCATCTCCAGCAGATTGATTCGCAATATTTCGCAGTCTATTTGCATTACGGCTTCGTTGTGAAAGATTCGATCTTCTTGCTCGCGGCAATGTAGATTAGATTACATTAATTTCCATGTCCATGACTGACTGACTCTTTAATATCTGCCGGTTGTGTCATGTACCAACCTTTAGATATTAAATATCCACCAATCACCGTTCACCATACCTAATCCGTTATGCTTTATTTACATATACACTGTATACAACATTATTACACTAAATTAATACAGGACCGTATCTATATATATAAAAGAAAGTCGCAAAATTGTGTTAGTTACACCATTTATAACTCGAGAACGGCTGAACCGATTTTCATGTTTTTGCTTTGTTGGATTTGTCTCCTCCTGGATTAACAGAATAACTATTAAAATGAATAGAAAGTCAACTATTACGGTTTTAGAAATTTTGTATTTTTAATAACGGATTAGGTATGGTGAACGGTGATTGGTGGATAATAAATGAATCTTAGTTTTAAAGTATCTTATACCTACTTGGCTTTCAGGTTGACCCTACTTATCCGTTTTACCTGAAAACCATGGAATTGATAACAAAACCAAAAAGAATTTTAAGTTAAGGAAACGGTAAAATTGTTTGTTCGGACCAAACAAATTGCGACCACAGAGAATGTCGCATGGTCAGACCCTTATTGATGTAATCACAAATATATTTTATCGACTTGACAGAGTTGCAAATTTCTACATTAATATGGCAATTGAATGCCCGCAATAGAAAGGGGATTGTATGGAACAACCCACCTATTGTCAATTGTAACAGTGTGATTGTTGGACATTTGTAATTTAAACTAATCTGTAGATTATCAGATTAAATCTGTAGATAATTTGTTTAGACGTGTGTGTACAAAAATGTAATTACTTCATTGTTTATTAACTTACAAACGCGGAATTAGGCTTTAAACCTGCTCCAAGATGTACTCTATCATTTAAAAAAAACGGCAAGTCGATCGATTCAGTAGTTTCGGAGATCATGCGTGACAAAGAAATACCATTTCAATCTATATATATAAAAATGAATTGCTGTTTGTTAGTCTCGCTAAAACTCGAGAACGGCTGGGCCGATTTGGCTAATTTTGGTTTTGAATTATTTGTGGAAGTCCAGGGAAGGTTTAAAGGTAAGTAAATATTAAAAAATATTTAAAAAAATTAAAAAAATTTTGCTTTCTCTTAAACGTTCCTTGAAGGTTCAACTTCTGTACCACTCTGTACATAAAGTTTTAAGTTGGTATTGTTTTGTTGTATCTATCTTCTCTTCTTCTATCTTCTTCTTCTATCTAATATATATTTCTCAGTGTGTGTGTTCGTGTCCTTTGCGCTTCTGATTGGTTCGTTCATTTATTATTATACCAACCCAAAAGAAAAAATTTTTCGGCCAATGAAATAGTCGAATCGAGATATTCTTCCAACTTCAAACACAAGCTTGCTATTCAAAGGTATTCAACAAGAGGCTGTATTATCACGTTATGGATTTCGTTAAACCGACTATTGCACGCGTATGTACATAGTTACCTATAAACCAATAGAAAAATTCGGAATAACTCAAATGTCAAAATTAGAACCAATTCCATGGCAATTAAGCGATAAGCTTGCACAAGTGCACTTATCGATTTCGTATTATCAAAATCGCAGCTTTTTTGCAAATTTTTGAATTTTTCTTATTACTTATGCAATAGTCTGACAAAATGTATTACGTGCATAGCAAGTTGCCATCGATAATTCTGCCTAAATATGCACTCCAGCTTATTTCTTGAGAAAATTTGCCCTCGCTTCGCGTCGTGCAAATTTTCGTCGCAATAACTGTCGTGCATTTTAGCCAGAATTATCGGCAACTTGCTATGCACTTAATACATTACTATTGATAACCCTATCTACCAACTACAATGTATTATATATATAAAATATATATATCATCATATCTATAAACTAAAAAGAAAAGATGTCCGAAATTGAATATATTGTTGTTGATGACGATATTAATGGAACGGAAAATATTAACGAGTGTCATAAAGAAAGTTATCTATAACAGATATTTCAGAAACACCTTCGCCTAAAAGAATTAAACTTGGAAAGTCTTCAAATACGGCTCTTAAGCAAGAAAAATCTGATGAGGAAGTAGCGGTCCAGAGAGAAGCAGTAAAAAGACTGAAGGCGGAGCGAGAAAAGGCCCGTCGTGAATATATCGTTATAACTGAAGGAAACTGGGATTGATTTGAGATCGGACTGCTTTAGCCATGGTCAGTTATATGTGGCAATGTCTCGAGTTGGAAGTCCAGATAATTTATATGTGCTCGCAAACGACGGGAAGACAAGGAATGTTGTTTACTATCAGGCTCTAAACGAGAAATAAATATGGCTATTCTTTTTAAGTCCAAGAGCCTAAAGTAAAGTACTTCAGACAAAGGCAGAGTTCCACCTTTTTAATGAGACCCCGGGCGAAGCCGGGTATCCAGCTAGTTTTATATATATATAGATATTATTTAATTACAAATTTACTTTGAATCAATGAATTCGTCTTCTTCAATATCTTTTAAGAGTATCAACGTCTCCAATTCACGTTCTTCGGCTTCTAGTAGTTTTGCTCTCTTATTATGTTCGGCAAGCAATCTCTCCTCCGCTTTGGCAGTAAGGAATAAATAAGATAAAATACGATAAAATATATAACAAAACGTACTTACGACCAATGGAGGATAGTATTAATTTCACAATAATCACTTTTTCTTTTTAACTCCGTAACTTAACTTTTTTTCTTCTTTTTCTGTTTATGCGTGTTTCTTTTCTTTCTGTTTCTGTTTATGTCTTTACTTTATATAACTAAAAATATTTTTTCTATGTTGGTATACCTTTAGGTTGAGCTTTGCAAACCAACAAACATTCAATTTTATATAATAGAAGAGAAGATTATAAATGAAACTGTTTTACCAACATAAAAAGTAAATCCTTTAAATCTGGGGATAATCCCAGATTTAAATATTGCCCACCCTGTATATTCATGCGCGTCCGCAATTTTTCACTTTTTTTTTTAATTTTGCGAATTTTTGCTTTTAAGCTCCCGTTTTTGCAGGAAAAGCTCTTCTGGGTCCTAAATAGTAACTGTGTGAAATTTGGTTGAGATCGGCGAAACGGTGCAGGAATATATAAAGAACATACATACATACATACATACATTCAATTTTAGATGATATTATAGCACAGAAACCTGATTAAAATCAGTCAAACGGTTTAGGAATATAGAATTCCCATGTTATTTCCCTATGTTCTGATTTTAGCCGGTCACCCGGTATAATTTTTCCATTGTCGCGCCACCTGTCGGCGACACAATTGTCACCAGATTTCCAAAATCCGTTTAAATTGCCAATTTATTGGCGAACGGGATAAAAAGTATCCTATGTCCTTCTCCTGGCTCTAAACTACCTCCTGCCAATTTTCAGCTAAATCGGTTCAGCCGTTCTTGAGTTATAAGTGGAGTAACTAACACGACTTTCTTTTATATATAGATAGATAGATAGATTTACACCGATTTATATCGTCGCCATTGTTATGTTTAAAATATATGTATTACTTTATTATCATTTTCAATCATTTGTTCTGACAGAAAATACATACACATATTATGTGTATGTATTAGGTAGTACATAATATGAATCTCGTTAATCCATTCATGCGCGTCACCGAATTTCCCTAATTATGTAATTCTCACATTTTAAAGATATTTTGCACAGAAACCTATTCCAAGTCCTAATAAGATATTGTGCAAAATTTGGTTGAAATCGGTCAAATGGTTCAGGAGAAAATGGAGGACAAACAAACAGACATTGATTTTTATATATATAGATAGAAGATGTATGTTAATATTCGTTACGTGTATTTGAAGCTTACGAATTGGGGATATGAAAGCTTTCTATATCGAGGAGTAAATTTTAATACGTTTTAGTTTAATATAATATTGTTATTATAGTAAAGTGTTCCTCGCGTTTCGATAGGTCACATTGGCCGTAGGCCAATGCTCACGAAATTTTAATATACAATAAATTCTCTCTCAGATATACAAACTTAAAAAAAAACTATTATAAATAAAGGTCTAGACATAACTTGTCATTTGCCTTGCTTATGCTATTATAACATAGTAAAAGCATTTTATTATAATTCCAGCTATCACATAATTAGTTACAATTTAAATAAAATGGAAGATTTTAACATACGAAAGATTAGGGCATTTCTGCATGTTAACACGAAGTTTAGTTAAATGAATAACATAAAGATGAAACCTATTTGTCTTACAAAATGTGTTATTTTACAAAAATAATCAGAACAAAATAAAATGGAAAACATCCGATGCCGGTCCTGGTTAAATTAACTATAAAATTGGAACGATTTGGGATTTTCTTCAAAACAGAAATAATATAAATTTTTCTTCGAATTCAATAAATACATTAATAGGTAAAACTATAAATGCTTAATAAAAATCATACTTTATCATACTTTTATTACATATTATACAAATAATTTTTAATAATAAAAAGAAAAAATATTTTCCATTAACCAATGTGACCCAAAATCTAATCAGCTCTAAGTCTAAATATAAAGATACAAAATACCAACTTTACTTTTGAAATTCTTATTAGTTTTGAAATATTTAATAAAACTAATATTAAATAAAATGATTTAAAAAACTGCTTCCATAAACCAATTTTATCCAAAATTTAATCAGCTCTAATTCCTGCCATAAACATAACAAATCTCAACTTTAGTTTTGAAAATTTAGTTAGTTTTAATATATTAAATAATAAAATTTAAAATAATAAAAAACAATAGTTTTTATAAACGAATTTTAACTAAAATTGAATCAATTCTAAATATCGATTAAAATATGCGAAAACCTAAATTTGGTTTTGAAATTCGTATTACTTTTCGAAATATTAATTAAAACTAATATTAAATAATAAGATTTAAAAATTCCATGAACCAATTTTAACCAAAATTTAAATTACTCTAACTCCTACTATAATAATAGGAAATATCAAATTTGGTTTTAAAAATTCTGTTATTTTTTAAAATATTAAATAAAGACTAATATTAAATAATAAAACTTAAAAAACCAATAAAATAATAGTTCTCATAAACCAATTTTAACTAATCTTTAATCAGTTCTAAATCTCGACATAAATATGATAAATTCTAAATTTAGTTTTAAAATTTTTATAATTTTTTGAAATAATAATTAAAACTAATATTAAATAATAAAATTAAAAAGTAAAAAAAAAAGTAGTTCCCGTAAACCAATTTTAACCAAAATCTAATCAGCTCTAAATCTCAATATAAAGATACAATATAATGTAAACCGAGGGGTCAACCGCTAGAGAAAATCGTATATAATTAACTTCACACTTCACGTACTTCATAATAATTCTCCATATTTCTTTGTACTTCATATAATTCAGCAGTAATTCACGGTACTTCACCTACTTCATCGATACTTCATTGTATTTCACGTACTTCATCGGTATTTCAGAGACTTACCGAGATTTCAAAATTTGTGCACTGGAGGGTGTTCCACACCCCCCAGACCCCCCGGATTAATTACTTTATTTTTTATCAGAAGTAAACTAAAGATCTCCGTTACAGAGATCTACCTCCCAGTGGGTATGGAATTTATAATTATGCAGTTTATGATTAATTGCCAGATTATGAATTAAACACATTTACTTGGCCATAGCTATTTTTAATAAACTTGAGATATGCTTAAATATGTAATTCACTTTTGGTAAGAATAAATTATTTAAACCGGGGGGTCTGGGGAACACCCTCCAGTGCATTTGAAACGGAGGATCTTTAGTTTACTTTTGATATGAAATAAACCACTTAATCCGGGGGGTAGGACACCCTCCAATGCCTCTGAAACGGGTCATATTCAGTTTACTTCTGATAAAAAATAAATTAATTAATCCAGGGAGTCTGGAGGGTGTGTAACACCCTCCAGTGCCTTTGGAACGAGAGATCTTCAGTTTACTTTTGATATAAAATAAACTACTTAATCTGGGGTGTAGGACACCCTCCAGTGCCTCTGAATCGGGTGATATTCAGTTTACTTATGATAAAAATAAATTAATTAATCCAGGGAGTCTGGGGTGTGTAACACCCTCCAGTGCCTTTGAACGGAGATCTTCAATTTACATTTACTTTTAATATGAAATCGATACTTTATTTTATTTCACGTACTTCATCGGTATTTCAGAGACTTACCGAGATTTCAAAATTTGTGCACTGGAGGGTGTTCCACACCCCCCAGACCCCCCGGATTAAGTACTTTATTTTTTATCAGAAGTAAACTAAAGATCTCCCGTTGCAGAGATCTACCTCCCAGAGGGTACAGAATTTATAATTATGCAGTTTATGATTAATTGTCAGATTATGAATTAAACACATTTACTTGGCCATAGCTAATTTTAATAAACTTGAGATATGCTTAAATATGTAATTCACTTTTAGTAAAAATAAATTATTTAAACCGGGGGGTCTGGGGGGTGTGGAACACCCTCCAGTGCCTTTGGAACGGAAGATCTTCAGTTTACTTTTGATAAAAAGTAAACTACTCGGTTTGGAGGTTCTGCATGTTCTGCAATGTTCTTCATTCACAATTTGTGCACTGGAGGTGTTCCACACCCCAGACCCCGATTGAGTAGTTTATTTTTATCAGAAGTAAACTGAAGATCTACCGTTGCAGAAATCTACCTCCCAAAGGGTGCGGAATCTTTGGAATGGAAGATCTTCAGTTTACTTTTGATATGAAATAAACTACTTAATCCGGGGTAGGACACCTCCAGTGCCTCTGAAACGGGTGATATTCAGTTTACTTCTGATAAAAAATAAATTAATTAATCCGGGGGTCTGGGGGGTGTGGAACACCCTCCAGTGCCTTTGGAACGGGAGATCTTCAGTTTACTTTTGATATGAAATAAACTACTTAATTCGGGGTGTAGAACACCCTCAAGTGCCTCTGAAACGGGATATATTCAGTTTACTTCTGATAAAAAATAAATTAATTAATCCGGGGGGTCTGGGGTGTGAAACACCCTTCAGTACCCAAATGTTACAATGCAGGCAAACATATTAAAGGTTTGAAAATATAGTAGAAACTCTCCGCTAACGTTTTAGTTTTCTAAAAAATTATGACATATTCTTGAAGGGGAGAAACAAAGGGTGGGGTTAAACAGGATAAAGCAAAAATAAATTATGTACAATCATGCACAAACGATTATTAAAATTATTTTCAAAATTGGGTGGGGGAGCTAACAGGTCTCCACCCCGTCCCTAACTAATTTTCTAAATAATTCAAAAACAAAAAAGGTCCAACCCAAAATAAAGAATGCACAATAGAATAAAACTTTTTGAATTACAAATTTGGAATGGAAGGGATTGATGTTTATTAATTGGTGCTGTGATTGATGCTGTTTCTTTTTAGAATTTTCTGAAAAATAAAGATTGAAAAATGTTTTACTTAAAAGATTCCTGCCATCTCTTGATTGAAATAATGTTCAAATTTGTATCCCAAATTTGACTATTTCTTGTATTTGATTGTCTTGAATTTCTTTTTTGTTGTGTAGCTATTTTTGTCTTGAATCCTGCCTGGTTCACCAAAATTTATTAACTTCATGATACTTCACTTGTACTTCAATATACTTAATATATATTTTACCTACTTACACGTACTTCATGTATTTTACCAGTACTTCATGTATTTCACATGAGATTTCATGTACTTTATGAGATGTGTACAAAAAACTTCACCAGCGGTTATCCCTCGATGTAAACATTTTATTTCCATATTTTATTTTTTCTTATTTATATACTGACTTATTTTTATGAGTATTTCCGTAGCGCACCTATGATTGGCAAATTTTACCAACTTAAAAGAAAGATGGCAACCGATTATATAATTTAGATTTACATTTACATCCAAATGAGTTTTATTTTATTTTATTCTTGGACAAAATACAGGAAATCCTTTCCAACATTTTCTGATCAAGTCGCATGCATTTACAACTTTGATTATATTATGAGCATAGAATAACATTTCCCCAGGTCTTCGTTTGAACACACAAACTTTTGTCATTTGCACATTTAATATAAGTTTGAGTATGACATGGGCACTTGACTTTATACAAAAGCTTTTAATATTTTAAGTTGTCAAAAACTTGCTCATATTGTAAATTTAGCGTCACAGTGATGATCGTTGCAATTTTGTAACTTTCCGGCAATTAAAACTTTTAACAAATATTAAAATTGATTTATTACGCATACTAATAATATTTAATTACAACCAACTCCCCCATGCAGTTATATTTTGTAACGCTACCTCAGTTTTTATCTTATAATAAATAAAAAAAAAACACGGAAAAAGCTGTAAGATTTCCAACAGCATAAGAAAATTTCTGCGTAGTCGTGCAGTTATATCTTGACACATTAGTTTTTTCTAAAAATAGGAAAATAAAGAAATTTAAATTAGATTTGCGAAAAGTGTATAAACGGAAATTTAGGAAAAAAATTGCCTAGTATCACGAGAGAACCGAAATAAAAAATAATGACCCGTTCTTTACTGGGAAAATGTAAAATAAATAATACAAGTTATTTCGCACATTAAATACCCCAACCGTCTTAATTTTAATATCCAAATAGCATGCAATATAGTTTTCCAGGTTTCTTCACAGGTAAAAAAGAAATTTAATTTCAGAGAATGGAAATTTAAAAATAAAGAAGAAAAATTAAAAAAATTGAAATTATGTGATATATAATCGATTTGATGTAATTGAATGAATATAACCGGAAGTAAGGTAGCAGAGCTAGGGGAGCATTTATCTAATAAAGCAATAAAATGAGATTAATTTTAAAACATTTTGATATGTTTCAAGAAGATCGATAAGAAAAATAAAGAATAAGAATTTTTAAGCAACAAATATCCGTTTCACCTATATAAACTGCTTGGATTATTCAACAGCTCAGCTAACCTACACCATTTTTCGGTTTATTTATGTAGCTCATAAATTTAAAATTATTAAACGATTTTTTATGTAGGTTTTCGTTTTGCGTGACTCTATTATGTAATAAATTACTAACCATTATCTTCGACGTTTTCTGTTGTACACAACATAATTTGTTGAACTTCCTGTTCTTCAGTTCTTGAGCATTTTTTTTGGAAACTATTTATTTGTGCTTGTTAACGTTCATGAACTTACTGTACTCGGTAACTACAATGAAAATCTCAATTGTTCCTTTTATTTTATTTTATGTGCTTAAGGTCCAAAGGTTTTGAAAATTAACATTCTTTAAAGAAAACAGTAAAAAATAGAATGAAAATGTAATTTAGAAAATTAGGCACGCTAATTGCTAATATATTTTAAAAGATAAAATTAATTGTTTTTATCACAAAAAATAGTTGATCTAATAGATGTGTCTAATTATAGAGTATTAAGACGCCTTTATAAGAAAAACGTAGACTTTTTAAGAAAAATAAAATTCTTTTCTGAAGAAAAATAGAAAAATAAAATTCTTTTCTGAAGAAAAAAATTTTATTTTGAAAAATTCGTTATTGTATTCACATTGAACCGGAAGACAATTCAACTTTTGACATGTACTAACCTTGTAAAGAAAGAAATTGGCAAAGTGAAAAGCGTTTGAGTAATGTAAAGAGAATTTTAATTTAGATTTAAATTTTAAAAAAATGTGACCACTGAAAACAAAGAGTGAATTAAAATCAAGTGCTACGAAAATCGCAGTGCAAATAACATTTAAATTTCAAATAAAAGAGTGAAAAGTTTATTTTCAGAAAGTTTTTTCAAAAAAAGCAAAAAAAAGTTGAAATAAATAATTTCAACAGCAGCGTCATAGGAAACGCGCAGACGTAAAAATGCGTTGTGTTATTGAAAAGCGTAGATTTTAGTTTTCTATGAGTTTGAGTTGATAATAAATAAATAAGAAGCTGAAATTATAAATAAATGATATTAGAATTGATAAAATAAATTAAAATAAAAATTAAAATTTATTTCAAAATAAAAATGTAAGAATTTTAAAAGGCAAAGGCGTATAGGCTCCAAAACAACAACAATAACCGGAAAATAAGAAAACGGTACACCAAACAGTAAAAATTTTAAATTAAAATTTAATTTGAAAACTTGATTAAAAACAAAACTTAATAATTTACAACAGCAATTTAAAAAACTTAATTTGGTGCAACAAATTTTAAAATAAAAATTTATTTGATTTATTTTTTTATTTAGTTACAATTTAGAATAGTATACACAAAATGCGTGCTTCAACATAGCAGTTATTAGCACTAAAGAACTAGAATATGTAACAATAACAAATTAAATAATACAATTATAATGTTAGGAAATAGTATGTTTAAATTTTTCTTAATAAGCCAGATGATTTTAAGAATTGAAATAATTTTCTGACGTTAGTTTTGTTGTTTGTAAGAATTTCTTCTAATTTGTCAGGTAGTCCAGCAAAATGTCGTGCTGTCTGATATTTTTACAATCTTTTAAAATATGATTAATTGTTACGTAAGGGCTTCCACAGGAACATTCAGGCGTTGTAATTTTTAAACAAGTAGCTGTGGGTTAGCATGGTATGTCCCACGCTAAGTCGGTTCAGAATTACTTCTTCCTCCTGGTAAGTTCTAGAGGAGTATCCCAAACATCGGTATTTGGTTTTATAATTTTAGTTTATTGTAAGGAAGCGCTTGCCATTCTTCTTCCATTTTTCCAAAATTTTGTTTTTACTAATAATTTTTGTTGTTGCATTGTTCGATCGTGGTGATATCCAAATTATATTTAGGAAGAAGCTGATGGACAGTAATCGGTAACGGTAATTTAGAATTTTTATATGTAGAATATAAATTTAAGAATTTGGGAGTGGTAATTTTGGTAAAATTGTGACGATCTGGATTTGATAAAATTTTGTAAAATAATTTAAGATGATAGTTTCTCTTCTAAATTTTGGAGGAAGTAAAAGTTATTGTAAAATTGGAGTTGTTTAAGTTTGATAATTTTTATTATACGAAATCCAAGATTCTTGATGCGATGTGAGACCTAGATTACAAATTTGATTTAATAAAAATAACCTGTATTCAAATTACAAATTAAATTGTTCATTGCATTTCAAAAAACGCTTAATTTTCTATCAAAAACGATTCACGTTTTAAGATCCAAATTTAAGATCTTATGCCATCTAAAATCGAGACACCGAGAAAAAACCAAGAATAACAAAATAATTAAGTTTTATGGTAAGTCTAATGGATCACGGCGCCCATATTATTACAAATACAATAGCAGTATCATTTTGGAACATAGCAATACACGAGGGGTTAACCGCTGGTGAAGTTTTTGTACACATCTCATGAAGTACTATTTTACTAATTATTTTACATTATTTTACTAATTAAAAGTTTTGGTAGTTGCCAGTTTAATAGTAATCAATTAATTAAATTAAACTTAGAATTATTTAGTTCATTTTGTAATTTTTTTTTAGCTCATTTGTTTGAATATCATGGAGGTTTGGTAGCTTAATAAAAGCTTTGGAAATTTATTATTTCGTCGTGATTACTTAATTGCATTAAAGCGAAAATAACTCCTTGTTCCGGTTTTACAGAAACGGCTCCAGAATGTAATAATACAATTTAAACTATCTTCTTATGCCCGATTTCTTCAACTATGGTTATCTATCAGTTAAAATACATTAAAGTTAAATTGACGAAATTGCCAATGAGGTGTTTGATTTGTTTTTGTTTTGTTGTGGGTTTGGTTATTTCGTTGTTGTCTGATTGGATGGGATTGGATAAGGCGCATATCATCAGACCCCTTCAATTGCAAATTTTTAATTCAAAAAGGTCTATTGCGCAATCTTTATATTTGGTTGGACCTTTTTGGTTTTTGAATTATTTAGAAAATTAGTTAAGAGAGGGGGGGGCTAGAGACCTGCTAGTTCTACCCTCCCGATTTTGAAAATAATCTTAATAACCCCTTGTGTACGATTGTACATAATTTATTTTCCCTTTACTCTTTTGGTCTCCCCTCCCAAATATGTCATGATTTTTTTACAAAACTAAAACGGTAGCAAAGAGTTTCTACTCAATTTTTAAACCTTTAATAATATGTTTGCCTGCATTGTAATATTTGGGTACTGAAGGGTGTTTCACGCCCCCTAGATCCTTCGGCTTAATTAGTTTATTTTTTATTAGAAGTAAACTGTAGATATCTCATTTCAGACCCCCCAGACCCCCCGGATTAAATAATTTATTTTTATTGTTTGAGTTTAATTAAAACATTAAAAATATTAAATGTGTTTAATTCATAATCTGACAATTAATCATAAACTGCATAATTATAGATTCCGCACCCCTGGGAGGTAGATCTCTGCAACGGTAGCACTTCAGTTTACTTCCGATAAAAATAAACTACTCAATCCGGGGGGTCTGGGGGTGTGGAACACCCTCCAGTTCACAAATTGTGGAATAAAGACCATTGCAGAATATGTAGAACCCCAAACCGAGTAGTTTACTTTTTATCAAAAGTAAACTGAAGATCTTCCTTACAGAGACACTGGAGGGTGTTCCACACCCCAGACCCTCCGGTTTAAATAATTTATTTTATTGTTTGTGTTTAATTAAAACATTAAAAATATTAAATGTGTTTAATTCATAATCTGACAATTAATCATAAACTGCATAATTATAGATTCCGCACCCCTGGGAGGTAGATCTCTGCAACGGTAGATCTTCAGTTTACTTCAGATAAAAATAAACTACTCAATCCGGGGGGTCTGGGGGTGTGGAACACCCTCCAGTGCACAAATTGTGGAATGAAGAACATTGCAGAATATGCGGAACCCCCAAAACCGAGTAGTTTACTTTTTATCAAAAGTAAATTGAAGGTCTTCAGTTACAGAGGCACTGGAGGGTGTTCCACACCCCCCAGACCCCCCGGTTTAAATAATTTATTTTTATTGTTTGTGTTTAATTAAAACATTAAAAATATTAAATGTGTTTAATTCATAATCTGACAATTAATCATAAACTGCATAATTATAGATTCCGCACCCCTTGGGAGGTGGATCTCTACAACGGTAGATCTTTAGTTTACTTCCGATAAAAATAAACTACTCAATCCGGGGGGTCTGGGGTGTGGAACACCCTCCAGTGCACAAATTGTGGAATGAAGAACATTGCAGAATATGCAGAACCCCCAAACCGAGTAGTTTACTTTTTATCAAAAGTAAACTGAAGATCTTCCGTTGCAGAGACACTGGAGGGTGTTCCACACCCCCCAGACCCCCCGGTTTAAATAATTTATTTTTATTGTTTGTGTTTAATTAAAACATTAAAAATATTGAATGTGTTTAATTCATAACCTGACAATTAATCATAAACTGCATAATTATAGATTCCGCACCTCCTGGGAGGTAGATCTCTGCAACGGTAGATCTTCAGTTTACTTCCGATAAAAATAAACTACTCAATCCGGGGGGTCTGGGGTGTGGAACACCCTCCAGTTCACAAATTGTGGAATGAAGAACATTGCAGAATATGTAGAACCCCAAACCGAGTAGTTTACTTTTTAACAAAAGTAAACTGAAGATCTCCCGTTGCAGAGACACTGGAGGGTGTTCCACACCCCCCAGACCCCCGGTTTAAATAATTTATTTTTATTGTTTGTGTTTAATTAAAACATTAAAAATATTGAATGTGTTTAATTCATAACCTGACAATTAATCATAACCTGCATAATTATAGATTCCGCACCCCTGGGAGGTAGATCTCTGCGACGGTAGAACTTCAGTTTACTTCCGATAAAAATAAACTACTTAATCGGGGGGGTCTGGGGTGTGGAACACCCTCCAGTGCACAAATTGTGGAATGAAGAACATTGCAGAATATGCAGAACCCCAAAACCGAGTAGTTTACTTTTTATCAAAAGTAAATTGAAGATCTTCCGTTACAGAGGCACTGGAGGGTGTTCCACACCCCAGACCCTCCGGTTTAAATAATTTATTTTTATTGTTTGTGTTTAATTAAAACATTAAAAATATTAAATGTGTTTAATTCATAATCTGACAATTAATCATAAACTGCATAATTATAGATTCCGCACCCCCTGGGAGGTAGATCTCTACAACGGTAGATCTTCAGTTTACTTCCGATAAAAATAAACTACTTAATCCGGGGGCTTGGGGTGTGGAACACCCTCCAGTGCACAAAATGTGGAATTAAGAACATTGCAGAACCCCAAACCGAGTAGTTTACTTTTTATCAAAAGTAAACTGAAGATCTTCCGTTACAGAGGCACTGGAGGATGTTCCACAGCCCCCAGACCCCGATTTAAATAATTTATTTTTATTAAAAGCAAATTAAATATTTAAGCATATCCCAAGATTTTTAAAATTAACTATGGCCAAGTAAATGTGTTTAATTCGTAATCTGACAATTAATTATAAACTGCGTAATTATAAATTCCGTACACTCTGGGAGGCAAATCTCTGCAACTAGAGATATTCAGTTTACTTCTCGTAAAAATAAACTACTTGATCCGGGGTGTGGGGGTGTAGAACACCTTCCACTGCGCAAGTTTTGGAATCTTGGTAAGTCTCTGTAATACCGATGAAGTACGTGAAATACAATGAAGTATCGATGAATTAGGTGAAGTACCGTAAATTATTGATGAAGTAAGGCGAATTACTGGTCCCGTGAATTACTGCTGAATTATATAAAGTACGAAAAAGTATGGAGAATTATGATGAAGTAGGTAAAGTGTGAAGTTAATTGTACACGATTTCCTCTAGCGGTTGACCCCTCGGTAATACATTATGCATTTTGTATAAAAAAAAATATAATTAATAAATTTTGTTTTGGCGAAAATAATAAGTGAACTGTAAATTAATATTGTCGATTGTGTCAATACGATGTTAATGATGATTAGTGACTTACCAATGCTTGGTTGGGCGAACCTCCTCCTTTCTTTGGGTAATGGAACAAATAGGTTAAAGGCAGAAGGACAAAGGATAAACACTGATAAGCACTATCGTGTGGTTTCTCAATTATTAAGCGGCGAAAAATACTTTTACTAACCGGGTGGTTACTTTGGAAAAACAATTTACGCACTTGGTTGGTCTATTCGCGACGAGGGCTAAAGCCAGGTAAATTCTTAAATGGGTTGGTAAATCATGTACAATCATTTTTTTTTAATTATGTTGTTTAATAATTTAAAAAATTGTAATTACCTTTTGAGAGAGCATTTATTAGTACCTTCCCAATCCTCCTCTCAATGATCCTTGCTGTGGGTACTTGAAATTAAAGACCTCCCTGATAATTGTCGGACTATTTTTGTTCATAGACATTTGCTCATGTTACGGCGGTTAATAGCTTGATGTACTTGTTACCACATCTGTCACACAGCTTCCTTCTATTTCCGCCATTTTACCAGTTTCTATTGTGTCCTATCTACAGGTACAAAACATGAAGTGGTTTCCGCTTCACCTAACAGCCGCTAACCAGTCCAATTTTCATTTATCATAATTGCTTCAACCTTCCCTAATTTTCGAAAATTTGTATGTCTTCTTTTTCTGCACTTAACTTTTTAGGTAGATGTTATTTGTTTGGATTTTTCTCCAAATACTTAAAAGCCTGGTTTACCTCTATTTCATTCCGTTCATCGTGATGCGTAAATTTCTGTTAATTTATTTATTTTCTAGTTTTTATTTATGCGTCCCAACTGGTTTTCCATACTTCGGTGCAGTGTTTTGCTCAACCAAATTTTTTTTTTTCTTTGGTTTTTCATTGCTACGAACGTCCACTTTGCTCGTGTTTTCTTCACCCTAATTTAGAAGAAAAACAAAAAATCGTCTTGATGGCTACCTAACCTGCTATTTCGTTACCTGAGAATGTTTTCTCCAAGAACAACGCCATTCGAAAATTTAGAAAAAATGTAGATTTAGATTTTGTAAGCAAATCACTGTTTTGTCTCAATTTCCTAGACAGTTGCTGCAGTATTTTTATTTGAAAAGAAATCTCTTAAATTTACTTTCTGCTATTTCATTTACTAGTGACACTTGACTGAAGTGTGATAAAGTAACGTTTTTATAAAAACTTATACTGTATTTAAAAGATTCTCTGAGATAAAACTAAAATAGAACATCTGACACATAAAAATATAATAAAAGTTGAAAACCACCTGTCAGAATTTTACAGTGAAGACGCTGTACCTTCTGTAAAGTAACGCAATAAAATAATAACTGTCACAATTAAACAAACAGTATAATTTTCTAATAGCTGCAAGCAAATTACTGTACTGTGCGAGACAGAATTGTTTACTGACCGTCCTAGTTTTTCAAATTAATTTGCATACTCATTGGTAACAGGGAAAACGTAAACTTGGTAAAATTTTATTGTGTCATTATCATTTCATTTTAAATTTCGTATGCTAATTTTAATTTTCATTTGGCAAATAAACTACAAATTAAAGATTTTAATATTTATGAAGCACATCTTGTGCTAACAAAATTTTATTATAAATAATAAATAACCGATTGAAAGGTTTATAACAAAATTTGTGTATTTGCATTATAACCAGCGCTTGCTTTCTGAAACATAATGAAATATTTATGTTATTTTAGTACAAACTATATTCAAATCTATCACAATACAAAATTGTTGTACGATGCGGATTTCTGATAGTGTATTCTTATATTATCATTGGTGGAAGTATAAATAATTCTGTGATGTTTGCAGTTAAAATAGTTCTGATAAGTTTTATCACAACTACAGCTTCACGAATGTTTTGTATTTTGCCGTGATAAAATATTTAAATATTTTTATCGCAATGTACAAGTCCCAATTTGCATGTAAACCAGAAAACATTACACACAATAGCACACCAGCGGCACCTTCTACTTATTTTTTTATTCTATTTTAAGATGTGGCAATATTTTATTTTTAAGGTTGCAAAATTGCTGGCAAAAGGCTTAAACGGCGTAGTTTCCTGAATAAAATTTAAGATTAAAATAACTGGCAGCTAATGCTGGCTTGTAAAACGCCCTCAAATACCATCACATGCGATATGTGGTGTCACATTACAGAAAGGAAAGTGAATTGGACAGCCCTACAGGTTGGTTGTAAAGTATTTAAAGCAAAATGAAAGAATGTGAACTTTTAAATGAAATTAGTTTTTTATTCAATATAATCTCCTCAACTTCAATACACTTATTCCAATGATCCTGCAATAATTTTATTCCATCTCTGTAATGATTTTCTGGAAGCTCTGCAAAATACTGTTCCACGACTGAAATAGCTTCTTCATTCGATGAAAAACGCTTTCCACAAACGAATTGTTTCAAGTTTCTGAAGAGGTAGTAGTTGCTAGGAGCTAAATCTGGCGAACATGGTGGATGTTCAAGCAATTCGTACTTTAGTTTATTGAATTTTACCATTGTTAAAACACTTTTGTGGACAGGTGCGTTGTCTTGGTGAAAGATGATTTTTTTATGTTGCAAACCGGGTCTCTTTTCACGAATTTGTTCGTTCAATTGATCCAAAACGTTACAATAATATTCAGAGTTAATTGTTTTACCTTTTCAAGATAATCAATCAATAAAATCCTTTTGCATCCCAAAAACTGATGCCATAACCTTTTTGCTGATCGTCCTGACTTCACCTGTTTGGAGCTGAACAACCAGCCTCAGTCCACTGTAATCGTTCTTGTTTCAATTTAGGATCATGGTGGTAGATCCAAGTCTCATCCATAGTTACAAAACGACGCACAAAATCGATTTTATTCTTATTAAAAAGATTCAAATGATGCTGAGAAATTTGCTTTCGTGTGAGTTTTGTTGAATTGTTAACGAATGCGGCACTAACTTTCCAAACAGCTTTTTCATACGTAATTCTTTATGTAAAATATAGAGTACTCGTTCGTCTGAGATGCCTATGGTATTAGCAATTTCACGCTTAGTCAAACTTGGATCTTCACTAACAATATTATGTACTTGTTCAATGATTTCTGGTGTTGTTGCAGTTTTGGTCGTCCACTACGTGGTTCATCTTCAACGCTTGTACGACCACGTTTAAACTCTAAAACCCATCGATGTACAGTTGGAAATGAAGGAGCAGATTCTTTTAACACGCTCACCATTTTGTATGAATTTCTGTTGCTGATAAACCTTCCAAAACAAAGAATTTTATCACTGCACGATACTCAGTTTTTTCCATTGTTAAAAAATACACCGACACGTCGACTTCAAATGGCTTGTAAACAATGAATGAATTGACAGATCGAAATAAAATTTTTAGTAGGTTCATATGAAAGATCAAATATCAAAATGACGTATGAATTTTGATTCCTCTACTGCTTAATAGGTGTCGCTTTCAGTACTTTTCAACCAACCTGTACGTGTAGGTGCTAATAATCCCCTTGCATAGTGAAAATCTCTCACTGGCAATATAGATTAAAAACGCCTGATGAAAATAGACAATACACGAATGTTAATGGGGTTGCATAAATTATAACTTTATTTTTCTTTACAATGGCAAAAATTGAAAAATGGCAGGGCAGTTCTTTGTAAATAACTCGAAATATTAGCATATATAAAAACATTGTTTAGCCAAAATTAAAACTAACGAATTTACCCCTACTTGAAACTCACAACCCCCAATCCAGTCGAAGTATAATAAATAAATACATCTAATTACTTTCTAAACTTGTTAAAAGTTTTCTTCGTGATATTAATTAACCATCACTCTTGGTATCGTTTACACAAACTTTCAAGTACTACTTTTTTAATTAGACAATAAAACAGGTAACGTAAAACCTACCACCTTCATTAATTAAGGTACGCTTTGGGTTAAAACTGAAACCGGAATTTTCTTTTTGGTTAAGAACTAACCAATCAAACAAAATATTAATTTGTTTGTGTTTTTGTAGTGTGTGCATTCAAATCGACTGGAATTATCGACTATTTTTAGGTTCGACTTCGATGAGCTAAAACACTTGAAGAAGGTCCGCTATGCTAACAGACTTAAATAATTAAAGAGCTTTTAGGAACAATCGAGTGTAAAAATAAAGTGTGTTGTTTCTACTTGGGTACAAGCAAGTAATGTGTTTGTGTCATTAAATTTCTAGCATTTAACGGCATCGATTGATTAATGAAGCTTTGTTTTTCAATTTGTCTTAATTTACTTTTACAAATTTATCCCATTAAATTAAATCATCGTATTTGCTATACTAATCAATCTTAACAAAGGCGGAAATTATTTTAAAAGCGTCTTGATGAAATTTAAATGTTCGGCACATCGTCTAACAGTTCAACGTGTGGCTAGCTTTAAAATATATGTACATATAAGTATAAATAATTTAAAACATAAATTTAACATAGCGGTCGCTAATATTATCACTATATCACCACAACCCGTGATATCTTCCTATTTTTGTTTAATGGGGTGTTGATTATGCTCCTCGGAGCAAGTTTCCTGGATGCTTTGTTGCAAATGGCAGTTCACGTACACCTGAGTACTTCACAAAACACATTAACGTTTTCCGTCTTCTAAGGTAGAAAAATGTTGACTGTTAGTTACACAGTTGCAGGATAATAAATAACGCTCTTATTTTGTGCTCCAAATTATTTTAAATATACCGGGTGTTTTTTTCAAAATCTTCCAATTTTTATTTACATAGTACATCTCCTATGTTTGTATTCATCAGACAAAAGGGACCACCTCTTATATTTTATGTATTAATCCAGGAAATTATATTTTTTTGATGGCATTAAAGGGTTTGAAATATTGATTGTAATAACGTAATTGCAATTAAATATAATATTTAACTGAATATGCCGATATTAACATTGACTGTCCTCATAAAATATTCAAAACAATTTGGTATAGCATGAAATGTTAACGTTTATTCGTATTTATTTTGGAAATTAATTACAGAACGTTCCGGTAGAATACCGCATAACTTTGAAAATGGGTGTATTTGTTAATCTTAGTAAAAAGGTTCCTATGAACGTGGGCCGTGATGTCTATGTTATGAACGTAGGCTGTGATGCTCGTAACTTCTATAAACGTTATTAGAATTTTAATTATTTAACCTCCTTAGAAAGATAATAATTCCAGTTAAAAATAATCATTGATTACTTTTTCGCATAATTTTTGAGCCGTAGTCCTTCAAAT
This sequence comes from Lycocerus yunnanus, assembly GCA_036346125.1. Taxonomy (NCBI): domain Eukaryota; kingdom Metazoa; phylum Arthropoda; class Insecta; order Coleoptera; family Cantharidae; genus Lycocerus; species Lycocerus yunnanus. The sequence goes on along the minus strand of JARFIX010000032.1, from coordinate 2,249,580 downwards.
TGCTCCTTTTGGGTTTGTAACTGAAATACGGCATATTTGTTACTCAATCGCTTGTTGAATAGTGAAATTTAATGCGCTTTTGAATTCGATTAAACTACAGGCACTTCAAGTGCAAATTAACTTGTAGAAACGTACATCGATTTAATATTTTTAAAATTATTTTACTATTGGCTTACTCCGTGGGTTGCGCTTGTTTCCTATGAATTCTGCTATCTTTGTAAACTTAATTGGGAGGACTATTTAATGGAAGCATCTAAGACTTGGCTCATAGAATGTATTTGTATTTTAATGCACGTTAGACGTGTTTCAATTAGTGGTTTTGTGTTTTGAGGTTACTTAATATTCTTCCTACCTTTCCATAGGGAATATATTGCAGGAATTTCATTCATTAACTTGTTGGGTAACTATTCGAATGTTACATCTTTCCTACACTTTACTTTGTTAACAGTTGCATTTTTATTTTGCACCACTCTCTACGTGAGAACGTGGAGTGCTCGTTTATTTCTTAATAATTCTAATTTGTTACCCCGCAGATTATTTCTTCTCTTCCAATTCTAATACTTATGTTCCTTTCTAATAATATCTTTCTACTTTATTGCTACAAATTTAAATTTTTACAAAAGTCAACTTAATATTATGTAATAAATTCTAAACATACGACCAAAGAACCAACGAACTTTTGTACTACCTCGACGCACCAAATATGAAAAATTCAAATTATAAAGTTATATTTACCTATTTACGCAATATTAACATGTACACAAACATATTTTAAGCAATATTAACAAACATATTATTTAAATAACAATTTTTAACGACGTTGGTTCAAAAGAAATGTAAATATATCTACTGAAATTTGGTTTACTTCTGGCATTTTGTAAATTATGAGGCAATTAATTACGCATCTCATCCAAACGTAAAGCGATATTTAATGTTCTAGATTTTTTGAAAAGAAAATTAATTTAGCTAAAAAAAAGTTAATTTGACAACCTTTTTTTATAAAACATCACCATCATGCTTGTTAAAAAAAACTAATATTTAATTTATTTCTGAAATTTGTTGAGCTTCAAGTCCCTCAATTGCTCATAATTTTTATTTATAAACGTTAACCGATGTTTTACTTTCCACTTCTTTCTAGAAATTCGGTTTTTACGCTTTAAACACTGATATTTAATTTATTTCTAAAAGTTACCGAACTTTGAGTTTTTAAATCCGTTATTACATAAAGAAAAGGTTTCCAACTTGGAAAACTGTTGCTGTTCTGGATTTTCCTAGACGTCCTTGCGCCAATGCAGTCTTCACTCAATTTTTATCGACTCATTATATTATGCATTTTATAGATTGCTGGGTAAATCTTAGATCGGTATTCTCTAACTCGCCCCTTATGAAAGGACCTTTTCACGAAAGGGAAAGCTTTATTTTCATGTAAAATTATGTCAAAATTTTGGGTGTAAACTAAGTTTTACCATTACTTTATGTAAGGAATGAGTTACAAAATACCGACCTTAATCGATTACCGTTTATTGTTGTCATTACCATGGTTACCAAAGCACATAAGGTTTAAACTAAAATAACTGCGCTTTAAGAATATAATATCCTGCTCTTCCACCTGCCCAGCTTAATTCTTTTATCTATTTTAGCAACTTAGTTCACTTTCTCAACTTAACGAGATAGATCTCTATGTTCACCTAACTTGGCCTCCGTATTGAATATTTGAAAATCAAATTTCCACAACATTTAAAGTCAATCTAGCAATTCTTCTAATCGCATTTTTAATGTGGTTAAACCATTTCAAGCTGCAGTGGTCGGTGTCAACATTAAACTTTGTGAATGCTAAAGTTACGTTTACAGTTAGACAGCAACCTAATAATGTAACAAATAACCGTGTCGCCTTTGGGATGTTGTTGCGACAATAATGTCGCAACGACAAAAAGTAGACACAAAATGAAAATAGTTATCAAATGTTCCTTGACAAGGACATTTCAGTAACTTTTGTTTTTTTAAGTAAATTTATTAAAGGTAAAATTTAAGTCAAAAGTTATTATTTAAAGTATTAGAGCGGGAATTGGCAGAAGCGGGGAGAAATCCCGCCACAGATTTTTAAATAAAAGCCAGAGGAGCGCAAAGAAACTTCAGTTTCTAGCTGTGTCTGTTTTTACGCAAATATGTTCCGTTCATCTTATTCTTCCTATCAGTAATCGGTAATCTTCTACGTAAACTTCGACGATGTATTTACCGAAAAGTTTATTTAGTTAAAATTCATTTCTTCAACATAAAGTGCACGTCCGTAATAATTGCTTTAAAGGGTTCGAGAATATAAACTAAAAAAGATTGTTTGTTGTGAAATAGGATAATTTTTAATTAAAACATCAGATCGTCAATAATTTACAGAAGCTTAGTTGGTTCATTCAAAAATATGTCGGCCTAGTATAACACAGGCCTAGTAGTGCGATCAGCATTCTTAGGTCGTTAACATTAAGTATAAGTGTTTAAGCGCCCTGTCAGCGATACCTTTTGCGGAAATTTATAAGTTTAATGTAATCTACTTCTTCTTCTGGTGCCTATCGCTTTTGGATGTTGATGATCATCATAGCAATTCGTAATTTATCTACAGCAGCTCTTAAAAGGCCCACTGTCGTGGTATTGCACCATGTTTCTAAATTTTTCAGCCATGATATTTGTCTTCTCTATGGTCCTCTTCTATAAGAGGTCTATTCACTTTCACTGCAGGATATGTCCCAGGTATTCTAGTTTTCGCGATTTAATTCCAACAAGTAGTTCTTTCTCTTTTCCGATTCTTTGGAAAGTTAGGTTCATGATTCTATCTGCTTAGAATATTTTTAACATGAGCCACATTTCAAATATCTCAATTTTCTTGCAAGAAGTTTCTGTTAGGTTCAAGGTTTGAATTGAAATAACAACTCCCGAAAGCAAATAAATAAATCAATTGTACGAGATAATTTGTATAATTTTGCGCAATTCTGCTATGTTTGTTACTGTTGGAATATAAGTTCTCATATAACTAACAGATGGCATACCCAGTATATGGTGCCAGTTAAGATTTCGATATCTGTACATAGCATTAGAAGCAGTCGGAGTAGGTGTGAGTAATGACAACTTCACTTTTCAAGGAGGTCTGTGTTTTATTATTATAGTTATGTTGTAGTATTGGTAATTAAATGTTTGCTTATTGTGTATTTCTTTTTTGTGTATTTTTTGTCTACTGCCAACCTTCCCAATAGGTTATGGGCCCAGTAAATGAAGTAAGAGAATAATTTAATTTTTGTGTGACCTTAAATTAGCATCAGGGGTATTGACCTAACCTTAGCCTAAAATTAGTTGAAGTTAAGGACTCAATCCACTTTGACAATTGTAGCGATAGGAGGACTGCCAAAAAGCAAGAATTTAGAGGAATCAAATTATAGTAAATGAAAACATGACATGAAAAAATTTTTAATCGATGCTGGTATGTGGAAACATGTAAGACCTACATCCGACACCGAGTTAGATGTAGATTTTGATGAACAAGTTCTAGCTCAAATCAATTCGTCAATTAAACCAGGAGTAGCAGCTGAAAAAAATGCAAAGTGTCTTTTAACGTTCACTAATGCTTTTTTCAAGAGAAACAACTGGGTATTGTCTTAAAAACAAAAGTGAAGTGACTGAAAGGTTTTAGAATACAAATCGTTTGTTGAAAATCAATGCGAAGAAAAACTCAAGTGCTTTCGAATTGATAATGGAACGGAATATGTAAATAAAGAACTATTGTGCCATTTAAAAAGGTTTGGGATTCAACATTAAACAAGTGTTCCATATATGCCACAACAAAATAAGGTTACGGAGAGGCTTAATAAAACTTTGGTTCATGTTCCCAAATAGCAAGTCAAGTTTGAATCAAGTTTGCCGCAAAAGCGTTGTAAGCTTAATTTAAGCTTGTCACGTCAAGCCGTTAAGTTTAAATCAAGTTTGATTCAAGCTTGCAGCTGGACACTTATCAAACTAGATGTGCAAACTTGAATCAAGCTTGATTTTCAAGCTTGCATCAAGCTTGATTTGCAAGCTAGAATTTAAGCTTATTTTGATCAGCTTACATCAAGTTTATTTTACCAGCTTATACTGGTAAAATACCAATTAGTATATTGCTTGTTGTTCAAGCTTTTTATCAATTTATATTAAGCTTAATTTAAATATGAATTAAATTTACCCAATGATTTTCCATATTAAAAAGTTATTTTTAATTGTTTATACTTTTTTACTACACAACACCATATTTTTTTAAACTATTATTTAAAGTACTAAAAATTTAGTACTCAGGTATCTTATTAGCTATTATTCCTAATATCGATAGTTTAGAAGAAAATAAATTTGTTTATTTTATAAAAATAATCATTATTGAGATTACAATCTCTACCTTTAAAAATCGAACAAGTGATTGCAATTCTCTCTCCAGTTTCATTTGACAAACTCTGCGGTATTATGATTAATACATTCAAAATGCACCTTTCACTGCACTTTTATCTCTTCTATAAATTTTACATCACGATTCGCCATGTCAAAAACAAAGAAACAAATTCAGCAACAACTGTTATTATTTTCTAAAAATTAATGGTACATTCGAAAAAATATCAGTAATATCTCCCCAGTATAATATGTCATCGTTCTCAAGAAAACCAAAGAGCTATAATAAACCCTACTCATAATCTGTAAACATTGAATGTTTTGCCTATCAACAGTAAGGCACTGGAGGGTGTTCCACACCCCCCAGACCCCCCGGTTTGTGCAGTTTATTTTTTATTAGTAATAAATTGAAGATAGCATAACCGATCTTGAAAAAATCTCTAAAAAAACTAATTAATTCTAACTTTAACAAGTCACACTCAAGTAAGTAATATCCCAATTAGCTCAAATTATAAGCAAAAGTTGTAGAGACCGGGGGGTCTGGGGGGTGTGGAGCACCCCCCAGGACCACTCAAACTGTGATAAATAAATTTGCAAACTTATAGTTATCAGTATTAAGCGATAATGGTGAAAGTTTTTAGCACAAAAAATATAAAGCAGTGACCAAGAATGGGGGGGGGGATAAGATTATGAATTCTCCCCAGTATAATATGTCATCGCTCTCAAGAAAACCAAAGAGCTATAATAAACCCTACTCATAATCTGTAAACATTGAATGTTTTGCCTATCAACAGTAGCACTGAAGGGTGTTCCACACCCCAGACCCCCCGTTTGTGCAGTTTATTTTTATTAGTAATAAATTGAAGATAGCATAACCGATCTTGAAAAATCTCTAAAAAAACTAATTAATTCTAACTTTAACAAGTCACACTCAAGTAAGTAATATCCCAATTAGCTCAAATTATAAGCAAAAGTTGTAGAGACCGGGGTCTGGGGTGTGGAGCACCCCAGGACCACTCAAACTGTGATAAATAAATTTGCAAACTTATAGTTATCAGTATTAAGCGATAATGGTGAAAGTTTTAGCACAAAAATATAAACCAGTGACCAAGAATGTTGGGGGATTTATAAGATTATGAATTCCCGCTTTTATCTCATTAACAATACGTTATCTCTAAGTCGCTGTTTAGCTTTCTTTGAGTCAACCTACCAACATTTTGGTATCGTCCTAGCTGGAACACGATTTTGCTGCTGCTGGAACCTTTCGGCGAACAGTTACCTGCAACGACATTCAACCCTTTCCATCTCGACGATCTTCAACCAGTGCTGTTGTGTGTCTAGTGCAAGTTTGCGTTAGTTTGTACCCCAGAATCTTTGGGATATCGCTGCTGTTAAAATTATCTTGTTAATGTTCCATTGTGTTACTTTCCCACTGATCAGTAAGGATAGCGATTATTGTATTTTAACAGCTGTCAATCTGATTAATTCGATTTGTATTGGATTCATAAGAATAATCCGCACTAGGGGTCGCTGTAATTTCTTGATTATACGCAGCACCATTCGTCGGTATTTCGTTTTGTTCCGACACGTAGGCGCAGAGATCAAGTGTAGCATCAAATTGTTTTGTAAACTAATAATTTTTTATTCATTAGATTTGTTATTGTTACAATTTTTTTAGTTTTATTGAGAGAGAGTGAGAGCAAACAAATTATTTTTAGGATCTGCTGCCATAGCAGCTAGCCGAAACAAACATCAAGGGCTCAGTCATAATAAAACAAATTTTGTGACTGCAAAGTGTTTGTTCGCTGAGCAAACACATTTGCTTTCAAAATGAAATTTAAAAAAGGTTTAATATGGATGAGTATATTGAAGTAACGACACCATTTGACTTAAATTAAGTTTTAACGTTAGATATGAACAAAGATGAAGAAACAGTTTATATTCCGTGTCAAGAATTACAAGAGGATGTTAGCGCAATCAGGATATTTTGTGATAACAAAAGGGCGATCGATCTCTACCTTTTCGAGTTTTGTTTTAGCTCGGGGATGTTTTTGGATTGATTGATTAATATGATTGTTCATAATGTAATGGGTTGTAATGTTAAAATTAAGTATACAGCCAACTACCACCCGCAAGAAAATCCCACCGAAAGGGTAAATGGAGAATTGAAAGCTTGATTGCTTTCTAAACGATCACCGAATATTACCAAAGTGGTAGATTGTGTAATAAGATCTATCACAAATATTTTAACTCAAAATTCTCTTTACTATTATATAAATTTTGGAAGAGAAATGTGTTTGAATAGTAAACTAAACATTTTCAATTCAAATGATGATGTTATAATTCCAATGGGACAATAATTATAAACTTGCTTCACGCAAAAAAAAACTTTTATAGAATAATATATGATGACATCCATGATTTTATCCTAAATTACACTAAAAATTAGAGAGCCTTTAAAGTTTATTTTGCTCTATGAAAAACTACGTTAGCGCTTAGGGAAAAGTTGCCCTCTGTTAGGGCTTCCAAATTTATTTTCCATTTCTATAATGGCAAAGTTTGTGAAATTTATTTTATAATGTAGCTCTATTATTGGAGAGATAAATAAAATAAAATAAGTAACTACCCGGATTTTCCGTATAACAATTTCCAACATTTAAGATATTTATCTAACCCCGTTTTGCAATAAAGGTTCCCATTTAACAAAAGGAAACTGCCGCGTTATAATTTAACTCAATTTTAATAGTAACCTACCCTTTCAAAGTAATATAAACTTGGATATTACATGAATGGGAAACCCAATATAATTTTTAAAAAAAGGCAATAAACAATAAAGGTTTTTATTGTGCCAATATTTTTCATAAAATGTGTCACTAATTTTGTTAATTATTTTTAGAGGCGCTTGAAATGCGCCGCCGTTGATTAAGTCTAGCAATTTCATTAATTATTCATAAAGCTAAACACCATTCCATGAATCATTTTATAAATATGTTTACAACGAACGCCTCATTTTGTGAGCCTAATATGTACTATGCAATAATTTATGTATATCATACATTAACAAAATTTAAAGACAAACATCGACTTTTCCATGTGGTTGTACATACATACGTAGTACATCACTCTAACATTTTTCTGTTTGAATCATTTTTTATTCAGAATGTTTGTCAAGACAGCACGGAAGAGTTTAGCCAGGGCCATCCAAACGCTCTGAATTATGTTTTTCATTTTTTTCATTCGATAATCTAATATAGTAGATTTTAAATAATTTGTAACAGAGCGGAACTATAAAATTTGAAAAAAAAATCCATACGACAGATTTCCATTATTCAAAAATTATGGAAATAATTTGTGCGAAAGTAACTTTTAGTATTTCGTGGTTTATTGTAGCCGCTTTACGGTTTAATACTGCTTTAATTTATCCCTCTCTCTGGTATATGCCCTTCTGAAGCTCTATGAGGCAGACAGCAAAGCTTAGCCTGCGGCCTCGCACTCAATAAATAAAAGAGATATTTGCTTTTATGATTTCGCTACTGTTTTTGTGTTTAAAATCACCTCCGTGAGCTATTAGCCTTATTTTTAAAATAACATGTTCAACAAGACATTCATATCACTGCGTGAATGATAATTTCATCGGTACACTCCAATTTCACGATTTCACTTTTAATGTGTTTACTAAAATTTTAAGGGTTTGCCGAAGTAACACCTACTGTTATGGATTTTTAAAAGTGTTTGTTTAAAAATCTCATTATGGAAACGTCATCTTGATATATTATTAACCAACAATGTCAACCTGAGCACTCCCAAATACATTTCATGTTCATTTAGGTACTCAACATGATTACATTTTCGTTTGACGTACCTTATTGTTTGGATAGTGCTTTATTTATTTTATTACGGGTAAATCTAAAATTAGGCGAAGTAAATTTATGGTTCAAAAGAATTGGAGGTTATCAAAACCATTCAGGTAAATAATTGAAAAGATAAAGAGGCGCGTAAGTGACTTATTTCCCAAAGCAGCATAAACCTCGATGAAAGGGAGCAATTTCTTTAACCATAATAAATGGCCAATTGGAAGTATCCGTAAATATAACAAAAATCAAAGAAAATAAACTTATTGAAAATTATAAAATGCAGTAGTATGATTTTATCACACCTTGTTGACTCTATAAAACATGACAAAGAAAGATAAAAGAGATAACGGCCACATTAAACAGGAAGAGATGTTTTTGCACCAAATGGTAAAGACGTGAAAGAAAGAATATAACAAGTAGATTCCCCAGAGTAAACCATTTTCATAGTCAAAGAAATATCAAGAATATCAAATGGCAAGTAAGAACGTGAACGTACTACGTTATGGTGTACGTTTAGCATCATATGGCACCAGATAAACATAAAAACGAAAATATAAAAGAAAAAATAAAAATTAAAAACATATTTTTATGGAAAACCTTAGGTGTTATTACACCTGAATTACATTCCAATTTTCCCAACTTACAAGCACACCACGCGATTATTTTTTAGTGTTATTCTTCAACTTCTTATTACATTTTCTTAATATTCTCATCTAAACTACTTTTTTACCTAAAGATTCGTTTATTTTATATTTGCATGCTTGTTTTCGTCACTTCTGCAGTGGTGAATTCATGTATATTTTAAATAGGGTAGCTAATATTGAGCATCCCTATTGGAAAGACCCCCCATATTGATCTAAACCTCCTTTGGATAAGTTTGTTATACTTCCATATAACTTTCGATGTTTTCGTAAAGCTTTCCTTCCGTGTTTAAGAAAACCTTTTCCACACCTTAGTAAATAGCATCGACTTTTTAAATTAAGTTCCACTGAGAAGGGTGTCTGCTATTACAGTAATAATAGAGAATATAGAAAACATTAATGAAAAAGCACGAAAGCAGTTTAAGAAAAGATTATTGATTTTGCATCAACAACAATTCGGTAACAATTTCCAAGAGTGGAATTTCTAAAACCTGAAAGAACTTATTATTTTAAGTTAAGAAACAATTTATTGCCAAAAATTTAAAGCAATTGGCAACATTTTTTTCTTAAATAAAATTACATAAAAAGTTATAATAATTTCCATTCTCGATTTACATTTTCACGAATAAATAAACTTTTATGATAAATTTCTTCCTTTATAAATGTAGATTTGCGAAATGTAGAGCTCGAAATTCCTTTTAATCTAAATTTCTATAGGTCTTTGAATCGCTTTAATTATTCTAAAAATAAAATTTTTCTCGAGGAAAATTTTTACAAAAACTTCTTTATCGGGAAAAATTATGCAGTGTTCGTCGTACGTGCAGTTACTTGCATTAAAATAGTTTCATTTGCATAGTAAGGTTGAAAATATGCAGATTAAGAACGATACTGTAATAAAGGGCGCAAGTAAAACTTGCCTTTGTTTAACACCGGGAAACCGCATTTCATTGAGAACTTTTCTCAACAGAAATGGAATTTCATTGCACATGTTTATAAAAATTCAACAAATAGAAACCAAAGTTTCCAACAAATGACGCTACTTAACATTAATTCTGTAAATTATTTATGTTAGCGTGCTTGCAAGTGCACAGTTTTCAGTAAAATTTTGGCAATATATGGAAGTATTCCCATTTTATTAGGTTTTTCCCAAATTTTCCTTACAGATACACTACACTTCCGGAAACTACACTTCCTTACTTTATTTACGTTTAAGTTCCATACTATGAAATGAGAATATTCAGTAATCTAAGATTGCCTCGATTCCTAAAAACACAAATTTATAACAACGTCTTTTACCCTGATGTTTGTGTAAACTAGGTTTTGCTGTTAGCGGAAGCAAGAGTCGTGAATTCGGATAATTTATTTCGTTCTTTTGCTTTTCGAAAAGTAATAAGAAAATAAAAATCTGACAATAAAAACTATGGCGTTTATTTAACAAAACAGAAATTGTAGCAGCTCTACAGATGCATAAACAAGATTGCAAAATTACGATAGGCAACAACGTAAACTAATTAAGTCACGAGGGTTAACGCTGGTGAAGTTTTTCATCTCATGAAGTAGTAAATACTTGTGAAATACATGAAGTACGTGTAAAAGGTAAAATACGTTATAGTACGTATTGAAGCTACGAAATGTGTATCATTGCTAAGACAGTAATTTTGTAAATCATCATCATCTTACGTTTTGGGACGTATTGTCCGTTACGTCACTCTTGATCTCTATCGTTTCACGTGTATTAATAATAATTATTTGATAGCAAATTAACTTACATCAGTAGATTTTCTTAACATTTTTTATCTTAAACGTTGAATAGACCTTTGTGGTCATTATTTTACTAATTAAAAGTTTTGGTAGTTGCTAGTTTAATAGTAATCAATTAATTAAATTAAACTTAGATTTATTTAGTTAATTTTGTAATTTTTTTTTAGCTCATTTGTTTGAATATCATGGAGGTTTGGTAGCTCAATAAATAGCTTTGGTAATTCATTGTTTCGTCGTGATAAATTAATTACATTAAAGCTAAAATAACGCTTTGTCCGGTTTTACAGAGACGGCTCCAGAATGTAATAATACAATTTAAACTATCTTCTTATGCCCGATTTCTTCAACTATAGTTATCTATCAGTTAAAATACATTAAAGTTAAATTGACAAAATTGCCAATGAGGTGTTTGATTTGTTTTTGTTTTGTTGTGGGTTTGGTTATTTCGTTGTGGTCTGATTGGATGGGATTGGAAAAGGCGCATATCATCAGACCCCTTCAATTGCGAATTTTTAATTCAAAAAAGTCTATTGTGCACTCTTTATTTTTGGTTGGACCTTTTGTTTTTGAATTATTTAGAAAATTAGTTGAGGGGGCTGGAGACCTGCTAGCTCTACCCTCCCGATTTTGAAAATAATCTTAATAATCCCTTGTGCATGATTGTACATAATTTATTTTCCCTTTACCTTTTTGTCCCCCCAAATATGTCATAATTTTTTTTAGAAAACTAAAACGGTAGCGGAGAGTTTCTAGTCAATTTTCAAACCTTTAATAATATGTTTGCCTGCATTGTAATATTTGGGTACTGAAAGGTGATAGATCCTAGATCTAGATCCTCCGGCTTAATTAGTTTATTTCTTATTAGAAGTAAACTGTAGATCTCCCATTGCAGAGGCACTGGAGGGTGTTCCACACCCCCCAGACCCCCCGGTTTAAATAATTTATTTTTATTAAAAGCAAATTAAATATTTAAGCATATCCCAAGTTTTTTAAAATTAGCTATGGCCAAGTAAATGTATTTAATTCATAATCTGACAATTAATCATAAACTGCATAATTATTAAACTATTCAATCCGGGGTCTGGGGGGTGTGGAACACCCTCCAGTGCACAAATTGTGGAATGAAGAACATTGCAGAACATGCAGAACCCAAACCGAGTAGTTTACATTTTATCAAAAGTAAACTGAAGATCTCCCGTTGCAGAGGCACTGGAGGGTGTTCCACACCCCAGACCCCCGGTTTAAATAATTTATTTCTATTAAAAGCAAATTAAATATTTAAGCATATCCCAAGTTTTTAAAATTAGCTATGGCCAAGTAAATGTGTTTAATTCATAATCTGACAATTAATCATAAACTGCATAATTATTAAACTACTCAATCCGGGGGTCTGGGGGGTGTGGAACACCCTCCAGTGCACAAATTGTGGAATGAAGAACATTGCAGAACATGCAGAACCCCCAAACCGAGTAGTTTACATTTTATCAAAAGTAAACTGAAGATCTCCCGTTGCAGAGGCACTGGAGGGTGTTCCACACCCCAGACCCCCGGTTTAAATAATTTATTTCTATTAAGGCAAATTAAATATTTAAGCATATTCCAAGTTTTTAAAATTAGCTATGGTAAAGTAAATGTATTTAATTCATAATCTGACAATTAATCATAAACTGCATAATTATTAAACTACTCAATCCGGGGGTCTGGGGTGGAACACCCTCCAGTGCACAAATTGTGAAATGAAGAACATTGCAGAACATGCAGAACCCCCAAACCGAGTAGTTTACATTTTATCAAAAGTAAACTGACGATCTCCGTTGCAGAGGCACTGGAAGGTGTTCCACATCCCCCAGACCCCCGGTTTAAATAATTTATTTTTATTAAAAGCAAATTAAATATTTAAGCATATCCCAAGTTTTTAAAATTAGCTATGGCCAAGTAAATGTATTTAATTCATAATCTGACAATTAATCATAAACTGCATAATTATTAAACTACTCAATTCGGGGGTCTGGGGGTGTGGAACACCCTCCAGTGCACAAATTGTGGAATGAAGAACATTGCAGAACATGCAAAACCCCCAAACCGTGTAGTTTACATTTTATCAACAGTAAACTGAAGACCTCCCGTTGCAGAGGCACTGGAGGGTGTTCCACACCCCCCAGACCCCCCGGTTTAAATAATTTATTTCTATTAAAAGCAAATTAAGTATTTAAGCATATTCCAAGTTTTGAAATTATTTATATTATTAACCTTTGAAATTAATATTAATTCAAATTTTTAAAATTATAAGGTTAAATGAATTATTATTAAATGTCTGATGACAGCAGTAACCATTGCTGAAAGCTTACTAATAATGTTTCGTTTTATCGTTCATTTAACCTTATAATTTTAAAAATTTGAATTAATATTCCAAGTTTTTAAAATTAGCTATGGCAAAGTAAATGTATTTAATTCATAATCTGACAATTAATCATAAACTGCATAATTATTAAACTACTCAATCCGGGGGGTCTGGGGGGTGTGGAACACCCTCCAGTGCACAAATTGTGAAATGAAGAACATTGCAGAACATGCAGAACCCCCAAACCGAGTAGTTTACATTTTATCAAAAGTAAACTGAAGATCTCCCGTTGCAGAGGCACTGGAAGGTGTTCCACATCCCCCAGACCCCCCGGTTTTAATAATTTATTTTTATTAAAAGCAAATTAAATATTTAAGCATATCCCAAGTTCTTTAAAATTAGCCATGGCCAAGTAAATGTATTTAATTCATAATCTGACAATTATTTATAAACTGCGTAATTATAAATTCCGTACACCCTGGGAGGCAGATCTCTGCATCCCGAGATATTCAGTTTACTTCTGGTAAAAAATAAGCTACTCAATCCGGGGGGTCTGGGGAGTGTGAAACACCTTGCAGTGCATGTGCAACGGTAAAGATTCAGTTTACTTTTGATAAAAAATAAACTACTTGATCCGGGGGAGTGGGGGTGTGGAACACTCTCCACTGCGCAAGTTTTAGAATCTCGCTAAGTCTCTGAAATACCGATGAAGTACGTAAAATACAATAAAGTATTAACGAATTAAGTGAAGTACCGTATATTATGGATGAAGTACGGTGAATTACTACTGAATTATATAAAGTACGAAGAAGTATGGAGAATTATGATGAAGTACGTGAAGTGTGAAGTTAATTGTACACGATTTCCTCTAGCGGTTGACCCTTCGATTAATCATAAATGTGCGATTTAATGACTTTAAATTTAAAATAACCAACGCAACTAAATACTACCTTAAGTGGCAAAAAATAGGCTCGCCAGCTGGTTGTTGTCTTACAAAATAAATAAGATGACAGATGGTAGTACTTGAAGGTCAGTTGCCAGTAGCCACTTGGCGAACTTTGAAAGTGAACAAACACAAACTACACTGGATTATTTTCGCCACTTATTTTTGTTTTCCATTATCTGTCTCTTTGTGCACGGTTTTTCAGTTTTGCAACAATTACCTGTTTTTCGGTATTTTTCCCATCTCAAATGCATCCACGACCTCAATATTCATCTATAGCTTATTGTTCAAAAATACTCAACTTTTCCAGGGGTTATTGTTTAATCTAATGCTAAGTATTTTATAATTATGTATATTTTGCTCTCTTTTATCCCTTTCATGTCTCTAAACTCTAAGAGTCCGCTTAGAACTTCCATCGAAGTTGTCTTTATGTTCTGAAATCTGACTATTTTTGAGTGATATAGAAAATATCAATCTTTTTGAATCTTTAGTCAAAGACACCTGGAACAATCTGCGTATGACCGTAATAAAAAATAGGTAATTCTCCACACTAACCTATGGGTATCAAGAGTTCTTAAGATAACATAGTCCTTTGAGCATCCCTAAATGTCACAGGTGGGCTACACTAAAATAATCTACACACTGTTAAAATTTCAACAACGTTTATTTTGTTGAAAGTTTTTAGGCAGAAGAATGAGCAATATTAACACTCAATTACCGATGAAGATAAAGTCACTGAAAACAAAGCAATAAGAACATCTTTGAACATAAATTTATAGTAGTGTAATCTAAAATTCATTATTCATTAATGTATTTAATGTTAAAATTTGGTTTTTCTTCGGCTAATCGACAGTTCTTTTGCAAGAATTAGTCGAGTTTTCAAGCTTCGTTAACAAAACGATAACCATTTCACCACAGTGAATGCGGTAATTTTGACATCAAAGACCCAATTTCAAAGTTCGACGTGAACTATTTTCACGTTATCTCCTATGATACACATAATCCAAACGATTTCTGTCTTTGATTATATAACAAGTTTTACCTCATTAGCTACTTTAACGATGCTGATTTTACGCCAAAAAAAAAGTTTGCGATTATCACACAAAAATTGTTAAAATAGTAATAAATAATTACTAATAGTTTTGATCTGTGTCTGTTGCATTTAGTTGCATCATCTGCAAATCGACTTAACTTAATATGAAATTTGAAAAGAACATAAATAGAACCTTCGTTTCTGTTAAATGAAAATAAGCAAATAGAAAGAAAGCTAGCGAATGCGAAGCTCTGAGGCATTGAATTTTAGAAACCGATTTAACTTTTGTATATATCGTCTAAACGACACTATAAAAATAATAAAAAAATATGCAAATCAGTGTAAAATTGAAGCAGATTGAAAACCAATTCAATTTAAAAATGTACAAGACGAAATGTTTCGTACATTTTAAATTATAAAACCACATTCGGAAGAAAAAAAATGTAAAAATGCCACACTGCGATAAAAACATTTTGATTTTCAAATTTATTCTGATTGGAAACTGATAGAGTAATGCACATCTCCATTAATGCAGCAAAAATGAAAAGTTCAATTATACTGACCCGCATTGGAGATTGAATACACACGAGCTGATGAAACACATTTTATATTTTCTAAAGGATGATTTTCTATTCCAGGTTATCGACTTTTGGAGTTGAAGTTGATTTTATCGTACAAAAGAGAAATTCTGATATGAGCAATAGTCATCAATAGTGCTCCAGCCACAATAATAAAAAAACCTAATCGACTTTGAATTCTCTACACAAAAACTTTAATAAATGCGATTTTAATCTTTTTATCAAATTAAGAACTACTTAGAGTTCGTTTTCTTTTTTGCTTTCATTTAGATGTAAACGTTAATTTAACAACCGCAGGGTAATTAAAAGTAGATTTTAATACTGAAAATAAAAAAGACACCACCGACAAGGGTTGAATATTAAAAAGAATGGTTAGTTTCAAGTTTGTCTTGTGTGGATTTTTCAGTTCATGCTTCTCAACATCTAAATTATTCTGATAAGTTATATGAAAATGATGTTTTTAATACTACCCAGCAGCTATGCTTTAAATTATAATTTAATTAGCATAAAAAGCATTAATAGTAGAAAATATATATGTTTTAAAAATTTTAATATAATAATAATAAGTAATAGTTATTTGTAATGTCAGTGTTGAAAATAAACTATTAACAAATGCAAATAATCAATAAATTAATTTTAGTGGCTCTTGTTTTTTTTGCTTTAAAATCTGCACTGATATATCATCATGGTTTATAGCGAGGGTCAACCGCTAGAGGAAATCGTATACAATTAACTTCACACTTTACGTACTTCATTATAATTCTCCATACTTCTTGTACTTGTGCAGTAATTCCCGTTACTTCACCTAATTCATCGATACTTCAATGTATTTATTTCACGTACTTCATCAGTATTTTAGAGACTTACCGAGATTCCAAAATTTGAGCACCGGAGGGTGTTTCACACCTCCCAAGTCCCCCTGAACTAAGTAGTTTATATTTTATTTTGTTGCAGAGATCTGCCTCCCAGGGGGGTACGGAATTTATAATTACGCAGTTTATAATTAATTGTCAGATTACTAATTAAACACATTTACTTGGCCATAGCTAATTTTAATAAACTTGAGATATGCTTAAATATTTAATTCACTTTTAATAATAATAAATTATTTAAACCGGGGGTTTGGGGTGTGGAACACCCTCCAGTGCTCTGCAACGGAAGATCTTCAGTTTACTTTGATAAAAAATAAACTACTCGGTCTGGGGTTCTGCATGTTGTCCAATGTTCTTCGTTTCAAAATTTGTGGGCTGGAGGGTGTTCCACACCCCCCAGTCCCCCGGATTGAGTAGTTTATTTTTATCAGAAGTAAACTGAAGATGTTCCGTTGTAAAGGCACTAGAAGGTGTTCCACACCCCCCAGACCCCCGGATCAGGTAGTTTATTTTTTATCGGAAGTAAACTGAAGATCTCCCGTTGCAGAGATCTACCTCCCAGGGGGTACGGAATTTGTAATTATGCAGTTTATGATTAATGGTCAGATTATGACTTAAACACATTTACTTGGCCATAGGTAATTTTAATAAACTTGAGAGATGCTTAAATACTTAATTCACTTTTAATAATAATAAATTATTTATACCGGGGGTCTGGGAGTGTGGAACACCCTCCAGTGCCTTTGCAACGAGAAATCTTCGGTTTACTTCTGATAAAAATAAACCACTCGGTCTGGAATTCTGGATGTTCTGCAATGCTTGTCGTTCCAAAATTTGTGCGCTGGAGGGTGTTCCACACCCCAGACCCTCAGGATTGAGTAGTTTATTTTTAACAGAAGTAAACCAAAGTTGTTCCGTTATAGAGGCACTGGAAGGTGTTTAACACCCCCAGATCTCCCGGATCAGATAGTTTATTTTTATCGGATGTAAACTGAAGATCTCCGTTGCAGCGATCTACCTGCCAGGAAGCACAGAATTTGTAATCATGCTGGTTATGATTAATTGTCAGATTATGAATTAAACACATTTATTTGGCCATAGCTAATTTTAATAAACTAGGGATATGCTTAAATATTTAATTCACTTTCAATAAAAATAAATTAATTAAACCGGGGGTCTGGGGTGTGGAACAACCCTCTAGTGCCTTTGCAACGGGAAATTGTCAGTTCACCTCTGATAAAAATAAACCATTCGGTCTGGGGTTCTGCATGTTCTGCAATGTTCTTCGTTCCAAAATTTGTACAGATCTTCCGAATTGAGTAGTTTATTTTTATCAAAGTAAACTGAAGATCTCCCGTTGCAGAGATCTCCTCCCAGGGGGTACGGAATTTATAATTACGCAGTTTATAATTAATTGTTAGATTACTAATTAAACACATTTACTTGGCCATAGCTAATTTTAATAAACTTGAGAGATGCTTAAATACTTAATTCATTTTTAATAATAATAAATTATTTATACCGGGGGTCTGGGGTGTGGAACACCCTCCAGTGCTTCAACAGGAAATCGTCAGATCACTTCTGATAAAAATAAACTACTCGGTCTGGGGTTCTGCATGTTCTGCAATGTTCTTCGTTCCAAAATTTGTGCTGGAGGTGTTCCACACCCCCAGACCCCGGATTGAGTAGTTTATTTTATCAGAAGTAAACCAAAGTTGTTCCGTTGTAGAGGCACTGGAAGGTGTTCAACACCTCCCAGATCCTCCGGATCAGCTGGTTTATTTTTATAGGAAGTAAACTGAAGATCTCCGTTGCAGAGATCTATCTCCCAGGGGTACGGAATTTGGAATTATGCAGGTTATGATTAATTGTCAGATTATGATTTAAACACATTCACTTTCAATAAAAATAAATTAATTAAACCGGGGTCTGGGTGTGGAACACCCTCCAGTGCCTTTCAACGAAATCGTCAGTTTATTTTGATAAAAATAAACTACTCGGTCTGGGGTTCTGCATGTTGTCCAATGTTCTTCGTTTCAAAATTTGTGGGCTGGAGGGTGTTCCACACCCCCCAGTCCCCCGGATTGAGTAGTTCATTTTTATCAGAAGTAAACTGAAGATGTTCCGTTGTAAAGGCACTAGAAGGTGTTCCACACCCCCCAGACCCCCCGGATCAGGTAGTTTATTTTTTATCGGAAGTAAACTGAAGATCTCCCGTTGCAGAGATCTACCTCCCAGGGGGTACAGAATTTGTGATTATGCAGTTTATGATTAATTAATTGTTAGATTATGAAGTAAACACATTTACTTCGCCATAGATAATTTTAATAAACTTGGGATATGCTTAAATATTTAATTCACTTTTAATAAAAATTAATTATTTAAACCGGGAGGTCTGGGGAGTGTGGAACACCCTCCAGTACCTAAATATTACAATGCGGGCAAACATATTAAATGTTTGAAAATTTAGTAGAAACTCTCCGCTAGCGTTTTAGTTTTCTAAAAAATTATGACATATTCTTGGTGGGGTGTACAAAAACTTCACCAGCGGTTAACCCCTTATATATAGGTTATATAGGATGCAAAACGAAGAGTAGCTGAGCGTATTAAAAATTTTGAGTTGGGTTACTCGCGCTGTAAGTGATTTTCAAATTATTCATGTACTTGTTTAGTAATAAATCAGTAACATCTTAGATAATCTATTAAATAATATTATTGAGATTCTTTGTTTATATGCAAGCATTACGTGATTTATATTATTTCCGCCTAATTATATTTGTGAGGTTATCATAACTTTTACAAAAAAATACTTAATAACGTTTTGTGAAGAATTTAATATAATTAATGTTGATGTTAACCGTTTTTATGATAGGAATAACAGATGTTGAAATATTCAAAAACGGACTATATTTTATATAAAATGTTCAACCTGGTTTATGTAAAAAATGTTCTACATTTTTTAATTACATTTGTGTGCTTGTTGTAGTTACTCGGAAAATATTATAAACATCTTTTTATGTTGACAATTTAAATTACTTTATTCAATGTTTACTGTAAGATTGGAGATTACAATATTTTCAACTGCTTTTTATCTGTACGACCATCATTGTTTTATGAGTCTGCAATATTGGTTATAAAATTGAACAATATTTCACGTGAAGCTCTAGGGATTTAATTTTTTATTTTTTTACAATCCTTTAAGTTACACCTGATATCCACGGGTTTGTTCTATTGGTCTTTGGTGTGTATGCATCTTCTGTTCTAGAAATTTCAATCGGTTCTTTTTTCATTCTCTCCCAGAGGTCATTGGCAGCAAGATTGTTTATCCAGCTTGCTTCATTTTTCTCATTGTACCAACAATTTTCTGTATGATTTTCTTGGATGGGCATTTCAGCTTAAGGCGGAAATCGGGCCTCTTTCATCTATCAATTTCATAATCTTTCAAAGATTATCCATTAAGCCAGTGACCTCCTCACTTTTATCAAATTTTTTAAATTTTTTTAACTTTAATACGAAGTATTCTCTACTTCGGTCTTTCCTCGTCCGCTACTGAACGCGGTCATTATTTAAACTCCACGGCTGCTTATATCGGATTTGGAAATCGTTTGCTTTGATCACAGTAGTTGATCCACCCCTGTATAACCATATTCCTTGATCTACCAATCATAGTTACAATTAATTGCGACAACTGATTTATTTTATATACTTTCACTGTTATCAGCAACACAAAAATTTAGAAAATGTAAAAAAATAAAATTCAAGCAGAACCATTTTCACGTCGCAAATAAGTACATCTTCTGCATCTGCACTTCCTACATGAGCTCTTGAAACTATCGATCCAGCGCAATAAAAGCTCAGGTGTGCTTTTTTCTTATTTCTCCTAAATCCATCTCAAATCAATCGCTAAGAAAAACTATAAAATTTTTTGTTCTAAATTATTTATTTATTTGAATTTTTAAAGTGACTTTTTCTAACAGATTCATTTTTTTCTTTAGTGTAAAATTTAAAGTGTACACCACAAAAACTGTATTATTTACGTATATGAAGAAAACAATGTTTCTCTTTAAGCTTCTAATATGAATTTTTCACCTCTTGCATGAAGATGTATTGCATGTCATACACAACATTACAAGTGTCAGTTTTACGTGGTACAAAATTTTTCTTCCAGGATGAAAATGTTCAGCTCAAACTGTTTTATTCAACAAGTAACCTTTCCGAACCTGGTTTGTTTCATAATATTATTTTGTTTTGAACTTTTAATTATTTTATTAAACAGAACCCAGCGATAGCGTGGTGTTATTACTCTTTGAGTTACAGAGCAGAAAAACCCCTGTGAAAACAACCTCTGGGATTTTATTAAATTCCCCGGCGAGCGAAGTTGACAATCAACAAAATTAGTTGTATTTAATTAAATTAAGGAAAATAATTCCACGTTTTAGTATTATTAATAAATTTATTTGTTATTTTTTTTGTAAAAGAAACCGTTGTTATGTTGACCTAATTATTGGTTAGCAAAAAATGTTTAATTAGTAATTGGATGTTGGTGAGGTAATAAATTATCACTAGAAATTTTATAACTTGGTCTCATTAACCTTTTAGTTATGACGTCTACTTAACCTAAGTAATTGTAATTTGCAACTTACGACGCACGTCTTTTCTATTTCGTCTCAAATATTGTGTAGGCGTAAGAACTATAGCGCACGTCCAATATTGCAACTCAGGTATGTCTAACAAAATTGTTGTATTGACCCAGTCGCATTTGAAAGCGTCTCCGCACTAGGAACGGGCGCTAGTGTCGCGCGGCGCTAACAAGCGCCGGCGTCAGTTAGCGCTATCCGCGTGTGGAGATATGTCTTTGTCGGAAAGTGCGCCAAATTTCGAGAAAAAGTGGTAAGTTTTATTTTGCCATACCATTCCGATTTTGAAATACCAAAACTGTTACAAAAATTTCCTAATTTTTCATTTCAAAAAAACTCAAAAAGTTTTGATTTACATTAGAGAAATACGACGCACAGGTGCGCGTTTAGTTTCAAAAGCAACAATTTCCCACACAAACTTTTGAAAAACTCAGTCATAAAAAAAGAACAACAAAGAAACTAATGTTTTCCATTGGAAAAATTAATTGATGTTACTATATACCCTTTTGTTATGCCATCGGCGTAACTCAATTTACTAATTGAGAGATAACAAAAATTTTATTACTTTGAAATATTGATTTTTAGATACCCCTAAATTTTTTCTACCATAAATCATATTAGTTAATTATTAACTGCACTTATTATGCGAAAGGTTAACTAATTCATGCAATTAATTTTCATTAAAAGGTAAAGCCGTAATTAAAAAAGTTAAAATGGCAATAAGTCAAAAAATTTAATTAGACTTTTTAGGTCTTTAATTTCGGTGGTATCAATCAGATTTTGTTAGCAATTCCATTTTTTAAGAAAAACAACTTCAGACTTCTAGATCATTTTTCATTGTTCTATTCTTTCTTGTGAAAAATTCAAATTATTGGTTTGTGCCATTTCTCATTATTTTCATTTTCTTTTGTAGTATAAATCTTGTCTGGGTTATAATTTTTACTTCTTTTGTTCTTATACAATAATGTTTCGTAATAATAAAACATAAAAAAAATTTGTTTTAAATTTTTAAATTCTTGTGGGAGTGAGAACCAAAAATCCCACTTAAAAGTTTTTGTGGTTTATTTCCAAAAGTTGGCTCGTTAATTTTCGGTTTAACCCTTGCACTAACAGAGGTTGTTAGGTCACCCACAAACCAACAAAGGCGTATTATTGAACTGAAATTTTCTCGTGATAGTTGCGAGGGTTTCCTGATAGGGCTAAAATTACCTCACCTGTTAACCTCTGACAATAGATAGGTCATTGAGAGTTGGGGAATTTCCCACAAGTTTTTGTATTACTCTTAAGTAATTTACTATTTAAAATTTACTCTAAGGACAAATTCAATTTATTTTGACTAAAATTTTTAATCGTCACTTTTCTCTAGAGACTTTGAAAGTTTTTTTTCCTCTTTGGGATTTTAATTAAAAATTAATGTGACGTTCAGCCGTCATTATCTTCATTTTAATAATTTACGAATTAATTGAATGGAAGTTACTATGTATAACCCACGACGTTTTACATTTTGAAATTAAAGGTTGTGCAACTTGTTGGCCCACAAGTTGATCGTAACGTAACACATCTATCAACTTGTATACACCGAATAACTTGTTGGTTATGTACTCTATTGTTGGGTAGCACACAGTGGAACGGAAATGTAAAAGAGTGAAAATTCAGAATTTTGTCAAGTATGATAAACGAACTTTTTTGGGTTTCTTCTAAACTTAACAAATAAGATTCTAAACTAAGCAGCCTAAAACTTTAGCTACCTTAGCTAAACTGCCAAGATTTTGCGGTCTAAAGACCGCATTTAAGCAAATAATTGCTTGAACGTCTTGGACCAATAATACAATTTTCCTAACTTTAAGTTATGTAAAAGAAAGTTAACTAACGAAAATACTATTGTTCTCTCTTGAAGGAAAAGATTTTGGCACAAAATTTATTTTATGCTCCCCTGATGTTCTATTAAAACTAGCTGTTTGCTAACAGCAGATGCTAAAAATTAAAAATTTGTAATTTCTTTAGTTATTTGGAAATTCCTCGTTGGAAAATATTGAAAATCGGACGTTGGCTTGGGTGTTAGCGCGATTAATTGCTAATATAAGGCGCCCCGGTTCGAATTCGAGTAGAGCTCACTTTGCAATTCCGTCTCCGTGCTTCGAAGGCACGTAAAGACGGTGGTCCCCCTATGTTAAAGAGTTGCTATCATTAACGATATAAAATAAGGTAACAGGGACATCTGAATCCAGCCTAGCAAGCTACTTACAGACTACAGGACGTAGTCCTACTATGTTAAGAGGAAGAAGATTAGAAAATTTTTTCGGGGAGAGACTGTGGGCAAGTTGAAGCCATCCCCAAATTAAATTTATAATTTGTAAAATTGTGGCAAGCATTTCAGACTCATTCAGCTTTCATATTCTTATTGTTTGATTTTCAACCGGCATTCCTTTGGGGGAGACAGTTTTCTTCTATTTTAAATTTTTGTAAAACAATAATGTTAATCGATGCTTGAATGAGTTTCTATTTTAATTTAATTATTTGCAAAGCTACGAGCACTTGAAAAGGAAGTAAACAATAAAATATTTTTATAAAAACAATATAATAATTATATGTTTTTACCGAGGGGTTAACAGCTGGTGAGGTTTTTTGTACACATCTCATGAAGTACATGACATCTCATGTGAAGTATGTAAAGTACTTGTGAAGTACTGGTAAAATACATGGAACACCTTCCAATGCCTCTGCAACGGGAGATTTTCAGTTTACTTCTGATAAAAATAAACTACTCAAACCGGGGGTCTGGGGGGTGTGGAACACCCTCCAGTGCACAAATTTTGGAATGAAGAGCATTGCAGAACATGCAGAACCCCAGACCGAGTAGTTTACTTTTTATCAAAGTAAACTAAAGATCTCCGTTGCAGAAGCACTGAGAGTGTTCACACCCCAGACCCCCGGTTTAAATAATTAATTTTATTAACAGTGAATTAAATATTTAAGCATATCTCAAGTTTATCAAAATTAGCTATGGCTAAGTAAATGTATTTAATTCATAATCTGACAATTAATCATAAACTGCATAAGTATAAATTTCTACCCTGAGAGATCTCTGCAACGGGAGATCTTAACTTTACTTTGATAAAAATAAACTGCTTGATCCGGAAGGTCTGGGGTGTGAAACACCTTTAGTGCTCTGCAACGGAAGATTTTCAGTTTACTTCTGATAAAAATAAACTATTCAAACGGGGTCTGGGGTGTGAAACACCTCCAGTGCTCAAATTTTGGAATGAAGATCATTGCAGAACATGCAGAACCCCCAGACGACAGTTTACTTTTATAAAAGTAAACTGAAGATCATCCGGGCAGAGGACTGAGGTGTTCCACACCCCAGACTCGGTTTAAATAATTTATTATTATTAAAAGTGAATTAAATATTTAAGCATATCTCAAGTTTATTAAAATTAGCTATGGCCAAGTAAATGTATTTAATTCATAATCTGATAATTAATTATAAACTGCGTAATTATAAATTTTGTACCCCATGGGAGGTAGATCTCTGCAACGGGAGATCTTCACTTTACTTTTGATAAAAATAAACTGCTCGATCCGGAGGTCTGGGGTGTGGAACACCTCAGTGCCTCTGCAACGGAGATTTTCTGTTTACTTCTGATAAAATAAACTATTTAAACCGGGGTCTGGGGTGTGAACACCCTCCAGTGCATAATTTTGGAATGAAGAGCATTGCAGAGCATGCAGAACCCCAGACCAAGTAGTTTACTTTTTATGAAAGTAACTTGAAGATCTCCCATTGCAGAGGCACTGAGGGTGTTCCACACCCCAGACCCCGGTTTAAATAATTTATTATTATTAAATGTAAATTAAATATTTAAGCATATCTCAAGTTTATTAAAATTAGCTATGGCCAAGTAAATGTGTTTAATTAGTAATCTGACAATTATTTATAAACTGCGTAATTATAAATTCCTACCCCTGGAAGCAGATCTCTGCAACAAAATAAAAATAAACTACTTAATCTTCTTGGTGGTGGAACACCTCCGGTGCTCAAATTTTGGATCTCGGTAAGTCTGAAATACCGATGAAGTACGTGAAATACAATGAAGTATCGATGAATTATGGGAAGTACCGTGAATTATTGATGAAGTACGGTGAATTACTGATCCCGTGAATTACTGCTGAATTATATGAATTACGAAGAAGTATGGAGAATTATGATGAAGTATATGAAGTGTGAAGTTAATTGTAGTTTGTAAAGTTGACCCCTCAGTTTTTACATTTCAGCATCTTTTTCTTATTTTCCGTATGCGATATCTCTGAATCACAAGTTGTACTGTAAATTAAATTAAATTCTTGTAAAATATTAAGTTTTAATTAAATATCTCAATATAAAATTTTTAAAAGATATTAAATTTTTAATCTAATTATTCAAACATTGCTTTTAAAACTAAATAATCTATTATACGATGATCATTTACAATGTTTTACAGAACAAAGTTTATTGTTGGAAGTTAATTAAATACTCAAATTTCAAATATCTACTCAGAAGTTTGTAGATAATGAAAATCAAATGATGAAAATAGATTCTCGTTGCAAGTCTAATAAAGCTCTATTGATTGATATCAATTTTACAGAAACAGTTCACCAAACAAAAGAAAATAATATATAAAACTATGTCTTGAGAAGCCTTCACTCTCCTCCCACAAGATTTTTGTTTTTGTGATCACCAAATTTCTATAAACACGCATTACATAAACTTCCTCCATGTCAGTGGATTGTTGATCGGTAACAAAATTATTTTTTAAATAATCAAACTATGTTTCGATAATATTATTGTGCTGTGGTTTTGAATCCACGTTAAACAGTCTCTTTTTGTATTTTTCTTTCCACTCTTTTTGGAAATTAATAAAATAAATATGCAGCAAAGGGAAATACTGAGCTTTCTTATGTGAAGTAATTTTCCATCATGGCAAGCTGTCATGTCAATGCATTGAAGCAGAAATTTTTAATTCGATAAACCGTTGAATGTAATCGTCTTTGCTTTTTCCGTAATTTAAACGGTAAAACTGTTAATTTATTTGTTTTAGGGTGGCTAATTCTAAATTATAAATCACCGCAGAAATGAATTCGTATTTGACTTACCGAGCGAAAATTTCAGATTACAATTTAGGGAAATATACTAGTCATTGTACGTACCTATTTTTACATAATATAAAATTTCGACTTGTATGTTTGGTTAAAATAATAGAACAAAAGAAATTTTTTCGTTATAATATTCTCTTTCCAAATATAACTCGTGTAAGGATTATCCATTCTTGTATAATAATAGCACCAGTTATATTCCTCCTGAAAATACCTAAAATGTTTTATTTTCAAAATAATTAACGTATTGTGTAGATAACGGTTATATTATTATTATTTTTTGCGAAAATGAAGAAAACATGAGTTAAATCTCTTTACAAATTTGCAAATCTTAAACTTATGTTGGCTTTAGATAAGTTTTCCACGAAGAGCCTTGGACTGAACTTTCAAAAAACAATAAAAATAAATAAACTTTATTTATCTTTTAAAACTTTAAAAGTTTTGAATGACATTTGATGTTACTTTATTGACGCACCATGTTGACATTTGTTTTTGAAAACATTTTTGGCTTATCTTTTGTCACTAGAAAATTTGAACATTTGAAAAGCTGAACAAAGTTAAATATAGCAGTACTACAAAATGGCGGCTTAAGCTGATTTATATAAATTTCAGTACTAATTACCCACTTTTAATTTTAGAGTTTAGATTTGGAAAGTCGCCCCTGCGGGGCGAGAAGGCTCGCCTGCGGCTCGCCTATTCGCCGCTAGTAAGTTCTCGGAAAAAAAATTCGGTATCTTTTTAGTATATTAGAGCGATAGTACATCACTGGAGTTTAGGTTGGCACTAATTACTATTATAATATTAAAAATTAAAAATGGCGGTTTCAAAATGAACGAATTTATGATAAAAATTATGTTAATGTTTAATAATAAAGTTTAAATATTGCAGCTTAGAAGTTTTTGAAAATTTGTTAATTCTTTTGCTAACATTCAAAAATAGAAGTAGAAAATAGGCAATGAAATACGTTTTGAAATTTTGGGTCATTAACAAAAGAGGTTAGAAACTACAGGTTGGTTGTAAAGTATTACAAGTAAAAATGAAAGAATGTGAACTTTTGAATGAAATTAGTTTTTTTATTCAATATAATCTCCCTTAACTTCAATACACTTATTCCAATGATCCTGCAATAATTTTATTCTATCTCTGTAATGATTTTCTGGAAGCTTTGCAAAATACTGTTCCACGACTGAAATAGCTTCTTCATTCGATGAAAAACGCTTTCCACGAACGAATTGTTTCAAGTTTCTGAAGAGGTAGTAGTCGCTAGGAGCCAAATCTGGCGAATACGGTGGATGTTCAAGCAATTCGTACTTTAGTTCATTGAATTTTGCCATTGTTAAAACACTTTTGTGGACAGGTGCGTTGTCTTGGTGAAAGATGATTTTTATGTTGCAAACCGGGTCTCTTTTCACGAATTTGTTCGTTCAATTGATCCAAAAGGTTACAATAATATTCAGAGTTAATTGTTTTACCTTTTTCAAGATAATCAATCAATAAAATCCTTTTGCATCCCAAAAAACTGATGCCATAACCTTTTTTGCTGATCGTCCTGACTTCACCTGTTTTGGAGCTGAACAACCAGCCTCAGTCCACTGTAATCGTTCTTGTTTCAATTTAGGATCATGGTGGTAGATCCAAGTCTCATCCATAGTTACAAAACGACGCACAAAATCGATTTTATTCTTATTAAAAAGATTCAAATGATGCTGAGAAATTTGCTTTCGTGTGAGTTTTTGTTGAATTGTTAACGAATGCGGCACTAACTTTCCAAACAGCTTTTTCATACGTAATTCTTTATGTAAAATATAGAGTACTCGTTCGTCTGAGATGCCTATGGTATTAGCAATTTCACGCTTAGTCAAACTTGGATCTTCACTAACAATATTATGTACTTGTTCAATGATTTCTGGTGTTGTTGCAGTTTTGGTCGTCACTACGTGGTTCATCTTCAACGCTTGTACGACCACGTTTAAACTCTAAAACCCATCGATGTACAGTTGGAAATGAAGGAGCAGATTCTTTTAACACGCTCACCATTTTTGTATGAATTTCTGTTGCTGATAAACCTTCCAAAACAAAGAATTTTATCACTGCACGATACTCAGTTTTTTCCATTGTTAAAAAATACACCGACACGTCGACTTCAAATGGCTTGTAAACAATGAATGAATTGACAGATCGAAATAAAATTTTTAGTAGGTTCATATGAAAGATCAAATATCAAAATGACGTATGAATTTTGATTCTCTACTGCTTAATAGGTCGTTACCCCCTGTTTTCAGAATTTACTTGTTGCGACTAAGGCCATGTTTACCCATCTCAGTTCGAAATACAAATTTAAGTAAATCTATCAAGTAAATTTAAATAGCAAATCTCAAAAGCCTGAACTAGAGAACTAGATTTAAAACGAATCTATGTAAATAGGAGTACACTCAAAGTCATTAGACGTATAACCACAAAGATTGGCGAGGTGGCACCTTTCAAAATATAAGGTCGGATTTTAGCATCGATAAAATAGTTACAAAGTATTTCTCACTTTTGTTTACTACCAATCCTCCAAGTATTTCTTCCTCTTTAAGACCTCAGTACCATAGATACCAAATAGTCACTTTTCCGATTGTGATACCTTTTACACGGTATCTGAGCGGAATCGGTCACAACGTGCCACCTTCTTATTACAAAATCCATAAAATTGTTAGATTCGTCAAAACTCAAAAATTATACGTTTTAAAAATCTGAACTCCCGTTTTTAAAAAATGGTAAAGAAATGCAAATACAGATAAAATAGTAAACAAAGGCGTCTTTTAAATATTATATCTACGTGTACATTTTGAACTTACGGTTAAAATTCAAATACTTTATCGCTTAGTTAAGTTTTTTTGTTAAAATTTCTAAATGGAGAATGTAATCGTCGTACTTCTTCATTCCAAAGCAAAAAATCTATTTATATTTATTTTCATTTTACTAACAGGAAAATGTTTAAAATTACAAAGGCATATCCCAGCCTGAAAGCTTTCTTTATATATCAGCATTTTTGTGGTTGGTTCACAAAAAAAAATTCATCTTTTTTGCGTTCGGTACTGCTTACAAGAACAACTTGTAAGTTTTTGTAATAATTATAAAAACTTTCTTCGTAGTTTCTTTCATTCGAATATTAAACAATAAAAATTTTATTATTCAACCCAACGGTGGTTAGAATAAGTCAAACGTATAAAAGGAAATTTAAATTTGTGTCTATTAGTAAAATCCCGAAAGGACTAAAAAGCAGGAGTGTAAAACTTTATTTTACGTTCCAATATGCACAAATGATCCATAAACTTTATTTTGCGTTAAAAAATTTTCACTCGTGTATATTTACGTAAATTTATGGGTGTGTTTATTACAGCACTTAGTGGACATACACCAAAAACGAGTAGTAAAAATGCGAATTTAGAATTTTTTGAATGTAAAAACACATAAAAATTTATGCATCCATTTGAAAAAATTTCGAGTTTAATTAACATATCTGAAGAAAAAAATCTATTTTTTTAACTGCAAACGAGGATTATTTTTCAAATCAGACTGATTAAATTAAATCCGGTTGATCTAGATTATGTGCTATTTAACATTTTCCATTTCCTCTTGAATCCTTCGAGGTTTAAAAATGCACGTAATATTTTAGTATTGACATATTATGTAAGTTCGTTTATTTGTCACCATCTGCCACTCAAACTTTGTGTTAAATGGAAATTTTAAATATTCAAAATATCGTAATAATAAATCCAGATCGCCCGTTAACCAAAAATTATGCAGCTTTGTTTCTAAATTATGCGCATTTATCAATTTGCAAAGTTGTGATTTATTTTGCCACCGAGACTCATCATTTTAATTATTATAGCGTTAATTATGTTTACCTTAATCTATATTTTTAGATTATTGGTCACCAAAATCAGTTTCAAATGTATGAAAACAATGTGCATGCTTTTATAATATCATCGTGGTAATTTACAATCGAAATCTGCTGAATTGTATAATTTATTGCACACATAACATTCATTAGCAACATTTAAGTGCTTTTCAATTGTTAATAAAAAATACAAATATACAGGACGATTCGTACTATTATATAGGCTTCCTTCCCTCCTCAGAGCGTTTCATCAATAAACCTGAGCTAATCGCAAATGAGTTGGACAAAATCTGTTTTTAAAAACAATCTGTCTCTGAGTTTTCAATTTATTCGTATTAATAATATTATCAAAGAAACATTCTGTACAGTTAATTAAAAAATGATTAGCTATACAATAAGTACTAAAAATTAATCAAAATAAGTATCAATTACCAAGTATTATCAAACAAAAACCAGTAAAACGGTTTTAAAATATTTCATAATTATTTTTGTTTATATTCAACTCCAATTATTGCATAGCTATAAAGTTTGCATTTTGATTAAAAATTTACTTACTTGTGTTTTAAATTCGAAGATGCACATTAAATTTTTTGTGCTTACCGTTTTCATTGGATTAGCTAGTAAGTTTTCAATATTATTTTATAAGTTTGTGGCAATTTCGAAAATCAAAAAATAATCCTAGTTTTTGGTTTCGGAATTTTGCTACATTTCAATTGATGCAATTGATAACATTTTTAGTTGCCGGACCACTGAATAGTCCTTCACATAGTATTGGTTTTCCAAGCGTGTATGCCTCTGAAAATTTCAATCGCAAAGCCTCCTTACCAAAACTACATAATGAAAACAAAATGGAAGAAATAAACTTTCGACTGCCACCTTTAGATGACGTTCCCAGTTTTGAAAGACGTAATCGAGGGGCACTGGACGGAATGAATTTTCCTGCAGACTATCTCGGGGTTGGAGACGCTAATTTTAACTTGTGGCCTTATGAACAAGCATTTGGACTATTGAATAATTACGATGGAAGTTTAAATCCTGCTGGATACAATGAAATGCCAAAGATGTTAGGAGATATAAGTGGCAGTTCTTGGCATAAAAGGCCTAAAGGGAGATTTAATCAAGATATCCCCCCTATGATTTTTTACGGAAATCCCGGGATTTCTAACCGATGGTTTTCGGATATGAGCGGTTCCATGAGGCCTTATGGTAGAACAAACCTTTAAGTTTTTTTAAGAAATAAAAAATTTTCTGAATTTTTAGGTCACGGTAGAACAATGTCGCATCTTGACGATAGAAGTAGTGCGCCTCATTTTGATAGATTGGGAGGTTCTGTTGATATTCCTCGTGAGTTTTTAAATTCCTTTAAGATGCTTTTTAATTTTGTTGTTATCAAAATGCTCTTTAGATGGAAAGCATGATGAAGATAAATCACTGGAGAGTAGAATTGGAGGTATTTCGTCGCCAGTAACTAAGGTGAAACCGAGACTTTATCGTCGCGATACAGAATACTTGACTATACCTCCACCAATGTTAACACGCAGCACTCAAGAAATGGAAGATAAAAGTTTTCATCAAGTTGCAGGAGATGCTGTTGATTATAGATTTATGGGTGATATTAGTGGTTCTGGAATACCCAGATCGCATGGGCAAGAATCTCAAGGACTTGATGGAAATCATGCGAACATCGATTTTCGTAAAGATGAAGGCGAAAATGATGAACCCGTAAACTTTCCTGTAAACAACGGCCAATATTTCTGAAGTAAAGGAAGAACTTAAATGTACAAATATAATACAAATAATAATTATACAATACAAATTATATAAAATAAATTTAAAAAAAAGCACATTAGCATTGGGACTAATTTATTTTAATAACTAATAAATTAATTCGTATTACAAGTGTTTTGTGAAGTATAAAGGCCCAACCACACAATTTCCACGAGGATGTCTAGTTTGGAATCTAAAACTTTTTTGAACTCAGTAATTGTTGAAAACTTCTGGTAACTGACAAAGACAATAAAACAAAAGATAAAGAAATTATTTAAATTGAACACAAATACAAATTAATTATCACACTTCGATGTCACAGAATTTTAATGAAAAAATAATTTAAGCTTGCTAAAAATTCAGTTATAAATCGAAAAATTAAAAACTGCAGTAAGTTATGCAGTAAAGAAAAGTGTACGTACCAAAACATCCTTAGCAAAAAATCATAATAATTACTTGGTGGAAAATTGGTGATTATTTTTAGTTCTTGTCTCGCAACAATTATTAATCAAATTTTCGTACCCCTTTCAACTAAAGCTTTTCTTAAAGCACCTGTAGGGCTAGGATATTTATATAAAGCATCTCTGTTTTAAATATTAAGTGTGTATGTTGTCTGTAATAAATTATATCAGAATTATTTAACAGCTTTAAGGAAATCGGGTATCATTAGCGCATCTTCGAGTAGTACGTGCTTAATTATAACGTATGAACAAAATTTATAATAATTACATTAAGAGCAACCGAAACCGCTATGTTATCAAATATATTCTACTTACTAACTTAAATTAATGTAATTAACACTTGTAAGAAAACACATTTAATTCATTAACTTGGTTATTGATCCGGATTTGAAAAATCCATATTTTATCCTAAATAATTGCAAATCAATAAAATGTTAATAACTTTTAATCGTCAAGATTGCTTGGTAATAAATCAATCAACGACTTTAATAACAATGGAAATACTAAATTAAAAAATTACCAATATAAAAATTTCAATTAATGAGCCTATTAATTAGAGGTTAGAAGGCCTTAGACTATTTTCACGTCTCACCTGAGATTTTCAATCACAAAGTTTCTATTATTGCGCCATCTGTTGACGACATTTCCGCAGTTGAAATAAATCCCCTCTTAAAATAGATAGTTAATCTACAAAATTAATTAATACCTATTTTTTAAGATCTACGAAGATGTATTCATTTTTAGTCATATTCTCACAACTTCTTTTTGCAAGGCAAATCGGATTTAGGGGGGACTAGCCAACCAATGAGATACAGCCTAGAACAATCAGAAATGCTAAATAAAGTACCAGATTAGTTAGATATTATCATTAGGTAAAAGTTGCAGTAACAAAAGTGAACTAAACTAAAGCACCCTCCTGTATATTTATGTTAGCATTATTATTTTCCACTGATTTTTTTACATCTATTTTCTCTTACATTTCATTCCAACTTTCCTAATCAAATTTTTTCTCGACATTTTCCGTATCACACGTACGTAGTACACGAGACATTGTTATATTTCGCCACTAATGACTTCTGTACGAGACATGGCGGAAAAATGAAATTGGAAAAGTTATAAATTGTCAATGATTGAAAAAGTTGCAAGAATTAAAAAGTAAAGAATTCGAGTAATTAGAATAATTTTCCTAGAAGGAAAATTTTCACTTTGATTAGCGACTTTTTGAATGGAGTTGAAATTATTTCCTCAAGTCGACTGCAGTTATATCAAGTAAAGGTTAATTTATACGTTTTCCGCTTTCATATCCGTTTTCATTTAAGAAGACTTGGACAACCGTATCATCATTTTCCGGACATCCTTTTTATGGCGCCCGATCTTTTCGGAAGGTAAACTTAAATGGTCCGTTGTAATTCAATTTTTATTTCGGAATAAAATAATTTCTTATAGAAAATTTATACGTTTATTTGCTTCATAAGATTTTTACTTTATGTGATACTTTTAAATTATTCATCAGTAATTTTAAGGGCACGACTAAACTGATATCAATCGAGGAAACGGTAATGATAAACATTGAGTTAAATTATCACGGCGATTTTAAGGCTAATTTTCCCCTCTGCAGCAGATCGAGGGTCCAACAAGGGGTCAGATGGGCTCTGTTGGATTAACTAAACAAATAAAATTCTAGCTTCGAGCAATAAAGGATATTTTGATACCTTGAGAACAGTTAAATTGATTTATCTTACCATTTCTGCATAAATGGATCAATATCAAATACATAAATAAATATTATTATGAAACACTTTGTATGTGGTTGCTCTTACTATATTTTTGAAATGTAATAACCTAGTTTTGGATTATTACTAGTTAATGGTTTTAAAATAACGATTTTCATTTATAGTATTGATACAACTGCACATTGTATGACTACAAAGTTTATAAAATTTAAATTGCACCTTCCACATTTCAATATGTTGCACACAAAATCATGAGTAACAATGTGTTTAATTTTCACAGTTATGGATTACATATTATGTAATTCTAACCGTTGCTCGTCCTGCTCCACAACTGCCCAACCAAAATTTTATTCTATAGTTTTAGTTTAATTTAAATTTTCTCAAGTGCTCAAGTCTTGGTGAGCTTGCTTGATAACATAACCGCCTGGAAATCTAAGGATTTCTTCCAAGAAGGTAGCAAGAAAATTAAATTGAATGTTTCCTTCGTGCGCTTTAATGATGTACGATTACATTCACACCCACTTTTGTTACATAAAGGAGGGTCACTCCAAGTAATAACTTTTGCTCACAGAAACATGGCGATTATTCTTGCGTTAAAGAAATCGTATTAACCGACTTGCAAATATTTACAATCACGAGTATCGTGTAATGAAAAATAACACGTAAAACAAAAATTATTTTTGAAAGTTGTCTAAACGCTTGTTACGCCCCTGATTTATTAAAGTAAATATTTTTTAAATTATGTTTTGCTAACAATGCATAATTTTCTGAATTACATTATTTTACTCGATTTTCTTTATTTATGACGCCATTAGCGATAAGATCTCCAACAATTAAAATTTCCAATTTTTTTCAACATAACGAGAAATGGTCGACTATTTTATATTTCACTGCATCTAAGCGTGGTGCTCGAGTTATTTTAATTAATTATTTTGAACCACGTCCTTAGAAAGGAAATTTGCATAAAATTTGTATGCACATTTTAAAATTATAACATGTTGTTTATGACTTATAAAGCAACACAATGCAGTCAAGTACTTAGGAACTCTTTGAAGGTGAAGATTC
The DNA here is from genome assembly GCA_036346125.1 of Lycocerus yunnanus. NCBI lineage: Eukaryota > Metazoa > Arthropoda > Insecta > Coleoptera > Cantharidae > Lycocerus > Lycocerus yunnanus. The sequence goes on along the minus strand of JARFIX010000032.1, from coordinate 2,214,477 downwards.
CCGCTAGGAGTGCTATAATCGCTTTACTGACAAGTTGTTTTATTGTTTCAGATTGATTGATATTCGTACAGTTCAGCTTTTGTTTATTTTGACTTTCCAAATCGTTAACATTCAGCGTTCTTTTGTTTCCAGTTGTAAAACAACATTAATTTTTACTGTTGTTTTCCAAACAATTGCACTCCCACATAACACGACCGTAACGTTAAATTTCAAAGTAAACAATCATGATATCATTGAAATATTTCATAAATGTTTTTCCTGCTAGACGTTTTTACAAGAGCAAAGAAAAATTGTAGCAACCGGTTTTCGCTCAGTGAACAGGCAAGTCCTAAATTCATCGAATTTTTTTTCGACAAACGTTCGAAAAATGAAACTGAAATAATATTCTCGTAACATAATATTTCTGAATGTTAAGTTTTCTTTAAATTTCAATTCCTATACAACATAAAGAACGCAGCAATTTTTCATCCCCTGGTAAACTGTATAAACGGTTAATTTGATATAGTTGCTTTCAGGTAGGGTTAGCTAAAAAATTTCTAATTAAAATTTGACCTCGCTCGTGATATTTTTTTAAAAAAGCCCGACAAATTTAATGTAAAATTGCAATGGCGTATAATTTGTTCTATCAAATCTTCTATTCTCCTGTTTTTTCCAGCACGGTGACCCTCCCGTTTTTGGTAACCTTAACTGAAAGCAATCATAATTTAAAAATTATAGCAGTTTTAATTAAAAATTAAGATGTAATAAATTAAAATGGTTTCCGAATAATTAATTTTTAAATAAGAAATTTGATTTTCGATAATCACGTGTGGCATGGCCTAATAATATCCATGATGTTGAAAGCGTACGAAGTTATTATTTGCAAATTGCAATTATGTCACCTGTAATTACCATCGAACCACGAATACTGGTTTTGAATTTTATATTAAATTGCTTATTACGTTACGAACTCGGTAATATTACAAATTACATATTTTCTCACTAAAAATAGAATATAGATTTCCAAACAGCATGTCAATTGTAGAATCAAGGAGAAAAATAATAAAAGAGTTTTGTTGAAAAATTAGGAAAGTTTCTATCAGGATGTTTAGGAAAGAAGGCATTAAAAGACGTGCCTGGAATGCACAATTAAGCCCGGGGGTGCAACTTAATCAAGGGAAAAAGAGCAAAATAGCTATCAGATATTAACTTGGATTAGTGCAACACCACTTTTGGAAACTATGATGGGTGACACCGGTTATGTCTTATCTTCTTGTTACATCACTCTTTGGTGACTAATTGGATTAGTCTTTATGTTTAGTTTAGATTATCAAGCTTAGTTCTTCGTAATTGCAGAAGTTCAAGAAGCAGCTTAGATGCTTACTTATGTTTCACAAAATTGTCTGTTTTACAAACAGATCTGTGGTAATTGCTGAGGATTTGAAGAAACTTTTAATTTTTTGGGAAAATTTTAAAATCAGATTTTACTCCATAGATCTACTTTCTCTATTCCAGCAGTTTGCAATTCTGGATGTAAGTTAAATCAGAAATGCACGCCAAATATCAAATTTTACATCACATTTGTTTTAAACGTCTTTCAAACGTCATTTTGCGGAATTTTGGAGAAGGTTCGGGATGTTGACCGTCTTAATTTTTTGTTTTTAGTCTAAATAAATAAAGAGAATTTATGAACTTTAAAACACCATCTGCCCTTTTGTGGGCTTCGGGAAAGCAAAAAGAAACCACTCCGTTTATAATACTCCTTTGTAAAGTAATCTTCACTTTGACCAAATTGATTTGTTTTTCAATTGCTTAGAAGTGGGAAGGTCCAAAGTTGCAAGTTTTAAAATTGTTTTTAACTGCTTTGGCCGGTGAAAGTTTTAGTTGTCCAATACCAGTAAGCAAACTATTTTGGAATCTAAAAGCTGTTTTTAACCCTCAGAATTAATAAATCAGGCGTTATTTTTTGACAATAAATTTTTCCCATCAAACTATTGAAGATACGTCGAGTTTTCTTGAAAATTTTTTATAAAAATTAAATTTTGACACAATCTTTTGTACTCATTACGATTGATGCAGCGTTTTATGTAAAAGGTCGCCGCCGATTTTTTTAGTTTTTGTCTTTTTATCAAATATTGTATAACATGTAAATTTAAATTTGAATTTCGTGCCGTAATTCCTCAAATCCAAACACCAAACCAAATACATATCTGCGCTTTCTACCTCGTTCTAAAGTCCCCCCGGTCTCTACAACTTTGGTTTATTGGGATATTAGTTACTTGAGTGTGACTTGTTAAAGTTAGGATTAATTAGTATTTCTAGAGATTTTTCTAGATCGGTTAGCTGATGTCTTCAATTTATTACTAATAAAAATATACTGCACAAACCGGGGGTCTGGGGTGTGGAACACCCTCCAGTGCCTCACTGCTAAAGGTAAAACATTCAATGTTTACAGATTATGATTATGGTTTATTATAGCACTTTGGTTTTTTGAGAACGATGACATATTATACGGGAATTCATAATCCTCCCCCGATTCTTGGTGGTGCCTTATATTTCTTGTGCTAAAAATTTTTACCATTATTCATAATACTGATAACCATAAGTTTGCAAATTTATTTATCACAGTTTGAGTGGTCCTGGGGTGCTCCACACCCAGACCCCAGTCTCTACAACTTTGGTTTATAATTTGGCTAATCGTGATATTAGTTACTTGAGTGTGACTTGTTAAAATTAGATTAATTAGGTTTTTAGAGATTTTTTCTAGATCGGTTATGCTTATGTCTAATTTATTACTAATAAAAATAAACTGCACAAACCGGAAGGAGGGTCTGGGGGTGTGGAACACCTTCCAGTGCCTCACTGCTTGAAAGGCAAACATTCAATGATTACAGATTATGAGTAGGGTTTATTATAGCGCTTTGGTTTTCTTGAGAACGATGAGAAATTATCTATCTATCTATATTTAGCACTATAGGCCTAGTAGGCCCTTGGCTTGATTTATCACTATATTCCATTGTCTCCTATCTCTTGCCATAGACTCCCAATCTCTTACACCCATTTCGTCTAAATCTTGCTGCACCTGGCTACTCCATCTATTCCTTGGCCTTCCTCTTCTCCTAGTACCCCCAGCTCCGATTTCCATATCATTTTCTGAGTTCTCGTTCCACATTCTCACTAGATGTCCCAGCCATTTCACCCTCTGGGTCTTTATTACGCTCACGATGTTTTGATCTTCATAAAGTTCGTAGATTTCCTTGTTTGTTCTTCTAAGCCACCACCCTTCCACCCATTTCCACCGTAAATTCTCCGCAATATCTTCCTCTCCCATATTTCCAACATCAACTGTTCCTGTTTTTCATTGACCAGATCTCGCATCCATATGTTACTGTTGGCCTTATTATCGTCTTATAAATTTTTACCTTCAGTGATCGGGAGGGACTTTACTGTTCAAAATTGGTTTCATCGCGTACGCACATCTTGATCCTGCCGCCAATCTTGCTTTTATCTCCATTTCATTTCCAGGTTTCTTTGAGATGACGGTTCCTAGGTATACCACCGTTTCTACTTCTGCAAATTTCATCATTACGCCTTCACTTATCCAGACGTCCAGCATCCCACTCGGTCGGATTGATTCGCTTTCCCATACCATATACTTTGACTTTTGTTCATTAACTTCCAGTCCTATTTTACTTGCAGCCAATACAAATCTCTTAGTGGTCTCTTTCATTTCTTCCTTTGATCTTGTGAGAATAGTGAAGTCATCAGCAAAAGCAAGGCACTGATGTCTTTGTCCATATATTGTTCCTCTTCCGTTCAGTTTTGCTTCTCTTAATACCTTTTCAAGAGCTATGTTAAACAATACTGGCGATAGTGGGTCTCCTTGTCTCAAACCTACTCTTACTTTAAATTCTTGCGACATTTGACCATTTGCTCTTACTTTACTTTGGGTATTATTCAACGTCATCCTCGTCAGCCTAATCAACTTTTCTGGAATATTTAGGTCGTACATCGCCTTATACAACTCGTCTCTTCTTATGCAGTCGTATGCTTGTTTGAAATCTAGAAAGAGTGCGTGCGTTTTCAATTTAAATTCATGGCTTGTTGCTTGGATCTCCTTCAATACAAAAATCTGATCTGTCACCGATCTATCCTTTCTGAATCCGCATTGGTACTCTCCTAATGCGTTTTCCGTGTACGTTCTATCTTATTCTTTAAACAAGTTGCCAATATTTTATATGTGACATTTAGTAATGCTATTCCTCGGTAATTTTCGCATTCAGTCTTCGCTCCTTTCTTATGTATCGGACAGATGATGGCCATTTTCCATGTTTTCGGCATTACTTCACTGGACCAAACTTTCTGTATCATTGCCACAATCATCTTAGACAGTTGTTCGCCACCATACTTTATCATCTCGGACTGAATTCCGTCAATTCCGCTCCTCTATTGTTTTTAAGTTTAGCGATTACTTCAATATCTCTTCTTCACAGGGCGATGACAAATTATACTGGGGAATTTATAATCCTCCCCTCCGATTCTTGGTCACTGCTTTATATTTCTTGTGCTAAAACTTTCACCATTATTGCTTAAAACTGATAACCATAAGTTTGCAAATTAATCTATCACAATTTGAGTGTTCCTGGGGGTACTCCACAACCCCAGACCCCCGGATTCGGCAACTTTGGTTTCTAATTTGGACTAATTGAAATATTAGTTACTTGAATGTGACTTGTTAAAGTTAGGATTAATTAGTTTTTCTAGAGATTTTCTAGATCGGTTATGCTGATGTCTTCAATTTATTACTAATAAAATATACTGCACAAACTGGGGGTCTGGGGTGTCGAACACCCTCCAGTGCCTCACTGCTAAAGGTAAAACTTTCAATGTTTACAGATTATGAGTAGGGTTTATTATAGCGCTTTGGTTTTTGAGAACAATGACATATTATACTGGGGAATTTATAATCCTCCCCGATTCTGGTGATGCCTTATATTTCTTGTACTAAAATTTTTACCATTATCTTAATACTGATAACCATAAGTTTGCAAATTTATCTATCACAGTTTGGTGGTCCTGGGGTGCTCCACCCCAGACCCCGGTCTTCAACTTTGGTTTATAATTTGGGCTAATGAAATATTAGTTACTTGAGTGTGACTTGTTAAAATTAGAATTAATTAGAATTTCTAGAGATTTTTTCTAGATTGGTTATGTTGATATAGTCAATTTATTACTAATAAAAATATACTGCACAAACCTGGGGGTCTGGGGTGTGGAACACCCTCCAGTGCCTCACTGCTGAAAGGTAAAACATTCAATGTTTACAGGTTATGAGTAGGGTTTATTATAGCACTTTGGTGTTCCTGAGAACGATGACATAAATTATATTGGGGAATTAATAATCAAATAAATAAAATAAAAATTGGCAGGAGCTGGATGCGATCCCAGTACGCTTCATATGTTTTATTTTCTTGCAATTTACGAAATTCAATCAATAACTTACCAAATTTATGTTAATTTTATGCCGTTCATCAGTAATATATAATTAGTCAAATTCAATTTTCTGAAATTGGCAAAGCGTGCCCTTATTTATACTTGCACCTGTTGAAGTCAAATACGACCTACACGCACAATAAAATAAATCAATTCAGTGAGAGAAGTTGCCGGTCTCCTTGTTAGATTACCTAAAAATTTATTTTATAGCAGATATTTTGATAAATATCAACAATATTTGCTTAACTCAAAGATTAAATCGTTAATTGATCATTCAGAGAAGAAATTTTAATTTTTTCCTTAACAATAGAGGTTTTCATAGAAAGCTGTTCCTGTCTGAATTAAAAGCCCAGAAAAGTTACATTATTAGCAAAATAAGAATTTAATCGTACGAGTAAGTCTATGGATTCTGCACCCAAAAAAGTTATCCAAACAGTAACTAATCATCAAATGAACCATAGCAATATAGACTTTCTAAAACGCAATAACAAGGATTAAAGGTCCTGATTAAAATTCAGGATTAGAGAAGTTTAAAATTCAAAAGCATATATTCAAAGGATAAGGATGTATAACTGGAAAACGGGAGCGTTTAGCTAAAGGCACAACTTTCGGGCAAGGTAGAAAAAACAGTCATAAAATAGCTCACCAAAATAAACATCGTACAAATGAGGAACGCCTTTTACGACTAAAATTACATTAGAAATATCATCTCAAAATTTATTCTTAGTGATACTTATAGAACAGAAGTAACAAATGTTGGAATATTGATTATGTTTTGCTGGAAAACGTAGAAAATTAAGTATTTTTATATTCTCAAAAAGTGCGGGATTATTGAATTATGAACACGGAAGCATTACAATTTTTGTTTGTACTTGAAAGTCCTTTACAGAGAACCACTTTTATTAAAATTTGTACTAAGGATAATGTTTTTGAGTTAAATTTTAATTAGAAAGTAAGTTTTTTAAGCTACTAACTTAATTGAAAATAAGAATGGGCAATTAAAATAAATCGTGTTTTTATCATTAAACAGTCACATTTGTATTGAAATGCGATATCTTTGATTGAAACGCAGTTTTCTTGTCAGAGGAAGAAAAAGTAAATGCTTTTTGTCTGACTTACGTTGTATGTTCGTTATTTTGCTGCAGAATCGACTGACGTTTACGCAGCTTGCGGAAAAAAATTATTTTTCACGTTCTGCTAATTTTTCACATGGTAATTTATACACATTAGCTAAAGTTGTGTTAATTTACGACGTAATTTTGAAAATGCCTCGTACTACGTGCATCGCCACACTTGACAAAATTATAAATTTTAATTGTTATTGTAATTTCGCACCTCCCCTCAAGTTTGCGTGACATAATAATTTGCCCATTCATTAAAGCAGTAACTGGTAACATGTAAATTTTCTTTTAATTACCGAGGGTTTTAAATAATCAAATAAATGAACCTATAAATCCTGATTTTTTTTCCTTCTTTTCAGAATTTTTTAAACCCCTAATAAGTGTATTGTATTATGGTGGCGTGATTTTTTTTCTACGGTGCAATTTTTCTTTTAATCTGATTATTTTCTATTGTATAGAAATTCAAACTTACAAGTAATGTCAGCATTTTTAGTCGCATAATAGATTTTCACGTGGACGAATTCTCATATCAATGTCGGATCTTATCAGCTTTAATATTATTTAGAGGATTTATAACTATTGCGTGCTGGACTTTTTTCCACGTATTTACCAGAAAATTACTTTAATTAATAGGCACTAAAATGTGTGTTAGGCTTTCATTACGAGAAGAATAATTTGAAAGTCCTCTTAGTGAAATTAGCCGTTTGGGTAATTTAATAATCAAAAAGCTTTGATTTTAACAATTCTTTGGTTTAAATAGGAAATTTCCTTTAAATTATTTATGCACGTTACTCTCATCTGTCATTACTAACAAAACAATATATTACTGTCACGAAGTATTTTACCATTTTAGTAATAATTATACTGCCGCCCCCATTTACATTTTCTGCTATTATTATCATCTTCACGTGGTTTCGTGACGAAATTGAATAATTCATAATAAAGTCAAACAAATAATATTATTTTTGAATTGTTAAGATTCCCGAGAATAATAATTTTGCGTACAATCTCTTCACATGTCATTTTACAGAATATCCGCTAGTTCTTGATTTGGCCCACATATACAATAGTTGTTACTTTGATTTGTTTTAGAGATATGACCTCTACAGAAGCTTTGAGTTTTTTAATATAAATACCACCCCAGTAAATTGTTTGCCCTGTATTCTTAAAGACATATTTCGAACCATCGCTCGGTATTAGCTTTAATTTTGAAGTAAATCAAGAGCCAAGCGGCCAATACATATTTTGCTTTATTTTTTCAACAGAAGAAATGCTATCGTGTTGCATTATGGAAGTAGTCTTGCACATAATCAATATAACATGTAGTTGTGAAAAACATAAACTTCAGAAACGTGCAACGGTTTACTGACCATGATTATATCAAACTACATGCATATATAACCATTCTCGTCACGTTGTTCTAATTTTCCTCATTGCTTCAGAGCGCGGAAAATTAAATTGTATTGCCTCCTCGTTACAAGAAATTTTGATAGCATAGCTAACACTAATGACATTTATTTGTTAATAAAATTTGATTGCGGTAGCCGACAAAATTTAATGTTTTAGTTTCCAAATTAAATAAAATTTTTTGAACCGTTCCTAAAGCGCGCTTTTTTAAACGCCAATCGCAATCGAGTCTTTACGAACTGTCATGTCAATTTTTCTTTTTTTCTTCTTCAATTCTTAATTTTGGACATTTAGCAACGAAAAACGAGAACAAAATGAATAATTTAAATAAAATAACGATTTTTTGAAAATTCAATGACGATATTTTTGGTCAATTAGAACCGAGGGGTTAACCGCTGGTGAAGTTTTTTGTACACATTTCATGAAGTACATGACATCTCATGTGAAGTACATGAAGTACTTGTGAAATACATAAAGTACTTGTGAAGTACATGAAGTACTGGTAAAATACATGCAGTACGTGTAAAGTAGGTAAAATACGTGTTTAGTATATTAAAGTACAAGTGAAGTATCACGAAGTTAGTAAATTTTTGGTGAATTACATGTATCATAGATACGACACGTGCAATCAATAATAATTATTTGATACCAAATTAACTTACATCAGTAGATTTTCTTAACATTTTTTTATCTTAAACGTTGAATAGACCTTTGGCGGTCATTATTTTACTAATTAAAAGTTTTAGTAGTTCCTAGTTTAACAGTAATCAATTAATTAAATTAAACTTAGAGTTCTTAATTTTTTAGCTCATGTGTTTGAATATCATGGAGGTTCGGTAGCTCAATAAAAGCTTTGATAATTCATTATTTCGTCGTGATTAATTAATTACATTGATCCCAGGATTTAGTAGTTCCTTTTTATTAAAGTTAACTGAAGATCTCCGTTGCAGAGGCACTGTAAGATGTTCCACACCCCAGACCCCCAGTTTAAATAATTAATTTTATTAAAAGTGAATTAAATATTTAAGCATATCCCAAGTTTTTAAAATTAGCTATGGACAAGTAAATGTGTTTAATTCATAATCTACAATTAATCATAAACTGCATAATTATAAATTCCATACCCCGGGAGGAGATCTCTGCAACGGAGATCTTCAGTTTACTTCTATTAAAATAAACTACTCAATCCGGGGGTCTGGGGGGTGTGGAACACCCTCCAGTGCACTAATTTTGGAATGAAGATCATTGCAGAACCCCCAAAACTCTCGACCGAGTAGGTTACTTTTATCAGAAGTAACTGAAGATCTCCCGTTGCAGAGGGTGTTCCACACCCCCAGACCCCCGGTTTAAATAATTAATTTTTATTAAAAGTAATTAAATATTTAAGCATATCTCAAGTTTATTAAAATTGCTATGGCCAAGTAAATGTGTTTAATTCATAATCTGACAATTAATCATTAACTGCATAATTATAAATTCCATACCCATGGGAGGTAGATCTCTGCAACTGGAGATCTTCAGTTTACTTTATAAAATAAACTACTCAATCGGGAGTCTAGAACACCCTCCAGTGCCTTTGCAACGGGAGATCTTCAGTTTACTTCTGATAAAAATAAACTACTTAATCCGAGGGTGTGGGGATGTGGAAGATCTTTACTTACTTCTAATAAAATAAATTACTCAATCCGGGGTCTGGGGTGTGGAACACCCTCCAGTGCACAAATTTTGCAATGAAGAACATTGCAGATCATTGCAGAACCCCAAAACTCCGACCGAGTAGGTTACTTTTTATCAGAAGTAACCTAAAGATCTCCGTTGCAGAGGGTGTTCCACACCCCAGACCCCCGGTTTAAATAATTAATTTTTATTAAAAGTGAATTAAATATTTAAGCATATCTCGAGTTTTTTAAAATTAGCTATGGCCAAGTAAATGTGTTTAATTCATAATCTGACAATTAATCATAAACTGCATAATTATAAATTCCATACCCCTGGGAAGTAGATCTCTGCAACAAAATAAAAATAAACTACTTAATCTGGGTGTGGAACACCTTGCAGTGCCTCTGCAACGGGAAATCTTCAGTTTACTTTGATAAAAACTACTGATCCGAGGGGTGGGAGATCTTTAGATTACTTCTAATAAAATAAACTACTTAATCCGGGGGTCTGGGGGTGTGGAACACCCTCCAGTGCACAAATTTTGGAATGAAGATCATTGCAGAACCCCCAAAACTCTCGACCGAGTAGTTTACTTTTTATCAGAAGTAACCTGAAGATCTCCCGTTGCAGAGGCACTGGAGGGTGTTCCACACCCCCCAGACCCCCCGGTTTAAATAATTAATTTTTATTAAAAGTGAATTAAATATTTAATGTATTTGTGTATTTGTGCAAATAAATGTGTTTAATTCATAATCTGACAATTAATCATTAACTGCATAATTATAAATTCCATACTCCCTGGGAGGCAGATCTCTGCAACAAAATAAAAAATAAACTATTTAATCCGGGGGATCTGGGGGATGTGGAACACCTACCAGTGCCTCTGCAACGGGAAATCTTCAGTTTACTTTTGATAAAAAAAAACTATTCGATCCGGGAGGTGTACATAGAACACCCTGCAGTGCTCAAATTTTGGAATCTCGATAAGTCTCTGAAATACCGATGCAGTACGTGAAATACAATGAAGTATCGATGAATTAGATGATGTACCGTGAATTATTGATGAAGTACGGTGAATTACTAGTAAAGTACGTGAAGTTAGTTGTACACGATTTCCTCTAGCGGTTGACCCCTCGATTAGAACCCTTTAAAATTCAAAACAGGGTTAATACAGTTAAAATAATATAATTTGTTAAGCAATACTTAACAAGTATTATTTTAGCAAGTAAAACAGAAGTAATTAATTACATTTTAATTTATTTTAATTTGATTTTAGAAGTAATTAAAGGTTCTAAGGAATTATCAAAGTTTTGTGCCACACAATAAACTAATTTATTGTTATAAAGAGGTATAATACAAGAATTAGGGAACTTTATAAGAAAATGAACATCAAACAATTTATTAACGCAATATTTTGTTATATATTTTTATTTTCGTATCAATTTACATTAAAAATGATGCCGTGAGGTTAGAACCTTCTTTATTTATCTACTACTTGCAGTAGTCGTCGGTAGTTTTTTAGATTTTTCTGATTGCCCCCTTTGCTTTCACAACGATTGCTGGAAGCAATGTTAAACAAATACAAACATATTTTTCTTTGTTCCAAGATATGATATCGCCTGGCATTTAACCTCTGTCAGGATTTGCATTTCGCCAAGCGTAGCCGAGCGTATGCAAATAAAATAGACAAAATACAAATAATATTTAAGTTTAAATTTTGTTATGCATATTTTTATATTAAACCGAATTAAAACCAACGTCTTTTAATGCGGTTGGAGAAAAGATAATTTAAAATACATGTTTAAAGCGTTTTATTGTAAATATTGACATATCTGAAGGCCGCTCTGCTAAAAACTTCATTTTAAATAAAATCGGAATTGAGATTTCTCAATATAGAACGATGTAATCTGTTTTTGATTTTATTTTGTTCTTCTTGGGTAAAAAATTTTGATTTTACTTAGCTGACAAATTCAGACATATTAGTTTCAGAATAAGATTGAAAGGTAGAACTACAAAATATATGTAGTAATTTCAACCACTCCTTTTTATAAGACATATAAATTTTACAAAACAAAGATCCAAATATTTTTCTTCTTATTCAAGCATCGAACAGTGTTTTTACTTTTTAAAATTAACTTGAGCCCGATGATGAAATGTGGCATGCTTTAATTATGTAATGTGCTACGCCAGAGGAACTTGGCGAAAGTTTATACTGAAACTCCATTTTGAGTTAATAATTAATTCAATGAAAATATCAGTTACGGAATTATTATTTATAACTTAAAACAAATATAGATAATATTATTCTGGGATAATTTAAAATGATCAATTTGACCTAGATAATAATTTATAAATTTGAATTGTAAATGGAACCCTCCAAGTCAATAATTTTCCTGGCGTTGTCTAGGTCAGCAGGACTAAATTGTTAAAGATTTGAATATTACGTAAGATTTCTTTCTCCTACTTAGAAGTCAAGTCAAAAACATGGACTATGTTCCTATGTCTGTGATATTTGAAGTATATTATAGCATGTACGGGGGGACCTACTGTTACTCTACTCTAGACGTTCTATAATATAACAGCTATAGTTTATCACAATTATCAAATTTTAGTAACACAAAACTGTTTAATCCGAATATGCATGGATATACCTAATACAAATTAAAAGCATCTTGCTGGAAATCCACGGTTTGTTCCTAATGAAGCAGCATAGAAAATTCATTTAACACAACGGACTTCTAATGATGTCTTCATATATCATAAAATACGGGAAGCTTGGATAATTGCAAATTTCAAACTCATCCTGTTCCTTTTGCTTTAATTACACAGCCAGTTTTGTTTATGTTCTATTAAAACTATGTGTATTATTAAACCGAGCAGATTTTCATAAATAATTAACTGAACGGAAGAGCTTTAAAAGTTGCAGATTCGCAATGGAAAAATCGATTATCTTAAATTTGAATTTAATGAAAATGACTTTAACAATTGTGGTTATTGCGACCACTCACCTGACAAAATTACTTTTTCCTACGTTTTCCAATAATTTTCAATCGGGAGTGCAGCAAATTTGTTTGTGCGGAAAAACTTCGCTTCGCTTAAAATTCAAACAATTGAAATTTTAAATAAACAGAAATATTTAGTATTCACGTCCGCCGATAATTGCAAATATAAAAACAATAACAATTGTGCTTACGAATTATTTCACAGTTTAAATTAAAATAGAAATTATATTATCATTAAATTTTTTAAATTAATAACTTATTATTATTGCTATTAAACTTCTGATGACAGCAGTAAGTAACTAATAACTTCGTTTTATTGCTTATTTTAATTTTGAAAATTTTAATTTAATATAAATTAGAATAGTAATTGAAATTTACGTTATTGGTTATTTACCTTATCATGTTTAATCTAAAAAAAATCTCAAACTTTTCAGCATATTTACTGACCTCCAACAATTAAAACCAGAAAAATATGTTGAATTTATTATTTTTTATTAATTGATGATCGATTTTGTTCCGGTGTGTTTGGAATGTTTTTATCAGATATTTTGGTATTCATTACAATTTGAGTACTACTGCATGAATTGTGATAGCAAAAGTCACAATAAATTACAAATTAGCTAGCGCACTGAACATTTCTATATCAAATTCATTTGCCATATGACAACGTTCAGTTTTTCGGCATAACTCATTTACAAGTTGTTGAATAAAGTTAAACTCAAAAACATCTGATGTCAAATTTGAAAAAAAACACCCACCAATTCCAAAGTAATCAACTTATCTTTCGTTTACATAAGAAATTCCCTAAGAACTACAATTCGACCACAAATCTGTAGTAAATTACGGTTACAAGTAAGAAACCGTTTGTTCTTAACTACTGCAGAAAACTCGATTAAAGTTTTGTCTTGTCGTGTAACTTTTGACATTTACATAAAGAGATAGCGTCAATAATATATATGGGGTATTTTATCTGATGAGAGTAATTTTAAATTTAATTATTTCGACTAAAAAATTTTAATTCCGACGTGTTTAAATGGTTATAATCGCGTTATTTTTAGGTTTTTCGTCTGCTACTACTCATTTTACAAAACACTATCGAAGGAGTATTTTCCAGAGGTTCAGATTCTAAATAAAACGATTTCATTCTTTTTGAAATCCATTAAAAAGTTATGGAGTTTTGTTATCTAGTGTTAAGTTTGAGTCGTGTCTGGTAGTTCCATCTTTTTCAAACTACAACAAAATGAAAAAGGAAAATCTAAAATAATGCAGAACATAACACAAGAAAATTGCATTAGGGCAACGAAAAAAGCTTTTTAAAACTGTAATTTCTTTTTGTTGTTTGATAATTTCATGCTTTGTTGGGGATATTTATACGACCCACTTTTAATAATGCTAAAAAGTCTCTTGCTTATTTGCTCGAGCGCACTTCACCGAATCATTTCGTAAAGTCGAGTGCACCATTGAAAGTAATTTTGCCAGATTTAAAGTTTGTAAGTTTTTAACGAGTTATTGAAATTTTATTTTTAAAATTTTAAAAGTAACGAAAATAATGGAACAGTTCATAAATAATGTCAAGCGGTCGTAATTATTAAAGTCGGCGACGCTAATGAAAGGTTCATTAAATATATTGTGATACACTAATTACTGTTAAAATCAATTTCTCAGATAGTCGAAAAGAATCAGACGACAGCCCGATTGTTACCTGAATTTATATCATACACTCGTGGGCACTATACCTCTGCCGTACCTTCGTGTTATGCTTTGGATATGTATTTTAAAACAAGTACAATTATTTGATTTATTAAATACGGTTGACTCTTTGTTTATGATTTTATTAAATCTATGTATTACATCAAATGAAATTTTTTTATTAAAATCAATAAACAAAATTGACTTTGCATGATTTATAACGGCAAAGATTTTATTAAAATGAATACATTTATAAATATTTAAATATTATTCACCATTAAATAAATTAAATAATTAAGTAACAAAAAATAACTTTTTATTTTATAAAAATATTTGTATTATAAAAGCAACATAATATTTTAAATTACATTATTGTTACAACATCATATATTTGTTTATTTTTAGTTTATTTAGAGTAATTTTCATATCCAATTTCTACTGATCCAAATATTTTATAATTAATTTTGTTTATTAATTTAGTTACAAAATTTTATGCCCTGAAAGTTATAGTTGAAAATATTTTTTCTAGAATAATTAAGAAAACAGGAAATTACAAAAGTGTAATTTTACATGTTCAAAGAAAGCTGCGACTGAAATTGCACTGACCACAAGTGAATATTTTGTAAATGGGCCGGAAATGGCCTAAGTATTTTATTTTTTTCATGCTCTCTGATTGATGTTTACTCGAAAAGTATGCTGTGTGACAGTGACAATGTGGGAATACACTATACCTAATAAAGATGAGATGGAATGACGGCCTTGGTAGTTAGCACAAACAATTGCTAATGCTAAGGTACCGAAGTATTTCAGAGGGAATATAAGCCCTGTGTTAATGATTACCACCATTAACAATACAAACCCGGCCACATACACATTTCCCAACTCGGTATAAGCAGCCGTAGGGTCTTAATGCTAAATTCTTTCAGTCCTACATCCGACAGTAGATAAAAACAATCTAATAACTAAACTGAACTGAATGTTTCACTTACTATTTTTATTTATAAAACTACAAATTATGTTTTGTTTCAGGTAAGTCCAATTCCATTTGAAAGATATCCGACAGTATAAGGTAAAAAAAAACAAATCTATTTTTCTGTAATTCTCTCTAAAATCTGTCTGAGTTTAAATTACATAAAATAGTTAATTTTTGTACATGATACCAATCAACTTTTTATTACTATCCTTTTTCTTGTTGTTGTCCAAGACTTTGTTTCTCCGAAAAAGTTTAGGTACAATATTCGTTCAGCCAAAGACGATTCAAAGCAAACATTTTTGGTGCTTAACCGATTTGGAGAAAAACTTCTTGAAGAAAAGTCAATTTGGTGCAGGTCCTTCTCAATTAAATATCATCATCGTAGTGATTAATTTGCTAAATCAGTAGAGTCACGTCCGTAGTGCCGCTGAGATTAAGTGTCTTGGAGATAATAATTAGACAGACGCAGTTTCAGCTAAATCAATCTCAAATAATCTTCCTTTCGTAAAGGACATTGTTCGCTTGCAGCTCAGTCTTGCTCAAAACTTATTGTTCGAATTCTGTTAAATTACAATAGAACTAAAAGAGATCATTTTATGCACAGTATACGATATTTGGTATGTAGTCGTTCGTCGTTCGGTGAAGTCGTTCGACCAAAGTAACTGGAAGAATGTCGGTTACAGTTAAACCAACGAATATGATGATCAGTCGTCATTAAATTAAACTTTTTTGTTCGTTAGAATGCACTAAAAGAAAAATATTTAATTAATTGACCTTTAAATTTTCCCAAACGTTGTAGTACTTACCAATGTTTTAATCTTCCCAGATTGCATTTAAAATTTATTTATACATTATCGAGAATGTTATAGATGTAAGAGAATTTGCTTTAATTTATTTAACGAATAAATAATCACAGAACCGAAAAATGAAAGGCATTGGTGAAATAAAAGCCATGGGGATTTTTAGTTCTGCCCTTTGGAGAATATTGGGGATACCATAGTTAAATACACTGCATTGGCACAATTAGATAATAAAGATCTTACATTTTAGTAATTAAGGGTTAAATTGGTAGTGGTAATAAGAGTAACAAGAAGTGAATTAAAAAAAAGTACGTGTAAATAATAAAAGTAAAAGGTTAACTTACCAATTTTAATTCACATTTTATTTTAAATTTGAATTTCCACCAATTTTTACATCAACTGAAAAAAGAAATGGTTTTCTACACATATGAATCGCATATAAAGAACTTTAAATATTTATTTTTAACTCTGTGCCCATTATCATGAAACAATGAAGACAACACCAACAGGGATACCAAGTTGAGTGATCTACAAAAAAAACATTAAATATTAATTAACAAAATAAGTGCGACAATTAACCACAAGACGTACAATGTTTGTGGGTCTTCTTCTTTAATTTGAACTAACAAGGAGAGACCGGCAACTTCCCCTCACTGAATTGATTCATTTTCATTGTGTGTGTAGGTCTTGTATTAGACTTCAACAGGTGCAAGTATAAGGGTACGCTTTTTTGCCAATTTCGAGAAAATTGAATTTGAAGAATTATATATTCCTGATGAACTGCATAAAAATTAACATAAATTTGGTAAGTTGTTAATGGATCGCATCCAGCTCCTGCCAATTTGTTTTTCTATTTATTTGATTATTAATTCCCCCCAGTATAATTGTTGTCATTGTTCTCAAGAAAACCAAAACGCTATAATAAACCCTACTCATAATTTGAATCATTGAATGTTTTACCTTTCAGCCGTGAGGCACTGGAGGGTGTTCCACACCCAGTGGAATGTGCAGTATATTTTTTATTAGTAATAAATTGAAGACATCAGCATAACCGATCTAGAAAAAATCACTAGAAAAACTAATTAATCCTAACTTTAACAAGTCACACTTAAGTAACTAATATTCTAATTAAGCCAAATTATAAACGAAAGCTGTCGAGACCGGGGGGTCTGGGAGTGTGGAGCACCCCACAGCAACACTCAAACTGTGATAGATTAATTTGCAAACTTATGGTTATCAGTACTAAGCGATAATGGTGATAGTTTTTAGCACAAAAATATAAAGCAGTGATCAAGAATCGGGGAGGGGAGAGGCGATTATGAATTCCCCAGTATAATATGTCATATTTTCCAAAAAAACCAAAGCGCTATAATAAACCCTACTCATAATCTGTAATCATTGAATGTTTTGCCTTTTAACAGTGAGGCACTGGAGGGTGTTCCACACCCCCCAGACCCCCCGGTTTGTGCAGTTTATTTTTTATTAGTAATAAATTGAAGATATCAGCATAACCGATCTAGAAAAAATCTCTAGAAAAACTAATTAATTCTAACTTTAACAAGTCACACTCAAGTAACTAATATTCCAATTAGCCCAAATTATAAACCAAAGTTGTCGAGACCGGGGTCTGGGGTGTGGAGCACCCACAGCAACACTCAAACTGTGATAGATTAATTTGCAAACTTATGGTTATCAGTACTAAGCGATAATGGTGATAGTTTTTAGCACAAAAATATAAAGCAGTGACCAAGAATCGGGAAGGGGAGAGGCGATTATGAATTCCCCCCAGTATAATATGTCATATTTTTCAAAAAAACCAAAGCGCTATAATAAACCCTACTCATAATCTGTAATCATTGAATGTTTTGCCTTTTAACAGTGAGGCACTGGAGGATGTTCCACACCCCAGACCCCCGGTTTGTGCAGTTTATTTTTATTAGTGATAAATTAAAGACATCAGCATAACCGATCTAGAAAAATCTCTAAAAAATTAATTAACTCTAACTTAAACAAGTCACACTCAAGTAACTAATATTCCAATCAGCCCAAATTATAAACCAAAGTTGTCGAGACCGGGGTCTGGGGTGTGGAGCACCCCCAGCAATACTCAAACTGAGATAGATAAATTTGCAAACTTGTGGTTTTAGTACTAGCGATAATGGTGAAAGTTTTAGCACAAAAATATAAAACAATGACCAAGAATCGGGGGATTATGAATTCCCCAGTATAATTGTTGTCATTGTTCTCAAAAACCAAAGCGCTATAATAAACTCTACTCATAATCTGATCACATTGAATGTTTTGCCTTTCAACAGTGAGGCACTGGAGGGTGTTCCACACCCCAGACCCCCGGTTTGTACAGTTTATTTTTATTAGTAATAAATTGAAGACATCAGCATAACCGATCTAGAAAAAATCTCTATAAAAACTAATTAATCCTAACTTTAACAAGTCACACTCAAGTAACTAATATCTTAATAAGCCAAAGTTGTAGAGACGGGGTCTGGGGGGTGTGGAACACCCTCCAGTGCCTCACTGCTAAAAATTAAAACATTCAATGTTTACAGATTATAAGTAGAGCTTATTATAGCGTTTTGGTTTTCTTGAGAACGATGAAATATTATACTGGGGAGAATTAATAATCAAAAAATAAATAAAAAAACAAATTGGCAGGAGCTGGATGCGATCCTAGTACCCTTCGCATACGTTTTTATTTTTATGCAATGTTACGCAATTTCATTAACAACTTACCTAATTTATGTTAACTTATTCAATTTTCTCAAAATTGGCAAAGAAGTGTGCCTTTATACTTCCACCTGTTGAAGTCCAATACAAGACTTACACGCACAATGAAAATGAATCAATTCAGTGAGGGGAAGTTGCCGGTCGTCCCTTGTAAGTCCTGTAATATCCAAAAGTAACCTCGGGGAAGTTCCGAAGCCACTGCAAGTACTCTGAGCATATTATTTGTTTTACATCTGAAGTACTAGATTACTAGGCTTACCTTAGATGTGCCTGTTACTCTATTTGGTATTGTTAGTGATGCCAATTCATTAACACATGAGAACTACCGTCTTTACGTGCCTTCCGAAGCACGGAGACGGCATTGCAAAGTGAGCTCTACCCGCATTACGTTAACAGTGGATCGCGCTAATACCTAGGCCAATTTTAATTAAATTACGTAGCGGAAAATTCTTTGTCGCCGTTAATAGTGCAAACTTGGTAACGAGGCTGTCGGTCATATTTAACATTGTTATAATGCGTACTCCAGAGGACTAATCTCCCTCAGGAAAAGGATTTTGTAAGTCTTTAAAAGACAGCTCAATTCCGCAAGGAATGTTATGCTATTTAATAATAATAATATAAAGCGCAGTTTAGAAGTAAGAAAAAAAGAGATATCATAAAAGAACTTGAGTACTTGTTAATGAAAAAACTTGGCTTCTACTGTATAAATAGTTTTAAAAATCCCTGTACTACTTATCAATCGAAAGTGGTGCCCAAGCCAAAAACCGTTAAAACCCTTTTCAGTGCCCTAGCTTAAGCTACAGTTTGTCATAACAGTGCGGGACGTATGACATAGACGTAAGGCATAATCTATTACGCTTGATTTACATCAGTTTTGGCAGAAGAGGTTCATTATAAAAAAATCAATTCCAATTATTCTGTCAACACATGCGGTTGGAAAATAAGTTCCCGCGAATTAAATAAATCACTAATTGCGATCATTTTAATGGGGATGGAGGAAGAAGAAGAATTGCTAATGGTTTTAGATTCCAGTCGGCAAAAAAATGTGTCGACGAAATGTTTTTCTATCGATGCACAGAAGGAGCATGTACATATGTAATGTAACAGTGGAAAGAAGATTGTTTGGAAAAAAAACACAAATTTCGGGAAAAAGACATTTTAGTATGTTTGTTATTATAAACGATTTCGACTCTGCTGACGTACACTGCAGTCATCTACTGTACGCGCACCAGAGCATAATTCAGCAGACATGCGCAGCGTTCAACTGACAGTGAGTTATGCGTTGCGTACTGCTCTAATAAACCATAGCTCAACATGTCATGCTAAGTTACTCAAAAGAAGAGCATTTCCAAGATTAAATTCCTACTTGCCAGTTCATGCTGAAAAATGTATGGGGAGGTTTTCTATTGTTCATTGATTCTACCACAATCGTGATTAAGTGCCAGTGTCTAAGCACCGGGAGACAAAACGTTATGCTTTATGATACCATTTAATTTTCACGAGATTCCCCGGTTTATATCTTGAATTTTGTGTTTTTAACAATTATTCCACCTTGTAACAAGCTGAAACGATTTATTAATCGCACTTCACAGAAAAAGATAGAGTTTCCCATAAAAACTCAAAAGGTACTACTCCGCGAAAAGTTAAAACAATACTCACTGTCCTGGAAAGGTAAAATCAGACTCTTTGCGAATGTAAAGATAAAACTGTTCTGCATAACGGTAAGAAGAAAACAAGACACCGATAAAATGCTTCGTAGAGGTAGGAGAAGACTTTCTCGATGGATTGAGTTTTTTCAACTTTTTAATTGGGAAAAAGTTTAACGAACAGATATTTAAGTAATAAATGTCGACAAAAGGTATCAACAGGCACATGGTCCCATTCTTCAATTAGCGTGAATTTTGAAGACTTAAAAATTTTAATTTACATTGCGGCAGGACCGTAATCGGGAAATTTCTTAATTAAAAATTATAATTTAAAATGGATACGAAACGAGTTACGTAACAACCTTATTCAAAAGGTGATAATTTTGTTTATAATTTATTTAATATAAAATGTAGGTACAAATAAAAAATTACTACACACATTACATGCCACCCCGCCATAGTCAGAAACTTTGGTTATCAAAGATTTAAACCACTCTAGAAAAGAATGGAAATTATTGATTAATAATAATCCACAGGATGTACTATTCCCCCTACACACCACATATTTAGTTTTATCGAAAGCGTATTTACATATTTTTCCGTTTATCGGATTCTTGGAAAATACAAGGAACGTAAAGAAAATTGAACGTATTAATGTAAAAGGTATCTTCCCGTGCGAGTTAGCCAATAGATATAAAGTAACGTCCAAAATAGTTTACGAGTTCACTGATATTCTATAAGTTAGAGGAATTTCCCGAGGGAACTTAACACTAAAATGTGTTGCCGAGTAGCTTTTTTCAGATATAAATTTTGCAACATAAAAAATTTTTATATTGCTCATAAAAAGCGATTTACTAATTTACATCTTTTTTATAAAAAAAAAAAACTTTGATTTCATCTCGTCCACTTTTAAAAGTAATTTTGTTTAAAAAAATTCCCGAAACTTTTTCAAGACAAAAAACTTGATTTAGTCGACACTTCCGAAATCTCTCCTGGGCTTTTTTAAAAAGACCAAACGAAAGAATCGTATTTGCTAATACAATTCCCCACTGATCCTTCTATCTTTTGTCACTTATAAAAAAAAAAGTCCCACCTGGTGCGTCTCTAGCGACTGCCTTAATCACGAAGTTTAATTGAGAAATGCTAATCTTAAAAAAAACTACTAGTTGAATGAGTTAATCATTTAGTTGAACTTCTCAACTGCTATAAACCACTTGTAGACGTTCGTAATCCCGTAAGGACATCCCAACTTTCATGCAATAGTAAATCACTGCAGGAAAAGGAAAATTTTTTATGTTCAACAAAGCAATGTCGTTTTTGTTTAGCCGAAGAGCTAACTTATTGTTAAAAGGATAAGAAGTAAAAACGAAGGAACAGTTTTGTTACAATTTAACCTGAATTGTTTCAGTGTGTATTTTTACAGTGTGAGTTTTTATTACTACGAGGTGCATCATAGCGAGCGAGTTTTCTTTTCATTGGTCTGCAAATTTGCAAATTGGCAAGACTGTCGTCTTTGATATTGTAACTAAGCAACCATATCATTTCAATCCTGAACAGTCAATAATTAGACCTGAATGTAATTAAGAAGCGCACACTACAGTAATAGCTAACATTAAACGTGTGAATTCTGTAGGCGAACATTCTGAAACCGCACTACTCGCAGTCCAAATTAACAATTTAAGCTCAAATTTTCGTGTTATCTTTGAAATTTGTTAATCACCCTTGAAGAAATGGACGCTTAACGTCAACAAAATTGAAATTTTAATTGCCACGTTTTTCGAAATAGGAATGTTTAATATTATCTTCAATGAAATTGTCTGAATAATTTCTTGAAAAATAATTAAAAATAAAGGCATCTGAAATAACTTTTCTGTTTTTATAATTTAATGTTAATTAGCAGTTTAATTATCAAGGCAGTGTAAAGTGTAAATTAAAAATAAAAAAGGTTACCTAAAAGAATAACTCTGGAAACGCTTTGTAGCGTTTTAGCTTTATTGTTGCTTTCAATCTTTTTTTTTGTGTTTATGTTACAAAGAAGATGGAATAGTATGTATTTCAAAACCAAAATACGAGTAGCTTTAAATATTTCGTGCGTACTTATAAAATAGCGGATTTGATACTCCAACAAGTTAATCTGGTTTAAATCTTTGATATAACAAAATCAAAAGCAATCAAATTATACTCAACTAGTTTCAAGTCTCTACTCGTATTTTCGAGTATTATTTCAAATAAAAACATTTCTTATCATTTATTCATTATAAATACGAAAGATACTTGGGTATTAAATTACATTTTAAATGCTCGTTAAATATTTCCAAAAATTTCCGAGAGATAATTTTAAAACTTCAAACAATTTTCTCTGCTAATTATGTGAAAACTAAAATATTCAAAAATAGAAGATAAAACAATCAACCCACATCTACCTCTGCAAAATAGAAAATCAATCTTAGCCTTTAAACATCAGACCCACATCTTTCAATTTGCAGATTATTAGACTTTATTTCTTGATCATGCATCAACAGTTGGGTGTAAATTACGGTTAGCGAAAATAATTCAGTATCTTTCCCAGAAAAGTTCTGTGAAGAAACTTCCGAAATGACCTTATATTAGGATAGCAACACCCCACCCCAAATAAAGTGATGGTATCTTGATGAAAATTCTAAGACATGAGCTCTTTCCGGTTCCACATTCAGCTCATCATTATTACCTGATCTCCCTTGGCCGCTCAACTAATCCGCCACTATTACAATCATCTTGAGAAATACTGTCAGTGAACTCGACCTTCCACCAACTGATTGCTTTCACCGACATATTCATAAATTTTACCTTCGTAAAAATAGTTTTGCTTCTAGAACTGGAGCTGTCGATTAAGCCTGGTGGTGTCTCTGAAGTTACACATTTTTAATGCCATTCAATGCTTTTTTTTCATATTAGGAGATTAAGTACCCTAACTGGGACCCTAATGGTTGCGACCAAACGAGTTTCACACGCCCACAACCACAAAACGGAAAACACAAACATTGACGGCAGCGTCATGTCATCGGAGAAGGTATTATTGGTCAGTCGGTACTTCGTCCTGAAACCTGAACATCTAAAGCAATGGCGTAAATAATTTCATAGATCGAGAAGTCTGGGGGTGTGAAACACCCTCCAGTGCCAGAACATCGGAGGTCGACCACCAAGCCCTCCGATCTCTAAAACTATGCATTTTATTTTGGGCATTACTATAGCAACGACCGAGCGCCTATACTAAAATCTTATTTCAGTTTTGATGAAAATAATTACATTAATCGGGAGACCTGAGGAGGTGAGGGGCACCCTCTAGAACCCAAGCATCAGAAAATAATATAAATATACATTAAATAACCTCCCCAGAATTGTAGTTTAGACATAGCGTCACCATAGCAACAGTTAAGCGTTTATACAAAAATTTTCATTTCACTTTTTATCACAAAACAATTGCATAAGTCGGGGAGTCTGGGGGTATGAAATACCCTCTGATACACCTGATACCCGATTACCTGATATTGAAAGTCATAAGTTTGTCAATTTTTTATTTACAATTAGGACCACCGTCTTTACGTGCCATTCCAAAGCACGGAGATGGCATTGCAAAGTGAGCTCTACCCGGATTCAAACCGAGGCGCCATACATTAGTAGTTAATCATTCTAACACCCAGGCCAACAACCGTCTAGGTTCACTTTCGATACAAATAACTGCATAGACCGGGGAGCCCAAGCATAGGAGTAGGCATAGGAGATAGACATTAAATAACCTCCAAGCCCTCCAGTCACTAAAATTATGCATTGTAGTTTTGGGCATTGCTATAGCAAAGGCTAAGCGTTTGTAATGAAATCTTTATTTCACTTTTGATAAAAAACTACATAGATCGGGGAGTCTGGGAATGTGGAACACTCTTCAGTGCCCGGGAATCAAGAGATAATATTATTTAACATTAAATAACCCCCCCCCCCAAAATTGCCAGTCTATAACACTCTGCATTCTAACTTAGGTATGGCATCGCCAAGGCTACGAACTTAGTATACTGAAATACTAATTTATTTTAATAACTGATTTGATCGGGGGGTCTGGGGGGGGGGGTGGAATACTCTTCAGCGCATCTGAAAATATATTATTAATATAATCTCCAAATTTGCGCTCTATATGACTCTGTATTCTAATTTAGGTATAGCGTCACCAAGGCTAAGAGCTTATACCAAAATATTAATTTTAATAACTGAATAGACCGGGGGGTCTGGGGGGTGTGGAACACCCTCCAGTGCATCTAAAGATAATATCATTAATATAATCCCCAAATTTGCGCTCTATATAACTTTGTATTCTAATTTAGGTATAGCGTCACCAAGGCTAAGAGCTTATACCGAAATATTAATTTTAATAACTGAATAGGCCGGGGGTTTGGGGGTGTGGAATACCCTCCAGTACCTAAGCATCAAGAAATAATATTATTAATATAATCTCCAAATTTGCGCTCTATATAACTCTGTATTCTAATTTAGGTATAGCGTCACCAAGGCTAAGAGCTTATACCAAAATATTAATTTTAATAACTGAATAGACCGGGGGTCTGGGGGGTGTGGAACACCCTCCAGTGCATCTGAAGATAATATTATTAATATAATCCCCAAATTTGCGCTCTATATAACTCTGTATTCTAATTTAGGTATAGCGTCACCAAGGCTAAGAGCTTATACCGAAATATTAATTTTAATAACTGAATAGACCGGGGTCTGGGGGGTGTGGAACACCCTCCAGTGCTCAACATCAAAACATAATATTATTAATACAATCTCCAAATTTGCGCTCTATAAAACTCTGCATTCTAATTTAACTGCATACTGCATACACCGGGGGTTTAGGGGTGTGGAACACCTTCTAATGCCCGAGAATCAGAAAATAATAGCGACGGCGCTCGAAGTTTTACCAACTTTACGCTGCTGTAGCAACCAAACTGTTAATGATAGCGCGCTCATGTTTTGACATGTATTAGTCAGTTATATGTTGTTTAGAAGTCTATGGAAACATATCGTTTTACAGAACAGTTAAAAAAGTTATCGTAATGGAATTCAAACGGCATAAAGTTATTTCTTATCGTGATATTATTATTTTGGCCTTCCTTTTTGCAAAGATGCAACTTATGTCGTTTACCCGTTCCTCCCAAAAGGGTACTCGAGCATTTAATACCTCAAAGCTGTTGTTAGCATCTTGTGAGAGGATCACCGGGTTTACGTGCCTTCCGAAGCACGGAAACGGCCCCACAAAGTGAGCTCTACTCGGATTCAAACCGGGGAGCCTTACATTAGCAGTTGATCGCGCTAACAACCAGGTCATTGACTGTCTCAAATTTTTATGAAAATCATAAATAATTCCAAAGAAAAATTTTTTCCCGATTGATTGAAAATTAATATTACTAATCAAAATTTAACCAATTATTAAAAGCGATTATCTACTACACAAAATTGCAGAATGTTAAAAATAGGCATCAAAACACCTCAAAATTTGCTGATCATGAGAGCGCACCCACCTTAGTTTTTGTTCTCGTCGCTTTCTTTCATTTTAAATATTTAGTCGCGAGGACCTCAATGCAATTTGAAGAAGGTTTTTAAGCTCTAGCTCAAGCAGACTTTCCTTAACAGGAAATTATATAACAAATTTCTGTTATAAACAATGTGGCCAGTAAATCAACACAATCAGGCGAAATAAAACCATAAAATGCCCGGTGATTTTTGAAAAAAAATAGGGAACCGAGAGGAATTTGGGGTACCACACACTCTGTAAATCGTGTTCTTCATATCAGCATTTGGAATTACCTGTTACTTTTACTGTACATTTTACTACAATAATTCAATAAGATGGCACTATCTACCTCTAAAGAAAATCTAATATTCCCCAAAATAATTAATTCCATGATCAGTTTGTCAGTCATCCAAACCAGGTTCAGGGAGAATTATTTTTCATAACTCTTCATTTTCAGTGAATGATGTTTGTAGAGGGAGATGAGGTACGGTCCTATGTAAATATAGAAGTGAAGTATTTGAGGTGCAATAGAAATATTGTTTTAGAGATTATAACGGTGAAGGAAACGGTGTATTGGTGCGAACAGTGATATCAAAGAAGGAGTAGAACACGTTGGTATAAGCGGAAAAGCTGCCGACTGATTTTTCCTGCAGTGACAAACGAGGCGGGCGAATTTTGAGGTTAGTTTGGAATAGCATATTTTGTTTTGTCGCGGAACAGAGCGTAGTGTAATACGTGTATCTTCGAGGTGTTGAACCGCGTAGGCAAGAAATAAGAAAGGCGAGAAACCCAACAAGACAGAAACAAATGAATAGCAGTAAAAACTAAAGAAAGAGGTCGGATAGCTCCTTCCATACTTGAATAGCCTATAAGTAATATTGCTAATTTGACGTGTAAATGACATTTGACAGCCTTAGAAAATTTTCTTTATTCTGCAATATTCTCTAAAAATTGATACCAATTGCTAAGCTAGCAAAAGATTAATAAAATCGCAAATAGCACTGATAAACTTAGAAAGCTTGCTAGCTTAACAATTGCTATCGATCTTTACAAAATAAGAAAACTTGCTAAGTCTATCAAATGTCATTTAATGCGTCGTGAATAGCACAGAATAAGTAGCACCAAATTCAAGGATAAAAAGCTACATTAGATAACATTGTTGTGGCCTGAGGAAGAAAACACAGACGAAAGTCTAATTGATCATTTATTGGCAGCAAAGCGGGAGCGACGTTTATAAAAGATGTAAGATCATGTAGAAGCTCTAATGACGACTCAGACCACTTCTTTGTAGTTACAACGATTAAGCTGAAAGCATTAATAAAAGATACGAAACATGAAGCAAGGAATTTTGTAGACTTTGAAAATTTAGAATCAAAAGGTATACCAAGCAATTTGAAGATTTAGTAAAAGCAAAATAGAATGATAACAAAATGCTTGGCTGCAGAGTAGTTCAAGCACCTGTCGTCACAAAATTTACATTGTAACTTGCCGCTTGATGTTGATTAAGCTAGCCCTGCTCTGTAATCTCGAGAAAGAGCGTGGATTTTAAAAAGGTAAAAGATGCTCTCTTGGGTGTTTAAATGAAATTGTTAAATTTAACAACATAACAAGGTTGATCTTTATTAAATCAGCTTTTACCAAAATAAAAATTGTACAATAAAAAGATTGACAGCCGCGTATCGAGAATTCCAAATAACATGCAGTGAAATTGTATAAAAATCATTTCTGAATAAGGTAAAGTTGCAAATGAGCGCGAGTAAAAATTACTTTAACACAATACTATAGGATAAGGCAGCTATTAAAATGTTAAAATCTCTTACCCCTCTGGCCAGGAAGGAAGTTACAAGTTTTACCATCTACAGTGGGGTTTTAATAGCTGAACCAGTAAGAATTTGCACTTTACACGAAGCTTTCACTACACTTATTGTGATGGATTAAGACAGCTTTTGTAGCGGATGACGTTGAACGTGGAGACAAAATCGACAATCAATTGAGATTTGTATTCCTCTATTATCTGAATGATGATCTTTGTTAAAATCGGTTACGTATTCGGCGAATTAAGAAAAAGAGATCACAAATTGACCGTGATCTACTACCGGTGATAAACAAATCAGCTGAATACCAACCTGAACTGAGCGCTTTAACTTTAAGACTTAAAGCGACGAACACATGTAACCTTGAAAATTTTCCAAGGTTAAAAATGAAAATTTTAACAAAGTTAATCTAACTTAAAAATCCGTAAAACCGTAGGCCAGGCTGCAAATAATTTGATAGTCAGAAGTAAGTGTCAAATTTCCGTAACAAGAAAAGACAAAAACAGAAGGTAATGTGAATGTAAATGGAACAATCTTGCGGATACTAGCAAAACAAGCGCAGATTATGAACCGGGGTTTAAAAATAAAAAAACGGAAGGCATGGTTTGACGAAGAATGCGAGAAAATTAATGTAATAAAAGAGAAGCAAGGCTCAAATGACTTACAACAAATGAACATGAAGATTTGGATGTATATAGAAGAGAACGAAAGGAAGCATACAAATTATACAGAAGAAAAAAATCTATGGATGGACCAAAAATAAAGAAAATTGAAGAGAAATAACAATGCGCGTAAATTGTATAAACAGATAAAGGATATGAGAAAGACACACAATGTCAATACGGGAATGAAGAAGAGAATTTAGAAACCGGTGAAGAGGGAAATAAAGTATGGGCGAACCATTTCCGGAAATTGCTAAATACGCATTAAGAGGAAGTAGAAACGAATAACTTTACAGACCCGGAAAATACTGAAGAAGTGCCTGTACCAACACCTGAAGAGATATCTAAAGCACTCAAATAATTCAAAAATTGCAAATCACCGGAAAGGGATGAAATAATGGCAGAATTGATGAATAATAATGGGGAGAAGCATCATATTCTGGAATATACAAAATAATAAGAGACATCTGAACACAAGAGAAATGCCACAGAAATAGAGTGAAGGAGTAATAGTGACCTTGAAGAAGAAGAAGGGTGATGCTGAAGACTGAAGTGGGATGGGATGATGAGTGATCTCGAAAGGATGGAGGGTATGGTGACTGAAAGGGGGATATGGAGAAGAATAGTTAACACCGACAAAATAAACAGAGACCTGTAAAATAATTTATGTAGTACTTAAGTAGCCATGATGTAGTACGAGGACTAATCCACCTCAAAAAAAGGATTTTGTAAGTTAAATATAAAATAATAATAATTGTAAATTTATTGAGTGTTCGAACGGAATTTTTTGGAATTCAAGCAATCTATAATCGTGCCCCGTAATTAATATATTATAATAGGTATAAAATTAAATTCTAAAAATTTTTACAAAAGAAAATTACATAATTGCACCTTATCGTCGTTAGTTTTTTTTCTGGATTAAATATTCAAAAGATTAGTCGAACAATTATGATTAAATATAGCGATTATCCAACATGCAAGCGCTTTTTCTTACCAAGAAATTAACTTTCAACCAGTTTTCATGATTAGACATAGCCAAAACGTATATTAAGGGGAATTTTAATTTAAATTACCAACAAAACATAAAGCAAACAGTATGGTTGTGTGACCATTTCTGTTGATAAAATTACTAAAATAATAAAAGGAAATGTAATTTTCCATTGTTGAAAATTTTACATAATACAAAAAATGTTAAATTTCTGCTCACCTTATTTCATAATTTGGATTAGTATCGGTCACTGATTTTGAAGATTAAATTTTTCTCATTTCTCAATTTTTATTCTATGAAAATTTCTACACATCCTTCGGTAATTACGGTTGTAGGAAGAGCTAAACCAATTTAACTTACAAATTCGAACTCAAATGTGATTAACATTAAATCAACTTTGAAGTGCAGTGAAAGAAAAGCCCAACGAAATGTAATAACATAATCTTTGATATCTAAAAATTAGATTCTCGATAACATCAAAGTTTTGCAAATGGTATGGACTGAAAGTATCTAAACATTATTTTATTTTTATTTTACTCTCTACATTTTCTTGCTGGGTGGGTGTGTTAAAATTTTATTACCAAAGCAGCTTACTTAGGTACTCGTATATGTAATGCTGAAATTTTAACGTAAATATGTCGTGGTGGAACGCCAGGAGTTTTGTTTGCTTAACTCGAGTTAGCTTAGCTAACTTAGTTCTGTGAAAATTAATTAAAACTTAAATTTGATGCTATGAAATTAAACGAAATTGCTTCAAACAACCCAGAAAAAAATTGTTGTTTTTTATTACAATTTCAAATAAAACAGGTCTACCGTGATCGTTATGCTGAAAAATATTTCCCTAATTTGGATTCGAAACACAGGGTATGCGTTAGCTGACTGTTGTCTGAATCTGCTAATATTTGTTACTAACTTATTTTGGGACCAAGCAGTTGAGAATAAACACGATCTCTAGAAAGCTTTATGGCTTATTACTTTTGGTTCTGCTAACACATTAAAAACGTTTTTAAAAAATTAAAAAAATATTTGGGATGAATATTGTTGTGCCTCTGTAAGATATTAAAACGTCAAAACTCTGAATCACACCTAAAGCGTTTCCTAAGCTTATTAGGGACAAAGAAAAACATTACAATGTAACATGAGTGTTACATTACACGCAATGAGTGTCTGTGGGCAAATATCATGAGAAGAACAACACATTCATTACGAACTTTGTTAATAATGAATTTTATGCACACGATGTAATATGATAAGACTATGTATACCTATAGATTACAGTTATTTATAATGTTTATAATCGATCAATGATATTTTTGTACGTCAACCGATTTAAATAGCTCTGTAGCACGTTTAAAAACAAAGTGATTCGATTTGTCATTTACAAATACTAAAATCTATTTCGATGAAAAACGACAATTTTAACCTAAATTTAATTAAGTTTCTAGATTAACTTATTCAAAAATAATTTTACCCAAATAAACACCTCCTTCGATTGAAAAGGGATTTAATAAATATTATATTACTAGGTTTTTCGTTTGTACTGCAGATTACACCTTTTTCGATTAAAGAGTATACTTTTTAAAGGGAAATTTATTTAGTTATTGCAAACTAATCTTTGTTAAATAACTATTACAATCAACAAGCTTCTCTTATTTTAAAAAAATCAGATGTGGCCATGCCCATGACTATATCATACTTTTATTAAATATTAAAAAAAAAAATTTTAATAATAAAAGGAAAAAATATTTTCCATTAACCAATGTGACCCAAAATTTAATCAGCTCTAAGTCTAAATATAAAGATACAAAATACCAACTTTAGTTTTGAAATTTTCATTAGTTTTTGAAATATTTAATAAAACTAATAATAAATAAAAAGATTTAAAAACAATAGCTTCCATGAACCAATTTTATCCAAAACTTAATCAGCTCTAATTCCTGCCATAAACATAACAAATCTCAACTTTAGTTTTGAAAATCCTGTTAGTTTTTAAAATATTAAATAAAGACTAATATTAAATAATAAAATTTTACATAATAACAAACATTAGCTTTTATAATCGAATTTTAACTAAAATTTTATTTTTAAATATCGATTAAAATATGCGAAAACCTAAATTTGGTTTTGAAATTCCTATTACTTTTCGAAATATTAATTAAAAACTAATATTAAACAATAAGATTTAAAAAATTTAAAAAATAGTTTCCATGAACCAATTTTAACCAAAATTTAAATAACTCTAACTCCTACTATAAAGATAGGAAATATCAAATTTGGTTTTGAAAATTCTGTTAGTTTTTAAAATATTAAATAATAAATTTTAAAAAATTAAAAAAACAATAGTTTTCATACATCAATTTTAACTAAAATTTAATCAGTTCTAAATCTCAACATAAGTATACTAAATCCTAGATTTGGTTTTAAAATTCTTATTATTTTTTAAAATAATAATTAAAAACAAATATTTAATAATAAAATTTAAAAAAATAAAAAAAAATAGTTCTCGTGAACCAATTTTAACCAAAATCTAATCAGCTCTAAGTGTCAATATAAGAATACAAAATCCAAAATTTTGCTTGAAAATACCTATTAGTTTTTGCTGTAGGTCGCACACAAAATTTGACCACAGACACACATACACAGACTTGTAAAGACAAAGTGTAAATCCATCAAAAGCTCAAAATTTTTATTCTGCACGAAAACAATATTTTCTCATATTACATATGATAAAGTAAAATTTACCGATTAAAGCTGAGTTTTATAATTCCGAGGGGTTGACCGCTGGTACATGACATCTCGTCATGTGAAGTACATGAAGTACTTGTGAAATACATAAAGTACTTGTGAAGTACATAAAGTACTGTCAAAATACATGAAGTACGTGTAAAGTAGGTAAAATACGTGTTAAGAATATTGAAGTACAAGTGACGTATTATGAAGTTACTAAATTTTTGGTGACTTACATGAAGTTGAACCTAGCTTATGCGCATGCGCTACGGTCAATGTGTATCATAGATACGACAAGTGCAATCAATAATAATTATTTGATAGCAAATTAACTTACATCAGTACATTTTCTTAACATTTTTTATCTTAAACGTTAAATAGACTTTTAGCGGTCATTATTTTACTAATTAAAAGTTTTGGTAGTTGCTAGTTTAATAGTAATCAATAAATTAAATTAAACTTAGATTTCATTAGTTAATTTTGTAACTTTTTGTAACTCCTTTGTTTGAATATCATGGAGGTTTAGTAGCTCAATAAAAGGCTTTGGTAATTCATTATTTCGTCGTGATTAATTAGTTACATTGATCCTCCGGATTTAGTAGTTTCTTTTTGAAGACTGAAACTAAATATCTGCTGTTGCAGAGGCACTGGAGGGTGTTCCACACCCCCCAGACCCCCCGGATTAAATAATTTATTTTTATTAAAAGTGAATTAAATATTTAAGCATATCCCAAGTTTTTTATAATTAGCTATTGCCAAGTAAATGTGTTTAATTTATAATCTGACAATTAAGCATAAACTGCATAATTATAAATTCCGTACCCCTTGGGAGGTAGATTTCTGCAACTGGAAATTTTCAGTTTACTTCTGATAAAAATAAACTACTCAATCTGGGGGGTCTAGAACACCCTCTAGTGTCTTTTCAACGGAAGATCTTCAGTTTACCTCTGATAAAAAATAAACTACTCGATCTGGGGGTCGAGAGGGGAGTGGGAGCGTAAAACACCCTCCAGTGCCTTTGCAACGGGAGATCTTCCGTTTACATCCGATAAAAAATGAACTACTTAATCCGGGGGGTCTGGGGTGTGGAACACCCTCCAGTGCACAAATTTTGGAATGAAGAACATTGCATAACATGCAGAACCCCCAGAACTCCCAGACCGAGTAGTTTACTTTTTATCAGAAGTACATTGAAGATCTCCCGCTGCAGAGGCACTGGAGGGTGTTCCACACCCCTAGACCCCCGGTTTAAATAATTAATTTTTATTAAGTGAATTAAATATTTAAGCATATCCCAAGTTTTTTAAAATTAGCTATTGCCAAGTAAATGTGTTTAATTTATAATCTGACAATTAATCATAAACTGCATAATTATAAATTCCGTACCCCCTGGGAGGTAGATCTCTGCAACTGGAGATCTTCATTTTACCTCTGATAAAAAATAAACTACTCGATCCGGGGGTCGGGAGGAGAGTGGGAGCGTAGAACACCCTCCGGTGCCTCTGCAACGGAAGATCTTCAGTTTATTTCTGATAAAAATAAAATACTCGATCCGAGGGATGTCGGAGGTGTGGGAGATTTTAGTTTACTTCTAATAAAATAAACTACTTAATCCGGGGGTCTGGGGTGTGGAACACCCTCCAGTGCACAAATTTTGGAATGAAGAACATTGCATAACATGCAGAACCCCCAGAACTCCCAGACCGAGTAGTTTACTTTTTATCAGAAGTACATTGAAGATCTCCCGCTGCAGAGGCACTGGAGGGTGTTCCACACCCCAGACCCCCCGGTTTAAATAATTTATTTTTATTAAAAGTTAATTCAATATTTAAGCATATCCCAAGTTTTTAAAATTAGCTATTGCCAAATAAATGTGTTTAATTTATAATCTGACAATTAAGCATAAACTGCATAATTATAAATTCCGTACCCCCTGGGAGGTAGATTTCTGCAACTGGAAATTTTCAGTTTACTTCTGATAAAAATAAACTACTCAATCTGGGGGGTCTAGAACACCCTCTAGTGTCTTTTCAACGGAAGATCTTCAGTTTACCTCTGATAAAAAATAAACTACTCGATCCGGGGGTCGGGAGGGGAGTGGGAGCGTAAAACACCCTCCAGTGCTCTCCAAAGCGAGATCTTCAGTTTACTTCTGATAAAAATAAACAACTCAATCCGAGAGGTATGGGGGTGTTGGAGATCTTTAGTTTACTTCTAATAAAATAAACTACTCAATCCGGGGGTCTGGGGTGTGGAACACCCTCCAATGCACAAATTTTGGAATGAAGAACATTGCAGAACATGCAGAACCACCAGAACTCCCAGACCGAGTAGTTTACTTTTTATCAAAAGTAAACTGAAGATTTTGTTGAGGGGCACTGGAGGGTGTTCCACACCCCAGACCCCCGGTTTAAATAACTAATTTTTATTAAAAGTGAATTAAATATTTAAGCATATCCTAAGTTTTTAAAATTAGCTATGGCCAAGTAAATGTGTTTAATACATAATCTGACAATTAAACATAAACTGCATAATTATAAATTTCATACCCCTGGGAAATAGATCTCTGCAACTCGAGATTTTCAATTTACTTCTGATAAAAATAAACTACTCGATCCGGGGTCGGGAGAGGAGTGGGAGCGTAGAACACTCTCCAGTGCCTCTGAAACGGAGATCTTCAGTTTACTTCTGATAAAAATAAACTATTCGATCCGAGGGGTGTAGAGGGTATGGAAGATCTTTAGTTTACTTCTAATAAAATAAACTACTCAATCCGGGGGTCTGGGGTGTGGAACACCCTCCAGTGCACAAATTTCGGAATGAAGAATATCGCAGAACATGCAGAACCCCAGAACTCCTAGGCCGAGGAGTTTACTTTTATCAAAAGTACACTGAAGATTTTTCGTTGCAGAGGCACTGGAGGGTGTTCCACACCCCAGACCCCCGGTTTAAATAACTAATTTTTATTAAAAGTGAATTAAATATTTAAGCATATTTCAAGTTTATTAAAATTAGCTATGGCCAAGTAAATGTGTTTAATTCGTAATCTGACAATTAATCATAAACTGCTTAATTATAAATTCCGTACCCCTGGGAGGCAGATCTCTGCAACAAAATAAAAATAAACTACTTAATCCGGGGGGTGTGGGACACCTTCCAGTGCCTCTGCAACGGTAAATCTTCAGTTTACTTTTGATAAAAAAAAACTACTCGATCCGGGAGGTGTGGAACACCCTCCAGCGCTCAAATTTTAGAATCTCGGTAAGTCTCTGAAATACCGATGCAGTACGTGAAATACAATGAAGTATCGATGAATTAGATGAAGTACCGTGAATTATTGATAAAGTATGGTGAATTACTGGTAAAGTACGTAAAGTCCCGTAAATTACTGATGAATTATGTGAAGTACGAAGAAGTATGGAGAATTATGATGAAGTACGTGAATTTAATTGTACACGATTTCCTCTAGTGGTTAACCCCTCGTATAATTCTTACGTTGATAGAAGAGAGATCAGTTTGCTCAGCATTTGCAAAAACAATAAATTATTATAAACAAATGTTTGAACAATTTTTACATACGATTGGACCAACGTAGTGGCCATAAATAAAAATTTAAGTTTATTGCAAACAATAGCTTTTCTAAAAATGTATTCTTTTGTTCCAGATCCCTAATTCCAAATTTTTGTTGTGCGTAATCTATGGGCGTGACAGGTAAGCACCCTTTTAGTTATTTCATACAATTTTAAGTAAACAGGATTTAAAGTTTCTCCAAGGAAACAATGATTTTACTCGAAGGCTACCCAGCTTGGGAGCCGTTCAATGTAACGCGCTTAATTAGCCTGTGGGAAAGCGATAGCTGCAAAAATTGTTAATAAGCTACATAATAATTAAACTAAAAGGATTGCCGTTATTCTTAAGGGAATGGTAATAAAAACGTGCTAATTTAATGTACTATCCATTAATTTTTTAAATGGATTATACGTATTTACCACATCAGCATCATAATAACGTGGAAGTGCAATTTTAAATTTTCATTAACTTTTATGTCCAAGATAATCTCCCACTTGTAACCGAGCAAGGTATCTTATAAGATTGCCTTTAAAAAAACAAGAAAATTTACTTTATAACTTTTTTAAATAGCAACCACTTTTAATTATTACCGTAACATTTTATTTCCACGTATTACAAAACAACTTTTTTGTCTTTTTTGTGTATGGTAAGTTAATTTTCAAATCTTATTGGTCCTGAAGGAAACATTTGCGAGATTTACTTGTGCCATTGCCCACCTGAGACAGAAATTTCAACAAGGGTGTCATTTTGCTATGTTTCTGTAATCTTTGTGAACAAAACTCTAGTTAAATAAATAAAACGTTGATAGTTTCACGTTTCTGCATCTGTAGATGTTCTTTCCAGATTTCCATTAACCGGCAATTCAATTTCAAGCTTTTAACAAACTTTTTAATTGTTGAAATTTAAATTGCTTGGATTTGGTAGTACTGAAAAATATTTCGTTTCAGAAATTCTTTTCTATCCTTTAAGCCATTTGGTAAAAACGAATCTCTTGCAGCTACAGGATGGAATAATAAATTTCGAAGCATTGTGTTTTCTTTGTTTTCATATCTACGAAACGCTTTTATGACATTTTTTTTATAAAATTATGAGATTATGTTGCGTGTGGTATGGTATAGTAATATCCTTTAAAGACGTGGAAAACCTTTGGGAATATGGTTAAAATTCATCTCGTAATACTAAAAGTATGCGATAGTACGAGTTAACCTTGTGTTATAACAAAAAATCATTCTTTCCGGCTTGCAAAATTTAAAAATATTCCTCAAAGTTAATATAAAAATAACTTTTCTCTTTATTCGATTCAATTTGTCATAAATTCTATACAATTATAAGTGATTTCTCTCGAGAAATAAATTATGCAACGCTTATCATCTGCATTCTACATAAAACGAAAGGTTAAAATAACAAACGGTTTTAGTTTTCTTGCATTAACCCATGAGTACAACCGGGGTCAACTCTGACCCAAATTTTATATTTTTAAAAATCTAATATAGATTTTTTAATAACAAATGACATTCGGGTTTCAAAACAAATTTTTTGTATTAAAGATGTTCGTCATTTTAGAAAATTTTTAAATAATCAAATTTTGCTGTTTTTTAATTTTTATTATTAGATTTTATGGTTTTATCTTTTATTTGTAACTTTGTACTTAAAGAATTCTGAATGAAAACTTAATTTTTATTTCATAAATTTTGCGTTTAAAACCATCATTTCAATTTAAATATAATTAATAAATTTAAAAATTCTAAAATAAACCTAAATTAGTGATTTGGGTCAATAATGACCCGGTTTTAGTATTCTAGGTTTACAAATTATTGTGCTACTCCAAACGTACGGTTTTCTTAATAACATCAAAATTTAAATATTTGTCGATGTCGGGAAATTATCTACTTAGGGTAAATGTAACGAAAAATTAAATTTGCAAAAATTTAATCATATCATTTAAACTGAGCCCCTATTTATCTCAGAGCGTGTTAGATTATTAAATTAAATTTAGTATCCTATGTCGGAAGTCTATTCTCAGCGCTGGCTCTTTCATCCGAAACTGCATTGGATTTACTACTGCGACTAAGATTTACTAGATTAAAATAACAATGGCCGTTTTTAAAGGTAGTTTTAATGGAAATGCGTCTGGCCGATGCTACTATCAACATTTGAAATACTCGTTCACATTGAGCAAGTCAAAACTACAAAACATAAAACTTCATTTTCTATTTGTCCCGGCAACAAAAACAAACCACGTTAATAATTATCCTTCGCAATTGTAAATTACCTTACTATAGGGAAAAATCTGAACAAAAGTCGAATTAATCTCTGGAGAGATCTTGTTAAGCGATTTATTTCCGATTACGCAACCAATTTAGTTTTTATCGAAAACGAACGGAAATTGTTACAAATGAAACTTCCGTATTACAAGCTGTAGTTAAAAAAATTTAAATTAAGAAAACTGCCTCAGATTTTATTTTAGCTTTGACAGGAAAAGTCAGGAAAAACATTAATGTAGTTTAGTTTATTTTAAAGTGGGTCACGACTCGTCTTCAGTGGAAGAGGTGAGGAGATAATGGTCTATGGCGTGGATGGATCCATTAAAGGGGGAGGGATAACCAATCAATCAAATGGGTTATTTAACGTCTCAGATTATTTTTGCTGGGATCTCCTTCTATGGTTGGATTTTCAAGTGACAATAATTAGGCTAAATAAAATTTTACTATTTTATCAATTCATTTTAGCTGTGTGAATTGTTGCCACGCTTCAAGTGAGATATAACGGTTTATTACTAATCTTGTAAATGTGTTTTCTTACTTATTTAGACTTATTCTAACGAATTTTATTGAATCTCTTATAAAAAATAATATCTTTGTAGAAATCTTGAATTTAAAACAAAATGCAAAGGCAATTTGGATTAAAAAGGTAAATACTGCCTGCACACTGCCATTATTATACTATTAATTTTTTAATCGAGTAACTTAAAATACTATTATTGATCAATATTTAATTAACACAATTTGTAATAATGGCGTGACGAGTCGTATTGTCTGATAATAGAGGGGCGGAAGTTAATTATCATAACTATCTATAGGTCAAAATTAGGAAATATGAGTAATTAATCATCATTGCACAATTATAACGTATTTATATACGTTTGTCATAAATTGTTATGAAAATGTTAGCCATGGCGAGGATTCTAGATGGGTTGGTGGCTAGTACACTGTAGCTTTTTTTAGAAAAAATTAAAAAGAATTTCTGGTTTTTTTAAAGAAACATCTTGATGTTTGCATCTTGGTGGATTGTGAACCGTCTTAGGATACTCGCAAAAGCTAAACGCAAGTTCTAAAAAAAATCATCAAGTTGGCTTACAACTCATTGTGAGCTAAATCCTACTCTACAAGATTTGAAAATCCAAAGATTTTCAAAGAATTCCAAAAATTTCTGAAGAATTCCAAAACAGTTTTTGGGAATTCCAAGAAATATGAAAAATGCAACATCGCGCAAGAGGTGAATACATTGAAAAGAAAAACAAACTTTTTTGGTACAAATTCTTGGTACTCTCAAAATTAAATTGGAACTCTTTAGAAATTTTTAATATCTTTGAAAATTTTAGAAAACTATGATATTTTTGAAAATGTTTTTATTTCCGGGCGAAACCCAAGAAAAAACGATTAAACTTATTTGACGAGAAAACATTTTAATTACAATTTTTTTGACAATTTGTGTAAGCTATAAATAGAGGCGGGCAAGAGTTAATTAAACGTGACTCGAAAGTACACTTTTCCTATAGAAATGGTTCAACCAAACGAAAGAACAGAAAAAGACAAGAACTTGTAGAGGATGGGTATTTAAATCCTCACACGTTATTAATTAAAGGTTGCGTCGGTGTTTGAATAACTATTTTTATTTAACGATTATATTTACAAATTTAATGGTTGGTTTTATTTAGAACAAAATAAGATTACTAATCATTACTCGATAAGGTATGTCGTTGTTTTTGTACCGTCTGATATGATAAACCATAACCTCATGGTTACTGGTTACCATATCAATTTGTGTACCTTCTTTAGAGCTCCTGATCTCTACATTTATTCTTAAACAGACCGTGGCGTTGGCCGCCACAAACTTTAAAGGCAGGATGAACTTAGTCGGACTTGTAATAAGGCCACAATTTAATTTAGAAAATTGCAATTTTCCCATAAGAAATACATGTAGGTGTATTTTTGCGTAACATTACGCAATAATTTTATGCATTCTATTTACAGTACTTGTGGTTTCATACTAGTGAATAGCTCATAGGGCTGGGCTAACTAGAGCAGCGTTAGGAAGGAGTCAGTCGCTCGCTTTTGATGTGATTGCTCTTGACAGCGCAATCACATCAAAACGAATTCACACAAAAGTGACTATTTTTTCGAAAATTTGTTGTCCGATCACAAATTTAATTCTTTTTATTAGCTAATTACACCATTATCTATCATAATTCGTTGTAAAAACCAAGATTCTGGTATATTTACTGTCGCCACAACCTACTTTAATTTTGGTGGGCGGGGTTACAGTACAAAAGAGCCAATGATAAAATTGCATTCTAAATTAATTTTTAAAGCCGTTTTTTAACCAAATTTGTGGACCGTCCGCAAATTTTATTTTTTTTATGTGTTTCTGGCATTATTATCTTTCATAATTTACAAAAATAATAGTGAAAATTAAAAAATCGATCACGGTTAATTAACTCTCGCCTAGAGGCGTTTGTCTTAGAATTCGTAGCAGAATCGTCAGTTAAAATTGCACTTTGTTAGAGCTGTCTGTTCCGAAGATTTTAATGGAAGGGACAGTCAAACCTATTTTTATGCGGTGCTTTTTAAGCACAAAGGTTTTATATGGAAAATTGTTCGTGAACGATTTTTTTGTGCGTAATATCAAGAAATTTCATCAAATGTTAAGTATGAATAAAAATTTAATATTTTTAAGGATTCCTTTATGCGGTTGCTATCTTCAGCATCAAAACAGGTTTGAGTGTACTTACAAACTTTGTGTTTTATAATATACTAGCAGAATACTCGACTCCCCCCTCGCCCGGGGGTTTAAATTTCAATAAAATGCTATCCAGGTGTGGGTTTAATTTTGATTCATTTCCACCTTATAATTACATATCTTAAATAGCTAACGTATATACTTGGTATAATTGGCTGTACAATTTAAATTTAAAAAATTTAACCAATAAGAGAGTTGTTACAGAATTCCAATTGCGATATTTGTAGAGATCGCGAAAATAACGTCTTGATTCAAAGCAAATATGTGTTCATTTTAAAAGATTATAAATTAGCAAACTTTCTGTTTTATGAATTATTAACATATTTGACGACGTCACATTTTACGTAATTTAAATTTTTACGTGTGTGAAGCACTCCCTCCCCAAGGCACACTCAAATTGTATAATAGATATATTTGCAAACTTCTGGTCTTCAGTATTAAGTTATTAAAAGAGAAACTTCTTAAAACAACATAAAATGTAAATATTCTGTTTACTGATACTGGTGCACTGGAGGGCGTTCCACGCCCCCCAGACCCCCCGGTTTGGGCAATTTATTTTTCCTAGAAGTTAATTAAAGATTTCAGTATGTACGAACCACCATGCAGGTATACTAAAATTTTCTAGTCACTTGTGATGAAAATAGACTACATTGATCGGGGGTATTCCATAGCAGTTGGGTTCGTATATCAGCAAAAAAATAAACTGAACTGACCGGGGAGTCTGGGGTGTGAAACACTCTCCGCACTGGAGAATAATTT
Source organism: Lycocerus yunnanus (assembly GCA_036346125.1). Lineage (NCBI taxonomy): Eukaryota > Metazoa > Arthropoda > Insecta > Coleoptera > Cantharidae > Lycocerus > Lycocerus yunnanus. The sequence goes on along the minus strand of JARFIX010000032.1, from coordinate 2,172,885 downwards.
AAATTTTTACGTATGTGGAGCACCTCCCCTCCAGGTACACTCAAATTGAATAATAAATATATTTGCAAACTTATGGCTTTCAGTATTAAGTGATTAAAAGAAAACTTCTTGAAATAACATAAAATGTAAATATGCTGTTTACTGATACTGGTGCACTGGAGGGCGTTCCACGCCCCAGACCCCCGGTTTATGCAGTTTATTTTTCTCAGAATTTAATTGAAGATTTCAGTATGTAAGAACCACCATGCAGATATGCTAAAATTATCTAGTCACTTATGATGAAAATAGACTACATTAATCGGGGGAGATATATTCCATATCAGTTGGGTTCCTATATCAGCACATAATATGCTGAAATCTTCAGCATATTTCTGCAAAAAAATAAACTGAACTGACCAGGGGATCTGGGGTGTGGAACACCCTCCGCACCCGGTGGGTAATTTAAATTTTTACGTATGTGGAGCATCTCCTCCAGGCACACTCAAATTGTATAATAGATATATTTGCAAACTTCTGGCCTTCAGTATTAAGTGATTAAAGAGAAACTTCTTAAAACAACATAAAATGTAAATATTCTGTTACTGATACTGGTGCACTGAAGGGCGTTCCACGCCCCCCAGACCCCCCGGTTTGGGCAATTTATTTTTCCTAGAAGTTAATTAAAGATTTCAGTATGTACGAACCACCATGCAGGTATACTAAAATTTTCTAGTCACTTGTGATGAAAATAGACTACATTGATCGGGGAGTATTCCATATCAGTTGGGTTCCTACATCAGCACATAATATGCTGAAATCTTCAGTATATTTCTGCATAAAAATAAACTGAACTGACCGGGGGGTCTGGGGGGTGTGGAACACCCTCCAGTGCCTCACTATCGAAAGGCAAAATATTAAATATTTACAAATTATGAAAACAAAATGATTAGCTACTAGGTAGTCTAAACACTTGTCGTCACAAAATTTATTTTGTGACTTGCCACTTGATGTTAAATCAGCTAACCCTGCTCTGAGCGTTGAGCGAGAACGTGGATTCCAGAAAGTGTTAAAGTGTGCTCTCGTGGGTATTTCAATGAAAATCTAAAATTTAACTCTTTTAAACTAATCTTCGTTGAAGCTGTAAAATTGGAAAACTACTTAAGGAGATGGTCATCGTGACGATTCACTTGACTTTTGATGCGGAAAACGGATGGTATTGAATGCTGAGACAAGACCCGACAATCGGAAAAACTTCGTGTTTCGTAAATATTTGAGCGTTGGTCGTTGTCAAAGATTCGTTATTAATTCGGCGGCTTATGCTAAAGAGATCACTAAATAACCGTGATCTACTGACGTGAGTAATCGAAACAGCTGATGTTTATTGTTTCTTTTCGTGTCGAAATATAACCAAAGCAGGAGTACCAACTACGACCCGCACATTTCGACTTAAAAATTTGGAGCAAAAACACATGTTTTCTCGAATCTTTCCAAGGTGACAATTGAAACTTTCTACAACGTTAATTTCACGTTAAATCCGTAAACGGTGAAATTAAACACCCGGCAAAAATAATTCTACTATTAAAACTATATTCGAAATTATTTTAACCAAGAAAATCTAACGCACATTTTTAACGTGCTGTCTCGCCGAAAACTCAAATTGGACTCCCCGCATTCCCTTTCTAGCATGCGCTCGCCGACCTACGCACGTGTAATTTCGCTATCAGGGGAAATAATACAGGGCCAGCAGTAATTAAATTTATATTTGGAAATAACATGTAAAATTTCCGTAACAATTATAAAGAACCTTTATGATAGCGCTTTATTTTTCTTACAGGGAGGGGGGGGGGTCCTCTCAAACCTCCAGTTTTAATCTTGGATTTAAATTGTATTATTATATTGTTTCAAAAAAAAATTTTAAGTTCACAAGTTTTCTTTTTCCAATTTGAGTGTAGCTATCCCCACTCTTCGCGGTCTTTACATGCATGTTTTCTAGTGTGTACTATTGGGATTTATAACTATAATACTCTCAAGTGCTTCTATACCAGGAGGCAGAACGTGAGATGTAAAAAAAAATATGCTGTAATTATAAAATACTCGCCTGGAAAAATCGGAAATTTAATTTAGAAAATTCAATTCAGTGGGTACCCTGTTTTAGTTTTCTTGGAAATTATGACAGAGTAGATTGTATTCCATACCCTAGTCTATTCATCAGAATTGAATGTAAGAATTTAATATATCTCCTTGATCGTCCCTATAGTAACGTATTATTTTTTATCACGGTTACCGTAAAATTAGTCAACAAAAGAAAATCTTTATCAAACTTCAATTTTTATCAAGATAAAGTACCTAGACGGTAATAAATAAAATATGTGATTGAGCTTATCTCTTTACTGACAAATTTTTTTGAAATTTATTGGGAATAGCGGCGTTCGCCATAGAATTTGTAGCAGAATCACCTTGTAGATACTGTCAAATTTTTTTGAATAAAAATTCTTTTCTGAGATACTCTACGTCAGCGCCGCGCCGCCAGAGTTCGCCAAGGCATTCTTTCTGTGCACTTGAGCATTTTTTTGCTTCTAGTCCTCTTGATTTGGGGATGGCGTTTCTTCTTATTCCGTTCGTTTGGGAGTTTTTTTTACTTTCCTGTTTCTTCTTACACTTAGGGCATAGTGAGTTCTCTTTCTTTTTTCTTTTATAATTTTTTCTGTCTTGGCTTTTTTGGCCGCTAATTTCTTTTCTCCATACTTTAGTTAATCCTTTTGATTTTATTCGTTTACAGATTTCTTCTATTCTTTTCAATTCTTTTCTATCTTTGTGTTGCTACCATGGTAATGTCGTCCTCTTGCCTTTCATCAGTGAATCTAAGGCAACTAGAATTTGAACCATGGTTTTTTACTTCGTATCAGGTTTTTCCAATATTTGATAGCTTACGACCGAGTTTTCCTACTAAAATTTAAATTTCCAACCGTGTAACTTGAAAAATTTTCGTGTCTTTTCCGTAGAATAAATTAAATACTTCCAAGATACATAAATACCAAAACCAATTAAATTTATTAAAATAAATTAAAAATGTCTACTAAAATATACTCCATTACGCACTTATGGGAGGATTTGAAGCTGAAAATAAATTATCTAAACTAGAAAGTGGATTTGCTCTTGAACTGGGTTAAGCAATAAAGGAAGCTGTTATATCAGAGGTTAGAGTATCAGGCTAAATGTTTCATCCTCCTTTAGAATCCAGAGAATCATCCATTGATTTTAACGATCTGGAAACTTTGGGGGAAACTTGGAAACTTCCAGTACATCATCCTTCTGTTAATTAAATTTTCTCATCAAATGCTTTAAAAAAAGTGACAAACGTCAAAAGGTTCACACTTCTTAACATAATAAACAAACTTTTTGTTTGGTAAAAAACACAATTAGTTTAATCAAAAGAATTTGACCAACCAGATTTCCTAAAGAAAAACAAGATAACGACAAATTCACTTTTGCTAAATAACCATGATAATTGTATTGGAAAGGTAAATTGGAACGTTGTTTCCCTTTCTTTCTTAATAAGCCTTTCAAGCGACTTCTAGTTTTCCCGAAATTGAAACCAATAAAGAATAAACGAGAAATGCAAAATTAAAAGCTGAATAAGTTACGTTTTAATTAAGTTAGTTCTCAGACGGTTAAAAAATATCGTTTTTCGCCATCTTGGTAAATTTTTAAATTTTATTGTTGCCAAGTTAGTCCACTTCGTTGTAAAGTTTCACGTGTTAAACCAACTGGAAAGTTATAGCGTGAAAAATCTATATTTTTTATTTGCAAATACTTTAAAGCTTTAATTCTTGTTGGCATATTTTTAACTCAAGTTAAAAACTTTTGATATTACAAAGTTGTCGAGTCTTAGATCTTGAATTCTTAATTTAGCTGTGCATTTTAGATAACACCTCATATATAAGATAAGTAAAGTTTCCTTGTATATGCGGTACCTACCTTTGTATACTATATCGAACCAGAAAATGTAAATAGCAATATAAACCTAAGGCAAACACCATCCATAATGGTTAAGTATAAACTCTACTTTTATAGTCTCTGTTTATGCTAGGGATCCGTATTGTTTAAACGAAATCAGCTAACAGCATAAAGCTTATATTGGTTCTCTCCTACATAATGCAAAATAAAGCTCAAGGTCTGCATAACCCCCGAAAATGTAAATTCTACTCACAAAAAATTTGTTTTAACTGGAATTTTCGTCGCTCAAAACCTACCTTGGAATTACAAAAGCAAATAATGTAATTTTTTACGGAAAATAACAACCTACTATAATTAATCAATTTTGAAATGTTGTTAATGGATTTCCGCAAAGGCTATTGATTATCGTACTAAAATATTATAATTGCTCTTTTCAATAATTTCTCTTACTAATGAACGTCTGAGCACGTTCATGCATCTGTTACAATAATTCGCAAGGAGGGGGGTTATTTGTGTATGTAATGCATACTCGTTAATGTCGAAACTACTAGAGTGTAAAATAAGTGCCCGAAATAATTGCAATTACCCAGTGCATACAGAAGTAGCTCCCAGTTAGTTTGCAAGGATAACAAGGAGCAGCAAGGAAGTAATGAGGTCATAGCTTAACATCACTTAATCCTTTACATCAATATTGTACGGGTGTTGCATGTTTAGTTAATTTGGGAAAAGATACTGTAATACCATATTTAATTTACTCGACCGTTAATTAAATGGTATCATTATTATAGAACAAATTTTATTAACCAAACACGAATCGTTTACATAACGAATTAAATTGGTTTTTATCACGCATTGCAAAATTAATTTGTGAGTGAAAAAATTGTTAAAAATTAGCTAATAAGTAATATATAACTGAAGAAAGGAAATTCTCCGTAAGCATCCTGACCAGATGGTCGTCATTAAAGGCGGACACTAAAATTTCCTTTTGTATTACAACTTCCAACAGTCGTAATCTTCCGTTACAACTCAACAAGTTTTGTTCCATTGCTGTTGAAGTAAAATTAATGAAAAGCAATCCACTGGAAAATACCGCCGCCGATTAAAAGCTATTAATCACCGGGTGAAATAAATCACAACTATCAGAAATATCTATAGAAATAAATAAATCAAAATTGCATTTGCAATATTTATCGATTGAAATGAAAACATTTCTAATTTCCGATTGACCACCTAGCGGGATATTACGGAATTTCTTAGCTCCGTCCCCACAGCTAAAATTTAAAATAAAAAGTTAATGGAACAAATTAAGATAAATCAATGACGAGATAATTGGAAAATCGTACAAGTTTGCCAATAAATTTTTGTTAAAGCGATAGAATGTGTCTTTTATTTAGTTTCTCTCTTATTCTTATTATCAGTTGGTATTTTATACGATTTGGTAGCAACCTTCGTTTTAAATAATTCCACTTTTTTATTTCATTTCCACTACTTTTATTTTGGCTACAAAAATGTTTAATTACAATTTTTTGTTTGTTTCAATAGTTTGTTTCATCAATAAATTATACGCATCGAGTAATTTTCGATTTCTCAATATATTTATCAATTCCTTGGAGATATTCATAAGTCACTGCTACATTACGAACATGAAAAGTTAGATAATCCAACTGTCAAGTATTGAAAATAAATTCATTTTGCATTACCTACACTACGTATGTTTGGCTTTGGGAGGTTAAGTCTCAAGAGTATTCGATGCGTACTTCACCAATTTTCGAAAATATACGTATTTGCAGAGTAATAATTCAAACACTTTTTTTGTTTTTCTCGTTAAGTGTTGCCTTAATTTCCACCGCTTAAGTGGATTTTCTTTCTGTCTGTTTTATTTTATGTTGAGTGAAACTATAAACTACCTAAAAGCCTCACACCACAATTTTGAAGAACAAACACGCGATCCAAACTCCCCTCCCAATTAAACTACACCAAAAGTCTATTTGCTGAAAATATTGTAAGTTGCCACAATTTTATGATCTGAGAAGAATTATCCGACCGGTCCACCTGTGATACCTAACTGAAGAAAATTTCCAAATACCTCTTCTCAATAACATTCAACTTGCAATAAATTACTCAAATAACTCTAAATAAGAGTTTTTCTCTATATCGCAATGTGTAAAAAAAGTTTAGTAAATTTAAAATATAAAATTAATATCGCATTCTTTATTCGGTTAGAGGATCTTAACACTGTTTAGCTAAAAAGAATTAATTAAAATTCAAATTGTTGATTAAAACTTGTAAATATTAACAATTAGTGTATAACAATTTAAAAATTACATTAAGAAAGGTAATTTAAATGCAAAAGTGGTAATTATCCATTTTAAATAAACTGTAATCGGTAAAACTAAATATTAAATAACAGACTATCAGCACCAAAGAAGAGATTAATTTGAACCGGATGATCGAGAATATAGAAGTTGACGTCCATTCTAAGATTCATCCACACACTTTAACAATGGAAATAATTCACACCCACACTTAGTGGCAGGTAACTTAAATCAACTGTAAAAAACGCTAAAAGTGCCGTAACATTTAAAATTATCTAACCATTTTAAACAAAAAGCTTTCTCAAACAAACAAAAATTATAGCAATAAACAAAACAATTTTATTTAAATTACAGTGATTTCAAGATTACAAGCAATTACAAAGTGTTTTACCACATTCAACAATAATGACAATTAAATTTCTTTAATATATTATCCAACGTTCAATTGATTGGGAAATAAGAGCTAGCTGGTGCCACAATTCAATGATAAACAAATTTAAAGTAAGTTTTCTGTGTCAATATTAAAATGAACCTATAAGGTCGTTTATGAATTTCATCAATCAATATATTGCTATGGTTCGATTTGTAATTAGCTATTTTTACATATTATGTTGTTAGATAAGTTTTAATCACAAAGTTTGCTTTAAAATTTTATTATCAATGATGTTGTATTAAAAAGTTTGAATTATTAAATTTTTGATTTTAATTTTTGTTGTCCATGTGCTTCAATCGTTCAATGAATTCCATTTATAGTTGATTTTTAAAATTTGTCTGACTTTTCTTTTTAAATAATCCTTCCAATTCTTTTGTGCTTGTTCTCATAATTGCGGTTAGCTTGTTTAAACTTGTTTAATGAAATAAACAGTTTTACAAAATCGTGCGCCAAGTTGGTTCATTTATGATCACACTACTTAGTTTTAAAACTTATATATTTTATCTTCGTCTACCCCGAGGAATTTGTTTTACCTTTACCTTTCAACAGTGAAGCACTGGAGGATGTTCCACACCCCAGACCCCCGGTCACTACAACTTTGGCTTTTAGGATATTAGTTACTTGAGTGTCACTTGTTAAAGTTAGGATTAATTAGTTTTCTAGAGATTTTTCTAAATCAGTCATGGTGATGTCTTCAATTTATTACTAATAAAATATAAACTGCACAAACCGGGGGGTCTGGGGGGTGAAACACCCTCCAGTGCCTCACTGTCGAAAAGCAAAAAATTCAATGTTTACAGATTATGAGCCGGATTTAATATAGCGCTTGAAAATGACATATCATACGGGGAAAATTCATAATTACCCCCGATTCTTGATCACTGCTTTTTATTTTTGCGCTAAAACTTTCATCATATCGCTTAGTACTGATAACCATAAGTTTGCAAATTTATCTATCACAGTTTGAGTGTTTCTGGGGAATTTATAACCCCTCCCCGATTCTTGGTCACTGCTTTATATTTCTTGTATTAAAACTTTCACCATTATCGCGTAACACTGATAACCATAAGTTTACAAATTAATCTATCACAGTTTGAGTGCTCCTGGGGGTGCTCCACACCCCCAGACCCCCGGTCTCTAAAGCTTTGGTTTATAATTTGGGATAATTGAAATATTAGTTACTTGATTGTGACTTGTTAAAGTTAGGATTAATTAGTTTTTCTAGAGATATTTTCTACATCGGTTATGCTGATGTCTTCAATTTATTACTAATAAAAATAAAATGCAAAAACCCGGGGGAGTCTGGGGTGTGGAACACCCTCCAGTGCCTTACTGTAGAAAGGCAAAACATTTAATGTTTACAGATTATGAATAGGATTTATTATAGCGCTTTGGTTTTCTAGAGAACAATGACATATTATACTGGGAGAATTCATAATCACCCTCCCCTATTCTTGGTCATTGCTTTATACTTTGTGCTAAAAACTTTCACCATTATCGCTTAGTACTGATAACCACAAGTTTTTAAATTTATCTATCACAGTTTGAGTGTTGAGTGGAGCACCCCAGGCCCCCGGTCTAGACAACTTTAGTTTATAATTTGGGTTAATTGGAATATTAGTTACTTGAGTGTGACTTGTTCAAGTTGGGGTTTAAATTTGGGTTTTTTCTAGAAATTTTTCTAGGGCGGTTATGCTGATGTCTTCAATTTATTACTATTAAAAATAAACTGCACAAACCGGGCAGTCTGGGGGTGTGGAACACCTCCAGTGTCTCACTGTTGAAAGCCCAACGTTCAATGTTTACAGATTATGAGTAGAGTTTATTATAGCGCTTTGGTTTTCTAGAGAACAATGACATATTATACTGGGGGGAATTCATAATTCCCCCCCCCCGATTCTTGGTCATTTCTTTATATTTTTGTGCTGAAAACTTTACCATTATCGCTTAGTACTGATAACCATATGTTTGCAAATTTATCTATCACAGTTTGAGTGTTCCTGGGGGGTGCTCCACACCCCCCAGGCCCCCGGTCTAGACAACTTTAGTTTATAATTTGGGCTAATTGGAATATTAGTTACTTGAGTGTGACTTGTTAAAGTTAAGATTAATTAGTTTTTCTAGATCGGTTATGCTAATGTCTTAAATTTTCTACTAATAAAAAATAAACTGCACAAACCGGGGGGTCTGGGGGGTGTGGAACACTCTCCAGTGCCTCACTATTGAAAGGCAAAACATTCAATATTTACAGATTATGAGTAGGATTTATTATAGCGCTTTGGTTTTCTTGAGAACAATGACATATTATACGAAGGGAAATTCATAATCACCCCCCCCCCCGATTCTTGGTCACTGCTCTTTATTTTTTGTGCTAAAACTTTCATCATTATCGCTTAGTATTGATAACCATAAGTTTGCAAATTTATCTATTACAGTTTAAGTGTTCCTGGGGTGCTCCACACCCCCTAGACCCCCCGTCTCTAAAGCTTTGGTTTATAATTTGGGATAATTGGAATATTAGTTACTTGAGTGTGACTTGTTAAAGTTAGGATTAATTAGTTTTTCTAGAGATATTTTCTACATCGGTTATGCTATCTTCAATTTATTACTAATAAAAAATAAACTGCTCAAACCGGGGGTCTGGGGTGTGGAACACCTCCAGTGCCTCACTGCTAAAAGGCAAAACGTTCAATGTTTACAGATTATGAGTAGGGTTTATTATAGCGCTTTGGTTTTTTAGAAAAAGATGACATATTATATTGGGGGGAATTCATAATCACTCCCCCCCCCCTATTCTTGGTCACTGCTTTATATTTTTGTGCTAAAAACTTTCACCATTATCGCTTATTACTGATAACTATAAGTTTGCAAATTTATCTATCACAGTTTGAGTGTTGCTGGGGGTGGGGTGGAGCACCCCCAGACCTCCGGTTTCTAAAGCTTTGGTTTATAATTTGGGATAATTGGGATATTACTTACTTGAATGTGACTTGTTAAAGTTATAATTAATTAGTTTTTCTAGAGATTTTTTTAGATCGGTTATGCTATCTTCAATTTATTACTAATAAAAATAAACTGCTCAAACCGGGGGTCTGGGGTTGTGGAACGCCCTCCAGTGCCTCACTGCTAAAAGGCAAAACGTTCAATGTTTACAGATTATGAGTAGGGTTTATTTAAGCGCTTTGCTTTTCTTGAGAACGATGACATAAATTATACTGGGGAATTAATAATCAAATAAATAAAAAACAAATTGGCAGGAGCTGGATGCGATCCCAGTACCCTTCGCATATGTTTTTATTTTTTGCAATTGTACGCAATTCTATTAAGAACTTATTAAATTTAAGTTAATTTTATGCAGTTCATCAGTAATATATAATTTTTCAAATTCAATTTTCTCGAAATTGGCAAAGAAGAGTTCCCTTATACTTGCACCTGTTAAAGTCCAATACAAGACCTACACGCACAATGGAAATGAATCAATGCAGTGAGGGAAAGTTGCCAGTCTTCCCTTGTTAGTAATAAATTAGAAATAAATGCGAATATACCAGCAGTATATTCATGTTCTGAAATGCTCTGAACAGTTTCCGATTACGTCACACTGACAGCTTTTTAGAGCAATATCCGACGAACACTTTTCAAACAACTTGTCGTTCATATACCCAACCTCAAAATATTTTGTAAATAAGTTGTCACTGTGACGTCTAATATGAATAATTTAAACTACAAGATAATTATTTCAATTCAAGTAGTAATATCTTATATGTAGCTTAAATTTTTTATACTTATTAAAATTTGATAATACAATGACAACGAATTTAAAATATATTTTGAGGTTAAGTTATTTACATCAACGGCAGGTTGTTTCAAAAGTATTTGTCGGATGTTGCTCCGAAGAGCTGTCAGTCTGACGTATTCAGAATCAGAAAGTCTAACGAACAAACCTATTGATTAATTTAGGGATCAAAACAAAATCATCGTAAAAACTGTCATGAGAATGAAACAAACTAATAAAATCGTAAGAACAACACTGCGAAATTTAAATTTACTATCAAATAATAGAAACAATTAAAACTTGCATAATATGTCGAATAAATCGAGCTTAAATAAAATCATAAACTATTAATTCGATTAATTGTATTTGTAATCAATTTATTGGACAATTACTAATTTTAACGTGTTCAACTTGTTATATTTTGTATTTTGTTTAATTTCGGTGGAAATGAATATTATGTGTGTTTACTCATTTTTAGGTGTATAATTCGCAATTTTATATGGGATGTTATATACAGAGTCTTTCGAATATTCAGGTTATTAATTTAATCAATAAAATTTATGTTAGTTTAAAATTTACAATTTGATTTATTTATATTAACAGCAATTTATGTCGTACAGAGTGTTACAAAAATCGGTTGATGCAAAAATCTAAAAAGTGGTAAGACTATGAAAATTAATACGTTCGAAAGTGAAATTAGCCAGCGAAAAGTTTAAATTTGAGCTTAAAAACATAGCAATATGTACTAACTTGTAAAAAGATTTCAAAGAACATTTGAAAATCATTGACTTAGCAAAGAGAGGGGCCAAAACAGACGACTGTTATTATTTTCTCGATTATTTTTTTAACTCCATAACTCCATAAACAAAAACTATCTAGCAACTGTCAAATTGAAAACAATTTGTATGCAAAAACCTAATGTTTTCAAAATTTGAAATTTAACAAAATATCTACAAGCATTACATTAATTAATTAGTTTACTGACAACTATAGGAATATTCTCTACTACTGCAGGTTGCTAGGTACCTTATCAGAAGCACTAAACAATGTAATGTATATCATCTAGTGTAATAATTGTAGATAATAGGTAATTATTTCATACAGTTCAGCGATTGCAAGTAGCAAAACAAAGAAACACCACATTCAATAATTAATTCAGACATCATACACAGAAATATAATTAGTTAGTATAAGCGTACTTTGAAAAAATTTCAATCTAGAGAATTATTGACTATTTCGTTAATAAAGCTTTGTTTAACAAAACGAAATTAATTTATTCATAAAATTAAAAAAACTCTACATAAAATTATAAATTCATCGACGTTGTTTAATTTGTTATAGGCCTTTGGGCCTATTATAAGTTAAAATTAAACATTTATTTCTGAATCAATACGAAACCAATTTTTTTTTAGTTGAAATGAAATAAATTATAAATTACATTCGTACAATAGATAAAACTTTATGAATAATAAAATCGTAAATTGCAATTACTGAATGATTTACTGGCTTTTCAAGTGTTGAAATGTCAAATAATTTATATTTTCCAGCTGCGACAACCTTTCTGTGGGAAGGTTTCCTTGCGTTTAGTTTTCAAACAACCGACTAGTTTAAACTTGTGCTGTTCGTATCATTAATTTCGGCAACTTCATGGACCACGTAACACTGCGCTTCTACCTCCGAAAATTCTACCCTGAAGGAACCCCGCGATGAACTTTTGTAATTAACACATTTTTATTCCAAACTTCAAATTTGCGATAGACTGTCTTATAGTACCCCACAATGGTGGAATAAAAATATAACACAGTAATATAAACGCAAAGCTGTCAAATAACGTAATAATGAAAGGATCGTGTGGAGCACGGAAGTCATTGATAGATCCAATGGTCAAAACTTGAAAATTAGATCAGTTTATTCTTCTCCAAATTGCTTGATATAAAAATCGTGAGAACGACAAAGTTCGATGAAAAATCCAATATTTTCATAAATTATTTATAAAGGGGAAAACGTGTGCGTGCGTAAGAAGTGGTCGATATCGTGTACTCAACCAGGAAGATGCTCGTTTTTTATTCGATTATTTCTTTTCGAAAAAACAAACAATTCCATTACACTAATTTTAGTTTTCAACATTTTAAATTAATTTCATTTAGTACCAAATAAGTTAACTTTCTGCATTAGCCAGAATTGGTATTATTGATTGTCAAAAATAAATTACTGAATATTTGATAAACATATCATGCTAATATAATCCGTGCTTGCGTGACATAATGTTATGTACTGATAATGTACTTATGTACGTTTTCACATTAACATCCCCATGAAAATTTGATTACTGAACAGAGAGGGTAAATATATGGCGTAAGAATTTTTCTCGGAAACGTTTCGATCGAATTTTTGCATGTCCACTGCGTACACACCGTATTCTGGTGTACGAGTTGCCTTAATAATTTTACACACCTACCGAATAATTTGGATCAACAAAATTATAACCTTTTTAAGTCCTGAAACCGTTCGATAAATATTTAACCAAGGAGAGCGATGACTGCTGAGCAGCCTACAACAAAATATATTTCGACAGTAAAATGAATCGAAACCGTGTTTACGTGCTTTTATAAACTAGGGCTTGTTTGTGACGCTTTGTTGCAATAATGTAATTCGCGATTAGGCAAGCAAACACGTACATATGTACAATGGATAAACATAAACTAAATAACACTTTCAGCAGGTGCATTCTCATTGTGTTGTCTATTTTTGAACATATATCAACTAAACATATACATACATCATGTTACATGATACACATGTAACAACAATACATGTATTTACGATTTTAATGGGCTCTCTCTTTTGTTTACTTTATATTTTCCAAAGTTATCCCCGAAAGGCAATGGAAAACCACCGAGATGCAAATCTCTTTTTAATTCATTTTCGTGCAGTATTTTGTGTAAATTTTGAAATGAAGTTTCCCAAATGGTTATTTCAAAAAATGAAGAAGCAAACGTCAAATTGAAAAATTAATTAATTATTGGCAATTTATCGTTCGAACGAATTGATTTCGAATTTCTTCTTCTTCTTATTATTCGTTAACTCAATTTTGAGTGCCGTAGTCCCTCCATACAAGGAGGATTTCCTGACTAATAACCTCGGTGGGTAACCGTTGCCTTCCGAGGAAAACTGTCAGAATAAATTTTTTACTTCGCCTGGGCTCGAACCAGGTATCTCGGTTTGGTAATCGTCTCACTCAATCAAGAAAATTTAATTCACTTCAGCATGAAATCTTAAATGATTTTATGTTGAATTCGGAACTCACGATCAACTTACCCCCCCCCCTTCAGCTCTTTATCACATACAAGTAGTTTTTATATAAAAATTTTCTAAATTAATTTTTATTACGTTAAAGAGGACATGCATACGTAAATACCCTAACGGCAACATTTTTAAAAAAACTTTTTGAATTATATAATCTTTATTTATAATGTTGATGCCCGAAATTTGAAAATTCCAATCTTAATATCGGTCGTTCATGTATTTTTTTTACAAGAAAACCAAAGCATTTATCTTCAATCTAATTTCTCTCGCTTGGCTTTCTATGCTTTTAAAGATTTTTATCAATTATTTTCTTGCTCTCCCCTTTTTTAATTGCAATGTTCTCTGTTGGTTTACATTTTCTTCTACCTTTTTCATCTTTTGTTTTTGTATTTGTGATTGTCATACTCACCACATTTATTATCTTTCGTGAAATGTCCAATTTAGTTATGATTTTTCCGTTTAGTGACGAACGCCTGCTGAAAGTCGATAAAAGATTATACAAATATATTTTATGTTTTTGGCATTTTTCAGTCTTCCTGTTCTGAATCCCCACTGATAGTCTACTATCATATATTCTGTAAAAACTTGCAATCTTTCTTGTATTATTACATACCACTTTCTTGTGGATTGCCATTATCCGGTACATTTGGCAGATCTTCGGCATTTCTTCTCGTCTAGACCATTTCATCGTGATCCGTGGCTGTACATGTTTTACCATTTTATCATTATTCAGTAGTCTCCATAGTACTTTTTCCATACTTTTCTTACTTGTTTTTTTCTATCCTCTGGGGTTCCGTATTCAGCTTCAATTCTTCTAATTTGTATTTCATTTTTCCTTTTTTGGTTTTGATTTATTTGCTTTATTTTTTTGCAAAGTTTACTTTCTCTTAAATTTTTACCCACATCTTACTGTTTTTTGGTTTTTAACTATTTTTTTTTAGTTTTTACCACAAACTTCTAATCCAAACGTCAAAACCCTGGTCTAACATGATCATCGTCAAACAGACACGAGTACCTGTCAATAGGGAAGATGCATAATTTTTTTTTAGCGTAGTTAGATCAAAAATATCTAAAAATACTGATTACTATTTATTTTCGTTTCGATAATAATTTAAAAAATATTTAAATATCTATATCTTCATCAATAATTCATGGTACTTTACCTACTTCATCGATACTTCATTGTATTTCACGTACTTCATCGGTATTTCAGAGACTTACCGAAATTCCAAAACTTGTGCACTGGAGGGTGTTCCACACCCCAGACCCCCCGGATTGAGTAGTTTATTTTTTATCAAAGGTAAACTGAAGATCTCCCGATGCAGAGATCTGCCTCCAGGGGTACGGAATTTATAATTACGCAGTTTATAATTAACTGTCAGATTACGAATTAAACACATTTACTTGGCCATAGCGAATTTTAAAAAACTTGGGATATGCTTAAGTATTTCATTCACTTTAAATAAAAATAAATTACTTAAAACTACACCCTCCAGTGCTTCTGAAACGGGAGATCTTCAGTTTACTTCAGATAAGAAATAAACTACTCCATCCGGCGATCTGGTGGGGGAGATCTGCATGTTCTGCAATGTTCTTCATTCTAAAATTTGTGCACTGGAGGGTGTTCCACACCCCCCAGACCCCCCGGATTGACTAGTTTATTTTTTATCAAAGGTAAACTGAAGATCTCCCGATGCAGAGATCTACCTTCCAGGGGTACGGAATTTATAATTACGCAGTTTATAATTAACTGTCAGATTACGAATTAAACACTTTTAATAAAAATAAATTACTTAAACCGGGGGGTCTGGGGGGTGTGGAACACCCTCCAGTGCCTTTGGAACGTGAGATCGTCTGTTTAATTTTGATAAAAAATAAACTATGCAATCCGGGGGTCTGGAGAGTATGTAACGCCTTCCAGTGCCTCTGGTTGGGGGGGGGTGATCTGCATGTTCTGCAATGTTCTTCATTCTAAAATTTGTGCACCAACAGCGACCGCACCAGTAGCTATTTGCTAGTGACGTCACACGGCTTAGTAACCTTAGTAACTTAAAACACGGCTAGTTGTTTTGTGCAGTTTTGTGCTAGAAAGTTGAAATTTGTTACGCCCGGTTGCACCAACATGAACTAAGCAAAAACTTAGGTAAGTTTTTCTTAAACAAAGCTCAAAATTGTGTTCCACCAAATCAATTTTTACTAAACTTAGCTAAGAAAAATTAAGTCATTAGAACTGACAATTAGAAATAATAAGAATTTTAGCAATATTTACAAATTTTTTGACAATTAAAGCTTTCAAGTTGAAATTTTATAATTGTTGATATTGTGAAATATGTTCCTCATTATTATCCACGTCTACGTTGACATTTTTATTATTATTATCTCCAATTACGGGGCGCTCTGGTTAATTTTGCCTTTTTGCTACGTTGTGCAAAACCGTGGTAGCAACATTTATTATTAAAACAGTTTGCAAACGTAAACGGCACCCTTAAGGTAAAATAGGAAATCTTCGTTTCCATACACCGAACAATAGTTCAACTTTTACTCTCGTGGCTATGTGTGCTTCATTATATCGCCCTTCTGCTGCTGTTTGAGTTTCTTTAAGAATAATCAGTAAAAAGTTAGTGCATGCGTACCCTCCGTCTCCTAATAAAACGCCATTGCCAAAATCTCCTGTTATAAATTGTTGTTGAACTTGGAAATTGTTAAAAATAGTTTGATCGTGCGCCGATTCAGGCCATCGTGCTGCAATGTCTTAAAAGACCATCAGCAGAGCAGACAACTTGTATATTAATACTAAAATACCCTTTTCGGCTTCGAAAAATTTCTGTGTCATTCCCTCCTGGTGACATTATTTTAATGTGAGTGCAGTCAATGCACCCAATAAATCTTGGAAAGGCCCTCATACCAAACCATTTATTTTATTTCTCTTGAACTTGTGGTATGTTGTTTGGTAGCTAAACATACCGACTCCTTAAAAAAAGCTATTAAGCGAGTAACCTTCTTGACAATCCAACAGATTGAAGACTTTTGGCCCAAAATTGTCACTTATGCACAAAAAATGTTCTCCTGAGGCATATACTGCATATCAAAAATTAATTTCTCGTACTTATGCATACGTTAAGTTTCTTATACCTTCCACTAACACACTGCAATTTCTCTTCTATTTGCAAAAAAACTTCATGTGCACTGTTTATTGTTAATCTAAATCTTTCAAAAAATTCTTTTTCTGAATACGTTTCAAAATAATTAGTTTTTTTGAATTGCTTAGGAATCCTAATTCCGATATTATCAACTTTCATTCACCAACACCAAACAAATCGTCTTCTTTTGAAACGTCCAACTCCATTGGCATTTCCATATTTTTTAATCAAATAATAGATGACATTCAAGTAAAATAAAAAAATAAAAACAAACTGTTAAATTAACTTTTAAAAAAGAAAAATATAACTTAGTTATGGTTTTGTCTGTTTCTGTTTTTGACAGATCTGTCAAATTTGTGCATGAGATAAGTTAAAATTTGAAAATAATCGTTATAAGTTCAAGTAAAAATATTTCTACTTAAGATAAAATTTTATGTTGGTGGAACGCAACTCTGTGATACTTAAGACAATATTACGACTTAAGTCTAAGTTTTAACTTAAATCAGGTTGATGGAACCGAGTGTAAATGTTAAAAGCTATTCTTATTGTAGAAACCAACATGAAAACGAGCTATAAGTATTGTATTGTTCCGAAATGTAAGCGCATTATAGAGCCGTATGACGTCAAACCAATGGCGATGCGTTTATGGTCACATGATTTTATTATTGAATTTTAAAATCGATTATTTATAACAAAATACAATAAATAGAAGTTATTTTTACTGATTTGACATTTAATATCGAAAATACTGTTTTAACTAAATTTTTTTATTCGTGCATGTTCCCTATTAACTAAACGGAAAACCAGTGACATAACCAACACAAAATAAACCCAGTGGTGTCTTTAATGCACTTTAAACATATAACCAAAATATAACATAAATGGAGATAGTTTTATGCTTTGAATTGCCCTCTCGATACCTTACCTTAACCATACAATAAACCCCACAAGAAAAATAAAACACAAGTCTGTTTGGTTTGGATATTTTCATTTAAAAATATCAATCTCGGAAAATTTCGAACAAACTGCTGATTGAGAGAAAAGTGTCAATCTTTATACCTGAGATTGGTTCATAATTAATTAAAATTGAATGACTTTATTTGATTGTTAAACTTTATATGAAAGAAATACCGGACCAACTTATTTTTATATAATAATCAAATTATGACTTTCGACTGTTAATCGTTACTGTAATTATGCATAATTAGCTTGCTATTAATAACAAAATTATCATTAATCTTGGTTTTAACATTTTGCTGTCGAATGAATTCAAAGTACTCTACCTAATGTGGTTGGTAAACCGTGTTACGACTGTATTGAACGTATAAACGGCGTTCCAAACGCAAGATATTGTAACGACAACATAAATAATACAAATTAAAGTAATTAAACCCCTAACCTAACCTAGTAAAAACCAAAACTTTGAATTTAAGTATTCCAGCATTCCTCAAAAATAAAAAATAACACAATTCAACTCGGCCCGCATAAGAAATTACCACAAAGCAATTTCCCAGGTTATAATGTGAAGCTGCAAGCAACTCTTAGTTTCGGATTAATTTAAAGCAATTGTGGCTTATTTTAATTCTATTCGAATAACAATAGCACATTTAAACAAAAAACACATTCACTTGGACAACCAGGTCAATTAAACCACAATATTTGTTCACCTCGACTATTTTAATAAAACTTACTATGCCATCCCTGACTTAGGGTCATACCAACAGAACCCCAATTAACGAACACAATCGCAATTACTAAATTACCAAAATTTAAATACCAAATATTAAACAAAATACGATCAGAATAACCCAAAAATTAGCTAATTAAAATAATGTTTTTAAAATAATCTCAAACCGAATATAAACTAAATTAAATAATAATAGTACAGCAAAACCAAACAAAGCATAAAGCAACCTTCTAGGAAAAACACAAATTTAAGCCAAAAAAAAATTATATATAAATATTAATAATAATTGTTGTTTGATATTACAACCTTTAAATTCATGAGCAAAACAAAAATCCCACTCGCATAACTCGATCACAAAAACCTAAGTCCCATCCCCCACATTAATCCGTCTGTTCTCTATAGTACATCGATATCTATTATGTTATCAATACCAACATACCGACAACTTCTACTAAAAAACACTAACTGCATCTTACAATTAAGATGTCATATACCATCGATCTTTTATTAAAAGATACAACATACGCCCATTTGTTTTGAAGCAAACAATAACACAAACAAAGTTTTTTTTTTTGACGGTATATCACAGGTTGCATACCGTACAGGTAATAATCAATAAAGTTTGTTGTCCTTTTGACGGTGTATCACAGATGGCATACCGAACAGGGTCGCTATAATATACAACATGACTAAATACGTCATATTTAGACATATAAAATCATTTTTCATGATTTTATACGTACTATTTCCATTCCTGATTGTCTTTGTCAGCTTAGCTTTCAACTGCAATTCCATCTCAATAAACTCTTCTTTTCCATCATTTCTTTTCTCCAACTTTTCACTTCTGTCGTTCGTATCTCCTGCTTCAGCTGTAGAATTTTTGTTTCTTGTCTTGGTCATCTTTTTGAAAAACGATCTTACTTTATAGTCTATTTCTGCTGGATTGGACTTTTAATTTATATTCAGTTTCGCTCTTTGTTAATCGTGTTCTTGTTTCTTTTAAATATCTTTTTTGCACTTGATTCCAACTACTTTCTTTCGCGCTTTCGCGGTTTTTTTGTTTTTGGTTCTACTGCTCCCCAAGTCGACCCTTCGTACGGTACAGATCGGTTGCTCTTGCTTACGTGAATTTTGAGGTCTTAAACTGAGCGGTAGCCGAGGGGTTAACCGCTGGTAAAGTTTTAGTACACATCTCATGTGGTACATGAAATCTCATGTGAAGTGCATGAAGTACTTGTGAAATACATGAAATACTTGTGAAGTACATGAAGTACTGATAAAATACATTAAGTACGTGTAAAGTAGATAAAATACGTGTGAAGTATATTAAAGTACAAGTGAAATATCATGAAGTTAGATTTGGTAGCTCAATAAAAAGCTTTGCTAATTCATTGTTTTGTCATTAATTAATTACATTGAGCGAAAATGAAAAGCGTTTTACAGAGACGGTTCCAGAAGGTGTTATTACAATTTAAACTATCTTTTTATGCTTTCATCTTCTATCTTTCTTCAACTATAGCTATCTATCAGTTAAAATACATTAAAATTAAATTGACGAAATAACCAATCAGATGTTTGATTTGTTTTTGTTTTGTTGTGTGTTTGGTTATATCGTTGTGATCTGATTAGATGAGTTTGAATAAAGTGCATGTCCTCAACCCCCTTCCATTGCGAATTTTTAATTCAAAAAGGTATAAATCTATTGTCCTTTCTTTATTTTTGGTAAAACCTTTTTTGTTTTTGAATTATTTAGAAAATTACTTGGAGGAGGGGAAGCTGGAAAACTTCTAGCTCCCCCCTCCCAATTTAAAAATGTTATACTAAATTTTCAAACCTTTAATATGTTTGCCTGAGTTGTAATATTTGGGTCCGAATCAAGTTTATTTTTTATTCGAAAATGTTGCAGAGACACTGGAGGGTGTTCCACACCCCCCGGATAAAGTAGTTTATTTTATATCAGAAGTAAACTGAAGATCTCCCGTTGCAGAGGCACTGGAAGGCGTTCCATACTCTCCAGACCCCCGGATTGAATAGTTTGTTTTTTATCAAAATTAAACTGACGATCTCCCATTCCAAAGGCACTGGAGGGTGTTCCACACCCCCCAGACCCCCCGGTTTAACTAATTTATTTTTATTAAAAGTGAATGAAATACTTAAGCATATCCCAAGTTTTTTAAAATTAGCTATGGCCAAGTAAATGTATTTAATTTATAATCTGACAATTAATCATAAACTGCTTAATTATAAATTCCGTACCCACTGGGGGGTAGATTTCTGCAACGGGAGATCTACAGTTTACTTATGATAAAAAATAAACTACTCAGTCCGGGGGGTCTGGGGGGTGTGGAACACCCTCCAGTGCCTTATTTCTTATCTGAAGTGAACTGAAGATCTCCCGTTTTAGAAGCACTGGAGGGTGTTTTATCCCTCCCCAGATTCCCCAGATTGAGTAGTTTATTTTTTATCAGAATTAAACTAAAGATCTCCCGTTCTAAAGGCACTGGAGGGTGTTCCACACCCCCCGACCCCCGGTTTAAGTAATTTATTTTTATTAAAAGTGAATGAAATACTTAAGCATATCCCAAGTTTTTTAAAATTAGCTATGGCCAAGTAAATGTGTTTAATTCGTAATCTGACAGTTAATTATAAACTGGGTAATTATAAATTCCGTACCCCCTGGGAGGTAGATCTCTGCATCGGGAGATCTTCAGTTCACCTTTGACAAAAGTAAACTACTCAATCCGGGGGGTCTGGGGGGTGTGGAACACCCTCCAGTGCACAAGTTTTGGAATCTCGGTAAGTCTCTGAAATACCGATGAAGTACGTGAAATACCGATGAAGTACGTGAAATACAATGAAGTATCGATGAAGTAGGTAAAGTACCGTGAATTATTGATGAAGTGCGGTGAATTACTGGTGAAGTACGTGAAGTGTGAAGTTAATTGTACACGTTTTCCTCTAGCGGTTGTTAATTAAAATTAATAAAAATTATATAAAAATAATATAAATTTATTTTGCTAATACGCCAGGACGAATAATATAATATAGGAGATGAAAACCCTTATGTATAAAAAAAACTAAAAAATATACAAAATAATAGGTTATAATAAGTAAATTATTAAACAAGTAGGGAGATGACTCGATTCCCCTCTCCACTAATAAACTTAAGCATCTTTTAAACATTAATTTCTGAGTAAGCCCCAAAACATAATATTTTTAATGGTTTAATAAGTGGGATCAGATGTTTTATAGATATTTAAAATATTATTAGTAAAATTAAAATAAGTCGTGTAATGTGTGAATGAAAAATTGTTTAATTTTTGAAAAAATGTAAATTAAAGTTAAAGTTGTCGTTGGTTGAAATGGGCGATATTCTATTATTGCTACGTTTAAATTCATAAGAACGTAATTGACAACTAGTTTATACAATATCAGACTCAGCCCAGCGTTTATTCCGGAGGTTACCTTTCAAAATTCACCAACAGCAACCGAAACCAAATGAAAAAATTTAATTTAGCTTAATCTCTTCGCCGATATTATTGTTTTGTCCAGTTGGTAATACATTTGTTAGTTATTTATTACATTATAACCAGCATTTTATGACAGAATAGGACTGAAGATAAAAAAAAAAACAGGTGGAAATTCTTAGATGCACAACAATTTTCCGATTCCATCGATACCAAAAAAACATTTGCAATGAGTTAAAAAGGAGGCGAGCGCTATCTTTCACTTGAAGTAACAAAAAAGTTTTGTGAAAAATTGAGAAATAGGATAAACGCGTTATTGTTATTTTAATTTATAGCCGACATAATCCCTAATAAATGACATTCTCAGGCAAGAAGTCGACATCTTACATCCCCTAATTTATTTCTCTTTATAAGAACGCATGTTGCACACTTTCGAAATCTAATCCATTAATTTTCTCAGTAAAAGCATTTAGTGAGTTTTCTTCTTATGACGCTTTCTCGTCTTCAAATTAGGAGTCGTGTCTGCAGTAAAGTTAGATAAATAGTTGGATCTGTCTTGATGAAATTTCTTGTCATATAATAAAAAGAAAACATATTTTTGAGTCCTGTTGACACAACAAAACGAAGTTTCGTCTTCTCAGCCTTTTTTTAAAATCGATTTAAGTTTTGTTATTGGTTGTCACCAATCACCATCGAGTGGGTAATTGAGAATTCGATGCAAACTTAACAGAACGCTCCCACTTGAAAGCGTTCATTCAACCGCTTGTAGGTATGGCTGCGATCTTGAAAAATTACGAGCGTTTTTAATTAACATCGGTTAAGAAAACAACATTTACACAAGGAGCGGGAGCAAATTTATGAATTATTTAAGAAAATAAAGCTCACCGTCGATCGCGACTTTAATGAATACTTAAAGCTATAGTTAATTAACTCGGAAGTAAGGTTACGAACCGCTAATTCTATTTAATCTAAAAATGGAAACAAAATTTGCATTAATTAAAAAACGCATACGTTAGAATTTCTTGTTTATACATCAACAAATTGCACGTAAACTTTAAACATTTTTCTTGGATATTAAGATTGTTGAGGTAAGAACAAAGAAAAATTGTAATACGTCCGTTAAATTTGCGTGACAAATTTTTAGTACGTGTTTTAGTTTACAAGATTTGACGTGCCTTCACTGCTCAATTTTGGTAGTGCATATTTTAAATGTGTTTATTATGTGAGCATTTATTGGTTTTTAAGAATATTATTTTTTCCAGTTTAGAGATAACTTTTCAATTAGATTAAATGAATGTTTTGCTGCTTAGATTTTGTATTCACTGCTATTCACGATGGCATTGCCTATAAGTAATATTGTTAACTTGACGTTTAAATGACATTTAACAGACTTAGTAAGTTTTTTTATTTTGTAAAGATCGATAAGAATTGTTAGCTAGCAAGCTTGTTAAATTCATTAGTGATATTCACGGTTTTATTAAACTTAACAAGCTTGCCAGCTTAGCAATTGAAAAGAAAACTTGCTAAAACTGTCAAATGTCATTTATACGTCAAATTAGCAATATTACTTATAGGCAATATTGTCGTGAATAGAACTGATTGATGCATAAGTTAAGCATATTGAATCTACCATTGTGTTTATGGAAATTTTGAGTGCTGATTCGTAATTAGTAATCCAAAAAACTTTTAATGCAGAATTTATACTTAATCGCCATTAAAACGTAAAAGAATTAACCGCTGAAGTGGAAAAATGAAAAAAATATATCAATTACCAAAATATTTCCATTGCGAAATGAAATGTTAAATTAGAAAAAATAAAAATAAAACCAAAAATAAGTAACAGAGTTAGAGGAAACGTAACTATGTAGGATCTACAACAAATATGTACGGCTATGCTACCAGCTTAGCTTAGGTATCTTGGATAAGGGATACCAAGCTTACGTTCATACAAAATTAAACTTTCTAACACTTTTTCCTTTCGACAGTAAAAAAGTTATCAAAAACTAAGATGCTTTACAGAAGCACTCTTTAGAAAAATTAAAAGAAATAAAACAAAACCAAAAAATCAAGAAAAAGCAGTCTATACACTGAAAACCTTCTCGGCTATAGCAGTTTTCAAATGAGATTGAATTCTTTTTTCAAAATGAAAAATAATTCCAATGCAGTGAGTGGATTAACAAAAGCCAACCAAAGCGATTTGTATTACTGATAAAGGTGAAATTTTTGCTTTTCCAATATTATTTTATAAACTTAATAAAACGTTAGGAAAATTAAAGTGCTTAATAAAATTGAATTTATTTTCCATAAACCTATTCATTCCGTAAATAAACAACCTCGGGCATTTTATCTTACCTTCATTCTCTTTCGTTCATCCTTCTGTTAACTAATTTCAAGTGTTTTCCTACACCAAAATGGCTTTAACCGTTTATTTACAAACTTGATTTTGATGTTGTGTCAAGCAGATGCCGTGCAAAATAAACAACTTCATTTCAAAGAAACAAAGATTTTGTCGAATTAAACGAAAATGTGCTGAGCTTTTATTCTTTAAATCGGCTTCGGTGTCAACCGCTGCTTTTCAAGTTTGTCGTTGAAAGCTTAAAAGTGTGAAAATTTTATTTGTAAACTTTTGAATAAACATTTCCAGAGTTTTAATCTATTTAATGAAACTCTGCTTTTAAATTTAAACAATAAATATTTTTATCGCCTAAATTTTTAATTTATTTAGTTACGTAACTTAAAACAATACTTTCCTTTATTTCGTAAAATGACAAAGTGTAATTGGAAGACTACATTTCTTTTCTATTTTTAGCTAAATCGGCTTCCAGAGGCTAACATTTTAGGTCAAATTGAAGTTATTTGCAACTATTTACGAGTATGTTTTGTATGCTTGTATGTTTAATAAGTTTGAAGTAAAAAATTGCCTAAATAAGTTTTATATAGTGGGCAAAATCCTTATAGCCGCTCTACTTACTTCCTAAAACTATTTTGGCGGTATTGATATCAAAAATTTGTTGTGATATCAAAAATTATATATTTTTTATAATTTATTGATTGATTTTACCTAATTAATTTAATTATTAATTTTTTAACATTCTAAACAAGTTATTTGTGGACAATTTAATTGTAAACAATTTAGAAGCAAGTAAAATAAATAATTGCTACAACGAAAACAGAGTTTTTATAATGAATATTGCGAGAATTATAAATTAATGTCTTTCATTTAAAATCAATAACAAAAAATTTATGTTTGATGTCATTAGATTAATTTATTGAAGTTTTGTATAACTGAAAAATTGGATTAAATAAAAAAACGAAAGTGGAGACAAAGAATATTAAAGTAACTAATATTTAAATAATTAATGGAATCAATTTGCTACGATGTAAAATAATTATTAAGGTGAAACATAGTATTAATCATAAAGAATAATTAATTAACTTGGTCCTTTTAAATTTATATTTTATGAAAAAATATAAAAATAATTATAGTAACTGTGTGTGACGTCGCATCGGTACTTTTGAAATTTATATTCTTTAATTTCATAAAACCAATTTATTTGAAATAAATTTTAAATTAAATTAAATTTTTATAAAAGGAAAGATCGAATTAAACGGGGTAATTACTTCTGATTAGCCTGTTCCTTTATTATTCTATACTGGCGACAGTTTTCTCTGTGTGCTAGGTCTAACAATTACATATCAGTTAAAATGTAAAGCTGAAAAAATTAATACAAAATCAAAAATAAGAAAATTGCTTTAAAATTAGAATTAAAATAATTTGTTATTCTGAATTTAACAAGTTACATTGAAGTAATTAATTACAACAGCCAAACTAGAAAACATAGTTCTAGTGACCAGGGGGTTTGAAATACTCCTAATCTGAAAGGGTACAAATAAATAAAAATTTATAAATAAAAAATAATAGGTTTGTTACCAGTGAATCGTGTTGACAAGAGTTCAAACATAAAAACTTTTGAAAAACAAAAGGAAACGTAATTAAAAAGATAAAAAAAAGATAAATTAAAGACTGACAAGGGGAGACCGGCAACTGATTTAATTCATTTTTATTGTGCGTGTAGGTTTTGTATTGGTCTTCAACAGGTGCAAGTATAAGGGTACGCTTCTTTACCAATTTTGAGAAATTTAATTTGAGTAATTATATATTACTGATGAACTGAATAAAAATTAACAAAAATGTGGTAAGTTGTTAATGGAATTGCGTAAAATTGCAAAAAAATAAAAACATATGCGAAGGGTACTAAGATCGCATCCAGCTCCTGCCAATTTGTTTTTTTATTTATTTGATTATTAATTCCCCAGTATAATTTATGTCTTCGTTCTCAAAAACCAAAGCGCTATAAAAAAACCTACTCATAAACTGTAAATATTGAATGTTTTACCGTTCAGCAGTGAAGCACTGGAGGGTGTTCCACACCCCAGACCCCCGGGTTTGTCCACTTTTATTAGTAATAAATTGAAGACATCAACATAACCGATCTCAACATAACCGATCTTAGAAAAATCTCTAGAAAAACTAATTAATCCTAACTTTAACAAGTCTCTCTCGAGTAACTATTATTCCAATTAGGCCAAATTATAAACCAAAGTTGCCAAGACCGGGGGGTCTGGAGGGTGTGGAGCACCCCCCAGAAACACTTAAACTGTGATAGATAAATTTGCAAACTTATGGTTATCAGTATTAAGCGATAATGATGAAAGTTTTTAGCACAAAAAAATTAAAGCAGTGTGACCAAGAAGCGGGGGAGGGGGAGAATTATAAATTCCCCCAGTATAATATGTCATCGTTCTCAAAAAAACGAAAGCGCTATAATAAATCATAATCTGTAAACATTGATTGTTTTACCTTTCAGCAGTGAGGCACTGGAGGGTGTTCCACACCCCCCAGACCCCCCGGTTTGTGCACTTTATTTTTTATTAGTAATAAATTGAAGTCATCACCATAACAGAGTTAGAAAAAATCTCTAGAAAAACTAATTAATCCTAACTTTAACAAGTCACACTCGAGTAACTAATAATCCAATTAGCTCAAATTATAAACCAAAGTTGCCAAGACCGGGGGTCTGGGGGTGTGGAGCACCTCCAGGTACACTCACACTGTGATAGATAAATTTGCAAAACTTATGGAATTATCAGTACTAATCTATAATGGTGAAAGTTTTAGCACAAAAATATAAAGCAGTGTGACCAAGAATCGGGGAGTATTATATAATTCCCCAGTATAATATGTCATCGTTCTCAAAGGGAAACAAAGCGCTATAATAAATACATAATCTGTAAACATTGATTGTTTTACCTTTCAGCAGTGAGGCACTGTGAGGGTGATTCCACACCCCCAGACCCCCAGTTTGTGCACTTTATTTTTGTTAGTAATAAATTGAAGTCATCACAACATAACAGAGTTAGAAAAATCTCTAGAAAAACTAATTAATCCTAACTTTAACAAGTCACACTCGAGTAACTAATAATCCAATTAGCTCAAATTATAAACCAAAGTTGCCAAGACCGGGGGTCTGGGGTGTGGAGCACCCCAGGTACACTCACACTGTGATAGATAAATTTGCAAAACTTATGGTTATCAGTACTAATCTATAATGGTGAAAGTTTTAGCACAAAAATATAAAGCAGTGTGACCAAGAATCGGGGGATTATAAATTCCCCAGTATAATATGTCATCGTTCTCAAAAAACGAAAGCGCTATAATAAATCATAATCTGTAAACATTGATTGTTTTACCTTTCAGCAGTGAGGCACTGGAGGGTGTTCCACACCCCCAGACCCCCGGTTTGTGCACTTTATTTTTGTTAGTAATAAATTGAAGTCATCACCATAACAGAGTTAGAAAAATCTCTAGAAAAACTAATTAATCCTAACTTTAACAAGTCACACTCGAGTAACTAATAATCCAATTAGCTCAAATTATAAACCAAAGTTGCCGAGACCGGGGGTCTGGGGTGTGGAGCACCCCAGGTACACTCACACTGTGATAGATAAATTTGCAAAACTTATGGTTATCAGTACTAATCTATAATGGTGAAAGTTTTAGCACAAGAAATATAAAGCAGTGTGACCAAGAATCGGGGGAAAATTATAAATTCCCCAGTATAATATGTCATCGTTCTCAAAAAAACGAAAGCGCTATAATAAATCATAATCTGTAAACATTGATTGTTTTACCTTTCAGCAGTGAGGCACTGGAGGGTGTTCCACACCCCCAGACCCCCGGTTTGTGCACTTTATTTTTATCAGTAATAAATTGAAGTCATCACCATAACAGAGTTAGAAAAAATCTCTAGAAAAACTAATTAATCCTAACTTTAACAAGTCACACTCGAGTAACTAATAATCCAATTAGCTCAAATTATAAACCAAAGTTGCCGAGACCG
Organism: Lycocerus yunnanus; assembly: GCA_036346125.1. Taxonomy (NCBI): domain Eukaryota; kingdom Metazoa; phylum Arthropoda; class Insecta; order Coleoptera; family Cantharidae; genus Lycocerus; species Lycocerus yunnanus. Next base: position 2,144,428 of record JARFIX010000032.1, on the reverse strand, counting down.
GGGGGTCTGGGGGGTGTGGAGCACCCCCCAGGTACACTCACACTGTGATAGATAAATTTGCAAAACTTATGGTTATCAGTACTAATCTATAATGGTGAAAGTTTTTAGCACAAAAAATATAAAGCAGTGTGAGCAAGAATCGGGGAGAGGATTATGAATTCCCCCCAAGATAACATGTAATCGTTCTCAAGAAAACCAAAGCGCTATAATAAACCATAATCATAATCAGTAAACATTGAATATTTTACCGTTCAGCAGTGAAGCACTGGAGGGTGTTCCACACCCCCCAGACCCCCCGGTTTGTGCACTTTATTTTTTATTACTAATAAATTGAAGACATCAGCATAACAGATCTAGTAAAAATCTCAAGAAAAACTTATTAATCCTAACTTTAACAGGTCACACTCGAGTAACTAATATTCCAATTAGCCCAAATTATAAACCAAAGTTGCCGAGACCGGGGGTCTGGGGGGTGTGGAGCACCCCAGGTACACTCACACTGTGATAGATAAATTTGCAAAACTTATAGTTATCAGTACTAATCTATAATGGTGAAAGTTTTAGCACAAAAATATAAAGCAGTGACCAAGAAGCGGGGGATTATAAATTCCCCCCAGTATAATATGTCATTGTTCTAAAGAAAACCAAAGCGCTATAATAAACCCTAGTTATAATTTGTAAACATTGATTGTTTTACCTTTCAGCAGTGAGGCAATGAAGGGTGTTTCACACCACCAGACCCCCCCGGATTGTTCAGTTTGTTTCTTATTAGTAATAAATTAGCAGAATCGATCTTGAAAAAATTTCTAGACACACTAATTAATCCTAACTTTAACAAGTCACACTCACGTAACTAATATTTCAATTAGCCAAAGTTACCAAGACCGGGGGGTCTGGGGGGTGTGGAACACCCTCCAGTGCCTCACCGCTGAAAGGTAAAACATTCAATGTTTACAGATTATGAGTAGGGTTTATTATACTGCTTTGGTTTTCTTGAGAACGATGACATATACTAGGAAAAATTAATAATCAAATAAATAAAAAAAATTGACAAAAGCTTGATGCGATCCCAGTACCCTTCGCATATGTTTTTATTTTTTTTGGAATATTACGCAATTCCATTAACAACTTACCAAAGTTATGTTAATTTTTATGTAGTTCATCTTCTTCTTCTGGTGCCGATCCGTTATCGGATGTTGGCGATCATCATCGCAATTCTAACCTTGTCTGCTGCTGCTCGAAAAAGACCAGTTGTGGATGTACCAAACCACGTTCTAAGATTTTTAAGCCAGGATATTCTGCGCCGTCCTGGACCTCTTCTGCCAAATACCTTGCCCTGCAGAACCAACTGTGGAAGCTCGTATCTTTTCGCGTTTCTCATTATGTGGCCCAAATACTGCAGTTTTCGGATCTTTACCGTCTTAAGGATCTCCGTTTCTTTATCCATGCGCTGTAGCACATCTCTATTAGTTACATGTTCGACCCAAGATATTCTTAGTATGCGTCTATAAATCCACATCTCAAAAGCTTCCAACTTCTTGCTAGATGCCTCAGTTAGGGTCCACGCTTCTGCTCCGTACAATAACACCGGGAACACATAGCACCGCGCCACTCTCATCTTCATAGGTAAGTTAAGATCATGACTCCTGAAAAGGCTGGACATCCTCATAAATGTTGCCCGAGCTCGTTCAATACGACATTTAATTTCTAGTGAGTGGTCCCATTGCTCTCCCACTGTAGTTCCTAGATATGTGTATTTATTTACCCTCTCTATCTGTTTGTTTTGGACAGTTAGTCGTACTGGGGTACCATTTCTTTACTGATGACCATATATTTAGTTTTTGCCGTATTCAGGGTCAATCCATATCGCTCGCTTGTCTCGGCTACTCTATTCATTAGATTTTGTAGGCTTTCTATGCTATCCGCAAAAACTACCGTATCGTCTGCATATCTGATATTATTTAGACATTCGCCGTTAATCAATACTCCATCTTGCAGATCGTCCAAAGCTTCTTGGAATATTTCTTCCGAGTACAGGTTAAATAATAAGGGTGAGAGGACACAACCCTGTCTGACTCCTCTTCGAATGGCAATTTCTTCCGTGTGTTCTCCATCTACTCGCACACTCGCTGTCTGATTCCAGTACAGGTTCATGATGATTCTTAGGTCTCTGTCATCTATTCCAGTTTTTTTGAGAATATTAGCAAGCTTTTCGTGCTGTACTTTGTCAAATGCCTTTTGATAGTCTATGAAACATGCATATACATCACAGTTCATGTCTCGGCATCTCTGAAAAGAACCTGCACGCAGAACAGTGCCTCTCTTGTTCCCAGCGCATTTCTAAATCCAAATTGCGTTCTCCCCAGATGTTCTTCGCAGACCCCCTGCACTCGCTGGTGGATAATTTTTAGAAATACCTTCAACAAATGACTCATTAAGCTGATTGTTCGATACTCAGAACAATGCTTCGCACTAGCCTTTTTTGGGAGGGTTACAAAAGTCGATTTCAACCATATGCCGGGTATTTGTCCAGATTTATAAATATTATTGAAGATCTCCGTAAGCCAATTCAAGCCATCCTCGTCAACAAGTTTGAGAAATTCGGAGTGGAAGTTATCAGGACCTGGCGCTTTTCCATCCTTCATATTGGCAATTGCCTTTCGGACTTCGTCTTTGGTTATATATGGGCCCGATTCACAGTCAGATGTTGTTGGGTTGTATGGTGGTCTTTCATCGTTAAACAGATCTGTTACGTATTTTTTCCATATGTCCATTTTCTTTTCTTTATCTACTATGATTGTTCCGTTGTTATCAACCAGTCGGCCTATTGGACGTTGTCTGTATATGCCAGCGGCCTCTTTGATCTTTTTATGCATATTAAATGAGTCATGTTTTTTCTCCAAAATTTCCATCTCCATACATATCTCTCCCAACCATATATTCTTCGCCTTCCGGATCTCCCCCCTTATCCTTTTTTGGATGTTGTTGTATTTAGTCAGGTTTATATTTTTTGCTCTTCTTCTTTCATCCATCAGCTCCAGAATCTCTTCGGTCATCCATGGTTTTATCTTAGTCAAACTAGGTTTTAAATATTCTTCGCTACCCTCTTCGATGGCTTGCTGCATCCTCTCTAATTGTTCTTCTATTTGTCCTTCTTTCCAGCATTTCCAAGTTTGTTATTAATTGATAATTGTACTTGTTCTCTGACTACCTGTTCTTTAAGGCGACTTATTTGCCATCGTTTGTTGCTTTTCTTTCTTTCCACTTTCTTCAATTGTAATTTAAAGGTGCCTACCAGCGGATTATGATCTGATGATATGTCGGCGCCTGGTATGTCTTAGCTGATATACAGCTATTTCTAAATCTTTCATTGATAAGTATATAATCTATTTGATTTCTCATCACATCCCGGTCCATCTTGAGGTGAGCGCCATGTATATAGTCTTCGTGGAGGGAGTTTAAAAAATGTATTTAGGACTGCAAATCGATTTTCTGTACAAAACTCACTTAGGCGCTCCCCTCTGTCATTCCTCTGTCCAAGTCCGAAAGGACCGACAAATGGTACGCTCCTTCCTTTTCCAATTTTTGCGTTAAAGTCACCTAGAACTACAGTAATATCTTCTTTGTGGAATTGTTTTATTACTTTTGAGAGTGACTCGTAGAATTCTTCTATTTCCTGCTCGCTTTTGTCTGCAGTCGGCGCATATACCTGAACTATATTAAGTTTTAGTGGGTTCGTTTGGAGTTGCATAACTATAATTCGCTCTGATACTGGAGTAACATTGGTCACATATCTGCTGATCTTCTGGGTCACAATGATTCCCACTCCATGTTCGTTTTTACCACCGTCACTACCTGAGTAGTGCACCGTGTGATCTTTGATTTGGCTTTGTCCGGCATTTGGCCATCTCATCTCGCTAATGCCCATAATGTCAATGTTGAGTCTATCCATTTCTTGAATAGCATTATGAGCCTTTCCTGCTCTGTACATACTTCGGACATTCCACGTACATATCTTAATAGGAAGTCCGTTAATTCTTAGTGTCTTTCTTTCTCTTTCGTCCACAGCTCCATTCAACGCAGCCCCCGGAGATCCGATTGGGGCTTATTACTCGGAATATTTTGAATTAAATAAAGCCATGATGATATAACTAGGAATATCCATTTGGATCTTTAATGCAGTGGTTTTCCGTTGCCTTCTGCATTCTATGTCGTTGACCACACTGGTTGGTTCTTCCGCCTTTAGAATCGATTTCTCAGTTCAAGGACAAGAGAGTGCCCTATGCTTGTTGGTTCATCCACCCGTAGCTGTTGACCTTCAAGGAGATTGCTTATACCGGCAATCACTCGGTCGCCATGTCTGGCTCCCTCACTCAGTTTCGCCTGCGGGTCAGCGCAGTTTCCAGGGTGTGGCACGTGGAGCCATGAGTGAGAGTTGGGTACCCTACGAGGACCAGTTACCAGGACCATCTCCCGTTGTTAACGCTCGATGTGACCGTCCAGGTAAAGGTACTACCTCTGCAGCGTAGCCCCATACACCCCATGTAGTTCATCAGTAATATGTAATGCTTCAAATTCAATTTTCTCAAAATTGCCAAAGAAGCATGCTCTTATACTTACACCTGTTGAAGTCCAATACAAGACCTACACGTACAATGAAAATGAATTAATTCAGTGAGGGGAAGTTGTCGGTCTCCCCTTGTGAGTTAGGGATTCAGATTGACAATAGATTGAAGTCAATTTAGTCATTTAATTAAATTCAAATTTATTAAAAATTTGTAAACAAAAGATCGTAGATAAAAAAATTGTAAAAATAATATTACAATAAAATTTACAGATGGGGTGGCAAATATTTAATAAAATAAAGTCGAATAATTAAAAATGAATTAAAATTAAAGGTAGACGATGCACGAAAGCATGTGAAATTTCAAATTGACAGATATGCAAAAATCATTTTTTAAAAAGGTTCTCTTTTAAATTACTAGACAGATAGACAGATGTGTGAAATTTTAAGTGCGTCGAAATGAATTAGAATTTTAGTAATTAAAACGCTTTGTGTGGATGAGATAAAATGAAATATGTCAGATTAACTGCATTAATTATCCACGAATTTATACTTATCGAATGCACAAAAACTAAGAATCTAGAAAGAATACGAATCTCGACATTCTTTTATTGAGACAAGAGCGTCATAATTAACAGTGGCGTAACAAAATTAAAATTCACTTTTCACAACAAGCAATAAAACTAATTATAAGATTTTAAACTCATGGTAAAAATAACTAAGTTTGAAATTTTTTAATGTTTACACCAAAAAAAAATATAATTATCAAAATATTTTTGAAGTCAAATTAAACATTAACAATTTAAATTAAATATTTGAATTTACAATATTTAAAATCACACATTTCGCAATAATAAAAATTACGTTTTTTGCAACATCCAAGTTTGTTTTAATCGAGATTCTTGTGCAAAAATCCATTGGCTTATCTCCGCAAAGTGGAGAAGTACTCAACTTAGAAAAAAATACTAAAATATGTCATTCTATTTCACCCCCACTTTTATAAGTTTAACTTCTTAATGCACAATATTTTTATTAACTTGTGGTAAAAAAACAGATTTAAAATATTTTCATAATTATAAACAGAATTATGTGAGTGCATGACATACATACATACATGTATCTATACAATTCTGCAAGTTAACGGAAAGCATGTATGTCATGCAGCTGTGCGTTAAGGGTTAAAAAACTTTACCCATAGAATCAGAGGGGCGCTATAATAAAAAAAAAGTAATAAATTTCAAATTTATACGTTGTACAATGAAGTAACAGCGGTGAGCAGTATTAATAAATTTAGCACAATGAAAAGTCCATAAATCACAAAAATTAAATTCAAATTGACATCCAAAAAATAATTAGACACAGGAGAATACTTTTAAGCCAAGTCCTGGACTTGTCAAATTTTCTTACGGCTTTATTTTCACTTTTAATAAAAATTCTGTCTGCACCATTTCGTGTATAATAATGGTAACTAACTAAAGTGCCATGAATTTTAACATTTTAACAAAGCAGTTGAAATTTTGACAGTATATTTAAAACTTATTTAGAACTAAGAGTTACAAAACAAAATTTTGTTTTAAACTAAAATTTAGTTTTTGCTTAGTAAAATTAAAATGTAAAGAACAAAGTAAAAACCACAAAGAGTAACAAACTATTCCAAAATTCATCATTATAAACATTTTTAATATTTGATTTATCGTACTCGAACCTATTGATTATTAAAATCAAAAATGCAGTATTTACAACTTCAAAAGAAGAGATTTTGAGTTTTAAATTGGTTAATGGAAATAAACTTGCTGAGTATGCAACCCCACCGTTCTTCGTGTGTTTAGTTTGCATAACGTTTTATTTGCAGCGTAAAAAGTTGCAAGAACTTTCGTTAGGTAGGGATTCACACCTAAAATAACTTTATAAATAGGACTTCACGCATTATCGAGCAGACTCCAACGCCTCCAATAAAATTTTTATATTTACCAACCTAAAAATTATTAAAATATAAAATTATAAACTACTACATTCGTAATTTGGTAAATTGTTTCAGAAAATCGACGGCCATTTTTGATAACTTGCTTACTCTGAAATTTTTGATTCTTTTATAATATATTTCAAACGTATTCAACATTGATTCAAACACCGGAGCAATTCAAATCACTTGAAGCACAAATAAAGCTTACACGAAATTCACCAACTGAATTTTAAGTCTTTTGTAAAATTTACGTCAATCTCGAACTCAGTTCCCTTCTTGCAATACATAACGAATTTTTCCCTCGCCAATAAAAAAATCAATCACAAAAATAATAGAGCACGGAAATGGATCGAGAAGCTTTATTTGACGCCCATCCGAAAGAATGAATTATTGATAAATGATTTTTGATTAAAAAATATTGTCAAAAGATGTCAAATCTAAAATACAAGCACGTGATTTCTTTTAAAGTCAAAGCGAGCTTTTACATCGAACACAAAGAACAACAAATAGTCTCACGTACTAAGCCAAAGCTTTGCCAACTTTCTATATTCGTTAACTTAGCAAAATTCGTTATTTATAGGCACGTGCTACAAAAAAATATCAAAACGGACGAAATAACTTGCCATATTAATTTTTGGAAAAACCTGAACTTGGAAAAGTTAAAGGTTTTTTACTCTCGGTTATTTTCAATCAATTCGTGTGCTTGACAACTTAAATGTTAGTTCATTTTTCTGTACTTTTAATTCTTGCGGTTAAATCAATCATTTACCGATCAGTAATGGGGGAGTTTAGTGAGTAATTAATTTTTAAAATAATATATGAATATGAAAGTCCAATAAAAATAATCCATATTAATGCAATTGGTTGATCTGAAAACCCCTGTAGAATTTTTAAAAAAATTTTGAATTTTTAAAAATTATTTAAGTTACGCGCCACAGCTAACCAATGATAGTTAATCACAGCTCTGCAACGTTGTCAGCTATCATGTCACTTATGTTTCGTTATGACAAGTGATTTGTTTTGAAATTTAATTATAAAGCGTTCTCTTATTTGGTCTTTTTAAAATTATTTATGAAATTTTGAATAATCTGTTAATCAAATTAATATTATTTTAAAGTGGTAAGTATAAAATATTATATAATCGTTTTTATTTAGAATTTTATTTATGCTGTGTTTTAGAGGTTATATGAAGCAATGGTACACGTTAAAGCGTTATTTTGTACCATCTTGCCATAACGACAGTTTAAAAAATCCTCTTAAACTTTTTATGTACGTTCCAGTTAACATTAAGTTAGCTTGGTAAACATTTAGATACGGCAACAGCGTTGCGTTATTATCATCTAATTGGTGATTTCAAATAGGGGGACTGACGTCACAACCCTATATTTTTTAACTTTAAATAATTTTTTTCTTCTATTAAACGTACTCAAAAAAATTTGAAAAAAACTGAAACCTCAGTTTAACCTATACTTTCATATAACAAAAAAAAGAAACTCCCCATTGTAACGATACAACCCCAACGAAAATTATTTTCTCTTTGGGCATTTTTGAATTGTTTTGCTTCTAAGTTAAGATTAAGTAATTATTAAGCGATCTTTACAAAATTTAAACTATACTGGTGCGATAATTTATGCCGGGTCGCGTAATAAATTAAACGGATGACAAATTACTCTCCGGTAACTTGGAAAATGTTGAGGGTTGAAGTAAAGTTATGCAACCGTAGTTTCTGCTACGTTTCTTGTTGTTATTTACTGTGAGGAAAATGCCTACATAATTTTTTAAATTGTAAACATACATTTTTTAATAAAGAAAGCTTGAATATGTGTGGCAATTCATTCAAGCACAAAACCTTTGAAAGTGTTCTCCATTGTTCACTTGCAACATTCATCATTCCCAATTCAAACATTCTAGGTATTTTTACAAAAAAATATTGATAATACCTGATGCCGGGCTATAGAAATATATTTTTCAAATTTTAATATTGAAATATTAAATTATTTTTATTTTTAAATTATTGAAAAACGTAATTTACAAGTTCGACTCATTAAAGGAGCAAAAGTTTTAAATTTTTACAAGTCTCCAATTACAGCTTATCTGCAAAGTAAAAATTAAAAATCTAATTAAAACAAGACGAAAATTAAAGTTAAATGTTATTTTAAATATCAGAAGTGGGATGCAGAAAGGGGACGGTGTGGTGAAACAGAATGGCTATGCAGAATATGTACAAAAGCTGCTTGCTTTCATCTGATGAATGTACATCACGAGGTTGAATAAAATAGTGTTTTAATATAAGCGAAATGGCGTCGAAACCGTGATATGAACTGAATTTTAATAGAAAACTCGAAAAAGATATGAGAATGACTGAATGAGAGATCATTATTTATTGACCGACCGACGTCTGCACGTCTGCTGGTGGTTGAAGTAAAGAATAAGAAAACTGCATTCAGATCTATCTATCTACGTCAGTTTTTACAACATCTTTCTTCTAAAAGGAAGGTCAGTATTTTTTAGGTTTATAATGTTACGTAGAGTCAGCAGGCAGACATTTTCTAAGTGAAGAGCGGTACCCCAAAAGAATTTTGAGTATAAAAGCATCTAATATAATATAAAATAAAATAATAAATTTAAATGGCTGAAAATAATGTTTTAGTTAGGTTAATTTATTGTATAATAATTACATAACATAATATAATATTATAAGTTATTCAAGCATAAAATTTGATATTTTATGGCGATCCCTTTATATTTCATATATTATATGCGTGTCTTTATCATATTTACTACTACTAACTTTCAATTATTTTAATAATCGGTTAAAATATTTTTTTTATTTAAATTTTTGTGGAATTCTAGAAATAAATTACTAAAGTAGAAATGACTCAATTGTTCTTAAACGGGTAATACTCTGTAGCGGCCGTAAAATTATTAATACATACTTAGCATATTTCTACAATTTATAATTATTAATAAAACTCAGTGATAAATATAATATAAATTGCTAACTTTCACTTGAAATTATAGGTTTCACACTAACTATATACTATGTATGTATATAGCCTTATACCCGCTTTCATAAAACTTTTAACGCACCGTTAAATTTAACTAACCAATAAAAAATGTAATTATCAGTTAGTTTTAACGGCTTGTTTCGTGCCAAATTTTACAAGTTTGATTCGTGTGGCAAATGATTTTTCACTTACAATATATTATCTTTCTGCTGGCTTAACACTAAAAACAATATAATAAATATATAAAAATATAATATTATTATAAATTACAGTAAACTTGTTTTGTTTATTTATTTTGATTTTATTAATTTTCATTTTACATAAACCAATTCATATGGCAATTTTTTAAAAACAGCTTCGAAGAAAATGTGCTTTTCTAACGGAAAATTTATTTTGTACTCATTCTTGGCAAAGCTCTAAAGTTAATATTGAAAAAAATTACAAATACACAAAATGTTGTGTTCTTTCTTTGTTTTGGACTTATTTTTCACGGAAGGTGGGAAAATCACAACTAAAAATTTACAAGAGTGTATATTGTAAGCAGACAGACCACGAAAGACGAAACGTAATATGTTAGCAACGGGGGTTGACCAAAATGTGTACACTAAATTTGCATTTACAATAATTTGTAAAAAATTTCAAAATTTGCAAACATTTGCAAAAATTTACACACATTTACAAAAATTTACACACATTTGTAAAATTTGCACAGACATTGGCAAACAATTTCAGACATTAGCAAATATTTACAGTTATTTGCAAAATTTTACAGGCATTTACAAAAATTTACACACATTTGCAAAATTTACACAGATATTGACAAACAATTTCAGACATTTACAGACATTTGTAAAGATTTACAATTATTTGCCGAAATTTCAAGCATTTTCAAAAATTTACACACATTTTTAAAAATTTACACACATTTGCAAAATTTGCAAACATTTATACAGATATTGGCAATCAATTTCAGACATTTACAGACATTTGCAAACATTTACAGTTATTTGTAGAAATTAACAGGCATTTGCAAAAATTTACACACATTTGCAGAATTTCCAAACATTTGCAAAGATTTACGCAGACATTGGCAAACAATTTTAGACATTTACAGACATTTGCAAATATTTACACACACTTGCAAAAATTAATAGGCAATTGCAAATATTTACACACATTTTCAGAATTTGCACACATTTACAAAAATTTACACAGATATTGCCAAACAATTTCAGACATTTACTGACATTTGCAAAGATTTACATTTATTTGCAGAAATTTCGAGGGGTTAACCGCTGGTGAAGTTTTTTGTACACATCTCATGAAGTACATGATATCTCATGTGAAGTACATGAAGTACTTTACGTGGAACATCCTCCAGTGTCTCTGCAACGGAGATCTTCAGTTTACTTCTGATAAAATAAACTATTCAATCCAGGGGTCTGGGGGTGGGGAAAATTGAAAACAGAATTTGAAAGAAAACATTGCAAAATGCAGAACCCCAGTTGAAAAGTATTTACATTTTCAGAATTAAACAAGTTTCTCCAGTTTGCAAGCAATTTCCCACACATTACTGCCGTTTAAAATTTATTTATTAAAAGAGAATTGAAGTTTTTGTACATATCTCAAAGTTTATTCATAATTACATGGTCTAGTAAATGTGTTTAATTCGTAACTTTGATAATATAAACTATCAATTGAGTAATGGTTAAATTCCTGAATTTATGAAGAAATTGCAGAATATCAGAATTAGTCAATTTAGTTAACTTTACAAAAAAATTTCCTTGCTAGGGTTGACACCATCGAAATGAAATTTACAGGAACATTTGCAACAATTTAACATAGTATGCAAGAAATTTGCAATTACATTTGCAAAGTTTATTTAATTCAAAATTGAAACAATTTCAGACATTACAGATTTTGAAAGACTTAAGGCATTGTACAAAGAATACAATTTGCAAAATTTACAGGTATTTGCAGAAATTTAAAATTAAATTTAGCAAACAATTTCAGAATTTACAGAAATTTGCAAAGATTTACAGTTATTAATTCACAAGCATTTTCAATAATTACCTTCAAAATTTACACATTTGCAAAACTTTACAGATTTTAAATCACATTTCAGACATTTGCAAAAGTACAGTTTTTTGCAGAAATTTACACAATATTTGCAAACAATTTCAGACATTTACAGACATTTGCAAAGATTTACAGCATTTGCAAAAATCAACAGGCATTTGCAAAATTTACAATTTCAAATTTGCAAAATTTGCAAACATTTATACAGATATTGGTAAACAATTTCAGACATTTACAGACATTTGCAAAGAGATACAGTTATTTGCAGAAATTTACAGACATTTGCAAAAATTTACACAAAATTTACAGATTAAACAATTTCAGAATTTACACATTTGCAAAAATTTACATTTCAGAATTTGCAAACAATTTACAGCAAAATTTCACGTTTACAGACATTTGCAAAGATTTACGATATGCAAAAATTAACATTTGACAAAATTTACAGGAATTTGCAAAATTTACACATTTGCAAACATTTATACAGATATTGGCAAACAATTCCAGACATTTACACACATATGCAAAGATTTACAGTTATTTGCCGAAAAACAAGCATTTTCAATAATTTACAAACATTTTCAAAAATTTACACACATTTGCAAAATTTGTAAACATTTATACAGATATTGGCAAACAATTTCAGACATTTACAGAAATTTGCAAAGGGATACAGTTATTTGCAGAAATTTACAGGCATTTGCAAAAATTTACAAACATTTGCAAAAATTTAGAAACATTTGCCAAAATTTACATAGATATTGGCAATCAATTTTAGACATTTACAGACATTTGCAAATATTTACAGTTATTTGCAGAAATTTAGAGGAATTTGCAAAAATTTTCACACATTTGCAAAAATTTTCACACATATTGGCAAACAATTTCAGACATTTGCACACATTTGCAAAGATTTACAATTATTTGCCGAAATTTTAAGCATTTTCAAAAATTTACACACATTTGCAAAATTTGCAAACATTATACAGATATTGTCAAACAATTTCAGACATTTGCAAAGATTTACCGTCATTTGCAAAAATTTACAGGCATTTGCAAAAATTTATACACATTTGCAAAATTTGCAAAATATGCAAAAATTTGCAAACAATTGCAAATAGTTCACAAAATTATGTTCACTAAATATACCAGGTGGTCAACCCTCGGTTAGCAAGGATGGAAGAAAGGATGGATTATCAAAATGTTAATAATTATTATTTATAAAAACACAATATTTGTGATAAAAATTTATTTTTGTACTACAATATAATAATATGTAATTGAGTTTAAAGTCCCAACTTTTAATTTTGATGATAAAACTGTCATAATTTCGCCTGCGGCTTTTTTTATCTTTTTAACGTTAAACTTCCCAGATTACAGAAGTCCTAATATTCTATTGATCACACAGCCTTTAAAACAAATGCTCTTTTGTTATCTTCACTTACAATTTTCTTTCCTGGTGTCGACCTTCAACCTAATAAAATCTAGCACCGCCACTGCTTTGGTTCATTATAATGCCCGATTACCCAAAACTTTTAACAAAGAGTTAATTAAAATAATGCTAAATACTTACCTTTACCTAAGGGAGCGTCTATTTATTACGTAAAGATTGGAGAAGGCGGTAAAAGATTTAAAAAATGTACAAATTTTAAAATTTCACAGAATGTTTTAAATGTTTTTATTGAAATCAACTTTGGCTTTGAAAATTACAGTTAATTATCCTTAATCTTATCTTGAATTTATTTAAATTATTTTATTTTTAATAATAATTAATATACAGCGTAACTTACCAAATACAACAAATACAAAAATTTGCATTATAGAAATAAAGGCGGTACAACATTTCTAAAGTAATCCACACATAAAATAGAGGTTTTCAATATTTTCGTAACTTTATACCAGAGGGGGGACTTTTCAATTTCAACATTTCCCTATTATGATTTAAAATTTCCAACTGATTTAAACTACGCATTAAAAAAAATTTATTTTGATTTTACAATTCAATTTTGCAATATTTTGCGATATTTACCATCCAAAAATGACCATGGTACCTCCACCATGTCGCAATAAAATTATTTAGAAAGTTGGTGGTGTCGGTTATTGATGAAACTTCGGATTAGGTAACAATAATTAAATTATATTAAGCAACATTCTACATAATTTCAACGAATTAATATTTACATAATAAAATTATTTATTTACTTATATGCTACTAAAATACATTCACACTCAAAACAGCGTTAAAGGCTTTACGAAGGTCTTACGACTCCTTCCTACTACATCCGACTTCCAACGACCAACTACTTACACAATTATTATCAATTTTTCTGAAACAACTTGTAAATTATTTATTTTTTACTGAAATTTTCCATCTTCCGTTAATTGTCATGCCACCTCCAGCTATTTGATGACGGTGTTCCTGTTTATTACATTATTTTATATACAGAATGCGCGTATGTGACAAAATTAAAAACTATCTTTACGTAATTAATGGGCGTACACTAACTTAGAACTTAAGTACCACAAAACATTAAGATGACTCTTTTTAGAAGAAAGTGCCGCCCTTCCTCATCTGTACGACAGTGTGGTGTTGCTATACTGTTCTTCCGCTAGTTCTTTCACCGTTTTGGATCTAGATCGTAGCGACTCCCACCCCTACTTCTGCCTTCATACACTAGAGACCATAATTTATCCAAATTTGGCTTACCCTGGCTCTATGTTATCTACCTAAAACTGTCTGTTCTCTGTCAACTAGCACATAGCAGTACTTCCTGGTCTTTCAAGTGACGCTCCACGACTCTCCTCGTCCCTGTTATGATTGTGAAAGCGTTGGTGAATTTAAATTAACAGCTCTAGATCTATCTGATGAGAATTATAAAACTGAAATATTGTTGGCATTAATATAATAATTATTAAATTTAATCCTTACCCAAATGGAAGTTTGGTTACCTCGTAATAAATATCCTTGAATAAAAAGAAAATGTTTCAACATTTTCTCGTAACCAATTCTATAATATACGGTGATATGTTCAAAATTCAATTAGCGTCTCCTTAAATTTAAAAATGAATTTGCACACAAATGTGGTGACGTTCACCTAAATCGTAATGCATTTTTAATAAAGAAAGAATAGGAAAATGTCTCGGCTTGATGATGAATGCGAAACGGTTAGGGAATACCAGAAACTTCCTCTTTGTTGAACTCTTTCCATTTTTTGCAAACTTATTTGTTTGACGCGAGTTTGTCTTATCGTAACCGTATAAATCTTAAAAGTAATTTTCCACTTTTTTTACACTTTAAAAACACGGAATCTTTTCTTTATTGCTAGACTTTATTTTTTAAAAAAGAAAACTTTTATAAGTTAGAAAAAATATTTTCGTAATCGCTACACATAATTTATGTAAAGTTTTTACTTTGAACTAAGAGAGTGATAAGTTTTTCCATTAATTTTAAAAGCATTTCGCCATTTCAAAGTAAAATTCAAACAGTAACATTTAATGTAATTAATGTACTTAGTTAATTTTGCATTATACAATACAAAAGAAAATGTCAAAAATTACTCTTTCGCATTTAATTAATTTTTATGAACCCGCGTTTCAGCCATTAGTGAAATGTTTTTATTATTCAAATTTAGCGCTGCTGCCATCTATTGTTTACGTTTCAATTTAACAGTGTAGAAGGGTAGAAGCTTTTCTGCGCAGCCCTGCATTGCACGTACGATTGGCCTAAAAATTTAAAAGTACAATTTTTTATTTTTTTAATTGCAAATTTAACCACCTTTTTGACCATTCGCTAATCTAAACATTGTTAAATTACTTCAGTATGCAAATTACTTTAATCTGGTAAGCTGGAGTATTTACGTCGAGGATTTTTTTCTAATTGCTTTATTTTTGAATTCCATATTCTCTCTTATTCTGTAATATTTTAATACTCTTTCAAGTTAGTTTGCATTTTAACTACTTTCCACACTTTTGTGTGTTTTGTCCAAACCCTTTGTAATGTATAAGGAAAGAGTAATCAATTTTTTCTCGTGGTTGTTCAAGTAATTTGCAAAATAAAAGTGGTTCTAACTTAAATAACTGTATTATTATATAAATGTCGGCAATGAACTTCTGACATCCCTAGAAAGGAAGTTATCCATTACGGTCACTATTCACGACTGATACGTCTAATATTTTATGTGTGAGTTATGAATGCCTTTGACCAAAAGGTTACTCTCGTGTTCGTTTGTTTAAAAGTCTGATAATTTAAAATATTTAAATCTACGTCAAAAGATCTAACGCGAAATTGAGACAAATCCTTAAATCGTGAAAACTGCGCTTCGGAAAATCTAAATTGCTGTACTTACGTGAGTCAAGTTGTCTCTTGTTAACCAATAAGTATCGTTTGAAGTTTCAATTACAAGTTACGTAGACCAATTTATTTTAAAATTGAAATGAACGTTTAATTAGTGCTTCTTTAGTTTTCTTCTCATCATCTTTTAATATTTGGTACAAAGGGGTCACAAGCTATCTTTAAAGGTAAGAATTTAATCCAACTACGGCTTCATCTTTAAGCAATTTAAATTAATTAATTTCGTCTAATTTGAGTTTGCGACGCATTAAATCCAATTACAGTGCAAAAATAGAATGCAAAATTCAATTTTCCCCCCTAACTTCACCGATCTCCTAATTTGAATTTGGCGCTGGTTTATTACGTAACAAAAGTGTTTAGTTGCATTATTTTAAGCTGCCAAAGTTAAAAAAATTGAAAATCAAGGTTAATTCGTCACAATAAGCGGCCGAATCATAAGACCTAACCTAACATCCAGCGACCCAGTCGAACGAATGAAATTTATCGGAGCGAGAGCTCCCAGTATTCGCCTCTCAGGTTATCGTCTCTATTAAGATAAACACAAAAATTTTGGCGCTAAAACTTTACAACAAAGACCCTGAATAAATTAGATAGCTAACTAAAAACGCAAACAAGCCATGTTCACGAAGATGGTAAACTTTTTAAGTATTCGGGGCTGAATAAACGGAGAAAGAGAGAAGCTATCCGTATTTGCAACCTTTCTAAAGAACGTCAAACAAAAGTAAGTGCGCAGATAGTCAATTCTAGAAAATGTCAATATCAAACCCTAACCTTAAAACAAAACAAAGGCATAATATGGTGGAACAATCTTACGCCTCTTCTCGGTTACCCTGTAAGGCAAAAATGCGTTAGGTGAAATTATTAAAAGATTATAAGAGTGAAATCTTTATTTACGACACAAAAAGTAACAGATTGCATATTTTTAAATTCTAGAATATGAGACAAATAGACAAAATATTGAATATAAAACAAGATTAAACTAGAAGCCACAGATAGTAATAATACAACTAAAAATTATTACCATTTTGATGAAATGCGTTAAACACATTAAGTTAAGGTTAATTTTATTTTGGTAAATAATGAAGCCGCACTTAAAGGATTAATTTGGAAATTGCTTTATATGTGGGTTTCAGATAGATAAACACAGGGAGATTTGTACGTAATTCTTATGTTTATCATATTACTTAAAACAATTTTTTTGGCGTCATGCATCGTATTTTTTGATTGCCATATGAAAATATACCAACGCTTAGGTGAAAGTCTAACTTTAATCTAGAAGAAACTAATAATAATTGTGTAAGATAGGTATGTCAATAATACCAGAGTATTGGATTGCTATGCCGTAGTCGTGGGTTCCATTTCTGATCAAGTAAATTAAATTTTTTGACCGTGTCTTTTTCACAAGGTATTAAAGTATTAAATGACAAACTCATGCAAAATTGTGGTGTAAACACTTTCTGCACTTTGAAACCCACGTTAAACTGTAGGTCCTCTGTGTCTGTTGATAGTATAACACTCTCACTACAGCCATAGCAGAGAAAAATAAGACATTAGCTGTTTAGAACGTTATACACACTCAGCTGAGAGAAAAATTTTAAAAAGGTTTAAAAGACAAAATTGTAAAAGGAGTAAAACAGAAAAAACTTTAATGTTTGAAGAGTGCAGGTTTTTATGTAAATTATTTTTTGAATAATGTCGATAAACTACAAACTTTTTAAATTTAATTTTTGTAAAAATTGTTTCGCAAAAAACAATGAAACTTGAATTTGAAAATTCTTCGACATTAAAAAAAAATAAATATTTAATTTAAAAAGAATTGTGAACATTGCGTTTTTGATTTATTTTAAGCTGTTTTACTAGAAAATATTATAATCTTAACATTTTGTTTAATAGATCTATATTTTATTTTTAAAATTGATCCAAAATCAAAAAGTTTGAGAAATTTATCAATTCTAATTATGGAAAATCTAAAAAGTCAGAAAATTTGTTTTAATAAATTCAGTAGCAACCCTGTTTAATTGTTTTTGGTTTAATAATTCAATTGCTTTTAGTTCAACAATGTAACTGCTTTGTTCTAAAATGCAGCTCCTTCATTAATTCAACTTTTTTGTTTAATAATTCAACATTTTTAAAATTTTTGGTTTGATCATTTAATTGGTTTTGGTTTAATAATTCATTCGTTTTGGGTTCCATAATGCAACTGTTTTATTTAATAATTTAATTGATTTGTTCAATAATTCAACTGCTTGGTTTTACAAATTCAACAATTAGGTAAATTGCTTTACTCGGCATTTTAATTATTTTAGTTTTAATATTTCAGTTGTTTCTTGTTGAATAATTCAGTTGTTTTTTATTTACAATTCAATTATCCTTTATTCAACAATTTAATTTTTTGCATCTCAACAATTCTACTGTTTCTTTAACAATTCAGCTGTTTTAAAAAACTACTCCTTGCTTAAAAAATACAACTATTTTGTTATAAAAATCAACCGCTTTGTTAAATTAATTTAGCTATTTTGTTAATAAATTTGGCTGATTAGTTTAATAATTTACCTGTTTTGTGTAATTTAACGTTTCAATTATTTTCGTTTAAAATTCAATTTTTTTTTGTTTCAACAATTTAATTATTCCCAAGTCAACTGTTTTTTTAACAATCCAACAAATTTTTAGCATTTTTATTGTATTTTCGAGCAGTTCAAGTGTTTTATGCAAATAAATTATTGTTTTATCGAAAAATGCAACTGTTTTGTTTAGAAAATCAACCGTTTTGTTTAATAAATTCGGTTGTTTGCTATAATAACAATTTAACTGTTTCGTTCAACATTTTAATTATTTTTAGTTTAATAATTCAATTATTCCTTGTTGAGTAATTTAATTATTTTTAATTCAACAATTCAATTATCCCTGATTCAATAACTCAACTGTTTATTTAACAATTCAACAAATTTTCAACAATTTTATTCTGCTTTCTAGCAATTCAATTATTTTGTGCAAATAAACTATTGCTATGTCAAACAAATCAACTGTTTTGTTTAATAAATTTAGCTGATTTTTTTTAATAAATTCGGCTGATTGTTATAATAATAATGTAACTGCTTCGTTCAATATTTTAATTATTTTTAGTGTCATAATTCAATTTATTATTCTTTGTTGAATAAATCAATTATTTTTAATTCAACAACTCAATTATCCCTGATTCAACAATTCAACTGTTTCTTTAACAATTCAACAAAGTTTCAACAATTTTATTGTGTTTTCTAGCAATTCAATTGTTTTGTGCAAATAAACTACTGCTCTGTCAAAAATGCAACTGTTTTGTTAAGAAAATCAACCGTTTTGTTTAATAAATTTAGCTGATTTTTTTAATAAATTCGGCTGATTGCTGTAATAATAATTTAACTGCTTTGTTCAACATTTTAATTATTTTTAGTTTCATAATTCAATTATTCTTTGTTGAATAATTCAATTATTTTTAATTCAACAATTCAATTATCCCTCATTCAACAATTCAACTGTTTATTTAACAATTCGACAAATTTTCAACAATTTTATTGTGTTTTCCAACAATTCAATTGTTTTGTGCAAATAAACTACTGCTCTGTCAAAAATGCAACTGTTTTGTTAAAAAAATCAACTGTTTTGTTTAACAAATTTAGCTGATTTGTTTAATAAATTCGGCTGATTGCTCTAATAATAATTTAACTACTTCGTTCAACATTGTAATTTTTTTTAGTGGAATAATTTAATTATTCTTTGTTGAATAACTCAATTATTTTTAATTCAACAATTTAATTATCCCTAATTCTACAATTCAACTGTTTATTTAACAATTCAACAAATTTTCAACAATTTTATTGTGCTTTCTAACAATTCAAATGTTTTTCGTAAATAAACTCTGTCAAAAATTCAACTGTTTTGTTTAATAAATTTAGCTGATTTTTTTAATAAATTCGGCTGATTGCTGTAATAATAATTTAACTGCTTTGTTCAACATTTTAATTATTTTTAGTGTAATAATTCAATTATTCTTTGTTGAATAATTATTCTTTTTAATTCAACAACTCAATTATCCCTGATTCAACAATTCAATTGTTTATTTAACAATTCAACAAATTTTCAACAATTTTATTGTGTTTTCCAACAATTCAATTGTTTTTCCAACAATTCAATTGTTTTGTGTAAATAAACTGCTGCTTTGTCAAAAAAATCAATTGTTTTGTTAAGAAAATCAACTGTTTTGTTTAATAAATTTAGCTGATTTTTTTAATAAATTCGGCTGATTGCTGTAATAACAATTTAACTGCTTTGTTCAACATTTTAAATATTTTTAGTTTTATAATTCAACTTCCAACTTGTGGCTTCCGTCCTTGTAATTGTATATAAATGAAAATCCTTCAAGTTATAAAACTTCTTTCCTTACGACATTTGTTGAATCATAAATCAACCATATTCAGCAAACATCACCTACTACTGACTTTCACCGCAGATGTCGCCATCCATGCCACCTTTTGAAATTTCTTTATTAATTAAACAAAAATAAAGAAACAAAATACCAATATAGAAAAAGCGAAGTGTTGTTCGCCGGTGTCAAGTGCTGTGATTAAGTCTTGTACAGGATCGTCTTTGGTATAATTTCGGTTTTGTGAGGTTGATCAACGGCAACGCTTGAGTGTTAGATCTTGTTTTGGTTATCCTGATTGGTTCTAACGTGTCATGCTTGCATTGCGTCTTTCTGGCGTATGGGAAGATTTACTTTTCGTGCAAATGTACGTTTCTTCCATACCATTTCTTTTATATATGCATTTAATGAATCGGCTCATCGGATAATACATCGGATAATCGGATAATCGGTTTACATAAGATTACATAATGATTAAGAGATCGGTATGATATCGCTACCTCTAACATAAATATGATCAGTTGCCGCAAACCTGGTTTATATTATCTTCCGTTGTATGCCTTTATAAAAACGCGTTTTTATATATTATATACATAATAAAAATCTGCGCGTTGTATCTGTGCGTTGCATTTTAGCGTTGCATAAAACCCTTACCTTTTATATTATAGGGTAGATATACATAATAAAAAATCTGCACGTTGTATCTGCGCGTTGCATTTTAGCGTTGCATAAAACCCTTACCTTTTTATATTATAGGGTAGATTATTCTTTGTTGAATAATTCCGTTATATTTAATTCAACAATTCAATTATCCCTGGTTCAACAATTCAACTGTTTATTTAACAATTCAATAAATTTTCAACAATTTTATTATGTTTTCCAACAATTCAATTGTTTTGTGTAAATAAACTGCTGCTTTGTCAAAAATCAATTGTTTTGTTAAGAAAATCAACCGTTTTGTTTAATAAATTTAACTGTTTGCTTTAATAATAATTTAACTGCTTCGATCAACATTTTAATTATTTTCGTTTAATAATTTAATTATTCTTTGTTGAATAATTCAATTGTTTTTGGTTCAACTGTTTTTTAAACAATTCAAGAAATTTTCAGCAATGTTATTGTATTTTGTCAAAAAATGCAACTGTTTTGTTAAGAAAATTAACCGTTTTATTTAATAAATTCGGCTATTTCCTTTAATAATAATTTAACTACTTTGATCAACATTTTAATTATTTCTAATTTAATAATTCAATTATTCACATATTCTTTGTTGAATAATTTAATTGTTTTTAATTCAACATTTCAGATTTTTTTTAACAATTCAACTGTTTTATGCAAAAAATTACTACTTGATCTATAAATGTTTTTTTTAAATAAATCAATATTTTTGTTTAATAATTCTGTTATTTTGTTCAATAATTTACCTAGTTAGTTTTACAATTCAACTATTTTTTGAAAATATAACCCCATTGAGTTAGGGCCGAAGATTTTGCATCGAGACA
Organism: Lycocerus yunnanus; assembly: GCA_036346125.1. Classification (NCBI taxonomy): domain Eukaryota; kingdom Metazoa; phylum Arthropoda; class Insecta; order Coleoptera; family Cantharidae; genus Lycocerus; species Lycocerus yunnanus. The sequence continues at coordinate 2,122,562 of JARFIX010000032.1, read as the reverse complement.
AATATTTTGATTATTTCTCGCAATCAAAATAATTGATTTTTAAAAATGAAAAAAATTGATTTGAGATAAATGTACTAGCAACGATTATTTTCGAAAGTGCAGACAAAGGGAACTCAAAATAACAGTTCATTACGGTAAATTTAAAAATTAATCCAGTTTTTAATAAAACTTATTAAAAAAACATTTTGCTTTTACCAACGGAAAGAAAAATTAAACAAACAAGGTCAAAGTAGAAAATTTTATTAATTGTAAAATTGGGGATATTTACAGTCAAAATTTTTACTAAACAATCAAGATTTTTATGTCGGGTTTAAAGATGATTTCAACTGCAAAATTAATTTAAACTGTATCATTTTTTCTTTAACAAAATCTTTACAAACTAAGCCAAAATTCTGAAAGATCTAGCATAAGATCGTCGGTTCTGGCGCCCAGATTAAGGTAGCAAAACAATGGCAATAAAATGAATCATAGCAATACGTACATAATCAACATAAAATCAACTATTGTCCTCGGTCACTAATAATAGCAGTCAGTGCTACTCAGTATCGATCAAATTGTTTACTTTCACTATGGGCTTTTGTTTTGCTTATTTAATATACTTAATTTTGTTATCCTTACTGACATTTTAACAAAAACTACCTTTTAATAATTAAGATCCCGAACGTTTGTCAAGAAGCAATTAAACGAGAGTATATCTACATTTATTGTTTATCTCGGCCATTTATCTCAGTAGGTACCAAACACTTCAAATATTGCTTGAATGTAGCCTCGCTATGGAAACCGTAATTAAATTATATTTAAAGCGGTGCTTTAGCCTGGTTTATTGTAGGAGGGGGGACTCGCTGTTTAGAAAAATATTTTTTTAATTTAATGGGAAGAATAATACATATACTTAATATTCTATGAACTTACGCCCCAGGGAGATACATACTCCAATAATCAATACTTTCTCTAATTATTGTTATTAGACTTGTTTTCCATTTGCTGCCATGATATGCTGAAAATCTGTTGGGACAAGTTTTTCAGTATTGTAAAATATTTTGATTATGAAAGCTGCAGTGTACAGCACGAGCTAGTAACTTCGGTTCTATTCTTATCGGACTATTCGCAATTTTTATATATATTTCGAGTTTCCTTATGCAAGGATAAAACCAAAGTCGTTCACCTTCAACACGTTCAACTCGTTCAACTCCATCATGTTGCCAACACCTTGTGAGAAGGCCACTGGCTTTACGAAGTACGGAGACGGCCACGCAAAGTGAACCTCTGTCCGGATTCAAACTGGGCGCCTTACGTTAGCAGTTGATCGCGCTAACAACCAGGACAATGACCGTTTATCCTAACTGTTCTGTCGTTAAATAATAAAAATACTTAGTTTTTCTATCAACTTTTTTTTTTAGAAAAAGCTTTTATAACTGAGATCCAACGCCACAGAAATCGGATTGGGGAGTGCGCTTGTACCGAAAGATAAAACATAAATCTTACAATTTATGCAGAAGTTTTATGATACCACTTTAGTTTTATTAGAAATAATGACATATAGTAAGAGAAAGGGTGCGGGAAATTCCATAACCCCCAGACCCCCTAATCGCATAAATTCATATTATTACTAGATCCTAAAGTTTTAAGCTTATTTTCTAAAATCTAAACTTATTTTAACTTTGATATGATTATTTTTGTTGCTAATGTTGAAATTAATATTCTGCATTGTTTTAAAAAGCTTCTATTGATCAATTGATACTAAGGTAATTTTAATGTGGCATTGAAAATATTTAAAACTGTATTCTCTTGGGAAATTTGACCTATTTTAATAATTTACCTTTGTGGGCCTAAGCGGATCGGAGTCGAACTTATTATTCCATTAAGAGCATATATGCGATGTTTTTTAAAAACTACCAAAATTCCAAGTAAAATCTCGTATAAATAACCGAGGATGTGTAAAATTTACAAATCAAAAATAGTCACTTTTAAGTATTTTATCTAAAGGCGCTCAGAAATCCAAGATAAAATTGCAAAATTTTTAATTAATTTAAAAGCTTCTGTAAAAGTAAAGTTAGGATGGCAAGAAAAGTCGGTAATATTGTGCTGACACAAGTAATCCGATGTTTGGCTAAAATTTATAGCATATATGCTGCAAAAATTACATTTTAAAAGCGGTAGTTTGTTTATTAATTTTAACCATCGTACAAAATTTGAAACGAAAAATATATTTTTATAATATAAAATATTGAATTTAACGGCTGAAGATAGGCACGTTACAGTAAAAGTAACAGTTACAGTTACAAATGGCCATGTTGTGTTTTCCTATGGGTTTGCTATGAAAAATGTAACCTATCAATTAATTTTTTTTGAAATTTTTTATTCTCTTCAGATAAAAAATTGAATAACAGTAACACAACAAAAGTTTTTAGCAGCTATAGAAAAGTCTGATTGTTAGGTACTAAATTAATATATCGATAAAATCGGTGACATTTGATATCAATGATACAATGGCGATATAGTCATTGGGCATTATGAATTTTTTTATTAATATCGTTTTTAATGCTACACGGAACACCTCCCATTGGCTTTTTCGAGCCCCCTCGGCGCTTAAATTGCCGGCATACTACGCGCAAAATTTAAAACGTTGTTTGAAAATAGAAATAAAATTCAAATCTACAAATTTCTGCTTATGAGAAAAAAATTTTTAGTCGGCTGGGTTTGAACCTACAATTCCGGGATCGACAAAATAGAACCAAAACTACGACACTGACTGGAAATGTTATTCGCTAGGCCTGGGAGGCGTACCCATTTAATTATATTATATCTATTCGTCTTATCTGTATGTTATGCCAGAACCATGGAGACAGTAGTATATATTATTCAATTTACATGCAATGTAATCCAGAATTACATATTTATAGATAACAAAATATTTGGTGGTATGAAAATGTCAATTTTTCTGTATCTACGTGGAAAACCTATAAATGAAACAAATTTCCCAAGTGGCGCTCTTTGTTTTAAGCCATTTTGATCCGTAAATGCAATTGGTTACCCATAAAATGCAAAATATATGGACCGGTTATACTTCATTTCTCATTTGTTTTAAATTTTTTACCGAATATGTGGTCGGAATAACAAAATTGAATTAAAAAAGAAATGAAATTACTTCTTTGCGTAGGCTTTGAAAATTAACGACCGTCAGTTGTCATATTTTAATATATTAACCAGTTAAAACTGCCAATTTTGTTCGGTTCAACCAATAACGAACCTTTGTTGTCATAATCAACGGCGTTGGTATGACAACGAAACAAAAAGCATCGTTGGAAAAACAATATGAAATAATATTCGATCTAAAAGATCAAACACACGCAGAAAATGGGTTCTTTTTACAAAATGAGTTAAATCAAAATATTTCGACACTTGTCAGTTGTTTGCTTCTAAAAATTTGCATAGCTTGTACGTTTAAAACACCCCTAGTTTCCTTCCTGCTGAAATTGAAGAAAATTATGAACGCCTAGGGATTCAAAAGCGTGTTATGTTGTTACCAAAGCTACGTACCACTTAGAATTGCACAAACGAAAGCCACTTCATCCCCTACCTAGATGATTTGTTTTCAGCAAAAATTTCAAATCACGTTTATTCTATTTTCAACTTTAGGGTTTTTGAATATCTGACGATGTAGGGGTAAGAAAAACGTTTCCTACAAACTTACTCGACCGGTAAAATGCGAAGCAGATCCACATTAGTTTTGTTCCTTTTCGCTAATGACGGCAGTCAATTTTCTCAAGTGTCTACATCGCGACAAGTTTTTAAAAATTCGAGAAGTTTATAAAATTAATGATCAACCTCGTCTTGTGAAACTCGATAAAACTTCATAATCGGTAAATGCGTATTGCTTACAAAATAAAATTAACAAAGTTACGACACTTGCAAACTTTACAGAGAGATTTCAAAAAGTTAATCTAATTTTAAGTTAACCCACGTCGTCGTTCCGAATTTTATTCGATAAATTCCATCATAAAACTAATAAATTTAAAACATTTTTCTAATTTTCCGAAAACGAAAAGAAGTTTTTTAATTGAACCGAAGATTTTCATTCTCTGAAACACTATTTCCAAACATTTTAAAATTATCTCAATAAAATTACCTTCAACTTGAATAAATAGTAGGGGCGAAGTGGATTGGCGCTCTTGTCGTGTAGATTGAAGAATCCTTGGGAACGTAAAGCATTGTCATCTAAACTGTTTAATATTTTATTAGTAATCTAAGATTTTTTACATGAAAAAGCTGTATTTTTCAACTCGAAGCTTTAATTGCTCAAATGGCGATGAAAAGTGCAGTTATATTTAGTGAAACATTTTAAATTCAATTTGAAATTACTAAAAGCATGAATTCAGATTGTGCGTTAGTTTTAAATTGAATTGAAAATGTTTTATACAACCGAACACGAAAGCGATTCCAAAAATTTGAAATAGGGTTAATTTTTCAATTAAAAGCTTTCAATAACAGAAGTTTTGATTTTGAAATTATAATTTTAGCACCTTTCGCAAATTAACAGCAATTTTTGTTACACACAGTCAATAATTGATTATCGAGAGAGAAAAATGTCGTTGACGTTTAAAAATTTACAATTTCTTTGGCGATGTTAAATTTTTAATATCATCTTTTAACTTATAAGGTAATTTTGAATAGAGGTAATTGACGTACGTGACGGCGGTTGAAGGGAAACTTTTCGGGATAGCAAAATTTCACTTTAAATAAATTTTTAAAGCTAATGCACTATTTAATAGAAAGTTTTGTCGGTCGAGGGATAACCTAACAAACTTTTGAATATCCCAAAGGAAATAAGGGAATAAACCATCTTCAGTCACATTAATGACTTGGAAGGGTTATCGCATCCCTGCATTGCAAGGTTTTTGTTTTATCTTTCCGTAAAGAGATTTTTAAGGTAATTTTTACTAATGATTATACGATACCTTTACAGGGACGGATTGATCTGTAAATTTGACAAAACCAAAAACACACCCCAAACAACTGCTAAACTGAAATATTCTATTTACTTATTTTGCCATTGTGTATTTGATCAGAGTTCATTTTATAAAATTACGTACGTGTCACGTGTTCTTCCGATTTATGAAAAATATATCAAAATATTCAATATTCTATGATTTTACCCCTAAACCATTTAGAATCTATGCAAAATGGAAATTTGACGTCAACAACGTCATTCTATGTCAAACTGCATTAATTAGATCTGACTGGAGGGTGTTCCATACCCCCCAGGGCCCCAGTCTATGCAGGTTTGAGTTGTGTCCTTCCTCTAATTATTATTCCAACTTTCGCTTCATTTGAAAAAATACATACGGGGAAAATTTGGTCGGTCAATTTTTTGAAAATTACAATTAGCTCATCACAATTTTTGATAAAAATAAAATTATTGTTAAACGTCTAATGACGGCAGTACCCATTGCTGAAAACTTACGAATAAAATTTCATTTTATTGTTTATTTAATCTTTTAATTTTTGATAAAAATAAACTGTATAAACCTGAGGACCTAGTACCAAGAGGCGTCAGAGCATTAAATATTTAAGAATTATGCAGAAGTTTTATGATGCCACTTTGGTTTTCTTAGAAGTGAAGATATATACTCGACCCCCCCAGCTTTTATCTTTCACTTTATGTTATTGACAGCTCTCCAGCTTATTTGAATTTTTTATCGCCATCATCCTTTACGTTGCTTGTATCGTAATTTATTCTTTTAAAAAGTTCGTCTATTGATCGCTTGATACTGAGTCTAAATGCTTGAAAAAAATTTTAAGTTTTTTTAAATGAAAAATTTTGATTTTAAAATATGAATAATAATAATAATAATAAGAAATGCTAGGCATTAACTAAGAAGTTTGATTGATTTAAGGGAGATACGTGCCCCAGCGCCATTTTATGGTTACAGATGTGACTCGAAGAGAATGTTTAATAATGTTTGGATTAATAGTAATAAAAAACAAAATCTTTAATAAGCACCTCTATTAACTCAAATAGAACACGCTGCATTTTGCTAAACATCAAAGTTGTAGCATTTTAACCCTCTGACAGGCACGTTATAAAACTTACGTTGCGGACTTTGCCCTCAAAATATTCGTGGTTATAGTATATTGGCTTCTTATGGTGTTGCCTTCTTAAATCAAGTTATTCGTCAGAAATTGGCCTGCAGTTACAAAATTACAATAAAAATTTGAACAACAAAAAGTTAGGTTAATTATTCAATAGCTGTTGATTGACACCAGAAACAAATTAAATTGATTGCAAATGAGGTAAACAGAATTCTATTTAAAAGTCAGATTCATTATTGTATTAAAATTAAACCGGGAGATAATTTAATTTGTTAAATGTGAAAACAATTAGTGAATGAGATTTTGAATAATTGGCGGCAATGAAGAATGTAAAATTGATTGTTTATAAGTCTTTTGTATAATGTAAATCAAATCGGAAATTTTCATTTAATGATTGAATGAAATGAATGAGTTTAAAGACTTTGATCACTGAAAACAAATAGCAAATTTTTCAATTGTAAGTAAAATTGTAAATAATATAAATTTTAAAACAAAGCCAATCTAAAAATTAGCCAACACTGCGTATAGACGCATAAATGCATTGGATAATTGAAAAAGTTTCAAAGTTTAGTTCCTTAAGTTGAAATTATTTACAAACTTAAGATAATTAAGTGAAATTGATAGGATAAAATGATTTGGATAGCTTATTAATTAAATGGGTTGTAATAATTAAAAACTAAAGTGTACAAATTAATGGAAGCCGTAAGTAAGAAAGTTTAGCTTATAAAAATTTAACATTTTATACATCAAAAAGAGTGCACAAAAATTAATTTGAAATGAAAAAAAAGAACAAATTTCAGATTGTTTGAAAGAATCAGCGATAGTTTTGAAGAAGCAGCGCGGGGGGGGGGGGGGGGTTGACCGCCTAGTATATTTGAGGTACATAATTTTGTAAACGATTTGCAAATTTTGTAAATGTGTGTAAATTTTTGCAAATGCGTGTAAATTCTTGCAAATGCTTGTAAATTTCTGCAAATAACTGTAAATTTTTGCAAATGTCTGTAAATGTCTGAAACTGTTTGTCAATATCTGTGTAAATTTTGCAAATTTTGCAAATGTGTGTAAATTTTTGCAAATGTGTGTAAATTTTTGCAAATGCCTGTAAATTTCTGCAAATAACTGTAAATCTTTGCAAATGCCAAAAATGTTTTGCCAATAAACTTTGCAGATGTGTAAATTTTTGCAAATGTGTAAATTTTGCAAATGCGTGTAAATTTTGCAAATGCCTGTAAACTTTAGGAAATGACTAAATATTTGCAAATGTCTGAAATACTTTGTAAATATCTGTGAAAAGTTTTGCAAATGTTAGCAAATTTTGCAATTGTTAAAAAATTTCTAGAATTGTTTGCAAATGTGTATAAATTTTTGCAAATCCCTACAAATTTATGTAAATGCCTGTAAATCTTGCAAATGACTGCAAATTTTTGTAAATACCTGTAAGTCTTTGCAAATGACTGTAACTGTCTGAAATTGTTTGCAAATATTTTTGTAAATCTTTGCAAATGTTTGCGAATTCTGCAAATAAATGTAAATCTTTGCAAATGTCTGTAAATGTCTGAAATTGTTTGCCAATATTTGTGTAAATCTTTGCAAATGTGTGTAAATCTTGGAAATGTCTGTAAATGTCTGAAATTGTTTGTCAATATCTGTGTAAATTTTTGCAAATGTGTGTAAATTTTGTCAAATTTGTGTAAATTTTGTAAATGCTTGTAAATTTCTGCAAATAACTGTAAATCTTTGCAAATGTCAAAAATGTTTTGCCAATAAACTTTGCAAATGTGTGTAAATTTTTTCAAATTTGTGTAAATTTTTGCAAATGCCTGTAGACTTTAAGAAATGACTGAATATTTGCAAATGTCTGAAATACTTCGTAAATAGTATTTGTGAAAAGTTTTGCAAATGTTAGCAAATTATGCAATTGTTAAAAAATTTCAGGAATTGTTTGCAAATTTTGCAAATGTGTATAAATTTTTGCAAATCCCTGCAAATTTATGTAAATGCCTGTAAATCTTGCAAATGACTGCAAATTTTGTAAATACCTGTAAGTCTTTGCAAATGACTGTAACTGTCTGAAATTGTTTGCAAATATTTTTGTAAATCTTTGCAAATGTTTGCGAATTCTGCAAATAAATGTAAATCTTTGCAAATGTCTGTAAATGTCTGAAATTGTTTGCCAATATTTGTGTAAATTTTTTCAAATGTTTGCAAATGTGTGTAAATCTTTGCAAATGTCTGTAAATGTCTGAAATTGTTTGCTAATATCTGCGTAAATCTTTGCAAATGTTTGGAAATTCGGCAAATGTGTGTCAATTTTTTCAAATGTGTGTAAATTTTTGCAAATTCCTGTAAATTCCTGCAAAAACCGTAAATTTTTGCAAATGTATGTGAATTTTAGTAAATGCCTGTAATTTCTGTAAATAAATGTAAATCTTTGCAAATGCATGTAAATGTCTGAAATTGTTTGCCAATATTTGTGTAAATTTTTTCAAATGTTTGAAAATTCTGTAAATGTGTGTAAATTATTGCAAATGCCTGTTAATATTTGCAAATGTGTGTAAATCTTTGCAAATGTCTGTAAATGTCTGAAATTGTTTGCCGATATCTGCGTAAATGTTTGGAAATTCTGCAAATGTGTGTAAATTTTTGCAAATGCCTGTAAATGTCTGAAATTGTTTGCCGATATCTGCGTAAATGTTTGAAATTCGGCAAATGTGTGTCAATTTTTTCAAATGTGTAAATTTTGTAAATGCCTGTAAGTTTCTGAAAACCGTAAATTTTGCAAATGTGTGTGAATTTTTGTAAATGGGTGTAAGTCTTTGCTGTAGAGACTGTAACTGTCTGAAATTGTTGGGAAATATTTGTGTAACTCTCTGCAAATGTTTGCAAATTCTGCAAATGTGTGTAAATTTTTTTAAATGTGTGTAAACTTTTGTAAATGTGTGTAAATTTTGTAAATGTGTGTAAATTTTTGCAAATGTAAATTTCTGCAAATAAATGTAAATCTTTGCAAATGTCTGTAAATGTCTGAAATTGTTAGCTAATATCTGTGTAAATTTTTGCAAATGTTTGCAAATTCTGAAAATGTGTGTAAATTATTGCAAATGCCTGTTAATTTTTGCAAATGTGTGTAAATCTTTGCAAATGTCTGTAAATATTTGAAATTGTTTGCCAATATCTGCGTAAATCTATGCAAATGTTTGGAAATTCTGCAAATGTGTGTAAATTTTTGCAAATGCCTGTGAATTTCTGCAAATAAATGTAAATCTTGCAAATGTCTGTAAATGTCTAAAACTGTTTGCCAATATCTGTGTAAATTTTTGCAAATGTTTACAAATATTGAAAATGCTGTACATTTTTGCAAATGTGTGAATTTTGTAAATGCCTGTAAGTTTCTGAAAAACCGTAAATTTTGCAAATGTGTGAATTTTTGTAAATGGGTGTAAGTCTTTGCTGTAGAGACTGTAACTGTCTGAAATTGTTGGAAAATATTTGTGTAACTCTCTGCAAATGTTTGCAAATTCTGCAAATGTGTGTAAATTTTTTTAAATGTGTGTAAACTTTTGCAGATGCCTGTAAATTTCTGCAAATAAATGTAAATCTTTGCAAATGTCTGTAAATGTCTGAAATTGTTAGCTAATATCTGTGTAAATTTTTGCAAATGTTTGCAAATTCTGAAAATGTGTGTAAATTATTGCAAATGCCTGTTAATTTTTGCAAATGTGTGTAAATCTTTGCAAATGTCTGTAAATATTTGAAATTGTTTGCCAATATCTGCGTAAATCTATGCAAATGTTTGGAAATTCTGCAAATGTGTGTAAATTTTTGCAAATGCCTGTGAATTTCTGCAAATAAATGTAAATCTTGCAAATGTCTGTAAATGTCTAAAACTGTTTGCCAATATCTGTGTAAATTTTGCAAATGTTTACAAATATTGAAAATGCGTGTACATTTTTGCAAATGTGTGATTTTTTGCAAATGCCTGTAAATTTCTGCAAATAACTGTAAATCTTTGCAAATGTCTGTAAATGGCTGAAATTGTTTGCCAATATCTGTGTACATTTTTGCAAATGTTTGCAAGTTACGAAATGCGTAAATTTCTGCAAATGTGTGTGAATTTTGCAAGTGCCTGTAAATTTCTGCAAAATTTTGCCCTAATTTTTGCAAATATCTGTAAATGTCTGAAATTGTTTGCCAATATCTGTGTAAATTTTTGCAAATGTTTGCAAGTTTTGAGATGCGTGTAAATTTCTGCAAATGTGTGTGAATTTTTGCAAGTGCCTGTAAATTTCTGCAAATTATTGTAAATCTTTGCAAATGTCTGTAAATGTCTGTAATTGTTTGCCAATATCTGTGTAAATTTTTGCAAATGTTTGCAAATTATGCAAATGCCTGTAAATTTCTGCAAATAACTGTAAATATTCGCTAATGTCTGAAATAGTTTGTGAATATCTGTGTAAATTTTGCAAATGTATGCAAATTTTGAAATTATTTGCCAATGTTTCAAATTTTTGTAATTTTTTGCAAATTATAATACATACAAATTTGGTGTACACATTTTTGGTCAGTGGTCAACCCCCCGAGAAGCAGACATCTGGGTCTCAACAAGACACATTCAACACAATTTAAAAAGCAAACATTTCTTTACAAAAAGACGTAACAAAAACTGTAAAATTCAAAAACCAATAAACGTAAATTAAAATTCTTTAATTCACATCTGATAAGAATAAACAGTACAAACCGGGGGGTCTGGGGGGTATGGAATACCCTCCAGTACCGTAGTATCAAGTTTTTCGACCGTATTTCCTTCGTATGGTACGGATAGTTTTTTTGAAATATTTAATAATGTTCGTACAACTTTTCTCTAATTTAAGTATATATTGCTATGATTCAAATGTTAAAATAAGCTCTATGAATCAATAGGCTTACCACTGAACTTAATTTTGTACAACTCTCGGCTGCTATCTTCTTGGTTGCAGAAGCTCTTAATGTAAAATGTGGTTTTTATTGCCATTTTTCTTTTGTTGTAGTTTGTTTTTTAAGTAAAAAGTATAATTTTTAAATGTACAATTAAATAATTTGATTTTTGATATGAATACAAGTTTTCAGTCTAAAATTTTGCGATAAACTTGTTTTAAAAAATCCAAGCTTAATGAAATTATCTTTTAATCAAACGGAAATTTATGTGAAACTAAAAACTACCACAAAATACAACGATAAAAATGTTTATAAAATAAAACAAATCTCTGACATAGATTTAGTGTGATCACTGTGGTTTTTGTTTGTTTTTAATTAATTAACTTTTTTAACTTTTTACAGTGTTATTGTTTCTTTAATTTTCCAGTTAATGTTACTTTTGAGTCCCAGATATCTGTTTTTTCAAACTGTTTTCGAATTTCTTTTCAAATTCTTTTAATCCAATTATTTTTTTAATTCCAACATTTTAATTTTAGCATAACTTATTTATTTAATTAAATTAAATTAAAATGCACAATAAAATAAAATTTTATGTAAAATTGCACACATTCAATCCAGAATATTTGATGTCAAATGCTACTTAGTATACAACTGAGTTCGCTGCAATATTGCAATTCAAAGTAATTTAAACTTACATGAGGACATGTAAAAGTTATTAATTTTGTTTTTAAATGTTGGTATAAATTACATATATGAAATATATACTACATTTTATGTTAAATAAAATATTTTAAAAATTACAAGTTTAATGAAATTTCAAAATTTTAGTCTAGGACCTCGTTGCGCATAAGTAATTTCGTCTTTTCAAGAACTCATCAGTTAAACTATCCCTAAATGAATGAAAATGGATGAAAATCCATTAAAATTGAAATCAAAAACTATATTGGAAAATTAAATTTGTAATTTTTTTAATATTTTATTCAACATATAATTTCACAAGTTAATAAACATTTACATTTTATTCTGCAAAATTACCGTTATTTTTAAACATACACCCACATAATTTTCTTATTTTTACAAAAATATTATGTAAAAATGCATTTTCCATTAAAGTAACTCTTAATTAATAATTATATAAAATTGAATCTAAGTTTTTCCGTGTAGTACCATAATTAATCATTTGGAACTTGAGACATACACCGTTTTTACAACTTTGTAATTATTCCACTGTTATTGACTTGCCGTTTTAATTTTGTTGTTAAAAATTACTGTAAAATTAAATTTTTGTGTTAATAAATTAGTATGTGCAGGATATACATGTGTTAGTATATAAATAAAATATTACCATCCAAAAATTTCCGTCCTCTCGTTAATATTATATGTATGCAAACCGCGTTAGCACTATCCTGCAAGGGATTAGACTGCCTCTTCGGATTACGTCAGCGGTTTTCTTTTGTTTTCTGTAATGATTTATCTCCACCAGCTTCTAAGGAAAAACTAACGGAATCTTTATGCACCACCTGTCGCTCAAAACGAATTTTTTTGAAAAACTCAAACCGTGAGGAAAGAGATTGAGTATCAAGTTTAATGTTCCAGTCCATAAAATGACGTTATGATAGAATTTGGGAAGTTATTATCCGGTGATGATACAAAGCTGATGAAAGAGAGGAGCAATAGCAACGTCTACATTTTTGTCAAACTTTTTATGCAAAAGCAAAATCTTATTTCCAAAACCCCAAACTTAAAAAATACAATTAAAGCAGTTGAAAATTGTACTTCAACTGAATTAAATATTATCATCGACCTCGGCCAAGTTAAAAAAACCCTTTTCAATAATTCAAAATTTTCTGTTCCGTTTAATACGCTTTTTGAGTGGAAAGTTTATTTAGAGATAATTTATTAATTTTCAATTTCCAACCGTCACGTTTAAATATTTTTTTTTAAATAATAATCAAATTATTGTTTAACTCTGAAAAATATAAATGAAATACAAATAGTAATAATCAATGCGGGCTGTTCTGATGAATTGTTACAATTTGTTCAAAAAAGTTTTGTTTTTAGATAAGCAATTATTTTCAAAAAGTTATATGCAAATAAACAAAATCGTGTCAAATTTTGTAATATGTATGTCTGTCAAAGTGTGTGCGTAATAAATTTAGAAATGTAAAATAACAAAAGTTTTAATTATTTTTTCAGATTATATGCGACGCCGTCGGATGATGGCATAGCCACCTCAACCCCAGGGTTGCTGAGAGCATGGCCAGAGTGCGGGTGGTCAAGTGGGTGTGGGCTGTGTTGGCTGGGCTATGCGCTCTGGCCACTTGCCAGGTGAGAGATACTTTTTCTAATAAATCAAGCACCACGAACTTGTAATCATTTTTTTACCTAAACGTTGATAATAATAAATCCACGCAAAAAAATGTTCACCGTGTAAGCATTAAAATACCTAATTATGTTCAAATTTATTTTCACCAGAAATTTAACATTGAGCGACAACCCTTAAATTGCAAAATTAATTATCTTGCAAAAAATATTAATTAGAAAGGTTTCTAAGGATTTATTTATCATTTTGGATAAGATATAATTAGTTCTCAATTTTAACAATATTTTAGCAATCTTTAAATTATTCGCCCTTGCTTTTCTATTAAACTACAAGCAATTTGAAGTTTTATGACTTTAATTAAATTTTATTGACGTAATTTCAAAGGATAATAAATTTTCTTGTTACGTCATCTTATATATATTATTATTTACAATTATGTTGCATTTATTAATTACACTGAAGAAACTGAATTATATTTTTAATATAATACGAAGCACAATTCTTTAATAAGTCAAATAACTGGTGTAATTATACCTCGTATAAGGTGGGGGGGGAGAGCAACCCTCCCTAGATAATTGGTAAAAATTTATAAATAAATTTGTAACTTATAAAGAGTGCAATTGTTTTTAATACACAGCAAACTAAATTTTGTAAATTTGATTTTTGAGGTTAGTGGCAGTCGGTAACTTTGAAAAAAAAGATTTTTCAATTTTATCATTTCCAAGAAGGCATATTTCAAAAATATGCCTTGTAAGTTTCAAGCTAATTTGATTCAAAGCGACGGAATTATAGATTTATAGGAAAATTTTTTAATCAAATTCGAAATTGAATTTTTTCAATCTGTGAGCAGAATTTCTAAAAAAAAACTACACAATGCTCAGCGCACAGCTCTGAAATTGTAAACACCTCTTTTGTAGTACATAATTGCGGGGTTCCTGATCAAAGCAAGTATAAAAGTCTTGAATTCTCTAACAATTGTTTTATTACACGATTTTTGTTTAAAAATTAAACCTTTTCAATAATCAAAAATTAGAGAGTATACTAGATTGCATTTCAAAATGGAGTTTTAAAAAATTTACAAAAACAAGTAAAGGAATTGAATAACTTAAGGTAAAATCAGACGATCTGTCATCAGTCTGTGTTTCTGGCGCTCAAAATTCGTCTGAAAAACAAATTTGAAACATAGCAATACATAGCTGTTTGGCCGTTGCTATGGTGACCAAGACATTTTTAGTTACTACTGAGGTAGAATCAATGAATAACAAGAAATATTTCATAATTTTTAAAAACTGTACCTATCAGCATTTCAACAAACTGCAGTAAATGGGAATCTAACCTGATTGTGCGCATTTATCTCGAATAAATATAATGCATAAATAATAATAAATTAGAGAAAGTACACAGCTTAAACTTGCACAGACCGAAAGGCCTGAAGGGGAATGGAATACCCTCCAATCAGATAAATATAATCTAATGCAATATTGCAATTAGACGACAACGTATAAAACTAAAACCCAACTCCACAATGTTAATAGAATACAAGGAATAATATTGTACACTTTATTAATACAAGATGGCGGTCACCGTGAAACCTCAAATATTATTCTGCAAATTTAAACAAATTTATAAGATTAAAATTAAAAGTTTTTATTATAATTTAAAAATTAAACTTTTTTTTTCATTATTTATATTTGAAAGGGCTCTCAGAAAGGCATTTTTGGTTCACATTTAATAATTCAAGATGGCAGACGCTGTGAGGCCGCAAAAACCAATGTTAGCATTATTCTGCAAATTAATATGGTTTTTTTATTATAATTTAAAAATTATTATATTAAAAAGCGCTGTAAGGGGGTCTCAGAAAGGAAACCATATTTTAATGTGCAGTACTGGGGTAAATCCAATACAATATATACCGCTCATAAAACGCTAGCCCCTTTTCCAAGAAAACGGCTTCCGTAGATCCGTGTAATCCACTTTGCTAATCGTAATGTAATATGTATATTGAGCTGACTTCGTAAAAAATCAAAATTGTAAAATACAATACAAGAACTTATTTCATCTTTCAAAGGTACAAGATACGAATATTTATAATATAAATAATAAATAATTTAAATTATGGCGACAATCTACAAAATTTGTAAATAAGATTATTCTTGAAGCAAGGGGTTAACCGCTGATGAAGTTTTTTGTACATATCTCATGAAGTACATGAAATCTCATGTGAAGTACATGAAATCTCATGTGAAGTACATAAAGGAATGGTAAAATACATGAAGTACGTGTAAAGTAGGTAAAATAGGATTCAAGACAAATCAAATTAAAAAATGGCTACACAACAAAAAAGAAATTCAAGACAATGAAACAGCATCAATCACAGCACCAATTAATAAACATCAATCCCCTTCCATTGCGAATTTTTAATTCAAAAAAGTCTAAATCTATTGTGCATTCTTTATTTTGGGTTGACTTTTTTGCTTTTGAATTATTTAAAATTAGCTGGGTGGGAGAACTGTTAGCTCCTCCCAATTTTGAAAATAATCTTAATATTCGTTGGTGCTTGATTGTACACATAATTTATTTTTGCTTTATCCTTTTTTACCCCTCCCCCCCCCTAAAGAATATCTCATAATTTTTTTAAAAAACTAAAACGGTAGCTGAGATTTTCTGCTAAATTTTCAAACTTTTAATGTTTGCCTGCATTGTAATATTTGGGTACTGAATTGTGTTTCACACCCCCCGGATTGAGTAATTTATTTTTAATCAAAAGCAAACTGAAGATCTTTCGTTGCAAAGGCACTGGAGGGTGTTCCACACCTCTCAGACCCCCCGGATAAATTAATTTACTTTTTATCAAAAGTAAAGTGAAGATCTCTCGTTGCCGAGGCACTGGAGGGTGTTCCACACCCCCCAGACCCCCCGGATTAATTAATTAATTTTTTATCAGAAGTAACCTAAAAATCTTCCGTTGCAGAGGCATTGGAGGGTGTTCTACACCTCCCAGACCCCCCGGTTTAAATAATTTATTTTTATTAAAAGTGAATTAAATATATAAGCATATCCCAAGCTTTTCAAAATTAGTTATATCTCTGCAACGAGATCTTCAGTTTATTTTGATAAAAATAAACTACTCAATCCGGGGGCCTGGGAAGTGTGGAAGATACTCTAGGGCCTCTGCAACGGAGATCTTTAGTTTACTTTATAAAAATAAACTACTCGATCCGGGGGTCTGGGGTGTGGAACACCTCCAGTGCACACATTTTGGAATAAAGAACATCCCAGACCCCGGATAAATTAATTTACTTTTATCAAAAGTAAACTGAAGATCTCTCGTTGCCAAGGCACTGGAGGGTGTTCCACACCCCAGACCCCGGATTAATTAATTAATTTTTTATCAGAAGTAACCTAAAAATCTTCCGTTGCAGAGGCATTGGAGGGTGTTCTACACCTCCCAGACCCCCCGGTTTAAATAATTTATTTTTATTAAAAGTGAATTAAATATATAAGCATATCCCAAGCTTTTCAAAATTAGTTATATCTCTGCAACGAGAGATCTTCAGTTTACTTTTGATAAAAAATAAACTACTCAATCCGGGGGGCCTGGGAAGTGTAGAAGATACTCTAGGGCCTCTGCAACGGAGATCTTTAGTTTACTTTATAAAAATAAACTACTCGATCCGGGGGTCTGGGGTGTGGAACACCTCCAGTGCACACATTTTAGAATAAAGAACATTGCAGAGCATACAGAACCCCCTGGACCTCCGGATCAAGTAGTTTATTTTTTATCAGAAGTAAACTGAAGATCTCCTGTTGCAAAAACACTGAAGGGTGTTCTACACCCTCTGGATTAAGTGGTTTATTTTATATCAGAAGTAAACTCAAGATCTCTCGTTCCAAAGGCATTAGAGAGTTATTCACACTTCCTAGACCCCCGGTCTACATAATTTATTTTTATTAAAAGTGAATTAAATATTTAAGCATATCTCAAGTTAATTAAAATTAGCTATGGCCAAGTAAATGTGTTTAATTCGTAATCTAACAATTAATTATAAACTGCGTAATTATAAATTCCGTACACTCCTAGGGAGTAGTGGGGATCTCTACAACGAG
Source organism: Lycocerus yunnanus (assembly GCA_036346125.1). Taxonomy (NCBI): domain Eukaryota; kingdom Metazoa; phylum Arthropoda; class Insecta; order Coleoptera; family Cantharidae; genus Lycocerus; species Lycocerus yunnanus. The sequence goes on along the minus strand of JARFIX010000032.1, from coordinate 2,105,125 downwards.
AGTTTATCTCTGATAAAAAATAAACTACTTAATCCGGGGGTCTGGGGATGTGGAACACCTTTCAGTGCCTCGGCAACAGGAAATTTAGTTTACTTATGATAAAAAATATACTACTAGATCTGGGGGGTCTGGGGGGAACACCCTCTAGCGCACTAATTTTGGAATCTCGGTAAGTCTCTGAAATACTGATGAAGTACGTGAAATACAATGAAGTAGGTGCAGTACCGTGAATTATTGATAGAGTACGGTGAATTACTGGTGAAGTACGTGAATTCCCGTGAATTACTGCTGAATTATATGAAGTAAGAAGTTAATTTGAAATAGCAGAGCAAAACTTTAATGTCTTTTTGGGTGCCATTTTCAAATAAATATCGTACGACTACAGTCCAATTTCGGAAAACTTTAATTTCATCGTAAACACCAATAAGTGCGAACGCAAAAAATGTGTTAGGTAATTTTAAGAATTCAAAAACTTAGTTTGAAAGTTTTCCACGAGTTTGAGCGAAATGGGTGCAGTTAATAAGAGATTTAATTAAGAAACCGAAGATATAAACAAAAATATAAAAAATAAGAGTAAATTAGAAGTTTTAAGTGAAATGGAAGTCCACAGTTGTCGGCGAAATTACAAAATTGGCTAAACAAAGAGGTGTAAACTGAAAATTTTAAAAAGGAACTCAAAAAAATTTTGGAAAACTCAAGAAAAAAATTACAACAGTGGCTAATAAAATATAGAAAAAAACTAAATAAAGTTTTAATTTAAATTTGAAAATCACGAATTTCTCATAATTACATACACATGTAAGTGAAAAATCATGGTAAACATTCTATCACCCGTCCATGTGCTGTAGGTAGGTCGACAGTAACTAGCGGGGGGAGCTACCAGTCGCTTCCAGAGATCCATCGAGTTAACATCCACACTTTGCTAAGTTGGACCGTTCGTGGTGGATATTTTTTAATGGGTAAAACGCTACTTACGAGTACTTTGCTGCGCTTCGGCCGTTACAAGCATTTTGAAAAACGCAACTACGGCAAAACTTGAATTCGCCTTAAAGATGTACTCTTTACAAAATTTGTGAACCGACCACAAATTTTATTTCTTTATTTGTTAATTAGGCCCTCATCTTTCATAAACCGCTTTAAAAATGGTAAAAATCCAAATTCGGGTATCTTAACTGTTACCAATTAATATTTAACAGCAGAAATTTAAAAAACTTAATAAGAACAAATTTTAAAACAAAAACGGCAGTGGTCACAAAAATTTAAACTTGAAATTATATATATTATTAACCTTTAAAATTAATATTTGATTAAAATTTTTTAAAATTAGAAGGTTAAATGAAAAATAAAACTAAACATTATTTGTAAGCTTTCAGCAATGGTTACTGCTGTCATCAGACGTTTTGTCATCAACAAAACAAGAAACATTATTTGTAAGCTTTCGGCAATGGTTATTGCTGTCATCAGACGTTTTGTCATCAACAAAACAAAAACCTTCTGATGACAGCAGTATCTATTGCTGAAAGCTTACAAATAATGTTTCGTCATCAACAAAACAAAAACAAAACAAAAAACGTCTGATGATAGCAGTAACCACTGCTGAAAGCTTACAAATGTTTTGTTTTATTGTTCATTTAACCTTCTAATTTTAAAAAATTTGAATCAAATACCAAAATTTAAACATTTAATTTTGTAATTTAAAGATTTTTATTTTATTTTATTGTAAATTTGGGGTAGGTTTTAGTTATGATTTAATAAAAAGTTTAATAACTTTTATCTAGTTTGAAGACTCACTTTTTTTATATTAATACAAAACCTGTACTAGAATCAAGAATAACATTGTTAATTGATTAATAATTATTGTAAATGTTAAATGGATTTTAATCCATTTTCATTCATTTAGGGGTAGTTTAGATGATGAGCTCTTGAAAAGACGAAACTACTTATGCGCAACGGGGTCCTAGACTAAAATGTAAGTTAGAAAATTTTCAAATTTTATTCAACTTTTAATTTTTTAAATATTTTATTCAAGAGTTAATTGATTAATTCAACAAAAGGGAATTTAAATTTTTCGTTAACAAAATAATTTATAATTAAGAGTTCATGCATAGGAAAATTAAGTCCCCCCCGTTTTTTCTTAAAATTGATATTATTAAAGTACCTAAAAGTTAGAAAAAAACAAATTTTGAAATATAGCAGGTGCTTTTCTAAATAACTTCCAGAATATTAAATTTTATATTGATTTTATTATTCTAAATTAATTTCATAGTAAGATCTTAAGGGATTTCTTAAATGACTTTGAAAAATCAAAATAATAGGTAGGTTTTTATTTTTCAACGTCATTTAAAAACTCTTTAAGATATACATAATTGTGAAATTTAAAAGAAATATTTTTGAAGTTATTTAGAAAAGCACTTGCTATTTCAAAAAGTAAATTTCTACGTATAAGATCTATTTTAAAGAAAGATGGGAAGACTCATAAAACCTGTCCTTAACAACAGAAGCTAAAAGGTAGGAAATCTTGTGTAAGCCTAAGTTTCTGGCGTCCAAATTCATCTTATCAAAAATATAAAACATAACAAAATTAATTTATTTAATATTAAATTATTAAATAAAACTTATTTTAAAAAATAATAGTTTATATCTCAATCACCGATGAAGAATTCATCGACCTTTTAATCTTTTAAAATCATATTTCTACTGGCTCACTTGAATTTTTGTTGTGTATCTAAAAAAATAGAGAAACTCGCCAATGCTTAAAAAAATTCAATGTTTAAACTAAAGTGAAACATTACAGATTTGATGCTGCGAATTTTAAAACGTTTAAGCGGTAATAATTTAACCAATCACAAGTTTCAAAGTTCCAGGAAGGGGACAACTTGTTAAATTCAGTTGAAGAAGAGCTTACTTCTATTTTAACAACAAGTGATAAACAACCATTTTGGAAGTCGCTGAAAATTACATTTTTTGCAACTAAAATTTTAAAAATAAATATTAAGAAAGTGATTTAAAACACTTATTGTTGAAGTTAAATAAGAAAATTTACGTGAAAAATTAAGGTTAGTTGAAATTAAGAAATTATTACCTCGTGGTAAAAAATTTAAAAGTTTGTAAATGTTAAAATTATACAAATTTCAAGAAAATAAAGATCTACAAGAAAAGATTAATAATAATAGAAAAGAATACATAAAATTTTTGTTTTAAAACAAAGCACTTGCCGATGCGAAAACGATGATGAATGAAACGACCTTAAAACCTGCGAATTACGCAGAAATAACACTACGAATAACAACGAGTGACTCTCGGAGAGTATTTTTATGTACAAATCATTTCAAAAACAATTACAAAAAAACAATTATCATAAAATCACGTCATTACAACGAAAGACACTATTCAGTATTAGTAAATTTGGTATTTGTACATGAACATTATACTTTGAATGTTTTCATTTAATTAATTGTTAATATTTTAATAACGAACATTAATTATATTGTTGTAATCATTAAGATCATTTACACAAAAAAACTGAGTGAGCTAGCCGAGGTATAAAATAATTCCAAGTGAGTTTAGTTACCAAAAAGAAAATTAGTTCAAAAATTTTATTTAATCAAATTCATATCATTTTCAAAAATATCATAGCACTATATACGAGATTATGTGGTTCAGTATTAATTTCTGTATTGTCAAAAATTAATTTGTTTGCAATTGTTGTTAATGTTATGGTAACCTAATGTTATAATATTGCAATAAAATACTAATTGATCAAAAGATGGCGTAAGTTCTTTGACAAATAGATAATTCCTATTGTACTAAAAATTATATCAAAATGCAACCTTTCACTAGAAACTCTGTTTTAGACATAATAAATTATGTACGCACAAAAATAATATTAATTATCTGCTTCGCAGATATTAATTCGATACGCGATTGTTAAAACTTTGACAGCGCACTGCTGTACGAAGTACCAACATTGTAAAGATTTATTTTACACAACGAATTTTAAGTGATATTCGATTCGAAATGGCAGAAATTACATACAAAAACTCTATTTTCTATAAGTGCGTAACAATTTCTCTTGGGATATCTTCTTTCAAAGCTTCCAATTTCAATGAAGACGTTTGTCACTAAACTAGCGAAGTGTAACGTAATACGAGCAGACAAAAGCGGTCGCTTATTAAAGCTACCAAAGTTTTGACTTGCTATTTGATGTACTACATACCTGTTACCATAAACTTCACTAAAATACTCTTGTTAACCTATCAGTTACAACCCCTATTTCATTAAATATTTCGGGTTAGCTCTAGAATATTTACATATTATTGGCGTACAATTAATTATTGTGATTTTGAACATTTGTTCTAAAGAAGATAATTATCAGATAATAACAAAAAATGAACACATTTGGACGAAATTACTAAATCGATAAATGTCAACCAATACCAACGTTTTAACCTAAAACAAATGTTATTTATCAATTTTATTGTTTGCATATTTTATAAAAAATTAATGACGTCGATTTTAGTACTATTAACATTAAACTCAAATTTATTAAAAGGTAATACAAAATTTTCATTCTTTTTGCGTGTTGAATTGCAAAAATTTTAAATTATTCAGAATTTATCAAACCTGTGGTTTACAAAAACTGCCAAATCAGAATATTCTGTATTTTTGTTGTTTGTTTTTCAATAAAACCTACTGAAAATCCTATGAAAGGGAAAAACCAAACCGATTGAAATTTATACTACGGGGTCGCGATGGGAAGTTTGACTTATTGATTTTATTTTTAATAAGTTCTATGAGTATTATAAATATGTGTTTGCAATTAGTAAACATTTCGAGAGATTTCACCGTAGGCTGTAATGCAGATATCTTCTTTTTTGATACAAATAATGGCTAGAGTTAAGAATCCCGAACTCGAAAATAAATTTTTCCTATAGAAATGGCTATACCAAACGAAAGAATACAAAATACAAGCTCTTTAAGGTGAGGATCAATCTTGTCGGAGTTGTAATAAGGCCACAATTTAATTTTGAAAATTGCAATTTTCCCATAAGAAATACATGTAAGTGTGTTAAAATGAAAAGGTATCATTCATTCTGTTGGCGGTACGTGTGCTGTGCCTGGGTCGACAGTGACTAGTGGTGGGGAGATACCAGTCGCTCTCAGAGATCTGCCGCGTCAACTTTCAAACTTTTCGAGTTGGAGCCGCTTAAGGATTTTTTTATAAGTTTAGCGCGTGTCAAAACTGCTCGAGTTTCGGAGCGACCCGGAGGGTCGCGCAGGGTGCGAGAGTAGGTTTTGACAGGCAACCACCTCCGAAACAAATTCACACAAAAGTGATTTTTTCGGAAATTTGTTGTCCGATCACAAATTTAATTCTTTTTATACGCTAATTAGACCCTTATCTTTCATAATCCACTTCAAAATGGTAAAAATCCTGATTCGGGATTCTTAACCGGTCCCCAAATAATTTTAATAAATAAATATTTAATAATAAATAAAATTAACTAATAAATTAAAGCACATGAATATAGTAAAAAATAATAATAACAAAAAAATAGGAGAAAACTTGGAAAGCCAAGGAAAGAAAATTATACTAAAATAGAAGACTCGCAATTGAAGCAAGGACGATGAATAACGTGAAGGTTAATAAAGGAAGATTTATTATCATCAAGAATATCTGAAAAACTCTATAAAACAACAATAGTTCTTGTATGGCAGTCGACCAGAACTCCGATTAAAAAAGTACAAACTGCAATACAAGCAATGAAAAAGGCAAAGTATCGGAAAACCTCGGGCAAAACTTCTGAAACCTCTGAATGAGGATAGTTTGAAATAGCTCACTTAAGTGTTCAACTGCTAAAAACATCCCTCCGGAATTTTCTAAATCAGAATTTGTTATATTACTCAAAAAATTTAAAATATGTGGTGATTCTTAGACATTCGCAATATTATAATATTGAGGTTACGGTCGAGGATCAAAAAAATAAATTGTAAAAATAAGAGATTTTGAATTATAGCGGCAAACTAATTTTGTGAATTTGAGGTTAAGGATTGTTCGCCAAGAAAATAAAATTACTAATTTTAGTTTAATATTTCTTCTTTTTCTTCTACTTTTGGCTAGGGATCACCCTTATGCCCAGATCTGTTGATCTGTTTACGGAAATACATTGTCAGTACCGTGAGCATTACTTGCTTTACATCTGAAGTAGCTTGCTAGGCTTACCTCAGATGTGCCCGTTACCCTACTTCTTTTTGTTAATGATGGCAATTTATTAACATAGTTAGACCACCGTCTTTACGTGCCTTCCAATGCGTGAATACGCCCATACAAAGTGAGCTTCTAACTGGATTCGAACCGGGGCTCCTTACGTTAGCAGTTGATCATGCTCTCAACCAGACCAATGACCGTTTCTAGTTTAATATTTAATTTAAAAAAAATTAAAAAGCAATAAAAAATAGAAAATTTAAAAGTCAAAAGTGTAAATAAAAGTTTAAATTTAAAAACAAAGAGCAAAAAGTTTCATCTAATTTGCTTCGTAATGTAAAATAAATATCAATTTACAGTACAAGGGCTGAGTTTTAGAAAAATTTGAGTTTCATTTTAGCCAGCAATGAGTGTGGTCGTAAATAGCATTGCAATAATTAAAAAAATTTAAAAAGGTTAATTTTGGAAGTTGGACTTCTCTACGAGTTGAGTCAATAGAGTGAGGTTAACAATAAATTAATTAAGAAACTGAATTCGGCTAAATAATTGAATAAATTATAAATCAAGCGAAGTGCGTAAAATTGATTGAAAACAAAAACAAAAGAAAACACCGAAAATACAGAACATTGAAAAAACAAAACAATAAAACAGAGATTACTAAAATAAAGGAACCTTGACAAAAGAAAACACTAAAAAATTAAAACAACGAAATCAAATTTTGTCAATTGTTTGCATGAATTTTGATGATTTAGTTCACAAAAATTAAATACGATCGAATTTCCGAAGGTAATTAAATTTAGTTTGACACTAACTTGATTCCGTTGTTCTCAATTTTCAGTGTTCTCTTTTGTCAAGGTTCTGATATTGCAGTGTTCTCTATTTTCATTGTTCTGTTTTTCATTGTTTTGTTTTTCGTTGTTCTGTTTTTTATTGTTTTGTTTTTCATGTTCTGCTCTTTCGTGGAATCGCTTTGAATAATTTGGTTTGGTACATCTTAAATTACACAAGCATTGTTTTAATAACACAATAATTTTATCAACAACAAAAAATGTACATGCATCAAACATTAAATTATTCATTTTAAAAAAATTAATTTTTCCACGCAGTAAAATTATTTCATTAAGAGCTCGTACCAACGAGGAGTTAGAAACAAAGAAAAACTTTTAATAAAAAGTAATTAAATTCGGTAGTAATTTTATGGTCTGTGGCGCCCAGAATTTATTTTAAAACATTAGCATTTATTGTTCGGATCATAGCAATATAAACCCTACAAAAAACAAGAACACAATTGCACACCTGGTTACATGTAAAGTTAAAACAGATCTCTCCCCTTCCTCAAGGTACACCGAAATTGTACAAGAAGAATGAGCCAACTTATGACCTTAGGTATGATGTGATCAATGCAAGAACCTTTTAAAAAAACCTTTCTAACATAAAAAAAAATGGTGACTAGAGAACAGAACATATAAATGCCGCTATATTTTTATTGAAAATTATGCCATACACTATGGTAACCGGACAAAACAGAACATGAAAAAACAAAACATTAAAAAACAGAAGAACGATAAAACAGAGCAACGAAAAAACAAAACATTGACAAAAAAGAACACTGTAATAACAAAAACTTGACAAAAAAATACTAAAAAATGAAAATAACGAAACAAAGTTTTCTCAGATATTCGCATGAGTTTTTATTATTTAGTTATGAGTTTTGAGTATTTAATTGGGGCCCAATATTACAATATTTCTTCTCCACATATATGGAGACATTCAACACTTCTACTTCTACACTTTGCCGAGTAGAACCGGTCTAGGGGGATATTTTTAGTTAGTAACACGTTTGTCAAGACGGCCCGTAACGGCCGGAGGGGAGGCTGCGGGGTCAGTTTTGACTAACGCAACCACGGAAAATCTCAGATTTACCTTAAAATATACGCTATATTATATTTTTTTAATAATATGTAGTTATTAGAACGTCACAAATTAATTTATTATACAAATTAGAGCATTCTTTTACACATACGTGTCGGCTGGACCAAAAAAATTGTTAAAATACATTATTTTGGGTGGAATACGTCATTAAAACTCAAAACTACATAATCTAAACTCTTGCAAATCGATTAACAAAACTCTATACCGATGTTCTCATTTGTCAGTGTTTTCTTTTGTCAAGGTTCTGTTTTTCAGTGTTCTCTTTTTTCTTTGTTCTGGTTTTTCATTGTTCTGTTTTTTTACTGTTGTTTTTTCGTTGTTCTGTTTTTTCACTGTTCTGTTCTTTCGTGTTCTGTTCTTTCATGTTCTGTTTTTCATGGAGCCATACACTAATACCCTATCTATACCACCCCCCCAATCCCATGTCTCTATATTTCATGTTATGTTGGTGACTTATTATTGAACTATTTTTGAAATGCTCCCTATAGTTACTGATGTTAAAAATAACAATATCTGAAGAGTGCAGAAATTTGTGTCAAAAATTTTTGAATTTATGGCGGCAATTTTAAATTTATTGTGCCGTAAAGAAATAGACTTGTTAATTTTAATTTTAAACAATGACCACTGATTAAACTAGCAGTGAAAATAATAAATGAAAATGGAATTGTAATTATAAAGTTTTAATCAAAATCAAAGAAAATATTAAAAGTTTTTTTTGATTGGCAATCCGTTAAAAATTTCCAAATAATTAGAAAATTTTAATAAATTTAGTTTTTGGAGTTGGAGTTCTCCACGAAATGAGTTAAACCAAGTGAGGTTAACCATAACTAAATTAAGAAAATAAAATTATTAATTGAAGTGTTAGATTAATAGTCAAGGTTTTAAATGAAAACGGAAGGAATTGAATTAAAAAAATTAAGAAAAGATAATCAGCTAAGTTTTGAAAGATGAGACCAAATAACAGTAGCTACAAAAAATCAACAGTAAACAATCAAATACGGCAAAAATTTTGAAATTTTGTTGAAAACTTAATTTAACAAAAACAAAGTTAGAAAAAACAAAGAAAACCTATTTTAAACAGAAAATTTAAAAACTTATTAGCAAAACTGAACCACAACAAAATTTAAATAAAAACGACAGTACTCACAACAAATTTAATATTTTCTTTTGTAATTTTAAAAATTTATTATTTTGTAAAACATGAGGGTAATTCAAAAATTACATTGTAATCATTCATTTCAAAAAAACCTTTAATTTTCTTAAATAAAATAAAAGTCAAAGAGACCGTGGATATTTTAATTAACAAGAAAGCCATAAATCTATGGCCCATAGCACCCGAATTAATACAATACAGGTAGTTGGATCACAGCAATATAAAAAATTATATGTATAAAAGCTATTTTACATAATACTAGCAGTGAATACAGTAGAACCCGATTGATGTGCAACTCGATTGACTGCTCATAATTTTAAGTTAGCCAAAAACTTAACCAATAAGAGAGTGGATTCGGCATTCTAATTTTGAAGTTTGTAGATATCGTGAAATGAACGTCTTGGAGCGTTGTTAATAGCGGAATTCGTCTTACAATGAGAGACCGGGAACTTCCTCTCACTGAATTGATCCATTTTTATTGTGCGTGTAGGTCTTGTATTGAACTTCAACAGGTGCAAGTATAAGGGTACGCTTCTTGGCCAATTTCGAGAAAATTGAATTTAAATAATTAAATATTACTGATGAACTGCATAAAAATTAACATCAATTTGGTAAGTTGTTAATGGAATTGCGAAAGATTGCAAGAAAAAACAAAACCTATACGAAGAGTACTGGGATCGCATCCAGCTCCTGCCAACTTTCTTTTTATTTATTTGATTATTAATTCCTCCCAGTATAATTTATGTCATCGTTCTCAAAAACCAAAGACTATAATAAACCCTACTCAAAATCTATAAACATTGAATGTTTTACCTTTCAGCAGTGAGGCACTGGAGGGTGTTCCACACCCCCCAGACCCCCCGGTTTGTGCAGTTTATTTTTTATCAGAAATGAATTGAAGATATCAGCGTAACCGATCTAGAAAAAATCTGTAGAGAAACTAATTCATCCTTACTTTAACAAGTTACACTCAAGTAACTAATATCCCAATTAGCCCAAAATATAAAGCAAAGTTTTAGAGACCGGGGTCTGGGGGTGTGGAACACCCTCCAGTGCCTCACTGCTGAAAGGCAAAACATTCAATGTTTACAGATTATGAGTAGAGTTTATTATAGCGCCTTAGTTTTCTTGAGAACAATGACATATTATACTGGGGGAATTTATAATCCTCCCCCGATTCTTGGTCTCTGCTTTATATTTCTTATGCTAAAAACTTTCACCATTATCGCTTAATACTGATAACCATAAGTTTACAAATTAATCTATCACAGTTTAAGTGCTCTTGGGGGGTGCTCCACACCCCAGACCCCTGGTTCCTACAACTTTGGTGTATAATTTGGGTTAATTGAAATATTAGTTAATTGAGTGTGACTTGTTAAAGTTAGGATTAATTAGGTTTTCTAGAGATTTTTCTAGATCGCTTATCCTGATGTCTTCAATTTATTACTAATAAAACATATACTGCACAAACCGGGGGTCTGGGAGAATTCATAATTTTCCCTCCTCCGATTCTTGGTCACTGCTTCATATTTTTGTGCTAAAACTTTCACCATTATCGCTTAATACTGATAACCATAAGTTTACAAATTAATCTATCACAGTTTAGTGCTCCTGGGGTGCTCCACACCCGCCAGACCCCCGGTCTCTACAACTTTGGTGTATAATTTGACTAACTGAATATTAGTTACTTGAGTGGGACTTGTTAAGATTAGATTTCTAATTACTATTTCTAGAGACTTTTTCTAGATTGGTTAAGCCGATATCTTCAAATTATTACTAATAAAAATAAACTGCACAATCGGGGGTCTGGGGTGTGGAACACCTCCAGTGCCTCACTGCTAAGGTTAAACGTTCAATGTTTACAGATTATGAGTAGGGTTTATTATAGCGCTTTGGTTCTGAGAACGATGACATTACTCTGGTAGTTAAAAATAAATAAAAAAAAATTTGCCAGAAGCTGGATGCGATCCCAGTACCCTTCACAATTTTTTTTAATTTTTTTTGCAATATTACGCAATTCCATTAACAACTTACCAAATTTATGTTAATTTTTATGCAGTTCATCAGTAATATATAATTATTCAAATTTAATTTTCTTGAATTTGGCAAAGAAGCGTGCACTTATACTTGCACCTGTTAAAGTCCAATACAAGACCTAGACGCACAATGAAAATAGATCAATTCAGTGAGGGGAAGTTGTCGGTCTCTTCTTGTTAGTAAGATTAAAAAAAAAACACCTTTGTATTTTATAATTATTGACATATTTGACGACATTACCTTTTACTATAATTTAAATTTTTATTGCAATTTTATAGATTTTAGATCAAGGATTTTACGATAAAATGTTTTTAGAAATTTATCAAAAACTGGGAATAGCGGCGTTTACCTTAGAACTCGTAGCAGATTCACTAATTAATATTTCACTTCGTTAGAGGTTTGTGTTCCGGAAACTTTGATGAGGCGAACATACAAATTTTGTGTTTTATATACTCGGGAGTGAATTTCACCCAGCGCCAGTGGTGATAATTTAAATCAGCGGTGGGCTTATTTAAATTATCTATATTATCGACACCGATCAGCTGTCAGCTACGTTACGATGAACGTTGAATGTAAATAGTGACATAATAATAGTGTTTTATCATTCATACAGGGTCAATTATTGCAACACAACATTAACGTAAATATTATGTCGAAAGTGAAAGGACCACGAGTGATGTTCAAGGTGTCCGCATAGGGTCGCGGTTTTATCATATTCTCTCGGCGCGTATACTTAGTAAGATAAAAGAAGTACATAGATTAATTATTTAATCTCTTAAAATAAACTTTAATTTAAAATTTTTTTTGTAATTTACACAACATGCAATCCTCCTCCTTCGCGAATCAAATTATTTATTAAAATAATTGTGAAATGATTCCATGAAAGAACAGAACATGAAAGAACAGAACAATGAAAAAACTGAAAAATGGAAAAAAAAAGAACAATGAAAAAAGAGAACACTGAAATAACAGAAGAGAAATTTTGAGGTAAAAACAAAGACACCCAAAAATCTTAATTTTAGTGAACCAAATACTAAATAATCAAAACTCATACGAACAATTGACTAAACTTAATCCCGATGTTCTCATTTTTCAGTGTTCTCTTTTGTCAAGGTTCTGTTTTTCAGTGTTCTCTTTTTTTCTTGTTCTGCTTTTTCATTGTTCTGTTTTATCGTTGTTCTGTTTTTTCATTGTTCTGTATTTTCACTGTTGTGTTTTTTCATTGTTCTGATTTTTCATTCTGGTTGTTCTCATTTTTCAGTGTTATTTTTTGTCAAAGTTCATTTAATTTAGTGTTCTGTTGTTTCTCCTTATAAGTATTATTTTGTTTATTGTCCTCTTCTTATTTCTCTTAATTTAGAAGTAGGTCCTGTAACTGTAATCTCCGCAAAGTTCAGAAGCTACTGTAGTAATCTGAGCATATTATTTGTTTTACATCTGAAGTAGCTTGCTAGGCCGGCTTCAGATATGCCTATTACCCTATTTTATATTGTTAATGGTGGCAATTCACTAACATAGGAGGACTACCATCCTTAGGTGTCTTCCGAAGCACGGAGATGGTCATACAAAGTCTCTATCCGGATTCAAACCGGGGTGCCTTACGTTAGCAATTGATCGCGCTAACAAGCAGACAATGGCCGTCTTCGTTTATTGTCTAATCTGAAAATTCTGAACTGAATTTTAATTTATTAAAATTACGTTAAAATTGAAGGTTAGAAAAACTTTATGAATGACTCCGCGACGGTTAGGCTCAAACTATTACAAAGAAAGCACACAAGGGGGTGCACTAATCGTGTTAAAAGCTGTTTAAAAGTTTTCGTGGCTAAAATATTGGCACCAGTCCACCCCTGATGTCATAGTAATCATTTTCAAAGCTTTCTAATTTCTACATATTTTTAGACAACCGAAATTAATTTTAACATGTCCTCTATTAAATAACAAAAACAATTTGCATAATTTGTTTAACTTGGGCGAGTCAACTATGTACCTACCGCTGACTACAATTTTCATTTAGGTAATGGAAACAAAATTTGCATCGTTTAAAATTTACGTTTATTAAAATTATCGCTGTTATTGCTTTCACCCTGTCATATGAGTTTATCGATCTCAAACACGTCATTTAAAAAGCGGTGTGATTATCTGATGAGCAACGATTAGACCGAAATTGAATGATTTAAAAACGTACTTCATTTTTTCATTTTCTTTCCGTTTCTCTAGGGTAATAAATCAAACTGTCGCAACATTTCCACTTGCAATGACATTTTACATCTTCTGATATGACACAAAAATAAAAATAATAATAAATTCAAGTTTTGCTCATTTTTTATCATCTCTTCGTACAGGAACGAAAATAAAAACATGCGATCGGTTAGAAACATTTAGGTAGTTAACCTTGATTTTCTCTGTCGCGGAAAAGTTAAAACCCTTGAGCTATAAAACTAGTTTAAGTGTCATTAAAAATGTAAGACTACGCAAATCTCATATAATTCCAGCAAAACTTTTAAGTGAAATTTATTGAAATGAAAACACTGAGTAGTTTTTGTGAAATGGCAAATAATGTAATTAGATTTTAAAAATGTATTTCGTTTAAAATCAATGCGATGCAATTCTGAATAAATAATAATAAATATAGTGGTAGGTAATAATTTAACTAAATTTTCAAAATGTTGTCAAGAATTGAGAAACCCACAATTTTATTATATTGCTTCTTCGTAGACTTTTTATAGCAAAAATAAAGTGAAACTTTCGGGAGTAACTTAAATTGAACAAAAATATTGAAAGGTAACTTCTATATTCCATTAGCATACGAGGGTTGTTCGACAATCATATAGATAACCGTTGAATTTCCTTACAGATCCAACAACAATGTCCATCACGATCAGAGATTGCGCCATGTTCGTGTCAGGTGAAGAAGAACGGATTAGACATCCTTTGCGAATTTACAGATCAGCAACACATAGATAATGCCATGAGCGTGTTAAAAGGAAAATCTTATATTATTTTCTACCTCAAACTCCGCCATAACAACTTAAAGAAACTTCCCGGTTTTGTATTCTTTGGGTTAGATATTCGTCACCTAACAATACATAATAGCAGTCTTTCTGTCGTGGAGGAAGCTTCTCTTAGTTCGATAGGTAAGTTCGGGACTTTTAGTATGTTCGGCAGCTTTATTTATTAAAGTATCTAACAAAATTTTATTTTCTTTAGGGAAAATGTTGACTCAGTTGGATGTATCGCAAAATAGTTTAACATCGGTGCCGTCGTCCGCCTTCAAAACCCTAAACCACCTTCTTATTTTGAATATGAATCACAATAGCATCAATAGTATACAAAATCGAGCATTTCAAGGGTTAGATACACTTGAAATTCTTACCCTATACGAAAATAAAATCATCACAGTCGAACCGGAAGCTTTTGTGGGACTTGAAAAGTAAGTACTTCAGGTTGTATTTCAATTTGCGGTAAGTTGATTCCATTGAACTTCCTTTTTAATTTTATGGCTTATATTGTCTGAAATTCTAATATTTCCCAATTTGTAGGAGGCTGAAAAGATTAAATCTTGGTGGAAACGAATTGACATCCGTACCACAAAAATCTCTTTCAATTTTAGACACCTTAAAGAAACTCGAAATGCAAGAAAATCAAATATCGAAAATTCAAGAAGGCGACTTTGAAGGTAACAAATTTGATCGGTATTAGCGTCTATTTCATGGATTAATGTTTTTCAGGAATGAAAAATTTGGATTCGCTTGGACTTGCGCATAACAAACTGAGAGAAGTTCCTGCGAGGGTTTTTTCTCATTTAACTCAATTAAATTCTTTAGAATTGGATGGAAACAACATTGTTCATATTGATCCCTCTGCATTTGCTGGCCTTGAAGGTAACTTTTTATATATTTTGTTTGTTTTTTTTTTGCTAAAATATCTAAAAATCCGATTACTTAAAAAAGATATTTATTATGAAAAGATCATCAATTCTATTCGCTTGAATAACTTATTCCTCTATGTAGAATAAAAACAATTACAAAAAAAAAAGGTATAAAATTTTATGTTACATAAATAAAGAATCCTTTTTTGGAGTAACACCTAACATAAACCAGCCTTTTTGGTATGTACGCAATATTTCTAATACTGACAACCATAAGTTTACAAATTTATCTATCACAGTTTAAGTGTTCCTGGAGGGTGCTTACACCCCCAGACCCCCCCGTCTTTACAACTTTGTAGGAATTACAAAAATACAACATTACTCTGGTAGGAATTAATATTCAAATAAATAAAAAAAAATTGGCAGGAGCTAGATGCGATCCCAGTACCCTTCATATATGTTTTATTTTGTTTGCAATTTTACGCAATTCCATTAATAACTTACCAAATTTATGTTAATTTTATGCAGTTCATCAATAATATATAATTATTCAAATTTAATTTTCTCGAAATTAGCAAAAAGCGTGCAGTTATACTTGCATCTGTTGAAATCAATACAAGACCTACACGCACAATGAAAATAGATCAATTCGGTGAGGGAAGTTGTCGGTCTCTCCTTGTTAGTAAGATTTAAAAAAAACATCTTTGTGTTTTATAATTATTGACATATTTGACGACATTGCCTTTTACTATAATTTAAATTTTTATTGCAATTTTATAGATTTTAGATCAAGGATTTTACGATAAAATGTTTTTAGAAATTCCTGAAAAACTGGGAATAGCGGCGTTTACCTTAGAACTCGTAGCAGATTCACTAATTAATATTTCACTTTGTTAGAGGTTTGTGTTCCGGAAACTTTGATGAGACGAATATACAAACTTTGTGTTTTATATACTTATTAAGATAAAGAAGAACATAGATTAATTAATTAATCTCTTAAAATAAACTTTTATTTAAAAATTTTTTTTTAATTTACACAACAACATGCAATCCTCTTCCTTCGCGAATCAAATTATTTATTAAAATAATTGTGAAATGATTCCATGAAAGAACAGAACATGAAAGAACAGAACAATGAAAAACTGAAAAATTGAAAAAAAAAGAACAATGAAAAAAGAGAACACTGAAATAACAGAAGAGAAATTTTGAGGTAAAAACAAAGACACCCAAAAATCTTAATTTTAGTGAACCAAATACTAAATAATCAAAACTCATACGAACTATTGACTAAACTTAATCCCGATGTTTTCATTTTTCAGTGTTCTCTTTTGTCAAGGTTCTGTTTTTCAGTGTTCTCTTTTTTTCTTGTTCTGCTTTTTCATTGTTCTGTTTTATCGTTGTTCTGTTTTTTTATTGTTCTGTTTTTTCACTGTTGTGTTTTTTCATTGTTCTGATTTTTCATTCTGGTTGTTCTCATTTTTCAGTGTTATTTTTTGTCAAAGTTCTGTTATTTTAGTGTTCTGTTGTTTCTCCTTATAAGTATTATTTTGTTTATTGTCCTCTTCTTATTTCTCTTAGTTTAGAAGTAGGTCCTGTAACTGTAATCTCGGCGAAGTTCAGAAGCTAGTAATCTGAGCATATTATTTGTTTTACATCTGAAGTAGCTTGCTAGGCCGGCTTCAGATATGCCTATTACCCTATTTTATATTGTTAATGGTGGCAATTCACTAACATAGGAGGACTACCATCCTTAGGTGTCTTCCGAAGCACGGAGACGGCCATACAAAGTCTCTATCCGGATTCAAACCGGGGTGCCTTACGTTAGCAATTGATCGCGCTAACAAGCAGACCAATGGCAGTCTTCGCTTATTGTCTCTTCTGAAAATTCTGAACAAAATTTTAATTTTTTAAAATGGCATTAAAATTGAAGGTTAGAAAAACCTTTTATGAATGACTCCGCGACGGTTAGGCTCAAACTATTACAAAGAAAGCACACAAGGGGGTGCACTAATCGTGTTAAAAGCTGTTTAAAAGTTTTCGTTGCTAAAATGTTGGCACCAGTCCACCCCTGATGTCATAGTAATCATTTTCAAAGCTTTCTAATTTCTGCATATTTTTAGACAACCAAAATTAATTTTAACATGTCCTCTATTAAATAACATAAACAATTTGCATAATTTGTTTAACTTGGAGTCAACTATGTGCCTACCGCTGACTACAATTTTCATTTAGGTAATGGAAACGAAATTTGCATCGTTTAAAATTTACGTTTATTAAAATTATCGCTGTTATTGCTTTCACCCTGTCATATGAGTTTATCGATCTCAAACACGTCATTGGTGTGTTTATCTGATGAGCAACGATTAGACCGAAATTGAATGATTTAAAAACGTACTTCATTTTTCATTTTCTTTCCGTTTCTCTAGGGTAATAAATCAAACTGTCGCAACATTTCCACTTGCAATGACATTTTACATCTTCTGATATGACACAAAAATAAAATAATAATAAATTCAAGTTTTGCTCATTTTTATCATCTCTTCGTACAGGAACGAAAATAAAAACATGCGATCGGTTAGAAACATTTAGGTAACCTTGATTTTCTCTGTCGCGGAAAATTTAAAAACCCTTGAGCTATAAAACTAGTTTAAGTGTCATTAAAATGTAAGACTACGTGAATCTCATATAATTCCAGCAAAACTTTTAAGTGAAATTTATTGAAATGAAAACACTGAGTAGTTTTTGTGAAATGGCAAATAATGTAATTAGATTTTATTCGCAATCGGTCGGTAATTGCTCGTTTCGACTTTTAAAAAGTTTGAAAGTTGCATATTGTTTAACTACTAATATCAACCGGTGTGTAATGAAAATTATTCACTCGTTATACCACGTGGCGGTCAGTAATGAACAAATGGGCGTGGTTTTAACGTAAACAGAAGCGCTGCTGATACAAATGTCAAATATAGTTAGGTTATAACAATAATTAGAAATCATAATTGGGCGTGCAAATTATAAAACATTTTAATTAGAATAATTGCTTATTGCAAGTGATAGCCCTTTTTTAAATTTTCGCTAAGATTTATTTGTTGCTAGTTTAAAAAATATTTGGATGATCCGATAAGTTTAAGCTTCGACATCGAAAAGTTTTGTTAACAATTCCTGGCATTTTATCGTTCAAATTATTGATGTATAAGTACATATTGTGACATTTGAATACTTATTTATGGTAAGTCCTATAATACTTTCTCATTTTCTTGTTAAAATTTATTTGTTACAGTCAGGGTTCGCAGTTTGGAACCGTAGAAGTCTTCTGACGATTGGCTACACCGTCACACTTTATTTGCTACATGACACCAGAAGTGCAACCTAGATTAGCCTAGCTTATCATAAAAACCAACCTAGAAAGTTTAAATAATTTTATTATGGAATATTATGCAATTTTGAAAATTATTGAAAATATAAGAAGATTACTTAAGAGTAACTAATGTTTACAAGTTTTCTGAACAATTAGAAGGCTCTGTTTTGTTCTGTAAATTATTGATATTGACATTTATTGTGACATTAGAATTTGAATGATTATTTATCGTGAGCGTTAATGCTCTTTAATTTCTTCAGTAAAATTTATTTGATGTGTCGAAGTTGTAGAATGCTGCGATGTCGAGCATGGAGCTGTAGCAGTAGAACATAATGGCATAGCAGTTGAACATGAAGGCATTGAAGTAGAACAGGAAGCTGCAAATGTTCCTTCACCATCTATGTTTGTATTTCTAGATAACATCTCCGATATTTTAATTTGGCCATCTATTGAACTATCCACATAACCTTCTGCGACGCTGCTGGATTTCCAACCACCTAATCTTTTTAATTCCAATGTATTTGCTCCAGTATTGGCTAATAGAGTAGCCGATGTTCGTCTAAAACAATGTCCAGTGTATGTTTCGACATTTTTAATTTTAAGAATTCTGCAATTTTTTAGGAATTGCGCAATCGAATTGTGCCCATATGGTTGGTTTGTTACTTTTCCAAACCTGTACTGTAAAAACCTATCATTTTCAATATCCTTCCGACGATTTACGTATTCTTTAACAATTACAATCCATTCCGGGCGCGTTATTAAGAATGATCGAGAATGATAGGTTTTGTATCACGAATGTGGATACTTATTTTATTTTCTAAAAAGTTTACATCTTCTATTTTCATTTTATATAATTCATCACTTCGGCATGCACCGCTAACGCCGATTATTAAAGCAACCTAGAAAGTTTAAACAATTATGTTCATTGTATGTGAGTACAAAATTTATAATTTTACCTTTTGTAGAAGAAATTTATAGGCGCATCACTTAAAAATCTATCAATTTCAGTTTTATGTAAAACACCTGATTTTTTGGCTTGAACCCAACATTTTGCTTCTTCAAAAAAGCTCTCAATTTCGCAAATTTTGAAATATCTGTATTATCTTTAATATTGAATGTTGTTCGTAGCATTGAATAAGTTGCCCATAACGTAGAAGGTTTTTTGTCTTTCGACAATTCACTAAAATAAGCAAGCACCACACTTTCTGAATTATTCCGTGCTTGTTTATTGCAACGCCAATCCATGTAAGCTTTGTAGGCTTTTTCATACCTTGCCTTACTTTTGTTGGGTAACAAATCACCTACTGCATTTTCTGCAACTTCTCGAAGCTCTGGTGGAGTACAAGATAATTCACTCATAATCACAAAGCGACAAAACAATAATACTAATTATTGTCAAAAAACGCACGGTAATTTTTGCTTTGACGCCTACTAAAATAATTATCACTAACGTGATATGAGCTATTAAAAGTAGAGGCGCTGATACAAATGTCAAATATGACATAACTTAATATAAATTTGAAAACGCATTATTTCCATTAAACCAACCCCAACTTCGCGATTGCGAATAAAATAGTATACATGCTTCGGCGTAAAGCGTCATTACTAACTTCGGTTAATTGCTGACCTCCGGCTTCGCCGTCGGTCAGCAGAACAGACCTCAGTTAGTAATGACTTGCTTTCCGCCTCGCTATGTAATATACTATTAAAATGTATTTCGTTTAAAATCAATGCGATGCAATTCTGAATAAATAATAATAAATAGTATAGTGGTAGGTAATAATTTAACTAAATTTTCAAAATGTTGTCAAGAATTGAGAAACCCGCAATTTTATTATATTGCTTCTTCGTAGACTTTTTATAGCAAAAATACAGTGAAACTTTCCGGGAGTAACTTAAATTGAACAAAAATATTGAAGGTAACTTCTATATTCCATTAGCATACGAGGGTTGTTCGACAATCATATAGCTAACAGTTGAATTTCCTTACAGATCCAACAACAATGTCCATCACGATCAGAGATTGCGCCATGTTCGTGTCAGGTGAAGAAGAACGGATTAGACATCCTTTGCGAATTTACAGATCAGCAACACATAGATAATGCCATGAGCGTGTTAAAAGGAAAATCTTATATTATTTTCTACCTCAAACTCCGCCATAACAACTTAAAGAAACTTCCCGGTTTTGTATTCTTTGGGTTAGATATTCGTCACCTAACAATACATAATAGCAGTCTTTCTGTCGTGGAGGAAGCTTCTCTTAGTTCGATAGGTAAGTTTGGGACTTTTAGTATGTTCGGCAGCTTTATTTATTAAAGTATCTAACAAAATTTTATTTTCTTTAGGGAAAATGTTGACTCAGTTGGATGTATCGCAAAATAGTTTAACATCGGTGCCGTCGTCCGCCTTCAAAACCCTAAACCACCTTCTTATTTTGAATATGAATCACAATAGCATCAATAGTATACAAAATCGAGCATTTCAAGGGTTAGATACACTTGAAATTCTTACCCTATACGAAAATAAAATCATCACAGTCGAACCGGAAGCTTTTGTGGGACTTGAAAAGTAAGTACTTGAGGTTGTATTTCAATTTGTGGTAAGTTGATTCCATTAAACTTCCTTTTTAATTTTATGGCTTATATTGTCTGAAATTCTAATATTTCCCAATTTGTAGGAGGCTGAAAAGATTAAATCTTGGTGGAAACGAATTGACATCCGTACCACAAAAATCTCTTTCAATTTTAGACACCTTAAAGAAACTCGAAATGCAAGAAAATCAAATATCGAAAATTCAAGAAGGCGACTTTGAAGGTAACAAATTTGATCGGTATTAGCGTCTATTTCATGGATTAATGTTTTTCAGGAATGAAAAATTTGGATTCGCTTGGACTTGCGCATAACAAACTGAGAGAAGTTCCTGCGAGGGTTTTTTCTCATTTAACTCAATTAAATTCTTTAGAATTGGATGGAAACAACATTGTTCATATTGATCCCTCTGCATTTGCTGGCCTTGAAGGTAACTTTTTATAATATATTTTGTTTGTTTTCTATTTTTGCTAAAATATCTAAAAACCCGATTTCTTAAAAGAGATATTTATTATGAAAAAACAATCAATTCTATTCGCCTGTATAACTTATTCCTCTAAGGCTGAACAATTACAAAAAAAAAAGTTATAAAATTTTATATTACATAAATAAAGAATCCTTTTTTGGAGTAACGCCTAACATAAACCAGCCTTTATTTTTTTAAGACAAAAATTTTGGTATGTACGCAATATTTTTGTTTTTTACAGAGAATTTACAATATCTTCGGTTGGGAGACAACAACATACACACAATTCCCACGCCGGCTTTACGAAGTTTACATCGGCTCCGTCACCTGGATTTAAGAGCTAATAACATCAGCTATATTGCCGAAGATGCTTTTACAGGATATGGCGATTCCATTACTTTCCTTAATTTACAGAAAAATGAGTAAGTAACGCCAAGCTTCGTAAAATTTTATGATATACTTCGAAAAAAAATAAATCAGAAAGATAATGCTTGGTTTTGACATAGATTTTATATGGCGAATATGCTCAATTTGGTTATAACTACAACTTATTGCTATAGACGCCATCTATCGTAGAAAAATCGTACTTGTTGACAGCAAAAAAATTTAAATAATATGTAATACTGAACTTTGATTTTTAAATCTCCCGCGGCCATTTCACATAAGAAATTTAAAGCGTCACCCTTTGAACTTAGTTAATTGGTTGAATAGATTATAATTTATGTAAATAAAACCATCATGACTACTAATACACCTTACCTACACACGTATCGATCACTAATCGCTTCAAACCAATTTCAAAATGCTATTAAATTACAATTTACCATAAACAACGACCGACTAAACACCATTAAAGCATAATTAAATTCCATATTAATTATCATATACTGATAAACAGACATCTTTTTAAACAACCTTTATAATATGACATGAAACAAATGATTAAAACCCACAGTACCGAAAAACCACCTGTTAAACAACGATTTTTAACCCACATCGCACTGTCTTCATTAAGTATTATAATATGTTTTTGTAAATTTTAAATAATTACGATATTGTTTAATCAAAATAAACTATTACTGTGACTACCTATGTACAACCAAAACATGGTTGCATGGTTCAACATGCAAACCGAACCGTAGCCCAGAAAAGTCATGGTGTTCCCAATAGAGATTCAAATCCTTCTTTGCCGGACGTGAGGGTTTCGCGAAGAACAAAAATGCAGTGATTTTATGCAGTTATAGTTATAACCTAAAATTATCTCAGGTTCGATTCCCACTTGGAAGGAAAAAAAAACTTGAATTAATTATTTTTAATATTGTCTATCGCATGTTTTTGCAAAACTCACCGTTGCTGATCCAAAATTTTTCAATTTCAATTTTTCCGTCTGTTGTCTCCACATTTCATATCTGCACTTTGGCTTAATTATAAATTTTCCATTTTTTTTAATAAATTGTCTCTGCGGCCCCCATAAATTTTATAAAACTTTAATTAGGTAATTATCGACTACTTTGGCAAAACTTGCCGCTTCTGATCCAAAATCTTCCAATTTTAATTTTTTCGTATGCTCTCCACATTTTATTTCTACACTTTCGCTTAATTATAAATTTTCCATTCTTCTTCTTCTTTAATGAGCTTCGTTCTATTTGGAAGATGGTCACCTTCTTTCGAAAGTCTTCTTAATCCATTTCTGGGTGGATCAATTCTTTTCCATTCTTCTCTTCTTCTAGCTAGCTTTACATGTGTTCTTCCATGCATTTCTGTCTCTGCATAAAACTCTCCAGTCGTCTGCCTTCATTAACTTTAAGTCCCAATTCACGTCATCCACCCTTCTCGATCTTGGTCTTCCTGTCCCTCTCTCCTTGTCCGGTTTCAACTTGGTTAAGCTTCTTGTAGATGCATTTTATGCTTTCTCATTATATGACACAGGACACAGCCATCCCATTCTTTGCGACTTTAGGTGTTTCACAATATCTTCACTCTTCATTTCAGCATTGTTTCTTTTGATATACTATTTCTGATGTTTAAATAAAGATAATCCAAAAGAAAAATTTTCACCAGAATTTTTTTCGCAAATTGGCCTTTTAGTCTTATTTTATTGGCTAAACCGTGCCGATAGCCGCTAATTTCTTTATTCTTCTATTCATATTGTAGACAAGATTTTGTACACCATGGGTAATAATGTAATTCCTCTATAGTGTCGGCCGTTATCTCTATCTCCATTTTTGTGTATTAGAATTATTTCTCTTCATTCTTCCAAGTCTTTGCAATCAGCTTGTGTATTTTCTTGCATAGTTCTTTCTGTCTATTTCCCAACATCTCTTTACATATCTCATCTCTGCCAAAAGCTTTTCCATTTTTCATCTTCCTTATCACTGTCTATGTTTCCCTCTTCGTCCTTCATTATCTTTATTTTAATTTTGCATTTTCTCGTCTGTTCTCTTACTTTTCTGTAAACTCCTTCGCAAGATTTTCTTTGGTACTTCTTCCCATTTTCTCCATCATATCCTTCAATTACTTAATCTTCTTTTTCGTCGCCATTTTCCTCTTTTCTCGTTTTAATTTTTGTTTACTCTCAGCTATTACCAGAAAATGGCCAGAATCAACATTTACTCTCCTGCAGAACCTCACACCTCGTATTGAGCTCTGTCTTCTTTTGTTAACCAGTATGTGATCTATTTGATCACCACTCCCATCGGTTTTTCCTAGTCTCTTCCATGTGACTTTGTGTATTCTCCTATTTGTATATTTACACAGTCTTTGTATATGGAGATTTTACAAAAATGTCTTTACAGTTAGTTAGAAGGCGTAAAATTGAGTCTATTAAGAGATTACATCTAATTGAAAAAAATAAATATGACTGTTTTTTATTGGCTTAAATGAACTGCAAACATCTCAAGAATGATATACAAAAGGAATTAGACTCAGAATTTTTTTTTGAGAGCTCATTTTCCAAAACGTCTCAGAGCGTTCCGAAACGCTTAGGTGAACGGCCTCGGTAAAGGTACAATTGGGGATCTTTTAGCCCAATGGGTTATAATATAAAATGCCAACTCATAAGAGATTCTTTACGGTAAAAAAATCAGTAAACCCCTATCTTCAAAATTTCATGTAGAAAAACAGTTTTGAAACTTCTAACGCGATTTTCTCAAAATCACGTTTTCGAAATTGAGCGAAAACATAACTCGGGCAGTTTTCCTCCGATTTACATAAAATTTTAAATTTAGCTTCTTAGATAGATTCTCTAAAGAAGTACACGCGATTTCTAAGATTGATTAATAATTGTTACTTTTACAAACAAATTAATACCGATTTTTTAGATAAATATTTTTAAGATGTTGAATAAAATATTTTAAAAGGAGAAAAGAACATTTTCCAACTTACATTTTAGTCTAAGGCCCCATTGCGCATTAAACATTTACAATTATTTTTAAAGTGATGTCACTTTGCAAAAAAGCCATATTTCTTAATAATCGTGTGTACTTCTCTAGCAAAACTATTGAAAATTAGGAAAAACATTTTAATTTTTATCCAAGTGCTGATTCAAAGCAGTTATGTTTTCGCTCATGAAATGTTTAAAAATGCGCTCTTACTGTAACGGCGACTGAGCCGCCATTTTGTATTATTTTTTTTTGTATACTTCAATACATGCAGAACAACGCTCAAAATCTTGCTTTAATTGCTTTTTGAGTTTTCCCAAATAAAATTCCCAAAAAAGTAGCATTTTTTAGTGTATCAATTAGATGTAACCCCTTAAGGTGAAGATGAACTCGATATTTCCAATAATAACGCTAAAATCTATTTTAAAATCATGAAAACAGGATGAAAACCCGATAAACACTAATTAACCGGTAGGCGGGACCAACTAGTGCATCACATGGAATGAGTCAGTTGCTCCCTGCTATCTGTCGGGTCAACTTCGACACTTTGTCGAATACAACCGATCTAGGGGATATTTTTAATTAGTAAACTGTTTTTCAAAACGGCTTGAAGCGGCCGAAGCAAAGCGGAGTTTTGACTAACTCAACCATGGCCAATCTCTATTTCACCCTAAAAATTATTTTTTTTAAATACTTTTTAAATCGTCGCGTTTCAATGCTTTTTTCAAATAACAAAACACATACGTGACAGCTGCATCAAACAAAATAATCAAATACCATGCTTTTAAGTAAAATTACAAAAAAATCAAAATGGGCGGGATTTGAGGTTTGAATTTAGCCTATCATAGAAACGTATTGCAATTTTTAATTTTTTGGTGCGTAAACGTCAAAATTTCATGATTTGCTTTCATTTTTATTGAAAAACTTGAATTTACGAGTGGCACTTAGCGAACTCTGTCCCGTACTACTTACTGTCATGTTCAGGGATGCCACCAGGTTACACAGTCTTTGTTTATTATTAATTGTGAGATTGTGAATTGTATGCTTATTTGCTATTTCGTTTAAATATTTTTCTCTTCCTATTTGGTTATTAAAATCCCGCAGTACTGTCACCGTGTGGTGTTTTGGTGTCTTTTCTATAACTTCTTCCAGCTCTTTATCAAACCTTTTTATTGTAAGTTTTCTCTTGCATTGGAGCGTATACTCTATAAACATTGTCAGATTTAATGGTTTTCATAAGCCATTCTTCCACTTATTGGGTCGAATTTTATTATGTTATTTGCTAGCTTTTTGAAATGAAAACCCACCCCATTTCTCCCCTGCTTATTTTTCCAGAGTACATAAAAACATAATTATTATCAAATTAAGAGAGACGGTCACGGCTTGGCGTTTGCGTCAATTACTAAGCCGAGCTTTATGGCTAAATACTCCACAATGGGGAAGGCATTTATCCAGCAGTGGATCTTCTTCTCTTCTTCTTAGTCG
This sequence comes from Lycocerus yunnanus, assembly GCA_036346125.1. Taxonomy (NCBI): domain Eukaryota; kingdom Metazoa; phylum Arthropoda; class Insecta; order Coleoptera; family Cantharidae; genus Lycocerus; species Lycocerus yunnanus. The sequence goes on along the minus strand of JARFIX010000032.1, from coordinate 2,078,655 downwards.
TTAATTCGATTTCGAGTGTCATGACCCTTCCCTATAAGGGGGAGCTTTCATGGCTAATTACCTCGGGGCGTTGTCACTTCCTTCCAAGCGAAGACGGTCAGAATAAAATTTTTTACTCCGCCCGGGCTCAAACCGGGTATTTCGGTTTGGTATTCGACACGCTCAAGTGCCAGACCATGACCGTTTTGAAACAATCAGACTAGCAGTGGATAGAAATAGGCATATAGTGATAGTGATATTATCAAATATCTCTCCTCTTCCCCTTTATCTTACTTCTTGTATCACCGCTACCTCTACTCTGTACCTAGTCAATTCTCCGTCTATTTCCTGCTTCTCCCCAGGCCTCATCATCGTTCTCACGTTCCAGGTTCCCACTCTTACTGCATTCTCTTTTCTCTTTTTCTCTTTTCCCTCTCGTTACATCCTTACTAATTTTATCATTTTCTCCACAGTCCGTTATTGATATATCCGGGGGGACCATTACCAAAAATGTGTACAACAAATTTGTATTTACAATAATTTGCAATAAACTGCAAAAATTTGCAAATAATTTCAAACTTTGCAAACAATTGCAAAATTTTCAAACATTTGCAAAATTTACAAAGATATTTGCAAATACTTACAGTCGTTTGTAACAATTTACAGGCATTTGTAAAATTTGCACACATTTAAAAAATTTACACACATTTGCAAAATTTGCAAACATTTACAAAATTTGCAACATTTGCAAAAATTTACACAGATATTTGCAAAACAATTTCAGACATTTGCAAAGATTTACATTCATTTCCAAAGATTTGCAGTCATTTGGAAATATTTACAGACATTTGCAAAAATTTACACACATTTGCAAAAATTTACACACATTTGCAAAATTTACAAACATTTGTAAAATTTGCAACATTTGCAAAAATTTACAGATATTTACAAAACAATTTCAGACATTTGCAGTCATTTGCAAAGATTTACAGGCATTTGCAAAAATTTACACACATTTGCAAAATTTACAAACATTTGTAAAATTTGCAACATTTGCAAAATTTACAGATATTTGCAAAACAATTTCAGACATTTGCAGTCATTTGCAAAGATTTACAGGCATTTGCAAAAATTTACACACATTTGCAAAATTTACAAACATTTGTAAAATTTGCAACATTTGCAAAAATTTACAGATATTTGCAAAACAATTTCAGACATTTGCAGTCATTTGAAAAGATTTACAGGCTTTTGCAAAATTTACACAGATATTTGCAAAACAATTTCAGACATTTGCAAAGATTTACATTCATTTCCAAAGATTTGCAGTCATTTGGAAATATTTACAGACATTTGCAAAAATTTACACACATTTGCAAAAATTTACACACATTTGCAAAATTTACAAACATTTGTAAAATTTGCAACATTTGCAAAAATTTACAGATATTTACAAAACAATTTCAGACATTTGCAGTCATTTGCAAAGATTTACAGGCATTTGCAAAAATTTACACACATTTGCAAAATTTACAAACATTTGTAAAATTTGCAACATTTGCAAAAATTTACAGATATTTGCAAAACAATTTCAGACATTTGCAGTCATTTGAAAAGATTTACAGGCATTTGCAAAATTTACAAAATTTGCAAAATTTACAAACATTTGTAAAATTTGCAACATTTGCAAAAATTTACAGATATTTGCAAAACAATTTCAGACATTTGCAGTCATTTGAAAAGATTTACAGGCATTTGCAAAAATTTACACACATTTGCAAAAATTTACACACATCTGCAAAATTTGCAAACATTTGTAAATTTTGGAACATTTGCAAAAATTTACACAGATACTTGCAAATAATGGCCAAAAAGTGCCATGCAATATGATCCAAAGGGGAAGAGAGACATTGGACGTCCAAGGAAGAGATGGGCTGACTAGAAATCGGAACAGGCCTAAGGCCTACACCGTGAAGCAGACGACGACGACTTGCAAATAATTTCAGATATTTACAGCCATTTGCAAAGATTTACAGGCATTTACAAAATTTACAGGCATTTTCAAAAATTTACACACATTTGCAAACATTTGCAGAAATTTGCAAACAATTGCTGAAATTTGCAAACAGTTGCAAATCATTTACAAAATTATGTACACCAAATATACCAGGTGGTCAACCCCTCGGATATATCCTTCACATCTATCAGTTTTTTGAAATCGAGTCAAGTGTCCCCATCCTTTTTCTTTCGTTGTACCAACTATTGTTGTACTCATCTTTTCTGGAATTATTAGATTCATATGATCCAACCTTATTCTGGATTCTTTCTTTTTTTTTCAATTTTTGCTTTTAATCGAAGTTTCTTCATTATCGTCCTTTCCATTACCGTCAGGCCAATATCAACGTAGACTTAATTTTCACAACCTTATGCTCATTTTTAAGAACTTCCATCTTATCTTCCTATTCGTTTAGTTCCACTATACATCTTTTCTCTTCTGTGTTATATGCTCTTTTTATTATTTTTGTTACTCCCACTTTTTCTTTTTGAAACTTTGTTACTACGATCTCCAAGCTCTCCTGGTCTCTTTCAATCCGCTCAATACTTTATTGTTCTTTATTTTTTCTTTCTTCATCTTTTCCACATTATTTTCCAGATCCTTTCTCCTTTTGTTCCTCTCTTAACTCTATTGTGATTTTTTTATTATCTATCATTTTTAACCAGTTTGAGCATTTCCATCTTCATTTTTATATCCTTCACATTTGTCTTAATTTCCTTTATAAATTTTATCATCATTTCTGTGAGGGCATCCATTTTTTCTTCCATAGTTCTAATTCTAGGTCCCACTCTTACTTTTGGTGATTTTCGCTTTCCACTGCTGCTCTCTTCCCTCTCACTCTCTTTGATGTATATTTTGATGCAACTAAAAAATGTCACGTTACCATAGCAACGACCTTAAGAATATTTAAAAATTATCCCGAAGCTTTGTGATACCGCTTCAGTTTTCTTGGGAAAACACATATTAGAGGGATTGTAAACCTCCCCTTTCCTTCAGACCCTCAGTCTTGCATTTAATGTTTTAAAAGTGTCTCTATTGTTTCCTTAATATTGAAAACTATAAGTGTGCAAATTTATCTATTACAATTTGAGTATGCCTGGGGTATTCCATATCTTGCAGACCCCCCAGTTTCAAAAACTATGCTTTCTAGTTTGACGATTAGGATTTGTTACTTATGTTAGGATTTTAGGTTTAGGATGTTAGGATTTGTTACTTATGTTGTACTTGTTTAATTTAGAAATTTGGAAATAAATTTTAAGTGTTTTTCTTATTTTCGAATTTGTAATAATGTTTTTGGTTTTAAATTTCAAGGATTATACCTAACACATCACATAAGACGTCGAGTTTTTAATTTCCTTTACCATCTTGGCGTGTAATATACTATTAATAACTGAATTTTTATCTTTTTTCAGCATCAAAGCTTTGCCAGCTTTAGGTTTCGAAAATTTGAACTCACTCGAAACATTAAATCTACAGAACAACAAAATTATGCATATTCCCGAAGAAGTAATGGAACCTGTTGTTGATACACTGCGCGTGGTCGACGTCATGGGTAAGGAAAATTTAAAAAATATTAATTTTTAATAATCGACGGGATGGTGTAAAATATTTCAGTGATTTGTTTATTATTTCAAGAACGTTTGAAAAAAAAATTGTAAATTATTTTTATAAGATAGGATTATTCGAGCATGATTTTTGATGTATTTTTTTTATAAACTTTAGGTGCTGGTAAACAGCACTGCATAGATAAAAAGTTCAGGAGACCTTCAGTTTTCTCAAAAAAATTTATAAAAAATGATTTTTGAAACCGTGTTTTTAGCGCAAATGATGTCACAAACTATTTTTTTAACAACCGGCAACACAGCAAATGCAGTTTGTGTTGATAATGTAACCTATAAATAGTTTGTGTAAAAATGAAAAATGAATTTTAATAAAACACAGAAAACTCGGAATAAACCATTTTCTTATAATTGCTTGTGACACAGTTTGTATTAAAATAAATATTATATTAATAAAAAATACAATTTAAATGGTAAACGTTATATTGTTTGCAACTGTCAAATACAAGTCAAATATTTATCTGTCAGGTCTTTGCGACGTAAAATTTCCATAAAAACGTTCGGGATCACGCGTATGACGTTAGAGGCGTAATCGGCTGACCGATTCATGTTTGAATTTCAAATTTGATTTTCTCAGCGCAGACTGCATTTCAAAAATTTTTATTTCGGTTATAAGTTTCATTTGATATTATTTTCAAGAATTAATAGAAATTATCACTAAATTCGATACCATGCATTTGTTTTAGATAATCCATTGGTGTGTGATTGCGAATTGCAATGGTATAAAAATTGGTTGAGGAACCTGCGAGATAAGGACGACGAAATGATGCAGAAAAAACGAACGGTTTGTATAATGACACAAGAGCATAGGGAGTACAGTTTGCAAAGTTTACCATTAGAAAAAATGAATTGCGCTGTTAAGGCATACGATTTACATCCTTCCAGTGGTTGTAAACAAATTTTATCGCCAATTATGTTTTGTATCTGGTTCACAGTAAAATGCACACTTTAGTAAAAAAAAATATAATACATAATGTGTAGTTAGGGTACGTAGCTTAGAAAAAAATGTAAAGTTCAAGTTTTGGTAAGCTCCATATTTTTTTTGGCTTGGCCGGCGTCGTTGAACGATGCAAGCTAAATCAACGAATTTATGGTTGATGTAATAACGATAGTAGATTATTTTATATTATATGTTCTTACTATATTATTCTATTTAAATACTTTTTGCTTTTTGTATTGTGCTACCGCAACCTCTTCGTGTATATCTAATCGTTAAGATGAAGAAATGTTACATTAAGACTTTCCAAAACTAAAAGTTTCGAGAGTGAGCGTGGTTTTGCTATTAGAAAATAAATTTTTAACATCAAGTGGTTGTGTCTCTTTCTAGCATTAACTCGTTGACTTAGAAACCTGTGTAGCCGTGTTGTTTTTAATGTAACATTTTTCGACACTATTCCATATCATTTTATACATATCAGTGTTCCTGAAGCAAACGGGAACGGGACTGAAGAAATTAGAAAAAAAAGTCAATCCACCTTTTGAAACTTCTGTCCCAATTAAAAATGTCTTTAACTATTTCACTATATCTAAATGTGCATATATGTCATAGATGTAATTTTGAAAAGTTTAAATTCCAAGTTTTATTTGAAAAAAAAATGTCGCAAGCACGTCGGCATACAGAACTTCGCAATTTTAAATTGGGACACTTACAATTATTCCTATTAGTAGCATAAAACTAGGTGGATTTTTTAAATTAATCACTTGTGCCGCATTAATTGTTAGGGAATCGAAAACCAAACAAATTTAAAAAATTCTGGCGAGACAGGGGAGTTTTAAGCGTCGCTTAAGACTCTTGCGAGAACTTTAAAATTGTAAGGTTTTTGAGATGAAAGGGGACGATTTCTATAAAAAAAAAATTTGTGCATGTTTATCGTAAGTAAAAATATATTTGTAACGGAAAAAACTTGTGAGCTTCTACATCCATATCATTATTGTTAAAAATATTTTAAGAAAATATTCTTAGTTTTAGACTTGATATTTAAATACATATTATAAAAAAAGTATACATAATATTATGGTAATTATATATTTGTCAATGCACCTTTGTCAAAGTGATGCGAAATTTGATTAGGTAAAATATTTTCTAAAAGTGTTCAAAATTTTAAAATGAAGAAACATATCAGTTTTTGGAAAAAAATATTTCAGATTTTTATTAATTAAACAATGTAAGTGCAATAATCAATATGTAAGAAAAATTGATGTAAATGTATGGCTACGAAACCAAACTCTTTGTTATAAGATAATTGACAAGTGTTTTGTGGTAAACCTGTTATAAGCTCGTTCTCAAAAAACGTTTGAGAATGTCGGCTAGACCATTTCGAGACATATCTGCTGTTGGTTTTGCCAAACTTCGCGCTACTATGCACAGCTCAATGCGCAAGCGCAATATTTTTCTAAACTTCTACAAGTGTCAGGTCGTTATCACATAGAAGCGTGAAGGGCAGACCCGGCCATTACATTTTTTACAAATTTATCGTAATCAAATATCTGTATGTATTAACTTCATGAATATAGCACATTTACTATAATATTAATTCTTATGTGTTGTGTTTCATGTCGAAATATTGAAATTATATTCAATGTTTATAAAATATATATATATATTATAATGTTCATTGTAAATGTGACAACAAATAAAGAGATTTGATCTTCAATTTCATTTTTAATTCTCATCCTCACTAAGATACGCTCGCAAAATTTCCACAGAGATGTAATCTGCAAATTCAAACCCTACGCCTTAAAGTACATTTTTCGAAAGTTTTCAAATACATCAGCCAGAAGAAGAACATCAGTTTGAAAAATGTTGAAAAACCAGAGACACTCCGGTTAGCGTTTGAGAAATCAACGGTGGTGGGCCACGCGATGTTCTGGATTGATTACAATTAGGTAATAATTAATAAACTATAAAGTTAAAAGGGGATATATTTACAAAACTTAAAACCTTAACTAAAATGTAACAAAAAAATAAAACCCAGCTTAAAATGTCCGCTCCGTGTCGCTCTAGGCGCTACAAGCGGTTTTGATAAGCGCCATGTATTTCTAATGAGAAAATTGTAATTTTCAAATTTAAATTGTGGCCTTATTACTAGTTCTTTCGTTTGGTAAAGCCATTTCTATAAGAAAAAGTGTACTTTCGAATCAGGGTTAGTCGACTTTTGCCGGGATTTCTTGAGATCCTGTTCGTTCTTCTTTGTGGTGGTACTACTTTGGTTTCATATAGGACTAGTAGAAGTCCTCGACCAGTTGAGTTATTTGTTCCTCTCGTGTGATTGTTACATTTGCATCGTTCTTAAGCTGGAAGATGCCAAACTTTCTTTCTGATGTGGATTTCGTGAAATTCTTCAAACTCCCCTCTCTTCCAATATCCATTCCACGTTTTAAAGGTTGTATTTTCGCACATCTGTTTTTATTCTTTTCTGATTGTTTTATTAATTTCCCCATTTCAATCAGATTTATTTTCTTGTTGCTTGTTAGTTTTCTTCTTCTTTCTATTAATTCCTTGTTTCCTCGCTAATAATGGATGGCTTTTCTTTTCCTTTTTGCTACTATTTCAGATGTCTGTAAGATGTGCTTAACTATTTCCGCATTCAAGTCGTTTAGGAGTGCGCTGTTGTTAACTAATTTGAGTCGTTGTTGTAGTTTTTCCAGATAGATTATTTTATTTGATTTCTTCTTCTTCTTCTTCACGTGCCTATCCGTTACCGGATGTTAGCGATCATAAACTTTGCCGAAGCCAAGATGACTTTTCTTGGGAATATAATTCATAGGGTGGTTTCCCGTTGCCTTCCCCATAGTCCACAGATCGATATTGGACTTTTTGATCACAGCAGTGTATCTGGCGCCAGCAGGGTTCGAACCGCGAGCTTACCACTTCATAGTCGACCCGTGTATGCTTAGCGCCATATTGCTGGTTATTATTTGATTTCAGTGTTGTTAAATCTACTGTGTTTACTCTATTTTGCATTAATTATCTTCTTTCTGATTTTTCTCTGACGTATATCTTTTCAATATTTATTGAATTTAGATAAGGTTTAGGGTTTATTTCGTTTTTTGTTGTTCCGTTTGGGCTTTGCCACGTCCATCGTCTGTGTTTTGGTTTTTTCGAAAAACGTTTTCATGATATAATAGCTATTTTCCAATGCAAAATTGATCAATGTTCTGCCTCTATCGTTCCTGACATCTATACCGTAGGGTCCCACACCTTTTTCTTTGTCTTCCTTACGTTTCCCGACCTTGGTATTAAAGTTTCCATTTAGCAAGGTGTATTTTGACTTGATACCTCGCAATGTCAAATTTATATCTGTAGAATTTTTCAATTTGTTCTTCGTGGTCGATCGTGGGAGCATATACTTGGATCACTTTAATTTTTATTGTTCTGTTAATTTTTATGTTGATTGCAATCACTCTTTCCGATATACTCTTGTATTCTAGTATATTGGGTGATGTGTCATTATTTATCAACAGCGCGACTCCCTAGCTTCTTATCTTCGTTTTCTTTTCCTCTATATACTTAAGTAACATACTTAAACCATATTGCTTAAGTCACAGTCTTCTTCTTCTTCGTGTGCCATATCCGGTCACCCTAACGTTGGCGATTCAACTTGGCCAAAGCCAAGATGAATTTACCGAAGTATAATTCATAGGGTGGTTTCCGTTACCTTCCCATAGTCACATTGCTTAAGTCATATCACTTAAGTATAGTGACGTATATTACTTAATTCACATAACATTACATCATATCACATCACATTACATCACATCACTTAAGTAGTATTACTGAAGTCACATTACTTAAGGGGTTACATCTAATTGATACTTTAAAAAAATGCTACTTTTTTGCAAATTTTATTTGAGAAAACTAAGGAAGCAATTAAATTGAAATTTGGAGGGTTTGTTCTGCCGGTATTGAAGTATATAAAAAAAATTGTTACAAAAAAAATAATACAGAATGGCAGTCGCCGTTACAGTAAGAACGCACTTTTTTAGGCATTCTACGAGCAAAAACATAACTGTTTTGGATCATCATCATCAGCACGTCAGAGACTTGTAGTCTGTTACGCCACTCTATTATTTTGGTCTGCCCATCTTTTCTTTGGTCGACCGACGTTTCTTCTACCTCTAGGTTTATATTTAAAAATTTTAAAAAGAAGACTATCGCAAATTAATTAGCAGTATTTCAAAAAGACTTAATGCCGTTTTCAATAGTAGAGGAGGCACTACTAAATGTTAATATTATTAAATAAAATATCCTCGTGACGTAACGGACCACAGGCCTAATAATTGAAGATGATGATGATGAAAATATGCTCTTTTCACATATTTACTGTTTTGTTTTATCTTAACCCAATAGCATTTCAAAATTAATGAAATTTTATAGGATGCCAAATACTTTTGGCCACAGCTGTACATCATATCACATCACATTACTTGAGTCACATCACTTAAGTCGTATTACTGAAATCACATTACTTAAGTCACATTACTTTGACTTTGACATGACTTTGTAAAGTCAATATACTTCATTATTACTTAATTCACATCACATCACTTTACTTAAATCACATTACATAAGTATGATTACTTGTCAAAGTCAAAGTAATGTGAATTAAGCAATGTCACTTAAGTAATGTGACTTCAGCAATACGACTTAAATGATGTGACTCAAGTAATGTGATTTAAGTAATGTGATGTAATGTAATTTGGTATGATGGAATGTTATGTGAATTAATTAAAAAAATTAATCACTTATGTAAGTCACATTACCTAAGACACATTACTTATGTAAGTCAGATTACTTAAGTCTCATTGCTTAAATCATATTACTTAAGTATAGTGACTTTGTAGTCACTTAATTATTACTTAATTCACATCACACTACATCAAATCACATTACTTAAGTCACACTACTTAAGTCATATTACTTAAGTATAGTGACTTTGAAAAGTCACTTAATTATTGCTTAATTCAAAGCACATTACATCACTTCACATCACATCACATTACATAAATCACATTACTTAAGTCACATCACTTAAATCGAATTACTGACGTCACATTATTTAAGCCACATTGCTTAAGTCACATTAATTAATTAATTAATAACATTAATTAATGAAGTCACTAAATTATTGCTTAATACACATCACATTACATCACATCACATTACTTAAATCACATCACTTAAGTCGTTTACTAAAGATTACGTCACATTACGTAAGTCATTATACTTAAGTTACATTACTTATGTCATTATACTTAAATAACAATACTTAAGTTATATTACTTAAGACACATTACTTAAATCTCATTGCTTAAATCATATTACTTAAGTATAGTGACTTTGTAAAGTCACTTAATTATTTTAATTAATTCACATAACATTACATCATAGCAAATTACATTACATCACATCACATTACTTAAATCACATTACTTGAGTCACATTATTTAAGTCGTATTGCTGAAGTCACATTACTTAAGTCACTTTGTTTAAGTCACATTACTTAAGTCATATTACGTAAGTCATCATACTTAAGGCACATTGCTTAAGTCACATCACTTAAATCGTATTTCTAAAGTCACATTACCTAAGTCGTATTACTTAAGTCACATTACTTAAGCCACGTTGCTTAAGTCACATTACTGAAGTATAGTGACTTTGTAAAGTCACTTAATTATTGTTTAATTCACATCACATTACATTACTTAAATCACATTACTTAAGTTACATTACTTCAGTTGGATTACTGAAGTCACATTACGTAAGTCATTATACTTAAGTTGCATTACTTAAGTCATTATACTTAAGTAACAATACTTAAGTTACACTACTTAAGTCAATTGACTTAAGTCATTATTACTTAAGTCACAGTACTTAAGTCCCATTACTTAAACCTCATTGCTTAAATCATATTACTTAAGTATAGTGACTTTGTAAAGTCAATTAATTATTACTTAATTCACATAACATTACATCATAGCAAATTACATTACATCACATCACATTACTATAATCACATTACTTGAGTCACATAATTTAAGTCGTATTGCTCAAGTCACATTACTTAAGTCACTTTGCTTAAGTCACATTACTTTGACTTTGACATGACTTTTTCAGTCAATATACTTAATTAATACTTAATTCACATTACACTGCATCACATCACATTACTTAAAACACATTACTAAGACACATTACTTAAGTCACATTACTTAACTCACGTTACTTAAGTCGTATTACGTAAGTCATCATACTTAAGACACATTGCTTAAGTCACATTACTAAAATATATTACTTAAGTATACTTACTTTGTAAAGTCACTTAATTATTGCTTAATTCACAGCACATTACATCACATCACATTACTTAATTCACATTATTTACAGGGTTCCCACTAAATTTTTCAAAGCAAATTCCTGACTTTTCAGGTTTTCCTGACAAAATTTTAATTTTCCTGACATTTTAGAATCGTAGTACAGTAAACGGAAAACAATTTGAACATTTTCAAATTTTATTCAACAAGCATAAATAAAAATTCAAAAATTTGGCATCGTACTAATCTAAAGAAAACTTTTAACTACTAGAGGAAAAATTTTCATTGATTGATCTGAGAAACAGAAATTAAAATATTTCTTTAACAAAATTTTGTTTTCCTGACATTGGTGCTAAAATTTAAAATTCTGACTTTCTCTGACAAGTTTTAAATTCCATGACTTTTCCAGGATTTCAGGTTTTCCATACAAGTGGGAACCCTGATTTAAAACACATTACTTAATTCACATCACTTAAGTCGTATTACTAAAGTCACATTACTTAAGTCACATTGCTTAAGTCATTATAATAAGACACATTACTTAAGTCATTACATGCAAGTCACATCACTTAAATCATATTACTTAAGTCACATTACGTAAGTCACATTACTTAAGTCACAGTACTTAAATCAGATTATCTAATGCCCGGTTGCACCGCATTTGACTTAAACCAACTTTAAGCATACAAGTTAAGTTTCCTATGACAGTGTCAAATTAAAATAATTTACAAAAATTACAGACTATTTAAGACCACCTCAAGTTTCAAAAAGCCGCACTGCTACTAAAACGTTTGAATTATATGATATAAAGCAAAAAATTAATTATTCTTACGAAAAAATATACTGGTAGTCGTTCGTAGACGAGGAAACCACGAGCCTTAAAATCAATCATATTTTGTAGCAGTGATTTAAGTTACATGCGAAGCGAGCTTTAAAAATAATCTTAAAGATTTTTTAGCGTTCGTATGTTGCTCGTCTTTACGAACGACTACCGAGTATGTTTTGAAGTAAGAATAAATTAATAATTTATTTTAAGAATAATTAATTTTTGGCTTTTATATCGTATAATTCAAACGTTTTTATTAGCAGTGCGGCTTTTGGAAACTTCAGGTTGTCTTAAATAGTATGTCATTTTTGTAAATTTTAATTTGACGCTGTCATAGGAAACTTAACTAAAGTTACTTTGAAGAAAAATTGATAACCTGGGAGGTTTAAAATAATTTTAAATTTAGGAAGCGTGGAAATTTGTCGAAAGCGTCAGATTTTCGTAACAACTTAATTAAGTTACTTAAGTTAAACATAATTAAAGTTGGTTTAAGTCAAATACGGTGCAACCAGGCATAATTCACATTACCTAATAGTTTGTGTAAAAATTGAAAATGAATTTTAATAAAAACACAGAAAACTCGGAATAAACCATTTTCTTATGATTGTTTGTGACTACAGTTTGTATAAAATAAATATATATTAATAAAAATACAATTTAAATGGCAAACGTTACATTGTTTACAACTGTCAAATACAAGTCAAATATTTATCTGTCAGGTCTTTGCGACGTTGTAAAATTTCCATAAAACGTTCGGGATCACGCGTTTGACGTCAGAGGCGTAATCAGCTGACCGATTCATTTTTGAATTTCAAATTTGATTTTCTCAGCGCAGACCGCATTTCAAAATTTTTATTTCGGTTATAAATTTCATTTAATATTATTTTCAAGAATTAATAGGAATTATCACTAAATTCGATACCATGCAACATCCCTATTGTATAATATTATCATAATATAACTGTTGCTAAATAATAAAAGAGTTATTATTATTAAAACTTTGTTGAAATTTAAAATCCACTTTTTTTGCCGCACTTTGTTTCCACGATTGCTATGCAACGCTCCTACTCCGCCATTTTTGTTCAAACTAACGTACAGTCCGATAAGTACATTATGACACGGACCTCTTAATGTTTATTTCATGTTTAATTAAATTATTAATAAATGTTTATTTAAGAGGTCCGTGTTTATTGCCCATTTCTGTTATAAATTTATAGTCTCAGTTTTTTAACGCAACAAGTTTTAAGGTAAATAAAAATGATCGTAAGATTTTTTTAAATAATTTTTTGCACGTAGTCAAAAGAGAAATAATAGGTAAAATTTTTGACGAGGTAACCATTGAATTTAGCGTGCAAACATTTAATAAAAATTAAATTTACTTATTAATAATAAATTATTTTTTAGACAATAACACGTCAGGAATGAACATAACCATAAAAACGCGGAAAAATTGCAGTAATTTTCAAGATCATATTTTTAAAGTATATTCAATGGTAAGCAGCAATGTGAGAATACTAAAAGCAGTTAATATGTAGCATTTAAAATTCTACATTCTTTTATTGCAGTATTCCAATTCCATTGCAATATCTCCGTCTAGCAAGTGAATGCCGGTTGTATTTACTTCGAGATACATCGAGTAAGTAATTCAATTTTTATAGTATAAAAATATGACAAATAAAAATTATATGTGAAAAAAAAATTTTATATTGCAAGTTTTTCGAAAAAAAAACCTAACCGAGGTTCTATTCCTGGTCACATTGCTGTGTGCTGAAGTTTAATGGTCAATTTATACTCGTCATTTAACACTCAAGAAAATTAACAATAGGAATTGTGTATCCATTGGTTAAAACCAATTTTAATCTTCTTAAGTCTTAAATGTTAAATGACGAGTATAAATCGACCATAAGTTTGATCTATTCACTTGTGGAAAGCGACAGAAAATCTCTCCATAAATTACATTTTTATATTAAATTTCTTCATCGTGTGCTTCTTATCAGAAGCGTCGTGACCAAAGTCGAGATGAATTTACAAGGAAGTATAATTCGTGGGGTGGTTTCCCGTTGCCTTCCCACATATTAAATTTACAAAATATATAAACATACAAGATTACATTTATTTATATCAAGTCAATAAAATATAGAAAATCAATCAAACTAAATTATGAATTTACAGTAACATACATATAAATATAACTGACTAATATTTTATGACCAAATAATAAAACAGAATTTTTATATAAATAAATACAACAATTTTAGTCACTCAATTTTTATTACAAAAATATTATTATTTTACAAATTATATTTACAATTATACAAACGGCAACTTTTACAACATTTTTAAATAAATTCGTTCATTTAATTTTTAACCTTCATATGACAAGACAATCGAGACTTAAAATTTTTCCATCTTATTTTTATAAGTTCTAAAAGAGTTTTTACTTTTTATAGGAAGCGCCCATTATATGTTACTAATCAAGGAACAACCAAAATTACAATATTTTACAGTACCTATTTTATACGTAATTTGTAATAATAATAAAAAATTGCGTTAACAGTATAACTTTCAAAATTTCACAACGTGAATAATTATAGAAAATGTGTCTTAATTTAAAAATGAAACTCAGAAATTTTATATTATAATAAATTCAGATAATTTACAAAGATATGCCAAAAGTTCATATGAAAAGTTGTAGTTTATCTCGTTGGAATTTCAGTTTTTTTAATTCTTTTGTTAAATTTATTCATTTTCATAGTACGTAATAAGATGTTGCTTAAGAGAACTTCGTCAAAAATGCAGGTGCGAAATTAACGAACATGACAAACGTTTACCAATTTCTGTATTATTATATTATCTTCACCAATGCAACATATCTTTACCAAAGATATTGATGAATTTTAATAACACTTTGGTAAAAGCTTTAAAGAAGATTTACATAATATGCACTAAAATGCTGTTAACCTTGGGGGGGACGATTGCAATTCCCGTATAAAATGTATATCTCAAATTTAATTAACCGAATTATGGAAATTTTCACTGGAAATGTAGACAACGAAAATTTGAAATTTGTCAAGTGTCCAAGTAATTACAATTATTAATTTTTTATTACACCGTTCATATAAGAAGTAACTACTACCACATTTCATTTTTGACCGAGAAGAACTCAAGTCTTTACCATGCATGACAGTACAGGGCACTAAACAAACGGATAGACCCGAATACCTTGAATTAACATCTTTAATTACCCAATTTGATTAGAACTTTGTACTGTCACAAACGATTATAGAAGACGTTCACTAGAATTTTTTGTATACGTATATGTGTAAATTATTTCACATATTTTAACATTTTAACATTTGGCAATTTCTTGTACTCAAGCTTGGTTGATACAATTAATTCAGGTAATCACTTTGTTTTTCATGTATTGTATTGTATCATAGTATATTGTAGACAATGAACTTAAATTATGTATTAAACACTGATGTTCAGTGGAATTATATGTTTTCATTTCAGTAGGAAAACCCAAATATATATTTGATTTCTTTGTTGCAAAAATAAGTAATTATTAAAAAAAGTTATTACACGTTAGATTTCAGAAACACACATTATAAAATTTTCATCGTCTTAAACTGCATACTATTTAAAATTTGTAATCACAATAAAAATTTTAGTATTTAAAATTTATATTTATCCGAGAGGCTTAAGAAATTAGTCAAGTCGACCCAAAACTTGCCCTTAAATTAGAAATTCATAACCAAAAACAATATAATTCGACTAAGATATTTTTAAAATCACTTTCCTTTTAATATATTAGCTGTTAACGCAATTTTTTATTATTACTAGTTTTGAATACATTACAGAAAATTGTAAATATTATCGAATAGGTCGATTCATTATGACATTAATTCTTTTTGCAAAATATTGTGTTCATTTTGGATAAATTAAGTGTATTAGTTTAAAGAATTTTTTGTTTGATCTTAAATAATATTATATAAATTGAAAAACTACCAAAAAATTATTTTCGATGTTTCTTTGATGTCTTGCCACGATGAATCTTGCCGGAGAATTTCTTCGAAGATTTTTCATTGCTCTTATATTTCTGAAAATTAGAAAAAATAATACAATTATTTTTATTGTCCTAACAAAGGTAGGTAGGTATATGTTTAGCAAATTTGGTTATGCATTATGAGGATTGAAAATTTATGTACACTGATCGGTAGTTCCCACTTCGGTAACCACTCGAATATCGTATTAGAAATGAAAAATCATTCTAACGTATTGCAGGTAAGAATAACTAAGCTCCGAGTGACATTAAAAGATAGCATATTAAAAAGCGATTAAAGTTTCCATTTGCCATCAATTTCAACTTCTGATGATTAAGATTACTTCTATTTTCGCACTTATTTCATTTTTCTTGTCCGTGATATTTTCAACATCATAAAAGGTCTTCTGCACTCTCAACTAGAACTACCTATGTATCTATTTAGCTGACTCTTAGTTAGTGATGGAAGAGACTTTTCTAAGAAAAACATATTGTCTAAATTTAACGTTTGGAGAAAGACCTCTTTAAAACAATTTTTATAATTACTACCTTCCATAGCCATAGGATCAAATCCATTTCTTTAGCGTAAATGGTTAACTGCAGTTTTCTTTAAAATTAACGGCTTTTGAATTAAGCGTAATACACAAACTGATTCTCCGGATTAAAAACTCTTAGCATGTTTATCACCCGATACATCAATAACTAGACGACCGATCTTAGCGACCAATTCCTTTGCATCGTTACTCCAAGGGTCGAGGGTCTCGACAGCAAAAGCTGAAAAATCGTAATAATCTTTCACTGTTCGATATTTATCGAAGAGTTTCTTTAGAGTTTCAGCTTTTGTAGCTGCCGAACTGACAATTTTGCACAAAATACCCAAGTGACTAGGAGCCAAAGTATCTACGCATGTTGCGTCCTACACTAAAGTTCTCCCTTGCCACCAAGGTCACCCCGTCTGGTCTCTTTCCATCATCGTGTGAAAGTCCCACGGGTCCAAGAATGTTGGGAATGTTTGTAGTGGCAAGAGATCGTTTAATAATGTCGTTTAGAGCAGCATGCCTTGATAACCTGCCTGCACTTCGGAAACACGATAGGCTGTAACGGTCAAACCGATCGACCAAGGCTTCACACACACGAGTATGATCTTGGCACAAACGGGCTTCATTGGTTCCATAGTTTTAACCCAAAAACTGCAGTTACCGTCTTTTTATTGGAAAAATTCTAAATTGATTTTGAGTTTGTTAAAATTATATTCAAGTTGTGAATTACTGCGCAGACATGGATGAAAGTGTATAAACTTTCCAATATAAAATTTGGTAAAAAATTAAATTACAATCATGATCATAAAAGCTTGTTGAGGCTTAAACAAAAATTTCAGTCCACTGACTTTAAATTCAGACAAAAATTCGAAATGGCAAGGAAAATATAAAAAAATGTCCACGCCCAATAGCTCCGCAATCATTGATGCCCAAATGGTGGGAATGGAAGCTCATTGTGGCCCGAAGGTTTAACACCAATTTCATTTTTAAATATCTTATATTATATAATAATTATTATAAAGAAATTATTAGAAAGAAAATCCAAAATAAGAAAAATACTTAATTAAAAATGCGAATTAAACTTATTTATTATTCCCAAGTCCAAATTAAAAACATGGTTTAAGAGACGGTGGGTCGGGGGATAGTATACCCCTAGTGGGTATCAACTATTAGTGATCAATAAAGAAATTTTTAAAGTAATATAAAATGCAAGATAGCAACATAAAAACTAAAGCGGTATCATAAAGCGTCAACATAATTTTTAAACGTTTAATGTTTTGCATCCCGATATTGTTCTCCCACAATTCCTTCAGTAGTGCAGTTACTTCAGTACGCGTATTCACAGTAGATTAGTGAACATTTTCGAGAGGAACGCTAAAATCTTATAAAAAATAGAACTTGGGGTAGTTACAAATTACTAAAAAAATAAAAATATTCATGTAACTTAAACTGAACGGTTCAAAACCCTTCTTGGAGGAGATAGGATATATTTAACCCAATTCTCCCCCAACCCCCTTCACTCCAATAAATTTAGGCTTGTTTTCTAGAGGATACCGAGTTTGTTTCTTAAAAGGCACCAACTTTCGAGCAATAAATTTCCTGTCCGTTCAAAATTGGGAATAAGTTAATGCCCGATTTCATGACTTTTAAAAAGCCGTTAAAACTAATTAATTACTTTTATTAGTTTGTTAATACAATCGGACGTTTTCTATTGGTCAGTTAAATTTAACAAACTTGATTAACTACGCTAACTAAGAAGGCGGTCACTGGCCTAGTAGTTAGAGCAATCGACTACTGATGCTAAGACATCCGGTTCGATCCCGGAAGAGTCTACATAAAAAAGTTTTCTTTCTGACTGTTTTTCTATCTCTGACCGTCTCCGTGCTTCGGAACCTGATGTAAACATCAACAAGCAATACACAACATTTATTAGCTTGGTAGGATTACGGGATGGGAAGTTCTTTGTTCATAACGCCTCCCATTGTTGGGGGTGCAGGCCGGATGGCGAGGTCAGGTGACCGCCTAACGGCTGTCGGTCATACCTAACACTGTCGGGGTGCGGGGTCTGAGATTACTAAGATAACTAAGATTCGAATTCAATAGACAAGTTTTTAGTACTTGAACGTTGAATTTGTATTTTCAAATTAAACATCAGATACTTAAAAGGAGGTTTTTCTCAAAAAGGAAAATTATTGCCAAGAGATGGTGTAAGAATATAAAAAAACTACAAAGAAACCAAAATATTGTTGTTATAATCTTGAAATTCTAGAATTAAACTTTATTTAGTAAAGCACAGAATCACATAGTTTTATTAAAATCTGTTGATTACTTTTTGTCAGAAATGTTCATCATTAAAGAGCTTAAAGAACCTTGTTTTACAAATAAATTTTTGCTTTGAATTTTATTGTTTTTCTATTGTCGCGCCACCTGTTTACGATATTTTTCCTTTCAAAAAATCCCTCTCTTAAAAGGCATAACACAAGTGTTGGCCAAAAATTACACTTTAGCCAAAACTGAACTCCGAGTTTTGTGAAACCTGCCATAAGGGCGCTTTTTCATTCCCGGTTACGGCTAACTAACGAATAAACTACAAAACTATTTTATTTGTTAGTTAGCCTAACCAGAGCTTAATCCATCATTGGAAAAATTACCCTAAGACAACTATAACTTTTACACTTGTTTTTTAGAACACAAACAAATAATATTTACCTTACAATATGAGAAATATACAATTAATTTTTTTTTAATTAGTTAATTGCTGAATACCTAGTTTTACTTCAGGTGAAGTGAGAACTTTATTCTAGTCACCTCCACTCGGAAGAGCTGTAATCTCAGAAAAGCTCAAAAGGAGAAAATGTATTACACTTTCCGTGGTTTGGAGCCCACATTAAACGGTAGGCTAAAAAGCTATGTAATAAATTTTGAAACACATACCACAGTGATCGTGCATGGCACATAAAGGAGAAAGACTCTTTTGATCGTTACTGCATTCCTAACAAGTAAATAGTTTTTGCTACACCACATGCCCACTTCGTTTACGCTAACCTGCACTTTTTACTGTACTTATTGCCGTAATATACAATTATTTACAAACAGTAAAAACGGATAATAAGTACTTTCTTTCAAAACAAAATCACTCCTACGGAATGCTAAGCTGGATTGTAAGCGGCACACAAATGCCTACGTTAACAATTCCGAAAGTAATTCTTAAGAACTAATAATTAAAACAAGTAATTTGTTCAAACCTTTGCACTATTTGGTGGTCCATTATTCTTAAATATTGTAAATGTTGCGTTGTTGAATTCAAGGTGGAAAGAAGTTAGGTTACCATTGAATCTGAAAAGGAGGTTTGCCTGTAATATTATTACGATCACTAAGAAATATTAACATTGTAATTACCAATAAAATTTTGTCACAAAAACGTCAAGTTAAAACATTTGTGGTGTGAAACCTCTTGATTTGAAAAAACTAACGAAAAAAACGATTGGCGGCCATTATCTTGTTATGACGTTCGACCATGTTCGTATGAATGTATCGTAGCAACGTATAACGTACGTCAGCGGTTCTAAACATTTTTGTTACACGGAACTTCTCAAAATATA
This sequence comes from Lycocerus yunnanus, assembly GCA_036346125.1. Taxonomy (NCBI): domain Eukaryota; kingdom Metazoa; phylum Arthropoda; class Insecta; order Coleoptera; family Cantharidae; genus Lycocerus; species Lycocerus yunnanus. The sequence continues at coordinate 2,058,678 of JARFIX010000032.1, read as the reverse complement.
TTGTACCGCAGCAGACCCCTGAAATTAATCGCTAATAGTTTTACAAATGATTATTCTATAGTCTACAACTGTAAAGTGTTGATGGTTGTTTTTAGACACCCTGTATATTAACTAACGTAGTTGGTCCTCGCAGCCACTCAATTAGTTTCACAGAACAATTTATTTAAGTTGTAGCCCATTAAAACTATTATCAATCTGGGGGTTCAATGAATTTTAGAAGTTTTACTAATGATTCGAGTATACAATGATGCAGTGGCGGCTTACCCTTGAGTGCCAATGTGCCAAGGCACTACAATTAGAAATCAACTGTTAAACATTTTTGTTTATTTTTAAAAATATTCTTTTGAAGGTTTTCCTCATTTCAATCGATTAATCTAATAATTATCTAATAATATTTTAAAAACTACAAAAAATAGAATATGCTGATGGTGTTTTTTACTGTAAATAATTCTTTTAGCAATTATCACTTTACATCTTCGGTTCATAAATAAGTATTTCGTCACGCCCCTGTATTGCAAAGAGGTTGGTATAAAACATAAGCAATATAAATACGTATATAAGCGAAAAATAATTCAACAATAATTATAATAATCAAAACCAACAAAACTACTAAATATGAATACCAGAAATTACAAAAATTATCAACATTGGGATAATTCCCAAGTAGAACACGAAGAAAGTTGGAATGTTCCCCAAGTAAAACGCGAAGAAAATTGGAATGCTCCTCAAGTAAAACAAGAAAATTGGAATGCTCCCCAAGCTAAAGACGAAGAAAATTGGAATGCTCCCCAAGTAAAACAAGAAAATTGGAATGTTCCCCAAGTAGAACACGAAGAAATTTGGAATGTACCCACAGAAATGGAACCCATACGAGTAAAAGCTTCTTCCATGTACGATGTGATCGAATTGGGTGAAACCATTCCTTCTACGTCAGTTTCAAATATTTTGAACCAACAAGAAATTGAAGTACATATTGGAGCAATATACGACCCATCCAAATTTTGGGTCATCTTAAGTGATGGATATCACCATTTAGATAAACTAATGGATGATTTACAAGTAGCCTACGCCAGAGAAAACCCCAACTTGAAAATCGTAGAAGGTAACATCAAATCGGGTATGTATTGTGTTTCGCTCTTCAATGGAGAGTACCACCGAGGGTTAGTAAAAAAAGTCACGCTGGAGAAACACGAAGCCACCGTGTTGTTTATTGATTATGGAATCGTGGACGTCGTGGATTCCCGCGAATTATACTTCTTGACCAAAAAGTTTGGTCATCTTCCACGACAGGCGGTCAGAGCAAGATTGAGTGGAATTCAGCCAGCTGTTTGTAAAACGCCGTGGTCACTCGAAGCTCGCAATAACCTAATCGAGCAAGTGGAAAATCAGATTATATTCGCAAAAGTATGTAATGTTGACAAAGAAAGACAGATTGTGGAAGTTATTCTGACTGTTAATTCAATTTGTGTAAACGACGCATTGGTGACAGAGAAATTAGCAGTTTATGGGAGCCAGTTAACACAAGAAGCAGCTCAACCTTCGTTTGACGAATTGGAAGAAGATATATCGGAGCCGCCTTTACCACAAGAGGAGATATTATTAAAGTTTAGTAAGCCTACGACTATTTTAGAAACAAAATTACACGAAAATCCCGTTCATCTCTTTTTCGTGCGCAAACAAATTTGCATCAGCATTTTGGAAATGATTAAATTGACAAGATTGGAAAACATTTCTGTTGGAAGTATCAAGAAAAGAATCATTGAACTAAATTTTGGCGAAAGTTTGTGCGATGTTGAAATTCAAGAAGAGGAAATCAAAATGAAGTTGAGAAATGTTGGAATAAAAAGCGAAAATAATGCATTTAGCTTAATTTTGGTCGAGTTTATTCCAGAATTTTCCAAATTTTCACCGATATTGTGTTTCCACACGCTTTGTTTGGAAGATTTTTGAAGGAAGTTTACACTTTGTTGTAATTTCTTCAAGCTGAAGTAATTTTTTGTTTGTATATTTTATTTTTAACGATAATAATATAATAAAAAATTAATATGGTACATTAGAAATGTGTAAAAACTTATCCCCTCTCGCAAATTATATCCACAACGCTAGGTTCCATAAGTATGGGTTCTAGGCAGCGATGTACGCCGATCCCAAAATTTCGTCCAATAGAAAGTGAACCAAACTGTAAACCAATCAAATTATGTTTAAAAATTAAAAATAAATTAAATTTTACTTCTCATCCGCAACGAAACGCCACAAATATAATTGCAGATAATGTGTATCGACCTGAATTTGTTGAAGACCAAATTTGCTGAAGGTTTTTAAACGTACGCATTCCATAAATGTCTAAAATAGAGAAAGAAATTATTGATAATCTTAGTTGCTCAATTTGCAGATCTTCAGTTGAAATTTAATATTTAGTTAACTAAACGAGATAGTACGGGTACGTTTCTTAATTTACTTTACGTGTAAGTTACATAAAATAAAAATTAATTAAAATATTTCTAGTTTAACCATAAATATTTAGGTTAATCCAAGTTTTTTAATGTAAATCACGACCACTAATATATTAGCGTTGGACAACAGCTTAAACTAAAAATTTTTGGTTTAAACTGTAACTGAACAACCGGACCCTAATAGATCATGGGTTTAATTTTCATATATGAATGCCATACCTTCAAACTTATTTTAATGATCCCCGTCAATATCGACACTTTGCTGAATTCAACGGTAGAAAAAATTTCGATTCTTTCGCTGAACAATTTGTGTATGTTGGAAACCAATGTAGAATCCAAATGATTCGGCGTGTAGCTGGACCAATTAGACCGATATTGATGTCTTGATACTGAAATACTGTAACAAAAATTATACATATTTGATTTTTTCATCGTTCAAGCTTTCGAACCGGAGATAACAAATATAGCTTTACCCAGTAAATTACCTGTGCGTTTTCCTGCTTGAATCGCTGCTGTGTTCAGTAGCAGTGCCTTGATCTTCATATAACTGTGCAACGGTGGAATCAATGGACGCCATATCTTCTACGACCCTCTTCATTACAGCTCTAACGGTACGGGCTCTATGGTATGTAACCAGTCCCTAGTTTCCACGCTTTTCCGCAGCATCTACATAATGTAACCTTCAATAAATCAAGTCGACAGTCTCAAAGAACTCACCTGAGAAATATTTAATCCTTGAATCCTAACATAATAATTAAGCAATTCTTGCGCTGACTCCTGCATGCTGGTATTAATTTCGCTTTCGGTCGTAAATGCAGTTGACTGTTTCGGATTAATCCTAAACATCTCGTCCGTTTGCGACAACTAAAACTCAATGATAGATAACATCAAAAATAGATACCTAATGCAAAAACTCACTAAATAATGAACGTGTCCGTTTTGAAAATCTAAACAGAATTTTGAAAGAACCAACAAAAAAATAGGAGGTATTTTAGGATCCGACACGTTGTTAGAGCAAAATGAACGCGATGTGGCGGTTAAATGATGCATAAAACAGACAATTAAACCTTCCCTGACGTTATCGATGCAAAAACTGTCCCTGAATAACTGCAGCTGAGCAAAATTTATATCGGATTGAATGAAAACCTGTAACAAAAAACTTATATACCTAATTTTGATGTAAATTTAAAAGATTTTTATACCGCTAAATCTTGCAATACGCCTTTAACTTTTTCAACTACAGTTAAAATGAGAGTCATCAACAATTCGGTGAGATTTGTGTTGGAATCGCTCTGGGTTATTATTTTCGGCGTTATCAAACTTTGTCGCATTTTTGTTAACATGTCGGTGAAATGCATTTTCAAAATTTGTAAGTACGTTTTGCACTGCTTTCTTCCGGCATTTATTACGATGTCGATTCCTGTTTTGGCAAAATCGGTGTCTCTACACAAGGTATTCATAGCTTGAAGTCTCCGATAGAACCGATCCAACGCTCTTACCAAAACACCCGTGTCGCCGATTATATCTTGCTCCATATCAACTTTATTTTGCACGAGCTCAAAGTATTGCTGCATTTTGTTGACGATAAAAGTATTAAGTTCAATAGCAGCAAAGTTTTCGAAAATTTCACTATTTTCAATATTTTCTGTATTCATTCTGTTAATAAACATATCGTAAAATGATGCCACAACCAAACATAAATCGCTCAAAAAACCTGAACAGCCAAGATCCACAAAATCTGTAATATCACGATGCTCGCTCTGATCCTTCAGCACAACCAATTGCTCGCACAAACGTTTTTCCGCACTCACTAAAAACTCCAAACACAATTCCTTAGCAGGTTCATCCAACTGCAACAACAAATCAACCGATTCTGCTAGTTGCTTAGCACTTGCTTCTGGATTATTAAACTGATTGCGCAATTCAACTTTAAGTACCTTCACTATCGATTCGCAATCCGCTTTGATACCTTGAAAAGACGGCATGTTGCCATAATGTTGCAAGACTTTTTGTGCGTGCAAATAATCCTGCACCGCCTAAAATTAAAAAATTAGTTTTATTCTACTTTTGCAAGTTCAACCCACCTGAGCGTAATTTTTCTCTTCCATTCTCGTTTTTAATGTAGAAGGCAACTTAAAGAGAAATTGTAACCTTTTAAGCAGGCTGTGAACCCCCGAAAGTTTACCGATTTGCTCCCGAGTGTCGTGCAAAGTAGAGGATATTTGTTGTGAAAACGAAGTAATTGAACCCATATTTTGTGCCAGCAGATCCATTTCTGTTTCCATCTTTTTAAAATCGATTTTCATCTTAAAAAAATTAAACAATTTAAACTTGCAATTTCTTTATGTTGCAGTTTACTCTTACCTTGCGGACCGTATCGGTCGCAGTTATAAATTTATTGTAGTTTTCGTAAACTAAAGTTTGCATGTCGGAATGTAAAGTTTGAGTGTCTTTGATTATTTCGTTCTCATGATCCATTACTTGTTTCAGACTGCTTTCCTGCAATTATAGGTACGATAAAATGAATTATATGCGAATGTGGTGGTTCACTTTACCGCAAAAAGCTTTTCCAAATACACATTTGGATCGAAATGTTGTCCATTTATGTCCAAAACGTTCATATTTTTATCTGTCATGTTTATACTCAATTGTCAACTTTTTGAGGTTATGTAGGAAATAAAATTTTTGACGTTTACATTTTTTTATATAAACATTTCAGTGCCGTGCTTACATATTGTCATTAGAGGGAACTTCGATGGAAAAAATTTGAAAACTAAAAAATTGGGAGAAAAGCATTTTTTATTCATAAAAGGTTATTAGATTTTATTCCAGAAAATGGAGATTAGAATTCACAATTTTGTCTGTGAAACCGGAAGATCACTATTAACAATATGAAAATTACTACAGAGGCAAAAGTGCAATTCCTACGACATCCCATAATATAAGTCGGCAACTTCTACCACAAACACAAAAAAAACACTAAAATTTACAAATATAATTTATTTTTGTAATTCAAATAAAATACAACTTAAAGTTTAAAATCAACAAAATTTTAGTAATTCTTAATTAATCATTAACCTAGGAGTTATATTCATGCTCATCAATTCCTGGAATAATAGTTTAGCAGCATAAGGCAAACGAATTTGCGAGATTTGCGTTTTATTCTTACAACCTCTGCATTCAAACGTATTATTTTTCAAATTAGCGATCGCAATTAAGCCACATAAGTTACAGATATGTATTCTGTATGGATCAGAAACTTCAAATAATCTCTCTCTTAAAAATTGTGCAGCACCGTGAGAAATTTGACAATCTCGTTCCATTTCACCGAAACGCAGACCACCATCCCTAGCACGACCTTCCATGGGTTGCCTAACTAAAATCTGTACAGGTCCTCGGGCACGTGAATGTATTTTGTCGTCCACCATATGCTTCAATCTCTGATAGTAGGTTGGACCAATAAAAACTTGAGAATTGGATTTCCTTCCCGTTTGTCCATTGTACATTACCTCATTTCCTCGCAAATGATAACCATACTCTTGCAAGAGCGTCGAAATTTTTTGCACATTTACTGTATCGTTAAATGGCGTTGCGTCACCAATTTCACCCTTGAGGGCTGAAACTTTACCTTGAAGACACTCGATTAAATGGCCAATTGTCATACGAGATGGGATAGCATGAGGATTAATGATAATATCGGGTGTTAAGCCTTCACACGTGAAAAGCATATCTTCCTGACGGTACTGAATACCACATGTACCTTTTTGTCCATGACGGGACGCAAATTTATCGCCGATTTGTGGAATACGAACGGAACGAACTCGAATTTTACAAAACTTGTAACCTTCCGCATTTAACGTCAACATAACCTTATCTACAACTCCGGTTTCACTGTTTCGTAACATCGTAGAAGCGTCACGTTTTGAAAATCGTTTGGTTGTGCCATCCAACTATAAAACAAAATTGTTGTTAAAATGGTATAAAACTCGAATTTTTACGTACCTCGTCGTCATTTTCCGGAAGAGTTATGGTTTTGCCTATGATGACATCATCGCCGGACACACGAATACCTGGAGATATAATTCCATCGTCATCTAGTTTGTCGTACAGCGCATTTCTCATGCCCTGACACGTTTGTCGCGAGGGACGCTCAAATTGTTCCCAATTTTCGCCGGCGCGTTTACATTCGGCGTCCTTATAAGAACGGTAAAATACTGATCTAAAGAATCCACGTTCGACAGCAGACGCGTTCAAAATAACGGAATCTTCCTGATTGTAACCTGTATAACAAGCGATCGCAACAATGCTGTTGATACCTGCGGGCAACTCTCGAAACCGTAAATATTCCATAGAACGAGTCGTAACCAAGGGTTTCTGTGGATAGTATAGTACGTGTGCCAAAGTGTCCATTCGTACATGGTAGTTTGTAATATAGACGCCCATAGCTTGTTTTCCCATAGCACTTTGGTAAGTATTCCTGGGACTTTGATTGTGATCCGGGAATGGAATAATAGAAGCACATACACCCAAGATCATGGCGGTATGAATTTCACAATGCGTGTACGTTGTACAATAGGCGTATTCTTTGTCCTGGCGTAAATCTTCGGGAGTCATCGAAATCATGGTTGTTTCTACTTCCAAGGTGTCGATGTATTCCACTACACCTTGAGCAACTAATACCTGCCAGCCGTAATTATTATATTCGCGTTCTTTCAACATGTCAATGTGACGCTTCTTAAGCAGCAATTGGCCGTTTTCCACAATCAGCAACGGTCTGCAAATTCTGCCCGCGTCAGTGTAGATTCGTATTTCACGGTCGCGGATGTCACGTATCATGGATACTTCCGATACGATGATGTCCATCTGCCTCCGCAACTTTCTCAAAGTCGACATCAACTGTTCTGGGTCCCTATGTATACCAACCTAAAAATAAATTTATTATTACAAAATATTTCACATGTTTTGATTTTAAGGAAAGGAGGCAAACTCGCATTAACTTTCATCCATTGTATATTATGAAATTAGAGGTGGGTAAAACAAAACAAAAGAACACATCATTTGCTAGCAACAAGATCAAGTACTGCGATTTGATGCAAAGGTTCCTCATCCATAATATTATTCTCCGTAGAAACTTTTTTTAATAACATTGTATGTTTTTATCTAATATCCTATCCGCTAGCAAAAGATTAGTGTCTGTCCTCTTTCAAAAAAATAGAAAACATGCAAGACTGGGGTACTCTATCAACTCTCTAATCTAAAACTTACCCAACATCCGTTGACAAAAATTTTAGTAGCGTCTGCAATAGCCGAAGGAGTAATTTCTTCCAAATTTTCCATCGACCATTCTTCTAAAAACTCCAAAATTGGGGACGGCTGTGAACCGACCGAAATGTATGCCATCAAAGCTAAATTCTTGACGAGACCTACGGCGGCACCTTCGGGAGTTTCGGCGGGACAAATCATACCCCATAGGGTATTGTGTAATTGACGCGGCTTCGCCAATTTTCCGTCACGTCCAATCGGTGAATTCACACGTCTTAAATGTGAAAGAGTAGATGCAAATGTTAGGCGATTCAACACCTGCGACACGCCGGCTCTGGCTTGATGGGCCTTCTTCTGATCGCCCCAATTTCCTGTCGCCAATGAATATCTCAAACCGTCCGTAATTAATTTGGTTTTGATGGCCAAATCGAGATTGAAGTCTTTGCCTTTATCGATGAACTTTTGCGCGTACATACGCACCTCCTTGATGAGATTTTTAAACAATCTAAACAGAACAAGCGTTCGATTAGTCTCGCAGTAATAGTACAGTAAAAATAACGATTTTGGCCATTTAAGAGACAAAATGATCTCCAAAACTTGGCATAGATGTAATGGAGGAGTTTTGTTAGTTTTAAATTTTGAAATAACATGAATATGAAAGTCGGATGAGAATGCAGGATACTGATGTAAATGATTGGTGTCCAAACCCTCCAAACAATTAAAAAAAATATTTAATTTTCCTACGGATGATTCCTTAATTTTTTTTCCTAAATTATTTCTTTTTAATTATCATTTCATTCAGATTGATTATTAACGCGATCAAATGCTAACGTAAGGAGCCCCGGTTCAAATCCAGATAGAGCTCACTTTGCAATGCCGTTTCCGTTATACAATTATACAAATAAAACTTACGCTCTGAATAAGAACGCTAACAAAGGGCCAGCAAGATCCAATCGTTTGTTCCCGTAATGATCACGATCGTCCAATTCTCTTCGACCTAAAGATGCTAGCAACAATCTGTGCACCATGTAACTGCAACCAAACAAAAGCGTTACAACCATACCGGCCAATTCAACCGTTCTAACTTACCCCAAAAAATAGGCCTTCTTAGTTTCGCAAAATCTGAAATACCAACATGAGGTAACATTTCCTTCTGCAAAATTTCCCGCGCGTATTTAATACGCTTTTCTTTCGTCACACCAGGCCGTGCACCCCTGGTACCTATAAAATTTAAGGCAACATTTTGTTCCTGCACCACAAAAGCTTCATCCAATGATGGTTTTACCATTTCCATCATTTCAGGATCTTCAAAGTCATAAATTATGTGTTCTAAAATATCTCGGTCGGCAACGAAACCCAACGCACGAAAAACAATCATCACCGGTATTTCTTGTTTAATGTACGGCAAAATTGCAATGATGCGTTGACCGATTGCGGCCTTTTTCACAGCCTGACCACCACGAGCCATCATGTTGACCCATAAAGTGGAAGTCGGACGTGAACTGTGTTCAATGCACGATCTGATTTCAGACTTGAAAGCGTACTTCCCTCCTTCATAGCAAAGACGTACACCGTGTTGGTCGCCATCTTTTCTTGAGCAATGAGGACCTTCTCAGAACCGTTTATGATGAAGTAACCGCCAGGGTCCAACGGGCACTCATTTAACTCAGTTAAATCACGATCGGTCAGACCGCTCAAAAGACAATACGTTGAACGTAACATAATTGGTATTTTACCAATCGATTTTTTCTGAGACTGTTCGACCACAGGGTCTTCGTTTGGTCTGAGTGTGGTTTTGGTGATATCAACGTATAAGGGCGCCGAATAAGTCAGGTTACGCAATCGAGCGTCATTTGGCATCATGGGTGCAGGAGAACCATCATTTTCCCAATGTGTCGGTTTTGATAAGTAAATTTGTTCAAATTTCAGCAAATATTTTGTCTGGAATTGTTAGCAAAATATAAAATGAAATAAGAGCACTTTCATGTGCAAAATAGAAACTTACCGGTACTTCTATCTCGCCACTCGTGTGCTGAGCTTCCGCCTGTAATTCAATCTGAGGTGAGTCTTCGACAATTCTCTGCACGGACATTTGAATAAACTCATCGAAGCTGTCCAACTGTTGTCGAACCAAGCCTTTTTCGTCAAAATAAGCGTTGATAACGATCCAGCAGGCTTCCTGCCACAATTCTGAACTGATTTCTTGTCCATCATCTTCTTCGAATTGATCTGGAACGAAATCTTTACCGGAATTAAAACGATATAACCTCACATTTTTGTATTGAATTTACCATCGTCCCTTTCGTACATGTTGTATTGTTTAAGGTGACTCGAAAGCCAGGGCTACGCTATTGCGTTCACTAACTTATAATTAAAAATGCTTAATTTGTTATAATAATCAATTTTACACGGCGAACAAATAAACTCTTCTTTCCCGTATTCACAACAACCACAACTGTCAGTTTTTGATGCACGCGTTTACCGCTAGATGGCAAGTAATAACTTTAAAATTGATTCAGCGCTTCTAAACATGTTTAGAGTGCGATAATCTAAACCAATAATTTTAGCTTGGCAGGTTTCGACCACTTATTCTTCTTCTATCTAACAATCGGTCTTTATAACACTCTATTACGTCTTACGATTCCTCTACTTTCAGGAGAGTATACCTCAAAGATGTTGCTAAAGCCTTGTGAAAGAACCACCAGCTTTACTTGCTTTCCGAGACTGTTTCTAAAACAAACACTAAAAGAATTTGTCTCGTCACCATGGGAACACTCAGCGGATATGCTGAAATTTTCAATTCACATTACAAATTCTAATTCTTACATAAGAATAAAGGGGGTCTACCAGAACCTTCTGAATCCTTATATAGAGGAGTTGAAAATTTGAAAAATCATAATATTTTATATTATTACATAATAATTTTATGACTCGATTTGTACCTATACTTTATTAGATAGACCAGCAGTGTAGCGTAAAGCATACACCGCCGACTTTAAAGCGGTAGACCATGGTTCGATTCCTAGTCGAGTCGGTTACACTGCTGTGATCAAAGGTCCGATATCAATCTTTGGACTGTGGGGAAAGCAACGGAAACCACCCCATTAATTATATTCCTAGTAAAGTCAGCTTGGCTTCGCTAAGCTGATCGCCACGCACAATGAAGTGTATGGCACTTGAAGAAGATACTTTATTGGTATTTTAAAACTTTGTAATTTCTTCTTTTCGAGCTGTGCTAGATAAGGCTTTTAGTTTTGGGCAACTATAACTGTAAACAGAAATAAATAAAATAAAATCGATTATTAAACTGTTTATTCGTGCTACATGAATACAACGATAAATAAAACAACTTATACTTTTTTCTTTAAATAGTTTAAAAGCAAAACATTTTGAGATTAAAAAACAATAATTTTATAAGTGGCTAATAATTGAATTTTTAAAAATTGGGATTGTTGAAGAAAATAGCAAAAAATTGACATTTTACAGTTTTCTTAAGTAAACATTACAAGTTGCATCATCAACTAGTTAATACATATTTTTAAGGTAAACAACTTAATTTAGAAAAACTGTATAACAAATAAACTACAATCTAAAAGCGGTCAGCGTTTAGCACCCAATCAAGTATTTTTTTTATTCCAATAATTTAAATGGTACGCTTACAACATATTTACATAAAAGTGCATAGCAAATCACATTTCAGCACACCTAAAAAGCCAAGCTTAAAATTAAAAACCTTAGTATAAATACATACAAAACTGCATCGTTTTTTTTTACGTTAATACATTTTACATTTCTTCAACCGTAGTTTTTAAGTAGTAGTAGTACATTTTTTCAATAACAATTAAAAAAAAGATACAAAAAGTTATAATAATACCTAAACATTATGCAGGGGATGTCAGGTCAAGAGTCTTTTTTTGTTCAATTTCCACCTCCACAAAGCAATTAAAAAAAAACAAAACAGAGTGGGAGATTAAAAAAGTTTACAAATATAAAAATCTTTTTTTAATTTATCATTACATACCATTTTTTCTTTGCTAAGTTACTTATGTATGAATAAATATATTTATATATTAATTGAAAAATTTATAAATTCAGTCTGTTGTCGGTATAGCATTGCTATTCTCTAATTGTGAATTATCACATACGTTATTTTCAATTACGGGCAAAACTTCTTTTAATTGTTCTGTATTGGTGATCTCTTTGATAATTTTGCTCTCGGTCGAAAGCGGTGCCTTCTTTATCACTTCTGCTTTCGACTTGTTTACGCTGCGCACCAATTCCACGGGCTTTTTCGCATTACTTGCCGTTTTGGTTGTGGTCGTCGTGGTTTTGGTTGTTGTACGCGAGGCTGGTACCTAAAAACACAATTAATTGTATATTTTTCAATATTGAGGGGTCAGTCTTGGGGTTAACCACTGTCGATAGTTTTACATTTTAAAATTAAGAATTTTAGTTTACCCGATTTAAGATTATTTAAAAACACTCAGAAATCAGCAATAAATTTTCCAAAGCAAAGACAGAATACAGAATATGTATGTACAGTAGCGCTCATAAATATGGTTGCACTCAATTTTTAGCAAAATTAATAAAAGCAAAACTTATTTTGCAAATTGTTGTATCATTCCTAAAAGTAAGTAGGCTAATACAGATTTTGACGTATAAAATTTAATGTTGTTAATAACGTGAACAGTATAAAAATATAATTATTTCTTATTCAGTGTCCAAAAGTAAAGTGGCATATTCTTTAAAACGTCAAAACTGTAAATAAAATTAATTTTTCGAAATAAACTTGTTAGAGTAGTTGCTTCAACAGTAAGAATTATGGTAAAGACGAAAGAATATTCCGAAGATCTGAAAATGCGATTTTGAAATCATTGAAAATGGAGACTCTTTAAGGACAGCAAATCGCAAATTTGGTATACCAAATCAAACTATAGGTCGTTGGATCCGTAAAATAAACCAATATGGATCAGTGGCCAATCGACCAAGAACCGGGCGACCACGAAAACAACCGGACGGGAAGATAAAATGATCGTTCGTGATGCGGTAAAGAATCCTCGTTTAATGGCTACCGAAATTGTCCGTGATTTTAACGAGAATCGCGAAGATAATATTAGTGTTTCGACAGTGAAACGTCGACTGAAGTCAGCTGGACTATTTGGTAAGCGTCCTTCTAAGAAACCAATAATTTTGAAGAAGAATCGGATAGCCCGATTAAAATTTGCCAAAGATCACTTAAACTGGGGAGTTCAAGAATGGTCTAAAATTCTTTAGAGCGATGAGAGCAAATATAATTTGTTTTCTTCTGATGGTATTAAGTATATTCGACGTCCAGTAAATAAAAGATATGATGTTAAGTATCAGGTTCCCACTGTAAAACACGGCGGTGGAAGTGTCATGGTGTGGGGCTGCTTTTCCCGTGATGGTGTTGGACCTATACACTTAATCGATGGTATTATGGATCGGTTTACGTATGCTGACATATTAAAAGATCACATGCTACCACATGGGAAGAGAATAATGCCACGCGGCTGGATGTTTCAGCAAGATAATGACCCGAAATATGCTTCAAAGCATGTTAAAGGTTACATGGCGAAGGCTAATATCCGCCTACTTGAGTGGCCTAGTCAGTCTTCTGACTTAAATCCTATAGAGCATTTGTGGGAAGAGCTCGAGCGACAAATTAGAAGTGGGACATACCAAAATAGGAGTTAGTTATGAGAAGCTTTAAGGAGAGAATGGCAAAAGATTCCATTGGAGCGTTTAGTAAGCTTGTTGACTCTATGCCTTCTCGATGCAAAGCAGTTATAGCCGCAAAAGGTTATGCAACAAAGTATTAATTGTTTTTAATCTTTATATTTTTAATAAAGTACTTTAAATTTTGTTTTAAGTGCTTTTAATAATACTTTATTATAAGCAAATATTTCCTATTTTGTGATTTTTAAATTTTTACTTGTTTATAAAATTTTTCAAATAATTTTAATTATGTGTTATAATTCCAAGGTATTTAAAGAATAAATTTTGAAAATTTAGGAAAATTTCCTTGAAATTTAAAAAGTTATCACAAAAACTAAGTGCAACCATACTTATGATCGCTACTGTATATATTGCACTGACTGGAAAACAAAAAAATTATAATTATAAAAATAATAAAACAAAAAATAATTTAATCTTTGAAATGCGTAGTAGCAATTTCGATGTTGTTGCGGAAAATAAATTCCAAGTTCAAGTTGTGCAGGAAATTAAGGAAACCTAGGGAAATGAATAAAACAAATAGAAATTAGAAAGCCGAATTTAAATAAATAAATACGTGTTAAAATTGAATAATCTAAATTTTGGAATTAAGAATTAAGTGTGGTCGCTCGACGGCGAATTATAATAAAATTAGCAAAGATTTACAATATTTTATGAATGGAGCAAAGTACACAAAAGATAATGAAACAAAAATGAAAATATGAACACTTTTAAAAAACCAGCAACGTAGAAATTAACGAAGCAACATCTGGAATTCAACTCGGCACATCGATAGCTACCGGAAATCAACAAACATCACGACTCAAAATTGAAGAAGTAAAATTTAAGTAACAAAAGGCAAAAGCTCAAACTATAAAACATAGTGTAAGAGACCGGGGGAGTCTAGGATTATGGAATTTGTATCGAGGATTTACAGAATCTGTACATGCAGACATAATTTATTATTATTCTATTGTAATAAATATTTTTTATAATTCTTGTAAAAAAAAAAATTGAATTTTGTTCCTCACACTCCCGTCCTGAGTAACATATTCTTTAGCCATCATTGTTAAAAGTAAAACTTTTATACATACATTAATTTAACAAAAATGTATTGTACTTTATTTATAATGTACAAATAAATTTTTTGTATCATTCATACAGAGTATTCACCCATCGAGTAACAATATACCAATTACCAATGGTATGTTCCCAGTAATATCAGATTAGATTGAATTGTTTTTTTTTATAGACGATCGCTTTAGTTTTATTTCACATTGTTATAATGTAAATAGCACAAGTTCAAGTTTTTGGTTGCAGTTAACCCCGTTAGATTCATTGTGTACGTTAGGTTCTGTTATTACAACTCACCTTTGCTTCAACCTTGCGTGTAGTGGTGCTAGTAACATTCAGCTTGCTTGTTGCCGTCGTTTTTGCTGAAGTGTTCGCCGCAGCACGACTTGCTGCCGTAATTTGTTTGTTTGTAGTTTCTTTTATTTGTTTCGTCACTTCGGGCGTCTTGACCAATGTTTTGCTTGCCAAAGGTTTCGGTCTAGCAGTTGGAGCAGACAAACTCGGTTTTAGCGAACCCACGCTCGATACTTTTGGAGAAGTCAATGTAGTCGATGGTTTAGCCGTGCTCTATAACCATACAATAAACAAAACTAAATATTTATAGGAATTTAACAAGATTTCTAGAACTAAATTCAGGGAAAAACTCTGTTTGAAAATTTGAAATAACTCACCTTAGTTGCAGTCACGGTCGATGAAGTGGTAGTTTTTGTTGCTGAAACGCGGGAAGTCAAAGTGGTTGGTCTGGAGGTAGTGCTGGAAGCCGGTCTCGCGGCACTAGGTTTGGTGGTGGTAGATGATGCAGGTCTGGCGCTTCCAACTGTGGTTTTTATATCGCCAGCCGTTTTAGTTGGACTCGTTTTGCTAGGAACATTTTTGGTTAAAGGTTTGGTGGCAGCGAGCAAAGGCGCTGGTTTGCTAGTAGCGGACAAAGATGCCGGTTTTCTAATAGGCGCTCTTACTTCCTCTACTTTCTTTGCCGTCGTGGTGGCTGCAGTTTTTGGTTTCGCAAGTGGCGCTCTTGCCGTGCTTGATTTGTTCAATGTTGCTGCTGTTGTTGTAGTAGTGGAAGTTTTTGCAGTTACTCGTGTTGCAGCTGCAGGTTTGGTCGTCGCTGCTGTAGTTTTGGTAACAGTGGAAGGTTTGGCTGCTGACGGAGACGCTTTCGTTGTGGTTTTCTTTATTGCTGTCGTTTTTGTTTTAGAGGCAACCGATTTTTTCTCAGGTTCTTCCACCGGTGGAACAACAGAAGGAACCAATGCTTCCACAATTTGACTTAAATTCTGTTCAACTTCTGGTAAACTTCGAACGGTGTCTTCTAATTTACTTTCTTCGGATGGAGTAGCAGCAAGGGATTCAACCGGATATTCGGGCTCGATTAACTCGGACTTAACCTCAATATTATATGGTGGTTCTAAAACACATTCAATTGGAATTAAATCAGCCGACTCAGCAATTTGTACCAAATTCTCTGTAATTGCTTGAGGGACGTCATCAATTTTGTCGTTATCTGGAATAGTAACAGCAGGAATCGATTCAGTCGGGTGTTCTACAATTTCCAATTTCCTCTCAATTTCAACTTCAACCGTTTTGGTTGAAAACGGATCCGTATTAAACGATTCTTTGTCGTCATTAATTTCCTCTTTTTCCGCCACGATTTCGAAACTTTCTGGGTTTATTGTTACCACTTGGGCGTTGGAAACTTCCTGAGCGAAGTTTAGAACGCAGATGTCGTTTTGATTTTCGTTCACACTTGGTATCAAATCTTCTATTCTCTCTTCAAGTACTGGCGAATCTTTGATGGAAGAAGTTGCTTCATCTACGGGCGACTCCAATTCCTCTTTAAGCGATTGTGAAGGTAAAATGGATTAGTTGAATGTTCTTGGGCTTGATATTGTGGAACTGGTGATTCTGTAGGAATGAGCGGTGATTGCGATTGTTGTTCCAATTCTATAGCCGGCGATTGCTCAAATTCTAAACCGGGAAGAGGTGATTGTGAAATCTTTACCAACTCAGCTTCTACTTCCAAGTCATCGACTGGCGATACACAATCAACTGGTGATTGTGACGTAATAATCAAATTTTGTTCAAATTCAAAGTTGTTAATATGTGATTGTGAAGGTGGAATTGGTGACTGCGAGGTTAAAGTTGGAGATTTAGGAGGAATTGGCGACTGTGAGGTTAAAGCTGGAGATTTAGGAGGAATTGGCGATTCTGCGATTAAAACTGGTGATTGAGGAGGAATTGGCGAATTATCAATTAAAATTGGTGATTGAGGAGGAATTGGCGAATCCGCAATTAAAATTGGCGATTGAGAAGGAATTGGAGATTTTGAAATTGAACACTGAGGAGGGAGTGGCGATGTTGAAGTCAAAACTGGAGACTGAGAAGGAATAGGCGATTCGGCGATAAAAGGCGAATGAATTGGTGCGTCCGCAATTGGAACCGGCGATGGAGAAGGAACAGGTGATTCTCTAACAAAAGCTGGAGAATGAGAAGGAATAGGCGATTCCGCTTCCGGCACCGGCGATTCTGCAATTGGAACGGGCGATTGAATTTTCACATCTTCGTGAATTTCCATAACTCCGTTTTGAATTCCTTCTTCTAACAAATCATCCATATGTTCAGAAATGCCGTTTCCTAAAGGCTGATGCTCTGGCAAATCGGAAATAGTTTCATTGAACGATCCGTTTTCGGTCGACTTATTTAAGAATTCCTCGAGATTTTCAGGTAAAACTTGTACTCTATTTAGATCAAATGGAGTCTCTTCGTTTTCTTCGCTTTGGTAGAACGACATAGACATGGGATTGTCGGTTTCTGAAGGAACAGCGGATATTTCGCTGTTTACAGAAACATCCAAGGCTTTACCATCCAGATAACTAGCATTTGATTCGTCTCCAAACACGGCTTTCGTTGAAAATGCTTCCGATTGGTCCAACGATTTGGCGGGTGTTGAAAATGGGGTTGCATTTGGTCCAAAATGAAATTCGTCAGATTTGGCAACTTTGACTGGCGTTTTATTGGGTTGAAACTCAATTTCGTCGATACTTTTGCCATTGAGAAAGTTTTCCATTATTTCTTGGGATGTCAATTTTTGCGGGCTTTCCGATTTATCTGATCCATTTGACGGGAAAAGATCGCTGGCTCTATTTTTGATTTCCGAAGTGAATTCGCAAATGTTGGGCAAATTTATATCGATCTCCGCGATTGGCCTTCTTGGCGATTGAGAAATAATGGAATCATCAATTAATGTTTGAAAGGGCGGCGAAATTGCGGGCCGCGAGGGCGAAACAGGCACAAATTCTTGAGCGTCGGGATTTAATTGTGACATTGTGTCACCGTCCAAATTTGATGAAGTCAATGCACAAACCTACGAAAAAAGAAAAAATGGGATGAGTTAAGAAGTAAAAGAAGGAACAAAGGAAAATCTCACCTCTAAATCCACTTCTGTAGAAGCAATTTTTTCTTTTTCGTTCGTTGTATTGCCTTTGAAATAATTCCACTCGTCGTCGGAATCGTCTCCACTATCAGCTACATTTTCTAATAAACCACTGGCATCGTGAACTGAAATATAAACACTTCATTACTATACAATTCGGCACTTAAAGTTGTAAATATTTATGTTTACACAAGTTCAAGTGCGAATAAATACGACAAGGTCTGCCTCATCTAAAGGCTAATGTAGACAACTAACGACCAGATAAGGGGACGGTGTGACAAATGAAGTTCACAGATGCGTAAAAATGCTAAACACGCGTGTTTACTCGCAGGATAAAAATCGATTCAAACTTTTAACGCCCCAATCGTAGTTTCTCAAATTTTGAAGAAAAAATCCATGTGTGATTTATTGCCACACCCGATGTTGAAATATATGATTTAGAAAAACCGTCGCCAGACTTTGCATCGATCGTTTTCAGGAAAAGCCGACTATATTCCTAGACAGTAGCAACAGGTGGGTAATCTTATTGCAGAAAAAACCAGTAAGCTGAATCCGCACGAGACGATTAAGAAGTGGAAGTTAAAATCGGCGGTAGCGCACTTTAAAAAAAGTAGTACTAATTGGAAATATTCATTACGATAATTAAATTGGATTTGCCAAGAGATCCCAGTCTTCTTTTCTTAATCAATCCGTCACAAAATGGAAGTAATTCGTTAATAGCGATTTTTTCATTTTCAGGTTACCAATCAGAAAGTTCCGATGTAATGAAAACTGAAACTACTTCTAACTAAAACATAAGGGGTAATTAGTTTAATTTTAAATTTTACCGCCTCACGCCACTTTAAATTTCAAATAAAATAATTTTAAAGGTAGAAAAAGAAAATATGAATTTTCTCAACGTTTTTCTGTATAAATTTTCTTTCAAGTAAGTAATATAATTCAAAACCTGTGACGTATAGATCATAGGTAAAACATTAAATAAAAGTTGAAGCAAACATTTAAATTTATAAAATAATCTACAAAATACAAGATACCTAATCCGTTTCAAAAAAATTGGGTTATGGCATGTTAAGGTTTTTAATTTTTGCCATATCCTGTAGATAATTATATGAAAATAGATCAAATATTGTTCAACAAATTTATTATTAAACAAATCTGTGAAATTTATATACAAATGTCACTGTAGCATACTGTCGCATAGAAGAAAATTAGTTATAATACTCAAAACTAAACGGCCGATTTATCTGTTTAACCTGCAAATATACTTCTTATTCTTTGTTACTGGAACCTTACACGATCAATAATATTGTCAATGTTTGACATTAGTACACTTTCACAACTTACCCCTGTAAAAAGTCAAGTAGTACTCAAAAACTATATGGCCGATTTCTTTGAATTTACAATCTACATCTCATATCCCAAATTTCATACAAATCAGTTATGTAATGTTAACAACTACGTCTTATGCCCGATTTCTTCACCTATCGATATCTCTTGGATAATCTATCTATCAGATAAATTAACGAAGTAAACAATCAGACAGCAGCAAAACAATCAGAAATATGATTGGCTATTTCGTTAATTTATCTTATAGATAGATTGTCTCTAGGTTAAGAAATCGGGCATTAGTAATGCAAATGTTTTACTTTTCAATTTGTTTCGGACGTTTCGGTTCAACTTTTATATGGCACATGGTGGTATAATCAACCAAGGTTTGTAGTAAGACCGGCATAAGTTGTCATGTCCTAGATACACAAGATTGTCGCTTGGAAAGTAATATTTCCTGTTTTCAAAAATTTCTAATTATTTTTTTTTAGTTTAATTGAAAATGGTGAAACTCAGATAATATAAGTATTTGAATTTGACAGCCGGAAAATCTCCTGTAAGCTAGATTTACGTTATTCATTTCTAACGATCAAGTCAATTGAATTCCTTAAGACAGGAAGTCTGAACCTCCGACTGATTCCGTTCAAATGGACAAGTTTTGAATCTTCAATTTGTATTCACTAATATACACTCGGTCTATAATTACCCTGTCGCTGGAAATACCTAGTTTCGGCCCTGACCCCATCGTTCACGACAATTACAGAAATAAGAATCCATCCAAGTTGGCGTTGGGAAAATTTACTTAATACGGCACTGCTCTTTATTATTTAATCGCGCGTTAAACGACTAGGATACAATGCACACACCCCAATAATAGGTGCGTTATCGAGAATTTTCCGTCCACGATTTTCATGAATAATCTGCAAACGATAACGATCGCTTTTGCCCTTTTGGAAATACGTTCCGGTTTTTTTTTATAACCCAAACACGTTTGAATTTCGTAAAGGTTGAATTAGAGCAGGTTACCTGGCGACAAAACAAGTGAAAGTCTGCTAATATTTTGTCATGGCGCAGAAAATGTGATGTAAATGTTAAACACTTAACGATCATTTTACCTGGTAACGAGAAAGTTTGCAACGCGCAGTGCCAAAATCGCAGATGAAAATCGTGCATGGCGAGAGAAATCGAAATAATAAAAAAAAGTGCAGCAGCAAATTTCAAATAATTGCGTTACGCAACTATTTCCGAAACAAACGAATATCCAGTTGATTTGCCGTCCGTTTGACCTAAACGCATCCTACGACATGTCGTACAAGTCGACCGGTCAACTCCCCCAAATTGAAGGGCGTAAAACTTGTTCGAAAATGCAAAAAAAAACTTTCTAAATCGAACGGGTATGCAAAATTAATCCCACGTAATGACCGTGTCCTAATTAACCTGCGGGGCCAAAAATTGCACACCTGATTGTTAAATTTTACAAATTATCTCAAAATATTGTGCAAGTGGAAACCGACTAGACCGATTTATCTCAATTCTGCAGTACAGGGACAGCATGACAGCCGGTCGACGTGATAACAGATTTTTAGGACAAATTTTCTTGAAAGCTGCTTTTGTAACTTATCCGAGTTTAGGAAATAAACATTACATTATTCAGTTTCCGGCCAAAACAATGCCGTCGTTGTTTTGAAGTGAGGAAAACATTTTGCGAACCTCTTTATCGCATTTGAAAATTCTCAAAAATTGTGCGTGGCAGTGTCACAAGAGGTCGTAAATTGGGCTGCACATTGGTGGTAAACATTTTGAGAGCCATAAACAAATGAAATTGAGTTTTTCTTCTTTGGTAAAACAAAACGTTACGGATTAACGATCATTTAGTTAGAACGCAGTAGGCATCACGTGGGGGGAAACAGGGGGGTTCCCGAGTTTAACTACGCGAACGAAATTATTTTTACCTACAATCGTATTTACGAAACGACATCCGTATTTTTGTATATTTAGAATACAAATAACGAGAACGATAACGAAGTTTACGTATTATTCTATCAACAAGTTGTTATTTCCATTGTCAAAATTGGCGAAACTATAATTGAACGTCCGAAAATAAAACTTTGAAACTTCTCTCCAGGGGATGCAAGACGACACGCGAAAGGGTTCGCCGACACGACGAAGGTGCGTGAAAATAGCCAGACACATTAAATCCCGATTTTCAGGTAAAAAACCTAGGGGAATCGTAAAGAACAAAACACAACGCTCGGTCACATTTTTAACAACACACGAAAATCGTTTCGCTATTTTTAACATTACAAAAATAATTTTTTACCTAATTTCGCAAGGCAAGCTGAAAGGACACAATCACAACAATTTAAAACTGCAAAAGTACGAAAGCGAATTGTACAAATTGTATAAAAAAAGAGGCACTTTTAACACGAACACTCGAGATTAAAGCTATACCGGCTCGCTAAGAAACTGACAGCCGGGCTGGGTCGTCTTCTACGTCTGCGCGCATATCCGCAACGGTCCTAATACGCATGCACGTTGCACTACAAAACTTTTCAAATTCAACATTTTAAACCCACGCGAAAAAAACTAATGCAAAATTAAAAATAAATCAAGGATTCAAATTCAACAAAATGTAGTGTATGTATTATTTTGTAATAACCACGGTCGATTATTTGACAGTAGTACATCACATCAAACAAATGAATAACGATTAAGGCGGAAATTACAAAATTTTAACTTTTGTTTCACGAAAACCAACTAGGGACGACTCTACGGTCGACCTAAAATAGAAAAAAATGTTCCTCGATTAAAAATAACTAAACTAGCTTAAAAAATTGATAAATCAACATTTTTTCTATGAGAAAATATCAGGTTTGTTTTCTAGTTTTGGTGGTCGTTATTAAATATTGCACGACCTTGGTCAAACTTTACATGTAAACACAGTTGTTGTTGATGATAAATTATGTAGGTAAAAATTACGTAAAATTTGAAAATAAACGAAGGCCAAAAATGATAAGGTTGACCAATAATTAAAAAGAGTGCCAAATTATTGACGGTACCAGAATCGTACCGGGGACGTTTACTCATCGCGGTGTCGATGTCCAAAGGACACTTTTAAAAAAGTAAATGTTTTAAAGCATGTCACGATAAAAGCACACCCACTCAAAAAAAACTATCGCAATTTAATCGGCAATTTGGACATGACCTTGATATGCTGAATATTTCAGTTGTAAATCATTGCAAACAATTTAAGATGATAAAGCGCAATTGGTTGATTGACTGACCCCGCGATTGACATTAAATATTTACGGAAGTAGATCCGAGATAAATATAACGAAAAAATGAGAATAATCATAATAAATATAAAAAATCAAAAAATATTTAAAAATTATTTCTCATCGATGTCAATTTTTGATGTTGAAAATCCAAATACCCAAATTTTGGTTTGGTGTCAAATATTCAATGTCAAAAAGAATTAAATCAAAGCACAGCAACGACAAAAAACAAACAATGCGGTTGTTCCTAGAAATTGGAAAAAAAAAATAAAAAATTTTTTCTAAGGCAGTGGGTGGGTACCTTATTTCAAAACAAAATTTTATTCAAAAGTTTTAAATTGAACTGTTCAGCATCCAATTTAACAAGAATTATTAGTGATTATAGAGTCCGAGTGAATTTCCACCCAGCGCCAAAAAGTGGTGATAATTTAAATCAGCGGTGAGCTTATCTAAGTTATCTATATTATCGACACCGATCAGCTGTCAGCTACGTTACGATGAACGTTGAATGTAAATAGTGACATAATAATAGTGTTTTATCATTCATACAGGGTCAATTATTGCAACACAACATTAACGTAAATATTATGTCGAAAGTGAAAGGACCACGAGTGATGTTCAAGGTGTCCGCATAGGGTCGCGGTTTTATCATATTCACTCGGACTCTATACAGTTGTATGTAAGAAAAGTGCTAAAATTCGAATTCAGATAGCGATCTCATCTACACCCTGGCGGCTTTTTATGTGTGCTAGGTGTGGCAATTGCACATCTGTTGAAATGTAAAACTGGAAAAATTATTACAATATTGAAAATACTTAACAAGGCAAATTAAAATGATTTGATATCCTAAAGCCTGGTTTATCGTCTAATAAAGTGTCATGTAACTTTATAGCTCTGATAAGTCTCTGTTAACTCAAAAATCTCGGAAGTAATTTTAAACAGAGTATTTCATACTTATAATACAATTTGCAAATGACAGCGAACAAAACGCGAAATTATAAATTACTGAGCCCCGGAACCGGGAGTCAACTGGTAAAACTCATTAAAAATATCCCCGAGTCAAAATTAATCTACAAAAAAAGAATCTTTGAGCTACAAGGTCCGAGAAGAGATAAAAATTATTAAAAATATCCCCGAGCCATAACAAAACTCAAAATTATGGATGTTTGAGCGGCCGGATCCGAGAGTCAACCGGTAGTTCGTCGAGTAGTAAGTGTCGAAATCTTGGCTAGATGCACGGACTGTCATCAAAATGCGCAGTCACTCCCATATGTTTGCATAGGTTTCGTGAACTTCAAAATTGAAATAATATAGAACCTATCAAATTCTACCTTACTTTAAGTCTTGTTTTAATGTCCTCTTTCCAGTCAACTCGGCGACCGGTCAACTCGGCGACCAAATAATCTAAAAATAACCACCTGAAGAAAATACGTATTTTTTTATGTTTTAATATATTAAAATACAAAAAGAATTGTAAACTTCGCTCCGAACTAAAATATAATAAAACATATAATTTTATGGCGAATCCGACTCTTGCCGTAGTTTAGTTTGTCAAAACTGACTTTCCGCAACCTTCGCTCCGCTCGCTACGGCCGCTACAAGCCGTAATGTTAAATTACAAAACTGTAATTTTCAAATTTGAATTGTGGCCTCATTAGAAGACCGACTAAATTCATTCTCACCTTAAATGATTTGCATTTTTGTGCTCTTTCGTTCGGTAAAGCCATTTTTATAGGCAAAAGTGTACTTTTGAGTTCGTGTTTTCTGACTCGATCCGAATTTTTTCCCGAAGGGAAAATAGAAAAGTTTACTTTCGAATTTATTTCTTGGATTATAACATTGATTGAATAACTTGAACCTATTTCCCCATCCTTAGGGCAAATCGTCGCTGAGTTGACCGATCGCCAAGTTGGTCATCGCCGAGTTGGCCGTCGCCGAGTTGGCCGGGTCCAATTGCCTATATAAACATTAGGCTTAATTGTGATTGGTAGTTTCACTTGTCCCTTGAATCCCACGTCGTCAAGATCCACATTTGGGAAATCTGTACGATTTCAGGGATAGTTTTAATAAGCAGCCTCCGTCCTTCCGACCTTTTACTAATTACTTAATTATTTTCAACGTTTTATCTTTAAGTCACGCCTACTTTTTTATGTTATCGTTATGAGGTTAGAATTTTTCAGTTTACGTTTTATTTTATTGTTTCATTGATTATATTCGATTAATAATTTTAGTGTTTTTTTGGCCACCAGATTTTATTGAGTTTGGATACTAAAGTAGGATCGTGCCAAAAACACAATAATTCAGGATTTTTATACAATTTCATGCTATAGCCGTTTAGGTTGAGAGTTTCTAGTATTGAAAAACTTTTAAAGAAGGCGGGATGACGATTAGCATAAAACCTACCGAGACAATTTAAGTAGTGCATGATTCTCAACTTAAAATGCAGTTAGTGCAGTGGCTTAACCCATTGGGGGGGGGATCAACCGATTTTATAATACACCTACGTAATTTTGTATATTATTTTTATCGGCTATCTAGTAAAAAAAAGACCTTCATCGACGGTGTATGACCCCCCCCCTTAAAATGGGTTATAAAAGTTATAATAATAAGTTATAAAATCACAGATTTTTATCTTTACATTGATTAGAGCCGATTTCATAATAAAATTTAATTTAACTATTAAATTTAATGAGTAAATTTGAATAAAAAAATCAAGGAAAATCGTTAGTTGTAATGCTCCCATTAAATGTTATGATATATTAAATTTTAGAAAAATTGCACAATAATTGAAAAGAATAATCAGTAAAATTTAATTAAAACTATAATAAAACCACTTTACCAAGGTTTTTGAATATACTTTACACGTGCTATATTTAGAAAGCTTATAATTTATAATAATTAACGATCTGTGAGCAGGATGGGGGTTTATTTTACATATATTAAGGGACGGCCATCTAAATCGTCGGTTTCCGAACGCGCGAACGGTGCCTAAGCTTAAACTGATTTTTGTTTTATGAAGTTGAAAATATTTGCTTGGTTTTTTCATCAGTTAAAAATTATATTCTCAATTACAAAGCACGACATTTCAACGTGTTGTGCGCGCTTATCAAAGGTTAATAAAAACAAAATGACAAGATTGCATGCATTAAATGTATTATGAAATAAATTAAATCTTAATTTATAATATTAAATATTTACAATCTTAGAAACGCAATTGTTATGCTGTTAATTGGAAAAAATCGGCCAGAACTGGGAAAATTTTGAAAAGTTAAAAATTGACCAAAATTGTTATTTAATTTGAAGCGAGTTGAAATTCAAAAGCCTATTTTTTTTTAGAATAATTAGCGGAAATTTCGATACCACTTAATTCTTACGGCCGACTTTCAATTAGTCTGAATACCTATAGTACGGCCAATAGGGACATTCAACCTTACAAAAGGTCAGGGAAAGTTCTAATTTGGAAAACCTGTCGAGTGGCATATCCTGATCATCATACTAAGTTTGCGACCTTGAGCGGGCGCCGCTCGAACCGCCTCTTGCCAAAAAAGTACCAAAAAGCAGTTTTTCGTATATATCTCCTTTCCCCTACGATGTAAGGTGAAAATAGTTATTATAAGAATTGTAGAAAATAAAATTGTCTACAACTTTTGTCTAAAACTTTTTTCTCCCAGATGAATAGTTCATGAGTTACAGCGAAGTAAGGCGGAAAAATTTTGTTAAAATTTGCAAAAATGCTTCCTTCACTTTTCGTCGAAATTTCAGTTAATGGGTCGAGGTAATAAACCTGAACTCAAAAGTACACTTTTTCCTGTAAAAATGGGTATACCAAACGAAAGAGCATAAAAATACAAGCTCTTTAAGGTGAGGATCATTGTTGTCGGACTTGTAATAAGGCCACAATTTAATTTTGAAAATTGCAATTTTTCCGTAAGAAATACATGTAAATGTATTTTTGTGTATTAAAATTCCAAATATGGAAAACATTCTGTAGACGGTACGTATGCCTAGTGGTGGGAAGATACCAGTCGCTCTCTGAGATCCGTCGCGTCAACTTTCAAACTTTTCGAGTTGGAGCCGCTTAAGGGATGTTTTTAATAAGTTTAGCGTGTGTCAAAACCGCTCGAAACGCCGTCCGCGCCCGGAGGGGAGCGGGTGGAACACGCAATCATTTTAAAAACAAATTCACACAAAAAGTGACTTTTTTTCGAAAATTTGTTGTCCGATCACAAATTTTATTCTTTTTATTAGCTAATTACACCATTATCTTTCATAATTCGTTGTAAAAAACGAGATTCTGGTATTTTAAATGTTGCCACAACCCATTTTTATTTTGGTGGGCGGGGTTACAGTTCAATAGAGCCAATAAGTAAATTGCATTGTTAATAAATTTTTAAAGCCGTTTTTTTCAAAATTGTGTGAATAATCCGCAAATTTTATTTTTTTATGCGCTAATTAGACCATCATCTTTCATAATCCACTTCAAAAATGGTCAAAATCGAAATTCGGTTTTATTACCCGTCCCCCAGTTAATTTATATTGATTATTACATCATTTCACTTTTTACTTACTTTCACACCACCATTGGGTAAAACAAGTGGCGCGTTTTTTTTTATGTGGTATCCCCAGTAGGCCTAATCCACAACTTGGTCTTAATTTTATGCCTTCTAGTTATTTTAGATGCCCTAGATGATCCAGGCTGACTAATCTCAGCATTTTCTTGAGAAAGCTGTAACTCATGAACTATTCAATCGGGAGAAAAAAGTTTTAGATAAAAATTATTTTCTACAATTTTTAGGTGACAGTTAAGATTCCCAGATTGCGATTTTTACCACTTTTTAAGTGGTTTATAAAAGATGAGGGTCTAATTAGCATATAAAAAAATAAAATTTGCGGTCGGTTCACAAATTTTGAAAAAACGGCTTTAAAATGAATTTGGAATGCAATTTTCGCATTGGCTCTTTCGAACTGTAACCCGCTCCGGGCGCTACAAGCAGTTTTGACAAACACTTTACTTACTAAAAACATCCCCAAGACTATCCAACTCGAAAAGTGTGGAAGTTGATCCGACAGACGTCAGAGAGCGACTGACTCCTCCTAACGCTGCTTTAGTTAGCCCCGCCCTATGGTTGATACGTGCAAATCGGAGCACACGCACCGTTAATACGATGAATAACATTATTGCGTAATATTGCGCAATAATACATTTACATGATTGTATTTCTTATGGGAAAATTGCAATTTTCAAAATTAAATTGTGGCCTTATTACAACTCCGACAACATTCATCCTCACTTTAAAGAGCTCGTATTTTTCTGTTCTTTCGTTTGGTAAAGCCATTTTTATAGGAAAAAGTGTATTTTCGATTTCGGGAATCTTAACTCTCACCTAATTTTTCATAACAGCGGAAAGGAAAACTGCTTTTCGGTACCTTTTGGGCAAGATGGCGGCGCGAGCGGCACCCGTTCAAGGTCACAAATTTAGTATGACGATTAAAACACGCAACCTTGCAAAATTAGAACTTTCCCTGACCATTTGCAAAGTAAGCCCTAATTTATGTCTTCATTGACTGGAATTACTCCTAATTATTCATTTCTCGTGTTTTCCATCTAATATTTTACTCGCATGTAAAAAAATATCAATTACGTAATAATTAGTGTGACGTTAACAACTTCTATATTCAAATTTGATTGGACCCTGTCTATCACCTGACTATTGATGTGATTGATTGATTTTCGTGTTGTTTTACATCGCTGAATATTCTTTGTGGCAACACCTTTATCCACTTAAGTTTACAATTTAAGCTTCCCTAACCAATTTTGAATAAATTTAAGATTTCATCCCTTTCCCTCCACGAAGTTTCAGAATAATCGATTATAATTGCAAATTAAATTATAAATTAACAAGAAAGGAATGTAAAGCGGCTTCGTTTACCAGAGTGTAACGCACAACGAAGAACTTAATTGTTAATACTTGCACACCATGAATACAGTTAAAGAACGGCAAATTGTAGACGCATTGGTATGCAAAAGTGTGTTACCTATTGAAAAAATTAATAATATAAGCTTTGTAAAAATTTATTTTCCATCCACACTTTGATTATAAATCATCGAAAAATAATGTGTCGACATTTTCAATTGACCTCGTTTGTTGAACTTTCATCTACGCCACTGTCATTTGACAAATGCACCACATTTGACAAATGAAAGAATAAAAAGCGAAATACACACTTTGAATTAATCAAAACAAGTTTCACAAATTGCATAATGAAACTTTTGTGGAACCATATTAAGATTCGTCATTAATTTTATGTAATTACGTGAGCTATTTTTAGATGTCACACCCATCCGAGTGACCAAATTCGGTAGGGCAATAGGGCCGCCCTAATTGTATAATCAACGCGAGGGCGATAATGTCCAAGGGTGTTGAAATGCAAAGAGGTCATTGAAGTCTGTGGAATTCGAAAAATGGAGATTCTCGCCAAAGGTTTGAATCGGAGAAGTGGTGCATTTAAACTGTTTGCATGGAGAGGAGAGGAACGATCGTATTTCAAAATTGTAGGATTGAAAGTTGACTTTCCGGCAAGATTTGAGATCGGATTTCAAAAACAAAAGGAACTAGGCAACCGTTAAGCCGTGCGAGTAATGGTGTGGTCGATTAAACCCCACGATTTATAAAAACTTCCATCAACATTCTAATCTGAAGGATTGCAATTTGGGATTCCGTGCAGTCCAAAATGCAAAACTTAACGATCCCGAACGCATCTCTCTCGAAGCAAGTGTTTAAATTTACATTTGTTTCTGTTCTGTCTAAGCCTATTTCGGGATCGCAATCCAGTTCGTTAACATTTCGGTGTGTTCTCAAAAATAAATTGTCTTCAAGTTGAAAGTGTGTGCAGACAAAACGAAGAAAACGACATCAGAGAACAAACATGCAACGGTGCTAATTTTAAATCCGTCTCCTTGTCCCCCCCGCACTTCCAAGTTTAAGAGCGACATAAATTTATAACCAACCGGCTTTTAAGTTTCTTAAATTAATAATAAGTCACATTCAAAATTCTTTCAAGATGCAAAAAACAAAAAGAAAACTTTCAAAAAGAAGAATCGTTTTGTATAAATAAAATATTAAGGAGTAGAAAACGTTAATTAATGGGAATGCGGCGGCGATGGCATTTCCTTCTTTTTTATTCGAGAATGTCACTTGAACTTTCCAAATGAAATGCAAAATATTCAAAAGTATTTTTCACAAGATATGAGAAAATTGACAAATGTTATCGACGCACTAAAAAAATTTAATACACTACGGGTGCCCCTCTTTGTCGACAAAACATATAGGGGTGCGTGCTTTGGAACACGGGCGAGAATTTTGAGAAGCGCTTGGTATGGATAAAGAAAAAGTGATGTAACGGAATCTTTCTGACCCACGAGAAATAATACACTGCACTATTAAAATACAGAAAAACGAATTAGTCATCCAATAACATAAAAATTAGTTTGTGCATCCAGGTGAAAGATGAAGGTTGAAGATATAATTTCAAAATGAATAATACCCGAGTAACTCAAATTACATCATGGTCGTAATCACAAACAGAACGATTGATTTACGTCAAAATAATTTCCAATTTCGAATAGATACATTTATGTACATTGGAAATCTCTGAAATTCAATTTATGCTAATGAACCGGTTTTCAGTAGCCCAAAGCAATATGAGCACGAGCCAACACAGGTAGTTCATTAAACAGCAATAATATTGGTTTGAAATGCTGATGCAAAATTCAGCCAACATTCAGGTTTATCGCTCAGAATAAAGAAATACGCCAAGCAATCCCAAATGTAGAATTAAAGGTAATTAAACAAGGGTTAGCTTGGATCCTTTAGGTTCGCCGCATATTGCATGTAAAACGGCGTCAATTTCACACTTTTTGCGAGTTGTGTTCGACACGCGGAGCTTTAAAATCACCGCACGATAAAAATGCAATAAAAGCTTATCGTTAATTGGCCGGAAATTTGGACCAGAATGGTTTGTTAGTATTTGTCACATTTTCATGTCTAGTAGGCTGTGCGGTCCTAGACAACCGATTTGATGAATCAATAATTACAGGGTGAGGCAGCGTTCAGTGCCATACTGCGCAACTTACGAAAATCATAATGGAAATTGTGGAGAATTAACTTGAACATGCAAAGTAATTTTAAAAGAAGATTTACGGGCATTGATTGAATTTACAGTTGATAATTATTTGTGTCGTGGTTAGGATTACACGTCAAACTATCTAAACATTATTCAGTGTACTATTGATTTATAATCTCATTTGTGAGTTGGCCATAGGAAGTTTTCAATCTATAATTGATTCCAATTGTATCTTGAGTATCTTGTAGATGTGAAGGTGGTAGTTCCAACTTAATTCCTTAATTCAGAAGTGAGGTTATGAGGATAAATCAGGTTTCTACAATTTAGTGATATCCAATGATGGACATTCATAAGTCAAGCAGTTATCTGAAAAATCTGCTATTTTCAGTTCCGATGAAGAAGTATGAAATACTGCAGTACCTAGTCTCGGGAAGGAGAACGAAATCATTTTATGTTGTCGACAGATCCGTCAGTTTATTTGAACTATTTTTAGACAACCAGTGGCGGCTGGTAAGGGGAAGGCAGTGGGGTGCCGACGCCTCCTTCCAAAACAACGTAACTCATCAACCTCGGATCCCGCACCTTTCAGATCCACCTTTTGGAGATCAGTTTGAACTTACAATAATTTGGTATTTATAATATACATAAACACTGAAAAAACTGATCGGTGATCTCGTTGAATATATCTCCAATTATATTCTAATTATAAATTATTTTTAGCGCTAAAAAAGTTGTAATTACAAGTTAAATTACAATTTTAATTCTACCTACTTTAAATTACCGTACCAAAAACACGTTAATGACACGTTTGCTGGTGTCAGGTTAAGTCAAACTCAGGCTGGTTGAAATGTGTAAGATTATGTTCAACATAACATTACATAACATACATTACATTTTACATTAATTTGTTATTGTATTATCACGATTCAATATTTTACATTAATCTCGAACACGACCTCATGTCGATTTCGTCACTAAAACTCGGGGGGGGGGGGGAGTTGACCACCTAGTATATTTTGTGTACATAAAATTTTGTAAATGATTTGCATGTTAGCAAATTTCTGCAATTGTTTGCAAATGTGTGTAAATTTTTGCAAATGCCTGTAAATTTTTGTAAATGCCTGTAAATCTTGGCAAATGACTGTAAATATCTGAAATTTTTGCAAATGTCTGGGTAAATTTTTGCAAATACCTGTAAATTTTTGTAAATCCCTGTAAATCTTGCAAATGACTGTAAAATTTTGCAAATTTCTGCAATCGTTTGCAAATGTTTGCAAATGCTTCCAAATACAGTAGAACCTCGATTATCCGGGCCGACTTATTACAAAAAAACATACACTAAACAGCTTTGTATGTAATCCAAGTGCAGCTCTGAAGTAAGCATAAATTCTATACATTTGATTTCACATAGTATACTACTAAAATTGCGAATGTTCACGGATAAACCGCTGGCGCCGCACGGATAAGCCGCCGCACGCATAATAATCTGACGGTAATCGATGTATAATGGGCCCACGGATAAACCGCTTCACGGATAATCCGCGCACGGATAATCGGGGTTCTACTGTATGTGCAAATTTTTGAAAATGCCTGCAAATCTTGGCAAATGACTGTAAATATCTGAAATATTTTGCAAATGTATGTAAATTTTTGTAAATGTGTGTAAATTTTTGCCAATGCCTGTAAATTTTTGTAAATGCCTGTAAATCCTTGCAAATGACTGTAAATGTCTGAAATTGTTTGCAAATATCTGTGTAAAATTTTGCAAATACCTGTAAATTTTTGGAAATGACTGTAAATATTTGCAAATTTTGCATATGTTTGCAAATTTAGTAATTATTTGCAAATTTTGAAATTATTTCTTTTTTATTGTGTATTATTGTAAATGCAAATTTGGTGTACACATTTTTGGTCAGTGGTCAACCCCCCACCTGCTAAAACTGATAAAAACACCCCCCTTTTCGAAAAATTCATAAATGTAACTCTCGATGGGTAGAGCTAGAGTGTACGAATATAACCATTACGACAATCGCATTACAATTTTGCGCCTTTGGGCTCTTAATGTCAAAAATTTTTCAACATCCAGAGTATAATCATCCTAATTGTATCTCTTTTCATTATCATCAAATCACCCTGTGTTTTTCTGTTGGAAATGTTGAATTGGAAAATCGGGGTTGTCGTACTGATTCAAGTTGTCTACGTTTGTACCTAGAGTACAATCAGCATGCCTCAGTGGCGTAACATCAGTGTGGCTAAGGTGGTGCTCGACCCACTTTTGGGATCCTTTTGTCTCATTATTATAAAATTTACTTGAAGAAACAATGAAAGTAAGTATTCGGCATTGGTTTAGTATACCCAAAGTCATGGCTCACTACCAGAAAGTATAAACCAAAGTTGTAGAGACTGGGGTCTGGGGTGTGGAGCACCCCAGGAACACCCAAACTGTGATAGATAAATTTGTAAACTTAAGGTTATCAGTATTAAGCGATAATGGAGAAAGCTTTTAGCACAAAAAATATAAAGCAGTGAACAAGAATAGGGGGAAAAGATTATGAATTCGCCCCCAGTATAATATGTCATCGTTCTTAAGAAAACCAAAGTGCTATAATAAATCCTACTCATAATATGTAAACATTGAATGTTATACCTTTCATCAGTGAGGCACTGGAGGGTGTTCCACACCCCAGACCCCCGGTTTGTGCACTTTATTATTTATTTGTAATGAATTGAAGACATCAGCATAACCGATCTAGAAAAACTAATTAATCCTAACTTTAACAAGTCACACTCAAGTAACTAATATTCCAATTAGCCCAAATTATAAACCAAAGTTGTAGAGACCGGGGGGTCTGGGGTGTGGAGCACCCCCCAGGAACACTCAAACTGTGATAGATAAATTTGTAAACTTATGGCTATCAGTATTAAGCGATAATGGAGAAAGCTTTTAGCACAAAAAATATAAAGCAGTGAACAAGAATCGGGAGGGAGAAGATTATGAATTCCCCAGTATAATATGTCATCGTTCTCAAGAAAACCAAAGCGCTATAATAAACCCTACTCATAATCTGTAAACATTGAATGTTTTACCTTTCAGCAGTGAGGCACTGGAGGTGTTTCACACCCCAGTCTCTACAACTTTGGTTTATAATTTGCTGTCAATTTAACCTGAAGTTCACTAACTTGAAGATAACTATGAATGAAGAAATCGGGCATAAGAAATTCGAATGTGCATTATCAACTCAAGTTCTAATATGTATAGCTAATCATCACCGCATTCTTAATCAAACGAAAAAGATTCTGATTTTGATCCAATATTGTTGTTAATTTGGATGATAAAAGATATTAACAATCTAAAGAAAGGTTCAACTATCTTCAGATAAATTTAAGGTTGCATTATTGCATGTAATGCCAACGATTTATTTTCAAAATACGGGGACTGTTACTCATTGCTCCATAAAAAGCCGCGCCGTAGGTGATTTATTTTCAAAGGTATCTACTAGTTTAAATCTGCAACCGTACAAACAGCGTTTGATTGGTTGCCAAGTCTACGACGAATTTGTAATAAGATCGTCAAAATGTGGCTTGGTACTTTTAGCAAATATGAATGGAGACTTGGTCTGTCGTTTAGTAGAGAAAAAAGGCACTCAGATTTGCGATGAAATGAAATTGATGGAATTTCTCAAGTAAACAAGCTTTTTGCGTTATGTTAACGACGTTAAATGAGTGCTAAAAAACTAGAAAGCATTGAAATAAACTCGACAATAAAATTTCAATTAGTTGCGACTTTTTTCCTAATGACAAAATCGATGGCGTTGAATTTGAAGTATTCGGGAAGGTTTTTCTAATGTACAACTTTTATGTTGCAAACTACCCGCCTGATGATGATTTGGCAATGAAATCGAAATCGGTTCAGATTCAAAACTTGCGGATTACGCAATATCAATAAAATTATAATTCCAACTTCCACTTTGCTCGGTATTACAAATGCGATACTCATAAAGCATACGAGGGTGTGCATTTTAGCAGAAAATCTAAGTATCCCTCTTCGATATTAATCGCAATATTGTCATAAAGCTTTTAACGTTATTATTATCAACATCATTTGTAATAATATTTATGCATGCTGTGACGCAAATACAAAATGTGGTCTAATATTGCACTTCCTGCATGTTCATCTAATACATAGGTACAAAATACACACATCATTACATTTAAGTTTCATCATTTCAAATTACATGCCACGTTCGTGTCGTCCAAAAAAGCCAAAATTACTCCCGATGGTAAAAATCAAACCGAACCACAAATTACGTTATGTTACGTATTGTTGTCGAGAACAATCTAATTTCGTTACAACAGTGCACCACGTCAAATTACATTTCCTCGCCGAATAGTTCACGGTTACCATGACAACGTCAGACGAGACACATTTCCAGACAATCAATCCCGAGAGTTGGATGCACGTCCACGAGCGGTTCGTTAGACACAAAAATTGTTGAAAAGAACGGAAAAATCCACATTCACTCGAGACAAGTGGGTAATCTCCCATCGAAATCCAATTAGTTATTCAAAAATTTGCATTCAAAAGGGATGGCGATTTCAATTATCGGATTTTTTAATTTAAAGCTCAAGTGGCGATCGTTTAAATTGTAAAAGGAACCAATGAAAAAAGTACTGAAATTTAATTTCTCCCTTCTCATCATAACAAAAATTTTTGATTTTTTTGTAGTATAATACGAGTAAACAAAATGGAACCACGATGAAGTCTCGCTACGCTCGACTTAATAATGAGCAATCCACGGTATGCACTTAACTGGTAATTACTTTTTCTAATAAAAATATGATAGTAAAAAATTTACCTGTATCTACTGGAGGCGTTGGAGTTTCATCTCTTGGTGACGACGTTAAGTCAAATTCACTGGACGATTGTTTCTGTAATTCCGAAGCAATTTCCAGTGTCGCTTTTTCGTCCTTAATGTTACAAAAAGGGTCGAATAATGTGTTTGTATTGTTGTTTATATTGCCATCGTTAAAGTTGTTGGTGGTGGGTGATAAAAGCACATCGTCAACCGCATCGACGTCGGTTTCGGGGCCTAAATCATCGTCTTCGTCAAATTCATCGGCAGGTCGTTTGCCATTTGTTGGTTTGCATAAAAATTCATTGGACGATGATTTCTCGGTACCGTTATGTTTGAAGTTGTCGCCCAAATTGAGAACAAAGTTATCTTTTTGGGCCAATATGTCGGCTGCATTGTTTGAATTGGCAAATGGATTGGTTGTGTTTGCATTATCCAACGTATCCATGATCAGATTATTGCGGGTTGCCCAATGGGCTTCCGCGGCTATTTTGGACGTTTCGCGAAGGAAGACTACGATTACGGAGATATTATCACAAGAACCTTGTTTCTTAGCCAATTGAACAAGACTCGAACTTATCGCTTCGATATCGTCTGAAAGAAAAAAAAAGAAAATTATCAGATATTACAAGCGATTATTAGTATAAAATTTTCTAGTATGGAATAGAAATTAAATTGCAGAATGAAGAGGGCAACGAGGTGTGAGCAACAGACGCGCAAAAGCTCATCGGCCGTGAAGACGAACAGTTCGTCGACCCTCTTCAGCAGTTGCAGAGCGTCTGCAGGTGGCAATCGCGCTATTAACCACGTCGATTTTGTATCGAACCGATCTATTTAGTACGTCCATTAAATTAAAACCTCTTACCAACCATTCTAACAGCAAAATCATGCGAAATGTCTTGCGGGTTTCTGACCCATCAGACGCACGCTCTAATTATTTGCCCGCTAACATAACCGAAATGCTAAAATCAAAATTTTGCTTACGAATCCGTTGCACCAACATAATAAATAAACGTGATCAGCTGATTGCATAGTCGAGATATCAAAAATAATTACCCGGACTTGATGGTATCATTACTATTATTATGGGGCATATTAAAAAAATTATAGTTCGCAAACACCCACAAACATCAATCAAATTCGTTGTCTAACAAATTTTTCTCTTTTCGTTACGGTAGTTCTAATTCAAAAGTAACCCACAAATTCAGACCTTGGGCAAAATTTTCCATACAACACGAGGGCGTGCTGGGGCGACCCAAACGAATTTCAAAATTTGAAATTAAATGTGGTTTGGGTTGATAACATTTCCATTCCGTGATTAATTGTTCTATGATGCGATGACTTGTACATGCTGTAGCAATTAAAACAATTTAATTGGCAGTAAACATCGACATTTTCTTGTTATGTCTTTATTTTAAACTTTTATTATTTATGAACATGGCATAAATTTGAAATATTTTATGCTTTTAAAAATCGTAAATCTCTTTCCTCGCCGAGTGACATAATCTGTCAAACAAGAAAGAAAATGCAACTTTTCTGAAAGTAAATGAAATTTCTCTGCGGGGCAGGAAAATGTTTCCCGTTAGGAATTCGATTGGGTTGCACGAAATTGAATATCAAAATACGGAGGTAACATTTAAAAATAAACCATAATTGTAAACAAAGTCACTGAGTAAGTGACTAAAAATAAACACGATGAGATAAAAACCATTGACTAATAAAAGCATTGGTGAAACGCATGACGAATTATTTTTAATTGTGTCAAAACATAGCACGGGGTGACGCCCAGCAAAAACAAACCATCAAGGCACTTAGCAATAAATAAATAAGTCGGATTTCTTCATCTTTTTTCTTTTCCCGAAATATATGGCAAGCCAGAAATAAAAATTAAAACCAACTGCATGCATGGTAGAGGAATTAACATCGGATTGGATGGATGGATAAAAATAACTACTGTAAGTGATGATGAGAAGATGCCTGCCAAGAATATAAGTTACAGAAAGCGTTTTCATATGAATGTGTCAGTAAGATACCTAATTTATGGTATCTCCAAGAATTTTTGCGGTAAATCGAGACAATTTATATTTAGTCGTACGAAAAACCGATTAAACGAGTAGATATCGTTCAATCATAATATGAAACCAAACTAATGTAAATTGAACATACCCAATACATTTTTAAACGATGTCGGTGCAATCGGCCCTTAGTCTACCCCTCGAGGCAATTTTCTCCAAAATAAGCTACACCTCGAATAGTTGACAAATTTTCCCAGTAGCAAAGAACACTTTCGTCCTTACACAATAAATCGCTCTAGGAATAATTAAATTCACGACACACTCGAGCGAAATTGCCAATTAAAAGTAATTAATCGGAAATATTCGACGAGAAAAATTTGACTAACTAAAATTTAATCCAAACATTTAAAAAGCTCGAATAAATTGGGTTAAATTTGAGCGTACCATATGGTATTGCACGACAGTTGTTCGACGGAAATTCGATAACCCTAACAACAATCGAGTTTCTATTGATTCAGTTTTATATAAAATGTAGCGAAAAGCAAATTGGAGAAAAGGTTTCCAGAAAAATTGCTAAAGCTTCAGCAACGTTGTCGCAAATAAAAGATTTAAATTTCCAGTGCTATTTTCCCAATGAAATCCTTTTCGTTCGATTTCTCCGGCCGGGTAATTAAAAACGTGAAGTGCAAATTATACATTCGGAAAAAGAATTTCCATTCATGGATTATTCATCTTGGAAGCCTAAATTAAAAGTTTAAATAAAGCAGACAGGATAATTATGGCGAACCATTACTTTTGCAGATTTTTATGCGTTTCCATTCTTAAAATATAGGTTATTCGAGAACCCAGACATGTTTCTCACACTCTCTCCAGTTCTCGTAAAAACTAATGATACATATTCGAAGGAAAACAATGGATAGGTTCGCCATTGTTTACCGCACTGCAGAATTGCGAGTGTTCCGGTATAACTTCCTTATCAACCGCAATCATTCGACACAAATGGGCGCGTAATTTATATTTCGATTCCCCTATGCTAAAGCAAAATATTCGATGAGCCACCTGTTTAGTCAGCAGTTCGTTTATCAATAAATATCAGCATAGTTATCGATTGATGATGAAGCAAATATTCGAATCATCCACTGCTGCAAGGAAATATACTTCGTTCAAAACAGATGAGTCGGATTATAGAATACCAAAACCCTAGCACTACGACCAAAAAATGGACGAAAAGAAGAAAAGAAAATGGAAGAAAAGAAAAGAAAAGAAGAGTTGGATTATTTCTTCTAGAAGAAGACATGGAAGAGAGATCGATGGACATGGTCGAGAGACATGGAAAAAAACGAAGAGGACTGGGATAAGCAGTCCCAGGTCTATAGTTCCATTTATAATAATCAGGGTCGTTCTTATAGTTGTAATAACAATAAAAAGCTACTTTTCGTACCAAATTATAAAATACATACTCTACACTAAAGATTCCATGTCAGTCTTTCTTTTCTTCTTTGACCCCAGATATCTTTTCTATAATAATTCTTAATTTTATACGGATTATTGGTTTTGTCTCTTTGAACGGTCACGTTTGGCAGTATAAAAGATAGTCACATAGGATGAAATATATCTTAAAACTAGAAAGAATGTTTTT
This sequence comes from Lycocerus yunnanus, assembly GCA_036346125.1. Taxonomy (NCBI): domain Eukaryota; kingdom Metazoa; phylum Arthropoda; class Insecta; order Coleoptera; family Cantharidae; genus Lycocerus; species Lycocerus yunnanus. The sequence continues at coordinate 2,019,488 of JARFIX010000032.1, read as the reverse complement.
TGTTTAAAAATATAAATTAAACATGGTTGCCCCAGACGAGTAACTGCGGAAGCCGTGCAAATTCACGTCAGAAAGTACATCCTATCGCGTGCGTTTTCAACCCCAGGTGCATTTAATTTAAATAATAAATAGTTCCCATAATAGTGCAGGGTAGGGCAGACATAACTATTACACATACCGCAATAATAAAAAAGATAAACATTTATGTGCATAGCAACTAAAATTAAGAAAATCTTCCAAGCCAAAATTGAAACACAAACGAAATCCTTAATTTGTCCTGAACAAATGTAGAAACACAAAGAAAGAGGGTGAACAAATACGGGATGATATTGGCGATACGACACAAAATTGAATTCGCATGTTACATTCAAATACCCCTAAAACTTATAGTTCTTCGAGTAGTGTTAGGGGAGAAAATGCCAATATTATAAAATATTTATTTGAGGGTTATGTGCACGAATCATGTTTTTTCTGGTCGTATACAAAGTTACAGCGAGTCGATTTATAAAAAAAACTTGAGCACATAATTTCCACTTGAATAGTCATAGAAGACAACCTTGGAATTTGAAATTGCAATGTTCTTCACGCTGTTAGAGATAAAAAAAATGTAATTGCAAATAATTGTTCTCTTGGTGAATTCTGAACCGTAAAACAATTAAATCATAAAAACGTCAAAAAATTCAAGCTTTATTGGTTTTCAAAATCTTGCTGAAAGAGGAAGGGTCCCCAAAATGGGATCGGTTCTAATAAGCGTGACTTACGTGATGCAAGGTTTTTGGATCATAATTTTGGCAATTACGTTGTAACTGAACATGCTAACATAATTAACGAGTATCAACAACGAACGAGCGCCATTTTGTTTCAAATACCAACTACCGACTTGGGTATATTACCGTTCCCTCCGAAACAAATAAAAATTGGATGCAATAAGACAACACGAAATATCAGCCCTAAATTCTAAATTACTCCCTCTGGGAATGAGGTCTCATTTCTGGTGACTTTTTGCAGATAAGACTTGTTAATTGAACCCGGCAAGGAAAAGGCATTGATTTGACGAAAGTAAACAAAAATAAAATATTTTGAACACGAACTTTTAGTCACAACTTATCCAAACATGGGAAATATTTACGATTTCCCGTGATGTCATCGACATAAAACGAGCAAACATTCAACGTCAGATTTGGATTAGTCTCAATAAGCATTTGGTACGCGCTAATAATACAAATAATGTAATTAATTTTAATTCTCTGATGTTATCAACCTCACGCGTAATTATTAATTATGACAAAATTGAAGGACGCCGCCCCGCACCAAGTAAAAAATTCAAATAGTGGCGTCGCTTGCTGTCATCGGCACGAAGATTATATTCATCAAGTGCCAATTTTATTCATGACATGTTGATGAGGGAATGCTGCTAACGGAATGGCACAGTAAACATTTTCGAGTAGTAACGACTCGGATGCACCCTACTTTAAGGGTGTCTTCATGAATAACGCGACAATTCAATCAAAATTTAAAGCAAAAACAAAAACCACCCTAACACCACCGATTACAATCGCTTTTTGGATAGTTGGTTGAGAATTTTCACGTTGCAGTAAAAAATCTCAGTTATTCGTTTAACTTATGGATTCCACGCACTTCTATCCTACGATGAATGACAACAAAGGTGGACGTGCCCGCGTTCCATGCCAGCAATATATGGCACGTGTCCCCTTGACATGAAAAATTAAAATTTCCTCGAGCATTCAAAATTATTAGTAGAGCCGAAGCAAGAAACCAATAGCTAAGAATATCTTAAAAATCAAAATTTGAACCGTAGGATACAAAGTTTCGAAAATCAATTTTTCCCTATTTGAAACCCTACATTTGAAAGGCTCCTGTGGAAGTGAGGGCAACATAATTATGTTCATGTTGAAAAGCTTCGACGTGGAAAGAATTTTTGACTTTTTCGTTATTATCCGCGATTTTGAATACGTTCCACCGGTGTTGTAGCCAGGATTCTTTTGGGAGGAGGTTCATGGTTTACGAAAACATTATTCTGTTTACTCCCTGGAATTTTTTGATTGAATAAACAACATATAGTGTGGCGCAAACCAAATACAGAGGTAAATCCACAAAATTTGTGTCAGACAATGACCCGAAACATAAAAGCGGTTTGGTACAGAAATAATATTTGCTTCATAAGTGCTCAAAAATTTTATAACCACCTCCCCAATCTTTGGGATGAATTAGACGATAAAATTCCTGTTATGCCAATAACCACCAAGGAGCAATTAAAAAACGGATTACAAGAAGACCAGAATCTGATAAACACCGACTATTTAAAAAAATTATATGAAACATGCCAAAACCTTCCCATGATGTAAGCCAAAAGGCTACCCCATTAAATATGTTTTAAATGTTTTAAAATTCTTAAAATTTGTAAAAACAAAAGAGGTAAATTGAAAATATTGTGCAAAACAGATGTTTTTGCATTAAAATATTAAATTTGCATTAAAAATTTCCACTAAAACTTGGAAATGTAGGAGATGTAGCAAACCTTTGACTGATTGATCACAAAATTTCGAATTGAAAGGACTAGGGACTGACAGAGATTTGTACTGCTGTGCGTTCAACTAAAATATTATCAATTACAACGCTCCATGGGTCACCTAGTTCGGTAGTTGCTCGGAGCACATTTATCTCGCAAGTGGTCAATTTCTCATAAGATTTTATGAAATTTCTAAGCGTTCGGAATCAGAAGGCATACTTGCGGTAAACAAATATATTCATCGTCTAATTCGGGCGATATTAATTAAAAATTGTGGCGCCGCGAGGAATCTCGTTAATCCATTCATGCGCGTCGGAGAAGGGTTAACTGCCCCCACATAAGGAATTATCCGAATTTTCCCTTGTGCATGCTGTGACATCTAAATAAAATTATGACAAACTGTAGGTCTAGCCGCAACCAGATATAATTCCATGAAAAATTAGAATTGCGCAAATTGTTTTTCTAAATTACAAACGATTTTCGGTTTGAGTTCATTAGCCCTGATTACGATTTTCACCATTTTTTTCTTCTGTAAATTATGAAAGATAACAATGCCATATAGACGTAAAAAAAAATAAAATTTGAGGACGGACCACAAATTTGGTTAAAAAACGGTTTTAAAAATTAATTTGGAATGCAATTTTCTTATTGGCTCTTTTGAAGTGTAACCCCGTCCATCGATGTATTGGCAAACTTGCTCTACATAGACACCAGTATGCTTATCAACCTGGTAAATCGTGCGAGCTAAGTCTACACGAACTGACTTGCAGGATTGAAAAGGCTCTCGGAGGTCAAGAAATTGCCCTGGGAGCCTTTCTGGATATAGAGGGGGCGTTCGATAACACCTCCTTCGAATCTATCGAAAGAGCTGTCGATGGAAGGGCGTTGACCCGACCATCACGGGGTGGATTAGTTCCACCCTGAGAGACAGAAGCATTAGAGCCAGCCTTGGGCAGGCGACGGCGGAGGTCTCTGCTGCGCGAGGTGTCCTCGGGGGGTCCTCTCACCCCTACTGTGGTGCCTTGTGGTGGATGGCCTCCTGCTTGAGCTGGAACAGGCGGGGGTACATGGTCAAGGATTTGCTGATGATATCACTATCCTTGTTATTGGTAAATTTGGGGGAACTGTGTCATCATTGATGCAAAGAGCCCTGAGAACTGTCGAAAGATGGTGCACTAAGGAGGGACTTTCGGTTAATCCGAGCAAAACCTCCGTTGTAGCGTTTACAAGACGCACAAATTTAAATGATGTGGGAACTCTAAGGATGTGGGGGGAGGAGCTACCTCTAAGGAGGGAGGTCAAATATCTGGGTCTAACCTTGGACAACAGGCTGACCTTCACATCTCATATTCATAACTCCACAATCAGAGCGACCAGGGCCCTTTGGGCCTGTAGGAGCATGATTGGCAAAACATGGGGACTCAGACCGAAAATGGTGCTCTGGTTGTACACCAGAGTAGTGATCCCCACGATAACTTACTCGGCCCTGATCTGGTGGCATAAAGCCAAGAACAGGGAAACTTAAACAGGCTCAACAAGCTGCAAAGATTGGCGTGCCTGGGAGTAACGGGGGCAATGACATCTACGCCCACCGCTTCCATGGAGGCCCTCTTGGGACTCCGTCCGCTGCACTTGGTCGTGGAGACTGAGGCTCTTCTTGCAGCGTATAGGTTGCACATCAATGGACATGGTGGGATTAACCCTATGGGGATATCACACCATGATCATCAACTCAATAACGAGTAACAGCATGCTAAGCATGCCGTCTGACAGAACCAGCATTGTGAGGGACTTCGAAACCTCTCAGGGTTGTAGTACCTGGGAGGGGCGAGGTAGAAACTTCACAAAAGCTGTGTCGGCGATACAATACCATCTGGTACACAGATGGGTCGAAAACAGAGTCAAGTACTGGAGTTGGAGTGCGTGGAAGTAGAACGGGTGAGGCGTTCAGCATCAACCTGGGAACTCACGCCACCATATTTCAGGCGGAGGTTATCGCGATAACTGTCTGTGCTGAGGAACTGTTGCGGAGGAACTGTGAAAACAGGAGCATCTGCATCATGTCGGACAGCCAGGCGGCGCTAAAGGCCTTGGAAGGAGTTGAAACAAACTCCAAGGTTGTCAAACAATGCAAGGACGCCCTGATGAAACTGGACACCGGCAACAGCGTCACGCTGATGTGGGTGCCGGGACATCAGGGCATCAAAGAAATGAAGAAGCGGACTCCTAGCTAGGAGAGCCGCTGGTACAAGCCTCATGGGCCCAGAACCCTCATGCGGAATCTCATATAAGACCGCAAAGAGGAGAATCAGAGACAATCTGAAAGAAAACACCTTGCTTACTGGGCGGGCCTAGCTGGACTGAGGCAATCGCGGATGTTCATAAGGGCCCCTAAGCAAGCAAGAGGAACAAACTTCTCATACTGAGCAAGAATCAATTAAGAAGGATAGTAGGACTTTTCACAGGACACTGCTGCCTTAACAGACACCTCAAGAATATGGGGTTGGTGGAAGACTCCACTTGTAGGAAGTGTGGCGAAGAGGAGGAAACCCTCGCCACATCTTATGTGAATGTCCGGCCTTAGCTAGCAAAAGGCTACGACACCTTGGTGTTCCTTTCCGGAAGCTGAGGAGATTGCGCAAGCACCCTTCAAATGCATACTCGACTTTGTTGAGGAGACGCACTTGTTGGAGTAAAACTTGGAACGTGGGGTACAATAAGCTAAGCTTCAGTGCAGTGGGTCCCAAACCACAACCCGTTAATAATAATAATAATAATAACCCCGTCCATCGAAATTGAAATACGTTGTGGTTACAGTTAAGCTACCTGAATCTTGATTTTAAAACGAATGAGAGTCTAATTAACAGTTTAAAAAATAAAATTTGTAGTTGGTCCACAAATTGTAAAAAAATACACTTTTAGGTCCAATTCGAGTCTTCCGTTCGTTTTGACAAGTGCTTTGCTCATTAAAAATAGTCCCTAGAACGGTCCAACTCGGTAAAGTGTGGATGTTGACCCGACAGTATCAGGATCATGATTGACAATGCGGAGCCGCCTTTATCTGGGTTTGAGGTTTTGATTTGGAATTACGCAGCGAAGCTGCGTGTGAGCTTTGGGGTTTTCTAAATTTAGAATTTAAATATACCGAAATGTAGGGAAGTGGGGGCAAACCTTTGACTGATTGATCACAAAATTTCGAATTGAAAGGACTGGGGACTGAGAGAGATTTGTACTGCTGTGCGTTTGAGGTTATTCTCTTTCGCAGTGCGTTTCAGTACCAAGGGGGTAGCTCGAATCATTTTCTGCTAGCCGCAGGCCTTGCCGGTTCGAACCGGAAATCAGCTTCATGTTTCCGGGTAGCCGGGCCGCTCGTCTCGTCTGCGGAAATACAGTCCTCACAATATGAAAAGCCCGGTCGCGAAATTTAAATTAATCGGTCTTTTATTTCCTGATGTGTTAAATTTTTCATGTGTAATTTGAATTCTTTAAATATTTATTATTATATTAACAATAATAATGTATAATATTAACAAAATTTATGAAATAAATTTATAAAAACTTTAAAATTGAATTCGCGAAGCAAAATTCATGTTTTTCGAATTATGGCGATTACAATAAATTTGCATAATTTGATGTTAAAAAAATTTATTATTAAAAAAATTTATATGCACCATTAATAAAGGTACACAAATAAAGGTATTAATATTTTGTATGGCCCCTCTGGCTCTTATTACATCTGGTAAACGATTAGGCATTGATGACGTTAAGCGCGTCAGGTATTCTGGTGTTAAATTATTGTTCCAGGCAAAATTTAAAGACTGCTCTAGCTCTAACACATTCTTTGGTGTTGTATTAACAACATGTCTTTTTATTATGACCCATAAATTTTTTATAGGGTTAAAATCAGGGGAGTTTCCACAGCAATCCAGTGTAAAAATATCGTTACGTAAAAAGTATTCATTTACCTGTAACACATAAACAAGTTAATAGTTAAATATTTTGCAATAAATTGTTTTAAATATGTATAAGAAACATAAAATAATTCGGAATTTTCAAAAAAAATTATTTAAAAAATATGCCATACTTTTTAGCCGTATGACAAGGTGCTTTGTCTTGCTAAATAATCCATTCCTCAATATCTGCGTATAATTGTAAAACAGATGGTCCTAAATTTTTTTCAAAATGTTAATGTACCTGTCGGCAATAAGGGTTTCTTTTGTAATTTGTAATTTTCCTAATCCGTGTTGGGAAAAATATTCCCAGACCATTAAACCGATTCTGCCACGTATTATTTTAATTGTACACCGTTCACTTAATTTTTCATTTTATAGCGCCGTACATATTGCTTGCCACCGAAACCGCATAGTAAAATTTTGACTCAACGCAAAATATTACACAACTCTAATCTTCTGCAGTCCAATTGGCGTATTTTTTGCAAATTCCAGTCATTTTTGTCATTGCTTTGGTTCGAATTGGTTTTTAATAGGCGAATAAGCTCTTAAATCAAATTCATTTAACCGATTTGCGATAGTATTTACCCTTGAATTTACACCAATTTAATCCTTTACTTTATCTCTTAGCTGTCGGCAGGTTTTAAGCGATTTTTCGTTAACAATCGACGAAGAACGCGGCCCTGAGCTGGCGTAGTCTTCCGTGGCGGTCGTCCTTTGCAAGTGGCTTTGTAACGCTGGTTTTATCAAATTTTGTAAAAACGGCTTACCGAACCTCTATTGCACCCTACTTTTTGCTAATATACGTAAAACTTTTATTTTCATTTCGTAAAGTTAAAATTGTTTCCTTTTCTAATTTGGTCAAATTGCCGCTTTTGGCATTTTCACACAATTATGCTATAAATAATTCAAAATATAAAACTTGCAGACACTCAATAACAACTAAAGTGTTTGAAGATTATGTACCTTATACAAAAATCCCACCCCTCAAATAAAAAGAATTACAAGCAAATATTACCTGAAAATTACACCGGGCTTTTCATATTGTGAGGACTGTAGGTGTAATAAATAACCGCTTGTGACTGGCGACCCACCCACAGCGCACGGACGAGTGATAGAATGTTTACCATATTTGGCATAATATTACGCAATAATTCACTTACATGATTGTGTTTCTTACGGGAAAAACGTAATTTTCAAAATTAAATTGTGGCCTTATTAGAAGTCCGACTAAATTCATCCTCATCTTAAAGAACTTGTATTTTTCTGTTCCTTCGTTTGGTGGACCGAAGATTAATTAGACAACTACAAATTTTTGTAAAAGCTTTACGATGCCGGTTTTCTAGATAACTATGCCGAAATCTTTAATTCACTTCTGCTAAAGTAAATTGCATACATCAGTAGAGGAAAATTGAAAGACCCCCTCTCGCAATTGGGAGGTCTAGGTAACTAAGTGCTAAGTCCACTACTCAGTAGTGGATGAAGTTCAGTGGAGATCTTAAGCGGTAAAAATTTCAATACTTTCAAACTCAAGTTAGAAAAAGAGTTTTTTTACTTGAATTTTGTCAATTATTTTGGTAAACGGCAAACGGGAATTTTCAGGTATTTCAATTAACTTTTTAAAATGTTTGTACGAAAAACGCGTTATATGAAAACCACGTTACGTAAATACCGCGTTATAGGAGGGTGACTGCATACAAAAAACGTAATTTTCCTCAAACTAATGAAAACGTTTTAAAATCTCCGGGCTGGACCCCTCGTTATTCTGAACCTTACGCACACTTAAAAAAATCCGTTCTTACCAGTTAGAATATCGTTCTTGAAATTGGCCCGATCATCCAACGATCTTAAATTGAAACAAAATTTAAGAATGTCGTACTTAACTATCACTGCAAAAAGCAATCAGAAATTCGATATTCTAAGTTAAGAATGCTGTGTTTGAATTCAAGAATGCTGTGTTTAAATTTAAGAATGTTGTGCTTGAATTTAAGAACGTTTCCATGATTGGGTCTTTTTCTGGGATTTCTTTGCGTATGGCCGCTTAATCCGCGCTAGTATCGGAAGGTTAAAAAATATTAAATGTTTAAAATTGTTGCAAAAGCTTCGATACCGCTTTAGTTTTCTTAAAAATGCTGACATAATATGCAAACCCCCCGGTCTCTATATTTTAATTTATATTTTTGACAGATCCATCATCTGGCAACTTATTTGAACATTTGAACATTGCCCCCCCCGGCAGCTAATTTCATTTTTCAGAATCAGGCAATATTTATCGTCATTCCTTGCGATTTGTGCTTTGCATTATTTAAAAAAGTTATTCTATTGACCACTTTTGTTACTAATGAGCAGGCAATTTTTTTTTAAAATTTTAGTGATATTTTTTCCTCTCTCAGAAGAAAAAATGCCTAAGATTCTATCGGTACTATATTTCAAAAATGATTAATTTGGCAGATGGGGGCACGTGCCCGCTTAGGACTGCGGGGACGCCTTTCACAAAATTGTTTAAATGAATAATTTCTTTCTTGCCGTTTACAAAATGTCTTGGGTGCTTATTGGCACTGACGTAAAAATTTCCAATTATCTCGAGGGTTTGGGGTTAGGCCCACCGGGACGGTCAATAAACCCGAATTCGAATTTCATGATTTTTGAAGTGAATTATGAAAATTAGGGTCTACTTAGCGTATAAAAAAAATAAAATTTGCGGTCGGTTCACACAATTTTGAAAAACACGGCTTTAAAGTTAATTTGGAATGCAATTTTATCATTGGCTCTTTTGAACTGTAACCCCGCCCCCAAAATTGAAATAGGTTGTGGCGACAGTAAATATACCAGAATCTCGGTTTTCACGACGAATTATGATAGATAATGGTGTAATTAGCTAATAAAAAGAATTAAATTTGTGATCGGACAACAAATTTTCGAAAAAAAATCGCTTATTCGAACAGTTTGCTTTTTATAGCAAAAAGAGGGGTTCGTAACATTTTCTCTACAACCCTGCACTTGGTAAAAATTAAAAATTTCTTGGGTTTCTCTTTATAACGTCGCGGATCCCTGACCACAGATTAAGAACCGCTGGTATACCAGCCGTATACCGAAGTATACTCGCTACGCTCGACTTACAATTAGACAATTCTTCAATTTTTTGGATTGGATCGATGAAAACAACAGCATGAAAAGCATTTTTCTCTACATTTTTAAAAAGTACGTAAATTCTTACCGACAAATTAATGCAAACAATTTTCACATGTTTAGCTTTTCCATCGAACGAAAAAAACTTCAAATGACTCGAGCTAATTTTAGCCAATTAGTAACCTGTGGATGGGCACGTAGTTCATAATATTCGCAATGGAATATTAAAAAACTCCTCTTAAATAATATTAAATCCTCGATTAGGGATGGAGGGATCCAAACAATGTTCGATAATCAAAATTTTTTAAGTGAAAATCACAATTTAAATTTTCATCGCCGTCGGTTTTTCATCAGCATACGTAACGAGCAATTCATAGTTAACAATTTCCACCCAAGGGAATGCGCGCCGGAAAATTCCGTTTTTCCTTAAATCGACTGTCGGCTTCGCCAAATATTCTGTGAAAACACTTTCGATTGCATCATTATTTTTCACGCTGACCGAAGCTCGTATCTGATCTTTCCAACGAGCAAAGTGTTATTCGAATTTTGACTTACATTAGAGTAATTGTGATGGAACACCACATCATGCATGACATTCGCATGTCTTTTAATTGCAGAGTGATTTTTTTTTTCAAATTTGACCTTCACAATACCACTAAATTGAAAAAATTTAGAGCGTAAAAAACACAAAGACGGTTCCACTAGACGTCTAAAAAAGGCTATCGGAGAAAGACTAATAATTACGACGATAAAGAGCAAAAATAATAAGGTCAAAGTTTCCTAACGAATTTCTCGATTGTCGCATCATTTTCAGAATTAAACTTGTTTTCCAATTTTATCTTTCAATGTTATAATTATAAATAACGCAATGTCAGGAACCTCATCGGTTTAGAAAACAAAAATAAAAACAATAATTGCATTGGAATGGTCGGTTCAAGCCCATGCAACGTTTTCAGTTTCCGCAAAAACAAAAAAGTTACCAACTTGTATTCTTTTCTTACATAAACAATTGCAAAAATAACTTGTAACAGAAAATGGTTAGCAACTACTTGCGCAAATCGACATAAAATTGTTTTATTTCTCGGTACTTGGAGAGTTCATTGTACGTAAAATGTAACAACCTAGAAATAAAAATTGAAAATATTTCAAAAATTCCATTAAAATTGAAAAATTTGAGTGATCGTAAATTTCGAGGATGCGCTCCAAGTTTACGTTCATTGGGTCCATAATGGAGTAAGTTTAACAAACGAGGGTTCGGTGTGAACTTGGCAACCAAAATTGATCTTTTTCTCGTATTACTCATAGAAAATTTCGACGCTTCGAAAATAACTGTGAGACAGTAATAGGTCAAACGATTTAATTGGAAAACCAAATAAGGTAGACATGGATCGGCCCAATGAAGAGAAAATTGCGTTATTATCAAACAATACAATGCCCACATCATTCAGCAACATTTTTTTGTCTATCCCTATACCTATAATCGTGAGGTGTGGTAATTTTGCACGGCGCCTCGTCTGTTAATGTTTAAAAGACGTTCACGTCAATTTATACAGCAAATTTAATTAAATACAAAGCACACTTTATACCCACGTTTTAAATTCTCAATATTTCTCCGGATGTACAAGACTTCTTTTTACATACTCAATGAGCGACACATTTAAAATTAAAATTAGTCCAAAAAGTTATACGCGATCGCTCATCCAAAATACCGTTTCTTCACGTGTTTTGTCATCGAAAATTTTTTGAAAAAACAAAATTTTTTTTTTGGAAAATTCGACGGTAATTGACGATAAATTTAAAAAATGTAATTTTGTGAGGTGATTTAACCTCTTGGTTAAAAAAGCATCGAAAAAATGTTTTTGAAAAACTTACTAATAAGCCAAAACTTCGGCCTAGAAATTTTTAAATGTATCCGTCACTAGCAACAATCAACACTCACAAAAAAATGCACAAATCACTGAATAAAATAAAACACATACCCTCTGAAAGAATGCAGATTATGGAAAAGTAAATCCTTCAGGAGTGATAGTCAGAGAGCTTAGCAACGAAGGAACGTTCAACACCCACTGTACACGATGGAGTCATAAAGCGACTGGCCGGTGGGCACAGCGAGCCCGCGGCCCAGAACCTCTGATCACCGGGTATGACTCACTCGCTCAGTCACCGACCAGCCGTCGTTCCCTACCCGCCAACTATAAAAACCAGACACGCGACGAGACCGGCATGTAAATGTAATGTAAATAATAAACCCAACAAGAAGACATTTTTACCTTTTTGGTTATAACATTTTTGTTCCAAAAATTACTCGACTCCATAAACAAAACTTTCATTCCCATAAAGTTCATTGCACGCAAAACCAAAACCAGACTGAGTGCGTCTATCGATCACTTCAGGTTGGGTTTCACCTTCATTAAAATGACAAATTTCAGTCTCCTAAATTAACCGTTTCAATAATGAACACCCCGGAACGGGAAAGTTCAAATTTTACCAATGTCTAGGGGTTTTGACCAGTGGTGTGCCCTAGCGGGCCCATACAAAATTCAAGAGTTCCCTGTTAAAATTAGATTTTTCCACGATAAACTTATATAAAAGTGGACCCCTCTAAACTGATTTTTCCTGTTTTTCAAATTCGGTCTGCAACGGGCTTTCAGACAGAAATCGTTGGACCCTTGTCAAATAGCACACCACTGGTTTTGGGTTAAACTGAAACAAATAGCAATTGGGACCCTAATCCGGATATCGTATGTTATGATGAAAATTTAGCGCAAGTAATTTGAGCGTCAAGTTACGATTAATTTCAACTGTGAGAAACGATTTCTTTTATTTTAGAGAAATCGAACACGAAATTCGCGCCGTAAAAAATTGTCTCTTATCAAGTAGAATTAACCCTTTCGATTGACAAAAGGTGTGATCGGGGAAAAAAGCTTTCATTTGTTTTCATTTCGAAACAATCGGTAATAATTCAACTGTTTCTTTTTAAAAGTGCATAAGAAAGCAGATAAAATTGGACACGAGAACATTTTTCAAGTGCTTGAAATATGGGGGTAGATTCGATCTGCAATCAAATAAGGGAGTTCGGGATGACCAACAAGTGGGGCGTATGAAAACATGAGCATGAAGGATGTCAAATCGTAAATCATCGTTTTTATCCAGGATGGGGAAACTTCGTCGAACAAGATACTTTCGGAAGACGGAACAAATGGATGGGAACTATTAAGAACATAAATTTGCAAACAAAATCACTTCGTCTTATGTTTTTTTCATTCGATTTGAGATTTTCCTTCAATCTTTGCTGTTATTCTTTCCGCCACATTTAGAATTGGGCAATATTTAAAAGTACTCAAAATTAAAAACACGTAGTATAACTTGCTGCTGCTATATTCGTGGTTCCCACCCCTAAATTGTAGTTTTTTAAATTTTAATTATGCAAATTTATTACATAAATGCCAAGATTATATATCTTGCTCGGCCTTGTATTTGCCGCTCAGGGTTGGCGCGGCCGGCCAACCGTGGTCAGCAACACATGACTGGAATGTTACACGTTAACGTGGATTCTGAACCATGGCTTCGGATGTTTAGTGATTCCAAATGTCAAAACTTACTCCTGTTTAATGTAATTTACTGTAAAAATACACCCCTTTTTTGCTTTTTTAATTTTTTTAACTTAAATAGGTATTAATAAATTTTCCAAAATTTACTGCGGCGCATTTCGCTAATGATACAGTAAAGCTAACTTTTTAATAGTTTGCGATTAACTTTCAAATTATTTCGTGTTCATGCGATGACAATTATTTTTTTTAACTGCTAATTGTCGAAATTACATGAACAACTTTTGTTCATTACATTATGTGCAAATGTTTTGTGTAAATACTTACGTATGTGAAATTCCCAAATATTCAGTGCTAACCTTAATATTAATAATATTATTTAATTTATTATCAGTACCTGTCCGTATCTATTAATCTTATTATTTACAGACACTCCAAAAATAGTTTTAAAAACATTTACAATTGTGATAAACAAGTTATTTTGAACACCATACGCGGGGTAGGTTGGAACACTGTCTGGGGTGCGGTTAAGATTTCGGATCGCGCATTTTACCATTTTGAAGTGTATTATGAAAGATGATGGTCTAATTAGTGCATAAAAAATAAAATTTGCGGATTATTCACACAATTTTGAAAAAAACGGCTTTAAAAATTTATTAACAATGCAATTTACTCATTGGCTCTTTTTGAAGTGTAACCCCGCCCTCAAAATTGAAATAGGTTGTGGCGACTGTAAATATACCAGAATCTCGGTTTTTACAACGAATTATGATAGATAATGGTGTAATTAGCTAATAAAAAGAATTAAATTTGTGATCGGACAACAAATTTTCGAAAAAAATCACTTTTTGTGTGAATTCGTTTCTGATTTGGTTGCGCTGTCAAAACCTACTCTCCGCGCCCTTCTCGACCCTCCGGGTCTCCAAGGGGCTCGAGCGCTTTACTTACTAAAAACATCCCCCAAGCGGCCCCAACTCGAAAATTTGGAAGTTGACGCGACGGATCTCAGGGAGCGACTGACTCCTTCCTAACGCTGCTCTAGTTAGCCCCGCCTTATGGTTGATTCGCTAGTATCAAACCACAAGTACCGTTAACAAAATGCATAAAATTATTGCGTAATATTACGCAATAATACACTTACATGTATTTCTTATGGAAAATTGCAATTTTCAAACTGAAATTGTGGCCTTATTACAACTCCGACAAGATTGATCCTCACCTTAAAGAGCTTGTATTTTTGTGTTCTTTCGTTTGGTATAGCCATTTTATAGGAAAAGAGTACTCTCGAACCCGGGAATTTTAACTCGACCCCACTGTCTGTTCCAGAAAGCATGTAGTCGAGTAAAATATTTTACATTTAAAAAACATATCCAACGACTTGCACGTTCTAATTGTAGAATCAGATTTTAAATTCAATTTTCAACGACAGCCCTCGGATATCGCCCTAGGAACGTGTTTTCAGTGATAACTGCCGTCAGGCAATTTGGCGTAGAGCAGTAATTATGAGAAACAGTATTTCGGTTCGAGTTCAAGGGCGGACTGCGTCTGCGGGCAGTTTTCGCCGGTACAAGTGCCGCATTTTGGTGTCGCGCGCGTATACAACACGACGTGGTCCATGCTGTTTTAGTGGGAACAACCTACGCAAGATTGCCCGGTGGGCAATCTACCCGGCGGATGCAGCCCAAGAGTAGGTTTTCGGAAACAAGTCCGAGGATAGGTCGGCGAGCTGTTTTACAGGAAGTTTCACCTCGAAAACTTCCAAAAAATTTAAGGGCAGTTTCGAAGGAACTGAGCAACGCAAAGACTCGTGTTGGAAAACGCAGCGGCGACGCTGGCGAAAAAGTACAACTAAACGGCGAATCCGCACGCAGGTAAAGTGTAGTCTAACGTAAAACTTCAAATGTCTTAGACCGTAGCTCCGAACAACAGGCGCGGTGACGTAAAATTACTGAAAGAAATTATAGACAGAATTTCAAACGTTCAATACTGCAGGTCCGAGCAACAGACGAGAAAAAGCCCTGGAAAACAGAAGGAACCTGTTCCCTCCTTCGATGAGAGCGGAACAGGTCCTGCGAAAAGGGCGAAAACAGATCCTGAGAGAAAGTGGCGGGAACAGAACCTGGGAACGAGCGACGAAAAGAAGCGCACAAGCAAGGAAAAAAGCGCGAGTGACAGGAATAAAGCGCGAAAAAGCTTTCGGAAGCGAAAACGGACGCGCGAGTATTTATAAGAAGAGAGACTCGTCGGAAAGACCACCTCCTGAGAAGATAAAGCGGCGCGTTCCGCGCCTGATGTGAATAAACCGGGTGCGGATGCACGTCAAGACGACGAGAAAAACCTTCGGAAGCTAGAACGAACGCCCCGATGTATATAAGGGAGAGGGTCGAGGTAAGAAACCCGTCTTCGAAAATACACTTTTCCTATAAAATGGTTCAACCAAACGAAAGAGCATAAAAATACGAATCTTTTAAGGTGAGGATGAAAGTTGTCGGACTTGTAATAAGGCCACAATTTAATTTTGAAAATTGCAATTTTCCCATAAGAAATACATGTAAGTGTATTTTGTGTAGTAAAATTTCCAATATGGCGGTCATTCTGTTGGCGGTACGTGTGCTGTGCCTGGGTCGACAGTGACTAGTGGTGGGAGATACCAGTCGCTCCTGAGATCGTCGCGTCAACTTTCAAACTTTTCGAGTTGGAGCCGCTTAAGGGATGTTTTAATGAGTTTAGCACGTGTCAAAACCGTTGGGAGCCCGTACGAGCCCCGGAGGGCGAGGGCGGGTGCGAGAATAGGTTTTGACAGTGCAACCACCTCAGAAAGAATTCACACAAAAGTGATTTTTTCGGAAATTTGTTGTCCGATCACAAATTTAATTCTTTTTATTAGCTAATTACACCATTATCTATCATAATTCGTCGTGAAAACCGAGATTCTGGTATATTTACTGTCGCCACATCCTCTTTCAACTTTGGGGGCGGGGTTACAGTTCAAAAGAGCCAATGAGTAATTTGCATTGTTAATAAATTTTTAAAGCCGTTTTTTTCAAAATTGTGTGAATAATCCGCAAATTTTATTTTTTTATGCGTTAATTAGACCATCATCTTTCATAATCCACTTTAAAAATGGTCAAAATCGGATGACGGGTTTCTTACCCGTCCCGGGAAGACCGTCCGCGCGCGCTTCCGAAGACGGAAGGCGTCAAAAAGCGCGCGGCAGGTGCAGGGCTTTCCCGTGACGGCGGGCGGTCGACGAGGACCCGAACGGCAACGCGGACGAAAAATAAACGTGCCGAAAGGGCGGATGACACGGATCTACACGGCGGTCGCGTCGAACAGGAACGACGAGGAAAAACGTGCAAAAATCGCGACAAAAGGCCGAGAGCGGTAGCCCGTCGTCTCCGCGAATCGGTACAAGGTGACCCGACTGCAAAGAAGGGGATCGAACGGATGGTGTT
Organism: Lycocerus yunnanus; assembly: GCA_036346125.1. Classification (NCBI taxonomy): domain Eukaryota; kingdom Metazoa; phylum Arthropoda; class Insecta; order Coleoptera; family Cantharidae; genus Lycocerus; species Lycocerus yunnanus. The sequence continues at coordinate 2,002,876 of JARFIX010000032.1, read as the reverse complement.
TCCGCGCGGAGGCGTCCGAAGGCGCCCGCCTCGGATCCCGCGGAGAGCAGTTACCTTCGAAACAGCCTTCCGACCTCTCTTCGACGGACGGTGATGCTGTTTCTTCCCGTAACTGCTCGAGAAAGTAACGTGAACAAACTCAAGAAGAGCTTGATCAACCAACAAACTCAGGAAGAGTTTGATCACTCAGAAGTTTGTTTACGTTACTTCCAGAAGCAATTATCAAAAAAATACAAGAATTAATAACGAAAGGTGACCTAATTACCCCGATCTTCCTTACTTAAAAAATTTCATTTCAAAGATATGCAAACATGAAGAAATTGCCAGAATTCACAGACTAATCTATCATGTGTAACAGCTTACCCTATACGTGGGGTAGTTTGGTACACTTTCTTTTCTGTAGCTTAATATTAACCCTTAGCTGGCACACTTGATTACAATAACATAGCTGGGACACTGAGACATTTGAGACCTCATCCACTAAATGTTGCTTACGAAAAGACTACTGATTATTTTAACTCGGCTACCTCGGCTACTCATTATTTTAATAAAATTATAAGTAATCTTTGAAAGTTATTTTAGTATCTTTCACAGCTAACTTTAATAAGTTTTATTGTTTAATATGAAAACGAAATTCAAAAACGTCAAAAAATGACAAAAATAACGGTTTTCACGATATAAAGCGGTTCAAATTGAAGTCACATTGGCTGGGGTCGTATCATACCTCAGTATGCCAGCTAAGGGTTAATAAGTAAAACAGAATGTTTAATGTTCGTCCCATCAAAATCTCCGGAACGGAAAGCTCTAACAAAGTGAAATTTTAACTGATGATGATTCTATCACGAATTTTAAGACGAACGCCGCTAGTCCCAGCTTGACAAAAATTTCCAAAACAATTTAATTACCTAATAAATCTATAAATTTCGTAGCAAAATTTTTTGCATAAAATTTATAAAATTTCCATAAAAAATTAAATTGCGATCAGATGCGATGTCGTCAAATACGTTAATATTATAAAAGACAAAGTTTGTATTTTTATAATCTTACTAACACGAACGCCGCTATTTAAAACGCTCCAAAACATCAAAATTAGAATTCTGGAACTACTTTCTTATGGGTTAAGTATTTTGGAAAATTTAAAATTATGAGCACTCAATCGAATTTCTCACCAATAAGTTTCACATCAATCGACTGTTCACAGTCGACAGTTTCACTGTATTCACTCACTAGGAGGTCATGGCAGGCCGCCTGACCTGCTAGTATTCTATAAAACTTAATTTAGTCAGGTAAAATATTTGTAATTTTGGAAAAAGATACTCAAAGAGCTTTACTATGTAATTGTAAAATCAGAATTGGTAAATCTGTTTTTAAAAAAATAAAAAGGTGAGCTCAATAGTCTCGGTCTTCCTTTACAGTGCCGTAATTCGGCATATGCAACAGGTGTAACCGCCCAGAAATGACCGACATAAAAAATATTAGGAGTATTTTTTAAAACAATTCCCGCATTTACATTGAAGATTTGTAAAAAACTAGGTTTTTTGAATTTTACATTGTTTTAGTGCTCCCCTGCCCTTAATAATATAATTAAAATATATTTAGTTTTTCATTATTATTTTCCAAAGAAAAAGTTGGGGTCCAAAAATGCTAGGTACGGCACTATTCCCTTACCTTAAAAATGTTATTTTCAAAGTAATCGAATATGCTGAAATTACCGTATTATATCAAAACATACCACACGTGGGGTAAATTGGCACACTATCAACAAAACTTAATTTAGTCCAGTAAAATATTAGAAGAAATATACCCAAAATTTGCATTGGATTGTGCAATGGTGGTACAGGTGGAGTAAAAGGCATACAAACCCGGTTGCCAACTTGGTTGTAAACCTGATATCCTTGCTAAGGTCAAGCTGTCGGAGACAATTTTACAAGTTTTCCTTATCAGACGATTAAATTCAAACGGTCTTCGTCGAACAACGAATAAAGGCAGGCAGTACCTGAATTTCGACGACCACTTGAATGTAATCTTCCGATAAGGAAAGCTTGATCTAGCAAGGGCATCAGGTTTACAACGAAGTTTGTCAACCGGATTGTTGTGTGTGGATGCCCTTTAACTTGTTTTCTATTTCCAACAGGAAAAAAAATTATTTTTGGTTTAGATACCGATTACCTAAGTACTTACTTTATAATGTGCAAATCTTATTGGGCATCAGGTACTCTATAAATTTAAATTATAATTTCAAATTTCAGAATCATAAATAACCACCAACAAAACAGTAATAATTTTAACTTGTTTTTGCCAATTCTGCATATTAAATAAAAAAAATTATAATATTTATATTTTAGAATGCACAATAAAATTGTAAATTACCACGAGAAAAAGTTTCCCTAAAGAAATTATGCACATTATTTTCTCAATGCATCGTCGGTTGATTATATAAAATTTGCATTTTATTTATTTATTTTTAGTTCACAATAACGAGGTGGACCTTCTCAAACAAACAATAGAAGTAAATTAATTACCAAAGTCATTAATAAAATTTAATGATATATTTTTAACGATCTTGAAATAATTCGTGAGTCATTTAATTGTTTCAACTGGATAGGATCATGACAAATTGAAAATGTAAAAAAAAATAATAGAAAGTGTCGATTTCCTGAGCGGCCAAAATTCGAGTTCGAGTCAGGGTGAAAATGTATTGAAAATGTATTAGTAAACAAACTTTTGTAAACAAACAGTATTTTGGTAAATTTATTATTCACGATTGGAACCTTGATCTCATGAATCACTAAAAATTGCCTTCAAATCGCGCTGTTTGGTTTTTGCAAAAAAACGAGGTGATTCAACGCTGTCAAAATGTAACGAAAAAACTAAACACGTAACCGGTGGATAATTGAAAGTAATTGTTAGAAATTTCAAGGATAACAATTAAAATATGAAAGCAAGCAAATTCGTTGGGCAATGGTAGCCAGCTCTCGATTTTGATGCAAGGAAATTTTAAAGACGGTGCCATTTTTTTGGCCGAGAAAAATTCGTGACTTGCTATTTAATCGAGAAAAACTGACGCAAAATTTGGCGTCTTCGTATATACCGAAATCACTATTTTTGGAAAGTGATGAATTTTGAAAAAAAATAACTGCAAAATAATTTAATAAATTTACTCGGTCTGCATTCTTGGATGAGAATCCAAGTATGGAAATTTTGCAAGTATCTAGTCTTGACCTCGTCAACAAAAATATTTCAACCTGAAGAGATGTAACGGATTGTCGGTTTACCCATCATGACGACGACTCAAAGTTAACTTCCTCAATGGGTCGTTAGACATCTTTTTGTCAAAAAGTTTTTGCAATTACGGCCAAAAAAGCCAATTCGATCAAACTGGACAACTTCCTGGAAGTAAAGAGCAATAATTACAATTTACTGATAAAAACTGAACAGTTTTGTTGTAAGCTCTTGAGGATAATGAGAGACAAAGAGTGAATTAATGTAAACTTCGTGATAAAAATGATGACATTTCCGATCAAAATTAATTTTGCGAGTTCAACGAAACCAAATTCATTAAATTAAAATAATTTTATTATTAAAAAGGTGGAGTTCGGAGTACATTAACGAACCAACCCCAATTTTAGTTTACACGGCGAAGCAGCAGCGCCAAGCCTTCAATTTGCATGAAAAATAAATTTCCTGACCATCTCGTCACAATATAAAAAAATTTCATTCTTGTTCTAGAAAGAAAAAAAAGAAGGATTGTTTCTAATTTATAAAATCTGATGTTATGCATCGTTGCTTCGATCCATTAATAAGTTCCGTTATATTACTTTCAACTAGGTAGGTACGTCTTCTATAAAGCAGCAAATTATATTTAGCGAAGAATTCGAATGTTAAAAGTGAAGAATTAAATTTGACTTAATCCACCCACTCGACGTCGAAAACAATAAGTGGATCAATTAATATCAATTTAATACAAATTGAAGATCCATTGCTCCACGTAATGATAGAAAATTTCGCAACAGAATAAAATGGTGAATTTTTTATGGCACCGTTTCAAAATAATACACGATCGAGGTTTTTCACCTCTAAACTTGACCTTGGCCACCGAAAAATTTGAACTAATAAATCAATCGAAAATAGAGACCACTTTTTCGCGTGATGGAAAATTTAACTGAACCGCAAGTGTTTGCGTCCCACACGAAAATCCATCACGATTTGTTTATAAAATAAATTTTCTGCTATGAGCTATGATTAGTGAGATTCGAAAAGAACAAGTTTGGTAGTTGGGCATCAGCAAGGAGATAAGAATGCATCACGAACCGTTAGTAAGCAACCATTGTCTTGACGTTCCAGTCAGTTAGGTTCAGATTAAATTGTCAAAATTATTGCTTTAGAATAAATATATATTGGAATTATAAGAAGAAATCAAGCTTGACAACACGAATTTCCAGATCCAAAAAGATAAGCTGACAGCTCCATCCATATAAAGATGAGTTCACTTGTAAATGCAAATTTAACCCAACGAAAACATGCAATGCAATGGTTAAGTCATCGTGATTTGTGGTACAGGAACAAGTTTTTGTAAAAGCTGTTTTGGACGAAACAAGTGGGTCATCCTTGGTGAGATTTCAAATCAGTGGTAATTTGTCCATTTAAAATTGAAAATATCCTGATAGTAATTATGGTCCGAGTAATTGGCTCTTCGAACTGGATCGTTGATGAAGATATCGAACAAGAAATTGCGCAATTTCTGCGCAGAACCAAGTACGCAGGGTGCAAACGCTCTAAACATGGAAGCAGGGTAAACCAACTGCCCAGATCTGCTTCACTAATAGCGAGATCCCTAATTTAAGTCACCGACGAAAGAAACGGTTAGAACCAAGAACTTGATTAAATGATAATAGTTTCTCGGCAGGTGTTAACCCAAGCTTTGCCTCTATCCGACCGTCATCGTGTAATTACAATAATGCTGTATACTAATTCGAATATAAGTGTCAGAAATTTATGCCACCGACTGCAACAATGGTGAATAGATACATCATTTTAATAATATGAAAACGTGTAAATGTTTAAGAGAACAGGAAGTTCTTTGCAGGAAATGCAACATTCAGATTGGTATGTGTGTTAATAGTATTTCACAGTGAAAGTCTACTATATGCATCGTACTACTATTATTTCATTATTCATGAGCACGTGAAAAGCTAAAAAACAATAATTCAAACCAAAACAAAATTCATTGATTGACCACTTTTTGAACCAAACAGGTATCGGAACGATCAACGGTTAAGGAAAAACACCTTACTGCATCGATGATGCCGATGACTCACATAGTACAAGAAAATTATACGGGAAGTAAAAGCATACATAACCTCTTACATAAGACAAAACAAAAAGAACAAACGACTATCGATTAAAATTCTCTATGCACTTTTTTCATCTTTTTCAAAGTCTTCATTGCTACAATGATCCGCTAAGCAGGAAATCATTTTTGGCACACTCGAGTAGTGCCGGATGCACGAATTGCATCATCGCCTTGCACTTGATGATTAACAAAGTAATTGTCATGTTCTACATTTTATAAAATTTGCAAATTTCTCCACAACCTACCCATAACGTTCCGATTTAAACTAATAAAAAATACACGTAGTGTCTACTTTATTTTTTGACCCTTTCCAATTGGCCATCTCCAGGGATAATTTGACGAAAGCCAAGGACGGACCCAAACGTATAATTAAAAAATAATTCGATATTTTTCAAAAATTATAATTACCGGCCTGTCCCTCGTAGCCACGAAAAACTTACGAGGACACGACAAAAAATATGCAAAAGTTATACTATACGATTTTGGGTATCAATTAATTATGAGGTTATGGTTATAAAAGAAGCACCGTTTATTGCAGCAATTTACAGTATTCGATGACGGAAAAAATAGTCGTGCACGAACAAATCCAACATTGTGTTTACGGCCAGATTTTTTTCGAACAAAGCTTCGCAGTATTGTTTGACTAACCAGTTCTCATGGTTTTATATTATGTGAAGAAGTACCGCACAATTTGAAGCAAAAACGTAACAAATACAAGATTATTTTGTTGCGAATAAAGATGCGGTTAATTCGCATCGGAAGTGAGACGAAGAGGTCGGAATTGGGACATAATGCAATAATGGGATCCAATATATGAATATCGCCCCATTTCCATGGAACAATCGTCTTGGGTTCTTTGAGAAATAAGTTTTACCATGATGTTGATGATGTGAAAAAGGCTGTCACGTATCATCATTCTATTTGACGTGATAAAGGAACTTGTCAACTTGATGGAGTAATTTACAAGATCGCCGTACTGTGATGTAAATTGCGAGCTAGAAAAACATAATTAAACCATTACCATCAATTACTCGATATTTTAATGGCACATTCTTCAACTCGAGAAGAATGCACTTGTTGTACACTTCTAAAATTAATGGCACAACGAAGCGAAATTACGTAACAACAACATAACATGGATAATAACGAAGGAAGCTCGATGAGAAGTTTGCTAAAACGGGTCTTGTAAAACAAACACACCGAAAGCAATACTTTTTACCATGGGCCATTGAACTTGCACCGGAAACTTCAACTTTTTGGCAAGGTGCCTTCCCAAGTAGAGACTAGAAAATTGTACATCCGGTGAACAACGACGTTGTATGAATCCTATCAAAATTATTGCAACGAGAAAGGTGGAGAAGGCATTTTATCAAAAATGGGCTGAGCTGAGAAATCACTGAATGTGCTGGTTAAAATAAAAGCAAGTGGGTGTTCTGAAAGTACTTCGCAACAGGATGAGTCAATGCGATTTTTAAACTTGTGAAAGTTTCCCATTATAAATAATAATGACTCCGCAGTGCAATTTTAAGCATCATAAAGAGCAATAAAACAATTCACATTATTAACGATGACCATAAATAAGATTAACCAGCGTCTTCCTTGACGCTTAAATGGAGGCTGCCTTTTTGGGCATACAGAGAAAATTTTAGGTCACAACTTCTTTTAAATTTAGAAATGACAAAAAAGTGCTAGGAACAACATTCAAAGGTTTCAAAAACTATAGAAAAAATACCGCCGAAGAGGGGGCAGAACTAATCGGGATATTAATATTACTCCTTTCCTTTTGCAAAGGATAACAGGAACGTTCGATGTTATCCACGATTTTATCAGTGACACCTATCTCACAAAACTGCAACGTTACATACATAACCTCAACTGCGCAATCAGAAAAATTTTAAAAATATAAACAGCAAACCCAAAAGAAAAACTAATTTAATTGCAAATGAAGAAAATAAAATTCTTTTTTAAACAATCAGCATCAGTTTATAGTTGTCAAAAAAAACCAGTAGGTAATTTAGGTTTTAAGATGTACAATAAAAATTCAAAATTGGGGGCGAACGCAAAATTGTTAAACAGGCAGTAGCTTGAACGATATTCAAACGTAAATTTTAATTTTAAGGAGGTATTCCACCAATTAGCATAAAAATTTGAATCGAATGCCACAAGATTCAATTGAATCCAATTATTAGTTTTTTAGATAGAATCCCAACCATCGCATTCCGTTGGGTTACATTCAAGCAACTGTAGTACTACAAATTTGGGTTAGAGTTCGATATTTGATTAATTTTGTACAATAGATGTGGCCGATGAGAGTTCCAATTCTCGGAATCGAAAATACACTTTTCCCTATAGAAATTGCTTTACCAAACGAAAGAACAGAAAAATACAAGCTCTTTAAGGTGAGGATCAATCTTGTCGGAGTTGTAATACTCTTGTGTACTTGGGAGATGTTTTTAGTAAGTAAAGTGCGTGTCGAAACCGCTCGGAGGGCCCGAAGCGACCCGGAGGGTCGCGTAGGGTGCGGAGAGTAGGTTTTGACAGCGCAACTACATCAAGAGTCGAATTCACACAAAAAGTGATTTTATTATCGAAATTTGTTGTCTGATCACAAATTTAATTTTTTATTAGCTAATTACACCATTATCTTTCATAATTCGTTGTAAAAACCGAGATTCTGGTATATTTACTGTCGCTACAACCTATTTTAATTTTGGTGGGCGAGGTTACAGTTCAAAAGAGCCAATGAGATAATTGCATTCCAAATTAATTATTAAAGCCGTTTTTTTCAAAAATGTGTGAACCGACCGCAAATTTTATTTTTTTTATACACCAATTAGACCCTCTTCTTTCATAATCCACTTTAAAAATCGTAAAAATCGCGATCCGGGAATTCGAACCGTTCCCCAAATTTGTATTCCTTTTATATTATGAAAAATTCAAAATTGTAGGTTCTATGTTGTTTTCTTATTTAAAAAAACGTTTTTTTATGCCAATTAGTGGAATACGTCCTTAAGAAATCTGTGACCACTGAAAACAAACAGTAAATTCAATACAAAGTCAATGTTTACTTTTAAAATAAAGGGTGCAGCAGCTAAAATTTCCGAAAACTTCAGTCTCATAGCAAACCCCATAACGTGGTTGGGTAAAATGACAATTTTTTCTAAGAGTTCAAAGCTGAAATTCTTCGGAAAATAAAATTACCCAAGTGAAAATCATAAAATAAACAATTTAAGAAGCTAAAATTCAAAATGGACGAATTGTATTTAAAGATAATAATTGAAAATTTGAGAATAAATAAACATTAGCAAAAATTGTCAGATTTATAAATAAAGCGAAGTGGACGAAAGGAAACAGAACAAAAACGGAAGGATTGGATCGAAGAATTTTTAAATGAATTCAACCAAATTTTGGACAAGCAAACATCTGAGACTCGACAAAAAAAATGCAATAAATTAGAAACAACAAAAAAACGCAACATGCACAATAAAGATTTTAAACTAAATAATTAATCACGGAAAATCTTAAACTTTATCAACACGAGAAAATTAAAACATTTAATTAAATAGGAAAAATTAAAGCACAACGTAATCATTTTTCATTAAAAAGTTAACTTTGCATATTATAAAAATAGAATTTTAGTTTTTCCCGCAACAACGTCACATTTTTAATTCAGAACTCCTATCATCCGAGAACAATAAACAAAGAAAGTTAAAAGCAACAAAAAATTGAATTCAGTAGTAAGTCTAATAGTTGATAGCGTCCATTTCATCACAATTACAGTAGTTGTAATCATTTGAATCATAGCAATATGTACTTAGTTGCAACATGTCGATGTTCATGCTCACGTCTCCCGGCTCAAAATCTCAACAAAACCAATCATTACACAGTCGTATTACACAGTCGACCCCCTTGCTTGAAAATCACGAAGTCAATTATATAAATTCAAAAATAAATGTTCTTAGGGGATTATTAAACCTTACGGAAGAGTGACGGGGAGGTGCTAACTGTTCCTTACGTATGGTTTCACTTTTTTCCAATTTTAAACCGCAACAAATGTAAAAAAATTAAATTTATGTACCTATACCTAGTAGAAACTCGATAACGCGAACACAAAAATTCATACGAAGGCAGAATATGCCGAGTGGATTGATGAAGCCCAGAAATTGAAGTTATGGAAAACCAGAAAGACGACGCTAACTGTGGTCTCCGTTTTCCTTTCATAATCTCGATATCGGAATGACTAACTCTCACTAATTTTAAAATTTTGTTCTTTTTTTTATTTTATACAATAAAATAAATTTTAAACCTCCTAAAAAAATATAAAAGAAATCTTTTAAAAATTTCAAATTCTGGGAACAAAAGAGGTTACAAATTCAAATTTTTGGCAAAAATCCTGACTGGAAAATACACTTTTTCCTATAAAAATAGCTTCATCAAACGAAAGAGAACATTTTTTCAAGACTTTTAAGGTGAGGATGAATTTGGTGGATTTTTTGCACAATTTTGCAAAATTGCACAATTTTACGTAATAATTTAATTTAATCTGCTGCCAGTCCGTGCGTCCTGGGCGAGTTCTCCCACTCGTCGTCGGTACCAGTAGCTTCCAATCATTCATTGCGTCAAGGACCCATTATTTCTAGTACTTTTGAGAGTTTTTTCTATAGCGGGCGACGCCGAAGGCGGCGTCAACCTTCAGCAAATCCTAATACATAATATATAAAACACAAATCGTTTGTATCCCATTAAAATCACCGGAATGACAAGTTCTAACAAAATGAAATTTTAACTAGTGATTCTGCTACGAATTCTAAGGTGAACGCCGCTATTCCCAGCTCTGAACATGGTCCCCCCAATAAAATTTATCAATAAAAAATTTTATCGCAAAATTTGAACCAAAAAAGCTATAAAAATTTAAATTACAATAAATACGAAATACAAATAATCTTAATAACTATAATACGAACGCCGCTATTTACAACGCTCCGAGACGTTCTTTTCGCGATTTTTACAAACATCAAAATTGGAATTTTGAAACTACTCCTTTATTGGTTGATAAAGATTTTCCTGGCTAACTTAAAATTATGAGCAGTTAATCGAGTTGCACATCAATTGAGTTCCACTGTAGTCGCTCACTAGAAGGGTTTAATTGTGGAAGGGCGAGTGAAAAAGGGGAATGAGGGCACCAATAAAATGATCGCATTCCTTTTAATTGCCATTTTGTGTTCAAAAATTTGCTGTCCAACCGCAAATTTAATTTTTTTTATTCGTCTATTGCATTATCTCTCTCATAAAGTAATTAAAAAAAAAATAATCAAAATCAATCGCTATCGAGGTTGATCGTCCCTCGTCCAACTTTTACATAAAGACCGCAAAGGGGGGGGTGTCTAACAAAATCTTTCAAACCCTTAACATGGGAGGGGGGGTTGAAAATTTCAAAAATCATTACGTAATTAATGAAAGTTCTCCTATCCTTGAGCACAGGTTTGAACCGGATTGTCAACATGAGTAGTTGATCGCTCAAAAACTAGCCCAATGACCGCCTCTCCGCATGTTGGGGTGTAATATTACTCTTATTAAAATTTATTCTTCTATTGTGAGAACCACCCCTCCTGGAATCAAACGATTATGGAGTTTTTAAAATTGTGAGAACTCTTTTTGGTTCTAAGATGTTAATCATTTGCTTTCAAACTTAATTAATGCTTTTCATCCCCGTCTTTTTCACTATTACACCGGAATTTTAGGTCCGCGTGTGCTCGATTGTTATTAGAAACTTGAAAACCAATTTTGTAAATTTTATAAGATCAATCCTTAAGTTTATACAATTAAAGTAACTGAAACGATTTCAGTCGTGTGATCTATCAAAGATAGGTACTTCCCATACAATACATATTCGAAGCTCTACCCGAAGCTTATAGCAGAGGTAGAGCCTTCCGCTTAACTCATATATGCAGATGAGAGTCAAAAATATAAATAAATAGCATTATTCAAACGGGTTAACCATTCCCAGATGCCCAATGACAATGCGATGACCGCATTTGCGTCATTTATGTGATTCTCGGTTCCATGATAAAACAGAACATGAAAAAAACAGAACAACTATTACTAAAACAATATAATGTAGCGTATATTTTTAGGGTGAATCCGAGATTTGCCGCGGTTGCGTTAGTCAAAACCGACCGTCCGCTCGGGGCCATTTTCACTAACGCTTTATTAACTAAGAATATGCTCCTAGACCGATCCTACTCGGCAAAATGTGAAAAGTCTTCTATATATGTGGAAGAAACACGTCATTGCAACAATCATCATCGGGAAATGTTGCACCACGGTCATCAAATACGGACCGCACTGTAAGTGCTGAACTTCAGTTTCAATTTGACATTAATGTGATGTCACTCATATATGGTTTTCAAACCAGCTCTGGTGATTTTTCTTAACAAACTTTGACACAAATCATAGTAGCAATCTTTAATTTCCGCTTCCAAAAAAAAAACAGTCTGAACAGCAGAAATTCAAGCTTTCTCAAAATCCATAAAAGATCTTCTAGGGTGCGATATTGGGCACCAATTAAATAATCAAGTCATAACAAAATCATAACTAAAGGAATAATTGACAAAACTTTTCCGTTATTCTCATTTTTCAGTGTTCTCTTTTGTCAAAGTCTTGTTTTATCGTTGTTTTGTTTTTTCTTGCTTTGTTTTTTCGTTGTTTTGTTTTTTCTTGCTCTGTTTTTTCGTTGTTTTGTTTTTCATGTCCTGTTCTGTCCGGTCACTGTGGTTCTCGTATTTGACTGCATTTGCGGAAGGCGCTACCCCTCTCAAAAGCTTTGGATATGTATTATAAAGAAGTATTTGTCTCTGATTTTTTTGTCTTTAGTTAAATTATTAAATTACGATCGTTCGTAATTCGTACCATAGGAAGTAAACTATTGGTATGTTCATTTGTTATAACCTAAAAAGTAAATGCCAATTTGACACATGACAGAACAGTGGCGGTACAGAATCAATCATAATTATAAAATAATCCAAGTGCGGATAAGGGAAATCAAAATAATCGCAAATTGCTTCAACAACACGATAAAACTTGTTACATTTTCTTCATGTTAGCTTTCACAATTTCGTGTTGGCTTTCAATTTTCTAAATTAATGCACGGGTCGTAAAAAAACCATTTACGCCGCATTTTGCAATTTCGCGTGTAAATCAAACAAAATTTATTTCGATTTTCAGCAAACTGCATGTCGAGATCCAAGATAAAAACACGTTCATTTCACTTGAAATAAATCGTAACATTTATTATACATTTTGCTTGTTTGTAAATTTTCGATAAAAAATAAAATATTATACTACGTGATTCCTACAGAAACGCAATTTTTTCAAATTTGATTTGTTTGATTTATATCACTTGTTGCAAAACTTTTTATTTAGTTATTACGTGATTATCGTTCACGTTTATCGTTTAAATCATGTCGAGAAATTAAAAAAAAACTTCCACTTGTTCTGGTTGAACTCGAACTCGCGTTATTTCAATCGAGTTCGAATTGGATTGTATTTAGCGAAACAAAATCGATCATTTTTTTGGGTAGGTTTTCCCTTGTTGCGAAAAAAATTCTTTTTAGGAAAACAGCCAAGTTGTTGAACCCAACATCAACAGCTGCGATGTTCCGCACGAAAGTTCCAGATTTAACCAATTCGACTAATAATTTTCTTCTCGAGCAGCACAATAATATGCATTTTGCAGTTGGTAATTTAGTCGGATATAATTAGATGTCATTATTATTTTATTGCAAATACTAAAATTCGTTTCGCTCAAGAGGATCTCAAAAGAAATTTCGTTTTATAATTAGAAGTCCGTCACACACTCGTGACATATTTGCATGATGCAAAAAAAAATTGTAATAACATTTCGGTTCTTCCAACAAGGGCCAACTTGGCTAACATTACAGGGGTTTGGATTAATGCTATAAGATATAACCATTACAGTATATAAGGGGTGAATCACACCCCTAAAGTATTACTCGATTGACTCATTTTGTTTTCCTCGTTGAACTCGAAAATCTCGTCATCATTTGTGTTCAATAGGAAATTTAATCGCTCCTCTTCTTGTGTTAGTTTATAAAATGTTGATACCACGGCAAAAATAATTATTAATTACGCGATAATTATGTTTACTTAAGGGGCAATTTAATAATATGCTTCGGTGGAAATTAAAATTTCTTTATTAATTACGGTAATTTTCTAACACTCGCAGCCCGCAAAAGTTGGATTAATTTCAAGCTCTCTACTTAATACGACGCAATATACAGAACGTTTCGAACGTGGTATAAAATTTTATCCCGCATCTATAAATTGCACAAGTCGATAACATGGAAGTCTATAAAAGGGAACATTGAAGAAATAAGGGACACGTGACCGAGGGATGCGATGGTGAATTGACGGCTCAATTACTGTCCAAGTGGCGTATATTTTTACATGAATTACACGACATTATTGCTTCTAATGACGTTCCAATAAGGGATAAGAGTAATCTAGGCTTTGCGAAAAAAAACCTCGTTAACGCATTAATTAACGGCTGGTGTACGTGCAATTAAGACTGGCGGAAATTTTGCGCACGAATAAATTGTTAAAGAAAAACTGCAATTTTTATTTGATCATTTTAGAAATGAATTTATCTGAGCGTGCTAATGAGTGGGATTTTAAAATTCTACCGACGATCAAAATTACTAAACAACGATTGCGAATAAAAAAACGATGGGGTGGAAGTTTTGATGAAAGAGTTTAAAATGACGGATAATATTCAGGACAAATTATAATTCTATGTAACGAATAATTATTATAAGTTTGAAATTTCATTCACATCAGATCATTTTTCAAGTTCAATATGGCGGATATAAGATGGCGTACGCTTTCTGTCATTTTCGGCGGTAAAAGTGCTTGTAAGTGTGGCCAGGGGCGGATTGGTTAGTATTTACATTTTAGAAGCTCCTAATAAAATATTTAAACTTTCGAGTATTCTAGAATACAAAATTAAATCAATTTATTCGGTCACTTGTTTAATTCCTCCGATCGTACAAGAGGAAATAATTTTCTTACCCTCTTGACTGGCTAACTTCATTAGACGCTTTGTCAGTGGTAGGGCTTCTCGAACGACGAAAATAGTACAAATCCTATTACCCCGTGACTATTTTCCAGATCCAAGTGAAAAGTGTGGATAACACTAAACAGTCGGGTATTTTATTTACCAAATCTCGTCCCTTCCTTTAAAAGTGTACCATAAAAATCCTTCATTTGAAACGTGCATGTAATTTATTATTGGAAAAGCAACCTCGAGGTGTATAATTTGTGCTCGTAAACTGATTTAAATATTTACTATTACAATGTTAAGTTCGTCTTTTATATTATGGAAAGGCTTTTACTTCCGCTTTGATTAATTTCAAATTGCTCGCTTATTTGGTTTTCATGTGGAACTAATTTTTGAATAAATTTCCTGCGTGAATTTTTTTGTTCGAATTTGAATGAATTACTTCTGCAGGAAAGTTCCATCTATTTTGCCTCACAATTTTCATTGTAAGGCAACGTAAGTTCTGGCATCCCAAAATTTTGTAGATAAAAAAAAATTTAAAAAGTCGATTTTAACCTTGCGCCGAGTGACCCAATTTAAATTTCCTTTAAATTAAAGGTTAAAACGTTTCGTTAAGCGAATGGAGCTTTAATTATTGCAAACCGTTCGCTCTTATTTTTTATAATGTATATTTTTTAAATTTAATTAATAACAATTGCTTTCTTTATTTATTAGAGCATTTCGTGACCCGATGGAGTAGTTAACATATTTTTAGAAATAAATAAGCAAAGTTTAGGAAAATGAAGGAAAACGTGTTAACGACACGATAAACCTGTAATTTGTTGTTAATTACGGAATTGCCGCTATATTTCACCAACTTAATTGGAAGCTTCCTTTTAACGCATTTTTTGTTCACGAAATCTTGAGCAATCGGCTCCAAACCAGGTGATGGCTAAATTTGTTAGAAGAAACGATTTTTGATAAGATAATTAAGCAGCGAGCGAAACAATTTTTAATTTCGATTTCGTAATGGTCATTTCGTTAAATAATTATTATTCGTCGATTTCAATAAGGTGGCACACTTTGGAGAGAGTTAACTGTTTAACGAGAGCGAATTGTAATTGATTTATTCAAATTTAGTAGCTAATTAATTATTACTTTTATTATTATCATCCTAATTAGGCACTGTTAACCTTATTTTATAATTCGTATACGCTGGTTAATTTTATACTTAGCGAAGTTCTTCAGTTAGTAACTCAAGTGCTATTGGAACATTAGACAATCGGTGAGCGGCTAGACGTGACACGGGGTTGAAAAACAACAGCCAGACCACTTAAGGGTTAATAGACCGTTCCCTCCACCCAAAATCCCATTAGAAAATAATCAAATAAAAACGAACAGAAGACAGTGTACTATGTACAACAGATAAAAATGAAAAATAATTAAATATATTTCGTACCTCTTATCGTGGATCAATACAAAATAATCCGAAACACACGAGATAAAAAAACGCAATACAGCAATCAATTAATCCTAAAAACCGATAATAGTAACTATGTTGCAATATTTGAAAAACTTTTTTCCTCGCTCTAAAACGGTTCCACTTGGAATATAATCACCCAAGCATGGATAAGATCAAAGGAAAATTTAACAAAAATTTTGTGCGCAACGAAACTTTATGTTCCATTTTGCTCCATCACAAGTAACCGCCTCCTGTGGGTCTGCTCTGTGAGGACATAACTCAACATACACAAAGGTGCGTATGGAAAAAATATTTACTAAAAATAGCTTAAGAATTCACATTACATTCTCACCTTAATTATATGTTGCCTAGATATCCCACATTTGATAAATGACTTTACAACATACGTGAGCTAACGTAAATAATAAAACTAAACACATCATTCAATTTGTAGAGATTACCATCAGGTAATAAGTACAGAATTTGTATCCCCAACTTCTCCCACGCAGAAGAAAAACAAACATTTCCTGCATATTACAGAGAAAAATCACTTCCAAATCGTAGAGGTCACATTGAGATGATAATTACATTATGAGATCAGAGCAAAGTTTATCCAAACGAATAATAATAATATAGTATTGAGACGTCGTCGTTTGTGATAGCAACTCGTACGCAATGAAAGAGTTAACAAACAATTGGTTGAAATGTTTGCTAACAGTTTTCTTGTTAATAACAAATTCGTTATGTAACGAATCTCCTAGTGTTATCATCGTGGGGGCTGGAGTCTCGGGAATTGCAGCTGCATCAATGCTTTTGGAAAATAACATCAGCGACATCACCATACTGGAAGCAAAAATAGAATTGGAGGCCGAGTTCATACGGTTCCCTTCGGAAACAATGTGGTCGATTTGGGTGCCGAGTGGTGCCACGGAGAAAAAAACAACGTGGTTTTCGAGATGGCCAACCAGTATGGTTTATTGGGATTCGAGGATACGGAATGGAACTTTTACTACTCCACAGGAGAACCTCTAGATCAAGATTTTGCGGAGAACTTACAGAAAATCTATTTTGACCTTGGAAAAAACGCTTCAGGAAACATTTCCAGTGGAGAATATTTAACAGAGAAGTAAGTATAAGAAATGAGCATTTACGTACTAGCAAGTAATTTATAATAAATTACCATTTGAGATTCGAGGATGCTACCAGCTACGTACCATATTAGGGGACGTCCATTAATTACGTGAGGGGATCCAGCAAAATCTCACCAAATCTCATTTTAAGGGGGGGGGAATCACGCGTTAAGGCTGCACGTACAGTGGATCCGTTTTCGAACGAACGAGAATTCCTTCCTTTACTATTACTAATCACTCGCATCTATGAGTCACCGTTAGATTTTCAGTTCGTCGCAATTCGTCCGAAAACGGATCCACTGTACGCGTAGCCTTACTTGGTTTACATTATTAAAACAGATTCATTGTAAAAAATTACTGGTCTCCGGCGTGATACAAATTGCAAGGTAAATCTCACGTGAGGAGGAGGGGTCCACCACATTTTACCAAATCTCACCAAGGGGGAGGGGATCAAAATTTAAAGAAACACACCTCATGTCATTAAAAGACGTCCCCTTGGAAAGGATTTGTATTAGGTTGGGCTTTTGATGTATTTCGGTAGAAAATATTCATCTTAATAACGGCTTTCGTTAGAAAATACTCATCTTAACCTAAAATTTTAAAATAATGTATAAAACACATTAGGGAATACAATAAGCTAATTTAAAAAAAAATAATCGTGTTTTATGTCGAAATATAAAGTTTTTATACAAAAGTTTGCAAAAACTATTTCGACATAAAAAAAAGTGCAAAATACAAAACTAACCAAAGCCATAACAAAACCATATTCTTCCACAGCATTAACCCGATTCGTTCAGTCGTTTTTGAGATGATGAAAATATGTAATAATAATAATACACAGAAAAAAATAAATTTGCGTTTTCATCTAATCTAAATTAAACGAATTGAACTTATATAGTAGTTTATTTAAAGCTTTATAATATAATTCATTTAGAATATTTAAACGTTTCAAACAACCGAATTAGTATTTCCATCTAATTTAAAATACATAATACAACATTTCAACTTTAGTTAAATCAATTATAAGAAATAGTCATTTCAATAAATCATTGTCATTGATTCAATCAATAAAATTGATTTATATATTGATTTAAATATTTGGGTACTGGAGGGTGTTCCATACCCCCCAGACCCCCCCGGATTGAGTAGTTTACATTTTATCTGAAGTAAACTGAAGATCTCTCGTTGCCGAGGCACTGGAGGGTGTTCCACACCCCCCAGACCCCCCGGTTTGTGCAGTTTATTTTTTATTAGAAATAAAATTGAAGATATCAGCATAACCGATCTAGAAAAAATCTCTAGAACAACTAATTAATCCCAACTTGAACAAGTCACACTCAAGTAACTCATATCCCAATTAGCCCAAATTATTAAACCATACTTTTAGAGACCGGGGGGTCTGGGGGGTGTGGAACACCCCCCAGGTACACTCAAACTGTGATAAATAAATTTGCAAACTTATGGTCTTCAGTATTAAGCGATTAATAGTGACAGTTTTTAGTACAAAAAATATAAAGCAGTGACCGAGAATCTGGGGGGAGAGAGGATAACGAATTCCCCCAGCATAATTCATATCATCGTTATAAAAAAAATCATAGCGCCATAATAAACCTTACTAATAATCTGTAAACATTGACTGTTTTGCCTTTCAACAGTGAGGCACTGGAGGGTGTTCCACACCCCCCAGACCCCCCGGTTTGTGCAGTTTATTTTTATTAGAAATCAATTGAAGATGTCAGCTTAACCGATCTAGAAAGAAGTTATCCTAACTTTAACAAGTCATACTCAAGTAACTAAGTAATATCCCAGTTAGCCCAAATTATAAACCATACTTTTACAGACCGGGGGTCTGGGGGTGTGGAGCACCCCCAGGTACCTCAAACTGTGATAAATAAATTTGTAAACTTATGGTCCTCAGTATTAAGCGATTAATAGTGACAGGTTTTAGCACAAGAAATATAAAGCAAAGACCGAGAATCTGGGGAAAGAAGATTACGAATTCCCCAGGATAATTTATGTAGCCGTTCCCAAAAAAATCATAGCGCTATAATAAATCCTACTAATAATCTGTAAACATTGACTCCTTTGCCTTTCAACAGTGAGGCACTGGAGGGTGTTCCACACCCTCAGACCCCCAATTGAGTAGTTTATTTTTATCAGAAATAAACTGAAGATCTCCGTTGCAAATGCACTGGAGGGTGTTCCACACCCCAGACCCCCAGTTTGACTAATTTATTTTTATTAAAGTGAATTAAATATTTAAGCATATCTCAAGTTTCTTAAAATTAGCTATGGCCAAACAAATGTGTTTTCTTCATACCTCGGTCGAAAGTACGTACTTTCGTCCCTAATAACAGGGACGAAAGTTGAACATTTACTCCTTTGAGAAGTACACGCGCGCCTCTATAACGCCGGGAGGAAAGAATTTCTCATGCGTATTAATACTCGTAACTAGGGACTATTTATTCTGTTGCTACAACAAATCGTTAACCGCTGTCACTACTTTGTACTTACAATGTGGTTTTGTCGTCAGTGAATAACGTACTTTCGACCGGCTATGAAGAAAAATCGTATACACTACGCGGGCCAAAAGTTGAAATCTCGGTCCTGCGCGTCATGATGCCCTCGGCTTCGCCTCGGGCATTATGACGCGGCAAAATCAACTTTCGGCCCTCGTAGTGTAATATACTATTAATTCATAATCTGACAATTAATTATAAACTACATAATCGGGGGGTACGGAATCCAGCATATCATTTGCTTGGTTGTTTTCCATTTTAAAAAACTTCTTCGTATGCCAATAATGACTACAAAAATGTCACGTTACCATAGTAACGGCCAAGAGAATATTCTGACATCTTCAAATCACTTGCGATAAAGATAAACTACCCAAACCGGGGAGTCTGGGGGGTGTGGAACACCCTCCAGTGCACAAATTTTAGAATGCAGAACATTAAATGTTTATAAAAAATTATCTTAGAAACTTTGAGAAACGGCGTTGGTTGTCTTGAGAATAATGACATACCCTGGTAGAAATACCCTAGGAGAAGAAAGAAATTAGCGTGGGGTTGACCACCCAGTATATTTGGTGTACATAATTTTGTAAATAATTTGCAATTGTTAGCAAATTTCTGCAATTGTTTGCAAATATCTATGTAAATTTTTGCAAATGTTTGCAAATTTTGCAATTGTTTGCAAATGTGTGTAAATGTTTGCAAATGCCTGTAAATTTTTGGAAATGGCTGTAAATCTTTACAAATATCTGTAAATGTGTGAAATTGTTTGCAAATATCTGTTTAAATTTTTGCAAATTTTGCAATTGTTTGCAAATTATTGTAAATGCAAATTTGGTGTACACATTTTTGGTCAGTGGTCAACCCCCGGAAATTAATAAAAAAGAAACTACATCGTTTCGCAATAATGTTTAAAAATTTCACGTTACCATAGCAACAGTCAAGCGGATATGCCGAAATCTTTAATTCACTTCTGATAAACGAACCGCTCAAACCGGGGGTGTGGAACACCCTCCAGTGTCCAAATATTGGAATTGAGGTAGATACGAGTATAAATATAATTTTACCAATTTTATATACTAAGATTTAGGTTTTCTTCCTATGGTTCGGTATGTCTATCGGTGTTGCTTTCTTTGTATTTAAAATCACTTTGAATAATGGTATCACTTTCAATAGCTAGTTTGCTTAAGAATGAACTTCGATTATTTATATCCTAAACAAAAAATACCAAATCAGCACTCATTTTCAGCTTTACCATACAAATTTATGCAATGGGAATCTCGTTAATCCATTCTCGCGCGTCCGAAATTCTCCACTGCGATAGTCTTTTTACAAATTTTTTCTCTTCTGACACCCGTTCTTATGAGAATAGGTCCGCTTGATCTTAAAGAGTAACTGTGCAAAATTCGAATCAGGTCAATATTCGAGGAGCAAACTGACAAATGAGCTCTTTTATATAGTACCTATAGATATTGAAATCCCACAGATCATTTTTTTAAATAATAATTAAAAATTTTATTAATAAAGGTACACCGAAGCGATACAAGATTTGTACAAAACGATCCAGAAAATCTAAAATTAGCGACAGAAGCTTTACAAGCGTTCCTGCAGGAGATGTTAGCACAAGAAGGTTCATTTTCGCCATTCGATCCTTCCATCGAATCTGATTATCAGCTCAGTGAAGGAAATGAAGGTTTGAATTGGAAAAAGCGGGGCTATAAAACCATTCTGGATATTTTGACCAAAAAGTATCCCAACCCAGAGAATCAACTACCAATCAATGACAAAATCTTATTCAACAAAGAGGTCGTCGAAATTAACTGGAGCGACGATAAACAAGTCAAAATAAAATGTGAAGATGGAAGTGTGTATCAAGCCGACCACGTTATCGTAACAGTTTCTTTGGGCGTATTGAAACATAGTCACGATACATTATTTTCGCCGCAGTTGACGGAAGAAAAAATAAATGCAATTCGGGACCTTGGTTTCGGTGCAATTGGGAAAGTGTTCCTCAATTTTACGAACCAATGGTGGGAATCGAACGATTCGGACACTTTTACGTATATTAGCTTTGTTTGGAACGGCGAAGATAAAAAATCATTTTAAATTCATCAGAGGTACGTTGATTTTGTTTTAATTGGGTCGAATTTAGAAAATTGCTTATTTCCAGATTGACAAATCCTGGATCTTCGATATCGGTACGCTTATTATAGAAAAAGAAAATCCAAACGTGTTACTGGTCATGTTGACGGGAACATCGGTCCCAAAAATTGAACTTTTGTCTGACGATGTCCTAACAGACGGGATCATGTTCGTTTTCAACAAATTTTTGGGAACGGAGTACGATAACATTACATATCCCGAAGCTATCAGAAGGTGAGTTTTTTCATCTTGGAATTCGTAAACTAAAAATTTTGTATTTTCAGGCATAGGTGGTACACGGATCCACACGTTCGTGGCACGTACTCGTACCAAACCATAAAATCGCGACAACACGACGAATCGCCCGAATTTGTTTTGTCAAAACCTTTGGGAGATGCGAGGGTGCTTTTTGCTGGAGAATCGACAAATCCAATCCACTTCTCTACGGTACACGGAGCGCTAGAAAGTGGTCGACGCGAAGCCCAACGAATAGTTGATTTGTATTAACAAACATTTTGTTATTTTAAAACAGAAGTTTACATTATCAAAGTTTATTTAATTTTTTCGCTGATAGCAATAGCTAATTGGATCGATCGACTTCTGCTATCTTTATGGTCTGGTTAGAATTGATAATAAGTGAGAAAACTATTTCGCCCTATTAGATATAAATGTAATTTAGAGTAAACAAATTAAATTTTTAAGCGAGTAATCGCAGAACCGTACTTACGATTTTTTTTAAATTTTGATGCAACGTATCTGCGGTTTAAATTTTAAATTATTTAGCCATCGCCCTTTTGAGAAGATGTCAGAGATTCTAGCAAAATTTCTACGCAAATTTTTGCATACGCTCGGCTATCCTTCACGCTTCGCCTCGTCAACGAAAAAGTTCTGAAATTTTAATCTATAACATATTTACCAGTGACAATTTACCGACACAATAAAATTAATTGCACAAAAAAAGTTTCTTAAACTTTTTTGCGCGATGGCAATATAATTAATTGCATCAATTTGTGTTATCTTTGTGGGGTCATTAAAACTGATAATAAGTGAGCAACTTGTTTCGCTCTCTTGGATAAAATTGATTAGGAAAGTAAACAAGGAAACTTTTAAGTGATTCATCTCAATCAAACAACTAAAGAATGTAGGGCCACACTAAACTTAATCCGAAACCAAATAAAGTCAAGTCTGGACCACTTCCCATCGACTTCTATTCATTCCTGGGTGGATATATCACTATTTCAATGCATTTAATTATTACAAACCCATTCGAGTTGAAATGTGAGAAATTGTAATGAAAACTTGTAATTTAAAAATGTTACTAGCTAAGGATCGTTTTACACCAAGGGTGGGTAACTGACCTATTCGTGAAGCTTTAAACTTGGAAAAAGACGTTCGCATTAATCCAAACCTAGCCGGGTTAGTTTTAGAGGGTGCATAAGAAATAAACACGTTAGGGTGGAGAAAAATATCGATCGATTTTTTGAAACATGAGCGGATAACATTTATTTATTTAGGATAAGCAAGAGTCAATATTTATTACAACAAAAGGTTTTTTCTATTAAAAATGGTTTACAACAAATGTGTAAGTACATAATAATAGTTATATAAGGTGCGTCAAAATAAATCGTTCAATAGTAAATATTATTTTGTAGCTTTTCAAAATTACCCCATTTACTCAAATATAATAGTATTAGGGTGGAAAACCTTATGGAAGTTTCTTCAAAAATACCTGGCCCATTTCGAAAGTTAAATTGTTCTAACACCAATACAAAATTGTAATCTGTTGATAACCTTTTGAATTAATACATAAATTGTATTCAGAATTCCTATAAGGTTTTCGTATCCGATACTACCTAGTATATATAAAATTAGTACTAAGATATAATTCTCCTAAACACATTTTCAAATTTGAAATGCAAAAATATAAAAATTGAATCTGATAAGATGACAGGACAGTGGCGGAACATCATTAATTCATTTAATGCAGTAACTGAACTACAAACTACTTTTTTGAACTTGAACGAGCGAATAACTATCGCGAATTTTGTAGTTTTCTCTGAGAAATAGGAAACTGTTTGCAAATGGATGATTTTGGTAATAAGAGAGTCTTGATATACTAGACGAGTTTTCAAACAGCACAACTTGGGTAAATAACGCACCCAATTTTCAGACCTCATCCCCTTTTTAAAACAGTTAAATTATCTCGACGAGAGAAGACAAACAAGAGGTGCAGCAATAAAGTTTTCGAGTAGTCGAGAATGAAGACGTCGCTTTGTATTTCAAGTGTTGAACATGTCACTACAGAGCGTTGATGAAACGATTCTCAATTAACAAGTTCATTCTAAGCCTTACACTCATAATGAGGCGTACATTGCCGCGAGGAACATTAGGGAAGCGCTAGACGTGTGAGAGAAACAATATACACTAATCGCGAGAAGTCTGAGCCGCTTGAAGTGATTGTTAAATAAGAGCTAAAATTTTATGAGCAAAAAGAACAATAAGACAGACTTCATCAAGATAATGAGAAAATAATCCAAAAATGCAAAAAAATTCTCACGGAATATCGTTTATGTTGGTTAGTCTCTGTAAACGAGATCTCTAAAACAGAATGACCTCTGGGCAAATTCTGTGACCTTGCGTATACAGTGGGCGTGGCTAGTGGCAGCACCATCGCTATCTCACCAACCAAATTACCCGAAAGTTTGTTTTATACTTTCTGATTGGTTCGACGAAATAGTTGATACGTTCACCGCAACTTTGTGGAACGGCGTGGCAATAATAATTAGTTTTGACCAAAAAAAAAATAAACAATTAACAAATTCGATTATAGCAAGAATGGGCAACAATTTTTCAATTAGCTGAAAAGCTATAAATATAATTAAAAATGATTCGTTTAAGTGGAAACCAATCTAACCGTAAATTATGGATCCATTATTATATAAAATTAAACAATTAAAACTTTCAAAATTCTTGAAAACCATAGACTCGTTGTTTAAACTTGACCTTCATGTACAGTCATGCAATAATTTTAACGGAAATAATTTATTAAAATATCTTACAATTTGGGCTAATGACCTAAGACTGATGCGTAATTTAAATTATTAATTAAATAGATTAAAAATTTTGCACAGTTGAAAATTTTAAGCGTAATCGACCCCCGAGCCGTTTCAACAACTCGCAAATTAAAAATATATAAAAATTGCAAATAATAATTATTATGTTCTCGGTTAATGTGGCAAAGTTGAGCAGAGAAAATCAATTTTATTTGTACTAGGATTTACAGTTTTAATTTTGAAATGAATAATTACCCACCAACCGCATACTTACGTAATTACTATGTACGCCAGCTGATTTAAATAAAATTCAATTTGCACGCTATGCCAATTTAACACACTAAATAATTCAGTAACTTTTAACGCATCCTGTACGTATCGGCACTCGAAAACAAACAAAAGCCACCGGCGATATTTTTTTAGAAATTGATACCGCAATCGCGATATCGCAACTACCCCAACTACTCGAAATTGCCCAATTTTAAGGGTCTTCCCTTTCTACTGCTGCTTTGATGTCGTGCACCCTAACGAATAAAACGCAACAAATATTTTGACTTTTCTCCGACAACTCGGCGAGACTACGACGAAAACTATAAATATGAAGCCATAAAACGGCAATTCTCTTATCGAAATTATTTATATTGATTTTAGTTGATAGCGCACTCTGTAATAAATTATCCTACAAGATAAGTGAGAAGGGCGAAAAAACTTTTAAGAAATATCGAAGGAGAATGTAAATTACAGGATGTACCACACAAAATGGATGGTGATGGAGAAATCACCAGTACAAAAGGATTTGTCCTTCTAATTTCTGGTTTTTTCTATTATTCCCTGCTCGCAACTGTTGGAAAGTAGGCGATATGATGTTACTTGGTGCCAGCAGGTAGACATGATTGAAAACTTCTGCTATTGGGGATACGCTACGTGCAAATGAAATCATTTTGAAGTTGCCAAAAAATTCCGCGTGCGGTTTTGGAACGATAAATTCAATTTTTTCGAATTAATTAAAAAAATAATTTTTTTTTCAAAATATGTGTCACGCAATTTAGTTATACACGGAACTCAATTTTTTAATTTAAGTTAAATTAACGTAGTAAAATAAATTACACACATGCAAAAGCTTTTATAAATGTACCTACTCGAGTCATAAATTTCCACGAGATCCACCTTAATCCCGGCAACGGTCTTACAACTCGTCATAAAATACGTAAACGTGGGGAAGCAGGAAAAACAACTTTTCACAGTAAATTACAGACGAGAAATTTGTTAATTTATCGATACTTTGGACAACGTTTAGTATACCATATTTTCAGTTGAACTCGAATTTTTTCTCGAGATGGAAGCGAGAGAAATTAAATTGCATTAAATTTTCTGTATAGTCGAGGAGTGAAGGCCGAGGAGATTAAAAAATGTTGGAAGGTTTCCAACTACAAAGCAGACACATAAAACATGAATAAAAAATTATTTTGTTACAAAGAAAGGTTTAAAGTAGCAAAAAATAAATAAGTCTGGAGCATTGATTATAAATTTTGGAAAGATACTTATCCGTAAATTTACTATTGAAGAAAATAATATTCCATTTAATTTGATTTCTTTATTGAATTTAAAATTTTAATATTAATATAATATTTTTTTAATTATCTGAGAAAAATTGCTTTTTATGTTCCTTATCGTTTTTGCAGCATTTGTACTGTAAGGTCGCGGCTGGACAGTAATTTACAGTTTTTAGGTTGTTTTCAACAATTTAATTTAGAAATGAAAAATAACTGTACTGATTATTGTATTGGCATTGGTTTTTCAGTTCTATGTTATTCAGCAAGTGATTGAAAAATCGATTATCAAATACTGCGAGAAACATTGATGGGGAAATTTAATAAAAGCTTTTAGAAATAATTCTAGGTTATGCATGTCAAACAGATATACCATAACTTCCAATTAATTTTTTTGTAATGGTAAGGGAGCGAGTTCACACTGTATAAGGTAAGCTGCATTAGCATAGCTTCAATCAAGCTTGTCAGATGTTATTCACTTTTCTGAAGAATAATTCAGGCCTTCGGGGCACCGTTCCATCAACTTTTGTAGTGATTGATACGATAACTCGATAACAGATCAAATTATTAATGGATTTTTGAATCGTAACGAAGCAAGAAATCACAATATCCGACGTTTTAGTTATTTTTTTATAAAAAGACCCATTAACGCACCATAATATTTTAACACTCCCCGAGTGGTGTCCCATTCTTTTGAAACATGCATGTGTTAAAGAACTTGCAAACAATAATTCGTTTGATGTCCACCCTCGCAATGGGAATAAAAACTTTAATGGCAACGAACTTACGAGCACATTATCATTTATATTACACGATTTACCGAGTTCTAAATATCACACGACGGATTTAAGTTTACCATATGGGCACTCTTACTAAATGTTAAATAGCAGCATTAACCGTTAGGCATGTAAAATATTTGATTAAAGTTTCGAATTCAATTTCACTTTATCGATTTGCCAACTTCGCTCTGCCAGCATTTTCCGGTTTCCATTTAATAAAAAATTAATTTAACATTCACGAGTTTTCGAAAACGCGGTTTTGCCACTTGCATTGATTTTCGAAAAGTTTATTTTAAAATTTAAATTGAAAAACACGTTCAGGAAACGTGAACTTTTTCTTATCGAATTAGCTTAATTGAGTTTTCTTCAACAATTTTAAAATTTCCTCAAAGTTAGAACCAATGGCGTTCTTCATTAAAATAATATGCTTTTCAAATGCACAGGTGAAGAAGCTCCAAAAAATTATATTAAAAATTCCAAGGCCGCTCGTAGAGCAAGATTAAAAATACAACGTCTCGCCTGGTTAAAATTCAAAAATATGTGCATTCCATATTTTAAAAAATCGACGACCCCCATTCGCCATTCCACAAAAGAAGTAAACCGACAGCGACTTCAAAAATACATATTATAAATAAAAATTGCACCAAAAATAAAAAATCTTCCTCGACTTGCAAGTGAAAATTTTTGAATTCTAAAATTATTTTTGATGGGCGATTTATTTATTTGAAAATGTCAGTTGAAATCTATTTCGGTGGTTAACTGTTTTGACAAGGCAATTTATTTCATTCTTGTTTCAGTTGAAAACACGTTTGCCCAATTTTTCTGATTGCTGAGTTTTTTATTGCTCACGCCAATTCGATAATTTCGTTCAAGAATTTTAATTAAATGAAAAAAAGTTCTTTCTAAATGGTTGCAATCTCTTAGCACTTTTGAGAAGAATATGAAACATTTCATGATGTGTGTAATCTCTTCACCAAATGTGCTAAGAGATTGCATTCCATAATTGTTTTGACCGAGCGATTTCAATCATTTTTTTAAAAAAAGCTGTTGAGTCTCGCCATTTTTATTCCCTCCTAATAAATTTTAGTCGATTAGATTTTCAGTGGTAATCCTCAGTGCGACTAAGGTTCCTCTCAATCTTCAACAAGGATTGTTAACTGTGGTGTCCCTTATTTGGGAATTTAAAGGCACTCCACTCTTTACTATCAGCGGGAATATCCCATAATGTGCTCATTTTTCACATATGTTTTGGATAGAAAACTCTTGGGTTTTCGATTGGAAATCCATTGATTGGTTAACCAGGTGCAGAAAACGATTGATGTGTATTTACTATTTGTGCAAGGGTGAAGAGGGCAGGAAGTAGGAAAGTGGAAGCCCGAATCGCAAAAGATACCGCCGCCCCACGTTGGGTGTCGTCACGTGTAATCGGAAAACATAGCGTTTGCAAAATCGTCGAAGAATACGTGTCGGGCGATTACTAAATTGACAAACGCACAATTTGCCGACAAATTACTACGTGCAAACCAGTTTTTAAGTCGATCGATATGGAATAGGCCCCACATTGGGTGCCATCGCGTATAGACGGCAAACTTTACCTGTAACCTACAACCCCATCTACCTCTTTCACGCAGATTTGAATTTGAAAATTTCACCTATTTGGTATCAACTCTAGAAAAAGTATCAAAAACTAAATCTAACCTACAGCCCGATCTACCTTTTGCGCGAAAATTCCACCATTTGGTATCAGCTCAAGAAAAAGTATCTCTTACTACTTTTAAGAAGAATATGAAACATTTCATGATACAGCTAAATAACAGCAATTTTTTTCTCAATTTGGGATTTGTGGTGCCTTAGCTATGACTTGAGCAATCGAGACCCATTTTTATTGATAACATTGTTTTTTTCAATCAAAAAAGCATTTTTGGATACTTAAAATGCCTCTCCACGAAGGCACTCCTGAAGTTCACAGATCCTCAAATCTAAGTGAAAAAAGTTTGTTTATTTATACATATTATTTAACTTTGCATGTATATTATAATGGTATTTATAACCAAATAAAGTTATTATTAATAATGGATAGCTATTTTAATCAAAATCACACATAATTTCTATGCAGAAGTCGGCCATATTGGATTCACCATTTTGTTTATAGAACTTTTGACATCGGATTGGTAATCAGTAACCGGAAAAACACTTGAATACCAATTTTAGTTGCATTCAGATAACATTTTGGCACATAAGTCGGCCATATTGATTCTGCCATTTTGTTTATACAAATTTTAATTTTAGATTTAAAATCCTAATACACGTAATTTTACGGCGCTGTACTGTAGATGTTACAAAGTCAAATTTCACAAAATGTGTGAAACTAAACTAAATTAAATAATATTTGTATCGTTAGCGGCGCCAATGTTTATGTTTCTCATCTGTTCACCTTAATCGTACTGAATACTAAAACAAAACCAAAAAATTGTCTTTTTTAGAAAACCGAAATAATAAAGAGAAAAATGACCCGTAACCACAAAACATTTCGGTTTCAAGCTCTGGTGCTATGTGTGATAATTGCACATCTAAAAAATTATTACAAGATCGAAAATAATAATAATAATACTTTAAAACAAATGCTAAAAGTTCAAACTAGAAAACAGAGGTCTAGGGGGTATAAAATTCAAACTGTAATAGATAAATTAGTGAACTAATGGCATCCGCTGATCAATAAACTTTTTAATGTTTTTTTAATTTTTAAAAAATCATTAAGGGGTAGTTTACCCCTGTCTCTGTAAGCACAATACACAGAAAAAATTGATTTTGATTTAAAATCAGTGAAAATAAAAATCCTATAACTAAATTTCATATCCGCGCGGCATTTGTATCAATAATCGATGCAGGTGGTGCCACCTGTCAGCATATTCCCAAAGCACAAACATTTTGAAATTAACATGAATTAATTAAATATTTCGCCAGCGATTTAAAAAAAAACGTTGAAAATAATTATAAATCTTGTAAGAAAAAAGGGACTTACCGGAATTGCTCGACAATTGATTGTATACACAATTTGCAGCGTCAGTTTCCGAAAGAAAATCCCACAAGCCATCGCAGGCAAGAATTAAGAAGTCTTCTGTTCCTTTTAACGTTATTTCAACTATATCAGGTACTGCAGTGACGTAAGGCTTGTATTCGTGATCACCTGAGGCATAAAACGCCAGAATTAAAAAAACAAGCACAAATTCCATAAGAGGGACTTTCTCAAAAATGAAAATATCGTCAACAGATGGCGCGACAAGAAAAAACAAAAAAAATACAAAAAACAACTTTTGCAGATAAAAATTTTTTTGTTAAGGGGGCGTTCAAATATTACGTAAGCAAATTTTCAATAATTTTAGACCCCCCAATCCCTGTATAAGTAAAAATAAGAAAATCGTGACCCCCTCCCCCAAAATGATAAGATGTAAGAAGTTTTTTTAAAACTTATTAAATATCAAAACTCCCGGCCCTTGGAGTAACGATGCAAAGGAATTGGTTGCTAAGATCGGTCGTCTAGTTATTGATGTATCGGGGATAAATGTCCTAAGAGTTTTTAATCCAGAGGATCAGTTCTTCATCAGTAATTCTGCTTTGGTGTTAGGTTGATACCTAGGCAAACTGTTATGGACAAAGTTTTCCATCTCACTGGATAGCTATTTAATATTTATTTATTTCTGTTATCGTTATTAATGTTATTATTGTCTTTAAATAAATATGTTCAAATTAAAATTTTCATTAGTTTGTAGTTTTTTATCTTAAGTAAGATTTATAATATTCCCCGCTCCCTTTGTCAGCAAAATAAAAATTAAACCTCCCCCCCCTCCAAAAGCCTGCTTACGTAATACTCGAATGGCCCCAAGTTAGAATTGATACAAAGTCATAGAATACATTAATAATAATGTATTTACAAAATGAGGTTGTTTAAGCTTTCAATGAAAAATATTTCAAACATTTCTGAGAAAAAGCAATTAACAGATCTTTACAAAACTATGTCAATCCATGATGTACTAAATATAAATTTTTTCAAGATTGGATTCTTTGTAGTTTTTTGTTTTTCTATTGTCTCGCCTTCTGTTGGCATTATCCACATAATTCAAGTTCTACTGAAAGTCGCATAATTTTTGATCATAAAATTTGCGAAAAAATAAAATCATTTACCAATTGCTCTGGAGACGGCCAACTGACCATTTACACGCCACGTTCCCCAGAACATGATGCATCCACCTTCTTTTTCGATACGCTGCTTCTCGTCCTACAAAAACAAATTAAAATGTTAAAAATTGTGAATATTTAAAATTTGCAAACTTACTTCTCGGCTCGGTTTGTGAGGCTGAACACATTGTTGTATCTTTCCTTGTTCTACTAAAATCGCTTGCGAGTCACCCACCCAGGCAATATAAATAGTTTTTTCTTTATGTCGATGCAAAGCACAAACAGCAGTGGTACCACTACTCAAATTCTAACAACAAAACAAAAAGTAGATCAGAATGCAAAACAAACCATAAACTCAAACTAACCTCAACTTTACATTTATCAATAAAAAGGGAGTCGGTTTTTAAAAAAGCATCTCGGAGTGCTTGCTCTGGATTCGAAATAAAATTGTCGCTTTCGGCTAAAAATTGGTGTAAATGTGTTGAACTATAAAAGGCAGCGTCAAATCCCGCATGACCATCGAATATTGCATAATAACTGGACGGATATTCTTCCTGCAAGAGTTCAAAATCTATGGTTAAAAAGTTCAAAACCAAAGGTTCGAATGAAACCTACCTGATCGAAAAATAAAGAATTTAAATCGTGTATCACAACATGACGATCCTCCATGCGCCTTCTAGTATTTTTTATTGCACACGTAGTGACTTCATTGAAAGGAGGACCTGGCGACGGTAGAGTGCACAGTTTGCTGTTATCTAAATATCTCATGCAAATTTCGTTTGTTTTTGCCATTACAGTCTGCATTAGTTTGAGCGGTTCGTATGCTGCAACAAATTTATTTATCATTAATATTTCAGTTAAAAACAAGTTCTCGAGCTTACCATTCTCTAAGGGGTTGAAACCACACAAAACTGGCTGCTTTTTGCATAATTTTCTCGTCTCTTGTATAACTATTTTGATCAATGGTGCAATCAGCGGAGGTGGACATTCCCTGAAAACATTAAAAATTCAATTATAAAAAACTGTTAAAAAAAAAGTTTTCACAGGATTTAATAGAAAAGTAGAAGAAATAATTTTGTAAAATAAATTAAAACAGAATTTAATTTGGAAAGAGTAGGAAAGTTACAAAAAGGTAAAAGTAAGATAATGAAACTATCGACGAACTTTTGCGGTTGAACCAATTAAACTAATAAACTGATAGAACATAAAAAAGCAGAAATAGTGTAACGGTAAAGTTTACGTCGAGTTGAAATTGGTATTTGAAATTGCTTTCGTAAAAGTAAAACTTTTAAATTAAAAACTCAATTAAAAAATAAAAATATAAATTTGTATCACGTTCTATTTGATTAATTTTGTATTCATTTAGAATTCTGCCTTCCTTGATGCTCGGCGTACCAAACAGTTCAAAAGGTGACTTTTATCGAAAAGGAAATTTTAGAAAAAATCAATAATTTGCCAACAGCAAACCGTAATAATAAAATTTAAAGATATATTTAGATAAATTCGTGGTTTGTCGATAATTTTGAAGACAATTTCACACATCGTCTTAGATTCCCTAAGCCAGAGTTCAGAACGAAAACTTTCTTAAAAATAATAAATTAACCTATGCCCTAGACAAAATTAACCCAAAATTAATTTTAACAAAATTAAATGCAAAGAACTATTTCGTCGTTTTTTCACCAGGAAAGTTTACTTCGGTCAATCGCATTCTTTTCCGATTTAATTTTCTGTTTTAAATCATCTACTTTTTGGCTTTCTAACTTTTCAATTTCTCTTGCCTTGTGAGGTGATCTTTTAAAGCATAATAAGATTTCCACCAAATTTTCCAAAAACAAATTCTCTGCCTCAGCATTTCCCGATTAAGATTGATAATTTACATTGTACCGGAGCAGGCAACAATGCTTACACCGTCAAGCGAAGAAGAAGATGATAATTTTCTCAGAGTTTTTAAACTTGGCAAACAAAAATCAAATATGATTTTGTTTGATTATGAATTTGTATAATTATGAAAATTTTTATACTAAAATAATTGAATTGTTAAACAAAGCAATTAAATTATTGAGCAAAACAACAAAATTATTTAACAAAACAGTTGCATTTTGGACAAAGTTAGTAGGTTTAAAACAGTTGAATTGTTGAAAAAACAGTCGAATTATTGAAAATTCTGTTGAATTTTTAAAGAAACAGTTGAATCAAAAATAATTGAATTTATTGAACCAAAAACAATTGAATTATTAGACTAAAACAATTCTAGACCTCAGAACCAAACGGAATTAAGTCACATTTTAAAAATTTAAAAAAAAACATTAGTTTAAAAAATACCATCGTCCAAAATCTTTAAATTAATCTCCAGTAACATTTTGAAAACGTGACTTAATACTGTTTGGCTCTGATGAGATCCAGAATTAAATTTTAAACAAAAATAGTTGAATTGTTAAGCAAGCAGTTGAATTATTTGAACCAAACAGTTGAATTGTTGAAAAAGTAGGCTAATAATTGAAAAATGTGTTAAATTGTTAAAGAAACAATTGAATTGTTGAATCAAGCATAATGGTTGTTGAACAAAAAAACCAATTCAACTATTAAACCAAAAATAATTAAATTGTCTAGTTGCATTATTGAAGGAAACAGCTGAATTATATTGAATAAAACAGTTGAATTGTTGAATCAAGGATAATTGAGTTGTAGAACCAAAAACAATTGAATTATTAAATTGAAACCAATTAAATCATCAAAGCAAAAATATTTGATTGTTGAATAAATAAGCTGAATTATTGAACCAAATTATTGACAAAACAGCTGAATGTCTTAAAGAAACCTGTGTTGAATTATTGAATAAAACAGTTCAACTGTTGAACGAAACAGTTCAATTTTTAGGTAAAACAGTTAATCGTACATTGTTGAACCAAAAATGACTGAATTATAAAACCAAAATTAATTAAATTATCAACCAAAAATATCTGAATTGTTGAATAAATAAATCCAATTGTTGCAAGTATGTTGAGAATCCCATGGATAGCAAAAGGAACAAAAGTGTCGATAAGGGACAGTTTGTCAACCATATGCAACGCATCCTGCAATATTTTGGACACGTGATGCACAGAGGTGGATTAAACCTGGAAAAGTTGGTAGTTCGGGGGAAGTTAGATGGATCGATCAAATAAAAAAATAACCAAACGACTCCTACGGGAAACAATGAGAGATGCAGAAGACCGACAGGAATGAAGAGCACGGTGGGCAGCTGCAATGAGCCATTGAGATCACAATTGCTCAGTCATAAGAATGCGACTAGAGAAATTTCAGTTCAGAAAAACAGTTCGGTTGAGTAAAGTTGGAACTAAAATATTGACCTCGAAATTTGATTGGTTGATTTGCACAAATTTGTCAATATTTTAGTTCCAACGTCACAAATTAGTGAAAACAATCCACCAAAAACATTTCAAGGTCAATCTTTTAGTTTCAACTTCAATTTTTTTCTTAAACGGATGAAATATAATTTAAAACTGTACAAACTTGAAAATTAAATTATTTGATATTATTTAACATAAGGGAATTTTAATTTTCCCCTCAAAAACAAATATTAAAAAATTAAAAGCTCATGCCGCAGAGAAGTTCAAACCCAAGCGAAAGTTTTTATAAACAGCAGAAAATTCAGTTCTGTTGTAAGTTTATGGTCCATGGCGTCCAAAAGTGAATTAAAACAGTAGCAGTATCATTTTGGACTATTGCAATATATAGTTCAGTTTACAGCAAGCCCGAATCAGGGGGGAAATGAAATCCATCCACCAAAGGCTGATTTTAATAGTTTCAATCAAATGTAAACAAAAATTCGTGAAAAATCGTATTGTTTTCGACTTGCAACTGCGTATAACTTCGATCTACATAGGGAAAGACACCAAGGTGACGATTTCAAACAATTGAATTTTTTGCATTTTCTTGAAACTTGAGGTGTTAAAATTTGCCCCTAAAGTATTATATCAAAATTTGTAATATTAACGAAGCTTAGCTTAGGGTAGCGCGAATACTTGACAAAAAGCTTAACTGACAATTAAATCGCACAAACCTGACTCATTAGGCTACCTCCAATCTAAATCCACAGCATGTCAACGAAAGGTTTACTTACCTTCTACCTTCAGTTGTGTAAGCATTTTCTTATTTCTTTATTTGCAAACTCAGTATCGACGACAATTTAGCCAAAAGCGTAAAATATTTTGAAGTAAACAGAAAGCATAACTTCCTATCAGCATAAGATGAAAAATATTAAGACATCGTTTATATTCAATGTGATTGGATACATTCTGACGTCATGACTAATGCCTAGTAAACCATTAAACGTGAGCCATTAGAATGCTCGCCATTGGTAAGACGTCCAGTGTATCTAAACATCGCCTGTATTCAATGCGATTAGATCCATTCCACGGCTAATGTGGAATGGATCTGAAAAGGTACTTGACTGGGAAGCTAGACTTAGCTGGTTTGACATTGATACTGGGAAGGCAGTATTTATGATGTAAGGGCCACATCCAATCCAGAAGGTAGCAATTATTTGATCAATAAATAAAATGAAAGATTTGCAATTTTGATTTTACCTTTCTTCAGTTCACAAAGAAATTAAATTTCCTGATAAAACAGTTTTAATTCTCATACTCAGTATTCATTTTTTTAGGAAATTGAATTTGTGGCTTACGTTATCATTGCTCTGACCGCCTCATTCGCAGAGTGGGCGACTTCCTTACATTAAGAATTTCGTTTCCAGTGGCTCTTTTCCGGGGTAGCATTGTTGATGTCATATGTCATTTTTTGAACTTATTTGGTGGAGAGTAAGCATCACCTTAAAAGTATGGATAAGAAAAAGTAATAAAAGCTTACAAGTAAATAGAACATTCGCTTCAAGTTAATATGAGACACCAACATGGCATCGAGTTTAAGTATAATCGAGCTATTCCAATGCGAAACAACCTTCTTCTAGATTACTTGACATTCCGGAAAAGTGGTTTCCCCAAATAACTGAAATTGACGATTGGTCAAAAGGAAGAAAGCCGCTATTTTCATTGCCTTCCAGCCCTCTACATAGGCAAAATGAGATATTTAAGATATGCTGGGTGGAATAATTGTAATTCGAGACTATGGCAAAAATTTCATTCCAATCGGGATGAAAAATAATAATAGTGACTCAATATTAAACAAAAACTAATTTTATTGAACGAGTCAATCAATAATACATTATGTAATTAAAAAACAGATATTTAGAAAAGATAAGTCATTTTTTATATAAAATAAAACATAATGTGAAACTCTTTTCTATTAAAGAGATTACTTACATAAAAAAATAAAAGTAGGATACAAAAGTTATAGCTAGTATCACGTAAACCCTGTAAAATTTTATTATTTCAGTATAAAGGGTCACTTTTTATAAAATAAGCGTTCACATAACAATTTTTGTTAAATCAAAAATGTATCACAAAAATGTACAATAAAATTTAAATCCACAAAACATCCAAAGTATTTTCTCGTGTTAATCCAATTTTTTTTCGTTTTTTGTCATCGAAAGCGACAAAAATTTGGCACAAAAATTTCCACCACAGTATTGTTACAAAAATTACGTGATCGTCAAAAAAAAAATGCATACAAATCGGAATAATTAATAATTATTGAAAAAAAAGAATTCATAATTAATCCGAAAAGGTCGTACAATTAAAGTAATAAGTTTGATGATAACGAGCGTTTTCAAACTTCAGAACCCGACTTTTTTTGATGATGACGACGGAACCCTCCCTCGCGGATCTTGCTAAAACTAACCCCCGAGAAGCACGCATACACACTTAAGGCAGGTGCACTCAAGCCTTCCCACCCATTACTTTTTAATTAAATATTCCCCGGTTATTTTATGGATTAAAGATGTAATTCACACGCAATACAAAGTGTGAAGACGTTGCCTTAACGCGATTGGAAATTGCTTCCAGTGATTCTCGCCCAATTGGCTTTTGAAGCCCAACATTATATTTTTTATTTCTTCCTTCAAATCGTTCGGCAGCTCGTTCCATGAAGCGACCGCGTCGCAAAAATAAACGAAATTTTCCATGGCGGCCATCGGATTTCTAAGCACAAGATTGCAAAGACCACGAAAGCCAATTTCCTTTTCTTCACAATCACCGACATTACGTATTGCCTGGCAGCAAGGGGCTAGTAGGCTCGAAAGGTGAGGTAAAACCGCATCGGGACACACCAAGCCCAAAGTGCATACGCAAATTGCAAGGGTTTGATACATGGCCCGCGTGGGATTCAATCTAGGCATGATTTCTAATGCACGTGCAACAATCTGAACGCTAAACGGTTCCATTTTATTGCCCATTGCGATACATAATCGGCTTACAACCCAAACTGCATTGTTGCACGCCACTTCATAACGCGGATCAATATTTTCGATTATAATTGGAATGCAGTTGATTACCGTAGGATTTAAGTGCGAATAGCACAGTTTGATGAGCTCGCCATATAATGCGAGTGCCGGTTGCCGTACTTGAACGAGTTCGTCTTGCATGGTGTAATATAAACTCTGTACCAGGTTACTGTTGGTGACAAACTTCACAAAACACGTTTTCAATCCAAGCGCCATACATAACAATAAGTCGTGGGCAAAACACATGGGATCCCGATCGGGAGCTTCATAATCGTAGGGATTTTCGATATTGCACTGAATACTGGTCAAAGTTTCATTAATAATTAAGAGGCAGCGATTGTAAACAACTTCGGCGTATGGCAAAAAACCAACCCCGATGGAGTGTACCACTGCGGACAAGCATTCCATTAAAGCTATGAATTGTTGGTCATAATAATCTTCTACCGAGTTAAATTTGTTCATTAACGGAGGCAGCAGCATTTCGATAAATTCGGGTTTGCCTAAGTTACCGCTAACAGATTGGCTCAAAACGCCGATCGCGTCATATAGCAAGAAGTTACTGCGGAATTTCAATTTGTTGAAGCATTGCAAGAACGCGTGCAAAATAAAATCGATGTAAGGCACCAACTTCTGGCGAGCTTCTTCTTGAAATATGCAAAATGCCGATAATGCAGCACGCTGCACCCGTTTATTACAGTCCAAAAAATGTTTTAATAGAAGCGTCATAACCGGAACAAAAAAGGTATCGCAGGCTTGCTGATTTTCCATCATCCATGCCATATAGCGACTGATGGTCCAACAGGTGATGACCCGCACTAAAGATTGGTCGCTGTTCATGCATTCCAGAAGGTAGGGAATCAGGCGGGGTAAATATTCCTGTAAACCTTGCAAACAACCTTCGGCAATTGCGCCTAGCGCCAAAATGGCCGATTCTTTTATCAAACAGTCGTTGTTATTTAACGCTTGATTAAGTAATGGAAAAAATCGGCAGCATATCACATCTGAATTTTAATGAAAGAGCGTCAATGGATGCGGCGCTACATTTACGCAATGTCCAACCAATGCAAGATTCGCCTATTTCGGCCGAATTATCATAGTCACCATCGCCGTTACAATAATCCAAGTCTTCGTCGTCGGCCAACGCTACCGCGGAATTTCGCGAATTAAATGGTTGTATATCGTCAGGTTTGTCTTCCAAATGTTCATCCACACCAATATAATTCTTTAGCGCTTCCAATTCCTCCACCGAATACCTCATCAGTTTAAAAAGCATGGGCAAGAGACGTTCGATGTAATTTCCCAAAATTTCCTTACAGGTTGATAATCTTGCAATGGCTAACCAAAATTCGCAGGCTTGCAGTGCCACCTCGGAATCTTCATGTTCAGTCATTTGCAAAACAAACTCGATAGCGCTGTGCATGCGTGCCAATATCGCGCAATTTTGCGTATCGATAAAAATACAAAACGCTTGGCAAATCAGTTTTTGCACTTCCACATCCTCATCTTTAATTATTTGGAATATATTATTCATATACAGCTTCGCATCAAACTGAATATTATTTAAACCGTTGCAATCATGCATTGCTTGGTTCAAAATTTTAATAGCGTTTTGTCGCACAACCGTTCGTTCATTGGTGACCAACGTAATAAATTTACCGACAAGTTCGTTCAGTGCTTCGTTCGACTCCTCCATTTCGGTACCCCGTTTGGACAAGTATTCTTCACAAATTTTAAACAAAGCCAGTAAGGCAGTTTCGCTTAATTCTACATTTTGCGAATCAACCAAATTACACAAATAGGGAATCAAATTTGGCCAACTTGCAATCGTTCCCTTCCAAACTAGAACACCTATTAAGGTGGTTATGGTTTTACGTACTTCGCTAGAAAGATCGGTCAATAAATTTAAGCACTCTTGTTTGATTAAATCCACCAAAGGTGGGGGTAAACTTTCAAATGTTGTCGTAATGTTATTTTTAAGTATAATGACGCTTAACGAACGGACGTTCTGATCGTAGAGGTTTGAATTTTTAAGTATGCATAGTAAATAATTTACAAAATCGGGATGGTTTTGTATTACGGACAGTTTTTCTTGGACGCGTCGTTGAATCTCGCTGTCGGGGGCGAACGAGTCTTGCAGAACTTCCACGACAGATTGCAGCAAGGTCTCGTTGGGCGTCCAATTGGTGGCCATGTCCGCATTCATCGCTTTTGCTCAAATATTAAGTAGTATAACCTATTCAAAAATGAACCAAAACTTAACTAAAGCAACATCAAATTCTAACGCGCGACAATCCCAACTCAAAACATAAAATTAGGTAGCACGAAGGGCGAAACCGGTCCTGTCTTACTATTCAAGCGATTACAAAATACTGAATCTCCGAAATTACTTAAAATTGTACGCTACGAAGAGAGCTTAAGTTGAGATTATCGTATAAACACACAAATATATTAAAAAAAGTACTACTGTGATTTTTAGGTTAGAAATGCTACGTGAAATTGTTAAATGAGTAAATAACTACCTTATTTTTTAATCAATTAATTTTTAAGTATTCGATTAAACAAAAATCACACAAAAAACTATTTTGACAGCGATTAACTTATAACTCTTGATAATAATAAAAAAATTAAAATCGTTCCATTTATTATCAATAATGTGGTTTAGCAATGTGCCTGTAGATGGCGGCACCGTCCGATTATGGACGTTTGTACAGAATGATTCGTAATTTAAGAGCGGTGAGCAATAATAATAAGTTGGTTAATTTATTAAAATTAATATCGGTTGCCTAGTTTAGGTGCCACACACGGCGTAACAATAAAATGTATCAATTTTTTTATTTGAGAGTAATATTTTTTGAATTAATTACTTCAAAGATGCAATTATAAAACAAAGAATATAAAATTTAGTGGTTTTTAGTGTATATTACAGATTAGATATGCTGTTACAACTGATAACGTAGTTATTTTTGCCACACCGCAATTATCAGTAAATTATGAAACACAGAAAACTAAGCTGTTTTAATAACAGAATGCCTAATTTAAAATCCATTACAGGCCAGACTGTTCCGATTTTTATTTTGCTAAAATAATAAATACACTCATTCCGTGTTGTACAAACGATTAGTAACATATTTTTTGATATGGCTTCATGGTGATCGAATTTGATGATGCATAA
The DNA here is from genome assembly GCA_036346125.1 of Lycocerus yunnanus. NCBI lineage: Eukaryota > Metazoa > Arthropoda > Insecta > Coleoptera > Cantharidae > Lycocerus > Lycocerus yunnanus. The sequence goes on along the minus strand of JARFIX010000032.1, from coordinate 1,962,091 downwards.
GTATAACCTTCATTCAAAGTGATCTTCAGCAGCAATAAAGCAAGTTTTGTGTCGTAATTGCAATTTTAAATGAAACGATGCAGAAAAAATAAAATATAGCAAGAAAAACTCCGCTTGGAATCATAAAATTTCCATACGAACGGCTTTCTGGGCGTTAGAATTGAAAAATTATGTAAAACGCACCCAAGCACACAATTATTGTAAAAGATCGAGCAACAAAAATATTTTTTGGTAAGAAACTCACATTTCAGCTAAAATATAATTTTGTATGACGAAACATTTCAGGGATTTAAATATTCGAGTTAAGGAAGGAAAACGTGGAAGACAATTTTACCGTTCCTTCTAACTTCTAAGCTGTTTGAATATGAACTTCCTTAAATTCCTTCACGAACACATTATCCTAACTTGGAATCTAAATACATATTAGTTTTCTTAATTCATTACGCAATGTTGATTGTCTTCATTATGCAATCCTTAGTTGGCTGTACACTTCTGCACGTTAAACCCCCTTCCCGCCCAAAGTTCCGTCTATGTGTAGTTGGTTTTTGGTTCTATTGAGTGAAATCAAAAGTTTATAATAATGTTAAAATTTGTTCTACAGTCTACCAATTAGGCTTATTCACAATGGTCGAAAATAACCTAAAACGTTAGTCGAACGAAGAAAACAAAAGATCTAGTAGAATTAGCATTTTATATTATAGCAAAAATTTAAATAATTCAAATTAATCAATGAAAATTATGAGTTTTATTTTAGTCCCCCTTTAAAATAAAGCTATTGATTTTCATTGGTAAATTTTTAATTTTTTTTTTAAACTTGACAGTTTTCCAAAAATTCCACAGCCTCCTGTAAGATGCGTTAGCTACGCTTCGACTTAATTTATAATTTAATTAAAATAATTATTTTATGCTTCTTAAATGTGCAATAGCGATATACCTAACCTTGCGGAATTTTCATGGTAGAAATATGATATACCTACTACATATTATAGAAATTGTTACATTGTAATATGATTTGGCTTTTGACATGCACATTCGTTCCGCTGCTTGCGAGTTAGAGACATTTCGAGGGGGAAACTTGTAAAAATTTTCCAACTTGAAAATATCTACACCGATTTATTTTCAAAATTCAAATTTTTTACTTTCAAAAAGAATTTTTAAAACATTTCGGGGAGAGGGGGGCATGTGCCCCCTTGGTTATGGGCCTGCTTAATCATAATCTGTAAACAATGAATGTTTTGCCTATCAACAGTTAGGCACTGGAGGGTGTTCCACACCCCACAGACCCCCCGGTTTGTGCAGTTTATTTTTTATCAGATGTGAATTGAAGATATCAGCATAACCGAACTAGAAAAAATCTCGAGAACAACTAAATAATCCTAACTTGAACAAGTCACACTCAAGTACTAATATCCTAATTAGGTCAAATTATTAAACCATACTTTCAGAGACCGGGAAGTCTGGGGAATGTGGAGCACCCCCCAGGTACACTCAAACTGTGATGGATAAATTTGCAAACTTATGGTTATCAGTATTAAGCGATAATGGTGAAAGTTTTTAGCACAAAAAATATAAAGCAGTGAGCAAGAATCGGGGGGGGGGAGGATTATGAATTCCCCCCAGTATAATATGTCATCGTTTTCAAGAAAACCTAAGCGCTATAATAAACCCTACTCATAATCTGTAAACATTGAATGTTTTACCTTTCAGCAGTAAGGCACTGGAGGGTGTTCCACACCCCCCGGTTTGTGATGTTTATTTTTTATTAAAAATAAAATTGAAGATATCAGCATAACCGATATAGAAAAAATCTCTAAAAATACCAATTAACCCTAACTTTAACAAGTCACACTCAAGTACTAATATCCCAATTAGGCCAAATTATTAAACCATAGTTTCAGAGACCGGGGGGTCTGGAGGGTGTGGAGCACCCCCCAGGTACACTCAAACTGTGATAGATAAATTTACAAACCTATGGTCTTCAGTACTAAGCGATTAATAGTGAAAGTGTTGAGCACAAGAAATATAAACCAGAGACCGAGAATCTGGGGGGAGAGAATTATGAATTCCCCCAGGATAATTTATGTCATCGTTATCAAGAAAATCAAAGCGCTATAATAAACCCTACTAATAATCTGTAAACATTGACTGTTTTACCTTTCAGCAGTAGGCACTGGAGGTGTTCCACACCCCAGACCCCCGGTTTGTGCAGTTTATTTTTTATTAGAAATAAAATTGAAGATATCAGCATAACCGATCTAGAAAAAATCTCTAGAACAACTAATTAATCCCAACTTGAACAAGTCACACTTAAGTAACTAATATCCCAATTAGCCCAAATTATTAAACCATACTTTTAGAGACCGGGGGGTCTGAGGGGTGTGGAGCACCCCCCAGGTACACTCAAACTGTGATATATAAATTTACAAACTTATAGTCTTCAGTACTAAGCGATTAATAGTGAAAGTTTTGAGTACAAGAAATATAAACCAGAGACCGAGAATCTGGGGGAGAGAGGATTATGAATTCCCCCCAGGATAATTTATGTCGTCGTTCTCAAGAAAATCAAAGCGCTATAATAAACCCTACTAATAATCTGTAAACATTGAATGTTTTACCTTTCAGCAGTAAGGCACTGGAGGGTGTTCCACACCCCCCCGGTTTGTGCTGTTTATTTTTTATTAAAAATAAAATTGAAGATATCAGCATAACCGATATAGAAAAAATCTCTAAAAAAACCAATTAATCCTAACTTGAACAAGTCACACTCAAGTAACTAATATCCCAATTAGCCCAAATTATTAAACCATACTTTCAGAGACCGGGGGGTCTGGAGGGTGTGGAGCACCCCCCAGGTACACTCAAACTGTGATAGATAAATTTACAAACCTATGGTCTTCAGTACTAAGCGATTAATAGTGAAAGTGTTGAGCACAAGAAATATAAACCAGAGACCGAGAATCTGGGGGAGAGAGGATTATGAATTCCCCCCAGGATAATTTATGTCGTCGTTCTCAAGAAAATCAAAGCGCTATAATAAACCCTACTAATAATCTGTAAACATTGACTGTTTTGCCTTTAAACAGTGAGGCACTGGAGGGTGTTCCACACCCCCACACCCCCCGGTTTGAGCAGTTTATTTTTTATTAGAAATAATATTGAAGATATCAGCATAACCGATCTAGAAAAAATCTCTAGAACAACTAATTAATCCTAACTTGAACAAGTCACACTCAAGTAACTAATATCCCAATTAGCCCAAATTATAAACCATACTTTTAGAGACCGGGGGTCTGGGGTGTGGAGCACCCCAGGTACACTCAAACTGTGATATATAAATTTACAAACTTATAGTCATCAGTACCAAGCGATGAATAGTGAAAGTTTTGAGCACAAGAAATATAAACCAGAGACCAAGAATCTGGAGGAGAGAGGATTATGCATTCCCCAGCATAATTTATGTCGTCGTTCTCAAAAAATCAAAGCGCTATAATAAACCCTACTCATAATCTGTAAACATTGAATGTTTTACCTATCAGCAGTAAGGCACTGGAGGGTGTTCCACACCCCCCGGTTTGTGCTGTTTATTTTTTATTAAAAATAAAATTGAAGATATCAGCATAACCGATATAGAAAAAATCTCTAGAAAAACCAATTAACCCTAACTTTAACAAGTCACACTCAAGTACTAATATCCCAATTAGGCCAAATTATTAAACCATAGTTTCAGAGACCGGGGGTGTGGAGCACCCCCCAGGTACACTCAAACTGTGATAGATAAATTTGCAACCTTATGGTCATCAGTACTAAGCGATTAATAAGTGACAGTTTTTAGTACAAGAAATATAAAGCAGAGACCGAGAATCTGGGGAGAGAGAGGATTACAAATCCCCCCCGAATAATATGTTATCGTTCTCAAGGAAAGCAAAGCGCTATAATAAACCTTACTCACAGGCCCGTGGCCAGGATTTCATTTCCGTAAGGAGGCAATTGCAAAAATTTTCCAACGTGAAAATACCTACACCTATTTATTTTCAAAAAAAATTCAAAATTTTTACTTAAAAAAAAATTATTTTTAACATTTCAGACTACGGGCCTGGTTAGAGATATTTATTACTTGGCGTAATGAATGGGTTTGAAGTGGAATTTTGTTGTTTTAAAAAAATGTTCAGATACAGTTGAATCGGTCATTTTGAAAAGGAATCTCCTCCATTTTATTTTATTTAAATAAAATTAAGTATTTATTATGTTCACAAGACCCCAATCCTGATGCAAAAATATTTAAAAAAATTTTTTTTACTGGGGAGGCTCCAGAAAAGTTTTTCCTCTACGGGAGGTGACCCCATTTTAAAATAAACTAAGTTTTCCATAGACAAAACACCTTTTTTTTGGAACAACTTTATTTTGACAAATTTAAGGTAGTAAAACGGTACAAAGTAAAGTAATTAAAATTTAAAAAATTAATAAAAAAAATAATTGATATTTAAAACTCTTCTGCTGTTGTTGTCAGCCATTCCATCCCAGAAAGCTTTCTTCTCCAGAAATGTATTTTTAAAGTTTACTGATGTCTTGCATTGTTTTTATATTAATAGGAAGTTTTCTTTGATAAACAGGGTTGCTTTCACCTGAGTCATCGATAGATTTTAAGTTTGGCAACAACCACTCTTGGCTCTTCACTCATGAACACAAATTTGTAAAACTTTTTGACAGTAAATTGAGTTTTTTTTTTTTTTCTAATTTGCTTTCAGTAATATTTTTCTGTGACAGAGCTTCCTTTTTAAACAAATCTGGCAACCAATTTTTAAAGCAGCTACATCTCGATACATTATGTGCTTCACTTGGAATTTGTAGAGAATTCAATATATTTTTATACGCAGTATGCGGGATCGTTACGACGAATTTTCTCTTTACTGTTGCAAAATTACTGTCGCAATAATTAAAAAATGTCCGCTTTGAGGAAAGTAAATAGACATTTTAAAAATCTTTTCATCCAAACAAGAGCTAAAAGAAACCTTAATAGGGTATTTTTCCAGTTCTGCTCTGGGCAGCCATCATAAAACAGGTGAGGAGAAGGTAGAGGTGGTAGAAGAAACTTTTACATATCATCAAAACATATTGCTGCTACTTTAGAACTTTCCTTACATTTCGACTTTATAGCATCAATTTTTTTAATAAAATTACCAGCTCCTCTACTTGTGTATAGTCTGCTCAGCAACTGCTACCCTTTTGGCAATTTCGTTTAGATGTGGATCTTATATTTTTGTAGATATTTCTTCACACTTAGAACAAACATCTATTTGGAGACGGTCAAATAAGGTAAAAAATTTTTGAAAATATGTATGTATTTCAGAAAAAATCCTCTTTACATTCTGGATGATTTTAACATAAGTTGGGCTGAGAAATATTTTTTGTCACCTGCAAAATAGTATTCTTTGACAGGGACACTTGCAAGGAAATTATGAATTTTTTGGCAAATTTCGTCGGAAATAGCCCGTACAGAACGTGATCCTCAAGTTCTTCCTCTCATATCATGAGGGGATTGGTTACCCCAAAAGATAGAAAAAATATTTGTCATTACAAACAATGTGACGAACGAAGGGTTTTACTTAAATAAATATATTTTTGATTTGCTCTTACTTTGTAGATTTTCTTCTGTCATTGGTTTTTTTTCGATTCTTTGAAAACCGTTAAACCAAAAACAATTGAATTACTCAACAAAATACAGTAGTATTAAATGTTGAATAAAGCTGTTATTATTGAAACAATCGGTCGAATTTTTATTAAACAAACGAAGTTTCTCAAACAAATCAAAAAAATCAAACAAATTAACAAAGCAGTTGATTTTTAACAATAAAGTTGCATTTTTGCATAAAACAGTTGAATTGTTAAACAAAAAACAATTGAATTTTTCAACAAAAAACAATTAATTATTGAGTTATTAAAGTAAAAATAATTACAAAATGTTGGTTAAATTATTAAAACGGCTAAATTTATTTAACAAAACAGTTGCATTTTTTGAAAAAGCGGTAGTCTTTTGCATAAAACAATTGAATAATTGAATGAAAAACAGTTGAATAATTGAAAGAAAAACAGTAAGTGTTGAAAAACATGTTTAATTATTAAAACAAAAACAGTTGAATTGTTGAATCACGGAAAATCGAATTGTTGAATTAAAGATAATTGAATTGTTGAACAAAAAATAATTGAATTATTCAACAAAAAACATTTAAATTATTAAATACAAAAAATAATTAAAATGTTGAACAACGCAGTCGAATATTGAACAAAACAGTTGCATTTTTGGACAAAATAGTTACATTTTTAAGCAAAACCGTTGGATTTTTAGACAAAAGTTAGTTCTTAAAAACCAAAAACAATTCAACAGCGTTTCCTCCCAACTTCTCAAAACAAATTCTCCGACTTTTCCAGGTTTTCTACGGTTAAAATTGATAATTTTCATTAACTTTTCGATATTCAGTCAATTTTAAAATATAAATATGATCGATCGAATGAAATACATCCTAATTTACAATATATAATACGAATTTTTATTTTAATTTCAAAGCATTTTCTATGCCCAAAATATTAATTTTCTTGATTTGCTTAAAAATTTACCGACTTTTCCACGACAAAATTTACACAATTTTAAATTCGCTGACTTTCTCAGATATTCCAGTAATGTGGGCTATTGGTAAAACACAGGTCTCAGACCTAACTTAAAAGAAGTCGAGAAATTACTCCCCCGAGAGAAGAAAGTTAAACCCAATTTCGTTTATATTTTAAGCAATTAATCCTTCACTATTGCCAATTTCATTTGGAGTTTCTTAAATATTAGTATGAACTTCAAGTGATTTAGAAACGAAGATAAATTCTAAAACAGGGGGGTTCTTACAAAATCTGCTTATTTTCGACTCCCCAGTGCTATTTTTTGAAAATTGAGTTTTCGACATTTTATAGCAAACTTTTCAGGGTGTCAACATTTCCGAAGGATGCCATTATCACCATTCGATTCATCATGTAGATTTTTGTGATCAAAATTTTGTAGCAAAAATTCTATGACTAATTATTGCAATAAAAAAAACAAAATTAAAGAGTAAACAAAAATTAAATTTGAAAAGAAAGTCAAAATTCTCCATGAGTTTTAATGAAGTCGTGAATGAATTTAATGAACCGAGTGAGGTTGAAAATAAATAAATAGTGTAAAAATTGAAATATTAAATTAAAATAAAAGAAATTGAGAGGGCTGCAGTTGTCAGTGATATTGATCGGCAAAAATAATTCTAAAAAATTTATGAATCAAGCGAAGTGCACAAAATAGGGAACGGAAGCAAATATAATGGCATTGGGAAATTTAAAGAAAAGGAAATCAACAAAATTTAGGAACGTAACGACAAATGGAACTCAAAACATCGAAAAAAAAAAGAATTAGCACAGTAAAGATTTGAAAACTTATTAAAACAAAAATAAAACTTTGAAAATAAAATCTTAATTAAATAACAAAAATCAAAAACAAAAAGTGGTCACATACCAATTTTAAACATTTATAATTTTAATAACTTGCAATTGTAAAATTAAAAACGATATTAAGAACCTGTAGAGTCAGCAAAAGTTAAATCGTTCAATTTCATCGCACAGGAGATTTTAATTTTACCAGCAACAGCATCACATTTTATAAATATCTCATGCCACCATCGAGTTAAAGCCGATGAAGTTAAAGCCAGTGGTAAATCTATTGGTTTTGGCGCCCAAACAGTATCATCGTGAAATGAACCATAGCAATATACTTCCTCAAAACTTTAAGTCAATTCGTTCGGCCGTTTTTACGATGTGTATTTTCTAGTGACACAGCAAAAGACCATCCATAAGTAAAAGAAATTTAAAACGAGAGGATTATCTTAAATTTTATTGTAAAAAATGTAATAACCCCCTACGATGGATTTATGTGGTCACATAATAAAAATCTACTGTTTAACGTGGAATCTAAACCACAAAGCAGTATTAGCTTATGCCCAGATCTAAAAACTTGTAATAGATTCGCTATAGTAGGTATAATGTAAGTTCGCACCTACGTCATCGCGCGTAAGCACCGTCATTGGTTATTAACCAATCACCGATGATGAAAGAAAATCTGGCTACTTGATTGATTCTTCCAAACTCTGACAATACCTAGAATACTCGAAATGGTACGTAAACCTTAAAGCCGCTAGATTTATCATGTTCTATTCCTAATCTATGATTAAACGTTTTAAGAATAATTGGATTGCATAATCGTTTAACTAAAAAATTGTTTTATTTAGCCTGCAAGTGTATTTCAATAAAAAATGCTTAATCACATCCACATCATTGCCCTAGCACATCCTACACACTGCATTGCACACCATTAATTTGAGTCAATGAAAATTCCCTTTAAAAGGGTGACTCACTCCTTGTGTGAATTTAAAACTCAATCGTTTTGGGTACAGGTAAATAAAATCTCATGGCGCGCAAACAATCGAACCGGAAAGGAAAACAATGGAAATGGTAGGAAAGCGAGAATTATCACCGTGACCGGTTTAAATTTGCAAAATTACATCATAACCGCCACGATAACAAAACATTTTGACGAAACCTCTTCAAAAACTTGAGATTGTTTTATTGCTACCAAAACGTGGGTGACTGATTTACGCGCACACCTAAAATATAGGTCACCCTCCCCATCACCCTTTTACGTTTACAATCGAGGTGACATTAGGGGCGTAACCAGTTACTCAAGGGTGGGTAAATTTTTATAAAAAAAAAATCTGCCGCCAGATTTTGCGGCATAGAAAATTACTCGACCCCGAATAGCAGCGAAACGTAAAAAATCAGCAAAGCATAGCAGCATAAAAACAAATCAGAGATCGCACCTACGAGATAACATTAAAATAAACAGATAAACAAATTTACTCACTTTTGTGTTAAATATTGAGTGGTCCAATCGATGATTCCTCCAACAACTTCAATATTTACTAACTTATAACTACCCAATTTCACTGGCAGTTGATCGTTCGGATTTACAGTTTGAGCAAAATTCTCAAAAAAACAACGATATTCCGTTAAATAATCGTCTTTATTGGCCATTATGATTAACGTACAGTATTTATCTTGTGATCACAGATTAACCTTATTTTTGCACTTATTCGATGTTGACGAACGCGATTAAAAAAATAACACGGATATGTTCATTTACATTTGTACTTAAAGTTACGGATATTTGTAAGAAATTTCTTTTTAATCGGCTTAGTTTGTGGTTGATAAACTAAAACCTACTTTGAACAGAATCCGTTCAAAACATTACCAACATGAAATGACTCACTCTCGTTACTCGATAAAAATTTTTATTGAAACGTCAAACTGACAGTTATAAATGACAGCTCAAAATAACAGGCCTACCAATGCCATTTACCCTAGCGGTAAAATTTAAAAATTTTGCCTAAATATTATTTACAGATATCAACCGATAACACAAAAATTAGAATTATTGCCTTCTTCTTCGCGAAATCTTTGGTTTTCGTCTTCTTTACACTTTTTGTATAAGTAGGTATTTTCGTAATCTTTGGTGATAAAATCTGGTAAAGGTTTGTTCCAGTCTTCGGGAGGTTTATCACGCTTTTCCCACACCGTGTTATCGTAGTGTCCTCTTAGGCGGTTCAGTCGCCGTTCAGTTTCACTCTTAATCAGTTCGTTCTAAACGAAATGGCTCAGTTTCAAAGTGACATTTGGGATGGAATAACTTACCCCGGCTTTGGTATCTTTCTGCTCTTGAAACTTCGTGCAATTGTCGTAATCTCGTCTCCATTGCGAACAATCGATGGTTTTACCAAATATGAAGTATTGGTGTAATCTGCCTTTGATACCCCTACAATCTTTGTATTCTTCAATGTATGCTTTACATGGACGAATCTAAAATTAAGATGTTAGAATAATTAATTAATTGAGGGGTAAAACTTACCATCCATTCATTTTCGTATATGGAATCACCGGGTTCTTGTTTTTGACTTGCATTTTGATCATTCTCCACGGTCATTTTTGAAAGTAATTGTGAGGTTATGTAACAATAAATTAAATTTAATGCAGTGATTCTCAAACTGGGGTCCGGAGGGTCAAAAAAATATTTTCCGAGAACCAAGTTGAGTTCTATAACAATTTTCTGCAAAAGGAGTGTCTATGTATGCTTAAGAACCGCTGATCCTCTATTTCCGCACTTCTTTCGACCTGCAGTCCGTGGCGAAATGGCTGCTAACGCAAAAGTTCGAGCACACGGTTGACTTGTCCTCCCCTTACTATACTCTCTTATCTATGCCTATAGATGAACTATCTCTAATCTATGTCTATGCCCTTCCAGCAACGGGGCTTTACACGCGCTCACCATTCCTATTCTGATCTTGAAGTTCTTTACGCTGACTTGGCCACGCTTGACTATTTCACTTAGATTACTCCCGTAGGCTGACTTCAGAGACCGAAAAAATAATTGTTTTTTTTGTCTACGTCTTTCTTAACCACCTTATCGTCTGACAATGCGTTTATATCCCTGCCTTGGTAAGAGCTCTTTCCAAACCACTCTCCAGGTGGGTCAAGATTTCCACTTCGACCAAAACGTTGTTCTCTCGAGTCGATCTTATTCGTTTGAAATCAGAGAGTCCAGTTTTCTCCATGCACCTCTTCATCTACTTTCAGCACGTTTTTTGCCTTTCTTTGGACCTTGGCGAAGGATTTTTAGGGCCATATTTTCTCGTTTCCTCCTCTCTTAGTTCCTGCTTCGCAATAGCAAATATGATAATATCTCCGTTTACGTTGCTCCATGTAGGAGATTTATGTAGGAGCTGTTGTGGAGCACGCGATGTTCTTTTCTTCTACGTGTTTGAGCTAAACTGTGAGCAGCCGATTTTGTCCAAGATTCAATCATACTGAGGGCGTCTTCAATTTTCAGATAGTGCCTCAGCGCGACGTCGAGTTTTCCCGCTATTCTGCCATAATTATTTGCAGGTTTCACTTTTTCTGGCATCTGGGTGCTTCTTTCAACTTCTATAGGAAGGGCCCACCTTTAACTTAGCTCTTTCTGTTGTTTTGCGTGAAAGGAAGGAAATCTTCCAAAGATTTCACTCAGTTTGTGTTGGATGGATATATACTAGCTAAAACCCTCTTCCGTAGAAGTGCCGAGAAACGTTTAAAGCTGTACTTCTATTATTTACAGTTAGTATCTTTTTTTTTATCCTTAGAATGTTCCATCTTCTCTTCTTGCAACACCATTGCCACAATAAGAGCATGGTATTTTTTCCTTTATCCTTTTCAATGTTTTTGACGTGAATACGTCTTTAAAATCGGTAACGTGTAACGAAAAGTGTAACGGAGGGTGGTGTCCGGATGTCCGGACTAAATAAAGTCGGTAGCATGTTGATAAATTTAATATAAACATGTAACGAAAAGTGTAACGGATGGGTGGTGTCCGGATGTCCGGACTAAATAAAGTCGGTAGCATGTTTTGACGTGAATACGTCTTTAAAATCGGTAACGTGTAACGAAAAGTGTAACGGAGGGTGGTGTCCGGACTAAATAAAGTCGGTAGCATGTTGATATTTATTCCTATTGGGTATGCATTCTACTTCTTAGCTGTTTTCATGTACTCCATCCGATCATCGCTGCCCACGGGTTTTCTAACCGTTGCCCCTTCCCGTAATAGTAACCTGGAGTGGAAAATGAAAGAAAACAAAATAGTCATCAAGCAAAAGTTAAAAATCGCGATGAAAGTTATTGGGATACAATTTTAAATCTAACCAACACCCGAAAACTATGGGCAGAGAAGATTCCAGTTATTGCAACCAAGAACACGATAAGAGAAGTTCTTCATGGTACTGGATAGAAGAATGAGATGGAGGAAAAAATAGTAAAAGATAAATTGAAATAACAAACAGCACAGAAAACAAAAACTTTTGTCTAGCAAAGTACAATATAACGAACTTTGCAATTCAAAATTTCTTCGAAAAAGAATGATAGATTATGAAAGGAGGTATGATAAGGAAGATTATAACTATGGTCGATTCAAAAACGTTTTGACGTTTAGGTAAAAAAATTTTGACGAGGAATGCCATCGTCCTTTGCACAAGTGTACTGGTAAAAGCTATTGTCTTTCTCTCTACGGGAAAGGAGGACGTATTTGCGCAGGGTGGGGATGAAGTTCCTGGGGATCTCCACCACTTGCCAAGGGATGACACGGGCAATTTCTAAAATTGGCTGGATGGGGCCCTCCACGGTTAGCGTATTTTGCACATCGCAGCATCTAGCGTACTTCAAGTAAATGTTCCGACACCAAAAATAGTGTGAACCAATGCACTACCAAAAACGCAGAACCCTTCGATGGATTAGTGGCAGCTAGAAGGAAATCATTTTAATTTTAATAAAATGTGTTACTGATCATCTGTTAACTAAATTTAAAAAAATCTAAGAAATAAATTTGAAATTATCTTCAAACCGGACAACAATTTTCCGAGATTTCCTATAATCAAACTAAAAACTACTACCAAAACAGTTTACAATTTGAAATTTTTACGAAATAAAATAAAATGTAGTTTTTAAACTTTTAAAATTGTGCCATAATTACATTTTAATTTAAAAATGTTTATCGAGTTATTTTGATGATTTCCGGTATATCAGTCCTTAGCTTCTTCAAAATCTTGTTGAATCGATTTAAAATTCTTGTTTTTGTTCTACGTTTCCTTGTATGCACTTCGTTGCATTCAAAAAACTCTGTAATTTCTTTTAATAAATATCGCAATCTTGTGGTCCAAAGGAGACACTTCAATCTTTCAACTCCTCACCCCACTTCTTTTTATTGCAAAGTTTGATTATCAATGTCATATTTGGGTAACAATCTCCAACCAAGTGCCGCTGTTATTTCAAAACTCTTCCGACACAAAATTCCTGCACTTTCAAATATTAAGAAAATTTAAAAACGTAAATATTTATCACATAAGATTTATTTGCTCATCGACAATTAACAAATTATAAACCAAGCAATACTTGAAGGTTCACATAAAATAAATAGGGGAAAAATGTGGTAACATTAATTTCTATGACAGGATTAGTTAAAATAAAAATTAGTCCATGTAGACAAACATAACAAATTAAAAATTTTTACCCATACAACTAAACTACATTTTTGAGAATTAAAATGCACAATTACATTATTAAGCAATAACTAAAATCTTCAAACTCCAAACAATAAATGTAACTGCAATATTTTAAGTTTTACTTTTAGAACAGAATACAAATTATTGTTAGGTTGATTACTCAGTAAAGGGTTTAAACTTGTGTTTCTTTTCCTTTTTGCCTCCTCCACTTGAAGTGCTTCCTGAAACAACACTCAAATTAATTCCTAGTTGATAGAATTTTGCTGAAATCTACCTTGCACATTTTGAAACGCTTTTGTGATGAAGTCACCAATGTTTTGGCTTGTTGTAGGTGCATCCAGTGAGGGGTACTCTTCACTGTTGTTCTCACCTACTGCAATGTTATTATTCTTTGGTTCGCCACTGGTCTGCTTCCTGGAAGGCCAAACTTTCGAGGGCGTTATATTTGATGAAAGCATCTACAAAAAATCAAGAATTTTAATCTAGCTCACCCATTAAAGAAAAATGTAGTACAGGGCACTGACCTTTAAAGGGAAAAATTACCCTCAAAAGCTAATTAACCTGACATTTTTATAGCACAATATGAGACGGAAAATGTAAAGGTTACAAATTCCACAAAGCAAAATGTGCAAACTACAGGAGTCCCACCAAATTTTTAAAACAAATCAAATTCAACTTTTCCAGGTTTTATCCCAAAAATAATTAAATTATTAAACAAAACAATTAATGTGTTAAGTAAAACAGCTGTATTACTGAACAAAACATCAGAATTATTTAGCAAACATTTGGAGTCAAGTCAAGAAACCCAAACTCAAAAGTACACTTTTTCCTATAAAAATGGCTTTACCAAACGAAAGAGCACTAAAATACAAGACTTTTAAGGTGAGGTAGGTCCTTTAATAAGCCCACAATTTAAAATTAACATATTTCCATAAGAAATACAGTAGAACCCCCATTATCCGTGGGCTCATTATACATCGATTACCGTCAGATTATTATGCGATGGCGCCAGCGTTTATCCATGGACATTCGCAACTTTAGTAGTATACTATGTGAAATCAAATGTATAGAATTTATGCTTACTTCAGAGCTGCACTTGGATTACATACAAAGCTGTTTAGTGTATTTTTGTAATAATTTAACAAAAACGTCAATTATTATTATCTGTGTTTTACAATTATCTGTGCCGAGCACGGTTCCGGTCGGCCCGGATAATCGAGGTTCTGCTGTATTTGTAAATGTATTATTGCGCAAAATTACATAATAATTTTATTCATTCATCACCGACTTACTACAATTGCTCCCTGCTATCTGTCAGGTTAACATCCCCAATTTTTCAAGTAACAACAGCATGTAGCAGCCGGAGCAGAATTTCAGTTTTGATTAACGAAATCACAGACAATTTTGAATTTTTAAAACGTGTTTTAAAATTTGACGTTACGAATTTATTAATGTGTAGAGAACGATGTCCTCTTTCATAATTCACTTCAAAAATCATGAAAATCCAAATTCAGGTTTCTTGACCATCCCGAACATTTGAATTGTTGAAAAAACAGTTCAATTGTTCAAGCAACAGTTCGACATAACTATTGAAGTTTTGATGAAATTAGTTGAATTACGTTGAACAAAATAACTGAATTTATAAAACAAAATAAAGCCTGCCCACGAAAAAACCAACCATCCGTATTGTTGTGCTCAATGAAAAACTGCTAAATTTTCGTAAAAGCAATTTATTATTAGTTAATTACAGGTTACTTTTAAAAAAAAAAAAAATTTAAAACAATTAATATTTTAATTGTCTCTAAAAAATGCTCTCACTTTCCGTTTTATCTCACGCATAAGAGTTTGCATATCATCGACATTGAAAGAATCGGCAGCTTTCTTATATATTTTCTTAAACTTCAATTCATTTGTGCTTAATATTTTTCGATTGGTCAAAGTTTCAGACAATTTGGCGGATTTGTAATCACACGGTTTACTATAGTGGCAGGTAGCCAATCAGGCCAAAATAGAGGTGGTTTGTTGTGCAACTTGAAAAACGGCAGTAATCGTTTTTAAGGCATTCAGATATATGAATTTCAATATTTAATGAACTCGTTGAATTCAACGATTGTGGCTTTAGGGCACATGAATGTAATATATTTTTTCCCCCGACCCTTGGCAACATAAAATTCTTGTCTAGGTAACTGCTGGAAATCTGCTTTGCAATAGGTTTTGTCATCAACTACCACACATTTTGTTAAAAAATCGGCATACAATTTTCATGCTCTAGTTTTTGCTGTAGATTCTTGAGTTCGGCACATACTAGCAATATTCTGTTTATGAGCATTTATATTTTAAAATTTTAAATTTTAGGATTTTCGATTTTTAAACCCGGTCCTTTGATCGGCCATGTCCCTTACTGATGTGTTAGGGTATATACACACTATGCGACCCTTGGCAACACAAAATTGGAAATCTGCTTTGCAATAGGTTTTGTCATCAACTACCACACATTTTGTTAAAAATCGGCATACAATTTTCATGCTCTAGTTTTTGCTG
The DNA here is from genome assembly GCA_036346125.1 of Lycocerus yunnanus. NCBI lineage: Eukaryota > Metazoa > Arthropoda > Insecta > Coleoptera > Cantharidae > Lycocerus > Lycocerus yunnanus. Next base: position 1,946,408 of record JARFIX010000032.1, on the reverse strand, counting down.
TAGATTCTTGAGTTCGGCACATACTAGCAATATTCTGTTTATGAGCATTTATATTTTGAACATTAGATTTCGATGTATCGACGTGATCGGCCATGTCCTTTACTGATGTGTTAGGGTATACACACACTATCCGGAGCCGTAGTGTACGGTTGATTCTGCGGGTTGCCACATGCGGCCAACCGATATATCGATCGTGCAGGACCCCCTAAATGGGTCTGCAGCACTCTAAGCAACTGGAACGGTTTTCAGGCAACCGCAACTAGTGGATATACAAATTTTTATGTATACAAAATTTACATCAAACTCATCGGCATTGCTGGTAGCCGCATAGTGCTTATGTACCCTTAGGGTTACGCTTGAATTCCCATATCACTTTGCTTTTTAATTTACAATCCTGAACCTAGTTTTCGTTTCCGGAACAACTTTTTCTCATAACTGCAGTCTTTTTAAATCTGGGCAGCACATTGTGAATCGTTTTGAGAGTTCTTTTTGCGACATTTTTACAGTACGTGGAAATAATTGCTCTTCTTCGTATCACTTTCCACGTTCTTCTACTTTTAGGCTAGGGTGCTCCTGTTTGCCTTGACCTTAGACTATCTTCTGTTGAAGAAAAGAACCAGCTTTGCGCCCATCGTTTGGGCAGTCGACCTGGAAGCCTTTTACCCAGAGGTCGTTCATCTCTAGGCGCCCGTGTTAGTTTTTCTTCGCCCATTCTGCTAACATGTTTGTTCCACTGTTTTCTCCTGGTTTTATTTTATCTTTATTATTATTTATATTTATTAGGAATTAGCTAAGAGCAGTTAAATTGTTGAAAACACAGTTAAATTATTAAATAATATAATTATTGAGCAGTTGAATTGTTATGCATAGTAATTAAACCGAACACCGTCATTTCGGCGATTCCAATTCAGTATTATTTCAGCGATTCCGATTCGGTGACTGGAGATATACTTTTGATGTATTCAATTTATTTTTAATTTGATTCTATTTAATGTATAGAGTAAATAATTACTTCCATTTAATGTGATTGCGCACCAAGTGATAATTTTAAGTATTTTATCAACTGTACTGGCCTTTAACAAAATTTAACAGAGTATTTGTTATTTATTTAAAAGTTAGTTCTTTAAAAGTTATGTATTGGATACCTATGTATGCGAAAAAATATTTTTAAATTTAATTTGTACAAATTTCTATGATCTAAAGATAACAGTTTTTTTCTAACTATTGCCAGCAACAATAAATTTACACCAACTTTCTAATATAAATAAATTTCCCGTTGACATCGCTGAATTTACCGTCGTCGAAATGACGTGTACCGCAATTAAACCATTGAAAAAATTAGTTGAATTAATATTGAATAAAACCACGAAATTATTTAACAAAACAGTTAAATTATTACAAAACTGTAAAATATTGAACTAAATAGAATTACAGTGCACGCCGCTTATTAAAATCACAGTTAATGTTATCATTCGGTATTGTGATTACTTTTACAAGGAACGGGCGGATGAATATTACTATGTGGAAAAAGCATTGTTTATTGTGATCATTATTTCGTTAAGGTGATCAGTTTTATTAGGATTGTTCACAAATTTCTTTGCTGGTGGCAATAATTCCGTGCATGGCGTGAACAAGTTAAGTTAAACGTAACTTTATGATATTTTTCTTTCTGATCATCCACTAGCCATCCACAGAATTAATCGCGCGTCTTTCATGTAGATACGCAACCTAGTGCATAATTCGAATCAAATAAAACCCTGTGCAATGGCTGATGCAAAAGAAGATGAGATCTTAGCTTGAAAGATCAAATTGACATTTTAAAACAATATGATAAGTTGGCGAAAATGAGTCAACGGGATGCTGAAGCTCTATTAAAAATTTTGTAACATTTTTGTGTACAATTTTAAAAACCGTGTTGAAACAGAACTTTTCCAATATTATTATCAATCAGTTATTGTTATCGAAACTATTAGATCCCAAAGTGATCACATTAAGCGGTGTTCACTGTATTTAACTAACAGTTGAATTGGTAAACAATTGAACTGACAAACAAATTAGTTGAATTATATTTAACGAAACAGCTGAATGATTGAACAAAATAATTGCATTTTTTTACAAGAGCTAATTTGTTGAAGAACAGTTGAATTAAACAAAAAGAATTAAATTAATAAACTAAAATTAATGCATGAAAAATTATTTTTAAACTAACAGTTTCATTGTTGTGCCAAGTAGTTGCAGGGTTGAAGAAAAAACAATTAAATTATTAAGTAGTAAATAAAATACAGTAGAACCTCGATTATCCGGGCCGACCGAGACCGTGCTCGCACGGATAATTGAAAAACACGGATAGTAATAATTGACGTTTTTGTTAAATTATTACAAAAATACACTATACAGCTTTGTATGTAATCCAAGTGCAGCTCTGAACTAAGCATAAATTCTGTGCATTTGATTTCACATAGTATACTACTAAAGTTGCGAATGTCCATGGATAAACCGCTGGCGCCGCCGGATAAGCCACCGCACGCATAATAATCTGACGGTGTCGATGTATAATGGGTCCACGGATAAACCGCTTCACGGATAATCGGGTTCTACTGTAGTTGCATTTTGAATAAAATAAAAATATTGCATGACTAACAAACAGTTGGATTTGATTACATAAAAATTGTAATTTTTATTTAATTCTAGTTTAATAGCAAGTTAAATTCAAATTTCTTTTACTCTCACTTAAAAATTCCTTGATTTTCCACGTCAGAATTTGTAAAAATTCTAAATTTTCCACTCCTTCTCCCGAAAGAGTCCTGTACCAACATAGAGCGCCAGACCGCTTATTAGATGATGCTTATCGAGTTCCCACTGAATTTTCTAGATCAAATACACTGACTTTTTCACAATTTCAATTATTTTTCTGGATTTTTGGAACTTGGTAGATTTATTTATTATTCGAATTTTTATAATTTGTTTAATTACTATTTTTTTTCAAGTTTTAATGAATTTTCCCCCATTCCAAGTTTTAATTTCCTCAACTCTCATTTAAAACTCAAAAATTCCTCGAATTTTAAAACAAAATTTATAAATTTTTAAACTCCCCAAATTTTCCTGGTATTATTAAATTACAAAAACTCACTTTGGCAAACGATAAACCGGGATATTTATCTTCACTAGACAGACTTCCAACATTTGAACCATTATCAGCTTGATCGGATCCCGAAACACAATCATCACTTATGGTAGGCAAAGCTGGTCCATCAAAGTTTTCCAATCTAAAATTGTTACCGCGCGGTAATTCGTGCAAAAAATCAGGAAACTCCGCTTGCGATTGTAATGAAATGTTGACTTCCACAAACTTTCCCAACTTCTTATTTTCCTCTTCAGTGATACGTTTTTCGCGACGTTTCTCTTCTCGAGCCTTCCTTTGACGACGTTTACGTCTAGCTTCCACTTCATCTGATGAAAAAATTCAGTTTAAAAATAATTAAAATAAAAAGCAAAAAAAAATGTAGTACAAGGGACTGACTTGAACAAACACATAAAAATTCATCCAAGTTAATTAACCTGACATTGCTCTAGCACCCAAATGAGAAAAAATTACAAAACAGGTAATTGTAACTTTACATAACATTTAGTGCACGTTTTAAACAAAAACTAGTGACTCACCTTGAAAATGCAAAATAGTGTCTCTATCTATGATAGATGGAAGCAATTCTATTTCGGCAATATCAAATGGACAGGTGATGGATAGATGTTGTAAATATTTGTAACGCTTCCGAACCTCGTCGGTTATGGATCCGGGTTCCTTTTCAATAATGCGCCCTTGAATTGCCCTCGGAGAGTTCTCCAACATGCCGTAAGTGTGCTCCAACATTCGGACATTTAGTGGGTGAAGATAAATGTGTTGTCCATCGGATGCTGAAATAAAAAATTATATTTATTCAAATCAGGAAAATATAGGTCTCCACATAGGTCAACAGATCAATATTGAACTATTAATCACATTAATATCTAACACGAGCAGGGATCGAATTGCAAGAGCTTACGCCTTGTAGTCAACCCGTGCATGCTTCACACTATACTGCTGGTCTTAAATTCAAGTCTACTGTATTTAATTACTTTTTGACGCCTTCGCCTGACGTGAAGAAGAATTACTTTTTGAAAAATGTAAGATTTGTTGGCTATTTGCAAAATTAAAAAATTAAACAAGAAAATTTCCAACAAATTTGTTGTTTTTCCAAAGATTTTATTTCACAAAACCTAAATGATGCGGTGATGTGTACTCAACACTTTGGGTGTGTAAATTTAGATAACCATAATATAAACTCACCTTGGTAGAAGTAATGGAACAGGGGTGCAGCAATGTTCAGATTTGAAAGCGACTCCAACTCAACGTATTCTTCGCTACAATCAGCTTTGTCTTCTTGTAAAACTTCTTCACGGTTTAAAAGTAGCAAAAGTGCTTCTTCAATCGAGTCCCTTTCACGACAATTCTCATCTTCGTTGAGTAGCTGTAACAATTCGCGACGTTCACGCCCAACAGTCAAATTGATGTCGATTTTATTGGCGAGCAATAGTTTTGAATAAACACTGTAGGCGTTTTCATCAGACACTTTTATAGGAGCATCACAGGCTTGACCAATGTCATAATCGCATGGGTACGCAATCAGTGATCCACGTATCCGCTTCATCAGTTTAAAAGTGATAATTTCTCCAACTTGAAAGTTCTGGTGAGGAATTGCAACAACACTAAAAGATTTTAAACTTATAAACGAACAATCTAAAACGCATTTATTTACCTTCTCAAGTCATTTTTTGCGAATGCTCTCATAACAAATTGGGCAGGAACACTTGGCATCATCGGAAACTTTTATGTAATACAGCATGCAAGACCAACAATAAATGTGACCACAGCGAGTCATTTTGGCAGCAACAGGTGGATACAAGCATATCGGACATGATGGAAACTCGGACACGTGAATATTCTATAATGAAAACACAAAATTACCATTTGTAGGTTAGAATCGCACGTGGGTGACAAACGGAGGTACCAACTGAAAATCGAGACAAAAAAAATTAGGTTAGAATAACTCACCACTTGTTCGATCAAATTCCAATCTACGAGAGTGTCAGGATTATTAGCATAAATTTTATAATCGCCGCTTTCGCTTACGATAAACTGACAACTAAAACGGAACAAAATAACAAATGCGCGTTCAAATATAACAAAAAAATGTCTTACTTTGCTTGCAAAAAATTGCTCCTTGTTGTACTTGTGCTTTAAATTAGAATTCCATCTATGGCCATACTTGGCCGAACTAACGTTCCAGTGCCTCGAATTGTCAACGCTGTCGTATCTGAAGTTAAGCAAGTGACTGTAATTTTGCTTCTTACTACCCTGATTAAAAACAGATCCAATTTCGGTGTCACATTTGCTTAGCCCGGCCTCCTCGCCTCCACCCGGAGCTCCCGAATAATAATTTCCTCGTGGACGTGGGCGTTTATCGATTGTTTTGTTGCGTTGGGGGGTGGGTTTGCGATAACAGTCATTTTTGGAGACTGTAGCGCCGTGCGATTCACGGCGGCGGCCACCACGTGGCCACTGTTTGTTGGACGAATCTAAAATAAATCATAACAAAAATTTAAAAGGCGAAAAAAACATAACAAGGTCACGACGTAATAATGGACGCCATTTTGTACTTACCTTGGTTCTTCTTGTTTTCAGTTACAGAACCTTTCGGCGAGGGTTGAATCGAACGATTTCCTTTCTTCTCCATTGTGGTTTAGTGATAACTTTACGGTATAAGAATATGTTTTGGAGAATGCAGCTCCGCCACAGAATGTGGATACCGACAACTTCAGACCCGTCATTTTAGAAAGCCATGTTTATAAAATTCAAAATAGAAAATTAATAACGTTTAACGTCGTTACTAACAATTTCAGATAACAGCGGTGGCACGAAAAACTCGAAATAAAACTCCTTCTGGGAGCAGGAGACTCCCTATCGTCGTAGACGACGAAATTACTTTTGAGACGAAAATGACGCGGCTCGTCCCAGTGATGGCGACGAATAACAATTGTTTACACTTGACGCGTGCGCACCAAGTAAGATTACGTATTTGTTAATTATATAATCTATTTTAAAAAATTAGTTCTTGGTTACAAAATTAAAAATATAAAATCTGTCAACTATCGAATTTAAATTTTAAAATAAAACAAAAAGTTTAGATAATATTTTTTGTTATCTGAAAAGAAATGTCATAGTCAGTGGCGTACTCGACCAATTTGCTCGGGTGGGCTTACATTTTAAATTATTTTGACTCGACAAAGAATAAAAAGCGAGATATAATTTTGTGACGATTCTGCATGGCGGTGGTTAAGGAAAATTTGAAATTTAATTATTTGCATCCAAGTTATGAAGCATTTAAAACTATAAAACAATTTTTTCTGTGTTGAGCTCTTTTATCGCTCTGCCGATGCAAGTATTAATTTATTCAATTATATCTAATTAATTTTGGGAGCATAGTTGAACTATAGCCTCCATTAACTATTACTTAAAAGTGTATGTAGATAATTAAGCATAAATATCTGATTTAATGAGAATTTTTTCAAGGAGCAGGAATGTCGCCAACAGATGGCGTGATAATAAAAGACTACAAGTAATTCAAAATTAAAGTTAAGGGAATTCGAAAGAAGCAAGTAGAGAACAAGGAAAGAAAAGAGACAAATACAAAGAAAAGATGTGGGTACTTACGGTCAAAGCAATTACCAAAAACTAATTGGGCACAATCGGGCAGGTCAAGGCCGACCAATGCATGCATATAAATCAAGAACATGAGAAAGACCACACAAGGAGAACTAGATGAAGATCAACGTGCCCAAAACATGACTAAGAAAACTGCCAGAACATCTACATCCAGAAGGCACACAGATCCTGCCAGAATAAATCTATTTGCGATAAGGGACATAGAAATAGCTGCACAATCTGGGACTGTAGGAGAGATTATCCTAAAGACCTCCACCATATTACTAAGGTACCCAGATTGCAAGAATTCAGGTCAACGGTGCAGTGGCCGTGTGATGGTTTACGAAAGTTCTCAATCCGAGTTAGAATAATACACTCGTGCAGAGTTAGAGAAGAGGAGATAAAGCCGAGATGTTATAAATGCTGGGGCATTCGGCCAAGGATAAGAAGGAAGCAAGGACGACCATGCCGCTATGAATTGCAAGGAGCAGCGGCCCTTTTGTCTCACCTTGGCCTTTTAAGTAAATAATAATCTACTTTATATCTACGATATACCTATATAAAGATAAGCCTTTTTATGCAACGTTGTTGCTCGAAGCTATCCATGGCATGCGTAATTAATTCTTCTTAATTTAGGACTAGGTTCTGTAATATCCAACAGTAACCTCAGCAATGTTCAAAAGCCACTGTGAGTACTCTGAGCATATTACTTGTTTTACATCTGAAGTTCTTTAAATTATCTTTGACCCCTGAAGTTTATTCAAATGCACAAAAACAAGGCAAGAAAAACATAAATCAAACAAATAAATTGATTGAGTTCCGATGGATTTCATTTCTAAAGCAAAGTGAGTATGAATTATCAAGATTTCCAGTTTAATTTTTGCAAATATTTTATAATAACTATTGCAAGCTGCAGATGCACTGCTGAATAGTTTATGTAAAATAATTAAGGTGAATTTTAAAAGAGCAGAAGAATATTCTGCTGTCAAAATTGTTAGATTGTAAAGCTGCTATCTAATTTGGTTATATTATGTTGACTTTTTCTGTGGTAGGTAATTTATTATCAAAAAGTAAGTAAACATATTGTAATAAAAAATATACTTACAAAGATACCAGATACTTCATGTGCTTAGCCATTAATATAGGAGGGTGATCTGAAAAGTTTCCGATCTAACATGTGTCCTCCGATGATGTTAGCTTAGGAAACAGAAAAGTCACTTGGAGCTAGATTTAGTGAGTAAAGAGGGTTGACAAGCAGTTCAAATCCTAATTCGTAATTCAACCGTTGAGGTGTGGGACGACGCATTGTCTTGGCGAAACAAAATTTTTTCTGCTGTGGCTGTTTTTGCCTTCAGCTTGTCAAGTAATATCCCAAATAACAGTCGCCATCACTTTCTAGCCAAAGAAACAGCTTTTGCCTGTTTTGAAGCCGATTCCCCCTGCGTAGTACACCGTTTTGACTATATTCTTGTTTCTGGATTATAATGGTGTATCCACGTTTCATCTATCGGTGCCAAAACTCTGAAATGATCATTTCAACAGGTTTTTGCTTCAAAGTGAGCAAACGTGGCACCCAACGAGCTTACTCGTGCTTAAATCTTGATTCAATGTGACAAACACGTTCTTTGGATATATTCATAGTCTCTGCTATCTCTCTAACTTTAATTCGACGGCTGCCTAGCACTATTTGGTGAACTTGAGCGATGTTATCGTTGAGTGGTTGCAGTTTTTGGACGTCCCGAACGTTCACCGTCTCTCAAGTTGGTATGGTCACGTTTAAATTCAACTGCCCAAAATTTCAGTGGTAAATGATGGTGCCGAATCCCTGTACACAGTGTCCAACTCGTCTTTCAAAACCAAATATTTAAAGACAGCTCGATACTTGTTTTTTCCATGTTCACAAAAACATTCGTATCGACTTTGAAAATCAATTTTGGTGAGTATCTGTCAAAGAATGCGCAAACACATTCCTTAGCTTTTGTTGACAAACGCTGCCATCTTCATGTTAGGGTCGGAAACTTTTCAGGCCACCCTCGTATATAAATAACATAATGTTAAAATATGATAATAATAATAACACTTTGTAGAAATAATAACATGATCAACAATAAACTATCTCGATTTTCACATTCACATTGTGGATATTCGTTTGGGTGGAAGCTTCATTTTTGTCATTATTCCAACAATAGAATATATTTGCGTCTGGCTTATTTTCTTCTACATAGTCACATGGATCGGTTTGGCAACTATTACTGACACTTTCTACCCTTTTTTTAATTTTACTGGAGCCTACAAGATACAGATAATTTAAAGCGATTAAATGTAAGAACACAAAATTAATACTTACTCATTTTACCATTTCTATTTCCTCTTGCGGCATTTCTATTTTGGTTTTGTTTATGCCTAGTCGTGTTTGCTGCTGACGTAACCGACGTTTTAGAGACAGGTGGGAAAATTGTTGGAATATAAGATGGACTGTTAAAAATTTCGGACCTCTTTCCACCAACAAAATGCAAACTGCAGATTCGAGTGTTTTGATTTGGTTGCCATGGCTTTTCACCCCTGCGAAGAGCATGAAAAATAAAAATTTATACCGAGTTTTGTTAATATAAGAACGTTTACGTATTGCGTCCGACAGCTTCTATCCATCTGTTTTTTTGTTCAATTTGATAACCTCTTCCAGGAAAACGATAAAATTTCAGCTCCGGACTGTTTCGTTCAGAATGTTTGCACCCAACCACACAACAATACCTTCTTGCAGACATATTTAGATTAATTATTATACGATGTTACTGGAAATATTGATATTTAATTTTTATAAACTATCTTCCACTACACCAGTAAACAATTGTTTTCTATGTTAAAACATCTCAGTTACTTTTAACTTGACCGACAGAGCGACGCTGGATGAAGTTTATAATAGAGGGCGCCCCGAACGTAAAGCAACATTTACATAGGGAAACGTCAAAGAATTTTATTTTTTAGAATTTTGCGGTTTAAAACGCCATTGGTAGTTATTAGTCACTTTAAACAATACAATGAAAATTTTTTGTAAAATTAGCTGTTTATCTTTATAAATCCAACAAATCCGTCACAAATTGTTTAACAAGCAATCTTTCCATTGTGAACGTGCATGAATTGTAACCATCAGTTATTTAAGCAGTAAAATCTAATAAACCAAGCGTATGGTTAATTTACTAATTAATTTTTAACGAAAACGAGGATTATGTCCGAAATTTGGGGTTTCAAATGTGTGTATTATACAGGAAATTCGCAAACGCATATAAAATTCATATTGACAAGAAACCATTTATGTGTAAAATTTGTGGTTATAAATGTGCGTATAAAAGACATTTAGTAAGACACGAAGAATTAATACTAGCGAGAGACCTAAGATTTCGGAATTACAATGTGATTGAATTGCTGGATTATCCATCCGAGGGTGCAAACATGTTGCGGCTGTTTGTATTATTATAAATCGTTCTCGATACAACCGACGTTTTATGGATAGGTGAGAAAATTCTCCGAATGCTTAAAATTTTAGATCTCTTAAACCTTCCAACTGTACACATCAGAGTATGGTTTCGGTTGACATGGTTTTTTACCACTATGAAAATCAGAACCGGAAATCAACCTGCGAATTTAAGCGTATTTTATTAATTAAATAAGACTTACTTACTCCATTCGTCGGACAGCTTCTATCCATCTCCTTTTTTGATCAATTTGATAATTCCTTCCAGGAAAACGATAAAATTTCAGGTGAGGACTGTTTCGTTCTGTATTATAGCACTCGACTACACAACAATTTCTTGAAGACATTTTTCGGTAAATTCTAAAAGCTTTCTGTATTGATTTTAATGATAATTTATGTAAAACTTAATAGCGTAATTCTTATACGCTCTCTCACCTCATATACGTTCAATTTGGTCGACAAGGTGGCGCCACTTGCGCGTTTACGCAACTATAGTTGTTTTCAGATTAGGTTGTCCAAGCGAATTTGAAAAATTAAATAATTTAAAAAAAATTTCTTTTTGGGCCACACAATTAAATCATTATTATTTACCTTAATTATAATACTCAACTAATTGTCAGTGTCAGAGGATTTACAACTAATCATATCTGCAGGGCGTTACGGTCCTGTTTTGCTATCGAATATATTTTTATTACTTTCAAGATTCCTTCATGGTAATTCTATAAAATTCCCATATGCGGCAACACAATTTGAATTTTATATTTAATTTTCTAAATATTAGTTATCGCCAAGTTGTAGATTAGAAATTTCAGCTGTTGATTTTCCAATTCTAAAAGTTTTACGTATTGCAATTTTTGCACAAAAATCTAGTTTTTGGACGTTGCAGTGATTGAACTTCGAGTTTTTCAATCGCTGAAATTGTTGAAACCCTCCGATAACATCTTTGAGGTATGTTTGATAACTATTATTACTGCATTATGCTAATTCCAAGTTTTAGGTTTTTTTTGTATCCCTTTTGGTTTCTTTTGTGTGCGAAACCATATTTTTGGATTGCTGATCGAGTTTTTGGGTTATCGACCAACAGAAGTCATTGGATTGCCAATCGAGTTTTTTGAGTTATCGACCGATAGGAGTCTAGCCAAAGTCTTTTGAATCTGCCACGAGGTCCACCTGAATCCTGCTCCCCCATCACTATGAGATTCCTCCAACTATCAAGAACAAAAACTCCAATAAGTTAAGATCTATGTTTGTGCCGTTAGATTTAATTTGTTACGTTCTGAAATTTGCTAGATATTATTGCGCGGATTATTTCTATTGGGTCGTTCTTTTGAACAACGTGTTTATTTTATTTAAAAGATTAAGCAATAATTGTCAGTTGTTCATTTTGAAAACTGTGATTTCGTCACAGGGTCGTGTGCACCTACATCGGAGTAAAAAGTTCTGACCCCTGAGTTTGAAGATTTATATTTCAAAAAGGAATTGATGGAATTTTATGCACTAAAAACATAAAGAGAGAGAATTTAATTTTGTATAATATATTAAAATTTTAAAGTTATGGGCTTTATAGAGTGTTTTTGTTATGCAGATATTTAAAAAAAGAGGCACATTTTAAGCAACAATTAGCACAACGATAACTTTACAATTTTTTTTTTCGTAAAGAATTTTTGCTCAAATTTAATGAAATTTGGACTGTGGATATCTACATCTTTTTGCTTTATTCTCAAATTTTTGTAATAATTATAAGAAATATTTTTTAATTAATTGAATATATCAACCAAAAACTTCGGTTAATTATTATTTTTTAATTAAATAAACAAAATTTTTGATTATTTTCCAAACTATAAAAGTTTTAAAATATTAAAACGGAACAGAATTCATACTTTGCGGGGAGCAGTGACGAGAGGGAAAGATATTGTATATGTCCTGATTGCTACGAAGCGGCAAACGCCAACAAGTATTAAAAATATTTTTCAATTTATTAATTTGAAATTAATTATTGTGGTTTTCCCATTCCATCTATTATGTATTTTTCAATGTTTCAATAACAATAATATTTTTGGTTTTTATCTGTTTAAATCAAAAGAGTAAATATTTTGTGTAATTTGTTTATACAGGGTGTCCCCGTGACCGTGAAGAACCTTTGAGGTGTTGATAAAGGAAACTTTTCTAACAAGGGGAAACCGGCAACTTCCCCTCACTGAATTGATTCATTTTTATTGTGCGTGTAGGTCTTGTATTGGACTTCAACAGGTGCAAGTATAAGGGCACGCTTCTTTGCCAATTTTGAGAAAATTGAATTTGAATAATTAAAATACTACCGATGAACTGCAAAAAAATTAACATAAATTTGGTAAGTTGTTAATGGAATTGCGTAAGATTCCAAAAAAATAAAAACATATGCGAAGGGTACTGAGTTCGCATCCAGCTTCCTGTCAATTTTTTTTTTATTTGATTGTTTAATTCCCCAGTATAATATGTCATCGTACTCAAGAAAACCAAAGCGCTATAATAAACTCTACTCATAATCTGTAAACATTGAATGTTTTACCTTTTAGCAGTGAGGCACTGGAGGGTGTTCCACACCCCAGACCCCCCGTCTCAACAACTTTGGTTTTTTGGGATATTAGTTACTTGAGTGTGACTTGTTAAAGTTAGGATTAATTAGTATTTATAGATATTTTTTCTAGATCGGTTATGCTGATATCTTCAATTTATTACTAGTAAAAAATAAACTGCACAAACCGGGGGTCTGGGGTGTGGAACACCCTCCAGTGCCTCACTGCTGAAAGGTAAAACATTCAATGTTTACAGATTATGAGTAGGGTTTATTATAGCGCTTTGGTTTTCTTGAGAACGATGACATATTATACTGGGGGAAATTCATAATTCTCTCCCCCCCTCCCGAATTCTTGGTCACTGCTTTATATTTTTTGTGCTAAAAGCTTTCACCATTATCGCTTAATACTGATAACCATGAGTTTGCAAATTTATCTATCACAGTTTGAATGTACCTGGGGGGTGCTCCACACCCCCCAGACCCCCCGGTCACTACAACTTTGGTTTATAATTTGGGCTAATTGAAATATTAGTTACTTGGTTGTTACTTGTTAAACTTAAAATTAATTATTTTTTCTAGAGATTTTTTCTAGATCGGTTATGCTGATATCTTCAATTTATTACTAATAAAAAATAAACTGCACAAACCGGGGGGTCTGGGGGGTGTGGAACACCCTCCAGTGCCTCACTGCTGAAAGGTAAAACATTCAATATTTACAGATTATGAGTAGGGTTTATTATAGCGCTTTGGTTTTCTTTAAAACGATGACATATTATACTGAGGGAAATTCATAATTCTTCCCCCCCCCCCCGAATTCTTGGTCACTGCTTTATATTTTTAGTGCTAAAAGCTTTCACCATTATTGCTTAATACTGATAACCATAAGTTTGCAAATTTATCTTTCACAGTTTGAGTATTCCTGGGGGGTGCTCCACACCCCAGACCCCAGTCACCACAACTTTGGTTAATAATTTGGGCTAATTGAAATATTAGTTACTTGGTGGTGACTTGTTAAAGTTAGAATTAATTATTTTTCTAGTGATTTTTCTAGATCGGTTATGCTGATAAATTCAATTTATTACTAGTAAAAATAAACTGCACAAACCGGGGTCTGGGGTGTGGAACACCCTCCAGTGCCTCACTGCTGAAAGGTAAAACATTCAATGTTTACAGATTATGAGTAGGGTTTATTATAGCGCTTTGGTTTTCTTGAAAACGATGACATATTATACTGGGGAAATTCATAATTCTCTCCCCCCCAATTCTTGGTCACTGCTTTATATTTTTTGTGCTAAAAGCTTTCACCATTATCGCTTAATACTGATAACCATGAGTTTGCAAATTTATCTTTCACAGTTTGAGTATTCCTGGGGTGCTTCACACCCCAGACCCCCGTCACTACAACTTTGGTTTATAATTTGGGCTAATTGAAATATTAGTTACTTGGTTGTTACTTGTTAAACTTAAAATTAATTATTTTTTCTAGAGATTTTTTCTAGATCGGTTATGCTGATATCTTCAATTTATTACTAATAAAAAATAAACTGCACAAACCGGGGGTCTGGGGGTGTGGAACACCCTCCAGTGCCTCACTGCTGAAAGTTTATTATAGCGCTTTGATTTTTTAAAACGATGACATATTATACTGTGGAAATTCATAATTCTCCCCCAAATTCTTGGTTACTGCTTTATATTTTTGTGCTAAAAGCTTTCATCATTATCGCTTAATACGATAACCATAAGTTTGCAAATTTATCTTTTACAGTTTGAGTATTCCTGAGGGTGCTCCACACCCCAGACCCCGGTCACTACAACTTTGGTTTATAATTTGGGCTAATTGAAATATTAGTTACTTGGTTGTGACTTGTTAAAGTTAGAATTAATTATTTTTCTAGAGATTTTTTCTAAATCGGTTGTGCTATTATCTTCAATTTTTACTAATAAAAATAAACTGCACAAACCGGGGGTCTGGGGGTGTGGGTTTATTATAGCGCTTTGGTTTTCTTGAAAGACCAATGACATATTATACGGGGAAATTTATGATTCCCCAATTCTTGGTCACTGCTTTATATTTTTGTGCTAAAAGCTTTCACCATTATCGCTTAATACGATAACCATAAGTTTGCAAATTTATCTTTTACAGTTTGAGTATTCCTGAGGTGCTCCACACCCCAGACCCCCGGTCACTACAACTTTGGTTTATAATTTGGGCTAATTGAAATATTAGTTACTTGGTTGTGACTTGTTAAAGTTAGAATTAATTATTTTTCTAGAGATTTTTCTAAATCGGTTATGCTATTATCTTCAATTTTTACTAATAAAAATAAACTGCACAAACCGGGGGTCTGGGGTGTGGAACACCCTCCAGTGCCTCACTGCTGAAAGGTAAAACATTCAATATTTACAGATTATGACTAGGGTTTATTATAGCGCTTTGGTTTTCTTGAAAGACCAATGACATATTATACTGGGGAAATTTATGATTCTCCCCAATTCTTGGTCACTGCTTTATATTTTTGTGCAAAAAGCTTTCACCATTATCGCTTAATACGATAACCATAAGTTTGCAAATTTATCTTTCACAGTTTGAGTATTCCTGAGGGTGCTCCACACCCCAGACCCCGGTCACTACAACTTTGGTTTATAATTTGGGCTAATTGAAATATTAGTTACTTGGTTGTGACTTGTTAAAGTTAGAATTAATTATTTTTCTAAAGATTTTTCTAGATCGGTTATGCTGATGTCTTAAATTTATTACTAATAAAAATAAACTGAACAAACCGGGGGTCTGGGGATGTGGAACACCCTCCAGTGCCTCACTGCTGAAAGGTAAAACATTCAATATTTACAGATTATGAGTAGGGTTTATTATAGCGCTTTGGTTTTCTTGAAAGACCAATGACATATTATACTGGGGAAATTTATGATTCTCCCAATTCTTGGTCACTGCTTTATATTTTTGTGCTAAAAGCTTTCACCATTATCGCTTAATACGATAACCATAAGTTTGCAAATTTATCTTTCACAGTTTGAGTATTCCTGGGGTGCTCCATACCCCCGGACCCCCAGTCACTACAACTTTGGTTTATAATTTGGGCTAATTGAAATATTAGTTACTTGGTTGTGACTTGTTAAAGTTAGAATTAATTATTTTTCTAGATCGGTTATGCTGATGTCTTAAATTTATTACTAATAAAAATATACTGTACAAACCGGGGGGTCTGGGGGGTGTGGAACACCCTCCAGTGCCTCACTGCTGAAAGGTAAAACATTCAATATTTACAGATTATGAGTAGGGTTTATTATAGCGCTTTGGTTTTCTTGAGAACGATGACATAAATTATACTGGGGGGAATTAATAATCAAATAAATAAAAAAAATTGGCAGGAGCTGGATGCGATCCCAGTACCCTTCGCATATGATTTTTTGCAATCTTACGCAATTCCATTAACAACTTACCAAATTTATGTTAATTTT
This sequence comes from Lycocerus yunnanus, assembly GCA_036346125.1. NCBI lineage: Eukaryota > Metazoa > Arthropoda > Insecta > Coleoptera > Cantharidae > Lycocerus > Lycocerus yunnanus. Next base: position 1,930,163 of record JARFIX010000032.1, on the reverse strand, counting down.
TATACAGTTCATCAGTAATATATAATTATTCAAATTCAGTTTTCGCGACATTAGCAAAGAAGCGTGCCCTTATACTTACACCTGTTAAAGTCCCATACAAAACCTGACACACAATTCTCTTAATTTAATTCATAACTCAAAATTCGTTTGTCCTAAATAATAGGAGGTTATAAACTAATTTGTCGATAAGTAAATTGTCTTTAAAAATCACTAATCTATTACTACCATAAAATCAATAGTTACGGTGATATGGTCGTTTGAAGGCAGAAAATCAAAAAATTGCTTTAAAGAGGGGTACCCCCAAGGGTTTGGACTTGGGCAAAAATTTTATTTGAAAGTTTGTGTCCTTTATCGCCACCTCAAAGGTTCTCCACGGTCACGGGGACACCCTGTATATAATAAATATATTATTTTTAATGCCGTGACATTTACGTATGCCGCACTATAATAATGATGAAATTCATTTTACAACTTCATAAGGTTGTGAACTTGTAATGAATTTCCACGTGCATATAAAGCTTTGCATCTCTGTTTAATCTAGAAATTATTTCAAAATTATTATTTTATTGTTTAAAAATGTACTGTATTAAAAAAAATTCTGGAAATGTTTTTTAATTAAATTATTAAAGGGTTTAACAAAGAAATTGTTTAAATTGAACAAGCATATACGAAGATAATATCAACTTATGGAAATTTAGTTTTAACAAAATTTGATAAAATTTAAATAAAATGTTTATATTGCTGAAAAGAACACACTTTTTCTACGTACTACATAAATTTTATGTAATTTAAGAAGAAAATACGATAGTTGTAGGTATTTTAACTGGAAGCTTTTCATCAAGTGTGCTAAAAACTACATTTTCGTAAAAATTTTTTTAAATAATTTTAAAACGACGTTAGTTTGAAATATAAAATTTTTATATGATATTTAGCATTAATCAATTCATATCATATTTTTCAAATTTTTTACTTCTAACTTTTGATTTTATTTGACTTCAAACTCAGGGGTTAGAACTTTTACTCGATAGTAGTATACGTGGTGCCTATTTTAACAAAGATTTATAATTACGTTACATGTTATTTTATTTTAAAGCTAAAAGGGTAACCCAATATTCCGCATAGTTGTAAATTTTTTATCTGTTACTCTGTTACTTGTGGCATCAGACTCGATTCTTTCCTTTCTTCTGAGACTAATTTCGCAGTTTCTTTAGTGCCTGCTGAATTTATTTTTATACAGGGTAGTTGTAAACTGCGTGGCGCCTAAATAACATTATTACAGCTTGCTCTTTGGAGCGTATTACTTAGCATCCCTTGCATAATTCTACACCATCGGAAGGAAGAGCCGTCTCTGTGCTCTATCGTTAGCGTCTTCTGCCTCTACGAGCTAGCAAAGGGCAAGTTTTCTTATCGCCAGCCGCTCCCGAGATTAATGGCTGAAAGGTTTTGATCTATTTTAACATCTTAGCATTCCAACGCCCGATTAAAACCCTAACAAGGGCTGTAATTTTGTCATACGGACGCCATCTAATTTACGACATCAGGAAATAAGTTTCCTTCTATGATTCAATGAGAGACGCACTCGTATCGCATCCAGTAGGAAGGATGCAACCACAGAATATTTTATTATTATTATTATTTATTATTATACATTAACAAATCACATGCATTAATTAAAATGATGCCTGTCGGTTACTGAATTTCATATGATTGAAAATGTCTTTCAAAACGAATTGTATTAAATTTTTCACATTAAAAAAAACTGATATGCCGTTTAAATTGTGAATAACAATATTTAAAATTTTTCCAAATTCAGGGAACAATTCATCTTTTATGTTATAAAACTAGAAAATCGTTGGGATGATATCATTTAAAGGTTACCCATTTCGTAATCAACATATTTTCAAATTTACCAATTAGTTTAAAGTGGTTATTATATAAAGACGCACATATTGATTTAGTATTTCCAAAATTAATACAGGACTTTTTACTTCTTAAACGGTTGGCAGAATACTTTAATTGAGATTTAATCAATGAATTTTTAATTATATTTTAAATTTTTAAAAATATCAAGTTGTCAATTTGTCAAAATTATCAAATAACTAGCTGGATACCCGGCTTTCACTTTTTAAATTAAGCTTTTCGGTCCCGGTTTTAGCGGAAAACCTCTTTAGGGTCCTAGAGAGTAACTGTGCAAAATTTGGTTGGGATCGGTCGAACGGTTTAGAGTTATTAAAGACGAACAAACAAACAAACATTCAATTTTATATAATAGATAGATTTCAAAAACAAAACTTGATATTTAAAAAAGTGGCTTGCAATAATTATGCAAACTATTTATAGTAAATTCATGCCATCACGTTATTAATAGGAGTATTCAATATTGCGTAGAATTAAATAAATGACGTCATCGATATTTACCTGCCTAATTGGTAGATATACCTAATACCTACTTTATTGTAACGACGTTTTAAATTAACCTAACTGTACATCCAAAATACCTTCTCGACAATCGTTAGTTTCCATTCTTTTATTTTTTGATTTGATTTTATTTTATCGAGTTTTTTGGAACATAAAGTTACCAATTGTTTTTCTCAGGTAATTTTGGTAATTTTGATCCATGAAAATAATATTGAATCCAAAAAATTAATACCCACGAAACATTTTTTGCTTTTTAAACACTTTTACTTTGCTTAATATAATGCTAAACGTAAACAATATACCAACTACAAAAAAATAATAGCAATAATTATTATGACTTAAATTAATAGTCATTCAAATTTTATTTTTAATTATAAAATAATGGCTGTTCGTTTGCCCCATCCAATAAAAAAATTTTAGAAACTGAAATGGATCAATGTTAACTGCGGCCCTTATAACACAAAAATTTTAAAAATACAAAAAGATCAATGTTGATTTTGGTCTTTTTAATACAATAAAAAATCAAAAACGGTTTGACATACTATAGATCTTTTTTTTTTTTGTGCGTTGGGAGTGGGGAAAAAATCTTCCTCGGGCATGAAGTTATTGCCGTCTCAAGACACCCCCTAGTAGGGTAGTGAGGGGATGGTGATACCGACCCTCTAAAACAACCCCACTCCGTTTGGTTCGCGCCGGGAATCGCTTAGCATTTCTTCCGAACGCGGACCTCGTGCTGATGTGATCTTGTGCTTCCGCCCTTTCGGGACTTTTCTCTTCCTAGTGTTGTGTCGCATTTTGTTGCGTTCTTTCGAAATCTTCTTTCGTACGCATTATTTGTTCTATCATGTGCTGGACAGTGTCCCAGGACTCTTGGTCCTCCAGCATGATGTCTATGATGTTTTGCTTGCTTAAGTTTCTTCTTAGTTTAGTGCTTGCTGTTTCTCTTTCTTCATCCCATCTCACGCAGTACAGAAGGGTGTGTTCCGGCGTGTCGACGAGCCCACAAAAGAAGCAGGTGTCATCTTCTTTCTTCTTGTATTTACTTAAGTAGCTTCCAAAGCACCCGTGGCCGCTCAACACCTGCGTGAGATGAAAATCAACATCGCCGTGCTTTTCGAGACCCACTTCTTGACGTCGGGGATTAGGTCGTAGGTCCATCTCTCCCGTCGTTGCCTCTGTCCAATTGTTTTGCCACGCACTGTATAGGTTTTCTCTGGCTTTTGCCTTGTTTGCCACCCCGTATTGGTAGTTCTCTTTTCTTTCCAGCGCCAATAGCTCGATGGGTGGCAATCCCGCCAGTACCAATACCGCCGCTTCCGATATAGTGCGGTAAGCTCTTGTCAATTTGATCGCCAGTCTTCGTTGGCATCTTGCCATTTGTAGTCTGTATGTCTCCTTTTCCAACGCATGCGCCCATGTCGGCGCCGCGTACAGAAGTATGGAGTCCGCCACCGCCGCCAGGAGTTTCCTCTTGGCGATAGACGGACCTCCCAGGTTTGGCATTATTCTTGATAACGCGGCTACAGCCCTGCCAGCCTTTTCGCTCGCCCTCCTCACGTAAGGGGCAAAGGACATGTTCTTGTCTATCAGCACACCAAGGTAGTTCAGCTGTTTGGCAGGCACGATGTTTTGGTTTTGGAGTTTGAAGGTGACGTTTGTTAACCTCTTGCCGCACAGCATAGTTGCTTCCGTTTTTTCTGGAACCATGTCTAGACCTCTGTCCATCATCCAGTTTTTGAGTGTTTCCAGTGCCGCGTTTATCTTTTCCGCAAGGGCTTCTTAAGTTCCGACCACCAGAATGTCGTCGGCAAAGCCGATGACCTCGACATCTTCCGGCATTCCAATTCTTAGAATGCCGTCGTACATAATATACCATAGCGTTGGACCCACTACGGACCCCTGCGGAACGCCACTTGTTACCTCCAGCTCTTCATGGAGAAGCTGCTCGTTGATTATGACGGTTCTATCTTCCAAATAGCTAGACATGACTCCTCTCAGCTGTGTGCTGATATTTCTGTCTTCCAGTGCCTCGATTATGCGGGACCAGCTTGCGGAGTTAAAGGCGTTTCTAACGTCGATCACCACCGCAGCACAGTATCTTCGGGTGCGCCAGGTTCCACTGTTTGCCTTTTTGGCCAGTTTCATAACTTTGGCGATGGCGTCGACGGTCGATCTGCCCTCTCGAAAACCAAACTGGTTTTGGGAGAGTCCCCCCCCCCTCTTCTATCTCATCTTTAAGGCGTTGTGGTATAAGTCTCTCGTAGACCTTGCCAATATAGTCGATGAGGCAAATTGGTCGATACGAGCTTGGATTTTCGAGGGGTTTTTCTCCCTTGCGCAGTAAAATCAGTGTGGCCCGCTTCCAGATCTTCGGGAAATGCTTGTTTTCGAAACACTCGTTAAACACTTTGAGGAAGGCGTGCGGGGCAATTGTGGTTGCCCGCTTTATGATTTCGACCGGGATTCCATCCGGTCCCGGCGCTCAGCTTATTGAGCTGAGGCTCAATAACACGCCTACGGTCTAATAAGCGTAACAGATACGATGTTTATCTTTTTACTACTAACAGATGCATTAAAAAAAATAATTTCATATTCAAAAAAAACAGATATTGGTATTACTAGGATTAAGCCACATAATATATAAAATAGTAGGTTTTTCAATATAAATGTTTTTAATCTAAAATTACAAATAGTCTAAACCTTTAAAATATTATGTTAAAAATAATTAATTAGAATATCTTAAAAATTCCGGCAAAATGTACAATTTTATTGATAGTTCGAATATAATATAAAATGTCAAAAATAGAATAAAATTCCAAATTTTAAAATGTGTAAAAAAGTAAATAAATTGTGTTTAAGAAATGTACAATTTGAGAATTCTAAGGTTTAGGCTTAAATTGTAAAGCCGATTTTTCAGGTATAAAAATTTGCATTTTTTCTACAACCACTGGATTAAAAAAATGCACAATTTATGTTTAGAAACAGTATAATTTTAAGTACACAACGTTGGGTGGAAATATCGCAAACAATTTTTTTCTGTGTACATAAAAAACGAAGTAGTAAATCTATGAAATTTGAGCTCAAATACATAGCAATATGTACATATATTTCGGATTTTCTTATGCAAGGATACAACTTAAATTGTTTACCCTTTCCCCAAGAATTCCCACAACATTAATAAAGTCGTCAAAGACGGTATCCGGTTCGCTCCCGGCAACCTCCTCAGTCCAGAATTGCACATGTCAAAAATTCAAAATCAAAATGCTTTATTTTATGTATATTTTAAATTTTAAATGGCTACAAGGAAATATTAAAATAAACGTTTATAAAACAAAATGTAAGCCTGAGCGTTACTAACACAGCTTTCAGTAACAGCTTGAAGTTTACTGTCGCTTGCCACTATCCACTGTCCAGGTAATGTATTATAATCATTAAAATTTTCAAAATTTTCATTATTACCTATTAGTCTTCGATAGGAAACATAATGACCAAAATTCATTGTACCAGAATGTTCATTAACGGCGTACAACGAATATATAATTGGCATGTTATCGTTTGAAAAATCAAACTCCGGCGTGCAATATGGAGCAAGGTCTAATAAATTTGGAAAAACTACTTTTTTATTATTTTTTCTAATATAGCCATTCAAACAATTGAATCTCTTCAAATGTAAGATGAGAATGTTAGGTGGGCTACTTATTTTGCACTGAGCTAAAGTATTTCTTAATATTTTTTCATTGGAACCACTTTGTTTGGTGCACTCGTCACAAACAACTTTATTGCCATCTGCTAATGGCTCTTCTTCAAAAAACTTGGCCAAGCACGATTTTAAATAACAATGATCTTCTTTTCTTGTTTTTCATTTTCTATTTCATCTTTTTCATCCAAAGCTTCATTTTGATGCGAATCATTGAAATTGACTTCTTCAGTATTTTTGTTCTCATTGATATTACTTACTGTAGTTGACATAAATTCCGGAATTTTCTCTTCTATAGTTACATCGTTAGAACACAACTCAATTTTATCGTATCCATCATGCGACATCTTGGTCGTGGTATTACTTAAGATTTTTCTACGATGCTATTATCGATTAATGTTTCAGCACTCAATTCGATTTCAGCTTCGGTATTTTTGTTTTGTTGTTGCTGGTTTTGCACTCTTCAATGAATGCAATTGAAGTGATTTTTGAATATTCTTCTTCCATGCGAGCATCGTCAGAACAATTCTTTTCTAATTCTTTATTCGTTTCTGAGAAATTATTGATTTCATCTTCCATATTCACATTATAAGAATTTAAGCTACTAGCTTCCACTTTCGCTTCAGTTGTCGACTTTGGGATGTGCTCTTCTATTTCAAACAAATTAGCGGAGCTGTCAAAATTCTCAAAATTAGAATCGCAATTTGTATCAAAGTTATCAACTGCTATTTCCACGACATTATCGTTGTTTTCATCAGTATCTTCGTCGTTGTTTGCAGTCATCGAATCACAAACAAGCTCATCACGCAACTTGCAGTAATAAATTAAGAGCGAAATAGATTTTTCAGATTTCATATCCAACAAAGCCATATGATTATTGTTCACAAATTTGAAAAACTGACGGAGTCGCCTGATATTCATCGCTTTAAGTTCCCTTTCGCTATCTTGACTCTTGGAATAATTCGATTCGGGAATAGGAACACTTAAATCAAAGATTTCTTCTTCGCGATACTTGATGGTCTTGCAATCCACGCATTGCAAGCTGTTTTGTAAAGATCCTCGAAAAAGATTCTCGACGGGAATATTTTTGAAGCTTGCGAACAATAAAGGTTAGTTAGCTGTTGTTTTTCTTCTTCGTCGAAATAGAATTCAGAGTGCGTTTCGTTAATAGCTTCCAGACTTTTCCTGATTGCTTCCCGATACTTATCTTTTTTTCCGAATTTAAAGCTTCGAGCAAACATCTGACAAATTCGTGGGAATCGTGTTGTTCGTCGAGAAGGAATTGAGAGAAACTCGATTTTACACTTGTAAGAAGTAGTTTGGGGTAACACGTATTTCATTTTCGTTTTCTAATAGCGTAAGAGCCTTATACAATGCTTTAGTTAATATTCCCGGATGGCCCACTGTAATTTCCAGCCGAGGAAGTGTTAAAACAGAATCCTGTATTGTTATGATTTCTTCAGGAATTTCTTGATATTCTCCATCCTCGCGTACACATCGGTATATCTCTTCATACAACCTTGGTGTTTGTGCCAAACATTGCAATATTGAATTAAACCAACAAATATTTTAGAATTTTCCAAACCCCGAGTTTGTTCTAATCCAGAATATACTACAGTTTCCATAGTTTGCGTAATTTTTAATTTTAGAACTAAAATAAATTTCAGTTTTCTATTTTGTTTCATAATAATTACTAGCTGGATACCCGGCTTCGCCGGGGTCTCATTAAAAGGTGGAACTCTGCCTTTGTCTGAATGATTGAATAGCTGGATACCCGGCTTCGCCGGGGTCTCCTATAATTAAAATACTTTGCCTTTGTGTGAAGTATTTAGTTTTTTCAGTATCCTGCTTCGCTTAAGGTTTTCTTCTCGACGGAAATCTTGCTTCCCGTTGCTAGAGCGTTTCAGAATGATTTTAGTGTTCCCGTTGTCGAGTGTTTCAGAACGGTTTATATTGTACTCTACAATTTTCTCTACAGCTTTTCTTCTCCAGTATTTCAAATGACTTATAATAGTGTAGGTACTGAATGTGAATATACCAACGTAAAATTACCATATATCAATTACAGGTATTGGCGATGGGAATCTCGTTAATCCATTCATGCTCGTCCGCAATTTTTCACTTTTTTTTTAAATTAAGCTTTTCGGTCCCGGTTTTTAGCGGAAAACCTCTTTGGAGTCCTAGAGAGTAACTGTGCAAAATTTGGTTGGGATCGGTCAAACGGTTTAGGAGTTATTAAAAGACGAACAAACCAACAAACATTCAATTTTATATAATAGATTTTATATAATAGATATTGATTTTTCTTAAGCGCTTTTATTCAAGTGCTTTGGGATATACAATATTTTTGGTCTTTTTTCCTTCTGCGAAAACAAATAAATTTTTTGGCTGTCCCACTCGCGAGCATGCAACATATAATTGACCATGTGAAAAGCATGGATTTTCTAAATTTAATCCACAAACTTGAAGTGATTGACCTTGCGCCTTGTTGATGGTCATTGAGAACGCAAGGCGAATGGGGAACTGCAGTCGTTTAAAATCAAACGGCATGTCGGTAGGAATGATGGGAATACGTGGAATTAGCACATCTTCTCTTTGACTTGCCATTCAGAATTGTTGCTTCGATGACGTTAGGCATAAATTTTTTGACAGCGAGTCTGGTTCCATTGCATAATCGTGGCGGATTAATATTGCGCAAAAGAATTATTGGTGCGCCGATTTTCAGTAACAATCTGTGCGGTGGTACACCAGGAAGATCCAACGAATTTAAAAACTCAATTGGATAATTTAAAATATCACCAGCATTCATGACGCTGTCAAGCGATTTGTAGGTGACAGACTCGCCCGCAATTTGTTCGTGAATTGCATAGTTGATTGCATTGACATCGGTGTTTTTTGCAGCCAAAATAGCACGTTCGCAAAGCCATTGGTGATTTTTGTAATTGGTGGCAATTTGTGGAAAAACTTTCTGAATTAATTGTTCGATCGATGGAACAATGACACAAAAGTTCGATGGAAATGAAATATATTTTGTGTCGCCATGAACTGGTACTTTTCCATTACCAATGTCTAATAACTGTTTTGAAAATGTGGATGACGCATTGCGCTGCAGTTGTACGCGCATATTGGTCTTTAATGTGAGTTTCTGCACATGTCTCCAAAGATACGATGCTTTAAGGCAAGCGTCGAGTTCATCAGCTGGTGTTGATTTTGGTATGACTGGTAAGGTTTGTCGGAAGTCACCTGCTAATAAAATGAGAGCTCCACCAAATGGGTTTGCATTTGCTCGTAAATCTTGAAGAGTTCGATGAAGTGCTTCAAGCGATTTCTTGTGTGCCATGGTGCATTCATCCCAGATAATTAATTTGCAAGTTTGCAGCACTTTCGCCATGCCAGAACCTTTAGAAATATTACACGTTGGAGCTTGGGCAACTTGAATATTTAATGGCAATTTGAGCGCGGAATGCGCTGTTCGTCCACCATCCAATAATGTAGCCGCAATACCTGATGACGCAAGAGCCAAAGCAATTCCATTTTGAGACCGAATTTGAGCTAATAGCAAACCGATGAGGAACGTTTTCCCCTGTGCCTCCGGGCGCATCAAGGAAAAAAAGACCGCCTCTACCATTGGCTACCGCATTTGTAATTGTGTCGTAGGCCAATTTTTGATCTGCAACTAAGAGATGTTTATTTGCTTCGACAAATGCACGTAAGTCATCTGCATTGAATTGTAGTTCTCTCAGTACATCTCGATCATAGAGGTCATACGTAGAACGATGTGGTGCAGCCATTCCAAGGTGCATGAGTGTTTTGTTGTTGATGGTTAAGCAAATATCTTCGATTTCTATCAGAGCTTCATTGAAAATGTTATTCGAAAATGGAATCGTATTATCGTTGCTAACGGTACGAATGCGATGCAAAATGTCTTCGCTCAAGTTTTCTTTGAATTTTTCCCACAAATCGTTAGGATTGGATGGCGAACAGGTGGTCAAAATGATAGCAAATAATGTTCGTATTTGTCGAGGATGACTGCTGACAGAGGCATCCATCAATGCAATTTCTCAATGTTGGTCATTTTCGAGTAATCGAAGTTTTTTGGCAAGCTTCTCTGTATGTCTGGCATTCTACGCCATCGATCGTTCTCAAATTCGCAAATGAAGTTGGACCTCTGACGTAAATCAGGAGCATCCTTAAATAGTAGCATTCGGCATTATTTGGATGTACTGTGTATATTCGCCCCAGTGCATCAGACGAATATAGGTCATGGTAGCCTTGAACATGCGTTCCTTGTTTACGGCGTTGAAATTTTTTCGATGTGGCATTCCATGTATAGTACTTTGGTACTTCCGCGTACAACAATGTTTTGGCAAATATATCTTCTCCACACAGTTCAAAAATGCTGTCAGTGTTGTGTGCCTGATGCAGCAGCAACATTACGGGCGTTCTCTTCCGTGAAATAGACTATTTGTCCATTTTGAAGATGAACACTAAGATGAACAACAGTGGGATGCCTACAGTGAATTGGGAAACTCAAAATGCGCCATACAGCCTCATTGCTACTGATATATCGTCCTATCTGATATTGGAGAACTTTATCCGTGCGCGCATCGGAATTATCAATACCGAATACTGCCATATCGCTGCCTTTGTTGACGTATTTGCATATGTACTTGATAGATTTGACGGAATTGCAATATTCCACGTTGATATGCGCTTTAAATGTTTTCAACAACAAAGGCGAATATGGTACAATCCATCTGTTGTCGATTTCAATATCTGCATTTTCATTCTGATAATAGCTGTGCGACCTCCATCATCTGATTTACGGCGCCTGTATTGAGGATAGCCGTTATAGCTAGAGCAAGTTTCATGAATAAATTGTTTGGGATAATTTTTCGGTACATTTGTTATCTGCCATACATGATGATTGTGGGTTCATAGCACCGCATGGCCCATGCACCATATTTTTAGTGACAATATCGAACAGCAATCGATCTTCTTCGGGATCTGGTATTTCTGCACAAATAACATTGTCAATTTGAGCCGCATGTATTTTCGTTTTGAGCCATATAAGAATGTGTGCATGAGGAAGGCCTCTCTTTTGCCATTCAATGGAATACATCTAGCAGCGAGTTTCACCACAAATGTGATGCTTCACGATGAAATCCATCAATTTTGTGAGTTTTTGCTTGAAAATTCGTGCAGTCAAATCGTGTCGATGGGATGGAGCTTGACCGGGCAATAAAAGCTCTTTTATCTCGTCCCATGCTGGATTACATGTGAATGTGATAAAAATCGGGACGACCGTATGAACGCACATATGTCATTGCGTCTTGTACATATTCGTGCATGTGTCGTGGACTGCCAGTAAACGTTGCTGGAAGTATGACCATTTTACCAATGTCGCTGATGTTTCCATCGTTCGCAATCGCATCTCGTAAATGAATGTACTCCTCTGAGCGCAAAGATTTTTGATTCAATCGAATGAAGAGAGACGTTCAGATTCAATTTTTGCATACATGTCGACCACGTATTGGTGAAAAAGTTGACGGCATTGCAGAATATAATTTGTTCCATTTTGAGGTATCATTATGCGGTTTGAATAATAATTCATTGCTGATACTTTTTTATGGAGTTGTTCACCCATAGCTGGATTAGTTTGCATAATATTGAAGTGATACCCATCCTCCCCTCCCAAAAGTATGGGATACTGCAACGCATCGTAAGATCGATGTGTTTTAGCGACACACACAATTGTGTTATTTCGTCGCTGCAAATTATATCACGCATATTGCGTTCTTCTCCAACTATAACTATCGCCACTTCATTGACGGAAGGTGCGTTGTAGCGTCTGGCATGCTGCCCGACTGGTGTTTTGTCTGCTCTTACATGGATTGCATAATTATTCACCGACAAGTCATCGATTAATGTTTTGAACAACTTTATGAGGTCGTTGTGTTGGTGCGAAAAGTTTGCAAAGTTGATATAATATGACGTTTGGTGCCTGGAATCGCACTGTATCGTAGATCAACTTGCAGATCATCGTCGTCATAAAATAAATTTGTAAAACTTATGTTCAGCGTCGGAAACTGGTAAAGTGATCCTATGCGATGATATATTTGCCCTTGAATTTTGAAAGTTGGCATATATTGGTCCTGGAATACTTTATCGGCTCCAAAGATGTTATTTGAAACGCCGAATTGTATTTGCGAATGTTATGTAAAAAGTGCTTTGAATCGGCTGAGTTGCCCGAAAGCAGTGACAACAGAGGTTCAGGTGGTGAATGCAAAACAAAAAGTTTAACTTTACCATTTGCGCAGCACATTCATGGCGTTTCATTGTTGAATTTTCGTGCACCGCAATACCCATACCTTATCCATTTGCCGATATCTACGTTGGTTCTTATGTTGGTAAAACAGTTTCATTTATAATATTACTATATAAACGAAATAGTTAACCACAAAAGATGTAAAGAAAGAACCACCATAGAGAAAATATAGAAGGAATCAGGTGAAAAAATTACAAGGAACAATAGAACAATAATTATGGAGCGAGATCTTTTTCTGCAACAGATGAAAACCAACTAAATAAAGTTATAGGGATATCCAGGACCCAAGAATAACAATTACCGACGCCAGTTGCAGTTAAACCAGTTAAGGTTTAAGTCATTTCAAGAGGTAATACAGAAATATTGCTCAAGTCCAGAGCGGCAAATAGAATATGATATCGCTGAAAAGTACGCTAACGCATGCGAGGTTAGAAAAAGAAAAGCGGAGGAGATTGCTTGCCGAACATAATAAGAGAGCAAAACTAGAAGCCGAAGAACGTGAATTGGAGACGTCGATACTCTTAAAAGATATTGAAGAAGACGAATTCATTGATTCAGCGATATCATATTCTATTTGCCGCTCTGGACTTGAGCAATATTTCTGTATTACCTCTTGAAATGACTTAAACCTTAACTGGTTTAACTGCAACTGGCGTCGGTAATTGTTATTCTTTGGGTCCTTGGATATCCCTATAACTTTATTTAGTTGGTTTTCATCTGTTGCAGAAAAGATCTCGCTCCATAATTATTGTTCTATTGTTCCTTGTAATTCTTTTTCACTCTGATTCCTTCTATATTTTCTCTATGGTGGTTCTTTCTTTTACATCTTTTGTGGTTAACTATTTCGTTTATATAGTAATATTATAAATGAAACTGTTTTACCAACATAAAAGTAAATCCTTTAAATCTGGGGATAATCCCAGATTTAAATATTGCCCACCCTGTCTATTCATGCGCGTCCGCAATTTTCTACTTTTTTTTTAATTTTGCGAATTTTTGCTTTTAAGCTCCCGTTTTTGCAGGAAAAGCTCTTCTGGGTCCTAAATAGTAACTGTGTAAAATTTGGTTGAGATCGGTGAAACGGTGCAGGAATGTATAAAGAACATACATACATTCAATTTTATATATATAGATGATATTATAGCACAGAAACCTGATTAAAATCAGTCAAACGGTTTAGGAATATAGAATTCCCATGTTATTTCCCTATGTTCTGATTTTAGCCGGTCACCCGGTATAATTTTTCCATTGTCGCGCCACCTGTCGGCGACACAATTGTCACCAGATTTCCAAAATTACGGGAAATCTCTCTTACCTCTCGCATTTTTAACGATATTATAGCACAGAAACCTTCCCAAGTCCTACCGAATCGTTGGAGTACTCGTTGATTAAAATCGGTCAAACGGTCTGGGAGTTATTAGGAGACGAACAAACCAACAAACATTCAATTTTATATAATAGATATGCACAATTTATTGTCCTTTTAAGTTGGCAATATCGGTGACATACTAAAGCAGGTAAAAAAGCGAATCTTTTTATATACAGAGCGTACATGAAAATGTACATTTGTTATCAACATAATTTATTTCTTTCTTTGCAATAAAAGTTTCTTTATTATTGCATTTTGATGAACCCTTTAAACTTTTTGAAATTCTTTGCTATCCTTTCGGCGAGGGTAACTTCCAAAGCCCTCAGTTATTTATGCCTTATAATCTTTTATACCAATAAGTAGTGGAGCATTTTGAAAGATTCCTGGACTACTAAGAGTTTATCCTAAGAACGTTCATCAATATCTAAAATTATAAAAATAATTAACTTTTGTTACAGGAAAAATTGGTCTTCGGCGCACACACCCGTAGCAAAAGCCTAAAAGTGCCGACTAAACTCGTCGCGAAGGTCTGGGTTGAACGAGAAAGTATAATTTTGAATTGCGTGCGCCGGAAAGGTCGAAATCGGGATGGTTTCGATACTGAAACATAGAGGGCGCCACTGGCACAAGTCTAAAGGCAAGTGTAAACAGGTACCGCACCAGATCGGTACAAACCTTTAAACAAAATGAACACTTAAATTCGTTATACTTTGGTAAAACTCAATTCTCTCGCTCCACTTTACAAACCAGGACCTGAAAAGAGTACAAAAGAAACAAACACAAGTTCGGTAAAATAATACTATAATGTTTACTAAGGAAACAAGAACAAAACAACAACAAAAACACACCAGAAGGGTGTAGCATTGACAATACACTATCTAAATTCGATAATGGAGTGCACTCGCCCTAATATTTAAACTTATTTACAATAAAACTTAAAATTATTTAAAATATAAACATTGACGGTAAAACATTGACGGTAAAAACATTGACGGTAGACAAGTGATTACAAAACACAACAATGTTGACGTTATTGGCCGACGACCGCAGATGGCGTTCGTGGTCACTATTATTATTTAAATTACTGAACGATATCAAAACCGGAAAAATGGCGGCGTAACACTTTTGAAAACATAGCAACGATAATTTCACTTTGCTGCACTGAAGTTGTTAAGTTGGACGAGATTAAATAACTAACCTTAATTATTGTGATCCACAGCTTGGCGATTGAATTGGTTTTACGGCGGTAACTAACATCGAAATTGGTTGCGATGACTTTAAAGGTCATCGACTTCTTGAACGTAAAAATAAGGTCGACTTGCGCTGATGCGGGTGGTTTTCTAGACACGGTGATAAGACGGTAATCCCTACTGAGGGTATTTCTTCCAAACGGAAACGACAAAAAGGCATAGTGCTCAACATAACAATTCCCCAACTGAGGGTTAACGGGTGTGACTCATCACACACACAATATTTTCCATCGGAACGATACGATACGATACTTTGTTGGCACTTGCTTAAAAACGATAAAATACACCGGTCAGATGTACACACACAACTAGCATTGGTCGCCTCAAAAACAAACGGAACGGTATTACATTATTGAACGAAACTGAAGATGTTAAATTTAACTTTAACGTGTCAAACACGGAGTGGCTTGTTTGAAAAACCAAAACCAACTGACGATAACGGTATTAAATTATTAAACGGAACTGAAGATGTTAAAATTTGATTTAACGTGTTAACACACGGAGCGACTTGTCTTCTGAAAAGCTCGAAGCCGACTGACGATAATTTCGAGTAGGGAGGACATTAGCGCGCTCGGCCAATCGGATGGCCGCTTACTGGCAGCTGTAAGATGCAACTGCTATAAGCACGTTATAACTTGAACGATAATTTCCAAGGTTGTCTGGGAAAGCGCGCGTGGCGATTACTCAAAACTTCCTTCTACGGAATAAAACTTGATAGTAGCTAACTGAAATTTGTAACTTTTTAAGTTTTTAACGAAATTTGCATTAGGGGCACCGTGCACTACCCTAGGGAAATGAAGTCACGTGACACTTTCAGATAATTTTCCAAAGAATACATTACAAGGTTGGCGTTGCTCTTTAGATTATATTTGAATTTCAAAACACGTTTTATCATTTAGAGGTAAGTTTAAAGACAATAGGTTTTCTGCACTGCTTTTTTTATTTCTTTTGTTTTACAATAACATTTACGGGGCCGGCGCACATAGTGGTATTTGACGATTCTAGCTGGACAAAATTATTTCTTGGTTTGAATATTTTTTAAAAATGCTAAAATTGTTTTAAATAACCTTAAAATAACTACTAACGATATTTTTGCCCAAATATATTGCGTAATGGTCTAGGGCAGCGGGCAGCAACAGGCGGACCGCGGGCGCAGTCCGGATCCGCGGAATGTGAACCTAGGACCGTCAAATATTTTTCAATATATACCTATATATTGTATAAATATTATATGAAAATAACTATAAATAAAAACATGAATTTTTTGTTTTAATAAAAACTTCATTTGAAAAAAAATAAAGTTAATCATTACTTTTTACATTTACATTTTTTTTCTGGACCTCACTAAAACTTTTCGACAGTATCCGGACCCCACTTTAAATTACTTGCTGACCCCTGGTCTAGGGGTTGAAAGTTCAAGACTTTTTTTTTTAAGGAAAAAAAATTAAATCAGAAACAAATTGATTTTTAAAATGTAATTTTATTTTTCATCAAGTACTTTTGTAGAAATAGGCACTAAAATTATTCGTCTTCGTCATCAGAGAGGAACTCATTTTGTGTGCATTTTAGTAAAGATATTGTATCCTTTTGGAAGGGCTCGGATGTTTTTTTTGTTGGTTTCCTCATGCCTGTCATTACAGGATCTGAGTTCAACAGTAACCTGTTTATTATATCCACATTACAGGCTATACGGGAAAATTTCCTCGCGAAATTTTGGCGATATAATCTTATGTACTTATTTCGTGCTTCTGCTGCCTCTTCCGAAAGTTGCCCTATTGGCAACAGAGCTTCTTAATGACCTCAGGCCCATGGATTAAGATTTTGTGGAGAGTCAGGTCATTGGATGCCATGGATAAAGTTGTACATAGAGTTCGGCCGTTTCTCGGGTATAGTCTGAAAAGTAGTTGACCTGAATTTCGTGTCCACTAGATAGAGCTTCAAGAATTATTTTGAGACGGTAAATCAGATTGACATCAATGCCGGTAATTTGAGAAGAAAGTTCTACATCTGAAAAAAAATCTCCGACTGGTATTGCCATCATTCGTATTTCCAAAATTTACTTTTGGGATATCAACTATTAAGCCCATTTTCTTTCTAAAATCTTCTTGTATTCTACGCTTTTTTTCTTTTACTTGATCTTTTTCTTCTTGATTTCTTAATTGCCATTTCTTTAATGGCAGTTTATAAGAAAGGTGAAGTATGGCTTCGAAGAAACGAATCCGAGCATGCAGGATAGACAAACCAAATTTCATGGCATCAGGATTATTATGATTATGAAATCATAATATAATTTTTATTAACTCTAAATTATAAATAAAAAATTTAACTAACCTGAAGCTAAATCTGGTGTACTTTCCATTTTTTCTTGCAATTTGTTGATTTATTTCACAAAATCAGAATACACTCGCACACGGTTAAAACATAAACAAATGTACACAACTTACTTTATTAACAAGACTATTACAACTATACAACTACTTTTCTATCTAAATCTTTCTACTGTGTATTATTAATAATTAATTACCAACTGAAATGCATGGCACACTCTGTATGTGTAGTTAGAACTTTAAGATTAGCTATCACTAATCCTCAAGTTCTAACTACACATACAGAGTGTAACTTGAATAATTTTAAAAAGTTAATATTATTTTACTGTACATGACTCCTTCATCTACCTGTCTTCAACTATTATTTTAGAAAGAATATTTTTGTTTGACATTTTAATATAGATAACTCAAAATTGTCTATTTTCGAGTGACTTAGTTTAAGTACGGGTGTGCCGATATTTAAGCCCATATCTAAAAAAGTGCGCAAAAGTTGCGCCTAATTTTTATTGCCTTAATAGAGTAAGAAACAGGCTATTCAACAACACCAAAATCAATGCCCGGCAAAGCCCGGCACTATAACAAAAAGACCTTTGAAAAAAAAAAAAAAGTAAAATTTAGGTTTATTGTGCGATTTTTATTTTTAATTATTATATATCAAAGTACTTACTGTATTAAAATAAAAAAATATGAAAATTGTAGACACTTACCTACTTTATCAGATTCCATAACTTTTGTTTTAAGTTTTCTTTTGTGACACGAAGAAATAAAGTTGAAAGTTGATCAAAATTGTGATGCTATTACGTTAGCTACATGCACTCTTTTAAACGTCAACTTTGGTGTGACTGTAGAGGCCAGTTATATGTTTAAGAAAAAAACTCTATTCTAAATAATAATGCATTAGAGTCTCGGCTACTTAAAAATAACCATTAAATATTTCCAGCGTCGATTTTAGAAAATCGGTTTTGTCCAGCTAGATTCGTCAAATACCACTATGTGGGCGCTCGAAGTTTTAGCAAGTTCACGTTGCTGTAGCAACCAAACGGCCAATGACAGCGCGCTCATGTTTCGACATGCGTCAGTATGTTATGTGCTTTACAAGCCTACGGAAACATTATTAAAATTTTAAAATTTTGTACCAAGCGGTACAAAAAAAATATATTAATATATTAAATATGAATGAAAACGCGCTAAATTACTTTTAAAGACGTTACAACCTCTTTTTATCACAGCAATTTTGTTTTTGTCAGGGGAGACTCTTTTCAAGGTGACTGTGTGCCTAATACTATATCTTAGTTTTTTTATACACATTTATTAGGTTTCAATGTCAATCCGGCTTGTTATAAACTTTGACACATTTTTCTTAATTTTTTTAAAATATTTTTGAAAGTACCTGAAAAACCAAAAATATCATCTATATAAATTATTACATACTTTGCATCATTCTTGCAGATTGCACAACTTTAAAAAGTTGGTTTACTGGAACCACTGCTTTTTAAATCAGATTCTAGTACTTTCACAACTTGTTTTGTAACGAAGCAATTAGATCACTATACTGGACTAAAACTAATATTATATTAAAATGTTTAAAATTAAAGGTTAAATAAACAATAAAACGAAATATTAGTCGTAAGCCTTCAGCAATGGTTACTGCTGTCATCAGACGTTGAATAATAATTTGCTGAAAGCTTACGAATAATATTTCGTTTTATTGTTTATTTAACCTTTAATTAAAAATTTTAATTACACTGTCAATAATTCAACTGTTTAGTTTGATAATTTAATTATTTTATGTTGAATAATTCAATTGTTTTGGTTCAACAATTAAATTATTGTTGATCCAACCATTCAATTTTCCGTGATTTAACAATTCAACTGTTTTATTTAATAAATTTAGCTTTTTAATAAATTTGAGTGATTGTTTCGATAATTTAACAGCTTTGATCAACATTTAAATTACACTGTCAATAATTCAACTGTTTGGTTTGATAATTTAATAGTTTCATATTGAATAACACCGATTACAGATATTAATTTGTGTTGGAAGCTAATTTCGTAAAATAGACGCTACAAATATTTTTTAGTGATTTGATTACGATTATTATACACAGTAAACCTGATAGACCGGCTGTGAGTGTTCTTTCTTACAGATCTGTCTGACAAAACGCTTTTTTTTAGTTCTATCAACTTTTGAGGTTAGAAAATGTAAACATGCATCGTACACCACCACCCAAGCGAAATGACAATGGTACTACTACCCAAGTGGATGGGAATCTTAATCTTAATGAACCACAATCCAACCAGGCGGGTACATTTGTGACACCAAATGACCCCTCTTACTATTACAACCAAGATACACATGTAATGCAACAGCAGGCAGGGACGTACTTGCCCCAACCAATGCATATAATCCCGGCAGTACATTACAACCAAAGCTATCAGCAAACAGGGCCGTTTATGCCTCAAGTGTCTATGCCTGGTAATCATCACTTGCCCCTGCAACAACCTATAAATCCAAATTATGGATTCCCCATAACCGCTACACAAGCGAGACAGTCGGCCGATGCAGCGCAAACGTTACAATCTCAAGAACCTGCATGGAACACAGTTGTTTATCGAAAAAGACAACGACAAAATGATAGCCCTGATGTAACAAGAAGTATGCGCAAGCAAACCAAACTTAGCGGCTGGCTTAGCAAACCCATTACGACTTCCAATGCCTACCAAGCCCTACAGGAGGTAGAAAAAGATATAAACGATAAGAACGATCAGGAGGTAGAAAAAGAAAAAGATATAAACGATAAGAACGATCAGGTCGAAGTGGTAAAAAAACCACCACCAATATTTATAAAGGGTGCTGAAGTTATACAACCTCTTATTGATCTACTCAATGTGTGCGCTCCAAACGGTTACACTCTTAAGAGTCTATACAATGACCAAGTAAAGGTACAACCAAACACCCCTACAAACTACTCAGACATAATAAAGGCTCTTACTGAAAAGAAAACAAGTTATCATACCTACCAACTCAAAGAGGATCGTGGATTCCGTATAGTACTGCGCAATTTACATCCTACTACAGACCAAAAAACCCTCAAAGAGGAAATCGAAGCTAAAGGTCACGAAGTAAAAAACATCTCCTGCATAAGAGAAAGAGGCACTAAAAAATTTCTTCCATTATTCAATATTGAATTGAAAACCAAACCAAATAATAAAGAAATACTTGACATTAAAAAACTGATGAATGCGATAGTCAGAATAGAACCTCCACGTCAGAAGCGCGAAGTCCCGCAATGTACTCGTTGTCAGAGATTTGGACATACCCGAAAATACTGTCAACGCAGACCACGATGTGTCAAGTGTATTGATGATCATGCAACTGCAGATTGCCCGCGCAAAGCCAGAGATGACCGAGTCCAATGTACAAATTGTGAACAAAGACACCCAGCCAACTACAGGGGTTGCTCGGTGTATAAAGAACTCAAACGAAAGTATTTCAGTCATCACGCAAAACCAAAACAGCAACCCTCGAAATATGCCTACAAACAGTCAACCAATACCAAACATAAATTCTTTTCCACCTCTCCCAATTAATAGAAATCAAGTTCAACAAGGTTTCTCCTATGCTCAAACGACTGCAAATGACACCTATAATCAACAATCCCATTATAACCTACAGCAAAATCAAATGCCAATGTTTGCGCTGCAACAACAGCAACCACAAAACAACCTGGAACAAATGTTAACGAAGATGATGGAGAAGATGGATAAAATGCTTGATCTCCTTATCACTATGATTGGCAAAATGTAATGGATAGCAAGAACAAATTACCTACATTAAAAATTTCAGTATGGAATGCTAACGGACTAGTAAATCATGGCCTAGAAGTCAAAACTTTTTAATAAATCATAACTTAGACATCATGCTAATATCGGAGACCCACATGACAAAAAAAAGCTTTCTCAAGATACCTCATTTCACGATTTATCACACCCAACATCCAGATGGCACAGCGAGAGGAGGCACTGCTATAATTATTAAAAACAATATAAAACATCACGAAATACCAAAATTAAGCCTCAGAAACATTCAAGCTACTTCGGTTGTAATAGATGACTGGAAAGGACCACTCACGCTTTCGGCAGTATATTGTCCACCTAACACTACCATCACAAAAGATCATTTCGAGGCATACTTCAAATCACTTGGCCATCGTTTCATTGCCGGAGGCGATTACAATGCCAAACACAATTTTTGGGGCTCGAGGCTGATAACACCTAGAGGCAGA
Source organism: Lycocerus yunnanus (assembly GCA_036346125.1). Classification (NCBI taxonomy): domain Eukaryota; kingdom Metazoa; phylum Arthropoda; class Insecta; order Coleoptera; family Cantharidae; genus Lycocerus; species Lycocerus yunnanus. The sequence goes on along the minus strand of JARFIX010000032.1, from coordinate 1,908,488 downwards.
CAATTGTACCAGTCCCTGCAAAATTGCGGTCTACTGCCGCTATCATCAGGTGAACCTACCTACTGGCCTACTGATCCAAATAAAATCCCTGACATACTCGATTTTTGCGTTACTAGAGGAATTTCGCACAATTACCTAGAAGTTGAAACATGCCTGGATCTCTCATCCGACCATTCTCCTCTCCTAATCACTCTCGATTCTCGTGTCTTTAAAATTAATAAACCACCTGCATTATTCAACAAAAATACGGACTGGGAAAAATTCAAAGATAGTCTCTCTTGCAATATAAACCTCAACATCTCACTAAAAACAGCAATAGAAATAGATGAAGCAGTGGAACACTTAACAACATCAATCCAGCAAGCCTCATGGAACGCCACTCCACCTGCGTCGACCAATGATAAACCTGGATATTGCCCTTGGACATAAAAAAGAAAATAGCAGAAAAGAGAAGGCTAAGAAGACGCTGGCAGCAAACCCACTCTCCAAACGACAAAACAAACTTAAACATAGCCACGAAACAACTTAAAAAATTGCTAAATGATCATAAAAATGAGGGTATCAAAAATCTCCTTGAAAACCTCTCAGCTACTGAAACAACCGATTATTCTTTGTGGAAAGTCACGCGTGCCACATTAAAAACACAAAAGACCAACCAACCAATTCGAAAAACCAATGGAGAATGGGCCCGGAATGACAAGGAAAAGGCCAGTGCGTTCGCTGAACACTTAGTCAATGTATTTCAACCTCCGCCAAGGGAAATTCCACTTGAAGAAGAATACCCCATACAACAGCTACTCTCAGCTCCATACCAAATGAGCCCGCCAATAAATAAATTCAAAATGCACCAAATAAAGCAGGTAATCTTTAATCAAACAAAACCAAAAAGAGCCCCTGGTTATGATCTGATAACGGGAAGGATTCTTCAAAACCTACCTGAGAAGGGATTCAAATTACTTCGAATAATATTCAATGCAATCCTTAGATATGGCCACTTCCCAACCCAGTGGAAGGTGGCGCAAGTGATACTTATCCAGAAACCGGGAAAGGATTCCACCGAAACGTCTTCTTATAGACCCATAAGTCTGCTACCCGTTATTTCCAAGGTGTTTGAGAGACTACTTCTGGAGGGACTAAAATCTGTCCTAGAAGACAAAGACTTAATTCCGGATCATCAATTTGGATTCAGACAGGGGCACGGAACGGTGGAGCAGGTTCATCGAGTTACCAAGAAGATTCGAACTGACCTGGAAAATAAGAGGTACTGCTCGGCTGCTTTCTTGGACATCTCGCAAGCTTTTGATAGAGTGTGGCATGGTGGCCTGATATACAAAATTAAAAACACCTACCCCATCCGTACAGTCGTCTTCTAGAATCGTACTAACAAACAGATATTTCAGAGTCAAAGTTTGTGAGGCTTATTCGGACTTGAAACCCATCCTATCTGGAGTACCTCAAGGCAGTGTCCTTGGACCTACCCCGTATCTTCTGTTTACTGCAGACCTGCCGGAATCTGAAAATACTGTGTCCGCCACGTTCGCGGACGATACGGCAATAATGGCATCAGATTATGATCCAAACCTTGCATCACAAAATTGCAAGTTCACCTCAAGAAAATAGAAGATTGGCTGAAGAAATGGCGGATAAGAGCCAATACTACAAAGTCCGTGCACACCACGTTCACCCTCAGGAGAGGAACCTGCCCAAGCGTAGTACTTTACGATAATATCCTCCCAGCGCAAGACACAATAAAATATTTAGGCTTCCATCTGGATCGGCGATTAACCTGGGCCAAACACATCTGGACAAAGCGCCTCCAGTTGGGACTCACCCATCGCAGAATGTATTGGCTTATGGGTCGAAACTCGCCTCTATCTATCGACAACAAACTATTATTGTACAAAGCAATCCTGAAACCTATATGGACATACGGTGTCCAGTTGTGGGGCTCAGCAAGCGATTCCAACATTGCGAAGATACAACGATTCCAATCAAAGGTATTGCGTGGTATCTGTAATGCACCCTGGTACATTCCTAATAACGTCATCAGTACAGATTTGCAAATCAATAGTGTTAAGGAAGTCATTATTTCCACAAGCCAAAAATATCAGGTGCGACTAGAAGATCATCCCAACGCATTAGTAAGTGATCTACTCGCAGGACTACAGGTGAGAAGACTTAAGCGGTATGATCCGATGGACTTGTCCCAATGCAGATGAACAGATAAAATTAACAACTGATCCATTGTAAAATGCAATGGCTGTAGATAAAGGAGGCCTACCAATGGGCATGCTCTCCACTATGTCAATTTTGTCATGTAAATTAATTATTTATTGTCAAATAATATTGCTTATTGTCCCCGGACAGATTGTAATGTATAAATGAAGTCAATAAAAAAAAAAAATATTGAATAATTCAATTTATTGTTTTTATTGAATAATTTAATTGTTTTTGATTCAACAATTCTATTATTCTTGATCCAAAAATTCGATTTTCTATGATTTATTCGTAATTCAACTATTTTTTTTAACAATTCAACAGATTTTTCAACAATTGTCTTGTTTCTTTCAAAAATTTCACTGTTTTATTCAATGACTTTAGCTGTTTGGTTTAATAAATTTGTCTGATTGCTATAATAATTCAACTGCTTGATCAACATTTTAATAAGTTGCTTTTTTTTTAATATAATAATTCAATTGTTTTTGGTTCAACAATTGAATTATTTTTGATCTAATAATTCAATTTTCACGTGATTTAACAATTGGACAGATTTTTTGATAATTCAACTGTTTTATTCAATTTTTACTATCTTCTTTAATAAATATGGCTGATTGATGCAATAATTTAACTTCTTTGATCAAGATTTTAATTACCCTATCAATAATTCAAACGTTTGATTTAATAATTTAATTGTTTTTTGTTCAATAAAATTAGTTTTGGTTGAACACTTCAATTTTATTCTTGAGCAATTGATTCAATTTTCCGTGATTTAAGAATTTAACTATTCTTTTTACAAATTCAGCAGATTTTCAACGATTCAACTGTTTTAGCTGTTTTGTTTAATAAATTTGACTGATTAGTTTAATAATTTCATTGTTTTTAGTTGAATAATTCAGTTGTTTTTTATTTATCAACTCGATTAATGTAGAGTCAAAAATTTAATTTTCCATCATTTAACAATTCAAGTATTTCTGTAACAATTCAACAGATTTTTCAACTATTTTACTGATATCTTTTCACCAACCAACTGTTTTATGCTATAAATAGCCAAAAAATGCAACTGTTTTGTGTCATAAGTTCAGCTGTTTTGTTCAATTAATTGAGCAGATTGGTTCAACAATTTCACTGATTTTTTCAACATTTTAATTTTTTTTAGATTAAAATTTAGTTATTTCTAGTTTAATAAATCAAGTGTCTTTTGTTGAAAAATTCAATTGTTTTTGATTCAATAATTCAATTATCCTTGATTCATAAACAATTCAACTGTTTTATACCAAAATGCTACTACTTTTGTTTTTGTTTAATAATTTAACTGTTTTGTTAATTATTTTTAGTTTCATAAATCAAATGTTTTTGTTGAAAAATTCAATTGTTTTTGATTCAACAATTCAATTATTTTTGATTCAGCAATTTTACTGTTTCTTAAACAATTCAACAGATTTATCAACAATTTTCCTGTGTTTTTCAACAATTCAACTGTTTTATGCAAGAAAGATACTACTTTTGTTTTTGCTTAATAATTTAACTGCTTTGTTAGTTATTTTTAGTTTAAGATTCGGTTAGGTTAGGTTAGGTTTTTATTCAAAAGATTTATCAACATTTTATTCAATAAATTCAGCTGTTTTGTTTAATAAATTCGGCTGATTGGTTTTATAATACAGTGGAACCTCGATATATCAAACCTTAAGGAGAAGGAAAAATTTGAAACTATCGAGGATTTCTATATGCCGAGGGTTGATTTATCTGTTATACAGGTTCAAGGGAATGGAAAAACTTGGATTTATCGGGGAATTCCATTGATCGAGGTTTAACTGTATAACTGCTTGTTCAGCATTTAAATTATTTTTAGTTTAACAACTCAATTGTTTTTGTGTTGAATAATGCAATTGTTTTGATTCAACAGTTCAACAGATTTTTCAACAATTTAATATTGTTTTATGCAAAAAAGCTACTACTTGGTCAAAAAATGCAACCTTTTGCACATAAAAACAGAGTATAGGTTGGGAGTATCGGGGAAGGGGGGGTATAAAGTATAAAAATAATGAGTGTGTTGTTATTGTTTGTGGTGTAAAATTTTGAAGGTATTTAGAATAGCATCTGCTATTGTTTTTTTTTTAATTTCTAGGTAAGTAGATGCTATAGTACTAACCCCATGACTGTTTTAAAATCATAGAAAGCTTCTCTCCGATTTTTTGTGAAATTTTTATTGCCAACCACTTGGCCTTACAACTAGATTGCCGAGGTGATGCGGCCTGAAAATTTCAATTGTGTCTGCAACACACATACACATTTTGAGCTTAGAAATTAAGGTTTTTATAATATATATTAACTGGTAGATCAAGGTAGACAACCCCGAACGGGATTGTCAAGCAAAATCGATTCGATCGATTTAACAATCAGATTAATAAATATATAAATGTCACGAAAGAAAAAGGGGGGTTTAACTATTGTTCGGTTTAGTAATTATCTTTGATTCAACAATTTAATTATCCTTGATTGAGCTATTTTACTGTTTCTTAAACAATTCAACTGTTTTATGCAGAAATGCTACTACTTTTGTTTTTGTTTAATAATTTAACTGTTTTGTTAATTAGTTTTAGTTTTATAAATCAAATGTTTTTTTTCAATTGTTTTTGGTTCAACAATTCAATTGTTTTTTCAATTATCCTTGATTCAGTAATTTTACTAGTTTTTAATTATACTTTTGCTTTTGAATTTAATATTCAAACGATTTTTCAACATTTTTATTTTCTTTTTCATCAATTCAACTGTTTTATGGAAAACAGCTACTACTTTATCAAAAGATGCAAATGTTTTGTTCAATAAATTCAGCTGTTTTACGAAACAGCACATTAAAGAGCACATAAATTCATATCTTTTAAGGTGAGGATTAATTTGAAATATTAAATTTATTCTGTAGACAGTACTTATATTCAGACCTACTTAGATATTCTAGTGGGCGGAGCCTAGTTCGACAACGCAAGGAGTTTGCAGCCGATTCTTGAATCTGTTGACTTAAACATCCATAATTTTCGAGTAGTTTGGCACTCCAGGGATGTTTTTCATAGTGGGCACCTACATTTTAAATATAAAATCCACTAAGTTTTAATTTTCGATGGGCGGGGTTAATTATGAAGATGCATCTAAATAGACGAATGAGCGTCTCGAGAGCGTGAGAGTACTGCACCGTACCCGTGGGTTCAAATATAGCTATGATATGCTAAATCGACCACTTAAACCAAGAAAAAGACTTACTGTTCTTCACAACTATCCAAATCAACTAGAAAACTGGGCGCCAGGCAGCAGTCTTCACGCAGCGGATACAAACCAGCTACGCTACTGCTTACCAAGAAGAGGAAAGAAAGAAAAGAAATAAAACAGCTGGTTAACGCTCCTTATTTTATTCAACAGTAACCACACCAAGTCTTAAAAAAGAAAAGATAAACAAGGCTGACTCATTTAATCGGTACCAAAATGACTACCCTTTTTTTGCGTTCGTTGGGAGTGGGGAAATCTTCAAAAGACACCACCCAGATGTTATTGGGTGGTAGTGTGATTCTTACCCACTAAAACCCCACTCCTTAGGACGGACTCGGTTTTCGCTGAGCATTTTTTCAGGTCCGCCCCTAAATTCTACTTTGTGTCTAGCCTCTGTTGTCGTTGGAGCATTCTCTCGTGCTCCTCTTTATTTGACATGATCGTTTGAACCATGTTCTGGATTGTGGTCCAACGATTTTTACTGCTCAGCATCATCCGGATCAGGTTTTCACCTGTTAGTGCAAGTCCGATGACCTGAGCAGCCGCTTCTCTTGTCTCTTTCCACTGCTCACACATAAACAGCGTGTGGTGCGGGGTGTCTTTCGCTTTGCAGTAAAAGCAGTCAGCGCTGTCTTTTTTCCCGTATTTAAAAAAATATTTTCCAAAACATCCGTGACCGCTCAAAACTTGGGCCAAATGAAAGCAGACCTCCCGTGAGACCTGGTCGCCCAAGCCTCAATATCCGGGATGAGGTCGCGCGTTCACTGACTTTTACCAGGCTGGTTCCATTTTGCTTGCCACTCCCAAAGGAGTGCTAGGCGCGCATCTTTTCTCTTGCCGCCTCCAGATGTGAGTTTTAACCACGAAACCCAGATATCTTAGTGAATCGCGGCAAAATTTGTACTTACCCAGATTAACGGTCAGAACTGTCCTTTTTAGTCTCTCTAGCACCTGCTTGAGTAAGGATATGTGGTCATTAAACGTTTTTGATATAATGATAATGTCGTCGAGATACACGAACACATTTTCAAACGCGGGGCCAAAAAGGCTGTCCATCAGACGCTATAAGGTCTGGGGACTATTGTGTAAGCCGAACGGCAGAACATTGTATTCAAAAGACCTCTGCGCGGAACCGTAAAAGCTGTTTTTCCCTCGAATCAGTAGAAAGAGAAATTTGCCAAAACGCTTTTCTTAGGTCTATGGAGGATAAATATCGCGCGTCTCTCAACTGATCAAGAATATCAATTGAAGCATTTGGTGTTAGCACCAATGTGTTTGCCAAAAGTGCGGGTTTTGTATTTATGATGCGTGGGTGTTTCTAATAAATGAACCTCATGTCGGTTGTATGTGGGCATAGAATTATGATAAGAGGGTATAGTTCTCGATGAACCGCATTTAGATACATAGAACGGAAAAACTTATCTCGGCGCTGTTCGGCCTCCACCATAGGCTTACACGCCATTAAAATTGATTTAAATTCGTGAAAAGTAAGCTGGTCGCTGTAACGAGGCTGTTACAGATCAACGATGCAAAATGGACTGTCCGTGGTGATATCAAATGTATTTGTATTTGTATATATGTATTTAATAAATAATTGAACTTATTTTGCAAACACGATAGTTGATATTTCAATTTTGTTCAATTTTCGATCGTTGAATATTAAGGTCAAAAAAAATTGTTTTCCGATTTTTAAATTTATGGTACGAATATATTCCCCCAAAGCCTTGGATCACTTTTCGTCAAAATTTTTCTATAAATTTCCTCTTGGTTCGTCCACAAATTAAAACCAAAGCAGGCAAATTTAAAAAGTGCTCAAAATTTCCAACGTTTTCGTATTCCACGGCTCCAATCGGAGAGAAAACGTTAAATTATTGTAAGAACATATTCGTACAAATAAAAAAACAAACCAAAACTATTAAATAAATTCGAAAACATTAGAATCTTTAATATTATTTTAAAAAGTTAACAATTTTGTCTTCAACTTGAAAGGCAAAATGCCGTTAAACAATTTTAATCTATTTTACCAAATCATGTTTCGAATACGTCCTATTAATCTTTAATAAATTCAAATTAAAGTCGTGTACATTTCAACCATAAACCAATACCCGGGACCATATTATTATCTTCTAACTCGAACGGAAACATTTCTATCCGCTACTATCTTTCAGTACACACCATGCTATTGTAAAAGCATACATCAACTTGGAGAAAGAGACCGTAGAAACAACGATCGACTTTAAAAAATATTCCCCATTTAAGTACCACAGGGTTTCTATTACACTTGTCGTTTGGTGCCAGTCCGAGCCCAACTTTCTCCAAGCGGCATTATTAAAAATTAGATTTTCCATAAAAATTGTAGTCAACATTAAAGTAAATCGATAGAATTGCCGACGGGGTTAAAATTTGCGTGAATCCAACGCACCAGCATTCGACAATTTGCAAAAACAGTGCATCGGTGAAGGCTCCGATGGAAGTCGAAAGTGTGCGAGACCAGAAAAATCCTATCGGACAATAAATTTTTCTACAATTTCTTCGACTATAGCTTGGAAGCCCTACCACACACCAAATTTCATGAAAGAATTTCCATGATTTAAGCAAAAAATTTAAAAAACCTTGTATACACTGAATTTAAAATTTCTTCGGAATGTCTATCGTTGGAACTATCCACAATAGTTTCTTGTCGAGTTTTGTTACCAATGTCGAATGGACATTCCAAAGTAACTTTGTATCAAATAACCCGTCCGTATTACCCATCCATGCACGCGTGAGAATTGACGAAATAAAAAAAAATGCATCGAAACATAACCTTAATCGTCTACACTTTTCGTCTTGCGAATGGATTCTGGGAAGACTCAGGCTATTAAAACGGACGTTGCACCTACCAAAAAATATTGCAATAAAATTACAAAGCCATCTGTCATCTCACAATTATCCGCAAACGCTTAGTTTGTACAAATTTTCCAAAATATTCGTCTTTGCCACGTCGTCTGCAGATTTTACGCTTTACGTAGAAAATTGATGTTTGAAGTGGCAAAAAACGTGCGAGTGGCACACCGCTGGTATGGTAAGACCATAGAAGGTAATAGAAGACCCTAGACGGCCTTAGAAAACCTCAAAAACACCAAAGAGAAGCGAATTAATGCCAAAATCTGGCACCCTAACCTCACAATTGCGCACCAGGTCAAACTCAAAGTGCAAAATTTAACACCAACGTCTTACCGAATCGGTAACAACGAGGTACCGTCGGAATCGCCACAGACCGTACGACGGCATCGTACCCCTCTGGCCGCCAAAAGCCGACCCCTCCTCGCGGCGTGCGAATTTAATTCGAAAAATGTCGAAACGTTTGAAAATTTTCAAAAACGTCTTGCCACGTCATCGAGATTTTACGCCCCGTAGAAATTGAGTGCAAAATATAAGTTTACCGTCGGTTCGTTTGACAAGAACTTGGGTACTCAATACCCACAGGAACGAATTAATGTCCCAAAAGGCCAACCTCCTTGCGCACCAGGTCAAATTCAAAGTGAAAATTTAACACAAAACGTCTTTTCAACGGTCCGCAACCCCGACCTACGACGGATTACCTTGGCCGCCAGCTAACTTGGGCGTGCGAATTTAATTCAAAATGTCGAAAATTAACGACCTAAATTTATTTCAAAAACTCCCACCGCGACCTTTCATGTTTTGTCTCGCCGTTTAACGTCAAAATATAATTACCTGTTGTTTACAGAACTGGGTATCAAATGGCGACAGATTTTATGTACCTCGCGATTCCTCGACATTTTACTTTGTACTCGGAATAAGTAATAGAAACTGAACTATTAACGCAAAATTAGTGTTTATTTTTTAATTGGACGATTTTTATGTAAAATCCGATTGTGAAATTTATTCCATTTTGAATTGGGTTTAAAATAAAATAATATGTTAATGAAAGTAAATGAAGAGGAAAATGGAGAGGGATATGCTCGTGATTAAAAGGGGTTTGGATGAGGGGTTGAAGTTTTGACTAAAACCCCAAAAAAGTAATTTTAATTAAAATTGTTCAAATCTTTTATGCTCGTTAGGGATAATAAAAGTTAGTTTTTGAAGATTTAATTTGGAACATTTAAAAACTTTTAATTAATTTACCAAAACAATTTAAAATTATTTTGGTGCTCGAATTTTGTTCGTCTTTATGGACAAATAAATACAGTATATTTTCAAATTAAATTTATTTTGTAAATTCAAATTTAGCGCTTTCAAAAAACTTAAGTTTTACTTGAGTAAAAAACGGTGCAAACGAGCATTTGATATTGGTTACCAATATATTAACTTTGTTTGAGGTCGGTGCCGATTTTAAATATTTCTTAAAACAGGCTTAATTTCAGATTCTAACCCAAACATATTGCGACAAAAATTAATGCCAACTTTGGAGAGGTTATTTCAACAAGAACCCGAAAGCTGGCCGTTTCGTCAGCCGGTTGATCCTGTCCTACTTGGTATTCCGGATTACTTTGATATAATCAAGAAACCTATGGATTTGTCGACCATCAAGTGGAAATTCGACAATGATGAATATTGGAATGGGTGGCAGTATGTAGATGATATTTGGTTGATGTTCGGTAATGCATGGTCGTATAATGACAAAACCAGCTATATATATTCGTGTTGCACAAAGGTAATACGACAGCTTTTGTTTCAAAAAATTGTACTCGATTCTAGATTCTCTAAATTAGAATTTATGATATTGCAGTTGGCAGAAGTTTTTGAAGAAGCAATAAATCCACCAATGCAGGAGTTGGGATATTGCTGCGGAAGAAAATATATTGTCCTGAATAAAAATAGCTCCAGAAAAGCGTTGCATATTGATGATAGTCCTATACAAACTACTAACGGTTTACACGAACCATTTCATTGTAACTTGATAGTAAAGGAAGTGCCTAGTCCAGCCGACGATAGTTCTGGAAGTGAAAGAATATACAGTAAGTACATATTTATTTGACATTGAATTTCAAAGTTTGTTTACCAAGTGTGATTTTAGTATATAATCCAGGTGTATTGCGACAAAAACTGATGCCAATTTTGGAGCGATTGCTTCAAGAACAACCTGAATGTATGCCGTTTCTGAAACCAGTTGATCCTTCCGCAGTGCATATTCCGCACTATTTTGATATTGTTGAGAGACCTATGGATTTGTCACTAATCAAGAGGAAACTTGACATGGGTTACTATGAAGATCCATGGGAATACGTCGAAGATATTTGGTTGATGTTCGATAATGCATGGCTGTTTAATTCAAGAACCAGCCACGTCTATCGCTGTTGCACCAAGGTAGAACATTTTATCTTGTTTCAAAATTCCGCTAGATTTTTTTAATTGTGATTTATTATGTTATAGTTGGCAAGAGTGTTTGAAGGCGAAATAGATGCTGTAATGCAATCTATGGGATATTGTTGTGGAAAAAAATCCACAATATACATGGACAACCGCCCTATTCTAAGAGATGCAAGGCACAATTTCCCACGGAACTACTTTGTATCAACAAAGACAGTAATATTTATGGATTAATTTTGTTAAAAATATTTTGAGGTTAGGTTATTTACATAAACGATAAGTAGTTGTTCCAAAAGTGTTCGTCGGATGTTGCTCTGAAAAGCTGTCAGTTTGACGTAATCAGAAACTGTTTAGAGCAATTCAGAACACGTCTAACGAATAAACCTTATTACTACGTTGACTTACTGTTAAATAAATCTGTCACAATAGACTAATGAAATTGTAAATATTCTTTAACAGAATACTAAAGTACAATATTAGAGAAACACAATTTATAACGCAGGTCTAAATACCAACACCAATAAACTATTAATCCAAAGATGAATTAATTAGAGATTTCGATAATTTAAACTTTGAGTTAAAATGTGCTTCAGGAAACACGATCAATCGTAAAATACAGAAGTTTATCAATATGTAAATTAAATTCCCTAATTATCTTTCTCGGTTAAAACTCTCAATAAAGATCGATAATTATCACTATTTTGGTTGTTGTTCTATTTCCCGTGTTTTTTCTTGTAAATAAAATATTAACGTTTAAGGTTATGTCTATTGTGACTTTGTATTGTTAGTTTTTAAAATGTTTGTTATAGTTTTTATTTTAAAATAAGTATAGATAACTTAAGATTTTGTGTTAGCGTTAAGTAATTAAATTGGAATATTTTTAATTTTAGGTAATATTTAATACAATTTAATTGTTAATTCTTCCATTTAAGATATTGTAAGAATCAATGTAATGACAACCTTAATTGAAATTTTCAAAACCATTAAAATAAAGTTAAATTATGTCTTTGATTGTGTCAACCGACTCCATGTTGTTGGACAAATTGCAAAGTTGTGATTTTTGAGTTTATGCGCAGACCGCGCCATAGTGATCTTGGGGAATTTGTTATTACTTGCGCCGTCAAAGCGAAAAAATATTTCCGAAGAAGAATCCAATATTCGGCTCTCTCATTATTTTTAACGGCCTTTACATGTCGATTAATGCAATAACTTTAAATCAGCGAGCATTAGTATTAAATTCAAGCGCTCTGTTTTTAATTAGTTTAAAGCGCGATAAGAACGATTCAATTCTTGATATCAGTCTTTTGCCGAGTGTTTTTACCGCCTCAATTATCACCTGGAGTGCGCCGTCTAGTGTCTCGAGCGTCTTCTTCCGTCCTGGAGCACCAATATCAATCCTGTGCAGAAGATAACCCAGTGTAGTGTGTGCTTGTTCAATTTCAAAGTTCACCGAGTGGCTGCCCGCAACTGCCCTTTAAGTACAACACCTTGTCATCTTATTCACTATGACATTGTTAAAAGAGACATTGTTTGAAAAGAGCACGTATGTGTGCTGAAAATGAGGGAGGCCATTTTGAAAATTTATTAAAATAAATTTTGTGAACTTATTTAGTATTTTTAACCTACACCTTGTTCATTATTTTCGTAATTTATGTGAAAACGGTTGGTTTCCCAAAAAAAATTATTAGACAAACGTTGTAGCCCGTTAAATTTCTATCCGGTTTGGACCGTTAGTTTTTTCTAAGACGTTTTGTTTGAAAGATACGGGGTTGGCAAGAAAAGTAAAAAAAATAAAACTCGGAATTTTTTGACATTTTTTCCCTAAATTTAATTCATAACTCGAAATCTGTTGATTCTAGGCGATAAGGAGTTATAACATAATTTGTAGATATTCAAATGCTCTATAGAAAAGCTTTAATCCATTAAACCCAAAAAATTAAAAATATCGGTGCAATGGCCGCTTGAAATCATAAATTGAAAAAATTGCTTTAAACTGAGGTACCCCTCAAGGGTTTGGACTTGGACAAAAATTTTATTTAAAAATATGTCTTAGAAAAGTGTTCTCTATCACCATCTAGGAGGTTCTCCACGGTCACGGGGACACCCTGTATTAAACCGTTAGCCATTTGGCAACCTAGCTATAATAGCTATTTATGTATCTCGTGAGGAAAATAATGCTTTGGTGCACTAGAATGAAAGTGTTTTGGCGAGGCGTCAGCTTGTGGATAAGAACGAAACCTAAGTCATCCAGTAAGTTGCAGAAATTATAATTTTTATTTGCTATTTTTATTTTTTCATTCGACGATGTTGCTGAATGCGACTCTGCTTTTTTGAATGTTTGCGTTGGTAGTGTGATTTTCATCTCACTCGACTATATTTTCTTTTCAAATTTTTATATTGTGTGTGTTTGATTTTGGGAACGTGCGTCAAAGTATTTTTTTAATACATGCACAATATATCATTTTAATTATATATTTTACTTTATCATATGTAATATGAGAAAGTATTGTTTTCGTGCAGAAAAAAATTTGAGATTTTGATGGATTTACACTTTTGAGGTCCCTGAGTAAAATAAGACCATTTCAAAAATGTCTGTGTGTGTGTGTGTCTGTCTGTGTGTTGTGTGTGTGTGTGGTCAAATTTTGTGTGCGACCTACAGCAAAACTAATAGGAATTTTCAAACAAAATTTTGGATTTTGTATCCTTATATTGAGACTTAGAACTGATTAGATTTTGGCTAAAATTGATTCACGGAAACTATTTTTTTATTTTTAAATTTTATTATTTAATATTAGTTTTAATTAATATTTCAAAACTAATAAGAATTTCAAAACGAAATTTAGGATTTAGGATACTTATGTTGAGATTTACAACTGATTAAATTTTAGTTAAAATTGTTTTATGAAAACTATTGTTTTTATTTTTTAAGTTTTATTATTTAATATTAGTTTTAATTAATATTTCAAAAGTAATACGAATTTCTAAACTAAATTTAGGATTTCGCATATTTTAGTCGACATTTATAACCCATTAAATTTTAGTTAAAATTTGTTTATAAAAACTATTGTTTTTATTATTTTAAATTTTATTATTTAATATTAGCCTTTATTTAATATTTTAAAACTAAAAGGATTTTCAAAACTAAAGTTGAAATTTGTTATGTTTATGGCAGGAATTAGAGCTGATTAAATTTTGGATAAAATTGGTTCATGGAAGCAATTTTTTAAATCTTTTATTTATTATTAGTTTTATTAAATATTTCAAAACTAATGAGAATTTCAAAACTAAAGTTGGTATTTTGTATCTTTATATTTAGATTTAGAGCTGATTAGATTTTGAATCACATTGGTTAATAGAAAATTTCTTTTCTTTTTATTATTAAAATTATTTTTAATATTTAATAAACGTATGATAAAGTCATGGGCATGGCTACATCCGATTTTGTAGTAGCACTTGTTACAATTCTTTTAGGGTTATGAAATAAGTAAAACACGATCATATTTATTATTGATAATATGTATTGTCATGTTATCAATTTAAAAACTAGAATAAATAACCTCGGTAGAGAAAATTGTATCTTCGGATGGAAATCTTATGTGACGGTTTGATAATATTTGTCATTTAGCAGTTGTAAAAGGTTGATGGAATACCATTAGAGCCAGTTAAAGTACCAAACGTCATTTAATAAGTTGTCGGAAGCAGTTAGCGTTCAGGAAGTTAAATTCACTGATACGGGTGTCACGAATAAAAATTGGAAATATTTTTTATAATAAATATTAGCGTGCACATTTCTTGTCACCTTTGCATATAAATCCAAATTCAAAAAGATTAAAATAATGCCAATAACAGCAAAGTAAATTTTCATCCTTCGGAAAACCTAAAAAAGAAAGATTTCAGTAATAAAAAAAATTGTAATTGGATCAAGATGTATACCAAAAGAAGCGTAATAATTTGTAGAACGATTTGCCATCCAAGTGGGGGTGGTGGCTTGTAAATTGAATCTTCACCATTAAGAAATGTGTAATTTTAACCTAAAATATGTCAAAATTGTAAATTTAGTGATTAACATGTTATTAGTCTAAGGATGCGAGTAAAATTAGTGTTAAAGAAGAGGAATTAAAAGCTAAGTGTTATGCAAGTGGTTAGGATAGACAAAGTGTGTGAAAATTAACATGGGGTCAAAGAAAGAATTCATACTTTGACGTTCGATTATGGAACGACCGGTGCAGTTAGAATTTTTATAATAATTTTGT
Organism: Lycocerus yunnanus; assembly: GCA_036346125.1. Lineage (NCBI taxonomy): Eukaryota > Metazoa > Arthropoda > Insecta > Coleoptera > Cantharidae > Lycocerus > Lycocerus yunnanus. Next base: position 1,893,444 of record JARFIX010000032.1, on the reverse strand, counting down.
AGGAAACGGCTTTGAAGTCTTTAATTTTGGTGAAAGTTTCATGGAAATCCGTGTGATAAATTTCCCCAACCAATCACGTTTCAGCATTTGTGGGAAATCCGCTATAAACAATTGAAATTTACCGATTTTTATGTACCACTCGATGCGAAAAATGCATTGAGTTGAGCATTATCACCAGTCAGGTGAACACGTACAATTCTGCGCTCCTGAAATAAAAATTAAAATAAAGTTAATTAATGAAAATAATTTTTCGACAAGCAGTGTACAAATAAAGTAACATTATGAAAAGTAAAGTAATTTAAAGTGAATTGAAGAAAGTACGTTGGAGTTAAAGTAAACAAATAAAATTTTTCGTACCTACCAGTGCGTCGATGTTAACGAAAAATTGGAACGTGGTGATGTTTCGGAACTGCTGATCACGAAGTGGAGTTGATGACCTACATAGGCACAGCTGATTTACCGATTACAAGTTAGTTAAAAATAAAATCGAACAATAATGTATTGCACCATCATAGATATAATTAATTTTAAGTAATTTTAATTCATTTAAGCACTTGATAATTTAGTTTTAACCACTATTACATTATACAACAACTACACACTTTTAGTTTAAATGCTAGATGCGTCACCTAGGAAAGATTTCTTTGTAAAGTGGGTACATAGCTGCCAACTGTCACTACGTGTATGCAACTTATCCAATATAAAATTTATTAAGAAAGGTCAAGATTTGTGTAGCACTTTATTTGAATTTACTAAACAACCAGTTCTAAATAAAATTAAAGTTATAATCAAGATTCCAGTAATATCTCAACAAAGTAAGTACATTCGAAGTTATTATTATCTATCATTTATAAACAGAGTTCAACATAACAGTATATTTAAAAAAGAATAAAAAAAACAAAAATTGTAAAAGAATTAAAATTAGTAAAAAAAAACTTTACTTCACTTTACTTCAGTTCATAACAAAACATAAAAACTGCAAGCTGAAGCGCGTCCTCTGTCCGAGTAAAGCTACATTAAAATTTATTAAATATTACAGTTTCCTTAGCAATTCGGCTGCAAATTATTTTTAAAACCTTGTAATTAAAATTTTTACTAAATGATCAACAAAGATCTTTAAGTGGGGCGAGTTTTTTAAATGTTTTGGTTTTGTTTGAAAGATAATATATTAGCGGTTCCCCTAACGGCATTTTGATGATCATCAGGTTTAAAACGGCGTCAAAATTAATAAAATCGGTGTAAAATTGTAGTAAAAATTTTTCGATGATTTTCAAACTATTGTATTTTTAAAAGTAATTAACCGATCAACTAGAATTTTATATTAGGGTCGCCGTTGAAGTTTTATGTTTCGAAAAATTGAAAAAAATTAAGAAATTCTTATTATTTTTGATCTATCTTGAACGATGTTTTCGATTTTGTTCCCTATCCTTTCCTATATACGCGAGCTATACACTATAGGCAACTTTAATCTCAGGAGTTGCCCCAAAATTACAACCTTAAGACTAATGCAGGACATTTACCCCTATTCTGAACTTACTTAAGGGCCAAATTATATGTTTTAGTAGAGTTTTTCTTAAATTTATTATTATTGAAAATTTTAATTTTTGTTTTAGATCCGCACGCAGTTCACTACTGAGTTTATAATTTTGGACAAAAAGATTATTCCAAAGTAATCACACCAAACAGCCAATTACGATAATCGAAATTAAGAACATTTATAAAAAAAGTGTGTATTATATAAAATAAATTTAGTTAATAATTACATAATTTTTTATTATTTAGAATTATTAAAGATATTTGTTTGTTAAAATTTTGAAATCTGTATTACTTAACTTTCTTAACTTTCTTCAAGAAGTTCACTCTAAAACTTCTCAATAATGTCATATCTGTTAATACTATCAGTAAGTAGACCATTTTTTACCCGACTGCGCGATACCAAAAACAGGGTTATGTTTTTTACGCGTATCTACGTATATATTGTAATGTCTACAATTACCGCAATCCTATATTATGTCAGTTCTTGACATTATTTGTATAAAGTATGCCTTCGGCGAGTACCGGAAAGCTTGAAATCTTTAAAATTTAATCATTTGAAATTTGAAGGTACCTTAACTTACCAGAAATCATTGTCGATTCAATTCCATCAGAAAAACTCGTACAAATACATAATACATCATCACGGCCAGTCCATTTTGCATCGTTGATCTGTTTCCGAAAAACTACCATAACAAAACTTGTTCTGCATCATTTTAAGTCATAATTTTAATTAAATAAATTTCCTGATTACGACCCTGTACCGCAATGTAAAATTTAAATTTTTAAAATTTCAACAAGACGTCAACCGACAATAGAACCATATCTGGTGCCAGTTGCTACACTTTGTTGGCATTTTCTACCATACAAATACAAAATCTCAAAGGGTATAGCCGGATAAGCATGTAAAATCTGCCCCAGCGATTTTAAAATCCATATGGTGGATCGATTTCTAACTAAAAAAATGTTTTCTGAAAATTTTAGCTTTTAAACCCCGTGGGTACGACGTAATTAAATAAAACGTGTTTTCGGTAATTATTTTATTGTAACTATTCTACTGAATATTTTTAACAAAAATTTTATTGGTAATAATTATCAACAAGGGACGTTAAAAATAATTTTTATAATTTTGTAACCACCCCTTTTTAAAAAAATAAAAAGTTTTGTCGTTATATTTAAATATGTTCCTTTCATATGTCACTCACGAATTTTTTCTAAAAAACTCCTTTTTGGCTCTTCATTATACGGTAAAATTTTCAACTTGATCCATTTGGTGGAACAAGGTCAAAAAAAATAAAATTGATTTTTTTTATATTTTCTTCTAATATTATTCACTAGATTTACTTGTGAAATACTGATTTTTTTTATTCAAAAATATATCAAAAATCTTATTTAAATGTACATACTATTGGAAATAATTAATCAGTGTCAAAATTTCCAATTTTGTAATTTATAATATTAATATGGTTCAACAAAAGATTATCAATTATTTATATTGAATTAAGTAATTTAGCATAAAATGTATAGATTATACTTTAATACAAGTAATTTAATAAAATTAACTAATTACAATAATAATTAATACAATGAATCGATGTTACAAGAACTAAATGAAACTTTCAAGGCAATATTAGACCTGAAAATGAACTTAGGTAAAACATAAAAAAATGTGTCCCCACTACGCAAAGATTCAAATTGAAACCTAGGACACAAATTCAGCAACTCTAAAAGTAACCAAACATCGGAGTTATCTAGAAGAATAATCTTTTTAACCTGCCCTGCTTTTGGAAAGCTAAACTGCATATTCGGTAAACAAAATTCCCTATAATTCTGAAAAGGAAGGTATACGACGCATGTGTATTGCCTATTGCGATATATGGGATGGAGACGACAACAACAACAAAAGCAAAGACGGAAAATATAAGAACAACACACCGAGCAATGAAGCAAAGAATGCCAGAAGTGAATTTCAGTGAAAAAATCAGAAATGAAGTAATAATGAAAACGAGTAGCAAAGCTAAAGTGGCAATGAATGTGATACGTAGTCAGACAGAGCTCACTTAAATAGACTTATAAATTAGCTCCCAGGGGACCAAGAACTACCAAAAGAAGCTTAGGAAGATCCAAGACAGGTGGCTAGACGACACAAAGAATGTTACAGGAAGATACTGGTTTTAGACAGCGGCCAAAACAGAGATAAATGGATAGAAATTGGAGAGGCTTACGTTCAGGAGCGTAATGTGAGAGCAGCACCCGATAGTGCGCCTACCAACAGCACAATCACAACAATAAAAATTATGGGCAGAGATTTTATTCGTACCTGGTTGATAATAATCAATGAAACAACGGTATTTTTTTGAGTTAATATCCCGAGATTTAATTGTTAGTTTTATAATATTTGGTGTGATTTTTACATAGTGAAGTGTAATAGTAACGTTTTCATTCATCAACTCACAATCAGCCAACTAAGATACGGTTCTAGACATTTGATATTTTTTTTAAATATATTAACACTGAATAATTATTCCCAATAGTATGAACATTTAAATAAGATTTTGATATATTTTGAATAAAAAAGCAGTATTTCACAAGTAAATCTAGTGAATAATATTAAAGAAAATATAAAAAATCAATTTTATTTTTTTGACCTTGTTCCACCAAATGGATCAAGTTGAAAATTTTACCGTATAATGAAGAGCCAAAAGGAGTTTTTGAAAAAATTCGTGAGTGACATATGAAAGGAACATATTTAAATATAACGACAAAAACTTTTTATTTTTTTAAAAAGGGGTGGTTACAAAATTATAAAAATTATTTTTAACGTCCCTTGTTGATAATTATTACCAATAAAATTTTGTTAAAAATATTCAGTAGAATAGTTACAATAAAATAATTACCGAAAACACGTTTTATTTAATTACGTCGTACCCCACGGGGTTTAAAAGCTAAAATTTTCAGAAAAACATTTTTTTTTAGTTAGAAATCGATCCACTATATGGATTTTTAAAAATCGCTGGGGGCAGATTTTACATGCTTATCCGGCTATACCCTTTGGTCGCTAAAGTTTATATTCCAAATCTGTTCTCATTTACTACAAATCTGTTTTCATGTTCTTAATTCTGTTTTTATTTAGTTCCAAATGTATTTCAAACTAGCTGGATACCCGGCTTCGCCGGGGTCTCCTATAATTAAAATACTTTGCCTTTGTGTGAAGTATTTAGATTTTTCCGAGTATCCTGCTTCGCTTAAGGTTTTCTTCTCGACGGCAAATCTTGCTTCCCGTTGCTAGAGCGTTTCAGAATGATTTTTAGTGTTCCCGTTGTCGAGTGTTTCAGAACGGTTTATATTGTACTCTACAATTTTATCTACAGCTTTTCTTCTCCAGTATTTAAAATCACTTATAATAGTGTAGGTACTGAATGTAAATATACCAACGTAAAATTACCATATATCAATTACAGGTATTGGCAATGGGAATCTCGTTAATCCATTCATGCTCGTCCGCAATTTTTCACTTTTTTTTTAAATTAAGCTTTTCGGTCCCGGTTTTTAGCGGAAAACCTCTTTAGGGTCCTAGAGAGTAACTGTGCAAATTTTGGTTGGGATCGGTCGAACGGTCTAGGAGTCTATAAGGAACACACAAACACACAAACATACATCCATTTTATATATAGTTATGTAATCCTTAAAGACCTTCACCTGTTAGATCTAATTAACACTTGATGTCAACATGTTATCATAAACTTTGTATTTTTATTGTACTTTTAATTTAAACACATTCCTTCGAGCACACGTGTTGATGATTCATCTTTATTTCTTCGAAATAATAAAGCACAATTGTTATTCTAATTTAAGAATACTTCCTAGAAATAAAGCACCATCTGCTACCTAGAGCACATCTGCTACCTAGAGCGCGCGTGTCGATGACTCATACTTTTGTATAAAAGCAGGAACAACCTAGCCACCAACATGCATTAGTTCTTTATGTTTGAAACTTGTAACTTCTGTGTCTTCGACACTAGTTCTTTATGTTAAAAGCTTGTAACTTTTGTATCATTATTTACTAAGTTAATAAAATTATTTTTTAAAAGTTCAATTGTGTCGCGTAACATTTAATTGGCGCTGCGAACAGGATATTTTCACAAGTGCGATACATCTTATTTGGGAAAACCAAGAGAAAACTGGACTCAAGAAATAATCAGATCATCTTATTTGGAAATCCAAGAGAAAACCTGACTTCAAGTTTCAAAAGTTCCAGCTCATCTTATTTGGACAATCCAAGAGAAAATCGTACCTGGAGTGTTTCAACACCTTAGAATCTATCCACGAACTGTGTTCCTGTAGGAAGACAACCATTATAAGAAAAGGCCTCATCTAGAACGATACACAGAACCTGAGATTGGACATGTCAATCCTTCTCCTAATTCTGTAAGTTTTTGAATCCTTTCCTTTATTTTATTATTATTATTATTGTGTTCTTAATGATCGATAGCGACATTGAACTTGAATTAGAGGCTGAATTAGAGCCTGATCAATCAAAGAAATTTAATTTAAATAATTTAAATATTAGATTTACCCCATATCACTTAAATAATAATATGGCAAACGCAAACGTTTCTCAAACCCCTTTATTAATTCCATTCCAAATTAACGAATTATGCGCGTTAACTAACTCATTACCTGACTTTTATCCAGGAAGTAATTTATCAACTTTTATTAACTAATGTAGATAACTTAGCAAATTTTTAGCATCAAAATTAACACCAACTCAAACGTATTTATTTAACGTTTCTATTTTATCAAAATTAAAAAACGAAGCTAGAGATTATCTAAATTTCCACAATGAAACCGAATGGCCCGGTATACGTAACGCACTATTAAGAAAGTACGGAGACCAAAGAAATGAGGAACTACTCGTTTCTGCCCTTCGTAACACTATACAATCAAAAAATGAAAATTATATTAATTATTATGATAAGATCTTACTCGCTCAAAACGATTTGCTGCAATACGTACAATTGCATGAACATGACGGTAATATGTTCACACTAAAAAAAATATTATATCAAAAACAATCGTTGCAAATATTTTGTTCGGGATTATTAGAGCCTTATAGGACCTATTTGATGAATTTTGATTTGATTAACCTAGAAGACGCACTAAACAAATGTAGGGTTTACGATAACAAAATCCAAGAAAATAATTATACCGACTATGTACGCCGACTTCAAGACAGCAAATCTCAAAGACCTACCCCACAAACTTATCAACCTACCAATAACCAACTCAATTTCAGTCAAAATCTTTTCAATTTCAACCAAATCCAAAACAATTTCAACTCAATCCAACACAATTTCAACCCCATCCAAAGCCATTCCAACCAAGACCATTTTGAGGACCGATTAACAAACCAATCCAACAACAACCAAGATTTCCTACTAACAAACAAGTGTTTGGAACAAGACCCGGAAATCAAATCCAACGAGCCCCATACAAACCTACACCAATGTCAGTTCAAACTTCGGCATATTCCAACAAACCAAAATTTAATCCCCCTCAACCCACAAGTAGACCGAATTTTACCTCGGAAGAATTGTTTAATACAGAAATAGGAAGCGAAGAATATTTCGAAAATAATGTTTACGAAAATGAATCACTTGAAGAAGATACTTATGAATATTACAACGAAAATGAAGAAACGCAAGAAGAAAATTTTTGTGTAACAGCCTCGGAAGACCCACAACAAACTATAGACCTAAACTCAATTTATTCTAAACTTAAATTACCATTTTCTATCTACCTAACTTAAATTTAAAAATTTTAATAGATTCCGGAGCTACAGATTCAATTATCAACCCAAACGCTGCTTTAATATTTAAAATCACTTTTTACTCAACCATTTTCAGTTTCAAGTCTTAATCAAACAGTTAATGCAGATCAAAATTTATATTTTCCATTATTATCAGAACTAGGAATAAACACCCCTTTTAAAATTAGAATAATCGATTGGCACAAGAAATTTGACGTTCTTATAGGATCTAAAGACCTCAGTAAATTTGAAGCAAACGTAGATTACAAAAATAAAATTCTCACTTTACGCGATACCCAAGTACCATTTTTCTAGAATACAGCAATAATCAAGTCAACACAAAAACTACTAATAAGGAATACATTGATGTACCCGTAACAATTGACGAAGGCGAAGTCCTTATACCTTACACTAGAATAAATGATACCTTAGAAATACCTGAATGTATAGCTACAGCAAAAAACGGCATTTGTAAAATCCCAAAACCAACAGAATCAATAGAAATCAACTTTACAGAAAGAATAAACGTATTACCTACAGAATATTTCAATATCAAACAAACTACTAGAAATGAGACTTACGAACATCCTCAAAAAATTCACAAATTAATTAGAACCAATCACCTCAATGAGGAAGAAAAGAAAAAAATTTCCAATTTATGTGTAAACTTCAAAGACATTTTCTACTACGAAAATGCTGACCTCAGTTTTACTAACCATGTAAAACATAAAATTCGTGTCTCAGATGAAAATCCAATTTTCGTCAAGTCCTTCCGACACCCTAAAGCCATGCAAACTGAAATCCAACGGCAAATACAAAAATTATTAGACAACAAAATCATTAGACCTTCTATTTCACCTTATAGTGCACCTGTATGGATAGTACCAAAAAAATTGGACAATAGCGGAGAAAGAAAATTCAGAATGGTAATAGACTATCGAAAATTGAATGAAAAAACAGTAGAAGATAAATATCCACTTCCAAGAATAGAAGAAATATTAGACAACCTTGGCAAATGTATGTATTTTACCACACTTGACTTAGCCCAAGGATTCCACCAGATAGAAATGGACCCTGAATCCATAGAGAAGACAGCCTTTACTGTAAACAACGGTCACTACGAATATCTTCGAATGCCTTTTGGCCTCAAAAACGCACCTGCATCTTTTCAAAAAATGATGGACCATGTCCTCAAAAATTATCTATACAAATTTTGCTTTGTTTACATGGACGACGTGGTCATATTCTCAAAATCACTACAAGAACATCTCAATCACATTCAATTAATATTTAAATGCCTGAGAGAAGTAAATCTTAAAGTCCAATTAGACAAATCTGAATTTCTATCAAAAGAAGTAGCATTTTTAGGACATGTAATAACACCCGATGGAATAAAACCAAATCCTGCTAAAATCATTGCCGTACAACAATACCCAATTCCAAAAACAATAAAAGAAATCCGATCTTTCTTAGGTTTGATAGGTTATTATCGCCGATTTATTGCAAATTTTGCCAAAGTCGTTGCTCCAATGACAAAATGTCTGAAAAAAGATTCTAAAATAGATGTGCAAAACTCAGACTATAAAGAATGCTTCAACTTATGCAAAGAATTGCTAACGAATGCACCAATCCTAACCTATCCAGATTTTGAAAAAAGCTTCAAACTGACCACTGACGCTTCTAATGTAGCTATAGGTGGAGTACTCAGCCAAAACAATAAACCAATAGCGTATTACTCTAGAACGCTCAACTCAGCAGAGAAAAATTACAGTACCATTGAAAAAGAACTACTTGCCATAATCGACAATACAAAACATTTTAGACCATATTTATACGGACGAAGATTCACTATTGAAACCGATCACAACCCTTTAGTTTGGCTCCATAAAATTAAAGAACCAAATTCGAGACTAATTAGATGGAAACTAAAACTAGAAGAATTCGATTTCGAAATTGTTTATAAAAAAGGTAAAGAAAACGTTGTAGCCGATGCTTTATCACGTATCGAACTACATAACAAAGAACTCGATGAACTATCAATGATACCATTAATAGAAGAACCTCCTAATGAAGAAGAACTAGACAACATACTACAAGACATGTCAAATGATAATTGTCCAGAATACCAAAACGTCATTTCTCAATTAGAAAATACACTTCATTCAATAAACAATAACGACGACGGAAAAGTAATTCCAATATCTGAATTCCCCATCAACAATTTTAATAATAGATTAATAATACTCCCAGGAGACAACTACGAAATCCGCCTTAAGAAACCTTTCAAAAAATCATTACACCATCTTTATCCGGAAAGACAACGTTAAAGAAGACTTATCTCGAGCCATTAAAGAAATTGTTCGACCTAATATTAGTTACGGAATTTATTGTAAAGAACCAAACATTAAAATCATTCTAACAGAATTATGCAAAATTACATGAATAACTCAATAAAACTTGTTTTTACAAACCATTGCCACACTGACGTAACAAACGAAAATGAACAAAAGACATAATAGCCAAATATCACGATGAAACCCATACTGGAATAGTAGAAACATACAACCACTTAAAACAAAATATTTCTGGCCAAATATGAAAACGATGATCACTAATGAAATCAATAAATGTGAGTTATGCCTTCAATCTAAATACGAACGACATCCTTATAATCTAAAACTACAAGGACCCTTACTATCAAGAAAACCTTTTGATACAATATTCATCGATACATTTTCCTTTCAAAACTGCAAGTTCCTCACTATAATCGACTCATTTTCAAAATACGCCCAAGCTTATTTCATTAAAGATGGAACAGGTCTCACCGTTCTAAACAAACTCCGTCATTATTTTTGTCACCATAATTATCCCAAACGTATTGTTTGTGACCAAGGCAAAGAATTCTTTAACAAAACTTTCAAAGAATATTGTCAATTCCACAAAATTGAACTCCATTTTACCACCATAAATAATCCTAATTCAAACTCCCCCGTAGAAAGATTACACTCTACCCTAATAGAAAAATTACGAATCCTCAGACTAAAATCACCCAACGAAACTCCCCAAAATCTAACGATAACTGCAATCCTTATTTACAATCAATCAATTCATTCGGCTACCGGATTTTCTCCTTTCTCCATTTTATACGGCCCCTATGAACACGAAATTGACCTATCACTAGACATGACTATCTATGAAGAATATAATAATAAAAGAAAAAACGAATTATTACCATTCATAGATCAAATTTATCGAAAAACTCACGAGAAAGAAAAAGGTATCTTAGAAAAGAGAAACCAAAACAAAGAAGATCCCCCGCAAATAAACACAGATACCGTGTTTATAAGAAAGAATAAACCCGGAAAAACAGACCCATTATACAGTAAAATCCAAATAACTAACAAAACTGATAATACAGTTGAAGGAAAACAAATAAAGGCAATCTAACAAATTCCCATATTAGAAAAATTAAAAGACTGACAAAGAACCTTTCTTTGCAGGACGACCCTGAGCCTAGTACGAGTCGCGTATCCACTTCAGATAACCCCGATTCAAACTAACGGATACTTTAGCGAAGAACTAGGAAATGCTAAAATTCTCTCACATTATCATAAGTTTTATTTTTATTATAATCTTACTCAATTAGAAATAGGTCTTAGACATTTTATAGCAAATACCGTAATTTTAGAACATAGAGCTACTCAAAATATTTTAATAAGACGTCGTTACGAGCAATTAAGATCCGAATTAATATCAACAGAAAACAGTCTAGAAAAGCTATTACACTTTAGACAAAAACGCGGATTAATAAACTTTTTCGGTAAAGCCATAAAATTCATTACAGGTAATTTAGATGATGACGACTTGCAAAATATTAATAAAAACATAGAAACGTTATTTAACAATGAGAAAATTCAAAATACAAAATGACCGAATTTACCACTTTTGCCGAACATATTACAACCCGTTATCAACAAGACTTAGAAAAATTAAGAAAATTCCAAAATGAAACCATAAATGCTTTTAAGTCATTATCAGAATCCACCAACATAATTCAATTGTTAGACTTAGAATTATTCAACATTCAAAATTATCACAAAAACATAAAAATTTTAGAAAGAACTATTAATCTAGCTAAATTAGAAACCCCCAATATCGAATTAATAACATTTTCAGAATTGCAAGAAATTTACGAACGCCTAATCAAAATTTATAACAGAGACCATTTATTATCTTTAGATGATACCCACCTTTTTGAAATACTTGATATGTCGAAATTTACATTAATGATCGCAAAAGACACAATAATAATGATATTAAAAATACCAATCCTGAATCCTATCCCATACACGTTATTAAAAATTTATCCAATCCCGGATTCACTAAATGAAATTCTCATACCTCCAACAACGTACAATCTCAAATGGAAAAATGACGAACGATGGCAAAAAGACTGCATGCAAGGAATAAATCAAATTATTTGCAAAAACCAAATTATCACCGCATGTAAACTAAAAACACTACAAAATTGCTCAGTAGCCCGAATTGCAGGGATGCATAAAGTTTACACAGTTGTAAACACAGGTTTAATCGCTAGTTTCAACCCACGAGAACAAATAATAGAAAATTGCAACTACAAAATTACCAGACATTCTATTCAAGGAACCAATCTCATACAATCACCTTGCGATATTATAATCAACGAACAAATTATCAGCCTCAGAACTTCAAATTTTACCGTACCTATACCTGAAGTTCACCAAGAAAAACTCAACGCAGAATACGAAGTACAGCTTAAAATGGAACACCTGGAAAATCTAGATCAACTCAAACGGGACCTCGAAAGAATAAAGGAAGAACCATCCACAGTACAACCAGTAGTGGACTACATTCATTATTCCGCCACCTTCTTTATCGTACTAACTATTATAGCTTTCACATGCGTTTTGTTAAAATTCAAGAAACAAATTTACGATGGACTCTGCAAAAAGAAAACTATCATCAAGGTCTCTAAAGAAAGAGCAGTAGAACTGAACCTCATTCAAAAATTGCACGAGGACGCACAAAAATCTTAAGGAAGGAAGAGTTATGTAATCCTTAAAGACCTTCACCTGTTAGATCTAATTAACACTTGATGTCAACATGTTATCATAAACTTTGTATTTTTATTGTACTTTTAATTTAAACACATTCCTTCGAGCACACGTGTTGATGATTCATCTTTATTTCTTCGAAATAATAAAGCACAATTGTTATTCTAATTTAAGAATACTTCCTAGAAATAAAGCACCATCTGCTACCTAGAGCACATCTGCTACCTAGAGCGGGGTGTCGATGACTCATACTTTTGTATAAAAGCAGGAACAACCTAGCCACCAACATGCATTAGTTCTTTATGTTTGAAACTTGTAACTTCTGTGTCTTCGACACTAGTTCTTTATGTTAAAAGCTTGTAACTTTTGTATCATTATTTACTAAGTTAATAAAATTATTTTTTAAAAGTTCAATTGTGTCGCGTAACATTTAATTATATATAGAAGATAGAAGATAGATGTTCAATCTTCAATTTTCAAATCTGTTTTCATTTGCACTAAATTTGTTTTCCTTTGCACCAAATTTGCTTTCATTTGCGCCAAATTTGTTTTCATTTGCTCCAAATTTGTTAATTTTTATTTGCACCAAATCTGTTTTCGTTTGCACCAAATCTGTTTTCATTTTCATCAAATCTGTTTTCATTTGCACAAAATCTGTTTTCATTTGTTCCAAATCTATTTTCATTTGTTCCAAATCTATTTTCATTTGCACCAAATTTGTTTTCATTTCCATCAACTCTGTTTTCATTTAAACGAAATCTGTTTTTAATTGCACCAAATCTGTTTACCTTTCCTCCAAATTTGTTTTCATTTGCTTCAAATAGGTAAATGTTAAAAGGTACATCAGTCAAAATAGACATTTAACTTTGCAAAAATTCGCATACAGCTGAAAATTGGTACAGATCTTAAACACACAATTACAAACAAAATATGAAGTTCCCCCACCAAACCCATTTTGCTAAAAATTTTATTCAAAGTCATAAATATTGGTTTTCCGAATTTTCACCGTAAACGCTTAGTGTTATCGTAAAAATATATCAGACAAAAGTAGTAGATAATGCAATTCTCTACAAAAATTGGTTTTATACTGTTTTTCTACAAATCACTATCCCTGAGATAGGGTGATTTTAAAATCACGGTGACGGTGATTCCTAAACATAAATTAACATGTGCAAAACCCCAAACCTAAATAATACCTAATGATAGAAAATAAAACCTAAATGACCTAAATAATACCATAAAGATTGCATCTAATTAATTCATCACCTCGCACGGATAATTAACCCAAAATCAACAAGAACCTAATTATGCGACTTTCACACACTATCACAGAAATTGTACCCCCCTGTTACTATTGTTTTATATTAAATAGGGAGCATATCTTGCAGTCAAAACCTATTAGAATTTACATCACTATGTGCAATTCTTAGTCGTAGGGACAATAGTACAATCAGACGAAACCACATTCATTTAGATGATTAAATTAATTAGATGTCGATCTCTTGGCAACCTCGGCCCTTTTGTGTAAAATCTTTAATACGCCCCTGACCTTAAATTTACACTTCGTCGACCCCACATAACAAACCTTAATTAATTGCATAACCACCCCAAATTTACCAATAAATCACAAATATAAATAACCAAATCACAGAATTTATAATACATCACCAAAATATAAATTACCTATAGAAACAATAGACACCTGCGATCAAAAAACCACAACAAAGCATATTATCCAATAAATAAAATATTAATGCCAATCCACAATTTAAACAAATACATCAACCACCAAGCCATTTTAAAACATCAAACAAAACACGTACAAAGCCCTTTCAAGCAACCCACGCTAAACAAAACCAATATGGCTTCCTCACACGAGGGTTGAAATTAATAATCAATATTATTGACTTTTTGTTAATATTATATAAATCGTACTTACAAGAATTGGAAATCACATAAGTTTTATTGCAATAATTAAATATTTTAAATTTTCTTACTTGCAATTATTCGTAAAATGAATATTTTTAGATCACAATAATAGTAATACAGTCACTATGCGTGTACCATCTTCAACCACCCCGGTAACAAGTGTCCGACTGTGTCCAACGCAGAGTGACCAACACGCCATTTCCCTATTACCGCCCCGAGATGGCATAATTTCACGCGCTAAATTTTTAAATTTAAACACCGCGAATATTTTAATATAAAATAATATTACAATATAGATAGATAAAATAATGGCTGTGCGTTTGGTGCGTAGATGGGTCCCTTTAGAAAGGGGCAAATTCATAAAATATTTAAAGCAACTCAAAACGAACCATCAAGCTATAATCAAAATTTAGAATCAATTAAAATTCTCGAACAAACAAAATTAAACAATAATTTTACAAGTCAATCAAACAAAATTGTTGAAACACAATCATTTGTAAATTTTCAATCTAGTGTAGCAATGAAATTAAATACCTTTATAAACACAATAGAATAATTGAAGAAAAACAATAAGTCAATTTTACCACAAAATATAATATAATTGCTGAAAATAAAGAAAGATTAAAAAACAGAACACAGAAAACAGAAAAACAATTTTCAAAAACCAATTCAACAGTTTCAACACAACTTAAGAACTAAAACTAGAAATTTGCAATTAAAATTGAATAATTCCAAAGAATCTACAAAAACTCTAATCAAAGAAAATAACAATAAATAAAAAACCAAAATTTTGAAAAATAAACAAATACAAGATGATAATTGGTAACGTAAAGTCAGCAAAATTATTCCTAAATTTTTATCAAAACTGTTTCATAAAGAAACAAATAGATAAAAATTCGAGAAAAGAAACAGGAAATCCGACCAATAACAAAATAAAGATTTGATACTTTTCACATTTTTAAAATTACTAATCAAAAACAAAAAAAAATAGCAATCGCTTTATGGATATATGTTCAATTTTGTTACCACCCCCAATTTATAATTTTATATTTTTTGGACCACTCATAAACTATAATATTATAAATAATAAATTTAATTTTACAAACTTAAATGCCTCGTACATATAAATTAATAATAACAATAAATTTTGATAAACGCACTGAAGAAACTTTGGACAATCAACTTAATTTCCAATTTTTTAAATAAATAAATTACGTCTTAGATTTTTTTCAAACTTTCATTTTGGAACATTTAAATTACTCATCAGAAATAAAATATTCACTCTAATCTTTTTCATCGTTTTCGCTTCTTACCAGAAGCGCCATGATCCAACTTAGCCGAAGCCAAGATGAATTTTTATGGGAGTATAATTCATGGGGTAGTTTCCCGTTTCCTTCCCCATACTCTAATATGTAAATAATTAAAAATTGAATTTCACATTTTAATAATTAAATAGAACTAGAATAGAGGGGGACGGTCAATAAACCCGAATTCGGAATTTCATGATTTTTAAAGTGAATTATGAACGAGGACATCGTTTTCTACACATTAAAAAAAATTTTGCGGTTAGTCCACAAATTTGGTCAAAAAACGGCTTTAAAAATTAATTTGAAATGCAATTTTATCATTGGCTCTTTTGAAATGTAACTCCGCCCACCAAAATTAAAATAGGCTGTAGCGACAGTAAATATACCAGAATCTCGGTTTTTACAACGAATTATGAAAGATAATGGTGTAATTACCTAATACAAAAATTAAATTTGTGATTGGACAACCAATTTTGGAAAAAAATTACTTTTTGTGTGAATTCGTTTCTTGATGTAGTTGCGCTGTCAAAACCTACTTTCCGCGCAACCCTCCGGGTAGTTTAAGGCGCTACAAGCGGTTTTGACATGCGCTTTACTTATTAAAAACATCCCCCAAGTACCTTGAACTCGAAAAAGTATGGATGATGACGCTACGGATCTTAGGGAGCGACTGACTCCTTCCTAACACTGCTCTATTCATTATTCATGAGTATCAAAGCACAAGTACCGTTGATAAAATGCATAAAATTATCGCGTAATATTACGCAATAATACGCAATAATACAATTTTTCCATTCGTTTTGATAATGCGAGTCAAAATTTAAACAAAATCACAATAAAATAAAATTGTTATTAATCGTCAAATAACATTAATGCAATCTGTCTTGTATGTTTAATAAAAAAGGTGAGAAAAGATTAATATTATAAATTAATATTAAATTACTAATAAAATAACAGATAAAATAATATATAAGTAATATAAAGCAAATAATATAATATTATAATTAAATAAAGATTGATAAATGTCAACAACAAATGATAAATAAAAGTTAAATCGAATTAAAATCACAATTTAAAAAAATAAAAGTGGTTTCGAAAAGAGGAAATGAAAAACTACATATTGACGTGCATTGTTTTGTTTTTGATAATCTCAGTGCAGTGGATCAAAACAATTTTGGCGATGTGATCAAAACAACAACGCTTGCAAAGTGAGAATACACAACATAATAAACTTGAAGTTGTGAAATAAATTTAAAAAAATTATATATAAAATATATAAATGTTTTTTGTTAAATTTGTATTTTTCAGGAACATACTTTTAAATGCACCTATCTCTTTTGTATTATTACGTCATCTACTATCTTTAAAACTTAAGAATATTCAAATCACTGTATAGAAATTATGTAAATACAGCATCAATAAAAATAAGTATGTCTTAACTGTTGACGTATACTTTCACATAATAAATAATAATAATAAGGTAAAACCGATGGATATGACGCGGTAGGGGATACGACGCAATTGCAAGATCTCTGTTATGTTGTTATCTATGAACCTTATTACCTAAATATTCCTTAGTTCCATTGCCTAAAACCAGATATACAGCAAGAAACTAATTGTTGAACGAATCGTTTTCATGAGAGCACGCATTTTCTTCGTCTGAATCAGGTGAGCACATGCAAAAGTTTTATTACATTATTTTGAAAGTTCTGTATTATGTTTCCTCATAGATTTTTAATTCGTTTTCTGAATTTTATGGCATTGTACAACGTCTAAAATTAATTATAAATAGTTAATTTAGTCATAATGGTCTTTGTTATGATTTAATTATTTTATAAATAAAATGGTGGATAGTTAGTGATATGACGCATATTGTGAGATAGTAATATGTTTACATTAATTTTACAATTTTACACTTTACATTTAATGTTATATTTCCTAAAACCATTACCGTAGTTTAAGTGTTCATTGTTTTTTGAGTTTTTTATCTGACTATTATACTTTTTCAAATAAAATTGTTTTTTATTATTTTTTAATCAATTACATGTAAATCGCCATAAGCAATATCCCCAACCCTCGAAGCGTCATATCCCCAACCCCATCGGGGATATGACGCAAAATTCAATTTTTAGAATTAATGTAATTAATAACAGTTAGCACAATCAGAATCACCTATACTTCCTGCTTAAGATACGTTAGGGTTGTAGGTACAAAAAAATCCTATCACCATGAGACACTTGTGAGTAATAACTGAAAAATTGATAAATTTCAAAATGTGCGTCATATCCTCCATTTTACCTTATAGTAACTAAGAACATAGATAATAATATAATAGATAAAAAAAAATTGGCTCATAAATGGCTCTGCGTCTACTATATGGCCCGCGCCTAGTCTGCCGTGCCAAAGAGTATATAGATCTATATCTATATACTCTTTGGCCGTGCCTAAAATCCGGTTTCCATGGTTATAGGTTAGGTTTTGTTTCCGGTTAAATTAGAATAAAAGCAGTTAAAACTTGTAATAATTAGGTTAATCTTAAAATTAAGAGATGTGTCAAAACAAATGACATATCATGAAACATTGATTTTAATTAAAGGCTTCGCTGGCGAATGTAGCTGTAAGTTATGTTGTAACGCAAAATTTTTCACCCATTCTCCCAAAAGGGTACTCAAGCATTTAATACCTCAAACATGTTGCTAGCACCTTGTGAGGGGACCACTGGTTTACCTGAACTCCCACACAAAGTGATCTTCTGCCCGGATTCGAACTGGACGCCTTACGCTAGCAGTTGATCGCGCTAACAACCTTCTCTGCATATTAATTCTAAAATTTAGATATAATATTTTACTATACATATAATAAAAAATAATAAAATTCAGAAATTTTATTAAAAACTAAATTAAAATTTAGAATTTTAAATTTAAAATTAAAGTTGAGTATAATTCGACCGACGATAAACAAAATAATAAAAGATATAAGAATTAAATATTTTTAATGCAATTTAGTAAACAAAAATAATTTTTTATTTATGCAAATAAAATATAAAAAAATGTATTTAATCTTTCATTCCATATAAATAAATTACTTTTGACTTGTGATCAAATAAAACAATGGAAAATTCTCAGGTAAGAAAAAATTTAAATTATTATAATAATTATATTAACCAGTATTTTTCTTAATCTACTCAAAGCTTTCGCACCAAGAGGTATTTAACAATAAAAATCTATTTTCTAATAAAACTCGGGCCCGGGCTACTAAAGTAATTGACGACATTTTAATATCTTTCGATAGAGTTAAAATTGTTAATAATGAAGATAAAGAATTACATCTTATTGCAATCAACCATTATTATCATGATCTGTGCGCAGTGATTTTTCAATTACGGCAAGTCGTGGTAAGATGGAAATTAAAAAATATTTTCTAAAATCTGTACTTGACTGTTACACGATTTTAGCTTAACATTAATAATGATGCTGACCAATGTGTTAGTGTTTTGAAGAATGTTATAACTGAATTAAATAAAATAATACTCCTTGTCCAAGAGTCTCTAAGTTTGGAAATGGAAAAACTTCAAGTCGACTTAGGTCGACTAAACTAAACTTGATTTTGTTTCCAACAACGGAAATCTTTGTTCAATGATATGAGAATCCATTCTTTTTGCTTTCGGAAACAGGTCAACAATGCAAAATTTAACTATCCGTAATGATCTATTATATATTTGTATGAGTTTTTGTGATAGAATTGACTCGACAATGAATCCTGGTAAGCTAAGTTACCTTCTAATTTCAAATTAATAAAATTTAAATGTTTCAGGCTTTTCTATATAATGAGTTATTATTACGATCTTCTTCATCGTTTTTGCTTCTTGTCAGAAGCGTCGTGACCCATCTTGGCCGAAGCCAAGATGAATTTTCATGGGAATATAATTCATAGGGTGGTTTCCGTTGCCTTCCCCATGGTCCACAGATTGATATTGGACCTTTGATCACAGCAGTGTATTCGACTCGACTAGATTCGAACCGCGGTCTACCGCTTTCCAGTCTTCCGGTGTATGCTTTACGCTACTCTGCTGGTTTATTATTACGATAATAATGAGTTATTATTTTGAGGCACTGTTATTTATTGGATAATGTACAGTAAAAATGAAAAATATCAACTTTGACTTCTATATTGCTAATCAAAAAAGTATAAAAATTTATGTAATAGATTATGGATTAATTATTACGTTTATATTAACACACACGAGTAGACAAAAAGCGCTTAAATAAACAAAATTAGTTTAATTTTAAAAGACACAAGAAAAGAAAATTTTATTCAAATATAATCATAAAATTAAATTTGAATTCTTTATATTATTGTTTAATTTTTCCATTAATTTATTAAAAGATAGTCGAGGAAAATTTTCGACCACTTAATATTATTAGATAAGTCCAGTAATCTATGCACTTAAAAATTTTTAACTTTGTAAATTATATTATTAATTAAATATTGTAATTGTATATAGATTAAGTAGTAATGTCTGTGGTGTGGTAAAAATAATGAAAGATTCAAACGATAATGAAGAAGTGGAATTAGAGGAAATTATTTCTTCTGTTCCGAGAACAGACAAAAAATTTCTGCCCGGAAATTGCTTTCAAAAAATATTGGTTTACTATAGCAATAAATTGTATTATCTTGGTTATAAGTGAGTGCCTATCACGTATTTTATTAAAAATGATTTTCATGATTTTGTTGCAGTAATATTTTGTGCAATAAAAATTCGTCCTGTTATAAAAATTGGATTTACTTGTAAGGATCCGAAATTATCGTTTCCATTTCCGGATGAAACTATTAAAAATTGGATGCTGTTTACTGGCAATACACTCGGTCCTATCTTGATCATATTTCTTGTCGAACTTTACATCGAGAATAAATTTAATAAAAAATGGTACAAGTATTGCATAACATGGTGCAGAGAATATTTTGTGGGTATTTTATATCACGTGGTTTTAATGATTGTTGTAAAATCTGCATATCCTGAACATAGACCACATTTCTTTGACACCTGTCGACCAGATACAGGAATGACGTGTGTCGCTGGAGAGTATGTGAAAGAATACCAGTGCACGAACAAGAATGTATCCCATCGTTCCATTTCAGATTCTCATAGGTCTTTTTTTTCGGGACATGCATCAATTTCAGTGTATGCGTCTGTTTTCTGTGCGGTAAGTAATTCATTTTTCAGTGTATTCGAAGCTCTTTTATCTTTTTCTCAAATTTTTTAGTGGTACGTCCATCGACGATTTTCATCTCCTACTTTAAATACAGTGATACAGCCTTTAGTAATTATATTGATAATTATGTGGGGCGTGGTTTGTTCCACTACAAGGATAACCGATCATCGGCACCACTGGTGGGACGTTTTGTTTGGAATAGTTTTTGGCCTCTTTAACGCTTGGTATATGATTATAGGAAGATGTAACGGTTTTAAAACGATCAAATATTAAAATCTAGCTGCTCATTCGTCAGTAATCTCTGGATATTCGACACATTTTCGTGTCGTAACTCATCTCCCTCAGGTAGTCCCTACTCTCCAAAACTCCAGACTTTATCAACTGAGGTAGTCCGTACTGTTGCTTAGCTTAGGTATCCTCAATCAACAGTATGAAACTGTTGCGACTTACTATCGATTACCATACAGCTGAATAGCAGTGAAAGGCTTAAAAACGGTTCGCTTAATAATAAACTAATGATAAATTTTTTTATTTTGTATATTTCTCTCCCTCAAGTAGTCCTGGGCTAACAAAATCGACCTCAAGGACCCAAAATATTTGCATATAATATAAACGAAATACTTCCACACGATTTTGGATCGGTTCGACATGCACGACCGATAAAAAATCGAGTCGAAACTAACAAAATGATCGTAGTGGTAGTTCTAGATCAACAATGAAATAAACAAAGAAACAAAAAGTTATCTGTAAATTCAGTCGTGGTAATCACTTTACATTTTCTTCAATAATTAATTAGAATATTTATAAATCTATATAAAATTTCGTATTCAAACGCAAATCATAAAACTCCTACACCCAATATTGTATAAGCTTATTTTTTCTTGTAAATAGCCGAGTGTGGTCATATAAAAAGAGGAAGGCACATATGCGCACCACCTCACAAAAAAGAGAGAAGTTATGACATTCCAATATTTTTTAATAATAATTCGTTTGTAAAAAAAAACGAAACACGTTAAACTAATAAATGTTACATAAAATCAACTCAAACGAAACCATCATAATAAAAAAATTATAATAAAACAACTTACTTATTGCATATTATTTGGCTAAAATTAATGAGAGCGGGGATGGGAGGCTATCGAGAACGACAATCATCGTAACAAAATTTTACCGTTAACATTATATACACACAATGAAATGAAAAAAAATTAACAACGAAATAACACACAATTCATAACATCTCGTATTTAATTAGAGCCATTTTCGTTAGGCCTTGTTATTTCGATACTCTCTCATCTCGATAAGAGTGCCGATTCACAAGAGTAGTTCGGCAAGGAAGACCTCTAAAAACAATTTTTTTTAATTCCTCTAGCACAATTATTATTAGTAAAAGAAAATTATCAAACGCGTCTGTGTTTATTATCATTTCCGTGTCAGAGTCCAGTGTCGTAGCCAGGCCTATCGTAATGCAGCAAACAGTGAGGGAAGAGGAGGTTGCCAAATAAAAATTTAAACTGGTCAAATTTCCCCTTATTATTTCGTTTTATCTATTTATTTGGTTGGTTAGTTACCCAGTCGTTCGTCGAAAAAACAAAACAAAAAGAAACAGATGTGGTGGCAGCTATGTGAGCGTGATTCAATGATCCAAAATTCGACAAAATGAAAAAACAAAATAATATTGAACAAGAAAGATGGCGCGTTGAAGACTGAGTTTAAGTTTGTTTTAACGTCTGGGGCCCCAAGCGCCTGATACAGATGACGCTTGTGGTGGTGCCTCTTCAAGTGGAGCGCTTCGTTTGAACGACGGAAATTCGGTTACGCTTGCCGTGTTCGGCGCCCTCTGTTCCCACGGTCCTCCTTGCACGACAAAACCGTTTCCTTCAGTTTTCCGACCGTTGGACGTCTCTGATGAGCTGGTGAAAGATTGACGTATTTCTTGTTCGGCAACGTCCTGCATCTAAAAGAATTAAAAAAACAATTGTAACTTATTGCACTGCAAAATAATATTTTATTAATTGAGAGGACATCTTGTGAAATAAAAATTCAAGTTAAAAAATTAAAGATGTTCCCAGCTATGAATTCAGTAAATAATAAAAAAGACTTACAAATTCCTCCTCTAACGTAAGCAAGTAATCCTTGACATCAAGTACGGCGTCTTCGGCTCCGCTAATAATCACAAGATTGGGATCAGGATCATCACCACGAGGAAATTTGATATCGACTTTATGCTCGTCCATAATCCGACGAACGTTACGTCCTCTTGCGCCAATCAAACGCGAGTGGACGCGCGAATCGATGCTAATCTCCTCGCGAACTAAGTCGTTAAGTTCGCCTACAATCTTCATAATATCGTCGCGAGCGCTGTAAGTATTCTGTTCGTAGCCCGTAATGGTTATCTTGTGCTCGTCGGTGTCACCTAGGAAAGCTGTATAAGAAAAAATTTCCACACACAAAGAATTTTAATAATTACCTTTTTTTGGGAAAATAATTTGAACGTCGTGATCAGCTCTAATTTTGGAAATAACCGCTCCACGTTTTCCGATAATTTTAGGATGATAATCTGGATTCACTTCGATTTCGACGGCGAATGATCTTAATTCGCGGTCTTTACGATCTTCTTCGAGTTGTTCTACTCGCTCAAGTACGGCCAATCGGGCACGCTCAACGTTGGTAATCGTTCCGGTGATTTTGATAAGATCTTGTTTTTCGTCAGCAGGCGAAAGAATGATGTGGACGTCGTAGGTGTCCATCAAGCGTTTTACATCTTGTCCCTTCTGTCCGATAATAGAACGGTGCAATTCAAATGGCACTTCGACGTCAATCGTGATTGGCACCAAATCGAATAAAGCCTGTTTGGCGTTTTCACAATTAATGTCCTTTCCGGTGATGCGGATTACGTCGCAATAACGAACGGGTTCGGGATTTACGTCGCCATTTACTTGACCTTCGTGGTTTACGTACTCGTCTGAAAAATAAATAAGAAATTACAACTTTTTCTAAATTAAAGCAGAATTTTAAAGTTTCCTGTCCCAGATTTTTCTCACGTTAACAATAACTATTTATACATCTACGATTCTTTGGCTATTGCCAGTTATTCTGATGTTATCAAAATTCTAGTTAGATTTATCAATCAAATTTTAACGATTAGTTTTGTCAGTTTGATAAAAACGTTTGAGCCACAGATTTATTATTAAATTATTATTAAGTTATTTTCAAAAGTAGTCGGTCAAAATAATTTTTGTTTTTGAATAACAATTTTTACCTGTAACTCATAAATGGATCCACTAAATCCAATTCTTTTACCGTGGATGAACGAGGATTTTTCCAAACTTTAAAATGATGTATCGCAAGGTAGGGTTTGCTATTTAAAATTTCAAAGTAGGGGTAGCTGGTGAAGAAAAGGTTAAATTTAAAATTTAAATATGAACATCCCTTCTGCATCATCTAAATTAACGTGTTTTTTTTTTCTCAAATTTACTCAAAAACAAAAGTTATTTCGACTAGCTACTTTTGAAATGAACACCTGGTGTACCTCGTAATAATAAACCTGTGGCTTTTTTTTAACTGGAAAACTTGATATTGGTAAAAAAATAGATAGAAAAATAGACACTACTTTCGGCATGGAATGAAAAAATGCTTTGAATCTTCTATTTTTAGTTTTGTATTTTTCATCAAGATTTGGGTCATTTTTGAAATAATTCCTACTTTGTTGATTTCAGAGATTCTGTTGAGACAAAAAAATATCACCAATTCCCTACCTTAAATAAGCTTTAATTAAAAAAAAAGCAAGCAATGAAACGTTGGAGAGTCCATAATTAAAATCTTAATTTTGATCATAAACATGATATTATTCTGTCGCCATTTCTAATCGCTACTTCTTTGACACTAAAAAGTACTTACCATAGTTATCCCGATCGGGAAACTTAATTTGTACATCAAAGTCGGCAGTAATGGCTTGCACCTTGTGACCCTTGGCCCCATAACTGTGCGATGATGCTTTTGAGGTATGATACATTCGACGGTGATCATCGATTCAAGATCGCTGATAATTTCTTGAATTTTAATTTTAGCCAAATCGATGCAATCTTTGGCCCCCTTCAAAACGACTTTATCGCTTGAAACTCCAGAGCGTGGGAACGAAATCATAACGCCTCCACACTCGTCACTGATGCGATGTAGAACCTCACCACGTTTGGCGACAAAATGCTTATGATGACGCGGATCCACAGTCATTTCGCTTTCAATAATGTTGTCCTGCAAAAAGAAATGTTATTGATATGTAACAAGGAGAAATTGCGAAATTCAACTTACGATATCTTTAATGGCATCTTCGAGAATTGCTTTGGCTTGCTGGACGGCTTCCTTCTTGCCAATTATGCTAATCACTTCGCGATCTTCGTCCGAATTGTTAGGAAAAACGATTCGCGCTCCAGTCAGATCACGTATTTTCTTAATATTAGCACCGCTTTTGCCGATTAGGAACTTGTGGTGTTGAGATTTGGCACGTACCTCGGCCGTAAAACTCGACAATTGTCTCTCGTTGGTTAACTCCAACAACTGCTGCTTGGCACGATCAACGTCATCTTTAGGACCACGAATAATGACCTTATCGCTTTTGCTATCAGAACTGGGAAATTTAATGGTGACACCACCACAGTCATCCATAATAGATCGAATCAATTTACCACCAGCTCCAATTATCGAATTATAAAATTTGGGCGGAATCGTAATTTCGCTCGAAACGATGTTATCTAGTTCTTCTTGAATCTTTCTGATCTTATCGCGCGCTTCTTCAACATTTTCCTTCTTTCCTGTAATCGTAATTACATCATTTTTATCAACCTCAGCGGGTAGATCAATTCTAGTTTGTGTTTCTTCGCGTATCTTCCGTATATTCATGCCTCCCTTTCCGATAACAAACTTGTGGAATTTCTTGTAAATTGGAACTTCCACTTGGAAAGAAGATTCATTCAATTCTTTCACTAATTTAATCAAATATTTGTGGCACCTGTCTACGTCTTCTTTAGGTCCGCGTATTTTAACAACGTCGCGTCTGTCGTTCGCGCCGGGAAAATTAATTTGAACTTGATTGAATTTTTCGCGAATCTCTCTGATGTTGTCTCCTTTGTTGCCGATGATATTCTTATAATGTCTCTGATCTATTATCACATCTTTTTCCTTTTCGTTTTCCAACTTAAAAACCATCTCTTCGAGTTCCCGCCTAACTTTCTGCACCTCAAATTTGTCGCCTTCCAAACGAATCAAACCACTTTCGTCAATGCTAATTTGAACGCCGGTTTCATCTTTCAAACGATTAACGTTAGCGCCACTCTTGCCGATGATGTGTTTGTAAAATCTAGGGTCCACGTTAATTTCGTCGAAAATTAATTTTGAAATCAATTCTTGAGCTTTGGCTTCAATTTGTTCCCGAGCCTTTTCCACTTCTTCAGGAGGCCCTTCAATTTTAATTTTGTCCTCTTTGTCGGTAAATTCAATATGAACTTTCGGCAGGTGTTGTGTGATTTCTTTGATGTTTGCACCTTTACGTCCTATGATATACTTATGAATCCAGCATGGAGCTTCAACATCGGTGGTCGAAACCGAATTAGCTTTTTCATAAACCTTGCTAAGTGCTAATAAAAAAAATTAAACCAAATTTAAATTTACAATAATAAAAAAGTTTTAGCAAAACTTACCAATTCCTAATTTATCGTGTGGTCCTCTTAAAGTGATAGTTCCAGTGGCCGAATCATTTGGAGGCATTTCTACGCTAACGCCGGTTTGCTGCAAAATCTCGGCAATGGTACCGCCGCGGGGCCCAATAACATACTTGTGCTGCGATTTAGGCACTTCGACGGACACCGTTGTGCATCTCTTCTCCATTTCGCGATAAATCGCTTCGATTTTAGCTTTCGCAGCCAAAACGCCTTCCTTTTCGCCTGCAATTACAATTTCGTCTTTCATAACAGATGGTGGTGGAATGTTGATTCTGGCACCGGTGTCATTAATCATAGAATTGAGGTTTTCGTTGTGTGCTCCAATGATGAAAGGATGATAAATTTTAGGTACGACAATGCGTTCAAAAGCTTTCTTTGACTGTTCGTCTGAAGTGATCCTAATTTCATGTTCTGCCTTCTCGATGCCTTCCTTAGTTCCGGTGATGGTGAGGACTTCAGAACTGTCGTTCATGGAAGGCACGCTAATTTTAGTCGCCGTGACTTTTTCCAAGTCACGTAAACGCTCGCCCTTTTTGCCCAAAATCCAACGATGGTGTTCTTTTGGTATCATAATTTGTTTGCTTGCCTGAGTTTGAAAATGAGTTAAAATTTTGCGGCGAGCCTCCAGAACTTCACTTTGCTTTCCCGTGACCAAAAACGTTAAGGATTTGTCTTTGCCCGACGATATTTCAATGTTAGCGCCTGTGTCTTTCATGATTGCCATACACGTAGAAATGGATTCGCCTTCTCCAAATTTTTCGTGATGATCCATTTTTCTTTCTTCGAATGGTACTCTGTTTAAAAGAGATTTTTTTTAAACTTTACAAAGAGCAGCAAGATAAAAAAAATAACGTCTGCGGTTTTACTGTGCGATTAATCAATGTTTTGATGAACGATTCAATGGAGTTGATGTTAAATTCATGTTGAGTTTTCTGATAAGTTTATTTTTGTTTTAAAGAATTTGGTTAACAATATTCATTGCATTATTCATTATTGCTTGTTTTTCTATTTTTAAGGTTTACACGATTGGAAGGATTGCAATTAGCAACAAGGATTTAAAAAATTTTTTCTTGAACGTCACAAGAACTTATCGTGTTTTAAATTTTTGTGTGCAAAATACAGCTTGGTACTGTTTAAATAAAGGTGCGAAACGAGCACCACTCGTGCGTGACTTAAAAAGTGCGACCGCTTGGAACGGCAGACGCATATATTTTCAATGCAATTCATATTTCTCTTTACTTGAGCATTATTTTCAGCCTGGTAAAAATGATCAAGAATCGGGATAAAAAGGCATCGAAGTTTTCAGTATTCGAGATACAATGAACGCCTGGTAAAATATCGTCAGTAAAAAAGAAACACAACTTTGTATGCAGGTAATAATAATAATTTAATTATTTAGCAATTTTTACAAATTTGCTGAACTTGGACTAGCAATATTAATAGCTGATTTCACAAAATTTAAAAACAATTATTGTCATTATTACACTAATATGATTTTATACTATAAGTCTTCAACTAATAAATAAGCCTCTCTTAGTTTATAAGTCTCAAAGTTACTTAGTGCAAGAGTTCACATTCTGTGAAAGAGACGTTTCCTTTTGTTAAGATCCTGCATGAACGAGGGGGACCTTTTACTTGTAATATTAAGATCAGGTCAAGCTTTCACAGGACCAACATTAAGCAAACTAGTATTTTTCATCAAGTGCATGAACAGCCGTTTTCAAAAAAATTACAATAATTAAAAGTTTATAGTGGGTACTTTATACATTAGATACTTTCTGCAACCTGAATGTAACCCAAATGTTTTTGGATTTTTGGAATCGTTGAATTCAGCAGACATCGATGAAAATAAAATTTATAAATATGAATTTAAGTGTTTGTGATTATGATTTCGTTATAGAGTTAAGGATAATATAAATCTTATTATTTACACTTGTGCGTACTGGAATTTTACAATATGACACAGGTATCCGACTACCCAGTAGTAATTGAATAATTTGGAAACTACATAATGTACTTTCATCGCAGGATTTTATATTTTAATGATTTAATATCAAAATTGCTAGCCGGTATTTTTTTAAAGAGTTCCCACCGATTTTTCCTAATCAAATTTTCGACTTTTCCAGGTTTTACAGATTTTTCAAATTGTTTGACATTTACCACGTTTACATGCGGTTGTTGGTTCGAACTAATCTTAGTTCGATCTAAGCTAGTTCGCTTTTAATTTTATTGCACAGGTGTATACATGTTTTTCTTTAGTTCAAACTGAAAGCAATGATATAGCTCGATCTAACTAAGGCGATCCAGCGGATTAGGTCGCTTTACCTAAGTGTACACATGTAAGGACTAGCCAGGTCGAGCTGAGTTAGTTCGAACTAACGACCGCATGTATCCGTGGTAATTATTGATAAGATAGGATTGAAATAAGTTCGTTCAAGTGAGGTTGAACTTCAGAAATCAATTCCTTTCAGAAATATCAAAATTAAAGCAATCTCTTATTAGTTGAAGTAGGCGCAGTCTGCCTACATCCATGCAAAATTATGAAAATTAAATTGACAATAATTTTATACAATTAATTGCCTTTGACGGTCTTGGCTTAGTAGTTAGAGCGATCAACTACTGATGCAAAAGCACCCGGTTTGATCCCGAAAGAAGTCTAGAAAGAAAAATTGTTCTTTGTGACTCTTTCTATCTATGACTGTCTCCCGTGCTTCGGAGGGCACGTAAAGCCGGCGGTCCCCTGAGTTGATGACTGCCAGCATCAACAATGAAAAGGGTTACAGGCACATTCCCCAACCCGGACTTAGCAACTGTGGGGTCGTAATGCTTGAACCTTTCTTAGAGAAAGAGGCTCTAGTCCAGCAGTGGGCTAAAAAAATTTCCTTTTAATATCCACGTCAGATGAATTCCAAATTTAGCTCGATCTGTTACTTCAGGGATATTTTTTACAGTTTAAGTCAAGTGCAGTTCGCTTTGTGTAATTATTAAGGCCCAATTTTACAATCTCCGGATATCTTTATCCAAGAATAATTTCTTTGAAAATGACCATTTTAAGAATTGAATCTATAGAAATTATTCCTCGAATCGAGATATCCGAGATTGTAATATTAAACCTAAACAACAAAAAGCCCAATTTCGATTTATTTTTGGTTCTAACAAGTGTCAGTTTTAGACACATCCATGACGATTCAAAGCAAAGCACTGCAAATATTTTCACGTAGTAACAAGTATTTTTCTAGTCTGGGTTAACGTACCCAATTAATAATTTACCATTACTTCTTAAAATTTGGTAAATTTAAAAAATATGGTTAAACTACACCCAAACACACAACATAAAAAAACAGTTCAACACAAACAAAAAAGCTTGTTTGAAAAGCATTTAAATCCAAAAGCAAAACCCGTTAAATCCACTTTGAACTGAAAATGAGTTATATATCATTTAGTACTAATTTAATACTCCTTTACCTATTTAGTAAGACAGATTTGAGTAAAAATCGATGTTTACCATGCGAAATCCCGTGCAAACTTAAGCATTTGTGCAAAACCCGATAAATCCAATATTCTAAGCAAAACCCGATGAATTCTTTGCAATTTTATTGCCATCTCTCGGAGAGGAATTATAATACTAAATTAATTTGCAATTTATGCATTTCATAGAGCCACAAGCAGTATAAAAGTGTGGGTGGGATATCAAAAATCTTGAAATATTTCTCAAAAGGATCAAAGGAATATCGGCTTTAAAGCGGTTAATTTCAGAATACTTCGGTGAAATATTGTGGATTTTCTAATTTCATTTTCACCCTTATCCATGTAAAGATCGAAAACTTTTAAAACCCAAAGTTAATAACAAAAATTGATCACTTCATGATATCAGTACAGACCATGGTATCCCGGAAAAGAAGAAAATATCATTACGACATCTATTAAAGCAACAGTTTGGTTCTACTTGGGAAGAAGAGAAATCACCAGAAGTCACATGGTACAAGAACCTATTAAGTGGAGTGAATAATTAAGATGATGATGAAAATGAAGAGCAACATCTACTTTGTGTTTGCCTTGAAGAGGAAACTGCCATCCAAATTTGTTTTTTTTTAATTTTGAAGGTTTTTTTTATTCAAGTTTATTTCACTTATATTTTTTTGTAATATAAATATTATGTACTTTATAAAATTACTTCATAGTGTACTGATTTTAATAACCAAATAAATGAATTGCACTTCACGCACAAATTTTATGCAAAAACTGAAAAATACAAACTTTTTCTATTGTTTGTGACAGTTTGAATTTTATCAAAATTTTAGAATTAGGTAGTGTTTATTTGCAAAAAAACCCATTCCAAAATATTGAGGTGATCGCAATTTAAAAAGTGGATTTAACGGCTTTTGCACTAATGCTCCTCCAGGGTTCCCACTAAATTTTTCAAAGCAAATTCCCTGACTTTTCCAGGTTTTCCTGACATTTTAGTATCGTAATACGGTAAACAGAAAACAATTTAAACATTTTCAATGCACAAGCATAAATAAGAAATTCAAAAATTTGGCATCGTATTGATCTAAAGAAAACCTTTAACTACTCCGAACTTGATCCACGGATCAACGTGATCTGAGGATTAACTTCGGTTATACAACTGCCACTTACAACGATACAAACGATAATAATCAGTTCTTAACATATGTTAACTACCCAAAGTATTTAATCACTCGAAAACCAGTGATTAAAGAAACAAAACCAATGATTTATAACCTAAAGTTTTACCCATAGATAAGAAAGAGTTTACCTAAGTACGGTATGTTAAACGACCAGTACTTTCTTACGTTATCTTTTTATTTTTGAGTTGTCTGATTATTAGGATATGTACCAACTTAAAAACAAAAAATTAATTCAAATTTAAAAATATTATATCTGAAAATAAAATTAAAATATTTCCTTAACAAAATTTTGTTTTCCTGACATTGGTGCTAAAATTTAAAATTCTGACTTTCCATGACTTTCCTGACAAGTTTTAAATTCCATGACTTTTCCATACAAGTGGGAACCCTGTTTCATGACCGTCTCCCGTGCTCGGAGGGCACGTAAAGCCGGGAGTTGACGACTGCCAGCATCAATAATAAAAAGAGTTACATTCACCAACCCAAACTAAGCACCCATGGGTGCTTAAACCTTCTCTTAAAGAAAGAGACTAATGTCCAAAAATAGGCGAAAAAGGGTAACTAAGAAGAAAGAAAGAAGAAGTGCTAGAACTTTGAGCCAAAGTTCCAAAGTTTACCATGAAGTAATCTGTGATTTTTTGATAAGAGTCAGATTTAGTTGCTCAGCCTTTGGCTTCACAAGAATGGTTGCTCCCAGATAATAGTGAAATATTCTTAAACGTTTTCAAGTTTGTCATGTCATGGTCAGCCAAACAGTCAACTGTTAAGATTAACCCCCAACCCCAATTTATTACAAGATAGTTTATGATCCAGTAAATTAGAAAGCACCCTGTACATATCCTGTTAATGAACTAAAAACTGATAAGAATATTAAAATAAAGACAATTTAAACAAAACAACAGATAAATACCTAAGACGTTATCTCTTTAATGGAGAAATAAAAAATTGTTACACTGCGACTTAAAAAGTAAAATTTGACTAACCTGAAAACTTGAGTGACGATGGATGATCCAACTCGCATTTTGTTATTCCACTTTCCCATAGCATTGTTGGTGTTTTGGGCCGCCGGAGCGGATTCGGGGAGTGCAGGAAATAGGTCGTCGTAACTACGAAGCGAGGGCTCATAAGCCGCTCCTTCTTCGATCACTGGTTGCTGCATTTTGGGTTGTCCTGTTTCGCGCCAAGTCGTTACAGCAACACTGTCACAATAAAAAAATCACCCGATAAGCCTATCTCATTATGTCTAAATTTAAGTAATTAAGGTTAAGTTTTCATCAAATGCAAAAATTTTTAAATTTTAAACAATCCACCTGTGGGATCAAGTGGCCGCATACGAAAAACAACAAAATTGCGACTTATTTTGAGTGCGGCACATAAATTTCTTTCGATAACCGAACCAGAGGTAAAAGGTCAAAAATTTCTATTCAACATATGGAATGACTTAAAATTTGACTTTTTGCACCAAGAAACAAAATCGGCGATTCATAATCAACGAAGAAAGTTCAAACAATGGTTTAATTAATGCGATTTGCATAATTTTTTAATGCCGAAAATTAAATTGTGTCCGTAGGCAAACACGATCAGTTGACGTGTCAAGCACGTACGTTCTCAAAAACATTTTTTTTCAAAAATTTTTACTTACTGTACTGTAAAAACAAATAATCCGTCCTAGTAAAACGTAGATATCGCGTGATTCTCCAGTTTCACTCTTTGGATGTCCCACTAAAACAGATTAAAACGAATGTTAAGACAAAAATTTTTTACACCAACACCAACATCTTCACATACCGACTTCCAAATAGAAAATGTGAAAAATTGCTTGCGTGTTGCGGCGGAAGAACTTATCTATAATTTGGTTTTGATAACAGCTAATTGCATTGACGTAAAACCGTGTGGTGGCGCTATGGTAATAACGAATTTTTAAATTTTTTTAAATTGCATTTAATTTAAATTAAGTTACATTAGATATTATAAAATTACTACGCCATTAGTTTTATCAATTTATTTATTTTTTCGGCTTGCACGTCTCATTTTCAAATATTTTTAATAATTTTAATTTCGCGCGCTTTCAAAATTAGAAAACTGTCAAAAGGTGAAAGGTCAACCTCAAAGCTATCTTCAGATAACATGTCCTCGTTAAAAAGATAAAATTAATCTTTATTTACATTTGTAAATTATGTAGTGACAGATAACCATACTTCCAGGACGAAATTAACATTTTTCTGGTTTGCAGCTAAAACTTAAATCTCACAAGCAATAATTTTGGGAAAGAAAAAGGGCGCCGTATCGGTAAAAATTGTAATTAAAAACTAATGAACAATACAGTCCACGATGAGCGCGAAGGCCGTTTATAAATTTGTCGAATATTGGATATTTCTAATATATTTAGAATGTTCGTACCCACCACCCCAAAAACAAGCCCCACTAGTTGTCCCACCTCCCGGTTAATTTTAATTATTATTATAATTATCATTCCTACTTTGAACTCAATTAAAGAAAATACGTCGAGTCGTATATTTGATTGCTACTTTCAATTATGAAACGTTTTCATACATGGACCAAATTTTTTGCCCTACCTTGTACATGCAGATTAAGTAAACATTAACATAACCTATCTTTTCAGAAAGTAAACTTGACGTTTTTTGGATGAGAGCAAATAAATAAAAGAAATACAAAATGATAACCGTGGAAAAGAAGCGTATGGAGGCGATGTACGAGGAGATGGAGTATCTACGTAGTATTAAATTATTTTCCTTGGAAGATTCTGCGTAAGTTTCTTCTAAACTACATTTTTTACAATTTCTTAAAATCTCTTTAATTTCAGAGATATCATGAAAAGGCGCAAGGAATTTGAAATAAAAAATACATTCCGCTACAAAGGAATTGAACTTCTTTCTCAATTATATAGATTATGAAATATCGGTCTTGAAGGCTATCAAGACGAGAAAAGAGAAGAAAAGTTTAATACGAAGTAGCAGGAGTGTGGAAATGAAAATTGTTAGGAGGGTTAAAGCTCTGTATGAGGCAGCATTGCAAAAATATTCGAGTGATACAGCTGTGTTGAACAAGTTTTTGAGTTTTTGTCGAAAATATAGTTACCCGCAAGAGGGATCGGATATGGTCTCAAACATTTACAAAGTAAGTGGAATGCACAGTTTAATTTTTTGTAGAAAGTTCCATTTATATTTTGAAATATAAAATCTGCTTCGGTTTACATTGGAAATTAGCCGGACATTATCTCACACCCAACCAAATTTTTCAAATAATTTTGAAACGAAAGCAGCATAGGCTTGAAGTTTTTTCCCTAGATATTTACCACACTGTATTTATAACGTCACTGTTTGCTATTTCATACCATTGCCCCACTCTTCTATTTCAAATATACTGGGTCATTTGTTAGATATACCAAACAAACTGGCTTTTGAATTGCTGCAAATTTGGGCTTTTTATTGCATTTTTCATGGTATTGTCTAAAATATATTAGATTAGATTTACGATTTTGTGTTGAATGTTCCCCATTATTTACTGTAAAGTCTGTGGCTTATTCACGTAAACAATGGCTTCAAGTAGCTCCAAAGAAGGAAGTCGAAGGATCTGGTGGGCCATAACAAATCACCAAAATGTCACTTAAAAGAGCTATTGTTTCGCGCACCGTGTTGCTAAATATGTTGTTGGAAATACATGTTCTCCAGTTCATTCAGTTTGGGTATCAAAAAGTCATTAATCAGGTCTATATAAGCGTTCAACCAGCAGTATAGCATAAAGTATACACTGGTCGACTGCAAAGCGGGAGACTGTGGTTCGGATTGACAGCGTCTGATACGCTGCTGTGATCAAAGGTCCGATATCAATCTTTAGAATGTGGGGAAGGCAACAGGAAACCACCCCATTAATTATACTCTCTAGTAAGGTCAGCTTGGCTTCGCTAAGTTGATCGCCTACGCACTGTAAAGTGTATGTCACTTGAAGAAGAAGATATAAGCGTTCATCTTCGACTTAGTGTGTTACCACTGAATCCTAAAAATATAGGCCTAGCTGCACTTGTGTCAAATGTCTGGCGAATGAATCATTTGGTGTTAAGCTCTTAGCCAAGATTTCATTTCGAGGAGGCACTTCAAAATAGCTACACCTATTTATTTTCAAAATTCAAATTTTTTACTTTTGAAAAAATTTACATTTTGGGGGCACGTGCCTTCAGGTGCCCCTCCCCGCTAACTATGGGCCTGCTTACTCATAATCTGTAAACATTGAATGTTTTGCCTATCAACAGTGAGGCACTGGAGGGTGTTCCACACCCCCCAGACCCCCCGGTTTGTGCAGTTTATTTTTATTAGAAATAAATTGAAGATATCAGCATAACCGATTTAGAAAATATCTTGAGAAAAACTAATTAATTCTAATTTTAACAAGTCACACTCAAGTAACTAATATCCCAGTTAGCCCAAATTATAAACCAAAGTTGTAGTGACCGGGGTCTGGGGGGTGTGGAGCACCCCCCAGGTACACTCAAACTATGATAGATAAATTTGCAAACTTATGGTTTCCACTATTAAGCGATTAGTAATGAAATTTTTTAGCACAAGAAATATAAAGCAGCGACTGAGAATCTGGGGGGAGAGAGGATAATGAATTTCTCCCAGGATAATATGTCATCCTTTTCAAGGAAACCAAAGTGCTATAATAAACCTTACTCACAGGCCCGTAGTTAGGATTTTACATATTTTAGGAAAAATTCTCTGACTCAAAAATATTTACACATATGTATTTATTTTCAAAATTCAAATTTTTACTTTTAAAATGAATTTTTTACGTTTTGGGGGCGAGGGGTGCACCTCCTTCCGCTAGCTACGGGCTGCTTACTCATAATCTGTAAATATTGAATATTTTGCCTATCAACAGTGAGGCACTGGAGGGTGTTCCACACCCCAGACCCCGGTTTGTGCAGTTTATTATTTATTAGAAATAAATCGAAGATATCAGCATAACCGATCTACAAAATATCTCGAGAAATACTAAATAATCCTAATTTTAACAAGTCACACTCAAGTAACTAATATCCCAGTTAGCCCAAATTATAAACCAAAGTTGTAGTGACCGGGGGGTCTGGGGGGTGTGGAGCACCCCCCAGGTACACTCAAACTATGATAGATAAATTTGCAAACTTATGGTTTCCACTATTAAGCGATTAGTAATGAAATTTTTTAGCACAAGAAATATAAAGCAGCGACTGAGAATCTGGGGGGAGAGAGGATAATGAATTTCTCCCAGGATAATATGTCATCCTTTTCAAGGAAACCAAAGTGCTATAATAAACCTTACTCACAGGCCCGTAGCCAGGATTTTATTTTATGGAAAAATTCTCCAACTCAAAAATATTTACACCTATTTATTTTCAAAATTCAAATTTTTTACTTTTAAAAAAGAATTTTTTTACGTTTTGGGGGCGAGGGGTGCACCTCCTTCAGCTAGCTACGGGCCTGCTTGCTTGTAATCTGTAAACATTGAATGATTTGCCTATCAACAGTGAGGCACTGGAGTGTGTTCCACACCCCCTAGACCCCCGGTTTGTGCAATTTATTTTTTATTAGAAATAAATTGAAGATATCAGCATAACCGATCCAAAAAATATCTTGAGAAAAACTAATTAATTCTAATCTTAACAAGTCGCACTCAAGTAACTAATATCTCAGTTAGCCCAAATTATAAACCAAAGTTGTAGTGACAGGGGTCTGGGGTGTGGAGCACCCCCCAGGTACACTCAAACTGTGATAGATAAATTTGCAAACTTATGGTTTCCACTATTAAGCGATTAGTAATGAAATTTTTTAGCACAAGAAATATAAAGCAGTGACCGAGAATCTGGGGGGAGAGAGGATAATGAATTCGTCCCAGGATAATATGTCATTGTTCTCGAGAAAACTAAAGCACTATAATAAATCTTACTCACAAGCCCGTAGCCAGGATTTCATTTCGGTGGGGTAGGGGCACTTGTAAAAATTCTCCAACTTGAAAATACCTACACCTATTTATTTTCAAAATTCAAATTTTTTACTTTGAAATGGAATTTTTAACATTTTAACAATTAACAATTTTCAGAAACGAAAAGTTTGCTGGTGAACATGGCCAAATGACAGGAATTTAGCTTAGTCACTCTTTGCTTTTTCCGGCTTTTGAAGGGCATATTTATTTATTTTTATATACAAAAAAATTTGAGAACAAACCATCATTGAAGAACGACTTTTGCGCCACCTAGTATTTACTTTCGAAGCTTTATAAACTAAACTCAAGTTGAAGACATCAGACTCGACCGGTAGCGCAATCGGATTTCGGGTAGGGAAATGTTTGCGGTAGCAAATATTCTACAGTTGCTGTTTGAGCAGGGAATGTTCATTAAATACATAAGGATAATTTTTCAAAATTTGGGCTCTCTCTTCCTGTAAGATTTCGGGAATTTTTAGGATCCTGTAAGATCCTAACTTTTAAAATACGGGCGGTACTTCATTCTTAACTCGACTTCATATACTGGGAACAATCGAACTTTCTTATGATTGTCTCCACGTAAACCTGGCAGTTTCCCGTGTTGATGACTGCCTCCATCAACTATAACAGCTAAAGTACATATTCATCCTTAATCCGTTAAGCAGCTGTAGTGTCTAAATACTCAAAACCTTTTTCTTCAAACTTGTGATCGGTTAATTTTTTAAAATGCGTGACAAATTTGATGAAATTTACAAAAGCGTATAATTTTTGATTGTCTTTTAACCCTCCTAAGGCCCGATTTCTTTACTCGTGGTTATCTTGAAATGAACAAACTTCAGGTTAAATTGACGAAATAACCAATCAGGTGATTGATTTATTTGTTGTGTTGTCATTTCGTCAATTTAACCTGAAGTGTGCTAACTAGAAGATAACTATGAGTGAAGAAATCGGGCATAAATTGAATAAAATTTATTATGAAAACATAATAAAATAATTGAATAGCCTTAACCTGTCATTGTACGTTAGTATTTATTAGTTCACGGTAAATAGTAAAAGTAATATATAAAACTATGATTAATTTAAAATGATAAGTATAGTTTTGACGTTTAAAAATTTTAATTTATCCGTGTTTACTTGTCAAAATTGATTATTTATAGTGGCGACGCCCCATTATTTTTGGACCACCTTAACTGAATATGACTATAGTAATGCGTATAAATATTCTCTTTTCTTTTTTTTTATATCGGAAGCCTGTTTTTCTGTGCGATTGCTCTTCGTAGGATATAATCTTCTTCTTCCTCAACTTGCATTCGTCCACTCCTGGACATAAGCCTCTCTCAGTTTTCCCCAAACCGCTCTGTAAAGGATTGGTTTGGTTATCTTGAGAGATTTTAGTAGTTACACAGGCCTCGCTTGCCGAACGTGTTGCCGTGGAATACAATCAGAATAAATTTCTTACCCCGGCCCGGATTCAAACCAGGGCGTGCGGCTTGGTAGTTGACTTACTTAAGCGCCAAGCCGCGACTGTCTTATAGGATATAATATTTAATCATGGGATCTGTAAATACTCATTTGCCCCTTTAGTGATATACCTACCTACCTACCACAGTTTTTATAATCTGAACTTTACTTTTCTAGAAACACTTCAATATTCCCGAGATATGTCAAATTGCAGCAAAATGGTGCGCGTACGACGAAAAAAATCTAAAATCAGCTGCAAGCAAAATAATGAAAACTATTTCATACAACAAAACCAGCGAACTGCTATACCATGAATTAATAGAAATCGACTTGTTAAAATTAAACGGCACTACTTCCGAAACCGAAGCGTCAGTAAAAAAAGAAATTTTCAATAAATTTGATACCATTTTGACCATGGTTTTAAAATTAATTAAAAATCATGCGTTTTTTGTTGAAATATTGGAAAGATTAGAGAATCAGGAATTCACCGCCAAAATTCAATTAAAGATTATCAATCATTTGATAAAAGAGTACTCGGATAACGAAGACGTGTGGCACGCTTTAGCACAAAGAGAACAAAGAGGTATTTCATTCAAAAAATTGTTGTTAAAATTTTAATAATTTCTTTTTTTTTTTCAAGTCAAATATGATCTTCCATTAAATGAGGAGAACGAAATTCCAAGTGGTGCAAATCTTAGCGACGCATGTTCCGTTTTGTCGCCAGTCGACAATTTGCCCTTAAATAAGAATCCAATGGACGACGACAATCGTAATTCTTCCGTTTCAAGCGGAAGTAAAACGCATTCCATTGCAAGCAACGACGATGTAATGATGATTGATATTACAGACGAAAACGATTCCGATTTTTCCGACTCTGTCAATAGTTCGTCGTCTAAACGGAGAACACCGAAAGTTCGTCTAGAGGCTTGTTTCTCGAGATACAAAGAAGGATTGAGTAAAATTTCGCCGGATAATAAGCCGAAATTGTGGTTCCTGTATATTAATTTTTTGTTTCGGTTGCAAGACGACGCTTTGAGCGGGGGGACCGTTTTAAAATTTGAAGCTCTCCGAAACGCCTTAAACGATGCTTCTAAGGAGAAGTGTTTGTCAGAAACGCATTACTTAGCGTGGTTGGGTTTGGAGAGGAAGAGAACAAACTAAAAATTATGGAAGAAGGTAATCAAAGCGGTTAAGTAGGTTTAATTGTGGATTAATTATGTTTTTACAGCTACAACTGTCTTTCCAAATTGTGTCGAGTTGTGGGTGACCAGGCTGCACTTGCAATCACTAGTGGGTCCATCGTCGGCAGTGGATCACGTGTTTAAGTTAGGTACTACAGCTCTAAAAGAAAACGCATTACCGTTATGGAAAACTATCTTAAAGTATCATTACTGCATGTCTGATAAAGATTATGTGGAATCTATCTACAAAGACGGCGTTCAACAACCAAAGGAAATATCTGCTTCCTTAAAGTGTTTATACATTGAATGGTTAGTAGTAAATAAAGGAATTGCGTCGGCTCGCAATGCGTATCTTCAAATAGCCGATCTGGAACCTTACTGCAAAGAACTTCATGAAGCAATGTCGAAAATTGAGACAATGGATGTTAATCCAAAGTATGAGTGCGGTTTGAAAATTCACAAATTTGCAACAGAACAATTTGGCCACGAAGACATTGACGTTTGGCTAAATTATATTAAGTACTATCTGTTATATTTTTTTGGAAAATTACCAAACTCGAGCGATCCTAATCCCATGCAAGAAATATGCAAGCAGGCAGAGAGTAAATTACCAAAGTATTTGTTTGACGATTTTATTGATGAACATGAAAAACTCATTGCACAGGCAAAAATTGTTCCGTGATGAGAATTTGGCCGTAGCGCTTGTGCTAATGTTAAAAAATTTTAAATGCCAACGTACCAATTATCATTAAGTTAAATTTGTAAAATTGTATAGAATAAAGTTTCTTCCTTTCTGATTTGCAACGATTTAACCTATGGTAATTAATCTAAATCTTAATTCCTATTTGCGAATGGGTTTTTTACTATTGTAAATTTTCTCTTTGAGAAAAATCTCTCTCAGTGGCAAAAACCTACTCGCCACTTGCATGGAACCAAAGAGGACGCACATATAAAAGAAAACCAATTTATTTTGTGAATATGGAATAAATAATTACAATTAACACAACTTAAACAATTGAAATAAATACAATAAAATTAAATTCTAAATGCACTCATTAATTTTGAATTAAATTTTTAGTCACTGTTTTTCCAGGCTCTGTACACATTACGAAACAGTAATGACGTCACTTCAAAACTTATTTTCCGACACAGAAACCACAAAACGTCATCACTATTTCAGAGCAATAGCCTGACTGTGTTTTTGTACAAAAGTGCAACTTCTTATCTATTTTTTACGATAATTAACCAGTTAAGCATACAAAAATTGCAACATTATTATTTATAGCTATAAGTTGAACATTCATGGAGGTGCCATATACAGGATGGTCAAGTTAAAACAATCTAAAATTATGTAGTCCAGTAGAGGGAAACACTGATGAACGACAACGCCAAGTTTTGAAGCGGCTTGTAAATAAACTCATATATGGCATCTTTTACTGAAATTAAGCTTAGGTATGAATATATTTGTCCAGATTATTCCAACTGTAAGAATAATCGATCTGCAAGTGGCCGTATCGACTCAATCCAAAATTATCGGGCTTGAATTTGTTTGTTTGTACAACGTCGTAAATGACGTGATTCTTTTTGTACTCATAAATGCGGTTATCTTCCAACTTCGCATAGATAGGTTGGGGGTAGTATTCGTACCTAAAAATTTATTTTTTTATCTGGCTCGAAGGACCAAATAGATGAACTTACCTATCGTCTCCGTAACTATAGCTCATTCTTCTCTGCGGCGATAGGTGGCTTGGCCGGCGATCTGAGTAGCCGTATGCAGGGGTTGATGACACACGACGAGTTATGTTGTAAATGGGAATGTCATCGACTAAAAAATAAATAAATTGTAAACGTAACCCTTTCTATAATTTAAAGTGCTAGTTTGCAGGATATCGAGCAAATATTTGCTAATTGTAAATCTTTCAAACCCGAGTAATGTCAATATAAAACTTCAAATATTTGCATAAACTTGAGATAACTTTCAAAGTACACGGAATATAAAAATTTGTAACCGAAAGCAAAGTCAAGGATCTTAGAGCGTCGAACTTTTGATGAAACTAACGTCGTTGCAAATTCTAATGATAGGATGGAAGGAGTTTAATTGGAAGATTTTTAATCAGTAAAGGTGATTTTTGCAGAAACAGACTCAATCAAAATAAAGGTAATTGGAACAAAAGAAAAACAAGACAACAGAGTAAAAATTTTAAGGAAAAACTTTTATTGTGGAAGTCTACAAACAATTTTGTCCAATTGGAGGATGGTTTCATTCTCTAATTTTTGTTTAAAACATGACTCTTAATTTCATAAAGTACATGATTTGGATATTAAATTGTAAATCGGGATTTTAGAAAAAAAAGATTTAATTTATCCCCTAAAAGCAAAAATAAAACAGAAGCAAAACTATATTTTAAAATCAAGAGTTCGAAGAAATTAAATCCAGATCCAGTTTTATATGGTCCATGGCGCCCAAAATTGAATTAAAACAGCACTATTAATTTGGACCATAGCAATATATTATTTATAATGTTTAAGAGTCAAATATGAATTTCTTATTTCAGGTACACTAATAATAGATTTTAATGGGACGGACAAAAATATGCAGACTTTGTGTTTTATATATTAAGATATTGTCAAAATTCTTTATTAATCTAAAAAAAATTTTAGGTTTACAGGGTGAAACGATGATTACCCTAATAATTGGCGCTATCAAATAATGATTTCTTAGCTAAACACACCATTGGCGTGGTGTGATCATTGGATAAGTTGCAGAGCGGAAATTCTTAGTTGGTCTTCTTTTCTTGAGATACGCTAAAGTTTCTAATTCACTGGGTTTGGGATGGCGGTAATTCAGTTTTGGGATGCAGTGCGATAGTGGCCAAGAGTATGACATCACCATAGCAACAACCAAGCAGATATGTTGAAATCTCTAATTATTCATGTTTGATACAATTAAACTCTATAATCTGAGGGGTACAGAACACAGTTTTGGAATGTAGAACATCAAAATTATATTACATATTAAAAATTTATGCAATACCTTCATGGAAGATGGGTAATAAACCTAAACTCAGATTTTGACTATTTTTTAAGTGAATTATGAAAGATGAGAGTCTAATTAGGATATAAAAAAGTAAAATTTGCGGTCGGTGCACAAATTTTGGAAAAACGGCGTAGCATATATTTTAGGTTAAATCCAAGATTGGGCATGGTTGCGTTTGTCAAAACGGCTTGGAGCGGCCGGAACGCAGCGGAGGTTGCGGAAAACCCTTACCTCATTAAAAATTGACTGGAAAGAGAGAGCAAGAGACAGAAAGTTATTGAAAAAAGTAATAGAGGAAGCAAAAACCAATTGTAATTTATAAGCGTGATGGATATCAATTTATTAAGAGAGAGGAAAACAAAACGTTGGGATTAATTCACCGCAGAAAATGGTTTTCAAAGCACATGAAATGCGACAATTTCCCAAGGAATGGAAAGCAAAAAAAAAAGAAAACAGATCTCCCAGCTTATTTGCACTATTTTTAGAATCCCCCCCGTTTGCTAGTTTTATTTTTCAGAATCAAATAAGATTTGAAAATCTTTCGTTGATGCATCGTAATTCACGTTTCGCATTATTTAAAAAGATGACCGTTATGACTTTTCTGATGATGGTCTCCGTCCTTCGGAGGGTACATAAAGTTGGTCATCCCTCTTTATTGATGATTTTTCACCCAAAAAAAATCACAGTATTATCTGAGCAGCCGTGGGGTCTTAATGCTAGAGTCTTTCTCTAGAGAAGGAAGCCTGCACCCAATACTGAACAAACACAGGTTTGATAACGAGCAAACGATTGTTGAAGATCGTTCTTCTGTTGATCATTTCACACCGAGGTTTTTTACAGTTTAAGTGTGGCTGAGCATGTCCTCTCCCCGTTCTTCAATTTTGTATGAGCATTATATGAAGCAGACAGGGTAACATTAAAATTAATTAAATTATTCTTTTTTTTAAGTGCGGCCCGAGGGGTTAACCGATAGAGGAAATCGTGTACAATTAACTTCATATATATATTTCGGCTTCCTTATGTAAGGATACAACCAAGGTCGTTTACCCGTCCCCTCAATTCAATTAACAACAATTAACTTCATACTTCACGTAATTCATAATAATTCTTCATAATTCAACGTACTTCATATAATTCAGCAGTAATTCACGGGACTTCACGTACTTCACTAGTGATTCGCCGTATTTCATCAATAATTCACGGTACTTCACCTAATTCATCGATACTTCATTGCATTTCACGTACTTCATCGGTATTTCAGAGACTTACCGAGATTCCAAAATGTGAGCACTGGAGGGTGTTCCACGCCCTCCCACACCCCCAGATTAAGTAGTTTATTTTCTATTTTGTTGCAAAGATCTGCCTTCCAGGGGGTACGGAATTTATAATTACGCAGTTTATAATTAATTGTCAGATTACGAATTAAACACATTTGCTTGGCCATAGATAATTTTAATAAACTAGAGATATGCTTAAATATTTAATTCACTTTTAATAATAATAAATTATTTAAACCGGGGGGTCTGGGGGGTGTGGAACACCCTCCAGTGCCTCTGCAACGGGAGATCTTCAGTTTACTTTTGATAAAAATAAACTACTCAATCCGGGGGTCTGGGGGTGTGGAAACACCATTCAGTACCCAAATATTACAATGCAGGCAAACATATTAAAGGTTTCAAAATTTAGTAGAAACTCTCCGCTACCATTTTAGTGCCTCTGCAACCCTCCAGTGCCTCTGCAACGGAGATCTTCAGTTTACTTCTGATAAAAAGTAAACTACTTGGTCTAGGGTTCTGCAATGTTCTTCATTCAAAATTTGTGCACTGGAGGGTGTTCCACACCCCCCAGACCCCCGGATTGAGTAGTTTATTTTTTATCAGAAGTAAACTGAAGATCTTCCGTTGTAGAGATCTACCTCCAGGAGATACGGAATTTATAATTACGCAGTTTATAATTAATTGTCAGATTACAAATTAAACACATTTGCTTGGCCATAACTAATTTTAATAAACTAGAGATATGCTTAAATA
Source organism: Lycocerus yunnanus (assembly GCA_036346125.1). NCBI lineage: Eukaryota > Metazoa > Arthropoda > Insecta > Coleoptera > Cantharidae > Lycocerus > Lycocerus yunnanus. The sequence goes on along the minus strand of JARFIX010000032.1, from coordinate 1,848,506 downwards.
TTTAATTCACTTTTAATAATAATAAATTATTTAAACCGGGGGGTCTGGGGGTGTGGAACACCCTCCAGTGCCTTTGCAACGGGAGATTTTCAGTTTACTTCTGATAAAAAGTAAACTACTCGGTCTAGGGGTTCTGCATGTTCTGAAATGTTCTTCATTACAAAATTAGTGCACTGGAGGGTGTTCCACACCCCCCAGACCCCCGGATCCAGCAGTTTATTGCTTATTAGAAATAAACTAAAGTTCTCCCGTTGCAGAGGTACTAGAGGGTATTCCACATCTCCCAGACCTCTCGGATTGAGTAGTTTATTTTTTATCAGAAGTAAACTGAAGATCTCCCGTTGCAGAGATCCACCTCCCAGAGAGTACGGGATTTATAATTATGCAGTTTGTGATTAATTGTCAGATTATGAATTAAATACATTTACTAGGCCATAGCTAATTTTCAAAACTTGGGTTATGCTTAAATATTTAATTCACTTTTAATAAAAATAAATTATTTAAACCGGGGGGTCTTTACAACGTATAAAAATTGATTTCTAATCTCTGTAATATTGTTTCACTTTTGAAATGTCGTTATGCAGCGTTGTTTGTCGTTGAGGCTAATGATGAGTTATTATAAATGAATTAAAAATCGACAACAAAATCTTCTTCATTGCCTAGAGGTTGACGCTTTTGTACTTATCCAATAGACCAGTGTTTTGCATAACAAACAATAATTTGAATATAATTACGGTGTGCAAACAATAATTTTATTATTCATAAATCATAATCATCAAGTGCCCATTGTTTCCAAACCTATGATACTTATCGACTAAAATTAGTCAACAATATCAATAACTCTTTAGGTGGCACATATCTTCACGTAAAATACTTTTCTTTTGCTCGCTCACCAAAACGAGTTCCCTTTTAAAACTTGAAATATGAAAGTAAAATTTATTTGACGTTAATAATATAAATCTTAGGTGTTATGGTGCTACATCAGATGGTGTGATGCGAAAGACTGAAATGGGTCAAGTGAAATTAAATTTTAACTGGGCAGCAATACCATAATATCTGGGGAAAAAAACATTTAAATTTGAATGGGCCCAAAATTGGTCCCTTCAATTTTGGTACACCGAGTCGAGATCTTGCTTAATTCGCATTATTTGGGAATTAATTATTAATTGGAAGGTCGTAATTATTTATACTCAGCAGGCATTACAAAAATATACCGGACGCATTTAATTAGTATTTTAAGGTCATCCCATGTTTATTTTATTTTAAATTATACCTACATGTATTAGCTATAACAAAATAATTATTGGTGTGATTATTGCAATCGTAGAAAATTGGTTTGGGTCGTGGTCGTTGTGTGATTGTAACTTAACATATGTAATTGCTTACATGATTAAGTCATATAATTATTAATCATAATAATAATTCCTGATGTGCCTTATTATTTTGAAATACATGCAATAATTACATACTTTGTTAGTGAAAAATTACCTACTTCTTATTATATAATAACCGACGAGTATTTAATTATTTATGGGTGGTGCCTTCACTTAAGTTCTCGAGAAAATTACTTTCTAGCTTAAACTACTTATAGAATTTTTATTTTTGACCACAGCGGTGACTTACTGCTTTTCCGAAATCAAATATAGAATTTCGCACTCTTTCACCTCGGCTTTTATTAACTTTATCTTGATAGGAAGCAAAAATATTGCAATTAATTATATTTCGTTAATTTTTAATTCTGACTTCCGTTTATCCACATCCGAATTTACAAATCCCGCATGCCAAAATAAACAACATGAGCTTCTTGCATCGGTGAAATCAGTTCAAGGTTTCAAAAACTGCACAAATATATAATGCACGACCCTCGTATGTGTTCACCCGCCACGATTATTTTTCAATTACAAATCAATTTATTTAAATTATTCGAGATTTTCCCACCGTCTTACATAAATCCCAACAACAAATTGTCTGAGGACTTAATTATTACATTAGCTAATTGCATTGTATTCAATGGTAAAGCTTAACGACCAAAATATTTTACACCCATTTTTCTAACAATTAAAAACTCATAAGGTTGAAATTTTTGAAACAAACCTCTTTAAAACTGTTACGCAACGGACAACGCTTAATCAAAACAATTAATCGTTGAATTAAAATTATGTGTGTTCACAAAATTAAGTGGTTTAATGAATATGCATACACGCAATGCTTGTCGAAATACTTTTTAGCAATGATTAACGATTTAAAAAATTCCGTGCTGAGTTGGGGTGAAATTGGCCACCTCGTGATCGAGGTACTAAACTTGCATGGGCAATAACGAAGTTCGTATTTTACAAACTTTATATTATTACACAGCAGATTAATTTATTGTTTTTATCAGCGGCCAATCTCACCCCAATAATGGGGGTGAGATTGTAATGGGTGTAGCATGTCACCTCATGCTGCAAATATGGCTTTTCCACAGAGGCATTTTCCCCTACCCAAGTGAGAGGAAGAGAAGCCAAGGTTCCTAATCGATTTCTCGGAGAAAGAAAGTCCTGGCGATGGCGCAAATGTGCAGGGAACTGTCAAATTGCACGCAGAGTGGAGATGTTGGGGTTTCGACCACGACAGCTTCGCATCTGTATAAACATGAAGACCGATTGAAAAGATACTGGAACTGCTGAGAGAAAGAGTACATGCCCAGAAATGCACGACGGAGTCCTTCTGCAAGAATAAAGGACACAGAGTGAGCGAGAGACAATGACACCAACGAAGTGTCTCGAGCAATCATGGTAAGAAACATAAAGGAATGAGGAATCACCATAACTCTTGTTTGGATACGGTGTTGCGAGCAGCGGCAAGAGAAGACCTACAACTCCCAAAAGGGCAAAAGCCGGTGGAAACAAGAATAAAACCCAAAATGAGACGGCCAAACAAGGAAACAGTTCGAGATTGCATGTCTGAAGGCAAATTCTGGTTCCTGATTTGTAATGCTATCACAGCGATACAACACTCTGGGAGGGGGTTCTAGAGGAAATCCCACACTATCAACATAGATGGGAGGTGTCTTTTAGAGATTTCTCTCTCCAAACGCAAAAAAATGGGTGAATCTGTTTTTTTAAAAATAACTCAAAATTTATAGAAAAATATAAAAACTACTAATAATAAAAAGGTTATAGACAATAAAATTATCTATAATTTGGCTTTATTTTTATATAATAAAAATTGCCCGAAATATGATTTTTTAAGAATTTTCTGTTTTCCCACCACCAATAAAATTTTAATAACCCTTCTCTGAATTTCTCCCAAAAATATAAAAAATATTTAAATAAAAGTTATTGATAATAGAATTATCTATAATTTGGCTTTTTATAATTTTGGTACAATAAAAATTGACTGAGATATGATTTTTTGAGAATTTTCTGTTTTTCTACCACAAATAAAATTTTAATAATCCTTTCTTCGAATGTTTTTAAAAATATAAAAAAAACTATTTAAATAAAAGTTATTGATAATAAAATTATCTATAATTTGGCTTTTTATAATTTTGGTACAATAAAATTTGACTGAGATATGATTTTTGAAAATTTTCGATTTTTTGCAACGAATTAAATTTTAATAGTGCTTTCTTCGAATTTCCTCAAAAGTGTAAAAATCTATTTAAATAAAAGTTGGAGATAATAGAATTATCTATAATTTGACTTTTTATAATTTTGGTACAAAAAAGTGACCGAGTTATGATTTTTTGAGAATTTTCTGTTTTTCTACCACAAATAAAATTTTAATATCCACTTCTTTAAATTTCTCTCAAAAATATAAAAAAACTACTTAAATAAAAGTTATAGATAATAGAATTATAGATAATAAAATTATTTATCAGTAAGAATGATCTATAATTTGATATTTTTTCTTTCAATTAAAAATTTGCTGAGGTGATTTTTGAGAATTTTCTGCTTTTCCACAAATAAGATTTAAATAATTCTTTCTTCAAATTTCCTCAAAAATATAAAAATACTACTTAATTAAAAGTTATAGATAAAAGAATTATCTATAATTTGGCTTTTTTATAATTTTGGTATCATAAAAATGACAGATGATTTTTGAGAATTTTTATTTTTGCAACAAATAAAATTTTAATAATCCTTTCTTAGAATTTCTCTCAAAATATAATAAAGAAATATTCAAATATTAGTTGTAGTTAATAGAATAATCTATAATTTGAATTTTTATTTATTTCTTTCAATAAAATTGTCTGAGATGATTTTTAAGAATTTTCTGTCTTTCCATCACAATCAAAATTTTAATAATCCTTTCTTCGAATTTCCCTTAATAGCATAAAAATTTATTGAAATAAAAGTTATTGGTAATAGAATTATCTATAATTTGACTTTTTATAATTTTGGTACAATAAAAATTGACTGAGATATGATTTTTGAGAATTTTCTGTTTTTGCACCGCAAATAAAATTTAAATAATCTTTTCTTTGAATTTTTTCAAAAAATAAAAAAAACTACTTAAATAAAAGTTATAGATAATAGAGTTATCTATAATTTAGCTTTTTTTTTGCAATAAAAATTGACTGAGATATGATTTTTTGAAAATTTTCGATTTTTTTGCAACAAATTAAATTTTAATAATGCTTTTTTCGAATTTCCCTCTAAAGTATAAAAAATCTATTTAAATAAAAGTTATAGATAATAGAATTATCTATAATTTGAATTTTTATGTTTTTCTTTCAATAAAAATTGGCCGAGATGATTTTTTGACCATTTTCGGTTTTTCCATCAAAACTAAAATTTAAATAATCCTTTCTTGGAATTTCCCTCAAAAATATAAAAAAAACTACTTAAATAAAAGTTATAGATAATAGAACTATAGATAATAGAATTAACTATAATTTGATTTTTTCTTTCAATAAAATTGACTGAGATGATTTTTGAGTATTTTCTGTTGTTCCACCACAAATAAAATTTTAATAATCCTTTCTTCGAATTTCCCTCAAAAGTATAAAAAATCTATTTAAATAAAAGTTGGCTTTTTATTATTTTGGTACAATAAAAATTAGCTGAGATATGTTTTTTTGAGAATTTTCTGTTTTGGCGCCATAAATAAAATTTAAATAAGCTTTTCTTCAAAATTTCCTAAAACGTATAAAAAAATCTATTTAAATCAAAGTTATATAAATGATAAAATTATCTATAATTTGGTTTTTATAATTTTGGTACATTGACTGAGATATGATTTTTGAGAATTTTCTGTTATTCCATCACAAATAAAATTTAAATAATCCATTCTTTCTAATTTCCTAAAAAAATTAAAAAAAGTTATAGATAATAGAACTATAGATAATAGATTTATAGATAATAGAATTATCTATAATTTGATTTTTTTTTCTTTCAATAAAAATTGACAGATGATTTTTTGAGTATTTTCTGTTGTTCCACCACAAATAAAATTTTAATAATCCTTTCTTCGAATTTCCCTCAAAAGTATAAAAAATCTATTTAAATAAAAGTTATAGATAATAGAATTATCTATAATTTGGCTTTTTTATTATTTTGGTACAATAAAAATTAACTGAGATATGATTTTTTGAGAATTTTCTGTTTTTGCGCCACAAATAAAATTTAAATAATCTTTTCTTCAAAATTTCCCACAAACGTATAAAAAAATCTATTTAAATCAAAGCTATATAGATAATAAAATTACCTATAATTTGTTTTTTTATAATTTTGGTACATTAAAAATTGACTGAGATGTGATTTTTTGAGAATTTTCTGTTATTCCATCACAAATAAAATTTAAATAATCCTTTCTTCGAATTTCCCTCAAAAATATAAAAACTACTTAAATAAAAGTTATAATTAATAGAACTATAGATAACAGATTTATAGATAATAGAATTACCTATAATTTGATTTTTTTTCTTTCAATAAAAATTGACTGAAATGATTTTTTGAATATTTTCTGTTGTTCCACCACAAATAAAATTTTAATAATCCTTTCTTCAAATTTCCTTCAAAAGCATGTAAATTCTATTTAAATAAAAGTTATAGATAATAGAATTATCTATAATTAGGCTTTTTTATTATTTTGGTACAATAAAAATTAACTGAGATATGATTTTTTGAGAATTTTCTGTTTTTGCACCACAAATAAAATTTAAATAATCTTTTCTTCAAAATTTCTCACAAACGTATAAAAAAATCTATTTAAATCAAAGCTATATAGATAATAAAATTATCTATAATTTGGTTTTTTATAATTTTGGTACATTAAAAATTGACTGAGAAATGATTTTTTGAGAATTTTCTGTTATTCCATCACAAATAAAATTGTAATAATCCCTTCTTCGATTTTTTCTCAAAAATATAAAAAACTACCCAAATAGAAGTGATAGATAATAGATTTATCTATAATTTGGTTTTTTATAATTTGGTACAATAAAAATTCACGGAGATATGATTTTTTGGGCATTTTCTATTTTTACTTTATCATATGTAATATGAGAAAGTATTGTTTTCGTGCAGAAAAAAATTTGAGATTTTGATGGATTTACACTTTTGAGGTCCCTGAGTAAAATAAGACCATTTCCAAAAATGTCTGTGTGTGTGTGTGTTGTGTGTGTGTGTGTGTGGTCAAATTTTGTGTGCGACCTACAGCAAAACTAATAGGAATTTTCAAACAAAATTTTGGATTTTGTATCCTTATGTTGAGACTTAGAGCTGATTAGATTTTGGCTAAAATTGATTCACGGAACTATTTTTTTATTTTTTAAATTTTATTATTTAATATTAGTTTTAATTAATATTTCAAAACTAATAAGAATTTCAAAACGAAATTTAGGATTTAGCATACTTATGTCGAGATTTAGAACTGATTAAATTTTAGTTAAAATTGTTTTATGAAAACTATTTTTTTTTATTTTTTTAAGTTTTATTATTTAATATTAGTTTTTAATTAATATTTCGAAAAGTAATACGAATTTCTAAACTAAATTTAGGTTTTCGCATATTTTAATCGATATTTAGAACTCATTAAATTTTAGTTAAAATTTGTTTATAAAACAATTGTTTTTATTATTTTAAATTTTATTATTTAATATTAGCCTTTATTTAATATTTTAAAACTAAAAGGATTTTCAAAACTAAAGTTGAAATTTGTTATGTTTATGGCAGGAATTAGAGCTGATTAAATTTTGGATAAAATTGGTTCATGGAAGCAATTTTTTTTAAATCTTTTTATTTATTATTAGTTTTTATTAAATATTTCAGAAACTAATGAGAATTTCAAAACTAAAGTTGGTATTTTGTATCTTTATATTTAAACTTAGATCTGATTAGATTTTGAGTCACATTGGTTAATGGAAAATATTTTTTCTTTTATTTTTAAAAAATTTTTTTTTAACATTTAATAAAAGTATGATAAAGTCATGGGCATGGCCACATCCGATTTTTTATAACAAATAAAATATTAATAATCCTTCTTGGAATTTCTCTCAAAACTATAAAAATCTACCCAAATAAAAGTTATAGATAATATATTAGCTATAATTTTTTTTTTATTAATTTTATTCAATAAAAATTAACTGAGATATGATTTTTTGAGAATTTTCGGTTTTTCCAGCACAAATAAAATTTGTTTTAATAATCCCGTATTCGAATTTTTTTCAAAAATATAAAGAAACTACCCAAATAAAAGTTATTGATATTAGATTTATATATAATTTGGCTTTTTTATAATTTGGTACGATAAAAATTGACTGAGATATGATTTTTTGGAAATTTTCTGTTTTTTCACCACAAATAAAATTTTAATAATCTTATTCGAATTTTTCTCAAAAATATAAAGAAACGATCCAAATAAAAATTATAGATAATAGATTTATATATAATTTGGCTTTTTTATGATTTGGTACCATAAAATTTACTGAGATATGATTTTTTGTAAATTTTCAAGTTTTTTATAACAAATAAAATATTAATAATTCTTTCTTCAAATTTCTCTCAAAACTTAAAAAAAGTACTTAAATAAAAATTATAAGAAATTATAATTTTCTATAATTTAGCTTTTTATCATTTTGGTACAATAAAAATTGACTGAGATATGATTTTTGGGAATTTTCTGTTTTTCCACTACAAATAAAATATTAATAATCCTTTCTTGGAATTTTTCTTAAAAATATAAAAAAACTATTCAAATAAAAGTTATTGATAATAAAATTATCTATAATTTGGCTTTTTATAATTTTGGTACAATAAAAATTGACTGAGATATGATTTTTTGAAAATTTTTAATTTTTTTGCAACAAATTAAATTTTAATAATCCTTTCTTCAAATTTCCTTCAAAAATATAAAAAAAACTTTTTAAATAAAAGTTATAGATAATAGAATTATACATAATTTTTCTTTTTATTATTTTTATTCAATAAAAATTAACTGAGATATGATTTTTTAAGAATTTTCTATTTTTCCACCACAAATAAAATTTTAATAATCCTCTCTTCGACTGTTTCTCTAAAAATATTAAAAACTACTTAAATAAAAGTTTTAGATAATAGAATTATGTATAATTAGGCTGTTTTATAATTTTGGTACAATAAAAATTGACTGAGATGTTTTTTTGGAAATTTTCTATTTTTTACAACAAATCAAATTTTAATAATTTTTCCTTTGAATTTTTCTCAAAAATATAATAAAGAAATACTCAAATATAAGTTATAGATAATAGAATTACCTATAATTTGGCTTTTTTATAAGTTTGATACAATAAAATTAACTGAGATGATTTTTTGGAAATTTTCTGTTTTTCCACCACAAATAAAATTTAAATAATCTTTTCTTTAAATTTTTCTAAAAATATAAAGAAACAATCCCAATAAAAGTTATACATATTAGATTTATCTATAATTTGGTTTTTTTATAATTTTGATACAATAAAAATTGACTGAGATGATTTTTTGAGAATTTTCTGTTTTTCCACTACAAATAAAATATTAATAATCCTTTCTTGGAATTTTTCTTAAAAATATAAAAAAACTATTCAAATAAAAGTTATTGATAATAAAATTATCTATAATTTGGCTTTTTATAATTTTGGTACAATAAAAATTAACTGAGATATGATTTATGGAAATTTTCTATATTTTTACAACAAATAAAATTTTAATAATTCTTTCTTGGAATTTCTCTTAAAAATATAATAAAAAAATACTCAAATATAAGTTATAGATAATAGAATTATTTATCATTTGTTTTTGTAAAATTTTGGTACAATAAAAATTGACCGAGATATGATATTTTGAGAATTTTCTGCTTTTTGCACCGCAAATAAAATTTAAATAATCTTTTTTTTGAATTTTTCTCAAAAATATAGAAAAACCACTTAATAAAAGTTATAGATAATAGGGAATTATCTATAATTTGGTTTTTTATTATTTTTGTAAAATAAAAACTAAGCGCGATATGATTTTTTGAGAATTTTCTGTTTTTCCACCACAAATGAAATTTTAATAATTCTTTCTTCGAATTTTTCTCAAAAATATAAAAAAATTACTTAAATAAAAGTTATAGATAATAGATTTATCTATAATTTGGGTTTTTATAATTTTGCTAAAATAAAATTTGACTGAGATATGATTTTTTTGAAATTTTTAATTTTTTTACAACAAATAAAATTTTAATAATCCGTTCTTGGAATTTCTCTCAAAATATAAAAAATTACCCAAATAAAAGTTATAGGTAATAGAATTTTCTATAATTTTTCTTTTTTACTATTTTTATACAATAAAATTAACATTGTAAATGTTTATTATTACTTGTTGATAATATATGTTAAATTAAATATTTTAAAAGTTTCAAGTATAATGAAATTTGAAAAATGTATTATTTTTAGGATAGTTTAGCTGATGATATCTTGAAAAGACGAAACCACTTTTACGCAAAGGAGGTCCTAAACTTTAATGTGAGTTGGAAAATTTTAAATTTCATTAGAATTGTATTAAAAAAATAATACATTTTTTCAAATTTCATTATACTTGAAACTTTTAAAATATTTAATTTAACAATAAAATTAACCAAGATATGATTTTTTGAGAATTTTCTGTTTTTCCACCACAAATAAAATTTTAATAAAATACTCAGAAAGTAATAATCACAACAACAAAATTTTAATGTAATTTCCTGTAATTTGGTTATTTTTTATTCCTCTACAAAAAAACTTTTGACCAGGCCATTAGTTACTATTAGTAAAAAAAAGTTGTTTTTTTATTTATTATTTTTATAGCTATTTAAATTGCTTTTAAGAAAAAAAAATTGTGAGTTAGTTTTTGGAGCCATTGAGAATATATTTTTAAATGAGAAATATTGTTTAATTATTAAGGATTTTTAAAATTTGTTAACTAATATTTCAAAAAATTGTTTTATATTGAGCTGATGGTTGAAGATAACGAAAATCATTAAAAGTAAAAATTGTATTGTGATAATTTAAATTCTCTTTCTCTCTAAATTTTCTGAAAAAAATCCCGAAATTTCTCCTTAAAACATAAGCAAACCAACTTAAAGACCATGCTAGTCACCAGCAAAGCCCGTTCACTTAAAACCAATGCGGAAATAACGGGTCTAGAAAATAAATACATAAATGAATTCAAACTAAAATTTTAATTTCGTTTACGATGCTAAACAGATTCTATAAATTGTTGTCTCTTATTAATTTAAAATTCAGAAAATTTAAATATTTCCTTGCTTTAGTGTGAAGAATGACATTTCTGATCCATCGGCTAACTTATTAGTACTTACAAGAAAATTTCTAATTGACACTTTACCCAAATTTTACCAAGCAATGTTTTGTTGTTATGTAGAGGATGTGTTCCCATTCCCCAAGTTTGAAAACCGGTAATGTTGTATAATAATGGCTGAATGGTTCAAATCTCAAAAAAGTGAAATATTTTCTACTGCATTATAACTGCAGGCTACTAAATTACTGTAAGGTCGACAACATAATTTAAAAAATTTATGTAAATTAGGAAACTTTCATAGAAAGTTATGATATTCGTATCTCTTGAAGATTTGTCCATTTCTGTATCAAGGTTTTCCAAACTACTACGGTTGTAATAGTAAAATTAACCTTCAATTAGCGGTGGCTCGCTTTCAAGGGCGCCCTGGCGCGCGCAACCCTCTTATGAAAACTCAAAAAGTATAATTGTTGTCATAAACTTTTGTGCCCTTACGTAAGCCAAAGGACACTACAAAATATGCGTTTTTATGCAAAACCGTGGCAAATACACAAATGTTTCAGAGCATAAAATAATATTAAAACTGAAACTGTTTTCTTTTCAATTACTTTAATCAAATCGTAATTAATAATTACGTAAATAAAGTAATTACAAGAGAGTCAATTTAAACTTCCATGAAAGCATTTTTATTGTTACGAATACAAAGTAATTCGTTTTATGAGCAAGGGGGGGGGAGTAAACTTTAAATCTCGGATGTCAAATCTAGCAATCAATTTATCAATATAATTTTCGGGTCAAAATTAATGCAAAACTGCATATTTTGCTCTAATAAATTTACCATTAATTTAATTTATAAAAAAAGCCATCACCTTCACCGATCTACGAATTTTAAAATGAAAAGTGAATGAGCATCCACATGAAAAATTCAACTTTCTTCTAATTTAAACGGTTTTAATTTTTTAAATTGCAAATTTGTTATGTTTATGATAAACTAGAAAACAAATTTTTTATTCCGCTCTTATTTTATTGCAATGTCGTCTGTGTGTATAATTACATAAAAAAAAAATATGTGGTCATACAACAAATTGCAAATTAATTATAACCACTTTATGGCAGTCGTTTAACCGTAACGAATAATTTGTGTGAAAGTAAATTGAAAAAAAGTTGTTTTTATTTACTCTTCTTTTTGCATAAAAAACTGGATTAATGTTCATTTCCTAACGTGCAATTTGAGAAAATGATAGAGGAAGTTTATAAAATTATGCAATAAAACTAATGGATGCTAATAATAATTGTAATTTATGCATATTAATTAAAATTGTAAAAGCCGACAAGGAAGTGTTGGTTATCAAAATTGTCAACGAATTCAAATTGTGAAACTTACCTGGTTCCAAGCTTACGGGTGCCATTTTGTAATTTTCTTCAATTTCCTTATGCCTGACCTGTCGGTGAACATGGCATCGGTTGTGGTTGTCGTCCCCATAGAAGAGATCCTCGATTTCGGCATACTTTGCATTTCCATATTCCGAATCCAGTTTCGACGAAGTCGGAATGCTTTTTTGGACGACTTGATCGGAGCGTAGTAAAAGGAAGAGGTTGGTTCCAAGGGTTCACCATAACTGCTTTGTTCGGAACTTAGTTCCAAAGAGTCGTTTTGGCTGTCGTGAATATTTTGCATATACGCATAGTTTTCCAAATCCCAGGGATCCATGCAGTATTTTGAAAAACTGTTGGCCAACGATTCGTCGCTCTCGTAGTCTCCAGAACTCCAATATCTTAAATCCGATGGCATTTCTTCACTTATGGTAACAAAAAGAATTTTAGTGTTGCAAAATTTTTTAAATCGCACGGTCTAAAATATAAATTTTAATTTGTTAACGGTGAGGAGGAAATGCCCAGTTATATTTACAGTGCCGAAGAGTTAAAATGAATTGCACGTCTGCATTGTACAGAAAAGTCTTTATTAGTAGTCTTGGGACATATTCATCAACCGTTTGCTTTATAATTTTGTAGGTAATAAAATATAATAAAATTTGAATACTATTGGGAAGCCTTCGCCCAAGTCGATCTGAAAGTACTTTAATCTATCGATGCATTTAGGAATAAGTAACGGTCACTTTCTTCTAAGGTTATCAACCTATTGAGCTGCATCAGTCAACGTGTGCACATCCCCATTGTATTAGTATACGAAGGGCAGCAAACCCATGAAGCGTTTACCTCGTGGTAACCGTAACTCTTGGACATAAATCGTCTTCGTGAAAAAATTTTAGTATGAAATAGATAGGTAATAAAATGTACTAGGATGTCCTGGGTTGCTAAAGTAATGAAATGGGCTATTAAACCATCAGAAGAAAATATTGCAAAAATATTTTTTGGGCATAGATTATTATTAATTACAGAATAATTTAAAAATCTTCTTTAACAATTTTAAAGCAATTTAAATAATTTGGCAGATACTAATATTGCTGTACCCTGGAGGCAACATTATTTAAATTATTATTTCGCAGAAAAAATTATTGTTAAATTAGCATTACTAAAAATGGTAAGCTGATGCAAAAGTGCTTTTGCGAGTGTTGGCGTGGATGATATGCTAATTAACTTGAGATGAGAAATCTGCGAGAAAATTGAGTTTACATTAATTTATTTACTTTTGAACTAAAACTGTTAATTATTATTCAGAGCTTATAATTTTTTTCGTTTAGATTCGCTTTCTTTAGTCACGATTAATGCATATGCATATGCATGCGATAGTAAACTGCGACTTGTTTTTAATGGGGAAATAATAATATGAAAAAATGTTACATTGATTTATTTATGTGGTCAATTTCACCCCATTTTTCCTGTAACTCCCAGTGCCTGCCGAAGCTGTGCGGTTGAATAAAATAATTTTTGAAAGAAAAATATAATTTAAGTTTCAAGGAAACTGAAAATTAAGTAAACTTGAATTTAAATTTTATTTTTGAACTTGGATCTTGAGAATTAGCGTAATAAGTTATTATCACTAAAATTTTCAAAACCGTAACCTAATTTTCTAATTATTATTATTTACTTATAATTTTTGAAATACCATAATCGGTTAATTTTGTAAGAACTCAATTTTGAGTTTATGGTCATATTATTTCCACAAATTATAGTACCCAGTAATAAAAAACTACTCGAAAATAAGTTATTAAAAAATAACTTACCAATTTTTTAATAACCGTGCATTCCAAATTGAAGTCACAAAAAATGTCACGAACTCAAAAATTTCACTTTTCAAAAATAAAAAAAAGTCACTGCAGGTTCCACCTGTTAATCTCTTTACTTTCGGTGAAGAACTCGATGCGACGAAATAATTCTAATAGAAGTTTAGCCGGCAGGCTTGTAAAAGCATCTACCAGAGAAAGCAGTATAATAAACATTTATTTAACTTTATTATGGCATGTAGGTTCAATTATGAATTCTCCTCTTCTATCTAATGTTTGTCTACCTTGAAAATTTCTCTTTTATTTCAGTTATTTGGTAAAGAAACCATTTAAAGACTTTGTCACTTACTTCACGAAGTTTTGCATTCGTGCTAATTACGTATTCCGTTATGCAATTTAATTACCTTTTAATTAGTAAATCACGCTTTTATAGTATCATATTTTTTGAAGCTGAAGAAATCGAACGTAGTCCCTGCAATTTTTAAATTTCGCGAAAGTCAATTTGTACATATCTAAAAAATTTTAAGTGCCGCTTTCACGCACCAAAACACTAACGAACGATAATATGTAATTTTCACATAATTAGGTATTTTGTTTTTGACGATTATCGCGTTTCTTTTTATTAATATTGCGGAAACTTCTCAGGGCTGCCAATAAAAACACTAAAATTGCATTGTGCCTCTCAAAAACACAACACCTTGTATTATGTATATAATTTATAATATTACATATCTTTTAATAATTTAATTTTGTCCATTGCGGTTCATCCTGTATATAAGATTGAATGCCCTCACCAACTCGTTTTAAAAAAAAAGCCGTCATTGGTTTACAATATTAATGAGCTTAATTTTTGAAAATCCTGAGAACGGCACTACGTGTTTGGATTCTCGATTTAGCGCGGCTTTTGTTTCGAAAGTTAAACTCAGACGACGAAAAATGCTAGGAATCTAATTTATTGATTATTCAATTTTCTGCACTACAACTTTATTATACATCAAACGAGGTGGAACTCGGATGACCGCTGTTCTTCGGTTTTATACAGCTACTACTAGTTTCCTAAGGTTGTGCGGCCTAAAGGCCGCACTTTGATAATAAACTTTAATTCACTACATGGTTGTTACGGAAAAACTTAATTATTCTGGTTTGGAAAGTTATTATTATTGAGTTATTTTTTGTCATCATGAAATGACAATCCGATAATCTGCACTAATTAAGTCCTGAATGCGGATGTTCCGAGTTCCAGCTGGCAATACTTCAACTTTCCAATGCCAAGTCCAACACGGAATGTTTCGTCTAGCTTTATCGGGTTACTGGACTGGTGACAAAATTCGGGTGTTGTGTTTCAAATTCCGCGATAACAGCATAGGCCCAAAATGGAAGATATCTTAATTTAGTCATCGAATTAGAGCATGTGGTCGGACCCAAGTATACGACTTCCGGTAATAATGCCGAGCGTTGTATATCGCGGTTCAGATTCCGCGTTACTAATGTAGATCCACCAGGCCCGTATCCAGGATTTCATTTCAAGGGGGGCACTTGTAAAAATTTCAATTTGAAAATACCTACACCTATTTAATATTTTCAAAACTATAACTTTTACTTTAAAAATTTACATTTTGAGAGGGGGCCCTCTGGATACGGGCCTGCTTACTCAAAATCTGTAAACTATCAACAGTGAGGCACTGAATGGTTCCACACCCCTAACCCTCCGGTTTGTGCAGTTTATTTTTATCACTATCTTTTATCACACTTAAGTAACTAATATCCCAATTAGCCCAAATTATAAACCAAAGTTTTAGAGACCGGGGTCTGGGGTGTGGAGCACTTCAGGTACACTCAAACTGTGATAAATAAATTTGCAAATTTATGATCTCCAGTATTAAGCGATTAATAGTGAAAGTTTTAGCACAAAGAGAACCAAAGCGCTATATTTAAACCTTAATTACAGGCCCGTATAGCCAGAATTTTATTTGGGGAGGGGCATTTTCCAACTTGAAAATACTCACACCTATTTATTTTCAAAATTCAAAATATTTACTTTTGAAAAAAATTTTTTATATTTCGTAAAATACCTCATAATCTGTAAACATTAAATGTTTTGCTATCAACAGTGAGCCACTGAAGGTGTTCCACACCCCAGACCCCCGGTTTGTGCAGTTTATTTTTTATTAGAATTAAATTGAAGATATCAGGATAACCGATCTAGAAAAAATCTCTAAAAAACTAATCAATCCTAACTTTTCACACTCAAGTAACTAATATTCTAATTAGTCCAAATTATAAACCAAAGTTTTAGAGACCGGGGGTCTCCGCTGAAACACTCAAACTGTGATAGATAAATTTGCAAACTTATGATCTCCAGTATTAAGCGATTAATAGTGAAAGTTTTTAGCACAAAGAGAACCAAAGCGCTATAATAAACCTTACTGACAGGCCCGTATAGCCAGAATTTTATTTCGGGGAGGGGGACATTTACAACTTGAAAATACTTACACTTATTTATTTTCAAAATTAAAATTTTGTACTTTGTTCTGCTTACTCAGAATCTGTAAACATTGAATGTTTTGCCTATCAACAGTAAGGCTCTGGAGGGTGTTCCACACCCCCCAGACCCCCCGTTTGTGCAGTTTATTTTTTATTAGAATTAAATTGAAGATATCAGCATAACCGATCTAGAAAACATCTCTAGAAAAACTAATTAATTCTAATTTTAACAAGTCGCACTCAAGTAACTAATATCCCAATTAGCCTAAATTAAAAACCAAAGTTTTAGAGACCGGGGGGTATTAAGCTATTATTAGTGAAAGTTTTTAGCACAAGAAATATAAAGCAGAGACCGAGAATTTGGGGAGAGAGGATTATGAATTCCTCCCAGGATAATATGTCATCGTTCTCAAGAAAACCAAAGCGCTATAATAAACCTTAATTATGGGCTCGTAGCCAGGATTTTATTTCGGGGGGGGGAGCACTTGTAAAAATTCTCCAACTTAAAAATACTTACACCTATTTATTTTCAAAATTCAAATTTTTACTGTTTAAAAAAAATTTACATTTCCTAAATTAACTCATAATCTGTAAACATTCAATGTTTTGTCTATCAACAGTGAGACACTGGAGGGTGTTCCACACCCCCCAGACCCCCCGGTTTGTGCAGTTTACTTTTTATTAGAAATAAATTGAAGGTATCAGCATAACCGATCTAGAAAAAATCTCTAAAAAAACTAATCAATCCTAACTTTTCACATTCAAGTACTAATATCCCAATTATCCCAATTATCCCAAATTATAAACCAAAGTTTTAGGGACCGGGGGGTCTGGGGGGTGTGGAGCACCTCCCAGGTACACTCAAACTGTGATAGATAAATTTGCAAACCTAGGATCTCTAGTATTAAGCGATTAATAATGAAAGTTTTAAGCACAAAGAGAACCAAAGCGCTATAATGAACCTTACTCACAGGCCCGTATAGCCAGGATTTTATTTCAGAAGGGGGGGGGACATTTTCCAATTTGAAAATACCAACACCGATTTATTTATTTATTTTTTACTTTCCAAAAGAAATTTTTTTTAAATTTCGGTGGTGGGGACACGTGTCCCCAGGTGTCCCCCTTAGCTACGAGCCTGAGATCCACTGTTTATATTACTTCTGTCATTAGTGTAAGCAGCAGGTGCCTAACTGGCCAAATTGACCTTCATCTACCTCCGGATCCCATTTACACACCTTCCGGATTGAGCTGATTTGCCAACCATTTAACGGGACTCCGAAGCGACCATAGAAATCTCTTCATTCAGGTGAAAGAGGCGTCGGTCTTTCATCTGGTACTTTGAAAATAAAAGGACAAGGTAAAATAGAATTTAAACTATGCTGATTGACAATGATTAACAAAACATGTCAAAATGCCAAAAACAAAAACTGATTAATTTGTTATTTTTATTATTATTATTTTTAGTGATTTATTGTTTTTAAATTAATATATAGTAGTTTCTTATTTTTGGTCAAAATATCTTTTATTCTGTCGCAAACATATTTTACTCTATAAGAAGCGTCTTGTTTGAATTAGTGGTAAAAACACTTTAATGTTTTTGTTTTCGGTGTTTTTGTTTTCAGCAGTTTGTTACTTGGTAACAATAGTGATCTGTGGGCATTAAAAGGAATTTAAAACATTAAAATCATGAAATATTAAATAATTTTGTGTTAAATTAATAACTTAAACCCCCCCTCTCTAATATGATATAAAATATGATTTTAAAATAACTACAATAATAATTACGCATTCAAAATATAATAAATAACAAGGTGCATGTCGTCAGCCCCCAATTTATATGTCATATTCAAAAAGGTTTGTGCATTCTTTATTTTCGGTTGTACTTTTTTAGTTTTAGAATTATTCGAAAATTTATTTGAGGAGGGGGACATTTAGCTGGATACATGCTAGGGCACCACCCAAGTCGGAATTTTGGTTTGAACATGGTTTTAATCATTTGTGCATGATTGTGCATCTTTTATTTTCGTTTGTACCTCTATTGTTTTCGCGTAATGGAAAACAGTTGGGGACAAATATGAACTTTCTGCAAATAATGAGAACAATTTTAAATACAAAATTTAAAATTCAAGTTTAGCATATCTCCAGCCTCTCTCTGCTGAAAACAAAAGAGGTAGAAACGAAAATAAAAAATGTACGATCATGCACAAACTATTAAAACCATCTTCAATCTAAAATCGATTATCTGTATTTCAAATAATCTAAGAATTCGTTATTCAGTTTAACTAAAGTACTGGGATTCTTGTTATTCTTTCTGCGCGTCAATTTAACTTTTGTATTTCTTAAAAATTTGGAAACCAGAAGAGGTACAAACGAAAATAATGTTTGCACAAACAAGATCAAACAATCTGAACAATTTTGAACCCGAAATTCAAAGTTCAAATTTAGCATGTCTCAAGCCCCCTCTCAAACGTTTTTCAATTACGCTAAAACAAATGAGGTACAAACAAAAATAAACGATGTACAAAGGATTAATACCATTCTCAAACTACAATTCCGAATGGGGGCTGGCGTCACGCACCTTCCATATGATTTGGTTTCAGGAGGCCGGGGTCTTATCGTCCTCCCCATCAACCGCAGCTGACTATAAATAGATTTTCTATAGATTTTAGTAAACCTATTATGAAATAGTTGCGTCATTTCCACTAGTGCAGCTCTCGGACCTTAGTTTTGAACTACTTTTGGCGCTTTTTTCAGTGTAATTCTTCATCGGCCTGCATTCGTTCTGTACTGAACATAGGGTCTCTCCAGTCCCCCAAACCTCTGTAAAGGATTGGTTCTTTTGAGAGGTTCTGGCAGTTACACGCCTCGTTTGCCGAACGTGTGGGCGCGGAAGACGGTCAGATTAAATGTCTGAACCCCGGCTCGGATTCGAACCAGGGCGTTCGGCTTACTAGTTGACGCACTTAAACGCTAGATCCCGACTGTTACGTTGTGCAAATCTGTGCAATTGTTATCACGAAATTTTTATCTATAAAAAGTGGCCATAGTAAAAATATTACCTCTGCCCCCTCCACCCTAGAATAAATTGAGTTTGAAATTCGCAAACAATTTATTGCAATCATCAAATGGGCGTCGCGTGACTTCGAGGCGACGGACCATCGAAAGTGGTCTTCACAGAGGCTTGTTTTTACCAGTTGGCTGTGAGAAAAAAACCTCTATAAAGTAAACCTTTAATTTTAAGGAAGGCCAAGAAGCATCCTTAATCTTTAAAACTCACCCTCCCCAAGTATTTGAATTACACCAGGGTCTCGTTTTGCGTCGCATCGATTTGCGTCGATTCGATTTGCTTAATAACACGAAAATAGGACCGAAAATCTTATATGCGTCACATAATTCAATTTGCGTCTTTTAAAATAATACAAATTCAATTTTTGCTTCTTGCGTAAAATTCTAACGACTGTAATTTAATAGTTTTTATCTGCAAGTAGAATTAATATCTGCATGAATCGCGCCGCCATGCCACTTGCAAAGTTTGTAAGTCTTGTAATGTATATGTTGGCGACAGATGCTGAATTCGGCCCGTGGCCGAATTATTTGGACATATCGCGATATGTCTATTACAGAAATGCCAGATGCCGAAATTTGGCATCTGACTATGTGAATTTGGACATATCCCGAAATGTCAAATTGCACTTTGGTCATATGGCGAAACGATTATTTAATTAAAACAAGATCTTTTTAGGGACTAATGTAACATTTATTTTACTATTTATTGCGACATGAAGTACTTGAATGGCATTTGCTATTACATTTTACCTTGTTCAGTACACCCTATGCCCCTATGAAATGATCTATTTTCTTTAATTGCACAAATCTTAGCCCTTCCGACCATTTGGATGTCTGATTTTCTTGCATCCAAGTAATTAAAATATCCGTACATCTTGGTTTGCCCTCTCAACAGATCCCTGGCTTTGTGAATGACGTGGCTTATCATGAATTATTTTCGCTTGAAACATATCTGCAAGACTACTAATTACTTGATTTACAAATTCCCTGCCGTTGTCACTATGAAGTAAGCAAGGTACCCGACAATACAAAAATATCCATCAGGTTATAGGCAACTTCATCTGCCGTTTTAGTTTTTAGAGCTTTTAGGAACACAAATTTTGTTAGGTGATTCTGGTAATTCATGATAAACTTATAGGGCCCATCCGGTTCTGTTTGCATATCTATTAAATCAATTTGTGCCCTTTTATTAAATCCTGTGGAAATAATTGGTTTTACAACTAAACCTTTCTGCTTTGATTTTTTCTTTAATTGGCATATAGCACATAATTTTAGATACTCTTCAATGACGCTTCTGGGAACATTACAATACTTCTTAGCAATTTCTTTCTCCATACCTAATCTTCTTTTATGGCCAGTATCTTTGTGAGCTTTCTAAAATACCATGTACCTCCTTAACATCGCAATAATATATAATATTAGAAACCACATCATCATTGCTACGTTTCGCAATTATTTTCTGTTTCTATTTTTATAATTTCAAATCTATTTAGACGCCTGTAATCTTGGCAGCTCAGTTTATCGCCGGCTTCTTTCTTTCTCATGCTATCTTTGACTTGATTTAATATATTTAAATACTGATCAACGGTCAATACGGTGCTAAAATTACTACCGCTACTTTTTCAATTAATTGAAGAAGCTTGTCTTCAAATATATGCTTGTCAACTAGATATTTTCACCCTCCATAATTAAAACGATTAAAATTTTGTAGTTACTGTTGTGTCGGCTGGTTTAAGTGGTGGATTGTTGTAATTATTGATACGATGTTGGAAACAATTGTTTTATTGAAGTTAACAAAATTATACGATCGCTGGTACTACTTATATATGTTAGAGTCACTGGAAGTCCATGTGCCAACATAAAATGACTAAAAGCCATTTCACATACAGGGTTGCGTATAATGCCCGATTTCTTCACTTCGAGTTATCTTCAGGTTAGATAACCTGAAGTTAAATTGACGGAATAACCAATTAGACGACAACAAAACAAATAAATCAAACATCTGATTGGTTATTTCGTCAATTTAACTTCAGATTACCCAACCTGATGATAACTTGAGGTGAAGAAATCAGGCATAAGTCTATTCCTACATAACAGTGCCAAAACAAAACAAAATGCACGTTCACACTTTGATCACACTTCGTTTCGCCATATGACCAAAGTGCAATTTGACATTTCGGGATATGTCCAAATTCACATAGTCAGATGCCAAATTTCGGCATCTGGCATTTCTGTAATAGACATATCGCGATATGTCCAAATAATTCGGCCACGGGCCGAATTCGGCATCTGTCGCCAACATATACATACTACTACATAATATTATGAACGATAATTTAGCGGAAGCCTTTTCGTAAATAGACAAAGCTATGGATATTTTTATTAATTATGATGAAGATGAAAGTCGTAGCAATAGTGTGGTAAATGCTGTCGCGAACGGAGTGCGCTGTTATAAAGATTTATACGCGAAAAATAAACAAAACACAAAACAGCAAACGTTGGACAATTTTTTAAAAATAATTTTTTTTGCGTGTTATTATTTAAAATTTAAAATTATAACTTGTTTTATCGTTTTTACCGATATTTTACTAAAAATAAATTTTGTTAGCATAATATGTGATTTTATTACCATTGTGAAAAAGTTTTTGATGATTGTAGAACGCATCTCGTGAATTACTATGGAATCTTATGGAAAATGTGATTCGATTTGAGTCGATTCGAATTGCGTAGCACTTTTACAGAACGTATCCCCGACGCAAATCGAGACCCCCGGTGTACTTTTGAAGTAGTTGAATTACTGTTAAAGTACTTTTAAGTAATTGAGTACTACTTTAAAGTACTTAAACTTGTACCTAAGTACTTTAAAAGGCCTTAAGATAATTTTAAAAGTACTTCAGTGAAGTACTTAATACTTGAAATACTTTTAGGTAGTTTTAAGTAATTGCAATACTTTGAGTAATTGAATTACTTTTATAAGATTTTGCTAAATAAAATACTTTTTCTTAGTGAAATGTTTAAGTAATTGATATGTCAAATACTTTTAAGAAAATTTAGTATTTGGTATTTCAAATACTTTCCACATAAGAAGTACTTGGTAATTGGTACTTGAATTACTTTACAAAGTGCTTTTGACAGCTCTGGTCCACTGCTGATACCCCACTGCTTGTGGTGGTATCACAATGGAGAAACAAAAATAAATCGAGAAAGACGAAAGGAAGAGGACAGATCTAGCAAAGAAGAACAAGGGAAGTACTGCAGGTGAGAAGGAAACAACAAGAACAAATGGCAAGAAGAGAGTAGCATAAAGAAGAAGGAACAGGCGGAAGAAGGATTGCAAGCAAGGAAAGAGACTATGCAGAAGTTATTGAAAGACGAAAAGGAGAAGTCGCTGGGAGGATGGTCAATCTCTCACAGTTGGCTATGTGACATACGGAACTGTAAATGCTAAGAAGGAGGGTGCTGACGCACTTGATGAAATTCTCGTCAAGAAGCGGAAGATCTCTTGCGACAGTTCATTGTGCAAAGCGGCCAAAAACATGAATAACTAATAATTGCACTCAGCGGCGGTCTTTAGACCGCACTTTAAACACTTAGAAATGTTTGCTATGAATGATTGACAGCGAGAGACTGGCAGGTGCGGTGGCTAATACAGGTCAAGTAAGGCAGAAATTGAGCATAGAAATGAAATGAGAATGAGTTAGTGAGTAACGGAACATTGGTGGTATGCAATGTGAAACAAGCTAAAATATACAGATATTCCGGCTAGCGTTCGGAGAAATCAACGGTTGTGGGCCATGCAATGTTTTCTAGATTGTATTACAATTAGGTAATTAATCTGATTAATCTGAGTTTTTAGTTTACTTTTTAGTTGCCTTGGTACTTTTAGGTATCCGTGCAGGACAGGAATCGCCCAACTCTGAAACTTGATAAGAAAAAGTGAAATTAAATGCTTGGTTCATGTTCATGTTTTGTTCTTTCATGAACAGAAAAGACTGAAAAATTCGATTCATGAAATAAATACTTCACCAGAATGATATCAAAAAGTTAAAATATATTATGCTTTCATGTTCTGTTCTTTCATGGAGCAAACTTTTGGAGATTTTATTTTTTTGACAAATCTTAAAAAGTTATGATTTATTATTTTTAAGTTCCTTATTTTTGGTCAAAATATCTATTAACTATGTCGTAAACATACTTGAATCTAATAAAAGACATCTTGTTTAGATTAGTGGTACTTTCGGTGTTTTTGTTTTCGGTATTTTTGTTTTTCGGTGTTTTTGTTTTCGGCGTTTTTGTTTTCAGTGTTTTGACGTACTACCGCTAAAACAAAAACACTAAAATCAGAAACGCCGAAAACAAAACACTGATTTTTAAAAACAAAAGAACACGGTTTATACCAACTTAGGATACAATAACATAGCAACGTCCAACAACAATAACAAAGGTATCGCAACGTTGCGGCCACAATCAAGGGCAGGCGTATGGTAAGCGCAACCTGGACGATTATTTGACTGACATTGCCTACAACGTCCAACTCCAAAGCTACTAAAAAGTCATGATTTATTAGTTTTTTTATTTTAGGTTATATAATCTTTTATTATTTCGCATGGTACTTTTGATGTTTTGACTTCGGCGTTTTTGTTTTCGGTATTTTGACTTCGATGCTTTTGTTTTCGGTATTTTGGTTTTTTGGTGTTTTTGTTTTCGGCGTTTTTGTTTTCGTTGTTTTGTTTTCAGTTCTAGAGCGAAAATATTCGTGGGTTCTAATAATGGAAAACTGTTGCGACCTGGAACGTAAGTGAGTCAACTGCTAAGTCAAGATTCCGGGTTCGAATCTGGACGGAGTGAAAATTTTATCCGACCGTCTTCCTTCAACAAATATTGGCAAACCATCAAGTTAAAATTAAAATACCACGAGCTATCTTATAGAGTCATCACCAAATCCTCTTGATGGTAAACGGATCGAGGAGGAGGAGAAATAATAATTTAGTTCTTTATAATCCTCAGATGTAGTTCATTATCTAAATATTTAAACCGGTTTAAACTAAATCTTGAGGATTTTTCTCAATTGCCATTTGATGAGAACCTACAATCTCTGACACCATCATTCCAGGCTGTACGATTGGTTGCAAATAACAGCGACAAAATATAAATAATTAAATTTATTGTAAAATTTCAACAAAGCTGTTCTAAGTCTTTTACATCAGCCGGTTTGTCTGAATCTTCCATTGTTTGTCTATCTAACTCCATTCCTAGTACATCTTCTAAAAATTCGTCAAAATCAAATTCCTGAAAAGTAAAAATCTTCTAGCACACTTTGGCAGATAAAAAAAATTGATTACTTACGCTGGGGAGAAACGAAAAATCTTGTACCGATTTGTTGCCATCGTCTTTCTCCTGCGTGTGCATCAGTGTGGCCAAACATTTGTAAGCATTGATGGGTGAAAATATTTCTCCTAAATGTTTGAATTAAAATTTTGGATGCCAAAATTCAGAAAATGGACAAACCTTTTTCGCAAATGAGGGTTACAAATCCCTCGGAATCGATTACGTCTCTCCGAGGTCCTTCGCT
Organism: Lycocerus yunnanus; assembly: GCA_036346125.1. Lineage (NCBI taxonomy): Eukaryota > Metazoa > Arthropoda > Insecta > Coleoptera > Cantharidae > Lycocerus > Lycocerus yunnanus. The sequence continues at coordinate 1,823,484 of JARFIX010000032.1, read as the reverse complement.
TGCCAAACAATACGTGTTGAAGCTTTCTCTTAGCAAATCAAGTGATATTCCATGGGCTGGCCTGTGATTAACATATAATTTAACAAAGTCAAGAAACGAAACTTCTTCCTTCAAAGTTTTGGTTTCGTCAAAATCGTTGTACTTAACCTCGATAACCATGTTTTCTATCTGTAATGCAGAAAATCAGAAAAAATGGATTGTAATGCTGAACATTTCACCTCGTATTCGGTCGGATAAAACCCACAAGCTCTCATTAAATCTGGTAATTCGCTAACCGGAATCATATCAGACACAACTCGTGGTAGGACAGTATTTTCCCCCTGGTGGAGAATTTGCATGTAGTAGAACAAATCCTGCATTTCCTTGAACAACCATCCTTTCAATCCACCTTCAATGAGGCAATAGAACGGATATAATTCAATTCCTCCGATTTTTTCCATCGTTTGTGGGGCCCTAAAAATAACGTCGGATTTAGAAATCTCGAGTTGCAATCAAACTTAAGATTTAACATACAAAACGTTAATTCTCCACATTAGGACGCAACTGTCGTCTGCTCCAATTGTAAAAATATATTTTCCTTCTCGACAGACGCAAAAGTCCAACAACTGAGGTAGGCAAAATTGTTAATATTTTGTGTCAAAACCAGAGAAAAAAATTACCTTTATTGGATGCCCGATGGTTCCAACGAATCTGAATGGATTACCATCTGCAGGCAATAATTGCACTCCGATGTAGTTGTTATTGGCGAAAATCAGGTATTTGTTTTCATGTTGAGGTAAAATCTAAAATTTCTCGTTCGATTAGTCTAAGAGTTCGTTTCAAACTTACCATTATTTTGGAAACTGGACTTCCGTCATAGCATCCATAAGCAGGACCAAGAGTTACGCTATGGCACATATTGGTTACGTCGTGAATCTTCTTGTACTTGTACTGGAACGGTAAAAATGTGTTGCAAGTGAGGCTAAAAAATAAGGGAAAACTTACTTGGTTGTCTGCTGTGAAGAAGTATCTATCGGACGAGATGTCACTTTTGGGATAATAAATGAAAGTAATTGGAATTGCAGTTTGTTCGAATCGCTCCTTGTTTAGTACCAGAAGCATTCCATCTCCACTGATAAAAAATTGATTGTGATAAAATACGAGAGAGTGAGGTTAGTGCGGTTCATTGATAACGTTGCGGTACTCGGTTTGATTCCATTATTCTAAATATAATAATTGCTTTCTAAACGTTTTTCCTCGGAAGGCAAACCACCGACCGAGGTAATAATGAAGTGCACACGATAAACAGTTTGGTAAAGGAAAAATACTTAATACAAACCTCTGTTCAAGATCATATTCAAATAGGATTCTATCTTCTCCAATACTGAAAAGCCTCGATGGTAAATATGGAGTAAATAAGATGTCGCGTATTGGTTTGTAGTGAGATCTCAATTTTCCTAATATATACCATTCTTCGTCTTCAGTGGAAAATTTCATTAAAACCACAGTGGAGTTGGTATCCTAAAATTTATAAAACTTCTGCTGAGTTTGTTTGGAATTTTTTCAAAACTCACAAAGAAGCAAAAGTATCGAGAATCGATCGAAAATGCCATTTTGAGAATACCTCCTTGTGATAAATGTAAAGGTTCTGGATGTTTTGGAGTAAGGTAGATGGGATCCAAAAACCACAAGCTCCCGTCATCTCGACCACACGCCAAATGCAAACCTGCCAAAATGAATTACTTATTTACGTGTTGGTGCAAAATTAAGTGCACCACGCTAACATTCTGGGGAGTATTTGATGGCTGTGATTGGATTTACGACTATGGTGCTATACTGCTCTTTTTCGGGCAACGTTTTGTAAACTACTATTTCTCGACTGATGTAATTGTACAAACAAATGTTTCCGTTGGCGTATCCAATACACAAGTAGTTTCTGAAATAGCGAAGAAAACTTGAACTCGAATTGGAAGATATGGGCCAACTTACTCTTCGTCGTGAATTTCTATCGCAGTTACTGCAGCATCTGCTTTTCTAAACAGGAAATTGCATCTGTTCCTCATGTAGTCTATCATTACGATACGTCCATCGGCAGTTGCTGCAAAATGGAAAAAATGAAAATATTTGGACTACTCAGCAGATGGCTTTCTCAAATCAAGCAAATAACGCCTCTCCGAGCAATGATTATTGGAATGGAAAAAAAGGCTTACCAATGAAAAAATCACGCACCACGAAGGGTAAACGATGTATCGTAGCATCGGAAGGAACCAATTGAGCATAAAGGCATTCGTATTCGTCCGTTTTATCTTCATATTCCTCGTTCATAAATTCGTCGAAATTATCATCTACAATAAAAAGTAATGAAAAAGTTCAAAACTTCAGCGTTTGTCAACCTTCATCAAATTCACAAGGATCTTTAATTTTGTATTTTCTGGGATGTAAGTCAAAAGAGATCGACGTAACAGGCGGCAATGAGAAATTTTGGCACCAATACAAAATTTTCAGTCTTTTATCATAAAACTTGATGTGTCCTTTGACATCTCCAGTTGCTAGCATCCCATCAGCTGATTCGATGCAATTGATGCGTACAGATCCAACCTTAACGGTTTTGGCATATATTTTGTTGTTATGCAACTCGCACTCGTTCGAAAATGTGACATACACCGCATTGCCAAAAACTAACATGCAACCTTCGCTCGTACAAGCCACGCATTCGTGGCAATCGTCGATGTAAGTGCAATCCGTTATCACCCCTTCCGGTTTTTTATATCGCAAATGGTGTGGCTCAAAATTTTGCCATTAACATCATCCTTAAGATAAAAGAAAATTTAGAAAGGTCAGATGATTAGAACCAAAATCTTACCCAAGTGAAGAACAAAACTTGCTTTTCAAAAGCCACCATTATATGTTCCTGAACGTTTGGATTAAAGCGAATTTTGACTGGCAGTCCATAAGAAGCTTTGAAAATTTCCGAAGCTGAAAATCATTTTGGTGGCTTATGTACTGGAAAGTATGCAAGCAGACTCACCGTCAGGTTTTTCGTTCCCATAAGTCCAGCACCAAAAGTTCATGACAGGTTTGTATTCCTTCCCAAGCGATATCAAATATTTTGCATTTCCACTCAACGCAACTAGAGCGATTCCATAATAAGGATGTGGATTAAAAATTGTGTTGACCGGAAGGCTAAATAAAAAAAACCAACATTAGGTAATTGTTTCCAAATCAGTTCAATAACCCACCATTCTGTGCTATCCCAAACGATAATGCAGCTGTCGTCACCCTTATCAGCAGTTACTAACCATTTCCCCGTATCATCGGATGCAATGTCACTGATCAAATTTTTCTGCAAAGTAATTTTTAAAAATAAATTTAATCGCATAGTCCAAAATTCCAATTGACCACTTACGTGGCCCTGCAAAAATCTCATTTCTCGGGATACGTAATCGTACAAAACAGACGAATGAGAAGCAGCATAAAAAAGTAACGTTCTATCTTTGTTGCTCAAGTTCTTAACGCAGACATCTAATGATATTCCAAACGACCATCTCAGATACTGAAAACGAATATTTTGGAATTTATTTATGTTGGAATCGAAGTTTTCGGCTTACAAAAGGACTCAAAATGAATCCGGTTTCGCTCCTTTCAAGAAACTGAATTTACTCAGCCGCGTTTCATCAAAGAATGAATGTCTGGGAAAAGACGACGATCGTATGGTTTTCGATATTGTCGAATTTGATGTCGTAGAACCTTGCCTCAATATGGGGCTGCTGGTTATTTCTTCTTCGTTGTCTTCCTCTATCTAAAATTTATAGTAAGCATTTGGAATAAAATTTTATGAAGACCTACTTGTTCCATTCTGGTTTTCTTCAATAAAATTTGTATGCTATATCATGACATTTGGTATGTCAAATACTTATGTCACATATTGGTATGTCAAATTCCAAACCGTCGTTTTCTATTTTGATCCCCAAAGAAAATTTCTTCTATCTTATTTGAACTATTTTTGGAATACTCATCAACCGCTAATATATTTTTTACGTTGTGCATTGTATTACTACTTATTGACACTCAGGGTTACAGATCCGGGAGGGGGGTAAATATATCTTCTAATTATTTTATCTTTTTTTTTTAACAAGATTTGTGTGATCAACTCTATTTGCGCATCTAATACTGTAAAAGAAATAATTTTTGAGCTGGTAGAACTCCCCCCCCCTCTCCCAAGGGTCAAAAGGGACATTATGTACTTAGGTTGGAAAATATCTTTTTGCTACATATTCATTAAGATTGGTGGTCTTGGCTTCGCCTCGAAACTAAATATCATACAAAGGCGGCAAGAACATTTTCCGCCCGTTGCGTCGTACACACACTATTTTTTCTACTAACAATGAAAGTTTACAATAGGTTTGTACGTTGGAACTGGTCTGAACAGTTCCAAATTACACTGACAGTTGTGCAGAGCAATATTCTTTGCTTTCGCTTCAATGTGCTTTTGAAACAACTTATCCTTGATATAAATAGCTTAACCTCAAAATATTTTGTAAATAAGTTGTCATTGTGGTATCAAATATGAATAAGTTAAATTTAGAGCTTAAATTATTCATATAAGGCCGCGTTCGACTTGGACGCTGACAACGCTGTTGGTACGAACTGGCGCAAACGCCAACGCTTTAAGCAATAGACTTGAAATGTTGGCGCTTACAGCGCAGTGTAAACGCAACCGTAACCGCCTATTTCTCACGCTCACAATTTTCGATCATTTATTAATAAACTTTCGATCATTATTATTAAATAAATGATCGAAGCTCACAATGCATATTTCATTTCGGTAAGGCAGCGTAAGCGCGGCGCTGCAGTGGTAAAAATTGTAATTATTTTTGAATTTATTTGAAAGCTGAAGATTTTAGGTTTACTTTTTAACTTCAATATTTAAATTTAAACATAAAATTACTTCCTCTATATTAATTATTACTTTAATAATTTATTGCCCTTGTTTTACCCGATCAATTTGTTATAAAAAAAATGAATGACAAGATTGTAAATGAAATTAATTAACCCAAAATAAATTCTTGTGTGAAATAATTGTTATTAATTTGTGAAAAAAATACCTAAAAATGTAATTGGATTTGATTTAAAAATAATTATTATTTCAGATTGTTTGAATATTTTATAGGTTAAGCAACTGTCACTTTTAAATTGCAGCGCTAATGGTGCTAACATATCGTTCGATTTGGAACGTCAGCGTGAGGATTGTAAGCGCGCATTTTCCAAGTCGAAATGGAAAATTTGCGTGCTATAAGCGTTTGTGTCCGTTGGTACCAACAACGTGTAAGCGTCCAAGTCGAACGCGACCTAAGACACCACAATGACGACTTATTTACAAAATATTTTGAGGTTAGGTTATTTATAACAAGGACAAGTTGTTTCAAGAGCATTCGTCGAATATTGCTTTGCACAGCTGTAAGTCTGACGTAATCTTGAACTGTTCAAAGCAGTTCCAAAGACATACAACGAACAAACCTAATGTTTCCCAGTTGTATGTATTGCTATGGTTCGTTTTTTTACTACTGTATTTGATTATTATTTTGAGCGCCAAAACTGATACACATTTTCTTACTTTATACTTCTTGAGTTGAGGGAAAAATTAAAATCTCTTTTAATTAAATGAAATAATTATTGGTCAATTTAATGTTTGATTCCTGCACAGGTTCTTAATTTATAATATTCACATCAATGCTTAATTAGGGAACTCGAGGTGTAATAGAAATTGTTCTTCAATCCGTCTGAAATGCTGTTAAGTTTTATTTGCCTCAAATTTTAGAATTAATTAAATGTTGTTTATGAATTTTGTGACCACTGTCGTTTTTGTTGACATCTTGTGCTTTACATGGAATCTGAACCACGGTAATCGAAATCTAGTATGTTTCCTCCTAGAATTTGAACCTCCGCGTTCAGGATATGAACCAGAAAACCCGACGTACTAGACCGACTTCCGAGGTAACGACGTTCTTCGCTTGACTCTCACTCAAATTGTAGAGCAAATTAGCAAAGTTACGTGACATTACGGTTACCATAGCAACCATGCTCTTAAGCTGTTTTCTCCGCTACTATTTTATAAAAGCCGGGCATAGTACTGATTCCTTTGGCACTCCTTTAGCAGTAGTATATTTTAAACTTAATGTGCGCAGTCTCATTAGCGATTTGAAATAATTAAAATTTTTTTTTAATTGACACTTTGTTTTAGCGTCATCCAGGGACGAAAAAATCTGGTACGAACTTTCACTGACTAATTCTTCCTTCCTAACGCCAGTGCCGTTCCAAGATATTTAGCGCCGGCGATGGTCATCTAAAAATAACGCGCCTATTTTCTTAAGAAAATATACGAAAAATTAGCGGAAGCGGGGTGACTAGTGCGTTTTAAAAAATTTTAGAACACAAAAACTCAATATTTTATCATTTTCACCCTAGCACACATAAAAAACTGCCAGTATTTAACTTCCTCCCAAAATATTCTTTTTTTTGGTAAGTTCTATTTGGATGAAATGTGATAATCCTCTTCTTCAACTAACCTAACTTAACCCAAATAGTTTAGAAAACAAATATAATACAAATACACAGGAAAACCAAAATAGATAAGATGTCTTTTAAAGAAATCTTTGCGTTATTCCCTATACTTTTCAAGCTAACCTAAATTTAAAATGTTACCCAAGGAACAACCACTTCACTTCTGATAGAAATAAACTGCATATAAAAAATCTTTTTGAAAGTATAAAATTTGAATTTTGAAAATAAATAGGTGTAGGTATTTTCAAATTTGAAAATTTTACAAGTTCCCCCTTAAAATGAAATTTTGGCTACGGGCCTGTGAGAAAGGTTTATTATAGCGCTTTGGTTTTCTTGAGAACGATGACATATTATAGTGAGGGGAATTTATAATCCTCTCTCCCCCCAGATTCTCGGTCACTGCATTATATTTCTTGTGCTAAAAACTTTCACTATTAATCGCTTAATACTGATGACCGTAAGTTTGCAAATTTATCTATCACAGTTTGAGTGTACCTGGGGTGTCCACACCCCAGACCCCCGGTCTGGACAGCTTTGATTACAATTTGGGTTAATTCGGATATTAGTTACTTGAGTGTGACTTGTTAAAGTTAGGATTAATTAGTTTTTCTAGAGATTTTTTAGATCGGTTATGCTGATATCTTCAATTTATTTCTAATAAAAATAAACTGTACAAACCGGGGGTCTGGGGGGTGTGGAACACCCTCCAGTGCCTCACTGTTGAAAGGCAAAACATTCAATGCTTTACAGATTATTAGTAAGCAAGTCCTTAGGCAGGGCTGGCACGTGACCCCCCCCTTCTCATAATGTTATAATTCAATAATTATATGAACTTTACTAAGGATTATTCTATAATATAATCTAATTTTATAGCTGTTTTATATTATTCATTTTTCTGTATTGAAATATTCTAAATAATTGAATATTTAGTAGTGGTGCACCATCATGTTCTTTTTTGACTATTCTATCCAGTGATCTATTTCTTTTTAATCTCCAAAAATATTGCTCAGTCAAATAAAACGGCAATTATAAGTTCCATCGGTCGGTGCGTCGAATCCTTTTTAATCCAACATGTAATTTCCACCGATGGTAAACTAAAGTTGAGGGTTGTGGGGTCAAGGGAATAAGGTTAAAGTATAATAAAGGTTAGTGGCTCGCTTGTCGCTCAACTTCCACACTTTGCCGAGTAGGACCGATCTAGGAGGAAATTTTTAATTAGTAAAGCGTTTATCAAAACGGCCCGTAGCAGCAGAAGCGGAGGGGCCAGAGCGGAAGCTGGAGAGTCGATTTTGACTGACGCAACCACGGAAAATCTCGGATTTACCCTAAATATATAGACCATATTATAATTTTTAATAATAGTTTTTAAAACGTCGCTATTCAATATTTTTTCCACTACTAGCCATAAACACTATCATTTCAACGTAAGTAATCGAACTGTGAACCACGCCTTCTATCACCTGAGGTGAATAATATTTCATTATTCACTAGTAGTTAATAATGAACATAAATGCGTAGTCCGGAAACTTCGGGCCATTTTGAAAGAAAATTTATGTGTAAAACGAATTAGCATAACCAAGAAATTCTATCAATAGTGTTTAAATAATTAAAATCGGTCTATAAATAAGATTAATTTGATATTTAAAATGTTGATTAAATTGGAATTTTGTGACGTTTAGCAATTAGGCGAAATGAGAATTATGAATTATGACAGCTCATGCCAGCATGAAGTGACAACTGAAAACTTTATAAATCGATTATTAATAATTATTACAATCAATTATCGTTACAAATAGTACATTTTTCGACAAAATAATTTTCGTCAACATCTATTTACTTGCATTCCACGTTCACTAGTTTTTATTCGATATAGAATTTTTTGTTTGGTAAGTGTTTTGTTACATTAATATTATTAAAAATCTGTATATTTTCAATTGTAGGATAACTGGATTGTGAAGATATTAAAGAAATTAGTGGTCGAAACAGAATCATGAAAAATTTATGCGATTCGAAGTAGTCGTTAGTTAGCAAACTTGTATAACCTTTACTCCATTAGAAAATTTACAATCTCCGTGCTATTGCAACTACAGTTTAAAACACTTCAAAAGGCTCAAAATTTCTTACTAGTTGGAAGTTGTTTAGAAAAAAAGATATTAAGAAAATTTATTTATAAAAATTGTAATTGATGTTACAATTATGGCATTCCATTGATATATTTTATAAAAGCCGGGCATAGTACTGATTCCTTTGACACTCTTGCAGTAGTAATATACTTTAAACTTAATGTGCGCAGTCTCATTAGCGATTTGAAATAATTAAAATTTTTTTTTAATTGACACTTTGTTTTAGCGTCATCCAGGGACGAAAAAATCTGGTGCAAACTTTCACTGACTAATACTTCCTCCTAACGCCAGAACAGTGCCGTTCTAGGATATTTAGCCCGATGGGCATCTAAAAATAACGCGCCTATTTCCTTAAGAAAATATACGAAAAATGAGCGGAAGCGGGTGACCAGTGCGTTTTAAAATATTTTATAAAAATTTTTTATCATTTTCATCCCTACCACACATAAAAACAGCCAGTATTTAACTTCCTCCCAAAATATTCTTTTTGGTAAGTTCTATTTGGATCAAATGTGATGATCCTCTTCTTCAACTAACCTAACTTAACCCAAATAGTTTAAAAACAAATATAATCCAAATACACAGGAAAACCCAAAATGGATAAGGTGTCTTTTAAAGAAATCTTTGCATATTCCCTATACTTTTCAAGCTAACCTAAGTTTAAAATGTTACCCAAGGAACAACCACTTCCTTCTGATAGAAATAAACTGAATATGCCAAAGTGTCTACTAGGCCTGTAAAAAATCCCCGAAATGTAAAAAATCTTTTTGAAAGTATAAAATTTGAATTTTGAAAATAAATAGGTGTAGGTATTTTCAAATTTGAAAATTTTACAAGTGCCCCCTTGAAATGAAATTTTGGCTACGGGCCTGCAGAAAGGTTTATTATAGCGCTTTCGTTTTCTTGAGAACGATGACATATTATAGTGAGGGGAATTTATAATCCTCTCTCCCCCCAGATTCTCGGTCACTGCATTTTATTTCTTGTGCTAAAAACTTTCACTATTAATCGCTTAGTACTGGAGATCATAAGTTTGCAAATTTATCTACCATAGTTTGAGTGTACCTGGGGTGCTCAACACCCCCCAGACCCCCCGGTCAATAAGACTTTAGATTACAATTTGGGTTAATTCGGATATTAGTTACTTGATTGTGACTTGTTAAGGTTGTGATTAATTAGTTTACATTCAATGTTTACAGTTTATGAGTAAGCAAGCCCGTAGCTAGCGCAAGAGGAGGCGGACCGCCCCCCCTCGCCGCCCCGAAATGTAAAAAAAATTCTTTTTTAATAGTAAAAAATTTGAATTTTGAAAATAGGAGAATTTTTGAGAATTTGAGAATTAATACTGGAGACCATAAGTTTGCACATTTATCTATCACAGTTTGAGTGTACCTGGGGGTGCTCCACACCCCACAGACCCCGGTCTCTAAAATTTTGGTTTATAATTTGGGTTAATTGGGATATTAGTACTTGAATGTGAATTGTTAAAATTAGAATTAATTAGTTTTACTCGAGATGTTTTCTAGATCTTATGCTGATATCTTCAAATTATTTCTAATAAAAAATAAACTGCACAAACCGGGGGTGTGGAACACCCTCCAGTGCCTCACTGCTGAAAGGCAAAACATTTAATGTTTACAGATTATGAGTAAGGTTTATTATAGCGTTGTGGTTTTCTTGAGAACAATGACATATTATACTGAGGGTAATTCATAATCCCCCGATTCTTGGTCACTGCTTTATATTTTTTGTGATAAAAACTTTCACCATTATCGCTTAATACTAATAACCATAAGTTTGCAAATTTATCTATCACAGTTTGAGTGTACCTGGGGGGTGCTCCACACCCCCCAGACCCCCCGGTCTCTAAATCTTTGGTTTATAATTTGGGTTAATTGGAATATTAGTTACTTGAGTGTGACTTGTTAAAATTAGGATTAATTAGTTTTTCTAGAGATATTTTTTAGATCGGTTATGCTGATATCTTCAATTTATTACTAATAAAAAATAAACTGCACAAACCGGGGGGTCTGGGGGGTGTGGAACACCCTCCAGTGCCTCACTGCTGAAAGGTAAAACATTCAATGTTTACAGATTATGAGTAGGGTTTATTATAGCACTTTGGTTTTCTTGAGAACGATGACATATTATACTGAATTCATGATCACCCCCTCGATTTTGGTCACTCCTTTATATTTTTGTGCTAAAAACTGAAACCATTATCGCTTAATACTGATAACTATAAATATGCAAATTTATCTATCACAGTTTGAGTGTACCTGGGGTGCTCCACACCCCAGACCCCCGGACACTACAACTTTGGTTTATAATTTGGGCTAACTGAGATATTAGTTACTTGAGTGCGACTTGTTAAGATTAGGATTAATTAGTTTTTCTCGAGATATTTTCTAGGTCGGTTATGCTGAAATCTTCAATTTATTTCTAATAAAAATAAACTGCACAAACCGGGGGGTCTGGGGGGTGTGGAACACCCTCCAGTGCCTCACTGTTGAAAGGCAAAACATTCAATGTTTACAGATTATGAGTAAGCAAGTCCTTAGGCAGGGGCTGGCACGTGACCCCCACCCACCTCATAATATTATAATTTAATAATTATATGACCTTTACTAAAGATTATTCTATAATAATTGTATAATCTAATTTTATAGTTGCTTTATATTATTGATTTTTCTGTATTGAAATATTCTAAATAATTAAATATTTAGTAGTGGCGCACCATCATGTTCTTTTTTGACTGTCCTATCCAGTGATCTATTTCTTTTTAATCTCCAAAAATATTGCTCAATCAAATAAAACGGCAATTATAAGTTCCATCGGTCGGTAGGTCGAATCCTTTTAATCAACATGTAATTTCCACCGATAGTAAACTAAAGATGAGATTGTGGGGTCAAGGGAATAAATTTAAAGTATAATAAAGGTTAGTGGCTCACTTGTCGCTCAACTTCCACACTTTGCCGAGTAGGACCGATCTATGATTAAATTTTTAATTTGTAAAGCGTTTATCAAAACGGCTCGTAGCGGCAGAAGCGAGAGGGACCGGAGCGGAGGCTGGGGAGGGTCGATTTTGACTAACGCAACCACGGAAAATCTCGGATTCACCCTAAATATATAGACCATATTATATTTTTTATTAATAGTTCTTAAAACGTTGCTATTCAATATTTTATACAAATTACAGCATTTTCTTTTCCATACATGTCGGCTGTATAAAAAAATTACACTGGTTTAAACGAGACCCCACTCTTTGTAATTGCTACTGTACCTATTTAATACTAATCAGTAAAATGTAATTAAATAGAATAAATACTAGATATAATCTACTCATTACTTAAAACCTACGTAGTATTTTCATTTTATCTTCGATCACCGTTAGATGTGGCTTTACAGCCTCTATGAATATTTTTCTCCTGATCATCCCAATTTGACGCCCTTTGCCTTTTCGATATGCCATTCAATATTGCCTAAAGTAAAACAATCGTATTATTACTACATTGTAACATAAGTACATAAATTTTGCATAAATTACTGCATTATAATAATTTTTATATAATAACTTACCGACATAATTTTAGTTTTTATATTATAAGTAATATATGAATTAAATCTGACTTGTAGATAACATACACATAAAATAAATGTAAATCCGACATTAAAATAACAACATAACCATTAAAAATCGTACATAAATAACAACTGATACTTATTCTACGGTGTTGCCAAATAAATACTTAGTAAAAGGTACAATAAAATGATACTAAGTTTCACATTAAGAGGACTATGCATACCAAAAGGTTAAAACGGCTTTACACGATTTTAAAAGTATCGTTTTAAAACCATTTTAAGAGCACGACTATGCATAAGGCTGTAAACCTTTTTATATAAAGTTTTTATGTTTTACCTGTACGGTATGCAACCTGTGATACACCGTCAAAAGGAAAACAAACTTTGTTTGTGTTATTGTTTGCTTCATAACCAATGGGTGTATGTCGTATCTATTTAAAAAAGATCGATGCGTTGTTCAAGATATGGCAGCTTTCAGGTACCTGCCGCTTACCTTTACTCGAAAAAAATGCACTTTTGTTCGGCCAGCAATGTATGAATTTAATCTTCTGATAAGGAGGTCGTTAAAATGTTTGCCAACACGGTGACCTTTCCCAAAGTTAATGTGTTGGCGACGCCGTTAGTGATGTCTAGAAAGTCTTTTACAAAGAATACAGTGAACAACATAAAAAACATCCTGAAATTTCATAAGTGATTAAAACAAAATATATTGTTTACAGCACATTTAAAAAGTTTTTATGCGGTAAATAGGACCGCATTAACACAGTTCAACATAGAAAATATTTGATTATAAACTATGCAACGAGATGATAGGTAATGCAATATGTACACGTAGTAAAACTCTTAATAATGTGATGAAATAATGTGAAAAAATAATATTTTTAAATAAAAAATTGAATTGTTTTATTTACTTAATTAGATTCCAAAATGACGTGCGTGAAGTTGGCCCTCCATTTTAAAATTTTTAGTTTTGATGGTTGTGCTAGTGTTGTGCCAACTTAAAGATTTAATTATTCGTTTAAGCTTTAAATAAAAAATTGTTTTTACGTTAGCCCCCATTTTGAAAAATAAATTTTTTGTTGTGCTAAATTGTGCAAGTTGTTCTAAACATTGTGCTAACATTTTAGTTTAATTAGATTATCAGTTTTCTTATAAAACACAAAAACGATTTGTAGTCAGCCCCCATTTTTGGAAAAATGAAATTATTGTTGTTGTGCTGAATTCCTGTTTGCTCTGAGGAATATGCGTCAAATTTTGTTTTTATTTTTGGATTAACCTGTTGTAAATTTTTAACCAATAGAACGGCAGTAATTTTTATATTTTAAATTTTTGGAAATTTTTGTCCTCGAATTTCGATTGAAATACACGCAAATGTAAATTTGAAATAAAATGAAATAAAATTTGTTTTTAAAATTAATTAGCTTGCTTGCATTTATTAAAATAGACAAAAGATAGCTAAAATTTGATGGAGATTGCAAGGCAGGGAAGTTATCTAGGGTTGAAAATTATACAAAAATTCATGTATTTATACAATAAATTAATTGTTTATTTTTAATTTTACTTTTTTGATTTTGCATACTAATAAAAATCAATTTTTTGTCACAAAAATTTAATTTTTCAAAATACAATTTTTTTATTTACGGCATAAGGCAGCACAAATCGAGCACAACTCAGCACAACTTTTATTTTTTTATTTTTCAAAAATGGCACGGCTAACTTCCACCCTCAAAATACGCGGTCTTCATAAAAGCCATAATAAATAAAATAAAATAAAAAAAAATACGGCACAAAGCAGCACAAATCGAGCACAATTCAGCACAAGTTTTATTTGTTTATTTTTCAAAAATGGCGCGGTTAACTTCACGCACATCACAATTCAGCACAACAAAAATGATTTCATTTTTCCAAAATTGGGGGGCTGACTTCAAATCGTTTTTGTGTTTTTAAGAAAACGGTTAATGCAATTAGACTAAAATTTTAGCACAATGTTTATAACAACTAGCATAATTCAGCACAACAAAAAAAATTTAATTTTTCCAAAAATAGGGGGCTGACTTCAAATCGTTTTATGTGTTTTTTAAGAAAACGGTTAATCTTATTAAACTAAAATTTTAGCACAATGTTTAGAACAACTAGCACAATTAAAACAATTTATTTTTTCAAAAATGGAGGGGGGGGCTAACGTAAAAAAAATTTTTTTTTATTTTAAGCCTAAATGGATAATTGAATCTTTTTTCTTTGATCGGCAGAACACTAACATAACTCAGTACAACCATCAAAACTAAAAAATTTTAAAAATGGGGGGGGGGCAACTTCACGCACTCTCCAAAATGTGTATTTAAAACTAGCAAGTACGCTGATTTTGTTTAGAAAACTGGCTCAAAATTACTTTCGTCACTAAAGAACTACTTCGCACTTATTTACAGTTCTCACTTATACCGCACATAAAAATGTCGCATAAAAACAGGTTTGACTGTATAAAAAGTAAAAAAAAAAAGTTGAGACTTACCTGCACCCTTCATCCGATCATACACCAAATAATAGTAACCATATCCTCTAAAATACTGAAAAAAACAAAATAACTTTCACTATTCAATAAAAAGACAGATTGGGAGACATTTAGAGAAAATTTAGATGAATTGGTCAACATAAAAATACAGTGACAGAACAGAACATGAAAGAACAGAACATTGACCAAAGAGAACACTGAAATAACGAAATCTTGGCAAAAAAGAACACTGAAAATGAGAATAACGGAATAAAATTTTGTCAATTATTCACATGATTTTGATTATTTAATTGGTGCCTAATATCGCACTCTAGAAGATTTTTATGGATTTTAAGAAAGCATGTATTTGTGCTGTTCGGACTGTTTTCTCAAAAGAGGAAATTAAAGATTGCTACTTCTATTTGTTCGTATATGAGTCTGATATTGATGTCAAATTGAAACTGAAGTCCCTGGCTGCTCTGTCGTTCGTAACAGCACATGAAGTGAGGTCCATATTTGGCAACCTTGCTGCAACATTTTCAGATGATGATTGCTACAATGACGAGTTGACGTATTTCCTCTCCATAGATATAGAAGGCGTTCCACGCTTTGCCGAGTAGGACCGGTCTAGGGAGATATTTTTAACGGCCGAATCGGAAACTGCAGAAGGTCGGTTTTGACAAACGTAACCACGGTAAAAATATACGCTACATTAAATTTTTTTAGAAAGTCGCCATTTAATATTTTATACAAATTACAGCATTCTTAGGCATACGCGTCGGCTGGATTAAAAAAATGTTAAAATACATTGCCCTGGGTGGAATTTTTAATTTCTCAACGTATAAAACTCAGCGGACCCAACACTCAAAAATTAAAAAATTCAAAGTTGTTGAGTCAACTTGACGGACCTACAATTATAGGTATGCGAAATCTGATTCTTCATCCAATTTCTGATAAAACAATTAATTCGCAAGTTCATTCGGATGCAATGTTCGCGCAGCCTTAGTCACAAGATTTACGTATTGTATTTGCATACAGATTGTAAAGTGTATCATGAAATCAAATAAAAAAAAATTTTTTTTTACTGAATGTACTTGGTATTATTCAATAGGAGGGTTTCTCAAGATTTCTGACAATTTGTCGTAATCTTTATAAACAAAAACCGGTTTCTGATTATTTCCTTATTGGGACCACAATTCTGATTCATCCAAAAAAAACGCAAAGCAAATATAGTAGTTTTTGTACGTAATTAGGTAAATATCAACATTTTTCGTATAATTCAATATCGGGAATTTCTCGATAACGGAATCTTCTAATCTTAAAGGTTTATAAGAACTCGTTGGCTAACTTTAGTCGTTTCTAAATTTGTTTTCATTTGCGTTCTCCACGGGATATTTTTACCTTGGATTAAACAATTAGTTCATTGTTTCGAACTTATTCAATTATTCCAAAAAAATTTGTGTCAGGATCAGAAGTTCAGTGATCGTTGCATTTAAACTATGAATTGTGTTGTGCGCGCATCAATATTATTAATCATTGCGATACTTCATGTTTCGAGTTTTCCAGTTCAATTTAATGGGCCCTCATCGTTGGCTACAAAATTTCCAAACTCAGATGCGGTGAGATTTTTAAAATTTCAAAATTCAAAGATATACGAGGTGCGATCAGAAACATTTCAATTTTTTTCGTATTTAGTTCAGCTTCATGAAGCGGTTTGGATATTTGGAAGGAAATGAAGATTCGGAAGCACTATACAGACAGGATGCCGTTCGGGATGCCATCAAAAATGTTCAAAAGTTTGGTGCAATTCCACAGACTGGCGTGATCGACAACGCTACCTTAGAGGTAAACTCAAAATCCCAATGATTTCCTTTATTCTCATTTAATTTGTAGTTAATGAAGAAAAGTCGTTGTGGTGTTCCTGACCTTGTCAAAAATTCCAGAACGAAACGTTTCGTACTAGGTCCTTCCAAATGGAAGAAGCGACACATTACGTATTAGTAAGTTCAATTTAAAAAAAAAACTTTCAAAAGTAATATTTCGTGTATTAGTTTAGCAAGTTGGACTCCAAAATTAGGGGAAGAAACGGTAGTACGAAACATTCAAAAAGCGTTAGATACTTGGGGTCAACATGCGAGGTTAACGTTCTCTCGTACCTTCGATTCGGATGCGGATATCATCGTAGATTTTAAAACCGGCCCTCATGGGGACAAGTAAAACCTCCACTTTGTTTTTTGTTTGCATTTAAACTAAAATTCGACTTTTTCAGTTTTCCATTTGATGGTAGCGGAAATATTTTAGCCCATGCATACTTTCCTGGGAGTGGTTTGGGTGGAGATATCCATTTTGACGATGACGAAGAATGGACTATTTACACCGAGGAAGCACAAGATGGAACCGATTTCTTTTCTGTTGCAGTTCACGAATTAGGCCATTCACTGGGACTTGCCCATTCGTGGGTGGAAGAATCAGTTATGTTTCCTTACTTTAAAGGTTACGAACCGGAATTTAAGTTAGCTTACGACGACATATTGGGGATGTACGAGCATTACAGTGAGTAGAAACCTTTTTGTCCAAATTTACTATTCAAGTAGTTAAAGGCTTTCCAGAAATGGAAGCATCGTATGAACCGCCAAAACCCGAAATAACCACACCGAGATATGAAGTAAGTACAAAAGAATATCAAGAAGAACAAAATCCAACGTCATCTTCTTCGATTCCTGACATTTGCGAAGGAAATTTTGACGCGATTGCAACGTTACGATCAGAGCTATTCATTTTTAAAAACGAGTAAGAGAATTTGTTTGCCCAAATTAAAACAATTTTAATCCAGAATTTTTTAGTATATCTGGAGGCTTAAGGAATGGCAGCAAATAGAGCGGGGTTATCCGGTGACGATAAACCAAATGTTCGCTGATTTCCCAAACGAAATTGAAAAAATCGACGCTGCTTACGAACGGCCCGACGGAATGATCGTTTTGTTTATTGGACAAAATTACTGGATTTACAATGGCGAACGTTTTATTGATAACGGACCCCAACCAATTTCTAACTATGGACTTCCGGATTATGTCGATAAAGTAGATGCCGTTCAAACTTGGGCCAAAAATGGTAACTGTTACAATAAATTTAATGTAGAAACTTATAATTTATTTCTTTAAATAGGAAAACTTATTTGTTCAAAAATGATCGATTCTGGAGGTATGACGAAGTGACGAAATCGGTCGATCCCGGATATCCAAGATCAATGGACGTGTGGAAGGGGGTTCCCCAAGATTTAGATGCAGCTACCACATGGAGAGACGGTAAGATTAGACAATCAGTTTTGACTTTTTACTGATAAAGAATATTTAGGAATCACCTACTTCTTCAAAGGAAAACAGTTTTGGAAGTTTGATAACAATTGGGTCAGCGTGGTGGAAGCAGCTCCATTACCCACCCCGCAAGTGTGGTTGGGATGTCCCGAAAAGGAAGACATGAGGGAATATTATTATAACCAAAAGTAATGGTTAACTTGTAAAAAATATTTATTGTTAATGGGTAATAAACAAATTAGCTTAGAATTGCCTTCTCGATTTTTCTACTATGTACATTAAAATTACCAAGGTAATTGTTCACCATCCCACTGATAAAATCCACCATTATGTTTTTCATTCAAATTTCGAAGAAATTGGATAATGCTCTTGGTACTGTCGTCCACTTCCATTGGTGCACCTGGTCCACCCAATTCAGTTTTTACCCAACCAGGATGTACAGAAGTGACCAATATTCCATCATTTTTAAAATCGACGCTCATCGACTGCGTCGCCATGTTCAATGCCGTCTGAAAAGAATCTCTTAATAAAAACGCCCCACTAATCAAAATCGAAAAATACCTTCGAACATCTGTAAGGGTAGAAACCCCCAATATCGTTTCTCTCAATCGAACCCAAAATTGAAGACAGATTTAGAACCGCAGCTCTTTGAGATCCCATAGCTAAACTCGAATTAGTTGCAGATGCTTTTTGCAACAATTTTAACAAAGCCTAAAACAATTTTTCAATTACAACATAACTATTTGCCCAAAAATTTTGGCCTACCTTAGTTAACATGATGGGTGCTACCGTGTTGGTGGTAAAAGTATCCAATAGTTGATTAACCTTAACAAAATTGATTCGGGTGAATTTTGGCGATATGCCCGCATTGTTAACCAAAACATTTAAGCCATCTTCCCTCACGATTTCGGAAACTTGCTCGGAAAAGTTTTTGTATTGATCGAAATTTCGCAAATCTAAAACACAGCAGAACAAAAATTTTAATTGATAAATTAAAAAGTCGAAATCAGAAATATAAAATTCTAAAATACTGAATGATTGAATTTGTAACTAAATCTCCCCCCCCCCTAATGAAATATGAAAATAGGTTTTTATGTGTTAAAATTAAATTTTTCAAATTTTATAATTTATTCAAGCCCACCCTTGAGTTAATAATCTGCCAGTGTCAATCGGCCAGAACAAAAATTCTAATTGATAAATTAAAAAGTCGAAATCAGGAATCAGAAATATAAAATTCTAAAATACTAAATGATTAAATTTGTAACAAAATCTCCCCTATGAAAATAGATTTTTATGTGTTGAAATCGAGGAGTCAACCGCTAGAAGAAATCATGTACAATTAACTTCACACTTAACGTAATTCATGATAATTCTGCATACTTCTTCGTACTTCATATATTCAGCAGTAATTCACGGGATTCCAAAATTTGAGCAATAGAGGGTCCACACCCCCCGGATCAAGTAGTTTATTTTTTATCATTAGTAAACTGAAAATTTCCCGTTGCAGAGGCACTGGAAGGTGTTCCACACCTGGGTGTTCCCCACCCGGATTAAGTAGTTTATTTTTATTTTGTTGCAGAGATCTGCCTCCCAAGGGTACGGAATTTATAATTAATTGTCAAATTAAGAATTAAACACATTTACTTGACCATAGCTAATTTTAATAAACTTGAGATATGCTTAAATATTTAATTCACTTTTAATAAAATAAATTATTTAAATTCCACACCCCAGACCCCCGGATCGAGCAGTTTATTTTTTATTAGAAGTAAACTGAAGATCTCCCGTTGCAGAGACACTGGAGGGTGTTCCACACCCCCCAAACCCCTCGGATTGGGTAGTTTATTTTTTATCAGAAGTAAACTGAAGATCTCCCGTTGTAGAGATCTACCTCCCAGGGGGTACAGAATTTATAATTACGCAGTTTATAATTAATTGTCAGATGAAGAATTAAACACATTTGCTTGGCCATAGATAATTTTAATAAACTAGAGATACGCTTAAATATTAAATTCACTTTTAATAATAATAAATTATTTAAACCGGGAGTCTGGGGTGGAACACCCTCCAGTGCTTTTGCAACGGGAGATTTTCAGTTTACTTCTAATGAAAAGTAAACTACTCGGTCTAGGGGTTCTGCATGTTCTGCAATGTTTTTCATTCCAAAATTTGTGCACTGGAGGGTGTTCCACACCCCCCAGACCCCGGATTGAATAGTTTATTTTTATCAGAAGTAAACTGAAGATCTCCCGTTGCAGAGGCACTGGAGGGTGTTCCACGCTCCCCAGACCTTCCGGATCGAGTAATTTATTTTTATCAGAAGTAAATTGAAGATCTTCCATTACGGAGGCACTGGAGGATGTTCCACGTGAAGTACTTCATGTACTTCATGAGATGTGTACAAAAAACTTCACCAGCGGTTAACCCCTCGGTTAAAATTGAATTTTTCAAATTTTAGAATTTATAATTTATTCAAACCCACCCTTGAGTTAATAATCTGTCAGTGTCAATCCGCCAGAACAAAAATTCTAATTAATAAATTAAAAAAGTCAAAATCAGGAATCAGAAATATAAAATTCTAAAATACTAAATGATTTAATTTGTAACTAAATCCCCCTCTTATAAAATATGAAAATAGGTTTTTATGTGTTAAAATTGAATTTTTCAAATTTTATTATTTATTCAAGCCCACCCTTGAGTTAATAATCCACCACTGTCAAGAAAGCGTGGTTTAAATAATGAGAGTATGAAGGCGTGTCAGGGGCGTGGCCAGTAAAGAGGTAAAACGCCTCCTGAGGTATTTTGTACAACAAAATCAAATCTCAAGTTACAAACAGCCGATTATCATGACTAATACATAATATTTACCATATTTAAACCCAAAATACTAGACAGTCAGCTGATCACACTAATAATTTTAAGATAGAATATTTTTTAACCTATGACTCATAATTTATTGTGCAACCGGCCCCAGAGGTTCACTGAGAATATTTATTCCAATTTTGAGCGGCTCTGAAGTATCCCGAAGGAAAAAAGTAGGAGTGCCAAGAAGGCGTGGTTTAAAGTGTGAAAGTCAGGTGTGTGGTGTATTCACTGTAGTCAGAGTAAGTATTGGGAAAATTTTCAACGTGAAAATATTTATTACAAATTGAACTGGCTCCGATATGGAGAGGTGTGTCAAGAGGGCGTGGTCAGTGAAGAAACAAAGGACAAAGCTTGTGTGCCTGCTTTTATTGAAAAATTAATTACAGGTATGATAGTAAGCATTATTTATTTATAATAATTATACCCAATACTTGCAAAAATTAAAATAAAGTTTAGAATTTATTATTTGGCTACAATAGGTTTATCAGGAAGGTAGATAAATCTCAACCGGAAGAAGGATAACCACCAATTAGATGAAATAATATGCTGAAAAAATCTTTTTTGAAATTCGTTCCTGTTTGATTACATCAACCGCAGAGCCAAAAAAATTCCAAATTTTATAGATAAAAAAAAGAAGTACGATACATGCAAAGAATCGGACGTCTCGCCGTCGCCGTTCCGCCATCATCCATTTCTTAAAAATAACAGAATGAAAATTTATTGTTTGATTCGATCAGTTGTAATAAGAATCATTTCAATGACTGCGTAAATCAATATCAGTCCGATTGTCCGGTAGAATTAGGTCATTGATTATGTAACTATTTAATTAATTTCTACTTAATGCAAACGGTTTTTTTAAAGAAGATGAAATTATCCAAAAATTCGATTCTAAGACTTTATTGTCCAAAATCAATTACTTTTCGAGTTACCGAGTATAAAAATATTCAAAAAGTTGTATTTGTTTTGCTTTTCTTGAAAACTATGTATCTTTTAAAAATTTTTCTCAAAAAAAAAAAATTGGCACTTCATTCCGAATAGCAAGTTTAATAGGATATAACTTTGTTCTACAAAACCTTTTTGATGTAGTTTTGAAAATAATATATTGTTTAGATACAATGTTTCTCAGGGGTCATCTGAAAGCTAAAATCTATAAACGTCGAGCAAAATCAATAAATAGCTTAGGCAATACGCCAAGAAATTGTAACAATTTCAAGAAAAAAAAAGAAATTTCAGAAAATTGATCCAAAACTGCAAAAGTCGACTGTCACAACTGTCAAAAACTACATGAAAATAAACTAAAGATTATCAGGTTAACTGAACAATTAAACAAATTTTTTCATCAGCTTTCGGCAATGAATTTCTGCTATTTTTCTACTAATTCAGGCCCGGTGGAAGGTACAAACAACACAAAGCTACTTTTCGGGGCGCCGACCTGTTGAGGGGTCGCGCCGGTGTCTTAAATCATTACATTTCGAAAAACGAACTAATTGTAATTTTTTAGTATACATTTTCAACCAAATGAACATACTATATATTTTTAGTTACACCTGTGCAACAGAGTTCTCAAACTTTTTAAATTTTGTACCATATAAATAAGAATCAAAAAATATATTTCTATGATATTTTTGAAAAATAATTTTGATTGTTTAAATAAAATTTATTTTTAAATTTTCTTCTTATTTTCATTTATTTATAACTTTTTTGTAATAATTGTGCTCCCCGTTTTTATTTCAGAAAGTCCATTTTCGGCAGAGACCGTTAATTCACCAACATCATTCTTTATGCTTCTTCTTAAATTATACATAATCGCGATTATTCTAATTCGCGCCCATTTTGGATTCAAATATTTCCAATTTCATTGTGACCTTCTTTTAATTCACTTTTAAATTTTATGTAACCTCATTTAAATCACTTTTACGTTTTAAAAATTTACCTTTAATATTAATAAATTCTTATCAATTAATTTTGGCTCTGAACATTTTGCCTTTTGTTTTTAAATTACAAATTTACAATTCAAAAAGTTTGAATTCCGCTAAATCTTAAATTAATACCATTAGTGACATCTATCATTTGTATCATTTCAAATTATCAAATTTTGATGCAAAACTTATAATAAACATTTTAAAGTTTACACTGCTGAAATTTCATTTGCGATTGTCATTTCACAGTCCGATTTTATCACTTATTTTATAGGTTTTTTAAAAGTTAAATACAAAAATTTAAGTTCTCTTTTAGTTTCTCATAATACGCTTAGTAAAATTTTCAAGTGAACATTCGCCTTAATTTTTTGACATTTCCCTGTGTGAAACGTCGGAGCGCCACTACAATTTTTTACTGCATTCTTGTTTCAAATGGACTATAAATTCATTTGCTTTGTTCAGGGACGTATTTCGTTTTAAAATTTATTTCTGAAGTGAAAATTCTTGTAAAATATATTTTTTTGTAAATTTGACATTAAGAACCGAAAGGCATTGCAATGTGTACCACCATAAAACCATTTTCGGATTATAAAGTAGTACATCACAAATTAAACGAGTTTATTTAAATTTACAAAAATACTGTGAATTTTAAAATAATAAATATTAAGTTGGAAAATTCACATAAAACTGCATTAAAATTAATTTGTTTGTTTTATTCGATTTGCCAAGCTAAATTTTTAAACAGTCCACTCGTTTGAACATTAAAATACATTTTCCGAACATTTATTTAAATAATTGTAAATTTGTAAAAATTGTACTATGTCCCATAGTTTGAGAACCCTGCTCTATAGAATAAAAAGATCAATTTTTTCAGGAACTTTGCAGTATTTATTCTGTATTTTTGAATGTTTTAATAATTTTATGAAATATAATACATCAACAAGGGGAGCAAAGGGAGGTAGGTAGGTTGGGTCACACATATGTATTGCTATGGTTCGTTTATGTTGCTACTGTATTTAACTGTTAATTTAGTTTATTTAACTTTAGCTTCTTCTTTTAATTACTCCGGCTTAGCTTTTAGCAGCATGTACTTTTAATAAAAATATTTTCATTGCGGAAAAATTAAAATCTCTTTTAAATTTGTCGATTAATAATTTAATTTTGATTTCTACAAGTTTATAAGTTCAAATTTTTGCGCCGTTTATCAATTTTTCTCCACGTCGGACCACAATGCTCTTGAATTTTCTATTAATAAAAATAATTAAATTTAAAATTATTCCAAAGATGTTCATAATAATTGAAAAGTTGAAAAAATTGAAATAAATTGTTTAAAATTGATGTGACCACTGTTTTCTTTTATTTAAAATTCATTGTAATTAATTTTTAATAAAGTTTTAAAATTCTTCTTTAACTTTCCAGTAGCTGTTGTTTGAATTTTATCTCCGCTGTTATTTTTCCAAAAAAAATTTGAGATTTCTTTTAAATTTCTTTCAATCCTGTTCCTTTGTTTTAATTTTTAAATATTTCAACTAAATATTTAAAATCGCCATCTTTGCGGCCTCCATTAACTCCCAATCTTCAGAATTTATATTTATTACTAGCTGACCAGGTTGTGCGGCCTGAAGGCCGCACTATTGGGAATAATTTTAAATTCACCCTGTATGGGAATCTCGTTCCATTCATGCGCGTCCAAAGTAGCTGACCAAGGTTGTGCGGCCTGAAGGCCGCACTGTTGAAATAATTTTAAATTCACCCTGTATGGAATCTCGTTCCATTTATGCGCGTCCGCAATTTTTCACTTTTTTAAATTAAGCTTTTCGGTCCCGGTTTTTGCGGAAAACCTCTTTAGGGTCCTAGAGAGTAACTGTGCAAAATTTGGTTGGGATCGGTCGAACGGTCTAGGAGTCTATAAGGAACAAACACACACACAAACACACACACAAACACACAAACATACATCCATTTTTATATATATAGATTTCATTTATTTCACTTAACATTTACCCTTCATATGATTATGATTTCACTTTCATTTTATTTGCATTATTTGTTTAATCAGTGGTCACTTCTTTTAATTCTTAAAATTAACAATTTCATTTTTTTGCAAAACAAATCTTTTGACATATTTACAAAATTTAGTTTGCCGCCATTAATTTAAAATTTTAGCACATTTCGAATATTGAATTATTTTTTGTTCTGTTATTTTACATAATTTTTCAATATATAGTATGCGCCAGTAGCGTAGCGTCAGAGGGGCCCCTAAAATTTAAAACATTTTTAACAGAAAAAAACAACGTTTTCAAAATTTGTTATTTACTGTGTTCTTTTCAAGCTGATTTTTTGTATTAGACCTGTTTTTAATTTTAACTATACATTATACAAATATTAATAATATAAAATATAAATTGAAAAAGAAAATATAGTTGAGAAAATTATAGAAAATATACTTTTTCAATTTATAATTAATTTCGACTGTTTGTAATTTTTTTGCATTTTTAAAAATTTCTAAATTTCTCTAAATACAAATTTGACCCTGCTATTTATAAAATATATAATTTTAGAAAAATTAAAATATATTTTCAAGTGCTTAAAAACGCAATGATCTAGACTTTATTTAAATTTTTTTTAAAAGCGCCTCAACCGTGCCAATTCAGCTTACCGCTTGTAATATCAATATTTTTGTGTAAAATGTGATGAGAGCAAAATTCGTTTAATTGTTCAGTTAATCTTCTAATAGCATAATTTACAGTAGTCCCTCTATAATCCGGCATCTCACTTCTCCGACCCTCCCAGTAATCCGGCGTTTTTATAACCTTCCCGAAACAACTGACTGCTTGTGGGGTCAATGACCGCTGTATCAGTCTGTTTTGTGTTGTGCTCGCTCGCTGACATGTTGTATTTCATTAGTGTAATTTTGTGTATGTGTATTATATTACATAACATACAGGGCCCAATTCGAGTAGAAAATTTAATTAATAGTTACGGTGATATGGCCGTTTAAAAGCATAAATTCAAAAAATTGCTTTAAAGAGGGGTACTCCCCAAGGGTTTGGACTTGGACAAAAATTGTATTTGAAAATTTGTCTTAGAAAAGTATCCTCCACGGTCACGGGGACACCCTGTATATAATAACAGCTTCTGCCGTTTAAATGCGTCATTATTAGTGATTTCCGTTAATCCGTCGTTTTCGGTAATCCGTCAATGCTCTGGTCTGATATCTGCCGAATTACTGAGAGACCACTGTATTCCTTCTTTATTGGCCTTTAAAATTCGGGATATTTTTTTCCGTACCTTAAATATCAAAACAGTACAATAACAGATTTATTCCTAAAGAATATTATTTCCATAGAGCAAATATTAATTCTATATAACAAAAATTATTATTATACTATAGCGTTTTGTCATTCTTAGCTGAATTATCATTTTGGATTGTAAAAACAAATTTTGAAAATTTTATTGCAGGAAGGTACATATTTTAAGCAAGCGATTTATGACGTTTGGAAGCCCGAAATATGTACAATAAAATTTTCAAAAATTTGAGGGCTACGCTAATTGGCCGATCAAGTGTCGATATGTACTATAAGGAAGATGCATAAAATTTTTTATAGCGTAGTTAGATCAAAAATATCTAAAAATACTGATTAATACTATTTATTTTCGTTTCGATAATAATTTAAAAAATATTTAAAAATCCATCAATTTGAAAAGAAGGAAACGTGACGTCACACGGCTTAGTAACCTTAGTAACTTAAATCGCGGCTAGTTGTTTTGTGAAGTTTTGTGCTTGAAAGTTGAAGTTTGTTAGTGTTAAAAGCTGTTATTATTATGGAAACCATCAAGAAAACGAGCTATAAGTATTATATTGTTCCGAAATGTAAACGCATTATAGAGCCGTATGACGTCAAACCAATGGTGATGCGTTTATGGTCACATGAATTATTTTAAATTATAATTAAATTTTAAAATCGATTATTTATAACAAAATGCAATAAATATAAGTTATTTTTACTGATTTGACATTTAATATATTGGATTAATCGGAAAATATTGTTTTAACTAAATTTTTATTCGTGCATGTTCCCTATTGTTTCGTAAGTTGTAAATATGCTTTTATTGATTTTCGAATGAAGTGAAATTTTAATTGAATTAATAAATTAGTAAATCTTTTCCCACTTACATTTTTTAAAGGACACTGTATTAGTTTACGATATAATAATAATTGATCAAATATATTTCGAAATAATTAAATCTCATCGGATAGACCTCGACCGATAATAATTGATTTTCAAGATTAAATCTTAATAATCTTAATCATTTGTGCCTGATTGTGTATTTTTTAATTTCGTTTGTACCTTTTTGTTTTCGTGTAATTTATAAAAGTTTGAAGAGGGGGGGGTGAGACCGTGATGCAATGGATGTGAATGACGTTTATTTCCGGCGACATGCTACCCAGCTGATAAAACAATTGTTTTATTGTGTGAAAATTTTTGAGCGTGTGATTTCTCAAAATGGAGACATCGGTGACAGTTCGAATTCCCGGATCGGGATTTTTATCATTTTTAAAGCGATTTATGAAAGATGATGATCTAATTAGTAGATTAAAAAAAATAAAATTTCCGGTCGGTTCACAAATTTTGGAAAAAAACGACTTTAAAAATTCAAAATCGGCTGTGGTTGCGTTAATCAAAACTGACCTTCCGAAGCCTTCGTTCGCTTCGGCCGTTTTGAAAACGTTTTACTCTTTAAAAAATATCCCTAGACCGGTCCTACTTGAAAAATTGAGGGTGTTAACCCGACAGATAGCAGGAGTGATTGCAGGGTCAGGGTGCGTATCCCTGACTTTTGTCTGTAGAGATTTTTCAAAATTTTTTACAATTAGTTAGAGAATAGTAAAGCAACCATAGGGCGGAGTTTACTAGAGCAGCTTTAGGAGGAAGTCAGTCGCTCCTGAGATCCGTCGGGTTAACATCCACATTTTTTCGAGTTGGACCGTTCTTGAGGGATGTTTTTTGTAAGTAAAACGCTTGTCAAAACTGCTTGT
This sequence comes from Lycocerus yunnanus, assembly GCA_036346125.1. Classification (NCBI taxonomy): domain Eukaryota; kingdom Metazoa; phylum Arthropoda; class Insecta; order Coleoptera; family Cantharidae; genus Lycocerus; species Lycocerus yunnanus. Next base: position 1,795,612 of record JARFIX010000032.1, on the reverse strand, counting down.
AGCGGAGGGTGCGAAAAGTGGGTTTTGACAAACGCAACCACGTCAAAACACAAATTCACCCAAAAAATTATTTTCGCAAAAATACTACTAAAATCGTCGCGGTTCAATGTTTTATTCAAAGAACAGTTCACATACGTGCCGATTGCTTCAAAAAAGTGATAAAATACATGATTTGGAGTAAAATTACAAAAAAAGTTCCAAATGGGCGGGGCTTGAGGTCCGAATTTAGCCTATCATTGAAACGTATTGCAATTTTTGATTTTTTTATGCCTAAACGTCAAAATTTTTAAATCGTCCATAGTTCATAATATTTCTAATTAAATATATTCTTTTTCATAATTTGCTTTCATTTCTAGGCGAGAGTTAATTAACCCTGATTGCGATTTTCACCTTTTTTTTGTAAATTATGAAAGATAACAACGCCAAATACACATAAAAAAATAAAATTTGCGGACGGTCCACAAATTTGGTTAAAACGGCTTTAAAATTAATTTGGAATGCAATTTTCTCATTGGCTCTTTTGAACTGTAACCCCGCCCACCAAATTTAAAATAGGTTGTGGCGACAGTAAAGATACCATTATCTCGGTTTTACAACGAATTATGAAAGATGACGGTGTAATTAACAAATAAAAAAATAAAATTTGTGGTTGGTCAACAAATTTCAGAAAAAATTCACTTTTAAGGGCAATCTCAGTCTTGACGTAGTGGCGTTCGTCAAAACCGCTTGTAGCGCCCGGAGCGGAATATTGCGCAATAATACATTTCTTATGAGAAAATTGCAATTTTCAAAATTACATTGTGGCCTTATTATCTTAAAGAGCTTGTATTTTTCTGTTCTTTCGCTTGGTAAAGCCATTTCTATAAGAAAAAGTGTATTTTCGATTCCGGGAATTCGAACTCTAACCGGAGACATCAATTTTTTTTTTTTTTAACTCATTTATTATCCAAAATCTGCTCGTGAGCAATAATCGGTTGGTTTATACATTTAAGTTATTGCATTAACATAATTTCAACAGTGATTAGTGTCTTACATTAAAGATCCAATATATCTCGTTGCTAATCGTGACTGCAACTGAACATTTACAAAAGAATACATACATACATATTGCTATCTGTGACTAATGTTAAGTGGATTTAGTCTTTTTAAACGTTTCGCACTATCTTTATTTGTCAGTAGATTCACTGCCAGTGAGTTTGGGTGTAGCACAAGCCGAGATAAATACCTCTCACTCGCGCACTTAGCTTCTTGAGACACTAAAGGAATATTTAGGTCGTGATGAAGAGATTTGTTGGTTACAAACCATGGGGAGTTTGTAATTGTGCGTAGAGTTTTGGATTGAAAACGCTGTAGAATCTCCATATTGGAAGTACTCGCAGTTCCCCATAGTTGCACTCCATATGTCCAGACTGGTTTAATAATAACCTTGTATACGGCTAGCTTGCTTTCCAGTGAAAGTTTTGACTTTCTGCCAATTAACCAATAGAGTTTTGATAACTTCAGCCCAAGTTGTTTGCGTTTTGCAAAATGTGTTTTGCCAATTAAGCCTGCGATCCAGGTGCATGCCAAGATATTTAGCATTGTCTGCTTGTGGAAGTTGTTCTCCATTTAGGGTGACACTAGGACATGTCTCTTTGCGAAGTGAAAAAGTGATGTGTTGGGATTTGGCTTCATTCACTTTAATACGCCATTTCTTGAGCCATTCTTGTATTTGGTTAAGTGCTTCCTGAAGTTTTTCTGAAGCGTAGGCCGGTATTTCACTGGTAGCAAGAATAGCAGTGTCATCCGCGAACGTGGCTGTTATTGTATTAGGAGTGGTAGGTATATCTGCAGTATAAATTAGATAAAGAAACGGCCCCAGGACACTCCCCTGAGGTACACCTGCTTGTATTTTGTGTAGTTCAGTAGTTTCTTCCTGATGTTTTATCATAAAATATCTGTCTGTCAAATACGATTTTAATACTTGATAATAAGGTGTAGGCAAGTTTGTTTTATTTTGTACAGTAACCCTGGTGCCATACTTTATCGAATGCCTGGGTAACGTCTAAAAGGCAGCGGAGCAATACTTCTTGCGTTCAAAGGTGTTGTTTATAACTTCTACCACTCTATGCACTTGTTCAATTGTTGCGTGCTGTTCGCGGAATCCAAACTGGTGTTCTGGAATGATCTTGAGTTTATCTAGCTCTGGTTTTAGCCTTTTTAAAACAGTTTTCAAATAGCTTCGATAATATGGGCAGAAGACTGATTGGCCTGTATGATGTCACTTCCTCAGGGGTTTTCCTGGTTTTGGGATTAATATTATTTGACCTACCTTCCACTGAGATGGGTAGTGGCCGGTTCTAAGTATCGAGTTAAAATGTGGTTTAAAGCAGTTGGAGACATCAATTGGCCACCGAGATCGTGCGATTTAACGCCATTAGATTTTTTTCTTTGGAGCTACGTGAAATATAAGGTCTTCAAGCGCTCAAAGACAACATCAGAGCTCAAAAATATGTGAAAATGTGATGAAAAATTTCATTAAAAGAATGACCGTCTGTAAGGGATCGTCCATAAGGGACGCCCTTGCCTTGGGGAGTCGACCAAATGTGACAAGGGGGTTAGCCAAAGACGTCTGCATAAAATTTTTAAAATTTGTAAAGAAATTATGTTTGAGTATTTTTTCTTATAATTTTAAAACATATGAAGGGGAGGTCCTTGATTTGTGACCATTGGACGTTCCAGAGAGGGGCGATAAAATATCATGACCAACTGTGACAAAGGGAGGGGTTAAAAATTTAGAAAAAATTGAGGACGTTCTTTATGAACGGCCCTAAGAAAAGCCGAGGCTGACATTTGGACGACACAGTGTTCCATTATTAACCTCGGAGTCAGTACTTTGGATTAAAAGAAAAATATCCACGCTTTTCACAAAAATATTGCGATTTTCTCTTAATTTAAAATGAAAGCTCTTGTTGAAAGACGCTTTGCAAACGAAGAACAAGAAAATTGAACTATTTTGAATTCGAAGTTCAAATTTAGCATGTCTGCAGCCCCCGCCCCCAAAACGTTTTTAAATTGCGCGAAAACAAAAAAGGTGCAAACAAAATAAAAGATGCAGAAGTGATTAAGATCATTCTCGATCCAAAATTAGGGGCTAACATGTCTCCAACCCCCTTAACTACTTTTTAAATAATTAAAAACAAAAGAGATACAATAAAGGATGCACAATCGATTTAGACTTTTTGAATTATAAAAATAATTAAAATATAATAATATCAATAAATTATTGATTTTGGGTTTTGATTGGTTTTATATTAGTAAACTAAAAATATATTAATTGTAAATGTTTATTAACTTGTGAAATTTAATTGAATAAAATATTTTAAAAATTACAAGTTGATGAGTTCTTGAAAAGACGAAACCACTTATGCGCAACGGGGTCCTAGACTAAAATGTAAGTTGGAAAATTTTCAAATTTCATTCAACTTGTAATTTTTAAAATGTTTTATTCGACATAAAAATATATTATAGTAGTCTATATAGATTATCGTGGATTATCACTAATATAATTATTTATTTTAATATAACGCCAGTTGCTGATAAATGAAATTTATGGTCATACTGACGTATGCAATATTTTATTTTGTTTCAAAAATAAATTGCAGAAATATGTTAAAAAGGTTTTATCCACAATTTATTTTTTTATATTAATTAATTTCCAGAAATCAATAAAAATTAAAAAAAAACATTTTAACAAATGAAACCTCTTTTAAGTATATTAAATATATTAATTATGTATATACCTACTAATTACCTAATTGCAGAATATGAACATTATCGTATTGATCTGCTATTTCACGAAGCTCCTGGAAAGAAAAGACGAAATAATTAATGAGATTGCGATAAACATGCAGTATCGATCCAAGGTTCTATTATTGAAAAGCTAAAAACGACGAGTGGTGTTTTTCCGCAGGGAATTTAACATAATTTTCCATTAATAATTTATCTCGTCATTATCAACAATATTAAAAAACCGCATTATTTTAGATTAAAGTGTGTGTGCCAGGGGGGGGGGGGGAGTAACAAAAACAGTTGAAGTAGAAAATGTTATACTCATTATTATTACTTTTAATTTAAAAAACATGAAATATACTAAAAAAAACGATAAAAATATCGACCACTTCCTACAGTTGGCAAAGATAAAGAAAGGAGTGATTTAACATTTTTATAATAATTGCAGTAGATAATTGCGCAACATTTTTTGTTCGGATTACGTAATCCTTATTATTAGGAATTATTTTATTTCTGTAAACTATAATAACAAATTAAAATTCACATTTTTAAAGAAACACAAAACTAGAAGTTGATGATGATGCCTTTTGAGAAGCACAGTTCTAGATATGGTGTACCCCAAGGGCTTGGTGCCCCACAAGGGGCGACTAAATTAATCATGAGTGGGTACATAAAGATAAAACGAAATAATTAAAAAAAATTTAATTATTGTAATCGCTTATCGTTCCATTACTTTCAAGATTATAAAAACTGCAAATCACGCTTGAAAACATTTGAAGCCCTAAATGTGACATTTTTAGAACTACGGTGCAAACTAAACTTAATGCCTAATTAATATATCTTTCTAAAACTCCACAAATCGTTCGATAATTTTTAAATAATTGATTGCGTTAGGTAACAGGGAAACATAATCGACGTGGAGAGAGAATTTTTATAAGATTCCTAGTAAAAAAGTCAGTCAGTTGCAAAGCTTCCGGTTAGTTCGAACGTATCCTTTGGTGTTGACGTATGTGAATCCGCCCGCTCCTAAATATTTTTACCAATCACTGTTTTAACGTAAATAATGGCACCAATTGGTAAGCAATAATTACATTTTATTGAATTTTCAAATTAAACGGCTACATACCTTCGCTTGCTCCAAGTTTCTACAAGTGGAAATAATTTTTTGCGGCGGTTTGGGATCCCTCACTAAATTTTGCACCAAACCTAACCCCAAACCGCGGTTGCACCCCGTAATTAAAATTGTTTTAAACATATTTTTTTGGAGAATTTTATTGTCGTTTCGCGTGTACGCGATCAAGGTCAACTAAAAACTAAACGAAACTGTCTTAACCTTAAAAAATAAGGGTCCGCACAAAACATGCACAACTGTCATATTATTTAATGTCGCTGCGATTTTTAGGCCAATGGCGTGTACGAATTATGTCAAAACCATCTAGGTTCGTCGGATTAAACATTTTCTTTCTTTGTAGATATTAATCCAGATTACGACCTGGTCGTTATTGGGGGCGGTTCGGGCGGTTTAGCCGCCGCCAAGGAAGCGAGCAATTTGGGGGCCAAAGTTGCCGTTTTGGATTATGTAACTCCAACTCCGATAGGCACCAAATGGGGCCTAGGAGGTACCTGTGTGAACGTCGGTTGTATTCCGAAAAAGTTGATGCATCAGGCTGCCCTTTTAGGCGAATCCATTCATGTAAGTCTCTACATTTTGTGCATTTCTTGTCTAATTTTCTAACCGATAGGATGCTAAAGCTTACGGTTGGGAGTTGGAACCAGAACATATCAAAAATAATTGGGCCACTCTGAGACAAGCCGTACAGGACCACATTAAATCTGTGAATTGGGTGACCAGGGTCGAACTAAGAGACAAGTAAGTTACTGAAAATATTTTGCATTAGATAGTTCCGTTTCCAAAGTACAATAATTAAATTTACTGATGCTGTTCGGATTGGTTAGAACAATAGGAAAGTGTTACTTATATAAATTTTATTTGAATCCCGTGATTGGTTAGTTTCGTCTTTTGAATTATTAGGTAGAAAGCAAACAAAGAAAGGCACATAAATTTGTATGGCATATCTTTATTCTTTCATCTTGGCCAGAATTCATTTGATGACCATTTATTGCAGTAACTAAATGAGATTTTAATTTTGTAACCTTTTTATTCAATGACCGGCTAGTTGCTTATGTAGCACAATTAACTACTATTTTAGGTTACATAAAATTTCAATCTGATAATGTGATTGGTCAATTAGCACAATTGTTCACGCCTCCAAGGTTCATTACTCAATAGTGTTGAGTAATGAATCACTACTCATAGCCTGTTTAATGACTATCATTACCTTGCAAAACTACAAGTGCAAAGATCAAAAATAGTAGGTACTAGAAAAATATTATTATCTAAATTTTATTTTACTTATTATTTAGAGAATGTTTGTTTAATACAAAAAATATTGGTATGCTAATACCATTGTACCAGGTTCAAATTCGAAAGAGTTTAATTTTTCTTGGTGTACGGGGATCCAAACTTGCTCATTTATTTTCTTTAGAAAACTTTTTTCTAAAAACTAGATAGAAGTTATCGAGACTCTGAAGAAAAGAAGTGCATTTTTCCTTACCGGTCGGTATCGTTATTCTGGGATGCTGGAGTATTTTATTATAGTTTATCTACTGCTTTACATTTTACTATTTTGTGGTTTTATCAAAAGTGACATTCACATAATCTACATATAACCAAACAAAATATACCGGTAACAGGAAGCGGTAAACCGCTTTTCAAATCCTTTCATTTCAAGTAATTTAAAATCCAAAATTGATCTGCGGGCTACGTGAAAGGCAACGGAAAATCACCTCGTTAATTATATTATTTAGTAAGGTATCTCGGCAACTAATGTTAAATTTCATTTTCTATTTTACTAATGTAATAGACAAAATTTAGGTTTTTATCAATTCTTTAAATGTGTTTAGATAGCCTACCTCTTCTAATATGAATTTTTGGTAACAGTTGAGATACCCAAAGCGAATTATGAAACATGCGGGTGTAATTAGCAGATAAAAAAATAAAATTTACGGTTGGTCCACAAATTTTTGAAAAAAACAGCTTTAAAATTAATTTGGAATGCAATTTATCGTTGGCTCTTTTGAACCGGAAACCCACCTATCGAAAATTAAAATAAATTTTTAGCGCTAAAAGTAATTATTGTAAATAAGTTTTTTTTTATATTTATAAAATAACTGCTGAAGGGGGGACGAAGCCTTCGGCTTCGCTACAATTTTTAAAAATATGCCATTGCTCGGTAGAACTTGAAATTTTCCAAATCGACTCTGTAAATCCTAAAGCTAGCTATTAAAAGTAATAAAAAATATCGGAAGCAAAGTAACTTAGAAAATAATGAATCTTTGAGCCGTGGGTCAAAGTCGAGGTCGTCGAGGGTGCGAAAATACTCGAAATTTTGAATCCTTACTGGAGGAGGGACTGGTAGATCCTCTCCGGTTGTGAGTGACGATCCACATACAGCGTGCGGACTGGTAACACAATGTGTTAAATTTATGACGTAACATTACGCAATAATGCACTTACATGTGTTTCTTATAGGAAATTCGTGATTTCGTCACCCAGCAAATTCATCCTCACTTTAAAAGACTTGTAAAATTGTCCCCTTTTGTTTGGTAAAGCCTTTCTATAGGAAAAAGTGTATTTTTGAGTTCGGGAATATTAACTCGAGCCGAATTTTTTATATGATAAATTCTAAAATACCTAATTTTATACGTTTTAATTCAATAATTAAGAAATTTTAATGAAAATTTATGTCGATCTTATTTGTAGGTGCCAGGTTGTAGAATTCTCCGGGTGGGGCAGGTTTTCTGATACTTTATTTGTTAAGATATGAATTTTTAATGATTGCAAATTGAAACAGAAGCAAGTAAGTTTTTATTCGCATAATTATCAGGAAACCTTGATTTTAAGAGAATAATAGAAAACAAAAAATTAACTAAAATACTTAGGCGAACTGAAAGATCTCGGGAATTCGAACCCCATAGTCCCCAAATTACTAGTGCAAAAATTTAAGAATCTTATTTTCCTAAATTTTACTCAAAATGTTTGCTTTAATTACACAAATTATGAATTATTATTTTACATTATGAACGTTTACCAGTGTAAACGTTTTAAATTTAAGTGAAGTTAAATTTTAATTCGAAAATTTCACTTTTCTTAGGCAGCCTTATCTGCAATCATTTAAATTTAATCAACATGATTTTAAATTTTTAAAATAGTTGCATTGCCAAATAACTTGAAAACTATTACAGTCAAATTTTCAAGTGATATGTATTATAGTATGATAAGGACTGATAAGATATCACTTGGAAATTTTAACGGTAATTTTTTTCCAGTTATTGGAAATGCATCTTCTAAAATTTTTAAAAAAATTCTAAATTCAAGGTTGTTAATATGTCTAATTTAACATTGTCCAATTTTAATTCAAAGTCACAAAATTGTACTTTTAACTGTCGATAAATCCATCGCTCTTTAAGTTAGTTACCCACTTGACCTAAAAATCTTTGATTTGTTTTATCTTTCAATTTTTCCATATCCGGAGACTGCGCAGGGACCTGGCACTAGTGGGGTGCGAATTGTGGGGCTTTTTGACTCTGCCCTATGGCAGTAGCAGATCTATCACTAGGCAGTTCGATGCGAAGCCCAAGGGTTCATGGCAGAACCAGAGCCTTCATATTTTCGCAAACCGATGCCTGAACACGAAACTGAATTTGCATTCTAATGTCAATTTACATTACATTTGAATACTACGACTTTAGGGCGCATGAATGTTTTTGCACCGAGACTCACTCAGTGCTAGATTCGCTACTGCCCTATGGTGAACATCGGCATGCTGCAGTTTAATACACAGCATTAGCTCGCCGCGGTGCTATTTTAAAATGCCAGTAATGGTGAAATTCAGAAGCTTAAGAAGTTTTATATTAAATAATTATTTATCATGATTTTGTTCTTAATTGTTAAGTCCAGGGGTCCGTGGCGGTATGATCTATTTTGAGGATTTTGAGGGGAAAAAATTTAGTATACTTGGTGGTCTTGAATATTTCACAGTACTTCAAGTGCTACAAAAACGGCCAGCATTTTTTTAAAATCTTGTTTTGCCATTTTTTATTTTATTGATACAAAAGTTAACGTAGAGCGTCAAGTGGAAGGGGGGTTGCACCACGTCATTGCCTTCAGGCAGGAACTTGCAGTTCAATGTGCTTTCTTCTTTTGTTTCCACTAAATGTCTATTAAACTTTTTAATGTTTATTTCAGGAAAGTGGAATACATAAACGGGCTTGGAATCTTTAAAGATCCTTACACCATTCATACTGTAACCAAACAAGGGGAGAAAACCATCACTGCACGTTTTATCCTTATTGCTTGTGGAGGCAGGCCTCGCTACCCAGATATACCAGGAGCTCTCGAGTACGGTATAACCAGTGATGATATCTTCAGCTTGCAAGAAGCACCGGGCAAAACGCTGGTTGTTGGTGCCGGGTACATTGGTCTCGAATGCGCCGGTTTTTTGAAAGGATTAGGTTACGATGCAACCGTTATGGTGAGATCAGTTGTACTGAGAGAGTTTGATCAGCAAATGGCCGGCTTAATCAGAGATTCCATGATAGAGAGAGGTGTTAAATTTTTATTCAAGTGCCTGCCTCAATCAATCGAAAAACTGCCAACCGGTCAACTTGGGGTGAAATGGGTTAACAATCACGGAGAAGAATTTACTGATGTTTTTGATACGGTTTTGTTTGCTATTGGTCGTCGGGCGCTTACCAGGGAGTTGCATTTACACAAAGCAGGAGTAAATGTCACCGGAGAGGGTGAAAAAATTGATGCTAAGGACGAGCAATCCAACGTTCCGCACATTTACGCCGTTGGTGATGTTTTACATGTAAGTTTATCTTATTTTGGTGTTGAAACAAATAAGTTTATGTGTTTATTTGCAGAAAAAACCTGAATTGACGCCTGTTGCCATCCACGCAGGTAGATTGTTGGCTCGACGATTGTTTGGTAAATCAGACCAAATTATGGATTACGATAACGTCGCCACTACAGTATTCTCACCTCTCGAGTACGCATGCGTAGGTTTAAGTGAAGAAGAAGCAGTGGAACGTTACGGAATTGAAAATATTGAAGTATATCATGCGTACTACAAACCCACCGAGTTTTTCGTACCCCAGCGGTCCATCGTACACTGTTACTTAAAAGCAGTGGCCTTACTTGAAGGAAATCAAAAAGTATTGGGTTTACATTTTATAGGACCACACGCCGGAGAAGTCATGCAAGGATTCTCTGCAGCAATCAAGTAATCCAGCACAAAACCATTAACAAACTTTTTTAAATTTTAATTTTATTTCAGGTGTAATTTAACCATAGCAAATCTTATGAATACAGTCGGGATTCATCCCACTGTGGCAGAAGAATTTACAAGAATCAACATCACCAAGAGGTCCGGTAAGGATCCCAACCCACAATCGTGCTGCAGTTAATGAAATTAACTTACTGGTTATAAAATACGCTACTACTATCATGTGCCGCATGTCTTATAGATGTTTCGTTATGTTGACACTCTTGGAAGATTAATGTTGTTACTTGATATAACTTTATTTTTGCACAACATAATTTTCATATTTATTCAACTTCTACTTTACTAGCAAATCAAATAAATCAAATTTTGTTTCTTATTTTTAGTCTTTTTTGCGACCTTGTGTATTTTGAAAAATTAACAACTTGGTAATGCTGGACGTAGATAACTAAATACAACATAAATATATAGAATCGTCCAATTAACATAAACATAATTATTCCATCCCCAGGTATGTAACTGACTTGCTGCATTAATTATTACAATGTAGAGAATGAAAAAAGTGTGTTGGCAAGTTGTTGAAAGTTATTTATAAAATAAAGGATAATTATGGAGCGCAGAAAAGCAAAATATTGTGCATAGCTAAAAAAAATTATTTGACTAATTTTTCCACTCTTTCCATACTTCGGGTCTTTGACGACAATTATACATGCTCTCTGGTATTTAAAAAACTTAATTTTTCTCTTACAAATTTGTGTTTTTGGTTTTTGCATTTTTATTTTTAAAACAACAGTTTGCTGTAATAGCAAGCCAATAACTGAAGAAAGTTACGTAATGATAAACAGATAATCTACACTAATTATGTTCATAATTTCAATTTTACAAACGGCTATGGAGCAAGATTACCGCTTCTTGTTATACTGCGTGTAGAATAAAATATTATCTTTGTGTAAAAAGAAATTTTTATTTGCTAAATTAAATTACAAAAATATAATACTTATTTTTATTTTAATAATTCAGAATACTAAATTTTCAAGTAAAAATAAATATTTTATTTCACTTTTCTTTTGAAACTCAACAATTTTGAAACTCAACAATTTGTAGTTCTTCTAATGATCTACTTTTTCAAGAACATAGTTTTTTGAATTTGAGATTGTTTTAGCCCCACCGCCTCCTAATATAAAGAAAATTTTATATTTTTCATATAAATAAATTTATTGTTTTATTATTATTGCCCAGCAGTGTAGCGTAAAGCATACACTGGCCGACTTTAAAGCAGTAGACCATGGTTCGATTCCTAGTTGAGTCGGTTACACTGCTGTGATCAAAGGTCCGATATCAATCTTTGGACTGTGGGGAAGGCAACGGAAACCACCCCATTAATTATATTCCCTAGTAAAGTCAGTTTGGCTTCGCTAAGTTGATCGCCTATGCACAATGAAGTGTATGGCACTTGAAGAAGATTATTATTTCCTAAAGAAAAAGTTGAAGGGAATTTGCAGAACATCCATGTGCTGCACTTGGTTTTCTTTGCATTTTCTTCTTAATTTGCTCGCGCAAGGTCTGGTGCTCTTTTGCTTTTCCATATAATAGCTATGCCACCGATTATTTTGCAATTTCTTCTAATGCTTCGGGAGACTCTTAAAAATACGAAATAAGAGTATTCGGTGCAAACGATAACTTTTGTGATCTGAAAAAACTTGGAGGAGGTGGAGAAAGAAATTTAACGATGCTTTATCCTCGACTATTGCTAGTATATTTCAAGATACTTCATGAATGTCTAACGGAAAAATCAATATATAATTAACCTTGAAAAAATAAAAATACTTTCTAAATACACATTTATTTAAAAAAGAATATGAAAACTCGTATAGGTAATTAACATTCACACGAATTTGTATTTAGTCTTACATTTTATTTCTACTTAAAGTAAAGTCTACATTAACACGACAACGTCTAAACATAATAATTATGTTTAACTATCATCTATTTTGGCCAAAAGCTCAGATTCCTTATAAAGGTGATATTCGACATCTTTCTCTTCTAAATTCACTTTGGTACCACCATATTCCGGCAAAACAACATTATCGCCTACTTTGACCGTAATCGGAAGAAGGTCTCCATTCTAAAATTTCCCCAACACTTTACTTCGACTAAACTCACATTTTGAAAATTACACTAACCTGAGTTCTACCTCCTGGTCCAACGGCCACAACGGTACCTTGCAAAATCTTAGTTCCAACACTTTCTGGAATTATAATTCCGCCCTTCGTCTTGGTAACCAGTTCGGCCTTGCGGATTAAAACGCGATCGAAAAGTGGTATGAATTTCTTTACCGCAGAAGCCTTGAAATTTTTTAGGTTAATTAAATAAAATCTTTTATTTTATAAAAATAATCCAATATATTCGGAAAATATAACTTACCATTGTAAATATGTGTCTAAGTTATTCAAATCGGAAATGCAAAGAGGTAGATGCGACCTTTGGTCAATCGGTTCAAGAAAATTCTAGAACGTGCTGACTGAATTTTGAATGTGCGTGTGATTTTTTTGACAGTAGCGCTACGTTGCCATTTTAACATCCGTAAAGTAGGCCATACGCCTTCATTCATATCTTTTAAATGTACATACAAGAATTATGTAAATTTTCAATTTTAGTTAATTTAATTAAGAATAATTTAAAATATATTCGATAAAACATTTAAATAAAAATAAGTCGTTCGAACGTAGAACTCGAACTTGGTTACCTGTGCACCAATCAATGAGCTTCAATGCCTAAGCATAAGCATCAAGATTGGTGTATTTATCTCAAATTTATTTAATCCATTAATGCCCGATTTCTTCATCTAGAGATATTTCTTAAATAATTTATCTATAAAATAAATTAACGAAGTAGCCAATCGTAATTATGATTGTTTTGTTTTGCTTGCCTCTGATTGGTTACTTCGTTAATTTATCTAATAGATAGATCATCTAAAATATATCTCTAGGTGAAAAAATCGAATAAATCAATTTAATTAATTATTATTATTATTATAAAACAAATTCCAAAACTTGATTTTTTGTTTTTTCTATAATTAATAATAGAAATTCAAAATCAAATATTTATATTTGGTCTATTCTACAGTCCTTACCAGTTATAAAAAATTGAATTTCCTCGTAGAAAGAATATTTTATCAAGCTATGAACACAGAGAAGAAAACGACATGGGCACCTCCACCATGTCGCAAAATAAATAAAAATTTAAAAATATTTTTAGGAAGGAGAATACAGTAAAAACATAAATTCACGAAGCCCTTCGGACGTTGGCCCTAAAACCGGACATGATCCGGTCGAATTCGATCCCTATCAGGTCGACGAGAATCGCCGATATGAGGTGGTTCTCCCTGTTCTAGAGAACCACCCGAGGAGTACCCAGGTGCAGATACGAGCAATAATACTCAACACTCATCATCGTCGATAGTAGAGTTGCTTGAGGTGGACAATCCAACCAACAATCGAATGAATTTTATGAGAAATTATCCTATTTATTACAATTCTTTTTCTTCTTCCTCTTAATTTACAAACGGTTTGGGTGTTATGGCCGCTTGAAAGCAGAAATTTAAAACATTGCTTTAAAGAAGGCTAACCCCAAGAGTTTGGAATTGGACAAAAATTTTACTTAAAATGTCTCTTAAAAAAGTGTCTTCTATTATTATTTAGTGCCACTCGTCGCCGGCACTAAAGTAAAACAATCGCTTTGATTATGTTCTTGTATTTAAATAATCGGGTATTTCCGGCTTTATTTCTTGTCAAAAGTGACATTTATAGACCTTAACCTCAAATTTTGAGTTTATTAGGTGATTTTGTTAATCAAAATTGTTGGGTTTATTCTGGAATGTTCAATCTGGAACATTGTAATACTTTTTGTGTAAGATTAGCACATACCTTCCTAATTGAAAAATAAACATAGATTTTTGAGAACCTTGAGTGTACGCAAACATTTTTTTTTTCAAATTAATTGGAAAAGAAAGCATAACCATAATTTTTTTATCTTGGTTTTCAGTTATGTCTTCAACAAATCAGATGAATGCGAATGTTATAAATGTACTGGATGCTGTTATTAAGGAAGAACCAGTGGAGACTTGCAGCGATGAAAATATCGAACATATGCATGATACGTTGGAAGCTATAAGTACGTGTTTGCTGCAAACTTAACTTCATTTGTTTTGTTAATATTTACTTCCATAAAATTATTTATTTAAAAGTACAGTGCGAGCAGAATTTAAAGTTATTGTTCTTTTTAGAACAAAACACTATCTACATTTGCAATACCAAGCAAGAAACTGCCGACTACAAATCTGAAAATTCTGACAATTCCGACGAAGAAACAGAAGAAATGTGTTTTGGAATTCGTCGTGAAGTGAATAGTGACGCACACACCGATAAAAGATTTACATGTCCGACGTGTAACATGAGGTTTAAATGGAAAAATAATTTGGTGAGTCACACGAAAGTACACGATTCCAACAAGAGGGACTTCATTTGCACTATATGCAATGCCAGTTTCAAGTGGAAAAAACAATTTGATGAGTCACGTAAAAATTCACACCGACGAAAAATCATATGCATGCGAAGTGTGTGGCAGTAAGTTCACAACCCAACGATATCTCCACAGTCATAAACAAATTCACGCCCCCGAAAAACGGCACATATGTCCAATTTGTAACGTTCAATACGCCTGGAAGGTGAGTTTGGACAGACACATACGATCTCATACCGGCGAGAAACCATTTTCCTGCCAAATTTGCCACATTAAATTCGCGGGTAGAAGCAATCTGCACACCCACATGACGGTTCATTCCGACGAAAAGCCGTTTGCGTGCAAAATTTGCGACTTTAAATTTTCGCGAAAGTACAATTTAAACAGTCACATGAGGACGCACAAAAAAGAGAAACCTTACTCTTGTGAAATTTGTCAGGCAAAGTTCGCAGGGAAAAGTAGTCTCAGGAGACACGAACAATCGCATTCCGGGGAAAAACCCTACGAATGCGATCAATGTGATTCGAAATTTACCCGAAAGTACATTTTGGACAGTCACATGCTCACTCACACGCACGACAAACCTTTCAGTTGCGAGAAATGCAACGCTCGGTTTGTTTGGAAGAGAAGCTTAAGAAGGCACATCCAAACTGCGCACGAAGAAAATAATTAGCGAAGGAAAGCAGCGTGAGAAAAATTAATTTATTTGAAGTTGTACATATTTACAGAAATAAATAATTTTAGGTTAAAAATGTTAATGTTTTAAAAACTAAAAAGGTTTTGTGATCCTATCATGCTGACAGTCATCAACACCGGAGACCGCCAGCTCTACATGCCCTCTGAAGCACAAAGGCGGTCATAAGAAAGTCTCAATTTGTACAAAACATTCCACTTTAGGATTGAGTAAACTACTCTAACATGAATACCATGACATTAGTGCCATAATTTATAAAAAGTTCCCACGAGAATGAGAAATGGTAAAATTTTTGCTAAAAGTTTATTTAACAAATAAAAATAAATTTTCCAAATATTAACATACAAATAAGTTTAAAACCTTCATTATAAATACCTATAAACATAATCTAAAACAAATATTTCACCATTGCATGGTACTTGTGTCCATATTGTCGCGCACAAAAATTAAAATACAGGAAAGCTATAATTTTGATGTTTCTGGTTAGCTAAAGATAAAATATTCAGGAAATAGTTCCTACTTTCGGGATTAACGTAAAAAGTTAAAGTTTGGTCGTTGTATAATTCACTCCTGGTGGTTGGTGATGGGCACGTGGAAATTGCGAGCTCCGTTGTTTCTGGAGCAATATCTGGGATTCTTAAAATTCCTACCGTAGCTCGAACGTAATCGGCAACTCTTGCTCTACACGCAGGGTCCATTTCGACAGCACATTCGTCCTCGTCTTTGGGAGCAATAATTGGAGGTGGGTTTAATTTCAAGGTTAGTAAAGTGGGATCATTTCTATTATCCACACCACTCAATTCCGATAAGCTAATAACGCGCTGAGAAATATCGTGCGTGGTGTTCACAATAATCAACGCTTCCGTCGTTAAAACCAAAGCGACACCTTCGTAATGCCCTTCCTTGATAAACCAAGTTGCGTTGGTCATAAAAAGTAACGAACTTTTCGTGTAAGCCTCTACAAACTTCCAATTATATTTGATAATCGAATTTTGATTCGAGTACATATGGTACACGATCGCTTTTCTCTTAGGATTCAACGAAACACTCCAGCCAGCTCCTCTCAGTAAGCCCTGTCCGGTAAGAGCAACCAAATCCGCCGCCCCACTGATAGGCTTCGTAATGACGCCCATCAAACCTAGCCCAACTCCGGCAGCCAATCCTCGAGGCGATGCACCGTCTTCCATCACCGATTTAATTGGATGATGTGCAATACCTCCGACGGCCCCCAATAAACTTATCCCCAATCCGGTCAAACCTTGAACGAAACCTTGCGCCAACCCTTGAGGCACTTGCCTCCTTTGTTCCTCTGTTCTTCTTAAATGTTCTTCGTCGAGCGTTAACCTATCAAAATTTCTTGCAACACTAGAGGCAAATTTAGTTACCGAATGCACGGTTCCTGCCGTCACGTGTTTCATAAGAGAAGCCGAACCATGCGTAATTCCTATCAAAAACGCCCACGGTCCTTGCACCAATCCTTGGTATGGTAAGTTAACAAAATCGTACAAACCGGTTCCCATCGCACGCGCCAAACCGCACGGAGTTCCAAACAATTCTGCGGAGCTCAACACCCAACCAGCAGCGTAGAGTGCGCCCGAAAAGTAGTGGGTGATTATTGTGTGTCCCAATCTAAAAACAAATGTATCGTTTATTACAAATTGGCACCCAACGTGGGGCGCGCCTAAAGACTTACTTGTAAGGTGTCGTTAAAATACGACGGACTTCGAATCTGGCGAAATATAACGGCGATTGATCCACCGCAATGTATATCTTGAAGGTTCCTTGAAATGAAATTAACACAGATATCGGTTCTATTGTCAAGTTTTGCCAAACAAGTGGTTGTGCTAAACCGTTCGCTTCCCATAGAACGAAATTCGGGATTCCGACTAAAAGTGAATTTAAGTTGGTATCTACATTCTTTATGCGTTTGGACCATAGCACTAAATTGCCGGGCGATAACATCGAAAAATATTCGCCCAAAATCGCAATAAACACGTCTTCTACGTAGAAAGAAATGGGTTGAATGTTTAATTTCACATTTTTTATTCCTAAAAAAATAGTTACCATAAAATGAAGTTCCCTCCATTTAAAAATCTACGTGTGTACCTTTAAAAACTTTTCCAAACTTGTTCCACGTCTCGAAATCGAGATCAACCCTTAGGACTGGATTTTCTAACGCATTGGATATCCATTGACCGATCGGCGAATTAAGTGTCAAATTTTCGTTACTCTTGGATTGCACTTCTTGACGAATCAAAACTACCGGGAAATCAAACATCCCTTGGGCGTACATTTGATTATCTAATTGTATTTCGGATATGGCGAAAATAACCTCCATAATACTATTTTGCTTAACACTCACGACAACTTTGTTGAAACTCAAGTTAGCGATTTCCGTACATTCTTGGCTGACGCTGTTCAAATCAGAGACGAACGTAAGTGTAACGTCTTGAATACAAACATCGACTTTGTAATTTACGAAATCTGATTGAACGGGTGTGTTTCGCGTAAAACTTTCTGGAATGTTTCGTTCGGACAATATTCGCGATGGTTCCGAAACAGATTTTCTCAAAGACAGCGATTTTATAAGATTAACGTTGGATTGTTCCATGAGGGTGGGGAGTTGCCGAAAACCATATACCTTGGTCATGTGGGAAGTGTCAAATCCCAATGATTCACGACGCAGAGCGATACCCGATTCTGCTCCAATTGCAGGAATATCTACAGCACTTAGATATGTGCTATTAACGGTTGATGTACTGCCCGTGTTGATCTGTAAAACTCCACATTATTGGATAACATGTTCGTAAAAATTGGGGCACAAGCTAAATTATTTGATTACAAAATAATGTGAGTTTGAAAAGTATTTACCGATGTAGGTATGTTATCTCCTTCCCCTGGCAATGGACAACTTTTTACGTTTCCGATAGTCTCGTGGATAATTAGACGACCTCGTACATCTCTTGCATTTATTTCGATCTAAAACAAAAATTCATGTAAACCGAAATTTACAAAGAATCTTCACGTACGTGATTGGTTGACTCAATGGTTATTATGATGGTGTACACAGAAACGACTATTTTAATTTTTAAGTCTCCAAAAGATGGAACTCGCACGAAGTGATCACCATTGTTTGTGACGCAGATAGGAAGAGACCATTTGATACCATGGGAACCACCTAAAATGGACGATTAAATTAAAATTATTGCGGTTTAAAATTATTACCCTCGCCATCTACCGCCAAAACCAGGTTTTCTACGTAACCCGCTTGCGATACGTGAGGAAATTTTCCGAATAACCAGGCATGGTATAGTAAACGGAAGAGAAGTCGTCGACGTTACAAACCCACTGCAAATGCTCGCAATCGGGCAAAATCGCGTTGTATTCCTCTCCGTAAAATTGTGCGATAAAGAGTTTCGTTCCACTCTTATTTTCTATCAGAGTTTGTGGACGAGGATCGTCGTTAATGCTCAAATAAATTTGTCCCTTGTATACTTGTGCAGTTATAACGAGTGGTATCTACCAAAATAATAAAACATGGTTGGAGTTAAATTCTCAGCCAGCACATAAGACACTGCAAGATTCATCAAAATGCTGCATGTCCTAGCGTGTTGGTGGCAGAGTTGACAAAAGCACTTACATTTTGCTCCTTTGACTGCACCGAAATGCTTCTTCTGGGCATTATGTTATCCACACGAACAGGACATGACCATTTATCCTTGGCACTTAAAGAAAAACAAATGTATAACGCAAAATTTGCGTTTAGATCCGTTTCTCTATCCAACAAATACCATTGTAAAATGGAAACGCCCGCGTTTCTGAAATTAGACTGACAATAAAAAGAATGGTTGCTATTAGAATCAAATTAACTTTTTATTTAAAGAAGGAGCGATGGTAAACGCAAACTTGTGCAAGTTGTTTGGCACCTTTATTGCTTGTTCCGAATCCGCAATTGCTAAACAAACCACGTTCAGTTCGATTGAAGTAAAGTTGGTCAAAATGTGGCTGGAACAGACCTTCAGAAGTCGTATCTCATTCACCACGCTACTTATGATGGAAACCATGCAAATCTAACCAAGTATGAAAGAATTCCATCAAGAGAAGTTTAGTTCCAAGTGGGAAAAAACTTACGTGCTTATGACACAACACTGCTGTGTTAACGTTTCCGTCTAATGGTATTGTTCCGGTAATTTTGGGCATGATAAAAGTTTGGCTCCATTCGGATTTTCCTAACTGCAATGGTAAGGAAACATTCCAAGTTCCATTGATGCCAACGCCAACGTGAAACGTTTCTTCTAGTTTGGGCGTCGTCACGATTCCATGGTGTGCCACACGGCACAATTCTTTCTCGTTTACAATTATTGCGATGGGACAACCCAAAACGTTAACCAAGAGACTCCAAGGTAACAATTCCACCAAGAGCGAACTGGAATTTGGGCAAGCATTTTGGTATCGAACCTAAAACGATTTTTTGGTAAAAGAATACTTGGTGAAAATTTGGGCCGCTAACCTGAACGTGCGTTAAGGGTTGTTCGTCCGATATCCATTCGATATTTTCCAAATCATCAAAGTACGGCCATGAGGTTTCATCAAACATGTTGAGAACTTCCAGCGTTTCACTTATACTTTCATTTTCAGATTTTTTAAAAAACTGTTTTTGGTCTACCAAGCTGTAATTCAATGGTACATACGGATTTGATGTAGGAAAACCACCACTAAAAATTTCAAATATACAAACATAAACAAATGTGCAGCCGAAAGACTAAAAAAACTTACTCAATTTCAAAAGACAGTTGATGGGAATGATCGATCGTGCCTGGACAATACAGCTGCTGAAATTCTCCCTTTCCACGAACGTCCGATTCGATGTGAACATTTAAAGTTGGCGTTTCGATGTGAACCTTGGCGCTAACTGGTAAATTAGAGCGCACCATAAATAAGGGCCAAAATACGGCTAAAATCTGATCGTTGTCGGAAAACCTTTCTGTGACAATTCGGCACCAAATACTTAAAAATTGTCCGCGCTCTTGCAACGGCACTTTGACTAACCACGGTTGCGTACATTTGGGATTTTCCGTTAACGGAATATCGCCCGACCAAGCCGACTCCAAACCGTAGAATCGGATTCTCAAGTGGTATTTCTTGGTTGTGTTGATTAACAACGACGGGGAGATGACCGACCGGAAATTAAATAGCTCGGAGCTTTTTTGAACTCCTTGTCCTTATCATCGTTAACAATCGGCACAACCTTAAATTCGAAGTGTTCCAGCAACATGTTGCACAGCATTAGTTGTCCAGAGAAAAGTATTTGTTTCTGCGTGGAAGACACCTTCTTCACGGTAACAAAAATGCAGAGCTTGTTTTTCAAAACGATTTCGCACATTTCCGTGCCTTCGATGTCGATTTGGAACGGTCTCGACCAAACCCAATCGTGTTCTTCAATTCCCAAGCGCATGGCTTGTTTAGATTTTTGGGATCGCCAGGAATACAAGTGACAGAAACGGGGTAATAGTAAAACGTCTTCCTCGGTGGAAGTTTGACCGAATCGTAAATTGACATTGGTATTGTTGCACAATACATAACGAGTCATGACGACAAGTTTTTCGGGTTGGTTTTCACTATTCCAGTTTTGTTCCCACATCTGAAGACTTACCGCGAGAGTGTGAGCAATGGAGGGGCTAAATTTGATATTAATGGGATTGGACATTATGCTCAGAAGAACGTTTTGAGTGAAATTGAGTCCGACCTGAATGTGAAAGGGTTCCAACAAAATTTGTTGGGTTAGAAAAGTGTAATCCAAAATGGAGCATTTGATGATTGTGCCGACATCGAGAATTGCAGACTCAAAATTCCAGGTCGAAAGGAATGCTTTCGTGTTGTCCAAGGTTAGAGTTAAAAAGCAGTGGTTTTCAGGAATCAACATATCGCATGTGTAATCTTTCAAAGCAGGCGGCATAACGATGGACGTTGATTTATTGAAAGTGTTATACAGAGACACGTTTATCGCAGAAATTTCCAGCGAGAGCGTTAAGTCGGGAACCAAATTTTTGTTAAAATAAGAATCGATTCGTATACAAGCTGCTAATGCTCGAGAAGAAATCAAAACTTTAGAACGACCTTGATCTAAAAATTTGTTATTCGAATTTTGAATACTCAAAACAACTCTCCATACGCAAGCCACCGACTGGGCGTAATTTTCAGGTAATTCCAGGTGACGAACTTCGTTTTCCGACAAGTAAAATTGAAGATATGGATGATAATAACCGTGGCATTCGGACCAATACTCGAGATGACACAATATTTGATAATCCTCTTCGCTATCTGACGTTATTCTAAACGGCACGGGGAATACCCGAACTTTTGTTAGCGTTCTAGGTTGAGGATATCGCCATGCCATGGCCGCTTTGGGTTTGTTCCAAAATATGACTTGGTATGGAAGCGGAAGTTCATCTATGTTGTTGGTTGTTGCATCAACAAATTGAAAAGCGCCTGCACGCAAATCATCCTTGTAGTATTGCTCTTTGTCAAACGAAGATACGCCTAAACTGTAGGAAGATTCTGAGGATGAACTATCGAGAGGCAAATTTTTGAAGAATTCTTTAATGTCGTTCAAAACACCTTCGACGCATCTGATGTGCTCGGGACTAACATCCAACATAATACAATCGCTATCCACAGCGATGTGAATTTGCGGATCGCTGTCCACACTTTGCCACGGTTCCCAAAACAGTACAACTTCCATGGAAACAGACCAAGGATTCAGAAGTAAATTTATCACCCCATCTTTTAAAACACCAACGGTCAAATTTTCCAAACTGATGAGATTGATTAATCTTTCAGGTCTGTTCGATATCGTTAAGCAGTTACTCAGTTTGCTAATGCTTAAATTAAGTTCCGGAAAGTGGTCGGTTTTGAACACCAAAATCACTTGGGCAAGTTGCACGTTTAAACTCGAAATCGACAGAAGCTTGCTTTTTATTTCCTTAAACTTTGTATAATTTTCGGTAACTTTATGAGAGGCCAATTGCGAACTAATACGAATATTGGTGCTTTGTTTCACATTTACTTTAGGAGATTGACTCGATGGCTTAGAATGAAAACTACAACTCATTACACTTTCCATCACTTTCGATTGCACGTTAATTAAGTAATTCCAACGCGAAACCGAACAAAGTATTTTAGTAGGTCTCGCAATTTCTACTTCTACAGCGGCAGGTTTTCCAAGTCCACGAGACCACTTGAGGGTGAAAAAAGCGGGAAAGATTCCGGTGTCGGGATTTGGCATTCCGGATTTTGTTTTGAGAAGATTGATTGGAAAATCGGATTCAACTGGAATACATTTTCGCGACATGTATTCCATTCCGCTGATTTTTATGCCCACATCGAAACACGAGAGTTGTATTTTGCGGCCAAGGTAAAATCGCGACAAAAAGGCGTTGGGTTGCGAGATTAATATGAAGAGTAACGGTTGAAAGTATTGGGATTGCGCGTTGATGACATGTTTTTCGTCGATGCTTCCTTCTTCGGACGCGTCGTAACCCTTCTCTTCCTCCGCGTACTTGATTAACTGTTGTTGTTTTAAATCTTTGTGTTTCGATTTCGTCCTTCCATAAAATTGGTCGATTTGATATAAAGTAACGATTATTTTACTTCCGGTTATTAGAAGATCTACCGGAATGTTATGGTAGGCAGGAGGTAAAGGATTTGGCGGACGAGGAAAAACACTGTGGGACTTTTCGCTCTCGTTGCTTTTAGTTCCACGTTTTCCTAAATCGGTTTGAGTGGCAGAAGATTTCTAAAAGAAATCTCTTGGTTAAAATTTGACTAATCGGGAAAGAATCTACTTACGCTTGTTTTAACAGAGAGTATACTCAAAAATTCTGACGTTTCGATTCCGGAATCTCTGTTAATCTCAGAAATTTCCTCTTCAATTTCATCAACCTCAAACTCCCCCATGTCGAATTTTGGATAAGGGACCCTTATTTTGGAACGTTTAATTATCATATCGTCTATAAGAAATGGTATAAAGAGACTGAAAGCTTCTGAAAATAGCGCCGACGCTAACTTGATTTGTCCCAACGAAACATTTATATTAATGTCTGTAACGCAATTAATTTCGACGGAATGACCGCACACCAACGTGGAACCTTTGTAAACCATAGCGGGCGCCACAATAACGGACAAGTCAAACCTGAAATTTCTCGAATTAAAATTTTATTTCCAACAATCGCACATCATACTTTTTAATCACGGGCAAAAAATTTAAATGATTAGATTTATTGGCCTTTTCTTGATCCAAATTATTCCATTCTAAAGCTGGATTTTCGCTCATGGTTCGCAATGTCGAAAAGTTTAAAGTTTTCATGTTCAAAATTGATTCCATGTTTTCCCAAGTGCTCGTGTGGATGCGCAATCCGCTTATATCAAGCTGATATTGCCGATCTTCCACTTCACTTCCTGAAAACACATCGTTCAAGATTACGTCGTCAAAACCGTGCAATAAAAACCTGGTATATTTAAGATTCTCGACTGTGCCGCTAGTTGATATATATCAGGTCTGCAAGGTGAACGACAAATTGGATTGATGGCTGTAGGCGTCAATTTAATAGTTTCGATTTGGAAGACAACAACATCATGTTCGGCATCTATTCCGCTCATTTCGCCCGACGGAATGGTTACACGAATTGACTGACATTCTATGTACACTAACGGCAAAGTATGATTATTTATTTGTAACAGCCAGTCGCCATTTTGTACAATTTCTTGAGAATCGGCTACGGATAAATCCAGCAAAGGCTCAAAAATCATGTAGAAATTCTTTAATACCGTCAGGGGAAATATAAAATCGATCGGTTGTGTTGTTACCACAATTTCAGTGATGTATCGCGACGATGAAATAAATGCAGGCGATTGTGGAATCTAAAAGTTATTAAAATTGCAAATATCAATATACTATACCAAATTAATATGGAATGTATTATTATAATAATAATTATCAAAGTGCACCGTGCAACGATCGTGTATAATATAAATATGCCGCCCCACGTTGGGTGCCACTTATATTTACACTATAAATGTTATAATAATCTAATAGCAAACAATTGAACTAACCTTAGCATCTCTTACTTTGTGTTTTTGAACGGTGCCCCATAAGGCGTGCGTATGCTTACAACTGGCTATCGTAACTGTGACCTTTACAAAGCTGTTATCTTCCTTCTTCCGCTCTCGGGGTAATTCGTCTTCTTTTACCCTCATCACCAGACCCAAGAAATCACCTGCCTTCCATTCCTTCGAATCTCCGCTTTTCCTAACAAACAAATCAGTCCAGAAACATTCAAAATAGTTCAAACTCACCGTTTAAAATGCCGAATGTTAATTGAAGTAACCTTAAACGTAATCTTCAAATAAACACTTTGCAAGTCGTAGGAATTAACAAACTCCTCAACGTCCAAAACCAATTTTAAATTCGGTTTCTGCGAACTACTTTCCTTCTTGGTTTTATAATCGCGATGATCGCGCGAATACAATTTAATGCAAAATCGCGAAATCGACCATTGTAACCATAAAGACAACTTGACACCGTCTGGATCCATATTGCCTGTCAGATCGCCAATAGGAGGGGTCTTTTCGCTCGACGAATCGATAGAACTTTCTCTTAATAAAGTGGGCGAAATGGTCGAACTCCAACCCATCACGTTTTGGGTTACAACTTCGGGCGTTTTGGGAGGATCGCTCCTTTGATCGGGTATCAAACTGCTCAGGACGTCCGATAATCCGTAAAGTATGCTCGCGATAAGACATACCTGATCTTCTGAAAATGCGATTCCAACGTATGGCGTAAAAATGTGAATGCAGACACCCAATAACTCGAGATCATCCGAATCGTATTGCGAAGAGGTTAAATCTATTTGCACCGCCGTTTCGGAATTTCGCGACTGTTGTAACGAAGAATTAAGTAACTCTTTCATGGTGCTGGTTGTAGGATCCGATTTTGTCTGTTTTATGCCGTAAGTTCCTGATTTTGCGGAGACGCCAATTGAAATATGCACGGAAAACGGTTTCGTAATGTTCGAAACGTGTTTGTGTTGAAGTGCGTAACACCAGATGTCGTTTATGTCGATAATCCATGGAAAACAAGTTTTACCTAGAAATAGTGACAATGCTAGAGAGGATATTAAAACCAAAATAAGTCAACTTACTGATTGGCCAAATATTCGGAGGTAATTTAATGGGTACACTATTCATGTATTCTTTCAAATTGCATTGTTGAGATGCACTGTATATTGCAGTCGATGGTAACGAAATCACGAATACTTCAAAGTTGTCCTTTTTTAAAGCTTCCTCCACTGCTTGTCTAATACCTTTTGAACGATTACAAAATAAAAATTAAGCCTCACGTTTGGGCGCCAATTATAAGCTTACCTTGTGAACCAACTGCTGATAAAGAAGTAGTCGGAAAGTAAATGGTGAATTCTTCAACTTTACAATTGAGGAACATATTTTTACCAACAAAGAACCACTTGTTTAAAAAATCATGGATGCTATCGCGTAACTATCAATTAAAAAAAAAGTTACGGAAAAACAAAAGTCACAAGTTTTGGCAAACTTACGTTGTTGGTTTCTGCCTGTTTGATGAGTCTCTGAATGGGTGGAGGTATAAACCCACGTTCTCTATCAGAACTACTGTGGACAGATTCATGTGGAGTACCGATTTTCCTGGGTGTTTCCAACACACTACCGCTGGCCTCGGAAAAATTCCTATTTTTATTTTGTTGTGGATCTAAAACAGCGGTTCTAAACCTTTCCAGTGTATTTCCTTTGATTCTTACCAAAAAATTCACTCTTCTTTTTAGCCAGTCGCGGTTTATACATCAACCATCTGCACAGTAAAGGATCCACGCTGATTTTAAGCTTTTGAAATTTGCACGTAACAATAGGTGCATGTAACAAGATTTGTGGATTCAAAGGTAACTGAATCGTCGCCATAAAGAGTGGACCAATTTCTCTGAAAAGAAAAGTTATGAGAGAATTACGTGAGTGTTTCGCAAGAGGTTTACGTGTTTTTAGCATCCTTGGATTCAGGACCAGAAATAAACAGCACCTGCTGAATTTCCTTAGTTAGATAAGTACTACTATTTCCCCTCTGGGAAAAAAACGACGAAGGACCCGCTACGCTATACCCTGATTCGGTCTCTCTCATGTACGGATTGAGCTCCATTCCGGGATCATAAATAAACGCTTTGACAGAATCTAAACTCGTGTTAATTATTACTGTCGAATTAGTTACCACCTTTTTGAAACGAAAACCTTCCACACATATTTCCAAGTAAGGCAGTCCTAAAATTTCTGGTTTAGCGAAACAAAAATATTACAACAAATATACAAGTACCGTAGTTGCGAGCAGCGTCATGTATTAAACTGTTACTCATAATCATGCCTATAGAATTTTGACCATCCAGCTTAATTAAACCATCTAAAATGTGCGCTATTACCATTAGTTTGGGTTTTGTTCCCGTTATTGTGATGGTTTCTGCAATAAAATTAGATTACCCCACCGTGGGAGCCAATTTAAACAATTAATAAAACCATACCTGCTTCAAATGTAATTTCCTGATGTGGTAAGTCAGAATCGGGCCAATAGTGTGGTTTAAGTATTGTTTTGCAAACGTACGACGCATTGCTGGGTGCTACAATCGTCGTTTGCTTGTTTGACGACAAAATCAGACGACAACACAATCCGATCACGTTAACAGATTTGATGTTGTGACAAGCGTCGAACAATGGTGGAGGCACTTCGGGTAATTTACAAGCAGTGTGAACTAAACGTTTCACGTACATAGGAAAATGAAGTTTGGCGTCGATGCATTGGCATTCTAACGTGATTTTTGGCAACTTTTTATGAGGAGGAAGAGCTGTGGCAGAAACACCGCCTGTCGAAATTTTCTGCAACAAATGCATAACTTAATTTTGTGTTTCATCAGGAGAAATCCTCTAGCAACTTTTACTTTTTCACATTTAACAGGTGTGCAATTGTCACACCTAGCACACATACAAAGCCGCCATTGTGGGCGTCACATTAATAATTTATAATTATCACTTACCTTTCGTTTCCTATACAAATTTCCTTTGGTGGCTTCAAAATATGGATGATCTGTCAGTTCACATTCGATGATGGGCGCTAAAACGGTGAACTGCAGGACGCGTCTAGGAACATTATCCATCAAAGCTTCAAAATCTTCAGCACACGCCTCTCTAAGTTCGTTTAACGCTACATCAGAGCTCGGAGGCGAGTAGGGCTGATAATCGTAACTTGAAGCAGCTACCCTTAAACTATTGAGGCGATGAAAAAGTCCCGAACACAAGCGCAGCCGTAACGGTCCAACCACAATTCTCAAAAGTGATTTCTCGTAAAAATTACTGTAACAAAATTGGTTAAATGGAGCTTTGGTTACAAAGAATTATTTCACCTATATTCAAGATCGCTCCCAAACTCGGACAGCCGTTCACTTGTAGTGTCATCAGGAACTTCCACCTGATAAATATAATCGGAAGCAAAAGCGGGCGTCCGTTCGAGTAAAGAACTTTCTGTGACCGTATCAACGTGATAATCCCATGAAGAATTATAAATCCTCTGCTGTCCTTTATTTTCAGCTGCTTCGGAATCAAACAAAGAATCCATCTTGTGGGCCATCGAAATGATACCTACATAATTCTATTTAATTAAACTTGGATCATCTGAGAAGTTTCTTGAATAAAACAAAATTTTATCATACCGGCTTTTAAGTATTCCGTGGTCACGCCTTCGTTCAGTTCATTGTGAGCACAACTACACTGCCCCATGGGAAATAAAACTGCCTGACTAATTCCCGAAGAACAATGGAACCATTTGACGCCCAGTGCAACTGATTCAAAGAAAAAACCCTGGAGACGTAGAGTCAACAACGGAATGTACTTCAGTTTTCTTTGGGCGTAGTAGCCACCTCTTTCGCTGTTCAGTTCGCAAACCTAAGATAAAAAATTAAAATAGAAAATAATAAAAAGAGGTTATACAAACTTTAAAAGTGAGAGAAACGTAGTCAATATAAAATCCTATATGCATGGTGTGACCAGAAGTTGAAACCTGCTGCTCCTTGTTCCAATCCTGATCCCAGGATGTCGGTAAAATTGAAGGTACAAAAGACCACGCCCAGCCGGCCCACGATTCGGCCGACTCGGTAATTTCTGAAATAACACCATCACAAGTTGTAAAACAAATATTGGGGGCAAACCTGTGATATCAGAGGCAGCTGTTATATCTTCAGAGGCGGAACAAGACTCTGGTTTCAATTCTTTCTGTTGTAAGGCCAATAATAATCTCACGATGCGTAACAACATCGGAACTTGTTGCTCAGTCATGCAAAACTCCATACTGCAAGAAATTTGTTTTAATGTCCACATTTTACAGACTAAATATAATTTTCAATTTAGCTTAGCAATGAGTGTCTGTTCAATGATAGAATAAAATTGTACGAACCTACTGCAGTAGACGTCAACTCGTGTTGTGAAGAACGTTGTGCAGATGCTGGATAATACTGCCTAAAGATGCGCACCGAAAGGGAACACCTGTACAAAACCGGTTCCTGATAAAAGTCAATCTTCCCCGATGCATTCCTCTTATCCAGACATATGGTCAAGTCGGACACCAGCAACAACTTCCTCAAGATCACCTGATTTGAGGAGATATCTTCCCGACAAATTTTAACACCGGTTAATAATTGTTTTTAAATACTCACCTATATACGAAGGTTCCCATTTTTGGTTGGCCGATTCAAAAGTCAATAGTTTAACGTTCATAGACACCACGATATCTTCTTCTACATACTTCAGTATCAAATTATTGCAATTTATTTTTATGTTGCTCACAATTTTGTTGATCAAAGTTTGGACGTATCCAGGAGGTGCTTCCACCAATTGTCTACATGGAAAGAAAGAATTAGAAAAGCGAAAGTTGCATCAAACTGGTGGTACCTTTTATTTGCTAATCGTTTGGGCTTCTCTTTGACCGCATTGTCTGAATCGGTATTTACATTTGTATCTGCACTTTTTAGCTTCAGTATGCATTCTACAAATATTTTTCTTATTTGAGATGTAATTGTTAAGAAATGAGTCTTACCTATAGTATTTATAGTGATGGTTATGGGTTCTGATGCTAACTTTGTCCATGGTACGTGTATCAACAATTCGTGGATGTGTCCCGAAACAAAACTAAAAGGTAGGTGAAGTTCCTGTTCGAGCACTTCTAAACGTAAATCTAGATTATGAAATGTTGCATCTCCACCCCATAAAGACACCTGAAAGCAAAATCCACTATAGACAAGATTGTCTCGTTAAAAGTGACATCTAACCTGAGAATCTTCGGTTCGAAAATTCCTTATATATTTATCCACATAACTTAATAATATGGGCGTTATATAGTTTTCTATTTTAAACATTTTGTGTTAATAAAATCACAGTTGGAGCACAAACGCAGTAAAATATCAGGCATGTTAATACAAATAATTAAAAGTCGAGGTTAAATTGATCACTCGTCCCGTAATCATAATAACGAATAAAATGTGGGCAGTAAAATTAACGGGGTAAAATATTTATTTTTTTGTATGCAAATTTTTTATGATTACGAGTAAAAATTAGTAATAACGATAAGGAACATCTGATTTTCATTTTCAAAAACGTCAAAATTGGTGGAATGTCAACAAAATTTGTAGGTGTGCTCCAGTGTTGCATTTTGTCCATACACGGTAGGAAATTATTATAAAATTAGTGTTTTTTGCAACAAAATATAATAAAATACAAAATATTTCAAATGAGGTAAGCTGTAGAAAATCTTTTCGATTCGTATTTGTGCAGGAAATTTGGAAAAAATTGACATTTTTAAACCGGCAACGCTAGCGACATCTATCAATTGTACTTTAAATAAGCGGAATTTAAAAAAAGAGAAAAAAAGGTAAAAATTGACCCGGTGATTGTCGCCCACGGTGAAGGGTGCGGGCAAATTACATCCCAACCAATCCCGACTGCAACATAGAAACCAGAACGACTAATTTAAACTTGTTTGATAGTTAAAAAGTTTTTGGTAATTTTATAGTACAGGGTGTTACAAATATTGTTACTAAATTATTTTTTTATTGATTTTTTAAAGTTATTGCTATTGAAAAGTTAATTTATTAGCTTTAAGAAAATTGTTAGGATTTGTGTTGTATTATTTAGAAGGTAACCATCAGCAGAGATCTCCTGTGGGAGTTCCATAACAAGATTACCTAGCAAAAAGCAAGGTGAGCAATGTCAACCTAGTACTCTAGAACCAGTCACCTGAAGAAGTAGAGGGTCCTAGACGATGAAAGTTTGAGAGATCATAAGTACATCGAGTACAAAATTGGGGAAAAATTTATACCCCAAGAAAACTCAAAGGGTGGTTGACGAAAAAAATTCAAGCGACTAATTATGGCAACAGAAAACCCAAGGTGGCTCACGCAAAATAGAACCCCGGAAGATCTTACCAGAGCTATGCAGGAGATTTGCAATAAATGTATGCCCGTCAAAGCCAATAGTCGGAAGAAAAGAGTGTATTGGTGGAATAATGAGATAGCGGAAATAAGAAGAGAATAAGATTGCAGAGAGCAGGTCGCCGAGGGGTACAAAACTCCGTACAAGGGGATTTATCGTATATCACTCGAGGAAGCGAATTTTAATAGTTTGTTGAAACAACATCTGGCTTCAAAATTTTGCATCGACTCCATGTTTTTGGAAAAATCGCAAGGTCGCGATTTTTGAGTTTGTGCGCAGATCACGCCATTGTGATCTTGAGGGGAAAAATATTTCCGAAGAAGAATTTAATATTCAGCTCTCTTATTATTTCTAATGTTCTTTATATGTCGATTAATGCAATAACTTCGAGTCAGCGAGCATTGAATTTAAATTCAAACATACTGTTTTTAATTAGTTTGAAACGCGATAAGAACGATAATGTTCTTGACATCTGTCTTTTGCAAAGTATTGTCACCGCCACAATTATTGTCTCTCTTAAATCGTCTCGATTATCCTCTCCCGTTCTGGAATAGCAATGTCTTTCGAAGGTATCAATTCAGTGGTGAAGACAACTCACAAGGGGAGACCGGCAACTTCCCTCACTGAATTGCTTCATTTTCATTGTGCGTGTAGGTCTTGTATTGGACTTCAATAGGTGGAAGTATAAAGGCACGCTTCTTTGCCAATTTTAAGAAAATTGAATTTGAATAATTATATATTACTTATGAACTGCATAAAAATTAACATAAATTTGGTAAGTTGTTAATAGATTTGCGTAAGATTGCAAAAAAAAAAACATATTCGAAGGGTACTGGGATCGCATCCAGCTCCTGCCAATTTGTTTTTATTTATTTGATGATTAATTCCCCCCAGTATAATTTATGTCATCGTTCTCCTATAATAAACCCTACTCATAATCTGTAAACATTGAATGTTTTGCCTTTCAACGATGAGGCACTGGAGG
This sequence comes from Lycocerus yunnanus, assembly GCA_036346125.1. NCBI lineage: Eukaryota > Metazoa > Arthropoda > Insecta > Coleoptera > Cantharidae > Lycocerus > Lycocerus yunnanus. Next base: position 1,763,751 of record JARFIX010000032.1, on the reverse strand, counting down.
GTGTTCCACACCCCAGACCCCCGGTTTGCGTAGTTTATTTTTATTAGTAATAAATTGAAGACGTCAGCATAACCGATCTGGAAAAATCTCTAGAAAACTAATTAATCCTAACTTTAACAAGTCATACTCAAGTAACTAATATTCCAATTAACCCAAATTATAAACCTGTTGTCCAGACCGGGGGTCTGAGCACCCCAGAACACTCAACTGCAATTTGCATTGCAATTTGCATTGCAAATTGCAAATTTGCAAACTTATGGTTATCAGTATTAAGCGATAATAGTGAAAGTTTTTAGCACAAAAAATATAAAGGAGTGAGCAAGAATCGAGGGAAGGGGGTGATCATGAATTCCCCCCAGTATAATATGTCATCGTTTTCAAGAAAACCAAAGCGCTAAATAAACCCTACTCATAATCTGTAAACATTGAATGTTTTACCTTTCAGCAGTAAGGCACTGGAGGGTGTTCCACACCCCCCAGACCCCCCGGTTTGCGTAGTTTATTTCTTATTAGTAATAAATTGAAGACGTCAGCATAACCCATCTAGAAAAAATCTCTAGAAAAACTAATTAATCCTAACTTTAACAAGTCACACTCAAGTAACTAATATCCTAATAAGCCAAAGTTGTAGTCACCGGGGGGTCTGGGGGGTGTGGAACACCCTCCAGTGCCTCACTGCTGAAAAGTAAAACATTCAATGTTTTCAGACAAACAAATTAGCAGGAGCTGGATGCGATCCCAGTACCCTTCGCATATGTTTTTATTTTTATACAATCTTACGCAAATCCATTAACAACTTACCAAATTTATGTTAATTTTTATGCAGTTAATCAGTAATATATAATCATTCAAATTCAGTTTTCTCAAAATTGGCAAAGAAGCGTGTCTTTATACTTCCATCTGTTGAAGTTCAATACAATACCTACACGCACAATGAAAATGAATCAATTCAGTGAGGGGAAGTTGGCGGTCTCCCTTGTTAGTGTAGTTTGTGCTTGTTCAATTTCAAAGTTCACCAAGTGGCTGCCAGCAATTGTCCTTCAAGTACAAACCCTCTGTCATTTTATTTATTTTGTATGATCTTCTCCAGCTGGTAAGTCCATATTTTTGTTACTTAAGGTGCCAATAGCATTGGTTGTTTTAAACTTCCAGTCAATAAATGCCCGGTTGCACCGCTTTTGATTTAAGTAAAACTTAAGTTTTCTTTGACAGCGCCAAATTTAATATTACAAAATTTAAAACTTTTAATTAATTTTCCCGTTTGCATCGCACTATTTAAGAAAAACTAAAGTTTCACAAAGTCGCACCCCTAATAAAACATTAGAATTATACAATATAAAAACAAAAATTAATTATTACGTCAAAATATACTCGTAGTCGTTCGTAAAGACGAACAAAATGCGAGCGCTAAAAAAATCTTATATTTGAGCACAATACTTAAGTTGCATGCGGAACAAACTTGAAAAAATTCTTAAATCTAAGATTTTTTAGCGATCATATGTTGTTCGTGTTTACGAACAAATACGAGTATTGTTTTGACGTAAGAATTATAAATTATTGATACAAAATAATTAATTTTTTGCTTTTATGTTGTATAATTCAAACATTTTTATTAGCGGTGCGACTTTGTGAAACTTCAACTTTTCTAAAACAGTGCGATACAAACGGGAAAATTAATTAAAAGTTTTTAAATTTTTATAGTATTAAATTTGACATGAGAGATTCTTTAAATTTAAGTTTTTCTTAAATAGTGCGGTGCAACCGTGCATAAATCACACTTTTGTGACCAATACGCGGTGGGTTGATTATTTTGTTTCACAAAAGTTGTTGCCTATCGTAATTTTACAATCTTGTTTATGCACCTACAGAGCTCCTACACTTTCGATTTTGTTAAATAAACGTCATAGTTTTATTTTCTTATGGCCTTTAGGAAGGCGAAAGAACAAAATAAGTTATTCGAATTCACCACTCTTGCTTCCGCTACCAGAAAAAGCTAGTTTAAACGAACATTAGGTTAAAACACGTTGTTAATATAAATTTGTGTTTTTTTTTGGGGAATCGAAGCAATCTCAGATTACCGAACATTCTCATTTCACAGTGAAGATCTCTTGTGAATTTTTTATGAAATCTTCCTGCAATTTAACAGCGTTCCTTGCATTTTCTTACGTCCTTGCCAACTATAGGTACAAGAGCAGCACTAATGCTCAGGAAAGATATTAACTTTGCTCCCATTTCAGAATTTAACACCATGGACCTGGCATCTGCCAGGCCTTTGGTAGTACCTCGATCTCATCACCTGGAAAGTACCAATACTTTTTTAGATTCATTATCGACAGGAAGACAGAAAAAAGCTAAAACATTTATTATGATATCAAGGTTTACCATTATACCTCTACATATTTTTGGTCAGGAGTCATTAAATATGTTTACCATAAAAAATTCATTAATCTACCAAGTATAATATTATATACCACAATATAATAATAATTATTATGGAACGTCGGTATGATGTTATTGTTTTTGTCGTTACTCTATTTGGGATACAAATATATAAAATGCAATTTTATATAAAAAATTACACAATTGTAATCATATTGCCATAACCACTCGAAATGTTTAAGCACAAGTTATGCTTTACAATAATTTTTTAGTGCGCATCTCTAAACTTTGGAAATGATTTTTATTCAAAAGTAAATTATAATAATTCCTGTGATTTCTAATAACTGTTTTTAAATTATTACTTTTAAGTTTCATCAAAAGGACTACAAGATCGATTTTGAAAGAATGGAATTAATCGATTACAATAAATCGGTATGGAATATTTTTGAAGTTAAAACTTTTAAATATAATCGAACCACTCCAGTTATGAATATAACGGTTAACTCAAAAATGAGCATGGGTACTAAATTGGAGGTATTTACACATCAAAAACCTTTTTTTTGTATTCTTTTAAAATTTTTCATTTCAGGTGGCAGTGCAATTTTATAAATTTTTAAGTAACGAATATCGTAGACTCCCAGGGACCAACTTTCAAGTAAATCACTGCAAAAGCATTAAAGCAAATATTGCGGGAATAAGTGACATTTTATTAAAATGCGGAAATATGAGCTTATGTGAAATAGTTCTAGTTCAGTAACAATTTTTAACCATTTAATTCCAGAATTTATCAAATATGTTTTAGTAGGAAAGGACCTATGTAGTGTGCAATGCTTGTCATGACGAATCTCGATTTCCACCTTTAATACCAAGTGGAGCATACAAATTGGAAATTAATTACCTTTATAATGATGAAATTATAACTGAACTGGCTATGTATCTTAAAATATATCGCCCTATTCCTATACCAAGGAAATAGAAAACAATTTACTGACTATTTGCTTAAATTTTATTTCAAAGATACCCTGTGAGGGCTATAAAGGTTTATAATAAAAAAGGCTACAATAAAATTTTGAACCAACCGTAGGTGTTGTTCTTTTACTTTATCATTATGTAATATGAGAAAGTATTGTTTTCGTGCAGAAAAAAAAATTTGAGATTTTGATGGATTTACACTTTTTGAGGTCCCCTGAGTAAAATAAGACCATTTCCAAAAAATGTCTGTGTGTGTGTGTGTGTGTGTGTGTTTGTAACGCATTTGTTGTGGCATTTTGTGCAAACATAGAGCTGTACTGTTGCATCTGTTTTACTTGTGGCATCTAACACTCCGATGTCACAGCAAAATTTGGATTAGCTTCGTAATTCATGTCACTTTATAATTCCATTTTAAATTTCCTGCGCTTATGGGAGGATCCTTACGACATGAAATGAACCAATTGGCGTTTGTATCATTTTTAGAGTTGTGTATGGTGTGGCACAATTTGGTTTTAATTCTGTGAGTTTTAGACCTAATTGTGCCATCATGTGTAAAATGGCGCCATCTACGATACACTCGCTTTTTTTACTCGAACTAAATATTCAGTGACGTCGAATCATAATGGATAAGCATTACGAATCATACTGTTCGTAGTACGTTGCTTGTTCATAGCGGTTTTCAAATCTTGTACTTGCGTGTGATATTCAAAGTGATGATGGTTTATTATGTTAATAATAATTTTATTTATTTAATTATTAGTTTAAACCAATAACTGAAAAAATAAAACAGAAAAATTAAGCATCTAATTTTATTAAATTAATTTTATGTCAATCATCACAGCATCAAATCATGTCAAACCACCACAATATTGAAGTAGATCGGAAATGATTTATTTTGTAAATTAATAGTTAAACTATAAAAAAACTCGTCAAACTTAACGAAGAATTTTGTACAAAATAATTTATGCAGTCCATTTCTTTCATTGCTAAATCGCTTCATTGCGAAATAATCAAAACCAGTAGACGTGTTACATATCATATTACTTTCGTGCATTTTACTTGCAAGACTAATATAAAATAGCGGCAGCTATTTTAAATTAGAAAACGGCAGCTACCTAATTATAATGAACTCTTTACTTTATTACGAATGAAGTCATTTTTAACGTTTTTTTGTGACTTACACTGATTGGCTTCTAAACCCTCCCATATGAGCTAATCTTGATCCAACAAATAATTATAATTTGATTTTTAATTCCATAATTTTAAATCATAATAGGTAGTCAAATGTAAAAAGTAAAATATTTACATAATTAGCAAGCCTTTACAATCAAATGCAATTTTATGTACTTCTAATGCAAAAGCTCACTTGTACGCCGCCCGTCACTCGATTTTCAGGTGGCTTGCATTTTTAACGCTTATCGCATTTTATGCACCTAATGCACTTTTAATTTTAATTCCGTTGATGTGATTCTAACAAGTGGACGCATTCAATTAAAATACAAAGATTTGGCCGGTGCCGAGGTTGACGGCGTTTCGTACAAGTGAATGCTTACCTCTCTTACGAGAGGTTATTCACTAAACCCAAAAAACGCTAAATTCTTTTCTCAAATTAATAAAACATCAAAGCATCATTTGGGTTTGTACAATATTTCCATCGCGTGAACTTTAACGGTAGCAAATCGTTATGAGTATTTGAAATTTTCATTAACTCCGAGCAAGTTACGCCTGGTAACATTCGACTTTAATTCTATGTTATCTGTTGAAACCTCAATAAATTTATTGTAAACACATACGTTTGTACAAAATGTATTCTGTACAAACCTTAGATACAGGCCTGTAGCCAAGGGGGTCCTGGGGCACGTGCTCCCACCCCGAAATTTTAAGAAAAAATCTTTTTAAAGTAAACGATTTGAATTTTATAAATATAAAAAGCTACATTTTAATGTTGGAAAATTCGTAATAAAAGGGACCCCTAAATTTTTTTTTTCTGAAAGATTTTGCCAAGAAAGTGCCCCTCGAAATGAAATCCTGGCTACGGGCCTGCTTAGATATAAGATTGACACAGATTTCACACATTTGTGGCGGTGTGACATGATTTGATGAGGTGATGATTGAAACAGATGTATAAATTTCGCCAGTTTACGCTGGATGGATATTTTCCAAAAAAACCAGACCAAATATCACCAGGGTCGGCGCCAGCTTTTATGCTGTTACAAGCAAGATTTAAGATTTGCCTTCCCCCTCTCTCGAGTAAATAATGCGTTTGAGTTTATATAATTAACATTATCATTACAGCCGGCGACGAGCGGCATTAACTGTTAAGTAAAAATATGCCGGTGACTCGTTGCCAGCACTATAAATAAAGTACTTTAGTGCCACTCGTTGATGGTAGTAAAGTTTGTCAAGTTAATCAATTTAGCTAGGGAAGCTCCACCATAGTCGAGGGGGAAGATCCACATATCACCCGTTTTAAATTAGACCCATATCTACGTATTCTCAAAGGAAGGGGGAAATTTTTAAAAACTTCACCAACCAGCTTTTCAGCAAGCAACAGTAAGTGGGTATTGGATCTACGCTTTTTCGAATTAGGCCAATTTGGGAATATTAATTTAATCATAGACAGTGAGCATCTCAAACTTGTTCAAACCCCTACCCTAATCCGAAAACAGTTGAAATTCGTAAAATCCCCCTCCTGAAAACCAACATAGCTACGGTACCATTCAAAGCTTTTTCACTCAAATATTATTAATATTTTGTGGGGTGCCATTAAAACTATGGTTTACAGCAATAGAAGAAAGCTGAACTGGCCCCTTGGAAAATTCACATAAACCGTATATAAATTAGGTCGTTCGCCCTCGAATCACCTTAGTCCGTTAGTCAAAATTCGGCGTTTGGTTGATAATTTAATAACCAACTAATTACCGAACTTAAATCACGGATCAGCGAGATCTGAGGATAAACTTTTGTTATACAACTGGTTATGTGGCTCTTAGTGTAATAATGTGGATGGACGAACGGACGCATCAATGAATTAGCAATTCCTAAAAAATTTTATTAAGTAGCCCCATTCTACGGTACCTACAAAATTTAGAGTATTTGAATATTTTCGTTTTTGTGGTCGGTAGGTAACTACTATAATTTCGAATTTCAAGGTACACACAATATTGATAAAGTAACCTTGCAATGCTTGCACCGCACGAGAGTAATACGATATAGTACGTCTGTGATTGCCAGTAGCGATTCGCAATAAAAGAAAAATGTATGTACAAAAATCTGCCTGAAGTTTGACGAGTTTTTAAAACCTAAGTTTGACATGATTGAATTGATGCTGTAGTGATTCAAACAAATGTCAAAACCACTTTACGGATAACTAATACGCGCGTATTTTTTTCAAAACCAGACCAAATATCACCAAGGTTGGCACAAGCTTCTATGCCGTTGTAAAAAGATTTCAGATTTGTCCCCCTCTTTCGAGTAAATAATGTGCTTGAGTTTATATAATTGACATTTAGGCCAGTCAGTAGAAATCGAAAAAGGTGGTATGTTGCAAACGGTGTGTAAAGATTTTATTTTTAATCTTATAGATAATACAGCATGTGAAAACAAAATGCTAACACGAGCGACTCAGGGAAGGGAACTTTTTAAGAACTTCAACATTTTAGGACTTTTTAGTTTTGATATAACTTAAACCGTGGATCCTATCAAAACATTTGTGGTTTAACAAATTGAAGAGCGTTAAATTCTGCGTCGAATAAGTACCACAACTTAATAATTTGGTCAAGTGGTATGGTCGAAAATTACGGTCAAAAAACGACGATTTTTTCTAATTTTGTCAAAAACTGAGATATACGTATATGTGAGTGCGCGTCCGGCATCGATCGCGTTGCACTAAATTTGTTGTAACTTTTAAACTAATTAATGAAATTGAGCATTCAAAAGCTCAAATGAAAGAACAAACATGTAGCTATTGGACTATTATATTTTTTAATATAAAAATGAATGTATATAAGAGTAGTAAATGTATATAGTTGGAACATACAGAGATATCCGATAAAATCGCTAAGAGCTCTACCATTTCTACAATTCTTAAAATAAAGGTCTGAAATTTTCATAGATTACTCTAGAAGTAATGTATAAGAATATCCAATAAGTTAAAAATCTCAAAAATTTAGTATTGAAGATGTATACTTCCAAAATTTCAAAATTTTGGGTAAGTAATAAAATCTGAAATGTATACCTAACTTTAACCACATATTACTCTTACTTAAATCGTGTTATTGGATTACTACAGGTGCTATTTTAAAGTTTGAAATGTGTACTTTAAGATACATTAAGGGGATTTAGGTTAAAATGTAATTCAACCCTTTTATTTTACAAAATAAAAATAAATTTTTTGCTCCAAAATTCGTTAAATTCGAAGTACGTTTAAACCTTAATAACTTTTATAAAAATTTATTTAACTTACTTACCTAGCATATATTATTAATATAACTTAAAATGAGTGAATGTAATGCAAAAAATTTTAGAATAGATAATAATAGCTCTTAGCGATTTTATCGGATATCTTCGTATGTGCCAACTGTATACATATACTTCTCTTTCATATATTCATTTTTATATTTGAAAATATAACAGTCCAATAGCTACACGTTTCTTTTTTCATTTGAGCTTTTGAATGCTCAATTTCATTAATTAGTTTAAAAGTTATAGCGAATTTAGTGCAGCGCGATCGATGCCGGACGCGCACTCACATATACGTGTATCACAGTTTTTGACAAAATTAGAAAAATCGTCGTTTTTGACCGTAGTTTTGACCATACCACTTGACCAAATTATTAAGTTGTGGTACTCATTCGACGCAGAATTTAATTCTCTTTAATTTGTTATACCACAAATGTTTTGCTAGGATCCACGGTTTAGGAGTTATATGCTAAAAACTAAAAAAAAGTCCTAAAACGTTGAAGTTCTTTGGCTGTCAAAAGTTCTCCCGAGGTCGCGCGTGTTAGCATTTTTGTTTTTCACATGCTTGTACCTATTTATACAAGTTAAAAAAATAAAATCTTCTACACCACCGTGTGCAACATACAATTCCTTTACTGACTGGCCTAATTACCATTACGAACGGCACTAAACGAGCGGTACATATAAATTTTTGGTAACTCCGAGCAAGTTACCGGTGTGTGCTTTAGCGGATGTCTATTAATTACGGGAGCTCAAAGAGAGTGAGAGAGGTCTGACAAAATCTCACCTAATCTCATCACCAAAATCTCACCCTCAAAGGGAGGGTGGGTCAATGAAAATCACTCGTCAACCTGTAAAAAAATTACGTGTCTCCGGTGTGGTGTGTAAATAATTTGGTGTGAAAATTTTAAACACCAAATATGAGAAAGTTTTATAAAATAAATTTAATTATTTATAAATTATACTATAACTCTCACGTGTAGGAGAGCCCCCCCCCCCGGACCACATTTAACCAAATCTCATCAAGGGGAAGGGGGGAGTCTAAATTTTTAAAAAACTACCTCACCTAATTAATTGACGTCCTCTTATTTTATTAGAAGTAACGCCAGTAATCATATAGTACATAAATATGTACGTAGTGACTAAATTACATTAATCTGAAAATATAGAACAATTTTAATGAAAATTTTTGAAAGTTTTCGTCTGAAGTCATACTTTTAAGTTAAAATTCTAATTATTTTATACGTATTTTAGAAAACATGAAATTCAAAGATTTTCGAGTTTTGGCTTATAGTAAATGTAAAAATTACTTTTATTTTATTATACCCATATTTTTGGCGTTAAAAGTCGAGTTTTGGATGAAATTAGCGCCAAATAGTTGAGTTTCATGAGTTTTACTTCCATCGATTGAACCATAACCGTCCGTAAAACTAAGAGCAGAGGATGTTTTTCTATTTTCCGTTCCATTTTGAATATTTGTGTGAAATCGATGTCAATCTTATCTAATCTTTGTACATTTGTACAAACTTATGTGTTGCAGTTGAGGTTTTAACAGATAACATAGATTTAAAGTCGAGTATTACCACTCATAACTTGCTCGGAGATATCGAAATTTCAAATAGTCATAACTTGGTACAAACTGAAATTAAAAGTATATTAGAATTTCATTGAGCTCAAACGAAGTTCTATGAAAACGAATATAAGTTCAAAAAAAATGTCCTCAGGTTCCTCAAAAGTTGTAGCAAAGAACTTTGCTACCGTTAAAGTTTTAGTCACGCTCGGGAAAGGTAAATCACAGGATAATAATTATAACTACGTAAAATGATCTAGGTATAAAATGATCTAGGTCATGATAAATTCCTGTTAATATTAAACAATTTGGATCAACTGTTTGGATTTTTTTTAATTTCCATGTTACTTTGACAGCTATTTGTTCTTTACTTTCTAAATAAATAACATTAATTTGTTAATTAATTTTTATTCATGAAATTAAAAAATAGAAAAATCTGCAAAGGTAAAATTTAATTTAAACAGAACATTTTCCAAAATTTGCATTTAAAACTGTTTATCGTAATCAAAATTTTAAATGAATTTTGTCGTAACAAAATTTTGACCAAAAATGGACGGATTTAAAATTTTAGATCAAAAATCATTATTTGTCGAAAATTAATAAAAAAACTATATGTATACTAGCCAACAATGAATTACATGCGTATTTTGTTTGAAAGTTGACCTACACAAAAATCTTTAGATTTTTTGGGAAAAAAGATCGAGGTAAAAATTTTCTGTTGGGCTACATCATAATTAATTATAAATAATTTTTTAAATTTTACTTGTAACGGCGAATTCATTTTTATTTATCATTATTGTACGTCAAGATTACATCCCGATTCATTATCACCTTACTGATGTTTCATATTTCATAGTAGTAATTCTATTCTTAGAAATTCGAATAGTTTGCATTTTTAGCTTTCCGTTTTTAATGTTTTATTTTACAAAAATAAAGAATATTTTAGCGTGAAATCAGTTCTGGAAAAGGTGTTGTAGATATTAATTATTTACAAAAAATGTTTTTAGGTCTTATTTTTGTACTATTGAAATAAAAATAATATTTACTGAATTACTCTTGTTTATTTTCATTATGAGGATCAAAACTATAGTGAAAACCAAGTAGTATACTCGAGGATGAATATAATACCTTATTAGTGCAATTATAAAATACGTAGACAGGTTAGCTATCTCAATCGTACTTACAAGAATTACTATTAGAAAAGAGATGGAATGAAGGAAGTACGTCTGCCATGTATTTAAATGGGCGTATAGAAAACGTATGTCAATCATTAACTATTTATTGTTGGTAAAAATTTGGGAGGACCTAATAATTGGTACTAATGCGACGCCGTTCGTCCGAATTCTGATTTCTGATCCACTGTAAGCGCGGCCTTAAGTTTGACAAGTCTTTTTTGAACCCAAGTTCAAAATTTGATGTTGTTCTTGTTCAGTGATTTGATGCTGTGATGATTGAAACTAAAGTCCAAATTTTGCCACTTTACTGGATAACTAATACGCGAGTATTATTTACCATAATTATAATTGGCATTACCATGACCCGACACTAAATGTTAAGTAAAAATATGGCTGATGGCCCGTTGGCAGCGAAAATTTAAAAAATATTTAAATTTTTTATTCCTACTATGCATTTGATGAAATTGTATTATTTACAGCACAAAATAAGAAAACAATTGCCAAAAACACCGCATAAAAATAGTATGTAATATTCAAGAAAATTGCAAAATTTGAAAATAAATTATAAGTAATTTAAATTTCTGTTGCTTATAAAATAGGTATCTAAACATACAATGATATCAGTCTTGCAATGTGTTTTTTTAAATCTTGCCGATCAGCAGTGACTAATCGACAAGCAAACAAATTTTATTGCTGAATTGCAACAAAGTGGACTAGGTACTCTTACTGTTCGATGTATTTTTGTAAAATTAAATTAACTTTAGTTGTATGTTTTATTCTAGTTTTCAAACACAATTATTTTTCTGTTATTTTCATAACAGTATAATAGATATTATGATTTTTTAAAGTTTATTAAAATGTCAGCAAACTCAAATTTTTAAAATTTTGGGCGTATTTCGGCTATTTGGGCCATCCGCTTAATGGACCAAAATGTCCTTGTCTAATGTGTCCTCGATTAAGCGAAATCGACTGTCCTTAAAAGCAATTAATGGTAAATATAAAATACGTACACTAATGTACTTGAACGAATGTACTACGCACGTAAGTACATTAAAAACTGATTTAATTCCATATTTAAATTTACTGTGACATCTTTACACAAATTATACACTTTTTCCTGTATGTACCATATATGTGGAATCTGATGTCACTAGTTCCTTTAATTCATGCACTTTTAAAGCGTCCTCGACTGTATACCACGGAGTGTAAAGAAGTGAGAGTAAGACCGAAAATTTTCATTTCTATCAAGCTATCTCTGTTCGGCTGCTTTTCAATTGTGCCACAAACTTGTCCCATTCACAGATGTCACAAACCTATGCAGGCCTGTATGTGTGTGTGTGTGTGTGTGTGTGTGTGTGTGTGTGTGGTCAAATTTTGTGTGCGACCTACAGCAAAAACTAATAGGAATTTTCAAACAAAATTTTGGATTTTGTATCCTTATATTGAGACTTAGAGCTGATTAGATTTTGGCTAAAATTGATTCACGGAACTATTTTTTTATTTTTAAATTTTATTATTTAATATTAGTTTTTAATTATTATTTCAAAAACTAATAAGAATTTCAAAACAAAATTTAGGATTTAGCATACTTATGTCGAGATTTAAAACTGATTAAATTTTAGTTAAAATTGTTTTATGAAAACTATTGTTTTTTTTTTTTTAGTTTTTATTATTTAATATTAGTCTTTATTTAATATTTTAAAACTAACAGAATTTTAAACCAAATTTGAGATTTCCTATCTTTATAGCTGGAGTTAAAGTTATTTAAATTTTGGTTAAAATTGGGTCATGTAAACTATTTTTTTTAATTTTTTTAAATCTTATTATTTAATATTAGTTTTTAATTAATATTTCGAAAAGTAATACAATTTCTAAACTAAATTTCGGTTTTCGCATATTTTAATCAATATTTAGAACTGATTAAATTTTAGTTAAAATTTGTTTATTAAAACTATTGTTTTTATTATTTTAAATTTTATTATTTAATATTAGCTTTATTTAATATTTCAAAATTAATGAGAATTTTAAAACTAAAGTTGGTATTTTGTATCTTTATATTTACACTTAGAGCTGATTAGATTTTGGGTCACATTGGTTAATGGAAAATATTTTTTCTTTTTTTTATTAAAACTTATTTTTAAAATTATATTATTTTATATTAGTTTTAATTAATATTTCAAAAGTAATAGAATTTCTAAACTAAATATTTCAAAAGTAATAGGAATTTCTAAACCAAATTTAGGTTTTCATATTTTTATTGATATTTAGAACTGATTAAATTTTAGTTAAAATTCGTTTATAAAAACTTTTGTTTTTATTATTTAAAATTTTATTATATAATATTAGTCTTTATTTAATATTTAAAAACTAACAAGATTTTCAAAACTAAAGTTGAGATTTGTTATGTTTATGGTAGGAATTAGAGCTGATAAAATTTTGGGTAAAATTGATGCATGGAAGCAATTTTTTTAAATCTTTTATTTAATATTAGTTTTATTAAATATTTAAAAAACTAATGAGAATTTCAAAACTAAAGTTGGTATTTTGTATCTTTATATTTAGACTTAGTGCTGATTAGAATTTGTGACCCTATAGAATAGGTTAATAGGTAATATTTTTTTATGATTAAAATTATTTTTTAATATTAATAAAAGTATGATAAAGTCATGGGCATGGCCACATCCGAATTTTTACTTTTTTCCCAGATTCATAGGTTCGTGTGAACTAATACTGAAATATGAAGACTTGTGCTGGCGCCTGAAAGATAAAGGCCGAAGATGAGCTTTTTGTGTGTTTTCTGAATAGATGCCCTTTCGCTTTCTACTTTCACTTTCGCACTACTACGAGAAACGATAATTCCGATTTTGATTCGCTGTTTAATTAAAATCAAAAGTGTGTTTGAAAGAATAAGGAAAGATAATTTTGTAATGGTTTACTTTAACATAATTTAGAGCCAATCGCATGTAGCACGTTCTTAGATTTTCTCCAATTCTTTAAACGTTTCGACATTAATGCATATCAATTTTTGAAAACAATTATCACCACATTTATTAATTAAAGGATCTTCATTTTCAATTGAAGAATTGTGGACTGAAATTTTTAGGTTATAACGCGTTTCTGATTGGTTAGATAATATATAAAACGACCAATCACAGTTTATTTCATAAACAAAAATATACTTAAAATAAATTTTTTATTACATTTTATCAAATATTGTTTAAAAATTCTGTTTACTAATCACAAAAAGTTGTTTATTAACAATTGTCGAGAAGAGTTCTAAGCTGATTTTCCATCTCTTCTAAAGTTTCATTGCTATTGGTACTATTTGTATTTTGACAGTTTTCCGAATTTGTACATAAAAGTTCCAATTCCTTATCGATGAAGTTGTTACTTTCAATTTCCTCATCAGGAACTACACTCAAACTATCTCCATTTAAACTAGAGTCAGTTTTGTAATTATTTTGAAGAGCTGAGCTTTCCACATGTTTTTCAGTATCTCTGGGAACAATAAAATGTTGACGTGCTTCTGTTTTACCAGATATACCTTGAAAACCTGTAATGAAGTTTCCATATTTTTCCTGTTTAACTTCAGCTAATGCTTTTCTAGAATTATCGTTATTTAGATTCTTGCGAGAAGATCTATTTCTTCTTTTACGATTTTTACGACTGGAAGTTTCGGCATTGCTATTATTTTCCCGCCTGTCCCAATTTTGCATTCTTGACTGATATCTTCCAGGTAAATTTTTATCAAATTTGGTATGATTAATGTATAAATTTTGAGTAAAGCTTATCTGAGGTGATTGATTGGGATTATTTTGAAAATTATATGGGTGATGTCGTGGACCTTCTTTATTCCATCTATTTGCCTTTCTGTAAACTTGATTGTTGTTTCGAGAGTTCCGAAACTGTTTGGTACGTGTTTCAGCCATTGCCACGTGGTCATAATTTGCAAAAGCGCTATTAGGTTGAGCTGGAGTCCTTTTGATTGCCAAATTACCATCTAAATTTGAGTTTTGGTTCTTTGCACTATAGGTTCTGTCATAATTTTGACTACGTTGTGGATCATTAACTTGTCTTCCGAATTGGGAGTTACTGTTTTCAGCTTTCCCATACCTGCCAGTATCGGGGTATTGGTACGGAAAGGGGGAGTTTTTCGGACCACGTAAACCAAACAGCGGTGCATCATTTCTTCGGTTTGCGTGAAAATTCGGTCGGTGTCTTTTATTATTGTTCTCCTACCAAAATCTTGCGAGTTAGATGAACGACGTTGATTATTTTGTCCGTTGCTGCCATATTTTGGTATCGCCATTCTGTTTATAGATATTGAAAATATATCACAAGAAAATTAAAACTCATTTTGCTTATATAGTAAATAATGTAAAATTGTGGATAATCGGCTTAAATCAGTTGGATAATCGGCTTAACTCCTAAACCGTTTAACCAATGTTAACCCGATTCGAAGAAATCGGAGCGTCGGATTTACAATCCGAAGATTATGAGCGCGTTGAAAAAAAGGGAAAACAGAATTAGATTATGTTCCGCTAGACTACAAAATAAAGGTGATTGATTACTTTAGCAAAATAACACCCAAAGTGAAGCTTGGCCAATCATAAAAAAAGAGCATCCCACCGGAAGAGTAAAACGATTTGAAAAGATGAGAAGAGCACATCATAAGTGGTGGCACCTAAACTGAAAAATTAACCACGATTAATTCATGAACTCGTGATCGATTTCAAGAAGCTCGAGGAAGCAACCGGCAGGTTATGGCAAGAAACTTGCAGCATTGGGTTCTCTCTGCTGCTAGTCAATTTCACGATTTTGACTTTAACGCTTCCAATACGTGGGTGAAAGGCTTGAAACAAAAACATCAAATTCGTGAGAAAAAAATTACCAAATATGTATCGGAGAGAAATACTATTACCATGGAAGAAACCCTTGCTGCAATAGAAAACTTCGGTTGTAGATTCGAGTCTAAAAATCTACGATAAGTGCCATCTTCAATCCACTTATCTTAAAGATTTCAATAGCCCTTTAAAATAATTACGTAACCAGGTCAATGCACATCAAAAGAGCATTTTCAACGTCTCATGATGGGAACCTTAAGAAAAAGGATAGACACGGCTCTCGAATACGAGGGCATAAATACTGCAGGGGTCGGCGCTCGAAGTCTTACCAACTTCACGCTGCTGTAACAACCAAACCGCTAATGACAGCACGTTCATGTTATGGCAAGCGTCAGTCTGTTATGTTGTTTACAAGCCTACGGAAGCATTTCTTTTACGTCGCAGTAAAAAAAAAGTTGTCGAAATGGAATTCAAACGCAACAGTGTTATTGTTCTGTATTTGGCTGTAAAATCGCTACCAGCCATTGTTAATGACCTTTTTTTTTTTGTTAGAGGAGGGGAAATCTTCAAAAGACACCACCCCGATGTTATTGGGGTGGTAGTGTGATTCTTACCCACTAAAACCCCTCCCTATTTCACGCTTGGGGCACGTGTACCTGTTATTCACACTAACACGTGCCCCGCGTGTGGCCCCCGAATGGGGCGCTGCCTCAAATGCAGCCCAGCTACTGCACGGCCCTCTCGGCCCGCTGCAGATCCCGCTCATACTGCTCTTTCCTGGAGAGAATGCTGTTGACGTACAAGTCAACAGCTCTCCATCTCGCTGGAGAGCAGCATGAGCCCCACCAAATTTTGGGGAGATAACCTTTCGGAGAGCCTGGCCTCCAATTCGGATCTCTCGGCCACGAACTCGCTACAACGGAGGATGGTATGTTCTGCGGTGTCGATTTCACCGCAGTAAAAGCAGCTGTTGTTTGCTGCTTTTCCCATCCTCTGTAGATACTCGTTGAAGCATCCGTGGCCGGATAGGGCCTGTGAGAGATGAAAATTCAGCTCTCCGAAGGTCCTCCCCACCCAAACGTCCAAATCCGGTATGAGGGTGTATGTCCACCTCCCATACCGGATTCCATCCACATTCCTGCCACCTCCGTTGAAGGAGGCGCCGGTTTTCCGCCTTTTGGGCTTTATCGGCCCGGTAATTGTCTCGGCGCTCTTCCGCCAGCAGATGTATGGGGGGCATGGAGGCTAACACCAGCGCCGCATCTGTGGAAATAGTGCGATAGGCGCTGATGGTACGTATAGCCACCTTCCGCTGGATGCGCTGGAGCTGTAAGCGGTACGAATCGTACCTCAGCGCATCCGCCCATACGGGGGCTCCGTAAAGCGAGATGGAGTGGATTACGGAGCCCAAGATCTTCCTACTGCTGGCCTTAGGCCCACCGATGTTAGGCATGAGCCTAGTCAGAGCGCCGAGAACCTCTTCGGCCCTTTTGGCGACCGCGCAGATGTGGGGGCGAAAAGACAGTGCCTTGTCAAAAGTGACACCAAGGCATTTTGCAGTGTCGGCCGGAAAGATGGAAATTCCACCCATCTGGATGACGGCTGGGTCCAGCTTTCTCCTACCGGAAAACAACAGAAACTCTGTCTTCTCCGGCACGAGTGCGAGGCTTCTTTCCTCCATCCAATCGGAAATTATCTGGATGGAGCGGTTGGCCGAAGATGTAATTTCGGCCACCTCTTTACCGACGACCACGAGCGTAAGATCGTCGGCGAAGCCCACTATGCTGACCCCCTGCGCAAGTGGTAAGCGCAGCACGCCGTCGTAGGAGATGTTCCAGAGGGTGGGGCCGAGCACCGAGCCCTGCGGCACACCACACGCGATCGCCACCTCTTCCCTTAACAGGGCCTCATCTATTTGGAGGCTGCGACCCGAGAGATAACTAGAAATTATCCTCCTCAGGTACGCAGCCACCCCCAATTCCCTCAACGCTTCGTTTATGCGCTCCCACCTGACCGTATTGAACGCGTTCTTTACGTCCAAGGTGATCATCGCGCATAAACGCCGCGTCCTCCACGTCCCTTCCCTGGCATCCTCCGCGATGGCCTTTATGGTCGTGAGAGCGTCCACCGTAGATCTTGATTTTAGAAAGCCGTACTGGCTCGGCGATAGACCGCCGAGCCGTTCTAGCTCGCCCTGTAATCGGCCCAGGATCACTCTCTCAAAAAGTTTGGAGGAGTGATCCAGGAGACAAATGGGCCTATAGGAAGAAGGGCAATCTAAAGGTTTATTGCCCTTCCTGATCAGGACGAGCCTGGCTTTCTTCCAGCAACCCGGGAAGACGCCGTTCCTCAGACACTGATTGAAAAGCCCGAGGAACGGCTCCGGGTGCCTGGTGGCCGCCTCCTTCACGACCTCTGCGGGATGTTGTCAGGGCCGGGAGCCTTATTTGCGGGCGTCTTTGAATCGCCGCCCGCAACTCTTCCGGGGAGACTAGATTAAATTCGTCTCCCCTATCTTCCTGGTCCAGGTGTGGGGGGGATACCGGTCCACCGGTGTCACGGAGATCTTCGGCCGACGTGCCGTGGTGGTTTGGGAAAAGAGTACTCACCACGTGTCTGATCCTTTGGGGAGTGAGGCCCGGGATAGTTGTGCGACCCAGTTTTTTTCTCACAATCTTATACCCCACTCCCCACACGTCGGCATCCACATCTTCGATGATTTTTTGCCAAGCTGCGCGCTGGCTACTATTGATCTCGTAGCGCAGCTCTCTTCTGGCGGTCCTCAGGAGCTGTAGATGACGTTCAGCTCCTCTTCGCCGTGCCTGGCACGCATGCGCTGGTATTTGCACCTTGCGGCCTGGCACTTTCTTCGCAGCTCGGCGATGTGGTCGTTCCACCAGTAAACCGGGGGCCGCCCGTCGACTCTCTTTGGCATCGACGCATTGCAAGCGCGCGTCAACGCCTCCGTAAGCCCACGGGCGTCCACCGCCCCCAACCCTTCAATCTCACGGTCCAAGGAGGCGCGCAACCTATCCAGGCTCAGTCTGCCGACTGCCCAGCCTCTAGGTGACTTGCTGGGCCTACTCGCCGCCTCCACCACAAAAGATATATAGCGGTGGTCGCTTAGCGATTCGGCGTCCAAAACTTGCCAGTCTTGGACGCCTCCGAGTAGGTCGGCAGACGCCACGGTCAGATCCACGATGGATTCGGACCCTGCACGATTGACCGTGGCCGGCCTGGAGAAAGTTGGAGTTGTGCCTAGGTTGCACACCCCCATGTTCAGCGCCGCAAAGAATTCGGTGAGATACTCCCCACGCGGACACGTGCGTGGGGATCCCCACTCCGGCGACTTGGCGTTGAAATCGCCCGCCAGGATGGTGCGGCGTGGGGCGGCTCCCATGGTGTCCTGGAGCCTATCCAGCCTGCATTGAAGTACTTCTTCCCCGAGATTGGGGGAGAAGTAGCAGCTGTACAGCCGCACGCCGCCCACCTCGACCCAAACAAAACCTTCTCCGCTCCCGCTGTCACTGACTTGCAGCGGGGGCACAAAGATAGCAGCTGTGCCCGTTGTGTCAGCGAACCAATTCGGAAGATCGACGCGATTTGGTTCGCTGATTATGGCCACGTCAGTACGCCAATCTCTGACGGTGGCCAGGAGAAGGTCTTGGGCCGCTCGCGCATTATTTAGATTTACTTGGAGGACCTTAACCGCCCTTGGGTTTTTTGACAGGTCCTCCTCCTGCGCCGGCTTCCTTACCCTTTTTTAGCAAGGGTGCGGGCTCAGATTTGCCCGCCTTTTCTTCCTCTCCCCCTTTCCGAGGTGGCAGGGGGGCAGCCTTTAATGGCCTACTTTCTGGCTCCCGCCTGGGATTTTTGCAGGAGCCCGCTTTGTGCCCGGGTTGCCAGCAACGGAAACAATTCCCGGACACGTCCGCATTTTTGCACGCCCTCGAAAGGTGCCCAAATTGTAGGCACCTGTAGCATTTCTGCTTCGAGGGCTGCTTGTACACGGCCCGACACCCGCTGATAGGTCCGATACGGAACCTACCAGCTACGACCTTGCTGCCTAGGTTTTCCGGGACCTGGACGACAGCTGTCTTTTCTGTGCGGCGACCACGTGTCACCGAAATCACCGTGACCGCCGCCGAGTCGTCGCCAAGAACCTGGCGGACGCCAGCGACCACTTCTTCTTTTGTGGCCTCTTCGTCGAGGCCCCTTATCTCCAGCGTCGCCCTCCGAGTTAAGAGACGCGCCGGAAGAGAGGTCTGCAGCTGGAGCTCCTATGAAGCTGCTCCGCACTGCCTCCCCTCTGTTTACCTCGACAAGGAGGTGCCCTTCTTTGGTTTTGCGAAGCGCGCGTATCCGCGCTTCACAATTAGGGGCGGTTAAAACGCCCCGTCCCTTTTTGATAGGCAGTTTTATAGCTCTCGGGGTGGTGGTTATCAGGACAGCCTCGCATTTGGTGCGAGGCTTTTCACGTCCTTCCCGGAGAGCTTTTCGGGCCGTCGCTCTTGGCTCCCTTTGCTGTATTATCCGCATTGGGAGTCGCGGCCTTCCTAGCTGTCGTCTTCCGCCCCTTCTTCCTTACGACGACCTGGAAGCCGTCCCTATCGACAATAGCGCCCCATCTTTTCTGGGCGCAGATTTGGCGGCATTTTTGGCCGCCACAGTCGCAAATGACTCTTTGACCGAGGGGCCCTTTTCGGCAGCTGTAGAAGCTGCCAGCGAGCCAGAAGCCCCCCGCCGAGACACCTTTTCCTCCTGCTGGATGGGGACCGACAAACCGCTTTCGCTCATCAATGTCCGGGAGCCCCCATCAAATCGCTGCACCCCTAGGACTTCCCGAGACTCTGCAAGTCCCGTTGCGAGCGCATCTATCTTCCTCTCCATTCGGCAGAGCGCACCGATAAGCGCCTCCGCCCTAGATATGGCAGCGGCCTCGATACGCTCCGCAGCGACTGCCGACTCCCTGCGCATTATGTCGCTCTGGCACACGACCACCTCCTCAGCTTCTCGATCTCCTGCCGGAGCTGCAGGATCTGCTGATCTTCAGCCGAGGTGCGCGCACTCCCAATGGACGGCCGCCGCAAGATTTTAACGGCTTTTTCCGCCGCCGACCGAATTGAAGGGGTGGCTCGGGGGTGCTCTTTCAGAGCTATTGACAGTTCCTCCGCCACCTCCTCTGCCGTTTCTTGTGGGGCTTTGCGTGTCCCCACTGGTACGGCCTTCTTACGTTAACGCCTCGTCGAAGGGTTTTGGGTCCGGATTTGGAATCACTTCGGACCTCTTCCTCCGACGGGCGCTATGTCCAACTTTACCTGGGGTTTCTTTTGGGATCTTGTAGAAACCCCTCCAGTACTTTCCGGGACTTTAGAAGTCCCCTGCTGTACCGAGCTTTTTTTCTCGCCAGTAGCACTACCGGATGCCCCAGCCTGGCTGCTCGCCGGGACATCTGAGCGGTCGCTGGATGACGGTCGGGGGGAGCCCACTCGCTTGCCACCACACCCGACCGGTACTGGGGATCCGGACCCCTGCACCGTAAACGTAATCTCTTTTACATTACTCATCATGCTACTTGATATGTTATCGCTGAGACGTCCGCTTACTCCCGGACGCCATGCAGTCATCGGCGCGACTTCCCTCACCTTGACTTAGGAGGGGGTCAATGACCCCGTTAAATCAGCCGCCCCTAACATGGGGAACAGACGCTGTTTGCAGCCGCCCAATATGGGACAGACGCTGCGAAGTACCTGTTTGGTCCGCGGGAGCTATTTGATTTCACTCCTACCACTCATATCTGAGAGGCATTCCCTATCCGCCACCTGGGGACGCGCTCTCTAGGGGTTTCAGGCTCCCCGAGACCTACGACATTTACATTACACATTACAATGAAACGCCGTGGAGATAGACACCCAAAAACAGCAACATCGACAGAAATGATTCGAAAGGTAAAGGCCAGAATTCAACGTAATCTACGATGAAGCGCAGTTCAATTTGCAAAAAATCTTAATGTGTCTGCTCGTAGCATGCGGTACATGTTAAAAAATGAACTACGATTGAAGCCCTACAAGATACCAAAAGTGCAAGATTTAACACCTGCACAAAGGCAGTTCGCCCAGTAAGAGGAAAGGTGTTGCCAAAACACTTGCACGTTGGTGACGAGCTTAAAAATTTGGTATTTTCTGATGAAAAAATTTTTGCGATTCATTTGAAATGTTTACACCTCCGAGCAAGTTGCGTGTGAAAAGCTGTAATTTAAATTATGTAAACAATTTTTTATTGAGTTTGTAAACAAACGAATTGAACTGTAAAAGTATTTAAGTAATAAAATAAAGTTTATTAATAATAATAAAAGTAACAAATGCATTAGTTATTGAACAATTTCAAAAAATTTTATATGCTATTAGCAGATTAAGCAGGCTATTGACCAGCAATACCTCCTAGTGAGTGGAAGTCGATTATTATGCAACTCGATTGGTAAGAAATTTGATTGACTGCTAATAATTTTAAGTTACTCCAAAAACATTTTTGCAATTCTGTTGTGAAATGTTATCATTTCGTACACGTTACATGGCATTGAAAGCGGCATGTTTTCTGCACGTACGATTACTCATGTTATTTGATCATATTTCGTAATCTTATCTTTCGCGAGACGACTTTATCTGCACTTTTCAACACTACTGGCGAGTTATTTTCATTTCAGCTTTATCCAGATTGCGTAAATTTTGTTAAAATATTCGTTATTTACCGAATTTCAGATTTGCAAAAAATAGTGTTCGTTACACGTACTTGGAAAAGTAGCCTATTTAAGTACTAGTATCGAAAATAACTATTTTACATTTTTAAAAATTTTAATATGTTCTGCCCTGCTATTAATATGAGCGGTTCCGTAATATGAGAGTAGTTCCTGAATGCTAATTTGATGTTTGTAGACTTATTTAAACCAATCCAATTGGTATTTAAAACCAACCAACCAATCAGAAGTGGTATGAGATAAAACGATAATAAATTTCTTCTCGTAAAGAAATGCCAACCCGTGATGAGATCCCGACCACCAAATCCACCTCTGATAAATTTCAGGATTCTAAGTGGTAGGGAAGTGGCTCATTTTTTTTGGACGTAATATACGTTCTGTTTCATAAAGATAGATGATTGGTAGATAGGTAGAATTAATTTTAATTTCTTAAAAAGTTTTGACAGAACTCCTTATGATCCACCCTTTATAGATCTAGTGTAAAACTGTAAAAGTTAGTTAATTTAAAGCCGCAATAGAAAATCCGTTTTCTAATCCTTAGGGTTGGTAATAGGCTTTTGTTACAATATAAGCTAAATCAGAATATCCCAAAGAAAATTGTAACGAAACAAAAATTGTAATTGTAATCAAAAACATTCAAAAGAACATGCCGAAAGCAGCTCTCGTTGACCTAAAGCAACTTAACCTGGTTGTTCTTGCGAACAAAGAAAAAATATATGATTCTAATCAAAACAAATTTTGGGGTCCCACGCATGGCTGCTGGTCCGATATATTAAAGCAGTTCGGAAGCACAACTATTTCGCCAAAATACATTTATAATCACGTAATCCTTAACAGACATAATATTTTAGACGAATTAAATATATCTCTTTTGCCAAAATTAACAGAAGATTGTATAGAAACATCGGTCGATGATAATAGCGAAGAAGATCGTGATGGCTTAACATTTCAAATCACCTTAACGAATGAAGAGTGGAAAACTATTTCTCCGTCCATCAATATCTACAAACGCTCAGATGGACACAGCAGAACCAGAAATTATGAAACTTTGAAACCCAACTGCTGGACAACGGTCATACATAGTCATTTCTTTAAGCAGACGAAATTATCATGTTGCATGTCATACAAAAGGAATCGAATCTATCCTAATGGAAATTTTTACCTTAAAATAAAGGGCAAATGTACAGCATGCCATAGCGTTTTCGATAGTACGTTAGAAGATGTTCCTAAACCGGAATCCAACGTTGTAATGGATTGTTCATTGACTGGTGATTTTAAAAATTGTAATGGAGAACGTAAAAGAAAAATATTAAAAACTGAACGCGAAAATTTTGAAGCAAAATTAGTAAATGAAAAAGTGGCCCCCTCTTATATTTTAAACGAAAGAGTACAAAACGAGATGGCTTATGGTGATTCAGAATCTAGTGGTATACCAACCGCAAATGCACTCAGATGCATAAAATACAAATATTTAGCAAAGAATCAGATTAACAATGATCCAATTTTATCTTTGTTCACGATGAAAGGTATGTCACCTTATAATGAGTGCCTTCGCGATATGGGAAATGATCGTTTTTTTATACATTACTGGACAGCCACAGAGATAGATATGTATAGCACATATACAAAACATAACTTGATTCCTACTATAACTATTGATGCAACAGGTGGTGTGGTTAAAAACATAAATCTTCGCAGTCAAAGAACAACATCCTCTATATTTTTATACGAAATTGGCGTAATGGATCGTAAAAATGAAAACCAATTTGCGGTAGCACATATGTTATCCGAAAGACACGACAATTCCTCAATTTCATATTGGCTTTCAGAATGGTTGAAACATGCTATTATTCGACCAAAAATCGTGGTAACTGATCAGTCTCTTGCTTTAATGATGGCTAATAATTCAGCTGTTTTACTTGACAATTTCGTTTTTTTGTTTATTCAACTAATTTATTTAGGAATTCAATTATTTTTAGTTTAATAATTTTTTTTTGTAATTTTAAGATTTTTGTTTCAAAGTAAGAGAATTTATTTTGGCAAATATGGTTGGAACCCTGCATGATTCTTATACCTGCTTTGTACTCTACCCTACCCTACACCCACCCCTACATCCAATAGAAATAAACAGTTGTGCAAAGCCCGCTTAAACACCCTGCACGTAGGAATTTGCTTCTTTACAATTTTAAGGTAAACTGATTCTTTTAATTTATTTTACAATTTGTTTCATAATTGCAAAAAAAACGCAAATGGTATAAAATCAAAGCGATAAGCACCTCAAATTAAATTTTTATTTTCTGCCATTTTCGGTCCCTTCTGGAGCAACTATGAAATTACCGCATGTTATTTACAATATGGTCGAGGTACCATTGCATTATACCAGATAAAGCATGTAAATTCTAAAATGGATGTTTCTTAATTTTTTTTGCGTTCTCACATTTTATCGAATTTTTTAAATTTCATAATAATTGAATTTAGTAGGCGGAAAAGTTCTCGAAATGCCTGCTACTGTTAATATTAGTGAGATTAATCAAGAGATTAAACGTCGGGAAGAGATTAAAATAAATCGAGCACTGCGGCGTAGAAATTGGGGAGACTACTTCGACATTCTTAACAGAAGAATGCAACGATTTACGGGAGAAAATAACATGGTTCCTCAAGATATTTTTGAAACGGATGGTAATTTTTAATCGAAAAAATATTTTTTCAATTTTAACTAATAAAACCTTTTATGAATTTCTAGATGAATTAGAAGATATTGACTCTCAAAGCGACATCACGGTAATCTCTTTCGATGATGAGTCAACTGATGAATTGGAAAAACCACTATTTTCTCAAAATATACCCAAGGTGAGCGTTTTTAAAAAATATTTTAGAATAAACCAATATTATTTTAGATTTCCCATAGAAACATAAATTTTGCCCGCACTAGAACACCTTTGATTTACTATAAAGGGCAGCAACCGCTTCTGCCTAATACTTATAGACATTTCCTATGTGAGCGTAATGCCCTCAAAAAAAAAGAGGTCAGTAAAATTTTGATGTAGTAGATTATTTCAACGTTATCTTAGTTTTGAAGTCACATCAATTTGTACTTTACTTCCAAAATAATGATTTTGACTTCATGCAGGGGGGACGTGGTCAAATTAAATCAACGACTTTACTAAATTCTTGTATAACTACTTCTTTCTTACCTAAAACTGATTATATGACCGCCACTGATAACTGTTAGTTTAATAAAACATTTTTGCAGGTTGATCCATTTTTAGAAGATTCAGTACACGAATTTGCATCAGAGGTAAGTTTTGTTAAGCATTATATGCAAGAACAAGAGCGGAAGAAAGCTAATAATAGCAAAATAGTACCAAAGCCAAAGTCAGATCCGGTTCTTCGTTATAATTCTCTTTCGATAAAAGATGGTAAATTTTTATTTTCTCGTTATAAAATTTAATATTTTCCAACAATTTTTAGTATATGGAATAACTAATTTAAAAGTAAAATTTAATAAAGCTGAAGATTTCTATAATTTCGCGGAAAACTATGTCTTGTTTAAATCAGACTACAAATATAGGAAATATCATCCGGATCCGAATAAATCTGATTGGCCAAAACAACATAAATGTTCTGTGATTTGCTTGGAAATGATCCCGCCGTTTGCTGACAATTTAGTTTTGGCAAGAGATTTGGCAATAAACGAACAATACTTGGACGCAATTACCATTATCAATTGCGATGTCGTAAAGCTCTCTAATCCTAACACTGACGTTTTTCTTTTGACTGAGCTTTACCTGCATGAGCATTGTTTTTACCAGGTGTGCCAAACACTATTCAATTGGTTACAAAATGATCCAGACTATCAAGATGTAGTTCCAGAAAATTTTGCAATGAAAGATAAATGTGACACCTCCATAGATAAGTAAGTAGAATAGACGAGCGATTACAAGATTACAAATTTTATTTTTTAGGGAACAACTTCGGTTACTTCAAAAAATGTTTATTGAAGCGGCCCAACGAAGGACGACAGATCCAGATCTTCGCGTGCAAGCTGCCTTGGCCATGTTATGTCGAATAGATCGCAATTACGATAATTCAGCCGATTCTTATTTCTCCATTCCAAATGCCAAATTCGAAGAAAATGATAATGAATCTGCTCATATATGGTTATCTTTGGCGAATAGTTTTGCTGCTATGAATAAATCAAAGGAAGCAATTCAAATTCTACATAAAATAATGTACGACAAAATTTACGGCGTTAAAGCTACCGCTACCATTGGATTAATTTATATGTATCGAGGAAATTCTTTGTAAGTTTTATTAGCAACTTTGGGCAAAAATTGCAGCAAGTTACTAGCTGAAAGTTGCTTTAAAAAAAAAAATTTCTGACGACAATGTTAATTGGTTTTAGAAATGCCAGTACTTATCTTCTTGATGCCATTAGTACCAAATTACAGAATTTAGGCTATGATCATTCTGATGTTTTGTTAAAAAATTTATGGTCACGTTTAAGGTTGTGCTGTGAGATTAAAGAGCTTTGCAATAATGAATTTTTAACTAAAGCTGTCGATAAAAAAGATTACGATATATTATTCCAACATCTTTTTGGTTAGTATTAGTTGGAGGTTTAGCGAGATGAAGTCCGGAAGAGAATGTATTTCATCAAAAATTACATATAACTTGCATTTTTAAACTGCATGACTACAGTAAAGCAGTCACTTGACACCCAAAAATGCGACAAGTATACTTTTCTGAAATATTTTTTTTTAGCGTATAACAACATTCCTGCTTCGACCATGACAAACGCCTTCAACAGATTTGAGAGAATGAGTATGTTGATTTATAATGATGACCGTCTAGTAAGAAATACTATATACTACAAGTACAAACCTGTACAATGAAATGTAAATAAATTACTATTTAATAAAATTGAAGAATATCAATTTACGCAATAAATTTTTTACCGATACAATATTTTATTTCCGTAAGAATAACTAAATAGGGTTGGATAAAACAAACATTAATTTTTTAATTTGGGAACATTCCAAATTATAAAAATATTTAATTGTTTTTGTTAATAACTCAATCATTTTTATTTCAACAATGTAATTGTTTTGTTCACCATTGCAACTCTTGTTTTGTTCAATAATTCAACAATTTAAATATTTTTGGTTTGATAATAATAATTTAATTATAAGGTAATAATTAGAACGATGTCATTGTTTGTATATCTTTAATGCTTATCGGGTTACCGATTTAGCGAATTCAGCTTCTTCGGATCCTCATGTTAATATGTCAATTCTTATTAACATATGAATTTTAATCATAATGTACAAGCTTTAATTGTTTTTGGTTTAACAATTCAGTTGTTTTTGCTTCCGCAATGCAACTATTTTGTTTAATAATTCATCTGCTTGGTGTAATATTGCCACGAATATAAAAATTATGTTTGGCGTAAGGTGCCAATTCGCCGCTTAGAGTAATAAACAAAGATGCTTGCAGCTGTTGGCCCTCTTAGCTAGCATGTAAGGCAAGAGATACCAAAAAAAGGTAAACGATAAAATCAATAAGCTGGTGCTTCTTTGCAATCGTATACAAGTACCAGGACCGCTGCAAAAATAAATGACCAGGTCAAAAGCTATTAGTAACAGAGTCGCAGTATTGGGTTACTCTTTAAAAGTAAGAAATATGTGTAAATTAATAATTGTATAAAAACCAGCGTTTACAATTTACCGCGTATACGTATACTTGGCGAACAGATGTTTTACACGTTTCTGGAATCAATTTACAGTATTTTTTCAAAAATGGTTAATTTATTCAGTAGAACAACCCAATAAATATTCGTCGCATAATAAAAATAGTTAACAATTTGAAAATGAACAAATAATATCTGACGACACAAAACAAAGATCTTATCTTTTTGATGTCTTCTTTCTTGATAGTTGGACTCGACAGCAATAAATGCATTAATTGAGTGAATTTTCCAAAATGGAGCTTTCGGAGAGTTTCAGGCAACAGGTGGAATTTTGCACGAAGCAACAATACTGAGCCAAACGGTAAAATCCTGAAAATTTATTTAACAAAAAATGTGGTTTTCAAGTTGTCAAACATACCTCAAGATGTTGTCGGAGGGTTTATAATAATTTTAAGCAAAGTAATGTAAATTAAAGACATTAATCTTTCAACAAAGAAGATCAGATTACTTCCCAAAAAAGTGCTTATTAAAGCCGGTAAAAACAGGAAAAATCCAAAAACGTAGTAGGTAACCAATATTAATCCCAAAAAAATTGAATGAAACTAACACTATGTTTTACAATAAATAATTGATTAACTAAACGTCCAAATAATATTACTTTACTCAAAATTTTTGTAACAAGTAAAACTTTTTCGAATGGCGAGACTCAATTGGAAAAATGTGCGTTTTATCAATGCTAATAAACATTTGTTAAATTTATTTTAATTCAAAATTTGAATTGCTATGCCACATTTAGAAAAATATTGAAATGACATTAAAGAAATCTGTAATTATTTCAAAATGTTTTTATATATTCAATTGTTTTTTTTCAAAATTTTAATTATCTTTGGTTTAGTAATTTAATTATTTTTTGTTGAATAATTCAATTGTTTTTGGTTCAACAATTCAAATATGCTTGATTCAAAAATTCAATTTTCCGTGATTTGACATTTCAACTGATTTTTCAACAATTTTCTTGTTTTTCTCAAACAATTCAAATGTTTTATGCAAAAAAGCTACTATGCAAATGCAACTGTTTTGTTTCATAAATTTAGCTGTTTACTGTTTTGTTTAATAAATTCAGCTGTTTTATATAATAAATTAGTTGCTTTGTTCAACATTTTAATTATTCAATTATTCTTGTTTGTTAAATAATTAAATTATCCTTGATTCGACTATTTAATTTTCTGCGATTCAACAATTCCACAGATTTTGCTGTCTCTTCAATAATAATTCAACTGTTTTATTCGATTGTTTTTTTGGTAAACAATTCAATTGTTTTTAGTTCAACAATTCAATAAATTTTTCAACAATTCCACTGTTTTATGCAAAAAATTACTACATTCTGTTGTTTTATTTAATAATTCAATTATTACGTTTAATAATTCAACTATTTTTGAATATAGCTCCGTTGGGTCAGGGGTAAAGATGTTGCCGTGGCCACCGTGTGGCCCAACCACAAATTTTGAAAAAATACTTGGACGGCTAATACTAACGGGTCGTTCATAAAGGACGTTCTTGCCTTGGGGGGGGGTCACAAAATGTGACAAGAAGAAGGAGGTTACCCAAATGTCCGCATAAAAATTTCAGTTTTAGGATTTGTAAAAAAAATGTGTATTTTTGTCTTATAATTTTTAAATATTATGATAATATATGAGGGGGCAGTCCTTGATTTGTGATCATTGGATGATCCGGAGAGGGGATAAAAGATTGTGACCAACTGTAAAAATGGTGGAGGGGTCAAAATTTTGAAAAATTGTGGACGTCTTTTATGGACGGTCCCTAAGGGTGCACAATCACTAGTCGTGAGCAAAGAAATAAAATGAACTTCGTAGATAACTGATGATGAAGATTGTGAACCCAGTTTTATAAGTTCGAGCTTGTAATCACCAATTTTGCTCTTGAAATAAGCAAAAATAAGGTTTTAGAGGATGAATCGAAATGTTTCCGGAAGAAGCGGAATCCGAGTCCTTCAAGTTTCCTTCTTGCCATCCATTGGCACGGCGCTTCTCCTATTTCAGAACTTTTTTTTTCTTTCCCGTCTCTTTTGTCTTATTGTGCTTCTTCTTTCTTTCTCTAGACACTGCCCTTTCCATGTAGGTCCTTCTGTTGTGCCTCATTGACCGATATAAACTTTTTTGCAAATGCAGCTACAGGTTCCCAGTTTTCAGGACTGGCGAGCATCATTTTCACTATGATAGTTAGGTTCACTATGGTTTCCAGTTCCGCTTTCAGATGCTATGTCTGTCCACCTCGGCGGAAGATCAGTTGCTCACACACCCTGCTGATATCATTGAAGAGAAATACTGGGTGGTACGAGGGTGATTCACCAATGGATTTTGCTGCCTTTCGAATAAGTACCAAAAACTTTCCGCTGCTTGAATTAGAGCTAGAATTCCGCCATTGATTAGAATTTGGTTAAACGTTGACAGCAACAATTCCAGATATAATTTGTCATCCTTCTCGATTAGTACTGCAGACAGGTTGTCCCTACTCGTTGTCTTGTTTGGCTTTATTCTCCTTATTGCCACTGCAAGTTCCACCTAAGCAAAGAGTGAAATTAGCATTGTTATTCTATTTTAGGAACTCCAAAGAGTTAGAAAAAACATAAAGAAATGTACATTTTTAATTTTACTTCAATCGGATCATTTTTGAAAAAGTTCAATATGGCGAATCTAAGATGACAGCCAAATACACATTCAAATTGAGCAACCTCTCACTCACAATTTTGTATCACTTAATTTTACTGCTATCTCTTTCTCGAAAAATTTTCCCCTCTCTGTAGTAATAGATAACTTAAAAAATGGTGTTTCCAAGATATTTACATTTACATTTTTTTTGGGACGCCCCACTTGTCAAAAAAGCACGTGCCGTCACTGCTTAAATGAAAATATTTTTACAAAATTTTATAAAATCCCACGCAAAAAACTGGATGCAGTTTTCAAAAGTTTGGATATCGGCTAAAATGTAAAATAAATTCCGATGATTCCATACATTTTAGAAAAATATTCACGTTTTTTACTCACAGTTCGTTAACCTAAAAACTGAAAAAAGCAGTTAAAATTCCCGATTTCTAAATTAAACCCATCAATTATCCATATCTAAAGGTCTAATAAAAAAAAACACTTAAAATTATGTAATACAACATTTTTTTATTTAAAATCGGTCAAAGAAAGCTAAAAATTAAAAGATTAGCGCGAAATTTTTAAAACTTGTCGCCAACACAACGGCGCGGAAACAAATCTAACCAAAAAACAACAACAAACGTCAGTGCGAACAAAGCCAAGATGGCTAACGTGAGGGATAGTGATACGTCGCTGTGGCTTCATAATAAATTGGGTACGTCGAATGATTCGTGGACCGGAGGTTCGATTTGTTCACAATTAAACGCGGAAGTGTTAAGGAATATAAAGGACTGTTTTCCGGATTTACAGACACAAGTTAAATTAAAACTTTTACTCAGTTTCTTTCATATCCCGCGCAGAAACACGGAAGAGGTAATTGTTTACATTTCGTATACTGTAAGTCTTATTCGTTTGTTTTATTTTGACATTTTTTAGTGGAGATTAGAATTGGAACAAATTTTAGAAGTTGCTGTAGGTGATTCCGAATTATGGGTTGCTATGTTGGCCGAAGCTTTAAAAACATACCCGTCGGTGGGTGCATTGAACACAGAAATTGCGGATATGGATGATGTTAGACCTATTCTAAACGATTTGATGAAAGATTATCGGACAATAGCCAAAAAGCAAATCGATCTGCTTTTGTTACCTATCGAGTGCCATTATTTAAACAAGGCTGCCTTAGTTTCTGTGGTAAGTGGCCTTATTTGTATTTCGACTTATGACTAAAATCAAGTAAATTATTTCTTTCGTAAAATCATCGTTACGATAACATAACTTATTGCCAAATGCAAACCATGTATTCTGGTCTTTCTCGGTTTCATCAAAAGAATGTTTTGTCAACAGACTGGCTGGGCACCCACCCATGTTCTATAACATACCAGGTGTGATCAAAAAGTATTCTAGCTAAATGAACTTCTTGCCAGATCAGTTTCATTCCTTTACTCGTTGAAATTATAATTATGTCAATTTTAGGTAAAAACTACAAAGGTACGATTGCCAACTTAAAGCACCCTTTAATTGATTTCAGAAAAACCCTTTCATGTTCAATTTAAATTTGTAAACAGCTGAATTAAAATGTCGTTAAAAGTCAATCACCAATTTTACCATTAGAGCTTCCTGTTTGTTCTATTGCTTCGAGCAGTGACGTCTTCACAACATTTACTTGTTAGTTCAATACAATTTTGTTTTCTTTGAAGTATTTATATTTCCAGTAGGTTTAACCTGGACTCGTCTTGTTGTGGCGTAGAATTTTTATTCTTTTTTCGTTCATTTTATGTATTTAGAATGATCGTACTATAATAGTTTAATAATTATTTAAAAGACGGAGTGCCGGATAACAAATCTACGATACTCCTTACCGTGTGATGCATTAACACCTATTATTTCCTTGCAAATAGGTTTTATTTTAAAAATGAACAAAAGTATTGAAAATTGTCTGCCGAGTCCACCAAAAAAAAATTAAAGAACACACTTGAGTCTTGACAAGAAAAATATGATTTTAAATGTATTATTTTTAAATTTGTATAACACTGCTGCTGTAGAGTCCGTCCCTGTTCTAGTTAAAACTTACTCAATGTGCTGTCGCATGGCATTAAAATCACGTGAAGGTTGCATTTATTTACATGCACTCTGTCTTATAAATAAATGCTCTATATGATATACATACATATGTAGTGTGAAACATGCATATTGGAGCAGTGATTTGTAATCTTTTTTTTAAATATTGCACTTTATTAATGCACATTAATCAATTACAAATTGTTTTTTTTAAGTTATTGCACTTTATTAATGCTTAGTAATTGCTTACAAATCATTGTTCTAATACATGTGTAATTAAGTAATGCATGCTTTACACTACAGTACACTTTGGATTTATTGTCTTTACTTACTTTTTAACTCAAACTTCCAACGTCTCCAAAATAAATTTGGATTTTGTGTATTAAATACCAGGTATCCGTTTTCAAACTCGTACGTAGGATTTTTACGTTGTTTTTAACAGTTTTGTAAATTCCTGCTTGCCTATTCAATCTACAGAAAATGTTTTGGTAACAATTATAACAACATTGATTGTTGATTAATATTATTATTATTGTACATAAAAGAGTTGAGGACGTATCCTATAAACTCGATATAAAATTGAAACACATAAGTAATTGAAATTAACCAAAAGAAGAACTGCAAAAGTTCACAAAGGCAGAAGATCCCAGCAATTTTTAAATGAACTCACAGTCCGAACCGCTACCACATCTTCCAAAGGACCATTCCAAACACCGAAAACTCGATTGGACAGGAAGTGTTCCCTGGCTCTAGTTTTGAAATATTTACGAAACGGCTTTAAACGGTGTTTGCGCAGTCGAGTATTTAAGTTGAAGACAAAGACAAATCTCGTTTAGTGCTCGAAAAGTAATTATTAAATCTCCCCTCAAGCGCCGATGCTGGAGGGGGGTCAAATTAAGGATGCGTAAACGTTCCTGGTAAGATGGTCTATTGTTGTAACGAAAGGCCATTCGTATTGTTGCTCTCTGCACAGATTCAGAGATGTTTACATTACGTATTAACTTCGCACACCAGGCCGGACTAGCGAACTCGAGATGGGGCCGAATATAGGTTTTAAATAATTTCCTAACAACTGGAGGGCTGGCTGGGCTTCTCGAAGTACTTCGAAAGAAGATAAAGTATTGTTTTTGATCTGCTGCAGATTTGGCTAATATGACTACTCCACGTGAGATTACTAGTTATGATCACTCCCAAGATCGGTGTGCGACTCGACAATTCTTAATTTCAAACCGCCAACCACATAATCCAACCGCAGATTGTTCTTACTGAGATACATAACAATGCACTTATCAATATTCAGTGGAATCAAGCACTCGGAGCACCACATCATTGTGGACAATGGTCGATTGCTGTCCCCTTGAGTTTGCCCATGTGTATTTATGTTGTTGTTTGTGTGGGTAGAAGGTATTGTTTATGCGTAGCTCGTTTTGTGCGCACAAGTCGATCTCCAAATCGGCAATCTCATTTTGTGTATCTTTGTTGTATTTCTGTTTTATAGAACAAACGATGACGCTATTACTGATTCTAGCGTTCATGTCTTCCATTATAAATATATTTTCTGTAGTTGGTATACTGTCCAATGTTTCCTGTAGTTTGGTATAGAAATCCTCCCTTTTCTCTCGGGGGCTGTTGGTATATGCCAGTTTTCGTTTCCGAATTGTATGGTTAACTGCATCGGTTTATCATTAATGTATTAATGATAAATATAATGTATTAATGTGTAGCTGCTATTCCGGTCCAATGACGGCTAATTCAGTAAAAAAATTACAAAGTAAAAAAACATTTTTTTTGCTTGTTGAGAATGCGAAAAGTAAGCGAAAATGTTTAATTTCTGTTTTATTCTTTTATGATTTTATGACTTTAATATGACCTTAATTTTGAATAATTGATCTAAATGAATTGCTTCAAATAAAAAACGGTTTCAATTTGTAATTTTTTTTGAGGAAATCCTACATACAGGTTGGTTATAAAGTATTGAAAGCAAAATGAAAGAATGTGAACTTTTAAATGAAATTAGTTTTTTATTCAATATAATCTCCTCAACTTCAATACACTTATTCCAATGATCCTGCAATAATTTTATTCCATCTCTGTAATGATTTTCTGGAACCTCTGCAAAATACTGTTCCACGACTGAAATAGCTTCTTCATTCGATAAAAAACGCTTGAAGAGGTAGTAGTCGCTAGGAGCCGAATACGGTGGATGTTCAAGCAATTCGTACTTTAGTTCATTGAATTTTGCTATTGTTAAAACACTTTTGTGGACTAATATTATTAATTAATGTGGATTAATATTAATTAATAAATAAATATATATCGAATATTATAATGTGTTTATATGATTGTTGCGGAATTTCGTAAACATTACTATCGCTCTGGCGATTTAGTTTAGTACGTATTATAAACATAGTATCACTTGATAAGATACACTATGAATTGCTTTTCCATCAGACTGTACATGACAAAGTTAGGGTCACTACACGGTTAGCCGCAACCGCATACATAAAAATTTGTAAGCGCAGTAAACTGCAGTTGGCGCAATTTATTTTACATTAAGCTCATAGGTTGACAATTTTTTTGGGAAACGGTAAGCAATAAACTCTTCAAATTTTGGATATGTATAGATAATTGCGTTCTTTAGGAGCAACGTATTCATAATTTAAAAAAAATTATAATTAAACATATTAATATTATTTTCTCAACGTTCTAATTTAATTTAAAAAAAGAATATTCGTTGGTCATAGCTAAAGTATTTCTACTTAAATTTTTGTACAATTCTATCAATTAATAGCTGAGAATTTTTGTCTTAAATATTTTCTGCACATGTCACTTCCCTTAATCGTTTTTGGTTCAACAATGTAACTGCTTTGTTCAAAAATGCTACAGTTTTGTTAAATAATTCAATTGTTGTGTTTAATAAATTTAGCCGATTTGTTCAGAATTTTAATTATTTTTAGTTTAATAATTCAATTGTTTTTGATTTAATAATTCAATTGTTTTCGGTTCAACAAGTCGATTTTAATTCAATTGTTTCTTTCAAGAGTACAGCTGTTTTGTACAATGTTAGCTAACCATTAGTTAAATTGACGAAATAACCAATCAGATGACAACAAATCAAACAGCTGATTGGCTATTTCGTCAATTTAACTTATAGTTAGATAACTAATAGATTTCTCTAGGTGGAGAAATCGGGTATGATTTAACTGATTTGTTCAATAATTTAATTATTTTTGGTTTAATAGTTCAATTATTTTTTATTCAACAATTCAATTATCCGTGATTTAACAATTGAATTGTTTCGTAATCAATTGAGCACATTTTTCAACTATTAGACTGTTCTTTCAAGAAACTATTTTATGCAAATAAGCCACTACCAAAATACTAAAAATATAATTGTCTTTTTAAATAATAATCAGCTGCTTTGTTTAACATATTCAGCTGTTTGTTTAATAAATTATGCTGTTTAGTTGAATAATTCAGCTGTTTGGTTCAAATAATTCATTTATCCTTGGTTTAACAGCTACTACTTTGTTCAAAAATGCAACTAATGTGTTCAATAATTTAATTGGTTTGTTTAATAATTCAACTATTTTTGGTATTGTAATAATCGATCCATATTTGATTTTTGGGGTTAAGAAACTCGAACTAGGATTTTCAAAATTTTCTATAGGATGTGAAATCCACTCCGTAGTTTTGTTTGTATCGTGCTTGTATATAGTGCAGTAAAATAGCTCAATTTTGGCTATTGAGGAGAAAAATTAGGGGATCAATGAAACTCGGAAAGATGTAGTCAGTACTTACTTTTCAGGAATCGATGAGTCTACCTTGGATTTAAGACTGCTTATTAATGCATTTAACTAACAAAATTAACAATTTGATTTCAGTAAACACACTTTCCTAACAACAAATCTAGCGATAACTTGGCCAATTTTTTCGTAGAGGGTTGAAAAACACGATGACAGGGAATTAAATAACTATTTTGTATTATCTTTACTTTTCGAGCAAATTGCGAAAAATGGTCGTCGAAATTTGACTTTTACATGGAGGTTGAAAACACCAAACATTTGATTTTGATCATTTTGAAACATTTGAAACATTTTGAAAGTTATAAGATAATATAAGATAAACTTGGTAGCCAAAATGACTTTTCTTGGGAGTATAATTCATGAGGTGGTTTTCCGTTGCCTTCCCAGGTAGTACAATATTTAAATTCAAAACAAAATTATAAAATATTTTGGAATTTTATGCTCAAGCAATTTTTGTTCATTTTAAACCAAGCTCTTTAAGGTGAGGATGAAAGTTGTAGGACTTGTAATGCGCACAATTTAATTTTGAAAATTGCAATTTTCCATAAGAAATACATGTAAGTGTACTATTGCGTGATAAAACGCCAAATATGGAAAACATTGTGTAGACGTACGTGTGCTGTGCCTGGGTTGACAGTAATTAGTGGTGGGAAGATACCAGTCGCTCCCTGAGATCCGTCGCTTCAACATCCATACTTTTTCGAGTTGGAGGTACTTGGGGATGTTTTTAGTAAAGCGTTTATCAAAACGCTCCAGGCGCTACAAGCGGTTTTGATTAACGCAACTACGTCAAGATCGGATTCACACAAAAGTGAATTTTTCCGAAATTTGTAGTCCGATCACAAATTTAATTTTTTATTAGTTAATTAGACCCTCGTCCTTCATAAACCACTTCAAAATGGTAAAAATCGCGATCAGAATTCGAACCGTCACCCGATTCGCGTACAATGCCTTGGCGCCGCGATTTTTTAGCATTAGAGCTCGTGCCATTTAGAAATGGAACCGTCAATCATCATAGCTGGTAACATTATTTTTAAAAGGCTGCAAAAAATATAGTAATGTATTTCTATGATTGCATCGCTACGTTGCAGTGCCACTTTAAATACCTGGGTTTAGAGTATGCAAAGAACTGCCCATACAATCGACCAATTCAATAGTCGTGAACATCAGGGACAAAAATGTTTAAAATTCACACCTTAAAATACCGTTGGGTTAAGGTATTTTAAAATATAAAAAACTTAAGATTTCATATTTGTTTAAACTTGGAAAACCCCAAATTTGGGAAAATTTTGAATTATAATCCTCTTAAACGTTGCCGGGTATGCATTTCAATAGAATAATTAAGAAAATTTATATTAAAATATATTTTTATAATATTAAATTTAATAACAACAACTTAATAACAATAACTATCAAATTTTAATTATAAAATAATTTTTGTCAACCTGTAGCTTTAAAAGAAATGCAAATAAAATGTGTTGAGGTAAAAGCAAGGTGCCCACCACTGAATGGTTTTGTGAGCTTTTATTGGTTGGAGATATCTTAGAGGTATAGCCTGATATGATTAACAGTTCTATCTAGTAACAATTGTACTAAGGTGTGCGCTTTGTGAACATTGTTAATTGTATTTACATTAATTTCAATGTGAAAAATTGTTTCGGCTCGCTTTTTCGACTAAGTTTGACAGTTTCATAAAGTAAAAACTAATTGTTAACGTTTTAATTCTTGTTAAAGTTTTTGCTGGTGACACAGCTCTGTGTAGACACTTCTTGGCTTCCTACTTTTGATGGTTTTCGTGGCCTAATTTTGTTCGCTAATCACATTACTTTCTAAATTAACTCTTGGTATATTATAAAATCAAAAAGTGGAACCCTCAATTGACGGTAAATATCATTTCTTATGGTTTTAGGCTTCTATATGCAGTATACGAAAAGGAGTTCACCTTCGGATCACCTTAGTGCAAGGTTTAAATTAGGCGATTGGTTGATAATTTAATAACCAACGAATTACCGAACTTGAATCTAACTCTTAGTTGAATAATGTAAACGGACGCATGAATGGATTAACAAGATTCAAAAATTAAACCATACTTTTTATTTTAAAAAAATGCAAAATGAATTCTTAATAAAATATAATAAAATCTTTTTCATGAAATTAATAGCTTGGCTTAGTATATGTATTCAGAATTTCTGATATTTAAGAATTTGTAATTAGATAGGCAAATATAAGCTATACGAGCTTAACTGGTATAAATTTATTATTGAGATTAACACAAAATTTTTTATGATAAAATGACTATGTTATTGTTACGGTGATTCAGGCACTATTCTAATCAAATATGATTAATTCAT
The DNA here is from genome assembly GCA_036346125.1 of Lycocerus yunnanus. NCBI lineage: Eukaryota > Metazoa > Arthropoda > Insecta > Coleoptera > Cantharidae > Lycocerus > Lycocerus yunnanus. The sequence continues at coordinate 1,725,029 of JARFIX010000032.1, read as the reverse complement.
GTTTATGTTTACTTTTTAAATGACTATCTTGGGTTCTAATTTCATTCATAACAAAAGAATGCTTTGGTTTACAGGTGGGACAACTACCTCCTCCAGTTAAGCACTTCACGTTAAAAAAGAAACCAAAATCTGCACTGCTGCGTACAGAATTATTACAAAAATCGATGGACGCGGCGTCTAATTTGAAAAAAGCATCCGCCCCCGTAATTCCAGTTAGATCACGCGGAATGCCGAGAAAGATGACCGACACGAGTGAGTAATAATTATATTTGCATTTGAATTTTTCTAATTTTTGTTGGTTTTCTTTTCTAGCACCATTGAAAGGTCTGCCTAGTCGAGTTTTACCGTCTTCCGGTTTTAGGAGCAGTTTAAACAATAACACACCCAATAGGCCTTCTTTGTCGCGTCGACGGCTGGTCGGAAGGAAGGTGGTGTAAAACTGTTGGACATTGCTGATCAGCCACTTGGTTACGTTGCAGCAAAGAAACGTAAAAGGATGCAAGGTGTGTTTTAAGTTTTTAATAGAATTGTTTGTTACTTGAATTTTTTAGATATGGAAGATGCAAGAAGGCTACGGAGACTCCGTTACAGAGTCCACCTGTTACCACGAACACTACTCCTGATTATGCAGCTGGACTTAATGCGACGCCACGTTTGCGCCAGCTACACCGGCACCTGTTGCAACCCCTGCTGGTAATAAAATGGTTTTATCTTTAAAATACTTGAGATCTAATATTTTAAATTTCAGCTCCGCCTGTTACAACGGTACACACTCCTGTTCAAGTGACTACCATTGTTACCACCGCACCTGCCGTTCCTACCACACCAACAACAGTGACTAAAACGGTGGCCACACCTCAATATATTACGACGGTTAGGCCAGTACCACCTCTTATAACGACAACGCCAACCGGGCAACGAACAGCTGTCGTCACTGAACAACCTAAAACGACAGTACCAATTGGTACCCGGTGGTTCTTACTACAAGACCAATTCAACAAGTTACACAAATTCGAATACAACAACCACCTCCTACTAATTCGTTGCACCGAAGAGGTTTAGCACTCACGGTACGATTAAAACAAAAATTCTTTTGTACATTTTTAATTTTACTTTTTTGAACAGAGAGAACAAATGTTGGAAGCTCAAGACATGTTTAGAACTGCAAACAAAGTAACCAGACCAGAAAAGGCACTGATTTTAGGTTTCATGGCAGGCTCACGCGACAATCCCTGCCCTCATTTGGGTAACATTGTCACGATAAAATTGTCCGAGGATCAAGAAAACGTCTTGCAACCAGACGAAACATATCTGACAATGTTGGTTGAAACTCACTTCCAAATGAACTATAATAATGGCGAATGGAAACGAATAAAAAAGTACAGACACATTGAAAATGTGAATAGTGATCAGGTTGTATCGAATAATCAAACTGCAGCCATAGTATGATAAAAGATTTAAATTTTTATTCGCAAGTTTTTAGACGATTTAATTTATTTTTTGCTTGGAAATGTACTTAAGAAATTGTTTTGAGTTTTTTCCCGTTCACTCCGATACATCACATAATAGGGATGTTGCATGATTTTTGAAGTACAACTGACAACACAGCAAATGCAATTTGTGTTGATAATGTAACCTATAAATAGGTTGTGTAAAAATTGAAAAATAAATTTTAATAAAAACACAAAAAACTCGGAATAAACCATTTTTCCTATAATTGTTTGTGACTACGGTTTGTATTAAAATAAATATTATATTAATAAAAAATACAATTTACATGGTAAACGTTATATTGTTTGCCAACTGTCAAATATAAGTCAAATATTTAACTGTCAGGTCTTTGGGCCGTTGTAAAATTTCCATAAAAACGTTCGGGATCACGTGTATGACGTCAGAGGCGTAATCGGCTGACCGATTCATTTTGAATTTCAAATTTGATTTTAATCTTTTCAAAAATCTGAAGCTTGTATCACAGGGGCGATAATAAACAAATTCAAACAATAACCTTACATGAGCCCTGTACACTTAAAAAAAAATAAAATTAAATAAAAAAAAAAAAAAAAAAGTAAAAAAAAAAAAAAATAAAAAAAAAAAGAATTAGAATGCACTACCCTCTAGGGCGAGTTAATATCTCTCGCTCCAGAAACCCAACCTGACCCCTACCTCGTCCCCAAATTACTTATATTATAAAATTAAGCAGGAATATTTATTAAAAACTATAATAATTTATTTTTACTAACTAAACCACTAAAATGTTTTACAATAAAATCTTTTGCATCTTGCCGATTAAAACTTTTACCCACTTGGTGCATTTCAATTCGACACAATTTTAACAAACACGTCCTGCAGTACAAATGTTCACATGGCAAGACGTATAAGTAATCTGCATTACTGCAATTAAAACACAAATTCACGTTTGGTTCCTGTACCACCTTTTTTTCCTCGGTAAAACTAACGAACGTGGAACTGTTTTTAAATTTTTTTAAATCGACTCTTCCAAAATTTCTTCACTAGTTTTACGTTTGAACCGTTTAAAGTTTCGTCAGTCTTACTGTTTACACCTCCACTGCTGCTACTGCTAAAAGTTTCCAAATTTTGAATGGAATTTGAAGACGGCCGGGTTTGACCGACCGTTCTTTGATTGCATAAGTTTCCGTGCGGTGAGAGTTTAAGAGCAAAACATATCTATGCGTCTTTTAATGCGGCATTGAAAACAGGTTTCCGTGTGTTTGTGAATTTCGAGCGGTGAAAGGATCGCTAGGTCCTCTTCCATGAGAGCTTCGGTTTCGTTGTACTTGTCAAGAGTACTCTGATCAATGGTGTTACCACACGGTAATGTGATCGGCATAGCCATAACATCGAAAGTCAAACTATCCAGAAAGTCATCGGGTATTTTAAAATTGTCTGATTTTACATTTTCGGGTTTTGAGGTGTCGTTATTAACTGGGGGATCGGGATTTTCGATTGTCCCCTGCATGAGACGATGGAGCGAACTAACCGTGGTGGAAGAACACAGCTTTGAAGGTCGTCCCCAAATTTCTACCTTAGCTAAACAAGGTATCTGCTTCGCTCTTATAATCTTGATTTTTAAGAAATTTGCGGTCGAAAACGTACGAAAAGTGTTTGATTTGAAAAAGTCAAGTGCGTATTCGGTGGACATTTGAGAAGGCGGATTGGTTTTTGAGTAAAACCGACTATTACAAAATATAATACCTAAATTATCGTACGAAGCGTATCCTATGGAATTGTACTCCCTGTTGCCAATTTTAGCCATAACTTCGATTGCATTGCACTTGTGCGAACCGACCGACGACCTTATCACAATGTAATGAATATTGACTGGACACAAAAGTTCGAAATTCACTTCCACCGTCGATCTTCCCAGACAATATGGAACGAATCCTCGTGATTTGGTGAAAATGTTTGAAGAAATTAAATTTGAAACTTCGTTCCTTCAAACTTTCATCTGGCGAGCTCACTTTTGGTAACATCTTCGGATCCAAAAATTAAACATTTCAGAATTTTCGTTCATAATTTTACTTTTAATAAATTTTTAAAACGTAAAAAAGTGCCAAGTTAATTGGTTTTAAAATTTTAGGAAAAATTTCAAAAGTAAAATTATAGAATGTAACCTCAACTTTTATAATTGTCCCCTGAAATTTTGGCCCAACAAAATTTGTTTTACAAAGTGGCCACCTAGATTTTTGAAAGCAAAAGGAAAAATTTACGCCTTTCCACACCGCACATTTTAAAATTATCCGGTGCCCTCTTTTTTGGGGTTTGACAGTTTCAAAACGTTTAAAACTGTTGCAGGCCCTTTCCAAAAGTTTAACCAGGACTTTCTATCCATACAATGCTTTGACGGTAAGAATTTAACAAAGTTTAAAATTTTGTTTAAAATTTTTTATTTATAATAAGACCAGCAGTGAAAGCGTAAAGGGCCAATTACACCGGCCGACTTTAAAGCGGTAGACCATGGTTCAAAAAAATTCCTAGTCAAAGTCGGTTACACTGTTTTTTGTTTTCAAAAGGTCCAAAAAAATTTATAAAAATCTGTGGACCAATTGGGAAAAAAGGCAACGGAACCCAAACCCCTTTTTAAATTATATTCCCTTTTGGGGTTTAATGGTTTCAGCTTGGCTTTCGGGCAAAAAGTTAAAAATTTTTCCAAAAATCCGGACACGGTTTTAGGCACCGAAAGAAGAAGATAAATACTATAACGTACGCCATTGGCTTTTTTACAAATAACAAAACACATCGCAAGAAATAGGTTTGTACTTTTACTCTGTTTTCATATTTGTTTCCGTGTTTCTGAATCTAATTGCAAAAAACGTCAAAAGTCGCTGGACTTAGTAGGTGGGACAAATCGTTGCGAATCATCCTGTATAATACAAAATTTCAAAAAGAAGATTTTTATTTTTTCAATTTTAATATTAATTAAAATACCATTATGGAATTAAATTTATATTAAATTCATTTGAAAGGTATCATAAAAGTTTGCCCATGAAAAAATTTACCTTTTGAAAAAAAATTAAAAATCAAATTATATCCTCGGCGTCAACATACCAAAACAATTGTTATTTTTTTTTGGGGGGTTTGGTTTTTTTGGAAATAATTAATAAGATTGTTTTAAAATTAAGAAAGACCTTATTGGAAATAAAAGTTTGTATTTGTTTTAAGAATTCATCAGTGATTGTGAAAATAATCGTGTTTGTCTGATCGAAATTATTTTGGCGGTTACAAGATCCCTCTTCCCCCCGAAGTGGGTACAGTCGCTTCAAAAAAATTTTGTTTACGATGTTTTTGTTTGAATTTTGACTTTTGGTGACATTTATTTAAGATTTTTATAAAAATGACAACGAACGGAAACTTTGGAACTTTAACCATAAAAAATAATGAAGACGAAGGTGTCACTAAAAATTGCATCCTAAATGTAGGCATCAATGTAATAGGCAGCAGCGTTAATGCCAATGTGAGATTACACGATTTGAACGTTGATCAACAACAGTGCATTGTGGAAGTGAAGGAAAACGGATTGGTAAATTTTCATTTTCAAATTTCTCTAAAAATGTAACTAAGTTTTCAATCACAGGTAACAATTGCTGCTCTGCATATTTTTCCTCAAAGTAAAGTTAACGACATCGCTCTGCTGAAAAATCGGAAAGTGATACTCAATAATGGAGACATAATCAAAATATCCAACACAGAAATTACATATAACAATGATAATCCCAGAACATCTAATCAAGCGGTAAGTTGCTCAATTGGGCCGAATACAAAAAACTGATCCAAAATTTTGTAGGATATCACAAAACAAATTAAACAGAAAATTTTTCCTTGCACTACACCACGTCGAAGGTCATGTACTGTGGCAACCTCGAGTGTTAAAAAAGCTCCTGCCAGGTTGGTAATGGTAATTTTGAAATTAAAAAAAAATTTTAAATGACATTTTTGTAGTTTTCGCCTCGGTACGAACAATAAACAAAGTTTATTTTCACCGTCACCACTGATAGTAAAGAAAAATCTTCCACCAAAACATAACGATGATTGGTAAGACAAAGAGTGGAAGAGATTGTATGATACTAAGATTTTTTTACTTTAGGCCTTCTGAACCTTTGGATCGAGATCAATTTCCATTTGTCGGACATTTTTCTCCACAAAAGTAAGAACCTTTTTTCTTAATTTTTAGAAATTTTAGTCGGCAACTTTATGTTGCATTACTTGATTGAACAGCCGTATATTGTTCTTGTAGTTATTATAGAGTTAAACAACATGTTTTGTTTGAAGAACGTTTTGAAATTTTAAAACTTATTTTCAAAGTCTGCTGTGTCCCCAAACGTGCGAATTTTGAAAGCGAATTTTGAAACGAAGCGCATTCACTGGGCGGATATGTGAACAAGCAAAATGTCGGTTTGGGGTTGGAAACAGCACAGCAATCGTAGAGAGACCAAGCATCCTCAAGAGACAGTTAAGGGATTTTGGAGGGGTGGCATACTGGCCCATTTTTCTTCGAAAATTTTGGGGAACCGTTACCGTAATGGAAGCTAAGGCCGTTACAACTTTTATGGCCTAAAATCAACGCTATGAATGTGGACGACCTTTGGTTTCAACAAGATGGCGCCACATGCCATACAAGCCGACTTACGATCGACCTTCTGCGCACCAAGTTTGACAACCGCATAATCAGCCGTTCAGGAGATGTCAATTGGCCTGCGCGTAGCTGCGATTTGACACCGCTGGACTTCTTCCTGTGGGGTGCCGTTAAAGACCGATGTTATGCGAATAATCCAGAGACAATTCCAGCTTTGAAAACAACATTACGACTGTTTTGAGTGAAATTGGCGCCGAGGTAGTTCAAAATGTCATCACTAATTGGGGTGACCGAATGGCATACTGTAAGGCCAGTAGAGGAGCCACATGAACGAAATCGTTTTTCATTCTTGACGCGGATACTTGTAGCTTTCCAACAACAAAAAATTAATAAAAATATCAATGCCTACTCTTTTGATCGCATTTTAAAAACGTACCAACAGATGGGCCACCCTTTACATATACATATCGTCGGGTTGGTGGTAAAAGTGACCAACCAACATGAACATAATTTTACAGGAGAGCCATTACAAAATTAAGAAATAATCAGCATATTACAAAATCATATTTATTGAGGATTATTCAATAAAATACTTCAATTTTTTATCCTATTGAAATAATATATTTAACTTCATTTGTATAAATTTAAATTGTTGATAAACTTATCGGAAAACTTATTATTAGTAATAAATTGTTTTATAACTACACTTGATCACTTTACCAGTTATTGACTGTGTGCAATGTTCTTTGGTCAAATTTATATTTAATTGAATTTCTACTTTGAAATATAAATCATTATAAGACATTTTTTAAATAAACGTAAGAAAAACATTAATAATAGTATATTATACACCAAGGTAGTGAAGCATAGTGTTATAACCTAGCGCCAGATTAAATCCCAAGGTGCGTAGCACGCGGATTTAAAACGCGGAGTTATAACACGCTTCACTACGTGGTTTATATACAATTTTTCCACTACTAGGATTGTTTACTCTTATAATAATAATTGTTAATGAATAAAGTAAATCGTTTTAATTATTTATTTCAAATTATAAAACAAATGATAGTTTTTGTTTTGATGTTGACACTTGCTTGAAAATGTTTAATTAATTTTGACATAAAGGTTACATTAAATATTTTGATATTTATAAGTTTTGCGAGTGTTTTTAAAAATGAGTGAAAGTTGTACACCACCGAAATGAGAGAGATTGCTGAATCAGTGGCAGACAAGCTACTGCCGGAAAAATCAAGACTCTTTATATGAAAGCTTATGTAACATTTAAAATTGGTGCACTGCGCGAAGTGTGGTTATAATATCTGAAAATGTACTGTTAGCATATTTCCAAAGTTATGCCAATGATAAAAAGCTTCCACTTTATGGGCACATTATTCTATGTTAAAATCAACTCTTTCTTTAAAGGACAACATAGACATTTCAAAGTTTTCAAATTAGTTGCGTTCTTAAAACGCCAAAATGTGAATTACCGTGCTAAGAAGTCTTCCGTTTTCAGTCAAGAAGAAATTACAAAATTTCTGATTAATGCACCGATGAATGTCATATTGTAAATAAGGCAATTCTTATAATTGGTTTATCTGGGGCTTGCAGATGCGATGAACTTTGCAATTTGCTTCTTTCTGATGTTATCATAAAAGATGATATGATTATTATAAACATTCGTAATAGTAAAATGGTTCATCTAGAAAATTTGTTGTTATGGAACCCCTTTGGATGAAAATTGTAAAACATATTTAAAAATTAGACCAACTTCCGACATGCAAAAATTATTTATTAGTATACGCAATGGAAAAGCTACAAAGCAAAATATTGGTCATAATACAATAGGGCAAGTACCAAACAAAATTGCAATGTATTTAAATTTGCAAAACCCTGCGTCTTACACGGGTCATAGCTTCGAAGAACTTCAGCCACAATATTAGCTGCTAGCGGTGGAAATATCCTGCAGTTGAAACAACATGGGGGTTGGAAGTCATCTACGGTAGCCGAGGGCTATATAGCTGACTCACTCTCGGTTAAAACGAGCATAGCTCGTATGGTCCAAAGCCAATCAACATCAATTAATCAACATGTCGATGCTTCCTCGACGCCACCAATTCCTGTACAATCTGGTTCTACAATTGAAGATTCCTCGACACCACTAATTCCTGTACAATCCGGTTCTACAATTGAAGATTCCTCGACACCACCAGTTCCTGTACAATCCAGTTCTACAATTGAAGAGGGGCACATTATCAATAATTCTGTTATTAATGTACCTACCTCTTCTAGTTCCTTAAATGTTGGAGGAATAAATATATCAATGGAATGCCATAATTGTAACATCAATTACAATTTTATAAATAAATTTTCTTAATATCTTGTGTTTATTATAATCATTTATGTAATACTAATCAATCAAGTTGTTAGTTATCGTCATAAAACTTTTTTCAAACAACTTCCAACTAGTAAGAAATTTTGAGCCTTTTGAAGTGTTTTAAACTGTAGTTACAATAGCACGGAGATTGTAAATTTTCTAATGGAGTAAAGGTTATACAAGTTTGATAACGAACGACTACTTGAAGCATAAATTTTTCATGATTCTGTTTCACCACTAATTTCTTTAATATCTTCACAATCCAGTTATCCTACAATTGAAAATATACAGATTTTAATAATATTAATGTAACAAAACACTTACCAAACAAAAAATTCTATATCGAATAAAAACTAGTGAACGTGGAATCAAGTAAATGATGTTGACAAAACTATTTTGTCGAAAAATGTACTATTGTAACGATAATTGATTGTAATAAATATTAATAATCGATTTATAAAGTTTCTAGTTTCAGCTTCATTATTTAATTCATAATCTGTATTCATAATTCTCATTTCGCCTAATTGCTAAACGTCACAAAATTCCAATTTAATCAACATTTTAAATATCAAATTAATCTTATTTATAGATAGATTTTAATTTTTAAACACTATTGATAAATTTCTTGGTTATGCTAATTCGTTTTACATATAAATTTTCTTTCAAATGGCCCAAGTTTCGGACTACGCATTGTATTATTAACTACTAGTAAATAATAAAATATTATTCACCTCAGGTGATAGAGGCGTGGTTCACAGTTCGATCACTTACGTTGAAATGATAGTGTTTATGGCTGTAGTGGAAAAACACCATAATTGTATTGGTTTAAAAATATAGAATAATAATGTTTTCCACATGCCATAAACACTTCATTTCAACGATGATCGAACGTACCACCAGCTTCATCACTAGTAATAATATTATTATTCACCTCAGTGTTAATAATTGAACATAAATGCGTAGTCGATAACTTCGGCATTGAAAAAAATTGTATGGTTAAAACTGAATTAGCATAAGCCAAAAATTCTTTCAACTAGTGATCAACTGTAAAACGGTCTATAAATAAATTAATTTACTAGTTTAATAATGTATAAATGTGTGAATTCGGACTTTAGCAATTTAGTCAAAACGAATTAGAATACATAGAAATTCTATCAAAGTGAAAATAAAACGTGTTATAAATCGATTATTTGAATTAAATGTATTACAATGGAATTTGTACGTTTACAAATAGATGACATTATATGACAGCTCATGCACTGAGTGAAATAATTTATAATCATTATTAATAATTGATTACATCAAATCGTTCAATAGTTATTTTTCGAAAGAATTTTTGTAACATTCTAATTTACTTGTTCATTAATATTATTAAAATCGTATAAATTTTTTGTAGGATAATGTTGTGATTAATATTAAAGATAATTATGTGGATCAACATGAATTGAAAATTTATTTAAAGAAATTAGTTCAAAATTGTTCAAACTTGTATAACTTTCTCCATTGAAAATTTACATCTCCGTGCTATTGTAACTACAGTTTAAAACACTTCAAAACGCTCAAAATTTCTTACTAGTTGGAAGTTGTTTGAAAAAAGTTTTATGACGATAACTAACAACTTGATTGATTAGTATTACATAAATGATTATAATAAACACAAGATATTAAGAAAATTTATTTATAAAAATTGTAATTGATGTTACAATTATGGCATTCCATTGATATATTTATTCCTCCAACATTTAAGGAACTAGAAGAGGTAGGTACATTAATAACAGAATTATTGATAATGTGCCCCTCTTCAATTGTAGAACTGGATTGTACAGGAACTGGTGGTGTCGAGGAATCTTCAATTGTAGAACCGGATTGTACAGGAATTAGTGGTGTCGAGGAATCTTCAATTGTAGAACCAGATTGTACAGGAATTGGTGGCGTCGAGGAAGCATCGACATGTTGATTAATTGATGTTGATTGGCTTTGGACCATACGAGCTATGCTCGTTTTAACCGAGAGTGAGTCAGCTATATAGCCCTCGGCTACCGTAGATGACTTCTGACCCCCATGTTGTTTCAACTGCAGGATATTTCCACCGCTAGCAGCTAATATTGTGGCTGAAGTTCTTCGAAGCTATGACCCGTGTAAGACGCAGGGTTTTGCAAATTTAAATACATTGCAATTTTGTTTGGTACTTGCCCTATTGTATTATGACCAATATTTTGCTTTGTAGCTTTTCCATTGCGTATACTAATAAATAATTTTTGCATGTCGGAAGTTGATCTAATTTTTAAATATGTTTTTACAATTTTCATCCAAAGGGGTTCCATAACAACAAATTTTCTAGATGAACCATTTTACTATTACGAATGTTTATAATAATCATATCATCTTTTATGATAACATCAGAAAGAAGCAAATTGCAAAGTTCATCGCATCTGCAAGCCCCAGATAAACCAATTATAAGAATTGCCTTATTTACAATATGACATTCATCGGTGCATTAATCAGAAATTTTGTAATTTCTTCTTGACTGAAAACGGAAGACTTCTTAGCACGGTAATTCACATTTTGGCGTTTTAAGAACGCAACTAATTTGAAAACTTTGAAATGTCTATGTTGTCCTTTAAAGAAAGAGTTGATTTTAACATAGAATAATGTGCCCATAAAGTGGAAGCTTTTTATCATTGGCATAACTTTGGAAATATGCTAACAGTACATTTTCAGATATTATAACCACACTTCGCGCAGTGCACCAATTTTAAATGTTACATAAGCTTTCATATAAAGAGTCTTGATTTTTCCGGCAGTAGCTTGTCTGCCACTGATTCAGCAATCTCTCTCATTTCGGTGGTGTACAACTTTCACTCATTTTAAAAACACTGCAAAACTTATAAATATCAAAATATTTAATGTAACCTTTATGTCAAAATTAATTAAACATTTTCAAGCAAGTGTCAACATCAAAACAAAAACTATCATTTGTTTTATAATTTGAAATAAATAATTAAAACGATTTACTTTATTCATTAACAATTATTATTATAAGAGTAAACAATCCTAGTAGTGGAAAAATTATATAACCACGGTAGTGAAGGTGTTATAACTCGCGTTTTAAATCCGCGGTGCTACGCACCTTGGGATTTAATCTGGCGCTAGGGTTATAACACTATGCTTCACTACCTTGGTGTATAATATACTATTATTAAACTTAAAAACACTTAGTCATTTTTTCCTGAAAAATTAATATTATTATAGTAAAAATAATCATTTTAATAAAAGGCAACTTTAATCTTTTATAATTAATTAAATTATATTAAAACAATAGAAAAACTTGAAAATATGGAATACTGTTTCATTATCAAAAACATTAACTAAAAACGAATAAGAATAATATGCCTAAAAGATAAATTTAGTCGTCACTCTCGGAATCACTCAATTCACTTGGTTCAGGTGCCCGATCTGATTTAATTTTTGTATTGACCGGAATCATGTTGTAATAAGAATGAAAATCTTTGGAATTACGCCTGTTGCACATAATTTCATTAAATCAGCTTTTTTGAGCCGTAACTGGTAATTCCTTTTGTAAAGTTTTTCTAAGGCGCTTGGGATAATTATCTTTTAGATTTACCAAACACATTCAACATTCGATATTCTGAATCAAAATCATAACTGTAAAAAATTAATCCAGGATTGGCTTTTTCGTATTTTAGTCTTTTTATCTTTAACCAGTTTAGCTTATTTCCTTCATTATCTTTGTTTCTGTTTTTAATAATAATATTGGATAGCTTTTTTAGATCAATCATATCATCGAACTGTAATTGTTCAACATGATAAGGACCACTCTTTTATTTTTAAGTCTTTTGATCGCGCCATTCTCATAATGGTCATCCAATCATGTATTGTGTAGATCGGTATATGCTTTTTTGCTGATTCAATGGCGCTATGCATTGAATCAGCTTCCATGTGCGAGTGACCTGATTCAAAAAATTTGTGTTCTATAACTTCAATGTTATTAAAAGTATTGACAATAAACATAAATAGAGCCGCAATATGTTGGTTGCGGTTTTGTCCTCCGCAGGTGTCTGAAAATAGCGAAACTTCGGTAATTTCTTTGGATAAGTTTTGGAACCATTTATAAAGAGCTGTTCCTATTTCACAACTCCCTCTTTGGCCATTGACTTCAGTCCAGCAGTAGCAGAATGCGTTATTAGGAGTAACTGCTTCATAAATAGTAAGATTATAAGCATTTAATTTTCTACTATAGTACAGTTGTGATACATCACCAGAAGGAATTTGTAGTACGCTCTGCAAATCAAAAGAAATAGTAATAAATTTTTTATCAGTTTTAGAGCGCTCTTTATCCAATTCCTTTGCTTCAAATGCACGGTTTTTTCTCTCAAAATGTTGATTGTAATTTTCTATCATTGCCTCTTTATTTTTATCAGAGCTTTTTGCGAAAGTATGGCAAAGCAAGCACTGATCCTTTTTAGGCTTGAAAAATGACAAATTATAATTTTCACAGAAAATACGCCTATATTGTGAAGCAGAAATAAATGCAATTTTTTCATTATTGCATTTAATTTTATACAAATCGTACATCTTTGAAACTGACAGAGTTGGGTCGAGATATTTTCTTACAGAATTTTTTCTGCAATAATGACTCTCCATAACTGGAAAACTTTCGATATGAGTTTTTACCTTTTGCACAATTTCTGGCTTTGTTTTGTTAGGTGGCGATTTTCTTCCTCTGTGGTCAATATCTCCATATAACCCAAATTCATTTTTGCTTTTAAGGCTTGATCTATCGGCCCGTGGCTAATGCACAAAGTTTTCATAAAAAAAGATTTGCAAACTCTTTGATTGATACCTTCATTTTCAAAATAATATTTTCTACTGTTTTCCTTTTCTTTACCACTACCAACATTGGCTGTCTTTCGTTGCACTTTATCAATTTTTATACTTGACAACAAAAAGTCTTTTTGTCGTTGAAATGTTAACGAATGATAATCACGACATAAGCGCATTCGATCGTCTTCAGTAAATTTAGTTGGACATTTAAAATAACATTTTGAGCATGAACTAGCTTTTGGTTGTTTAGCCGGTTGAAGTTTTCCATTTTTTGAAAAATAAACAAGACCATCTTGCTTACATTTTTAATTTTTATTTATTTTCCAGATAGATAAATCTATCTTTCTTTTCCTTGTTCGTATTTTGCATATTTCCATTGTTTCTTCAGTTGGTGCGTATTTTTCAATTAAATCGATATTATTCTCGATCACTTCCTTATTTTCCTCCGAGTCATTTTTGTTTGCATATAAATTTTGTATGTGAACCACCTCGTCTTTATCGGTACTTTCAGATTCGTTTGAGCTCAAATGAGGAACAGAATCACTACCAAGAGAAAAAGGTAATGGAGCTGTTGCATTAAATTGTTCCAAATACACAGTTTGAATTGTGTCGTTTGTACTAACTTGGGTATCTGTGGAATCTACATTAACACCATAAATCATTGCTGTATTATCATTAATTTGCTCTTTATTGAAGTTGTTAATATTGCAGATAATGGTTGGCTCATTTGAACAATTATTATCTACAGGTATGTTGTTTTCAATCATCTCTTCTAAATTAACTTCCTCATTTTCTAACACACAGCTTGAAACAAGAATTGATTGTTCTATCGACTCTTGATCGAATAATATTGGCTGCAATAATGCTTCGGTAATGTCATCGTTTCTTGCTTCTGTTGCTGTAACAACAAAACAATTTATTATAATATTTTTTATAATACGCGTTTTCAGTTTTTATACTTTTTTATTGGCTATTTTTATTGTCATCAGTTAAACAAAAGCGCGATAAAATCATAATAATTGTTGTCCAACTATTTACTTACCTACAACTTCCTCTTCGACACTTTTTTTACTTTTACGTTCATTAATTTGGCATAAATCCATAATCACTTTAGATCGGCCACGAAACATTGTTAATTTAAAAATAATATACTAATTTAATTTCACTATTTAATTTTATGCAATTGTTTTATAAGCACTATTAATTATTATGAAGAATACAACCACAAGCACACACTTATAAGGCACACACTAAAACAATAAGGTTAATTTAATAAGGCGCCAAAGCTTAAGATTATGATAAAAATGATCAAGTGCTGTAGTTGGTCAAAAATAACCGTGTAAGCATTCAAAGAAAGTACACTTCGTTATGACCAAATGCCAAGTAATCACTTTTACCTTAATATAACCGCTGAGAACTTGAGACTACATTTAACTGATAAATAAGATTAAATTGCATTTGAGCATTTTCAGCAACAACAGCATAATGTGTATTGTGTAAAAGTAGTCATGGTAAATTGTGTTAAGTTCCAGTTAGTCATTTTTTCTGGATAAAAGTTGGTAAATTTTAATATTAAGATTTATAGTAAATGTGATTAACTACCACATGATCAATTTGAATAGAATTAAAATTTTAATATTAAAAATTACGTTCTGTGGTGATACTGAACAAATGCCACTTGGTCAACGAAAAGTATGAATTTTTTACAGGTAAAATTTTTATTTTGCTGTTAAAATTAAATACAGAATATTTTAGGATATGGTCCTTTTTACTAGTGTAGAAAACGTTATGATACACCTCATAGACTTAATAACTCAGTTTCATGATTTTTTGGATTTGATCACTTTTACCACCAACCCGACGATATGTCTATAGTTAATATTCATAATAATTATAATATTAATAAATAAATATATTAAATGTGAATATTATGATGTGTTTATATGATTGTTACGGAATTTTGTAAACATTACTATCGCTCTGGCGGCATTTTTAGTACGTATTATAAACATAGTATCACTTGATATGATACTATGAATTGCTTTTCCATCGGACTGTACATGACAAAGTTAGGGTCTCTATGCACTACGCGGTTAGCCGCAACCACATTCATAAAAATTTGTAAGCGCAGTAAACTGCAGTTGGCGCAATTTATTTTACATTAAGCTCATAGGTTGACAATTTTTTTGGGAAACGGTAAGCAATAAACTCTTCAAATTTTGGATATGTATAGATAATTGCGTTCTTTAGGAGCAACGTATTCATAATTTTAAAAAAAATTATAATTAAACATATTAATATTATTTTCTCAACGTTCTAATTTAATTTAAAAAAAGAATATTCATTGGTCATAGCTAAAGTGTTTACTACTTTTTAAATTTTGTACAATTCTATCAATTAATAGCTGAGAATTTTTGTCTTAAATATTTTCCGCACATGTCACTTCCCCTTAAATCATTTTGGTTCAACAATGTAACTGCTTTGTTCAAAAATGCTACAGTTTTGTTAAATAATTCAATTGTTGTGTTTAATAAATTTAGCCAATTTGTTCAGAATTTTAATAATTCAATTGTTTTCGGTTCAACAAGTCGATTTTAATTCAATTGTTTCTTTCAAGAGTACAGCTGTTTTGTACAATGTTAGCTAACCATTAGTTAAATTGACAAAATAACCAATCAGATGACAACAAATCAAACAGCTGATTGGCTATTTCGTCAATTTAACTTATAGTTAGATAACTAATAGATATCTCTAGGTGGAGAAATCGGGTATGATTTAACTGATTTGTTCAATAATTTAATTATTTTTGGTTTAATAGTTCAATTATTTTTTTATTCAACAATTCAATTATCCGTGATTTAACAATTGAATTGTTTCGTAATCAATTGAGCACATTTTTCAACTATTAGACTGTTCTTTCAAGAAACTATTTTATGCAAATAAGCCACTACCAAAATACTAAAAATATAATTGTCTTTTTAAATAATAATCAGCTGCTTTGTTTAACATATTCAGCTGTTTGTTTAATAAATTATGCTGTTTAGTTGAATAATTCAGCTGTTTGATTCAAATAAATCATTTATCCTTGGTTTAACAACTACTACTTTGTTCAAAAATGCAACTGTTTTGTTCAATAATTTAATTGGTTTGTTTAATAATTCAACTATTTTTGGTATTGTAATAATCGATCCATATTTGATTTTTGGGGGTTAAGAAACTCGAACTAGGATTTTCAAAATTTTCTATAGGATGTAGAAATCCACTCTGTAGTTTTTGTTTGTATCGTGTTTGTATATAGTGCAGTAAAAATAGCTCAATTTTGGCTATTGAGAAGAAAAAATTAGGGGATCAATGAAACTCGGAAAGATGTAGTCAGTACTTACTTTTTCAGGAATCGATGAGTCTACCTCGGATTTAAGACTGCTTATTAATGCATTTAACTAGCAAAATTAACAATTTGATTTCAGTAAACACACTTTCTTAACAACAAATCTAGCGATAACTTGGCCAATTTTTTCGTAGAGGGTTGAAAAAACATGATCACGGGAATTAAATAACTATTTTGTATTACCTTTACTTTTCGAGCAAATTGCGAAAAATGCTTGTCGAAATTAGACTTTTACATGGAGCTTGAAAACACCAATTCTTAAAAAATCATAAGTTGGTAAATTTTTATCGTACAGCTACCAGTGATTAAATATTTGAATTTGGTTAGTGTTTTTATCTATTTGTATAAAAATTTGTGTTTCAAAGCTCTCGGTATCTTTCAGTTAGTTGTAGAATCTGTTGAACTACGCCAAATGTTTCCAACGCTTCCAAAGGTTTAATACTATCTGATACTACATAATCAACAGTTATAGCTTAATCTGACAAAATTTTATAATTTGCAAGACTCACTAACAACTAGAAATGAATACAAGAACAGGAATTGGAGCCCAAAAAAATTGGAAAATATTTTATAATTATACTTTAAATAACAATTTACTACCATTGATATTCTTCCTCTTCGTTGACCTATCGCCGTCTATTCCAGAATTTAAGCCCCTCTATTTTTGCCCATCCTTGGCTTTTTGAAATCAATATCTTTCTACCTTCTTCTTTTGTTGAGGTGGTTTTACGCTTCTTTTAGTGGCTCTGTCTCCAATGAGTTACATGCTTCACCCATTGCCACTCGTTCCCAATATGATAATACAATCTTCTTCACGTACCTATCCGTTACCGGATGTTAGCGATCATAAACTTGGCCGAAGCCAAAATTACTTTTCTTGGGAGTATAATTCATGGGGTGGTTTTCCGTTGCCTTCCCCAGGTAGTACAATATTTAAATTCAAAACAAAATTATAAAATATTTTGGAATTTCTATGCTCAAGCAAAGAACTGCCCACACAATCGACCAATTCAATAGTCGTGAACATCAGGGACAAAAATGTTTAAAATTCACACCTTAAAATACCGTTGGGTTAAGGTATTTTAAAATATAAAAAACTTAAGATTTCATATTTGTTTAAACTTGGAAAACCCCAAATTTGGGAAAATTTTGAATTATAATCCTTTTAAACGTAGCCAGGTATGCATTTCGATAGAATAATTATGAAAATTTATATTAAAATATTTAATGTCAATATATTTTTTATAAAATTAAATTTAATAACAACTTAATAACAATAACTAACAAACACTAACAAATTTTAATTATAAAATAATTTTTGTCAACCTGTAGCTTTCAAAGAAATGCAAATAAAATGTGTTGAGGTAAAAGCAAGATGCACGCCACTGAATGGTTTTGCGAGCTTTTATTGGTTGGAGATATCTTAAGAGGTATAGCCTGATATGATTAACAGTTCTATCTAGTAACAATTGTACTCAGGTGTGCGCTTTGTGAACATTGTTAATTGTATTTACATTAATTTCAATGTGAAAAATTGTTTCGGCTCGCTTTTTCGACTAAGTTTGACAGTTTTATAAAGTAAAAACTAATTGGTAACGTTTTAATTCTTGTTAAAGTTTTTGCTCGTGACACAGCTCTGTGTAGACACTTCTTGGCTTCCTACCTTTGATGGTTTTCGTGGCCTAATCTTGTTCGCTAATCACATTACTTTCCAAATTAACTCTTGGCATATTATAAAATCAAAAAGTGGAACCCTCAATTGACGGTAAATATCATTTCTTATGGTTTTAGGCTTCTATATGCAGTATACGAAAAGGAGTTCACCTTCGGATCACCTTAGTGCAAGGTTTAAATTAGGCGATTGGTTGATAATTTAATAACCAACGAATTACCGAACTTGAATCTAACTCTTAGTTGAATAATGTAAACGGACGCATGAATGGATTAACAAGATTCAAAAATTAAACCATATTTTTTATTTTAAAAAAATGCAAAATGAATTCTTAATAAAATATAATAAAATCTTTTTCATGAAATTAATAGCTTGGCTTAGTATATGTATTCAGAATTTCTGATATTTAAGAATTTGTAATTAGATAGGCAAATATAAGCTATACGAGCTTAACTGGTATAAATTTATTGTTGATGATTAACACAGAATTTTTATGATAAAATGACTATGTTATTGTTACGGTGATTCAGGCACTATTCTAATCAAATATGATTAATTCATGTTTATGTTTACTTTTTAAATGACTATCTTGGGTTCTAATTTCATTCATAACAAAAGAATGCTTTGCTTTACAGGTGGGACAACTACCTCCTCCAGTTAAGCACTTCACGTTAAAAAAGAAACCAAAATCTGCACTGCTGCGTACAGAATTATTACAAAAATCGATGGACGCGGCGTCTAATTTGAAAAAAGCATCCGCCCCCGTAATTCCAGTTAGATCACGCGGAATGCCGAGAAAGATGACCGACACGAGTGAGTAATAATTATATTTGCATTTGAATTTTTCTAATTTTTGTTGGTTTTCTTTTCTAGCACCATTGAAAGGTCTGCCTAGTCGAGTTTTACCGTCTTCCGGTTTTAGGAGCAGTTTAAACAATAACACACCCAATAGGCCTTCTTTGTCGCGTACGACGGCTGGTCGGAAGGAAGGTGGTGTAAAACTGTTGGACATTGCTGATCAACCACTTGGTTACGTTGCAGCAAAGAAACGTAAAAGGATGCAAGGTGTGTTTTTAAGTTTTTTAATAGAATTGTTTGTTACTTGAATTTTTTTTAGATATGGAAGATGCAAAGAAGGCTACGGAGACTCCGTTACAGAGTCCACCTGTTACCACTAGCACTACTCCTGATTATGCAGCTGGACTTAATGCGACGCCTACGTTTGCGCCAGCTACACCGGCACCTGTTGCAACCCCTGCTGGTAATAAAATGGTTTTATCTTTAAAATACTTGAGATCTAATATTTTAAATTTCAGCTCCACCTGTTACAACGGTACACACTCCTGTTCAAGTGACTACCATTGTTACCACCGCACCTACCGTTCCTACCACACCAACAACAGTGACTAAAACGGTGGCCACACCTCAATATATTACGACGGTTAGGCCAGTACCACCTCTTATAACGACAACGCCAACCGGGCAACGAACAGCTGTTGTCACTGAACAACCTAAAACGACAGTACCAATTGGTACCCCGGTGGTTCTTACTACAAGACCAATTCAACAAGTTACACAAATTCGAATACAACAACCACCTCCTACTAATTCGTTGCACCGAAGAGGTTTAGCACTCACGGTACGATTAAAACAAAAATTCTTTTGTACATTTTTAATTTTACTTTTTTGAACAGAGAGAACAAATGTTGGAAGCTCAAGACATGTTCAGAACTGCAAACAAAGTAACCAGACCAGAAAAGGCACTGATTTTAGGTTTCATGGCAGGCTCGGCGACAATCCCTGTCCTCATTTGGGTAACATTGTCACGATAAAATTGTCCGAGGATCAAGAAAACGTCTTGCAACCAGACGAAACATATCTGACAATGTTGGTTGAAACTCACTTCCAAATGAACTATAATAATGGCGAATGGAAACGAATAAAAAAGTACAGACACATTGAAAATGTGAATAGTGATCAGGTTGTATCGAATAATCAAACTGCAGCCATAGTATGATAAAAGATTTAAGTTTTTATTCGCAAGTTTTTAGACGATTTAATTTATTTTTTGCTTGGAAATGTACTTAAGAAATTGTTTTGAGTTTTTTCCCGTTCACTCCGATACATCACATAATAGGGATGTTGCATGATTTTTGAAGTACAAGTGACAACACAGCAAATGCAATTTGTGTTGATAATGTAACCTATAAATGGTTTGTGTAAAAATTGAAAAATAAATTTTAATAAAAACACAAAAAACTCGGAATAAACCATTTTTCCTATAATTGTTTGTGACTACGGTTTGTATTAAAATAAATATTATATTAATAAAAAATACAATTTACATGGTAAACGTTATATTGTTTGCCAACTGTCAAATATAAGTCAAATATTTAACTGTCAGGTCTTTGCGCCGTTGTAAAATTTCCATAAAAACGTTCGGGATCACGTGTATGACGTCAGAGGCGTAATCGGCTGACCGATTCATTTTTGAATTTCAAATTTGATTTTCTCAGCGCAGACCGCATTTCAAAAATTTTTATTTCGGTTAGAAATTTCATTTGATATTATTTTCAAAAATTAATAGGAGTTATCACTAAATTCGATACCATGCAACATCCCTGTTTCAATTGCACGATTTTTTGTATTTAGCAATTTAGTTTGGTTTGTATAAATAGGTGCCAAAAGTGTGCAATTTTATAGAAAATGCATTTTCCATTATATTGATCGAATTATTTATTAAGAAGCCGGACTTCCAAAAGAATTTTAATTTTACCTTTTCCAGGTAGCTGTTTGTATATTTTGTAAAGAAAAACAGAACTTATAGTGTACCGTTTTATCTCTCATTGTTTTGTAATTACAAAATGTTAGTTTTATTGCTGTACATATTTGAAATATATTTGTTTAATCAAAGTTTATTCCATAAATGTTTACTAGCTGCCATTTTAATGTCATATTTTACTTTTTTCGTCAGGAGCTAAACAGAATGAAACGCCTCGACAAGTTTTGCAATTTAAAAAAACACTTCAAAGTCTGCACTGCTTTGCAGAACCAAGCTAAATGGTTTTTAACTTCAACCTTAAAGATGAAATTTGGTGCCAAATTTTTACCTTTTTTTAAGAAAGCCAGTTTTCACCGACAGATTTTTCCAGGAAGGGGAATTTATAAAACGTATATAATGCTAGCACTCCTGATATCTCGGTATTTAAGAGATTTGCCACATTTATTAATTTTCCATTTTTTTCATATAAAAATACGTGGCGAGATTGTTCCGTCAACTTGAAATCAATTTTCTAAAAAATCTGAAGCTTGTATCACAGGGGCGATAATAAACAAATTCAAACCCCTACCCTTACATGAGCCCTGTACACTTGGGTCGCTATTGAAATTATACCAAAAGTCGGAATAAAGTAAGTAATCTCAATCGTTGATCGAATTAGAATGCACTACCCTCTAGGGCGAGTTAATGTCTCTCGCTCCAGAAACACAACGCTGACCCCTACCTCGTCCCCCAAATTACTTATATTATAAAATTAAGCAGGAATATTTATTAAAAAACTATAATAATTTATTTTTACTAACTAAACCACTAAAATGTTTTACAATAAAATCTTTTTGCATCTTGCCGATTAAAACTTTTATCGCACTTGGTGCATTTCAATTCGACACACAATTTTAACAAACACGTCCTGCAGTACAAATGTTCACATGGCAAGACGTATAAGTAATCTGCATTACTGCAATTAAAACACAAATTCACGTTTGGTTCCTGTACCACCGTTTTTTCCTCGGTAAAACTAACGAACGTGGAACTGCTTTTAATTTTTTTAATCGACTCTTCCAAAATTTCTTCACTAGTTTTACGTTTCGAACCGTTTAAAGTTTCGTCAGTCTTACTGTTTACACCTCCACTGCTGCTACTGCTAAAAGTTTCCAAATTTTGAATAGAATTTGAAGACGGCCGGGTTTGACCGACCGTTCGCTTGATTGCATAAGTTTCCGTACGATGAGAGTTTAAGAGCAAAAACATATCTATGCGTCTTTTTAATGCGGCATTGAATACAGGTTTCCGTGTGTTTGTGAATTTCGAGCGAGTGAAAGGATCGCTAGGTCCTCTTCCATAGAGAGCTTCGGTTTCATTGTACTTGTCAAGAGTACTCTGATCAATGGTGTTACCACACGGTAATGTGATCGGCATAGCCATAACATCGAAAGTCAAACTATCCAGAAAGTCATCGGGTATTTTAAAATTGTCTGATTTTACATTTTCGGGTTTTGAGGTGTCGTTATTAACTGGGGGATCGGGATTTTCGATTGTCCCCTGCATGAGACGATGGAGCGAACTAACCGTGGTGGAAGAACACAGCTTTGAAGGTCGTCCCCAAATTTCTACCTTAGCTAAACAAGGTATCTGCTTCGCTCTTATAATCTTGATTTTTAAGAAATTTGCGGTCGAAAACGTACGAAAAGTGTTTGATTTGAAAAAGTCAAGTGCGTATTCGGTGGACATTTGAGAAGGCGGATTGGTTTTTGAGTAAAACCGACTATTACAAAATATAATACCTAAATTATCATACGAAGCGTATCCTATGGAATTGTACTCCCTGTTGCCAATTTTAGCCATAACTTCGATTGCATTGCACTTGTGCGAACCGACCGACGACCTTATTACAATGTAATGAATATTGACTGGACACAAAAGTTCGAAATTCACTTCCACCGTCGATCTTCCCAGACAATATGGAACGAATCCTCGTGATTTGGTGAAAATGTTTGAAGAAATTAAATTTGAAACTTCGTTCCCTTCCAAACTTTCATCTGGCGAGCTCACTTTTGGTAACATCTTCGGATCCAAAAAATTAAACATTTCAGAATTTTCGTTCATAATTTTATTTTTTAATAAATTTAACGTGAAAGTACCAAGTTAATTGGCTAATTTAGGTAATTTCAAAAGTAAAAATTATAGGAATGTAACCTCACTTTTATATGTCACTGAAATGACAACAAAATTTGTATACAAAGTGGCACCTAGATTTTGTAGCAAAAAGGCAACACGACTTCAAACCGCATATTTTAAATTATCCGGTGTCCCTTCTTTGGGGTTTGACCGTTTTAAAACGTTTCGCTGTTGCAGGTCGTGAAAAGCTAACGAGGACTTTCTATCCATACAATGCTTTGACAGAAGAATTTAACAAAAGTTTAAAACTGTTAATAAATACTATAATAAGACCAGCAGTGTAGCGTAAAGCATACACCGGCCGACTTTAAAGCGGTAGACCATGGTTCGATTCCTAGTCGAGTCGGTTACACTGCTGTGATCAAAGGTCCAATATCAATCTGTGGACCATGGGGAAGGCAACGGAAACCACCCCATTAATTATATTCTTTAGTAATGTCAGCTTGGCTTCAGCTAAGTTGACTCCAACATCCGGACACGGATAGGCACCGAAAGAAGAAGATAAATACTATAACGTACGCCATTGGCTTTTTTACAAATAACAAAACACATCGCAAGAAATAGGTTTGTACTTTTACTCTGTTTTCATATTTGTTTCCGTGTTTCTGAATCTAATTGCAAAATAACGTCAAAAGTCGCTGGACTTAGTAGGTGGGACAAATCGTTGCGAATCATCCTGTATAATACAAAATTTCAAAAAGAAGCATTTTATTAAATATACTTTTTCACTTCTTTTAAATTTAATATTCTAATCTAAACACAAATTAATCGGTTATAAAATTATTATTATTTTAAAATTTGGTCATATTTGGTATTGCGTAATGCCAAACGCTGCGCACGCATGCACTCCCTTAACCGTTTTGTTTCCAACGGTTTTTTAAATTCAAATTCAATCGCGTCGTGTTCGTTCGGTAAACTATCGCGCGTAAATATCAATGTTAGATTTTTATTGTGTTTAGTAATAAAAATACGGAAATAATTAATAAAAAGTGTTTTAAAATTAAGAAAGACCTTATTGGAAATAAAAGTTTGTTTTTGTTTTAAGAATTCATCAGTGATTGTGAAAATAATCGTGTTTGTCTGATCGAAATTATTTTGGCGGTTACAAGATACCCTTCTCCCCGAAGTGGGTACAGTCGCTTCAAAAAAATTTTGTTTACGATGTTTTTGTTTGAATTTTGACTTTTGGTGACATTTATTTAAGATTTTTATAAAAATGACAACGAACGGAAACTTTGGAACTTTAACCATAAAAAATAATGAAGACGAAGGTGTCACTAAAAATTGCATCCTAAATGTAGGCATCAATGTAATAGGCAGTAGCGTTAATGCCAATGTGAGATTACACGATTTGAACGTTGATCAACAACAGTGCATTGTGGAAGTGAAGGAAAACGGATTGGTAAATTTTCATTTTCAAATTTCTCTAAAAATGTAACTAAGTTTTCAATCACAGGTAACAATTGCTGCTCTGCATATTTTTCCTCAAAGTAAAGTTAACGACATCGCTCTGCTGAAAAATCGGAAAGTGATACTCAATAATGGAGACGTAATCAAAATATCCAACACAGAAATTACATATAACAATGATAATCCCAGAACAGGTAATCAAGCGGTAAGTTGCTCAATTGGGCCGAATACAAAAAACTGATCCAAAATTTTGTAGGATATCACAAAACAAATGAAACAGAAAATTTTTCCTTTCACTACACCACGTCGAAGGTCATGTACCGTGGCAACTTCGAGTGTTAAAAAAGCTCCTGCCAGGTTGGTAATGGTAATTTTGAAATAAAAAAAAAATTTTAAATGACATTTTTGTAGTTTTCGCCTTGGTACAAACAGTAAACAAAGTTTATTTTCACCGTCACCATTGATAGTAAAAAAAAATCTTCCACCAAAACACAACGATGATTGGTAAGACAAAGAATGGAAGAGATTGTATGATACTAAGTTTTTTTTACTTTAGGCCTTCCGAACCTTTGGATCGAGATCAATTTCCATTTGTCGGACATTTTTCTCCACAAAAGTAAGAACCTTTTTCTTAATTTTTAGAAATTTTAGTCGGCAACTTTATGTTGCATTACTTGATGCCGATTTGATGCTTGGTGCCGGTCTGATATAATTCCTATTACAGAAACTTGAAAACGATGCAAAAACAATCTTGATTTAAAATTTTGTTTTTAATATCTTACACCGTTTGAGAATTATAGAAAATCTGCGTCGAGTCATACTTGAGCTCTTGTAATTTGTTGTAGGTATTTATCTACAGTGGTACCTTGGATTATGACCTTAATTTGTTCTTTGACTGTGTTCAAAAGCCGAAATGTTTGCAAACCGAAATGCACACTTGGGTACATCATTTTCTTGCGAAAAGACCAAATCTTCTCTAGATTGTTTTTGCTTGCCGATACTGAAGATTCTCTTAAATGCGCGGATTTAAATTTTTATAGTTAATCAGAAATCTAACAAAATATCAGTTTCAAGATGTACTATGTACACGATAAACACTGCGTTGTGGTTTTAGCAACATAACGTAATCGTGTTTATGTTATGACAAGATTGCGAGAATGGTATCCTTGCATTTTTCTCAAGTTAACTCCTAATAAATTTACTATGATTATAAAATTTTTGCAATTTTTTTAAATATTACGTAATTATGTACATATTTAAGTCTTAATTTCCTGTCCCGATTAAATTTATATAGCAGTTAAACGTCGACTAAATTATTAAAAATATAAAAGTGTTGGACTAATCAGATATTTGAAAAAAATAAATTTGGGGAATTCAATTATTTATTTAACGTTTTAAAACCGGATAACTTATATTTTTTTGTTAACTATAAAATAAATAAATACGTTTACTTTTGAATATACAATCGATTCCGATTAATTGGGACATCGATTAATTGTTATGCCGCTTATTTTAGTAAAATTTCAAAGAACATGCAGAAACCAAACTTAAGGAATAATGTTAAATTATATCGCTTATTTGGGACGTCATTCCGTTTAATCGGAATAGTAAATTAAGACTTCAATATGTATTTTAAAAAAATTTTATAATCATAAAAAATTAATTAGGAGTTTAACGTTACTGTACCTATACTTAACAAACTGCAAGGTTATCAGTTTCACAACTCCTGTTCATACATAAACATGATTATGTTACGTTGCTAAAACCGCTACGCGGCTTCTGTGATTTACCTAATACTTCGTACGATTTCTGACCAACAATTAGTTCGCAAGTTCATTCGGATCCAGTGTTCGCGCTACATAGGGTTTCAATGTTATGGGATCATTCGGCGAACGGCGTTCGTCCGACAAACGGATCCACTGTACGCGCAGTCTAAAAGGAATCGGATTGCAAGATTGCTTATTAAACATTTTCACATAAATTCTGTTTTAAGTTTGCTAACTTACGCTAGACCTAGTTTTGCTCACATAATAAAGAAGTAGCATTTGTGCTTGCAATATCTGCTTGAAGTTCTATTTCAAAATTTTTAAGTATAAGACTGCGCGTACAGTAAATTCGTTTTTGAACGAATTTTGACGAACGAGAATTCTATCCTTCAGTATTATCGATCACTCGCATCTACTAGTCTCCGTCAGACTTGAGGGGTCCATTGCAAAACTCGTTAAATCCACTTTACTAAATTTTACAGGAGAAGCAAAAAACTATTTGGCCCACTTACCCCAATATTTTAGAGCACGTAGAAAATTATTTATGTGGAGGTATACTTAATAATTCTATTTCTTGTTCTTTTATGTTGGATATTGGGATATTCTGCATATTATTCAAGTTTGAATTTGGCACTTAACTAGTTTTGCTGTGATATTGTGGATTTGATGAGTTTTGTTGTGACATAATGTGCATTTTACAAGTTTTGCCAAGACATCAGAAAGGAAAACTACTACTAATAATATAACAAAATTTATTAATTCTATTGGTTACATTATAATGAACAAAACCAGATTATATCGTAATAATTAAACGTACATTACAGTGTTGATATCGCTTGAAAAATCAATGTTTGCTTTGCAAAATGGATCATCATTTTTTTTTCGGTATTGGTTGGAACGTTATCTTCTAATAAGATTTTTCTAATAAGTCTTTTCCGTAATGTTTTCTTAGTAATTTTTCGATATCTGCCAATTTTTCAGGCTTCACCTAAACGCCCTTTGGAATTCTTTTTGGATCAGTAAATGTTAATGTTTTTTCTTTAAAATTTTCTTTGAAATTACAAAAGTCGCTTTTGTAAAATCTTTCACCTCTCCATGTTATAAAGCCTTTTGAATTTCTTTCTAACACGAACCGTTTTGTTTCGTTGAATTTAAAGTGCCATGATGACACCACCTTTAACATACTCTTAGACAATTGCTTCCAATCTTACACTTTAATGTCTTTTAATTTGACTACTGTACCGCGTTCCTTAAAGATAGTAACGTATTCTTCCGGATCAATCATCACTGGCTTCTTTTCAACTTCTTTTCTATTTGTCCAAATACTCTGTCAGATGACAGAAAACTGTGGCTTGTCACGGGAAACACTAATTCTATTTCCTTTATATTTTTCGGAGCTATGTTACTAAGAAAATATTGACACATTGCAATCACAATAGAATTACGGTTTTGACCACCGCATCCATCGGCGCATAGCCTTATTTTGGAAAAAACTCAAGATCTGTCGATGACAAACGATGGAAAACAGCGGATGCGATTTGATTGGCACGATGCGACGATGCATTAATGCATCATGCGACCTAATACTCTACTCCCATTGGTTCCCATGGAAATAACTAGTTATGTTGTGATAACGCATGTGGATAAAAATAGTTTTGCAGTGATACCTATTTTTCAACAACGATTTTCTATGATTTATAGAAGGTTTTCTAGAGAAATTTTAACCATTAATAGAACCAAGTAAATGCAATCTGAAAACATGTCTAACTCATTTTGAACAAAAGTGGATTTAACAGTTTTGCAATGGACCCCTCACTTTCTGTTTGTCATAATTCGTCCAAAAATGGATCCAGTGTACGCACAGCCTAATACCATCTATTTGCTTGTGCTTTGTCTAGTCCTCCTGACATTAGCTGCATGCTATTATTATTTTAAATATTTGATTGAATTCTAAGAATTGAGCTGTCCTTGGGATTTTCAAAATCTTTTTGAGGGATTGGTCCTCTTACATTTCTGAATACTATCTTTCACGTTCTCTAAAGGTTGCGATGTCTTTTCGCTTCGTTTATTATGTTCCACCATTTTCTCTCTTACTGTCGGTTTTTATCAGCTGTTACTCTCCATTCTTGGTTTATTGACCCATCTTCTTTAGAGTCATCTTATTATCAAGTCCCACCATCATAACATTGAGGTTCTTTACTTATGACTCTTACTGTCCATCTGGCATTCGTCGCAAATTTTAGTCAAATCTCACTTCTCATACGTGTAATACATCTTTTGATTCTTTTAACCTCATGACCTTACATTTATTTTACTGCAATTTATATCATAATTCGTCAAAATTCGATTATGATCTAAAATTCAACAATATCTTTTCTTTATTATATGATGATTTTTAGTAATCCAGCGTTAGCTCTTTTTTTTTAAGTGTCATATCTGGGGTTCCTGGACGTTGGCAATTTGACTTGACCGAAGCCAAGACCAGCTTACCAGGAATATAATTTATGGGTGGTTTCCTTGCCTTCCCGTAGTCCACAGATTGATATTGAACTGGGGTTGACCACTGACTAAAAATGTGTACACCAAATTTGCATTTACAATAATTTGCAAAAATTTGCTAATAATTTCAAAATTTGCAAACAATTTCAAAATTTGCAAACGATTTCAGACATTTGCAAAGATTTACAGTCATTTGCAAAAATTTAAAATACAGTAGAACCTCGATTATCCGGGCGACCGGGACCGTGCTCGCACGGATAATTGAAAACACGGATAATAATAATTGACATTTTTGTTAAATTATTACAAAAAATACACTAAACAGCTTTGTATGTAATCCAAGTGCAGCTCTGAAGTAAGCATAAATTCTATACATTTGATTTCACATAGTATACCACTAAAGTTGCGAATGTCCACGGATAAACCGCCGCACGCATAATAATCTGATGGTAATCGATGTATAATGGGGCCACGGATAAACCGCTTCACGGATAATCCGCACACGGATAATCGGTTCTACTGTATTTGCAAAATTTACACATTTGCAAACAATTGCAAATTATGTACACCAAATATACCAGGTGGTCAACTCCTCGTATTGAACTTTTGATCGCAACAGTGTATCTAACGCAAGCAGGGTTCGAACCGCAACCTTATGCTTCTTAGTCGACTCGTGTCCGCTTCATGCTATCCTTAAAGATGAAAACAATGTAACTGCTTTGTCCAAAATTGCAACTGTTTTGGTAAATAATTTTATTATTTTATTCAGTAATTCAGCTGTTTTGTCAATAATTTGGCTGTTTGGTTCAATAATTAAACTTGTTTATTTGACAATTCAAATGTTTGTGGTTTGACAATTTAATTAGTTTTTGTTTTACAATTCAATTATTTTCGATTCAACACCTCGATTAATTTGATTCAAAAATCCAACTGTTTCGTTCAATATAATTCAGTTGATTTGTTTGCTAGGGTTCGCTAACTGTCACTCTTTGTCTGTGGAGATTTTACAAAAATTTCTTTACATTTAGTTAGAAGGCATAAAATTGAGTCTATTAAAGGTGAGGATGAACTCGAAGTTTCCAATAATAACGGTAAAAATCGATTTTAAAAGTCATGAAAACGGACGAGTTTTACATTTTGTTGGTGGAACGTGCATCCCGATGTACACGAATCAACCGGTAGGCTGGGCCAACTAGCGGAGTCAGTTGCTATCTGTCGGCCACACTTTGCCGACTAGGACCGGTCTAAATATTTTTAGTTAGTAAAGCAGCCTTCGCTTCGGCCGCTCCAAGCCTTTTTGATAAACGTAACCACGGCCAATCTCGATTTCACCCTAAAAATTATTGTCGTAAAAATACTTCTTAAATCGTCGCGGTTCAATGTTTTATTCAAATAACAACACACATACGTGATGGCTGCATCAAAAAAGTGATAAAATACATGATTTTAAGTAAAATTACAAAAAAAATTCAAAATGGGCGGAACTTGAGATTCGAATTTAGCCATCATAGCCATTTTGTATCATAGAAACGAATACATTTTTGATTTTTTAATGCCTAAACGTCAAAATTTTCGGTTCATGCTCACCCTGTAATTCTTCCAATTTAGTGCTCTTTCATAATTTGCTTTCATTTCTATAGGAAAACTTGTATTTACGAGTAGCACTTAGCAAACTCTGCCCGGTTTGTTTAACAATTTAATTATTTTTTGTGTAACAGTTCAATTGTTTTTTGTTCAACAATTTAATTAACCTGAATTCAACAATTCAACTGTTTCTTAAACAATTAAGCAGATTTTTCAATTATTAAACTGTTTTTTCAATAATTCAAGTGTTTTATGCAAAGAAGCCACTACCAAAATATTAAAAATGAAACTTTTTAAATAATTCAGCTGTTTTGTTTAAATAATTCAACTATTTTTGTTTAAAATTAGTGTTTTTGATTCAATAATCCTTTATTCAACAATTCAACTGTTTCTTTTACAATTCAATTGTTTTAAGCAAGGCGGCTACTACTTTATTC
The DNA here is from genome assembly GCA_036346125.1 of Lycocerus yunnanus. Classification (NCBI taxonomy): domain Eukaryota; kingdom Metazoa; phylum Arthropoda; class Insecta; order Coleoptera; family Cantharidae; genus Lycocerus; species Lycocerus yunnanus. The sequence goes on along the minus strand of JARFIX010000032.1, from coordinate 1,694,009 downwards.
AAAAATGCTACTGTATCGTTCAATAATTCAACTGTTTTGTTCAATAATTCAACTGGTTTGTTCAACTATTTTGATATGATATTAATTGATCCATATTTGGTTTTCCTTTACAAACTTATGAAAGGTCTGAGAAAATTATCAAGGAAAAATAATAAACCAGCGCCAGTTATCGTGCCGTAGTAACTATATTTTCGTGCACCCTGTGCCAGATTTTATTTTTGGACCTCTTTCAACTTTTTCTTTAGGAAATAATAAAACAATACATTTATTATTACTTTTATGTATACAAAAATATAAAATTTAGAAAGCCAGGGGGTGGGGGGTTAAACACATAGTTTTGTTTACAAGTTCATAGGTTACAAATAATTATGGCTAAATAAATTCGTTGTAACATTTAAAAAACCGCAAAGTGGTACCTAGTTTTTATTAAATTTTAAAAACGCATTTATCCAAAAGATGACTTAACCCTTTCAGTACCAGTGGTTTTAAGATGTAACCACACTTTCAGAAATTTGTTTATCAATGTCCCAGTGGCTATAACGCAATGCTATGCATAAATGCATAGTTGTCTAGACTCTTATCAGTGACCCAGTACATGTGCATTTAAGATTTAGCGGTATTTGTGCCCTAAGTTAATTTAATTTCTACGTAATTAACGTTCTCTGCAATTAATAGTGGTCGGTGTTTTGGGATTTTTTTTGTAATGTCTGGTAAGTATTAAATTACTTGCAAACACATTACTGATTGATTATAAAATAAAATTGTAATTAATTGTAACTTGATAACATAGCTTTTTAAAAGCATGTTCATTTAGTGGTTGCTCTGAGAAACCGCTGGGACTATAAGGAAATTTTAATATAGGTATTAGTAAGAATAGAGTACGGTTGTGTTCCGAATTAGAAACCTCTCCTAAATCGAAATTTTTAGTCGAAATTCCCTCGGACATCGGGTCAAATGCTAGTCGAGTCAATAGCTAGAAGAGGATGAAGAAAAAGTCAATTTCTACGTCGATAGGGAATAACACAATGAAAATGATTATTTTGGGAGATACAGAGCATTTGACTTTAGATAACGAGATTGAATGCAGCGATGAAGAGATCCGTTCTCTGCCATAAGACGAACTATATCAAATTAAATTTAATTGGCCTAATGACAACAGTTGGAAAGACCAAATGCATTTCGTTTCAAAAACAGCTCCTGATATTCCGACTTCCCGCTCTCATCTACCAATGAGAGCAACTTCCCTTCGCTGTGCCCATTGTAGCACAGTTGCAGAACGAAATGGAAGTGCAACACATTTTTTTTGAAAATTCATTTTTAATTTAATTTTTAACGCGAATGTCTGTTAGTATTTTAGAATTTCCCTTTTGTTGATGTTTTAGTTTTCTCAGCTTTCTTTCAGCCACTGCTAGACATTAGCCTCTTTCTCTAAGAGAAAGGTTAGACCGGGTTGGGAAATGTGCTTGTGACCCTTTTCAGCAGATAATTCTTAAGCAAATTCTCTTTGGGATTGAATGTTATATTATTTATTAAAGTTATTCAATATTTGTTAACGTAAGTCATTATTTCGGAAAATTTCGAAAAATATTTTAAATAACTTTATGTTAAATAGTTTAAATAAATAAGCTATTTATAGTTTCGTTTTTTCGTTTAATGCAATCATTTTAATTTAAATATAGAAGTAATATTATAAATAAATTTAAAAAAGACTTCTTAGTCGTTAACTTGACTTTGAGTGTCTTGACCCCTTCCTATAAGATGGGCTTTCTTGGCTATTTTCCTCGGTGGGTAGCCACTTCCTTCCAAGGAAGGTCAGAATAAATTTATGACTCCGCCCAGGCTGGGTAAAAAAAGACTTAAATAAACATAAATTAGGTCGGTATTCTATAACTAATCCCTTACGAAAGGATCCTTTCACCAAAGTAAAAGCTTGGTTTCCATGTAAAATTATTTCAAAAATGTGTTTTTAAAGGATCTTTATGTAAGGGACAAGTTAAAGAATACCGGCCTTATGCACGTTTTCACCAACCGATTCCTAACGTTAGGATTTGACATAAAAGTTTCTTATGTCAAAGTTAGGAATTGGTTGGTGAAAACGGGCATTAGTCATTTAGGCAGTGAATCAATAATGATCTGATTTTGGTATCTAAAGGTTGAAAATTATTGTGGTACTTTTAATAAAAATAATTTTATATTTAATAAATATCCGGTTTTAATGAATATCTTATTCCATGCAATTAAAAATTATGTTAATTTTTTTGAATTTTTCAGGAGTGAACGCCCACTACAAGAAATACCTGACACAATGACCACATTGGAAGATACATTGAAACCTTCGTTGCCTTCACTGGTAAACGTCGTTGCTCCAACAGTTAGAACATCAACTTGCACTTCAACAAGTGAATTCGATAAAATGAAAACTGAAGAAGCCATAATTCCTGATACGAGAAACATCACCCTCGTTGCCGAAAACTCAAAAGACGATGGTCCTTTAAAATCATTTCAAAAACCAAACGTTCATGGTTCCATCTTGAAAACCTCAAGACGTCAAAACCGTTCATCTTCTTGCACTACTCCGTCAAAAGTTTCGGTTCCTTTAAAAAGCAGATTAACCGTCTCCGAACATAAATTATTCAATGAATCTCAACCTTCTTTCCTCCAATCAGACTCCATTGAAATGGGCAATTCGACTATTTCATCTGAACATGAAACTTTAGAAATGAACAGTTCTACTCCAACTTCTGCTTCACGTACTTCCAACACCCTGACTCTCCTAGGTACTCCCACATCTACTATTAAAAAACGAGATTCCATATTCATTCAATCAGCATCCCTCAACAAAACCGACAAAGCTAACTATTTGGATACTTCGAAGCTCGTGAGAAGTCAAAATCACGACTATTTGATCAGAGTCTCGAATCAGTGGATGGAGATTCGTTGGCTCTTTCTACAGATACGTCTTCATTTGTTTACGAAAGTGCGCTTTCTGTTTTGCCATCTACCAACGATTTTGAAGTTGAAAAAACCATAAAAGATGCCCAGTCGAGCATTGCTTCTAGTCTTAATTCTTTCACAATTGCTCCTAGTAGTAGCGACATCAGCGGAATAGCAAGCTTAGCTAGGACACCTGAACCAAAAACCTCAATTTATAAAACAATGGATTTGTTTTCAGATATAGAAAGCACTTCTAATCAAGCAGATTTATCATTTGATGGCACTGTCTTTGTTGACCTCAATGACGATACTTTAAGGAATTCCAATATTGAAGTAGTTCCAAATTACAGTTCTATCACTATTTCATCACACGAAGATTTAGACTGTAGCGATGCAAGTTCGGAAAATTCCGACGTGATCACAGAAGATGAAGTTATTCTCTTGAGATCGGAAGATGAAATGGAGATAATTAGAAAAGATGCCAACAGAATGTCTTTGGATGTGGAACCAGAACCCAATTTAGATATTTGTCAATTCAAGGCTCGCACCAGTCTTCGTCGATCGACTCAAACTTTAAAAACTGATAATCAAGTGCAGGAGACTGATGAAGAAATTGTCCCAACAAATACAAAGTTGCAGTCACCTGCAAGAATGTCGAGCATAACTGTTGAAGAAAATACTTCTAAAGTAATTCAAGAAAGTGAGGATGGAATTGGCAATGGGTCAAGCTTAATTCTTACAATAGATCAAGATGATGAAACAAGTAACAAGTCAATTGTAATTGAAAAAACTGTTAATAAAACATTTACTTTATCACCAACACCTGTCAAGGTGACAGAAAATTCTGAAATACTTTCCACGACAGGACAAATTGATGATGTAGAAGAAAATGCAGCCCAAATTGAAGAAAACGAACCTTGCTTTCAAAATTGTGAAGAAATTAATAATTCTGTTGAAACAAGAAATTTCCAAAGTTTTGGAACATCTCAACATCTAGTAAGAGACTGGATTGAAGACAATGATGACTACCTGGATACTGAACAGAACGAAACTGTGCCTGAAAGAAAATCTACGAGGGTTTCAAAAATTATTGATATTAGTGATTCTGAAGATACTGATTGTTCAACTGCATCTGACGATAAATCAAAAAGAAACTCAAAGTTACTTAGAACTCCAGTTAAAAACTCTCCAGATATTTCTGAAGTTCTTCCTCCTTTAATACGCATTAATGACGTAACCTTGGATATGATTAATTTTGAAGATACTAAGGCTTCAACTACATCTGACAGCAAGTCAAAAAGAAACGTAGAAGTATTCCATACATCAGTCAAAAACTCTCCAGCTGTTTCTCAAGTTGGGTCAAGAAAAAAATCCATTCTTGAAACATCGTCCTTGCAAGAAGACACCAATGGTATCACTGCAGTGCAAATGCAGTCAATATGTATCGATGAAGATAGTGTTGAATCTAAAGACATGAATACTTCAGCTGTAATTCAAACTCCATCTATACAAGGTTCTCCAATTGCTTCTGGAGTTAGATCAACAAGAAAATCTCAAGTTCTTAAAACACCTTTGTCAAAAGACAATGATGTTACAGTATTGGAAGATTCTGAAAGCTTGGATGGTTCAGTTTTAACTGAAAACGTTGAATCGGAGGGTATTTTAGCTGCAAGTGACAGGAAATCAAGAAGAATCTCAAATCTCTCAAAAACTCCTTTAGTTTCGGATTCATCAGTTACTACTGCAGTTAGATCAGCAAGAAAATCTAAAGTTTTTCAAACACCATTGCAAGATGAAGAAACTTCCGAATCTAGCGATGCAGAAAATATGTATGCGCTTCAAACGCCGTCTATTCAACGCAGTCCAGCTACTCCTGTAGTTAGATCAACCAGGAAATCTAGAATTGTGCAAACTCCTTTATTACAAGATGATGAAAACATTGAATCTGAAGGTACATTAGCTGCAACTGACAGGAAATCAAGAAGAATCTCTAATCTCCAAAAAGCTCTGTCAGTTTCAGATTCTCCAGTTACTTCTGGAGTTGTATTCACAAGAAAATCAAAAATTCCTGAAACTCCATTACTGCAAGAAGCATCAGAATCAGGTGATTTTATAGATATAGATGTTTCAGTTTTGACTGAAAATAATTTGAAACCAGAATCTACCGTACTTGAAATGTCATCTGTTCAATGCACTCCAGTTGGTCTTGCAGTTAGATCTACAAGAAAATCGAAAATTGTTCCAACTCCAGTTTTGCAAGATGATGAAAATATCGAATCTGATGGTACTACAACTGACAGGAAGTCGAGAAGAATCTCAAATACTCCATTAGTTTCAGATTTATCAATTACTTCTGAAGTTGGATCAACAAGAAAATCTCAAGTTCTTGAAACACCATCATTGCAAGATGAAGAATCTTCCGAATCTAGCGATGCAGAAAATATGTATGCGCTTCAAACGCTGTCTATTCAACGCAGTCCAGCTACTCCTGTAGTTAGATCAACCAGGAAATCTAGAATTGTGCAAACTCCTTTATTACAAGATGATAAAAACGTTGAATCTGAGGGTACATTAATTGCAACTGACAGGAAATCAAGAAGAATCTCAAATCTCCCAAAAACTCCATCAGTTTCAGATTCGTCAGTTACTTCTGGAGTTCAATCAACAAGAAAATCAAAAATTCTTGAAACGTCGGTAATGCACGAAGAAGAAGCATCAGAATCAGGTGATTCTATAGATATGGATGATTCAGTTTTGACTGAAAATAATTCGAAACCAGAATCTACCTTACTTGAAATGTCATCTGTTCAATGTACTCCAGTTGCTCTTGCAGTTAGATCCACAAGAAAATCGAAAATTGTTCCAACTCCGGTTTTGGAAGATGATGAAAATATCGAATCTGATGGTACTGCAACTGACAGGAAGTCGAGAAGAATTTCAAATCTCCCAAACACTCCTTTAATTTCGGATTCATCAGTTACTACTGGAGTTAGATCAACAAGAAAATCTAAAGTTCTTGAAACACCTTTATTGCAAGATGAAGAATCTTCCGAATCTAGCGATGCAGAACATATGTATGCACTTCAAACGCCGTCTATTCAACGCAGTCCAGCTACTCCTGTAGTTAGATCAACCAGGAAATCTAGAATTGTACAAACTCCTTTATTACAAGTTGATGAAAACATTGAATCTGAGGGTACAGCTGCAACTGATAGGAAATCAAGAAGAATCTCAAATCTTCCAAAAACTCCGTCAATTTCAGATTCGTCAGTTACTTCTGAAGTTGAATCAACAAGAAAATCAAAAATTCTTGAAACACCGTTAATACAAGAAGAAGAAGCTTCAGAATCAAGTGATTCTGAAAATATGGATAGTTCAGTTTTCACTGAAAATAATTCAAGATCAGAATCTACTTTGCTTGAAACGCCATCTGTTCAACGTACTCCAGCTTCTCTTGCAGTCAGATCAACAAGAAAATCGAAAATTATTCCAACTCCTGTATTGCAAGATGATGATGGTACTTCATCTGCAACTGACAGGAAATCAAGAAGAATTTCAAACCTGTCAAAAACTCCGTTGATTTCAGATTCGTCAGTTACTTCTGCAATTGGATCAACAAGAAAATCAAAGATTGTAGAAACGCATTCAATGCAAGAAGAAGCGGACGCTTCAGAATCAAGTGATTCTGAAGATATGGATGATTCAGTTTTTCTTGAAAACAATTCAAGACAAGAATCCACTTTACTGCCAACGACTCCAATACAAAGCACTCCAGCTGCTCCTGTAGTGAAATCGACCAGGAAATCTGAAAGTAATTCAGCTGCAACTGACAGAAAATCAAGAAGAATCTCAAATCTATCAAAAACTCCGTCAATTTCAGATTCATCTGTTACTTCTGAAATTGGGTCAACAAGAAAATCAAAGATTTTAAAAACTTCTGTAGTGGAAGATGCAACTTCTGAATCGGGTGATTCTGTTTTTACAGGAAATAATTCAAGTACAGAATCCACATTACTTGAAACGCCCTCTATTCAACGCACTCCAAGTGCTCCTGCAGTTACGTCAACCAGGAAATCAAAAATTGTTCCAACTCCTGCATTGCAAGATAATGAAAATGTTGAATCTGAAAGTAATTTAACAGCAACTGACAGGAAATCAAGAAGAATCTCAAATGTACCAAAAACTCCCTCAATTTCAGATTCATCTGTTACTTCTAGAATTGAATCGACAAGAAAATCGAAGATTCTAAAAACTCCTGTAGTGCAAGATGAAGAAGCTTCTGAAGCTATGGATGAAGATTTCGCTGAAAATCATTCGAGGCAAGAATCCACCTTACTTGAAACTCCGTCTATTCAACGTACTCCAGGTGCCGCTGCAGTTAGATCAACTAGAAAATCCAAAATTGTACCAACTTCTTTGTTGCAAGATGATGAAAATATTGAGTCTGAAGGTACTTCACCTACAACTAACCGGAAATTAAAAAGAATATCAAATCTAATAAAAACTTTTACTATTTCAGATTCCACAGTTACTTCCGGAACGGGAGCAATAAGAAAATCGAAGATTCTTAAAACTCCCGTAGTGCAAGAGGAAGAAGATTCTGAATCGAGTGATTCCGAAGCTATGGATGGTTCAGTTTTCACTGATAATGATTCAAGGCGAGAATCTACCTTACTTGAAACGCCGTCTATTCAACGCACTCCAGGTGCTTCTGTAGTTAGATCAACTAGAAAATCCAAAATTGTACCAACTTCTGTATTACAAGATGATGAAAATATTGAATCTGAAGGTACTTCACCTACAACTAACAGGAAATTAATAATAATCTCATATTTTACTAAATTTATCATTTTTAGATTCCTCAGTTACTTCTGGAACCGTATCAACAAGAAAATCAAAGAGCCTAAAAACTTCTTCAGTGCAAAGTGAAGAAACTTTTGAATCCGGTGATTCTGTGTTCACTGAAAATAATTCAAAGCGAGAATCCACCTTACTTAAAACGCCATCTATTCAACACACTCCAGTTGTCCCTGTAGTTAGATCCAGCAGGAAATCGAAAATTGTTCCAACTTCTGTTTTGCAAAATGATAAAAATATTGAATCTGAAGGTACTTCACCTGCAACTAACAGGAAATTAAAAAGAATATCAAATCTAACAAAAACTCCCTCAATTTCAGATTCGTCAGTTACTTCTAGAATTGAATCGGCAAGAAAATCGAAGATTCTAAAAACTCTATAGTGCAAGATGAAGAAGATTCTGAATCAAGTGACTCTGAAGCTATGGACGGTTCAATTTTCACAGAAAATGATTCAAGACGAGAATCCACCTTACTCGAAACGCCGTCTATTCAACGCACTCCAGGTGCTCCTGTAGTTAGATCAACCAGAAAATCAAAAATTGTACCATCTCCTGTATTGCAAGTTGATAAAAATATTGAATCTGAAGGTATGTCACCTGCAACTGACAGGAAATTAAAAAGAATATCAAATCTAATAAAAATTGCATCAATTTCAGATTCCTTGGTTACTTCTGGAACCGGATCAACAAGAAAATCGAAGAGCCTTAAAACTCCTGTAGTGCAAAACGATGAAGTTTTTGAATCGGGTGATTCTGTATTCACTGAAAATAATTCTTCCACCTTACTTCGAACGCCATCTAATCAACGTACACCTGCAGAAGTTAGATCGACCAGAAAATCTAAAATTATTCAAACGCCTTCATTACAAGAAGATATTGAAGGTAACACAGACGAGAATGTTAACAAAACAGAAGATTCTGATAAGGTTGCTGTTTCGCCCATAGTTGCAAAGAAATCAAGAACTTCTAAACTACCCCAAACACCGCAAAACTCGCCAAACACATCTGGGGTTAGATCAGCAAAAAAATCTAAAATTCTTCAAACTCCATTAGCAAACCAAGAAACTGCCGTGTCTCAAGATGAAATAGAGACGTAAATAAATCAAAGAGAATTTCCAACTTGCTACAAACTCCTACAATCCAAAGTTCTCCAATTGCTACAAATGTTCGCTCAACAAGGAAATCCAAAATTTCTAAGACACCGCTGTTGCTGAGCAATGATACTAATGTTGAAACTGAAGAAATGGATGCCTTAAATACGCCTGTAAATAAATCAAAATTACTTTCAACACCACAAAGTACTTCAACCAAAAAATCTAAAATTTCTGCAACGCCCATAGTGCAAGAAGAAGCAAACACTTCAACTGCATCTTCAATTAAATCCAAAAGAACTTCCAAGATTCTACAAACTCCATCATTACAAGATGCTGAAATATCCAACACACAGGTTTCGTCAATTGCGAAATCGAGAAAATCTTCCAAATTACTGCCAACGCCTTCAAATCAAAATTCAGGTGACACCCCCGTTACGTCTGGAATTCAAGTGAAGAGAACTTCTCGAGTCTTGAAAACGCCTTCAATACAAGAATTGAATCAAACAAATTCCCCACTCGCATCGGGAATTAAATCTAAAAGAATGTCCAAACTACAGCAAACGCCTGTACTTCAAGAAGAAGCTAATTTGCTAAATGTGTCTGGAAAAAAATCAGTCACTCCTAAAAATGTAGAAAATGCCAAAACTCCCGTTTTGTCTGCAAGCAAAACCTCTATCCTAGCTTTTGAAGAAATGGAATCGCCAGTTACTTCTCCAGTAAAAAAAAGAAACACTTCCAAAGTACTTACGTTTAATACTCCAACTGATCAAGATGAAACCGAAGTAGAATGCTCTCCTCAAGATGAAACCGAAGTAGAATGCTCTCCTGCTTCCAAAAGAGGTAAAATCGGCAGGCGCACCGCAAAAACAGAACCTCACAATGATCTAACCAATATTCAAGGTGTAAAATCTCTGTTCAAGACACCCAAAGTTCAAAAGCAACCACATAATGATTTGACTGATGTACGTGGTGTTAAAATATCTTGAAGACCCCGAAAACAGTAAAGGAACCCCAAAATGATTTGACGAACATAAAAGGCGTCAAGAAGTTGATGGCGACTCCTAAAGTGCAAAATTCTCCTGCAAATGATTTAACTAAAGTTGGAGGTGTTAAAAAGTTAATGACTACTCCTACTGCACAAAAATCGCCTAAGAACGATTTGAGCGACGTGAGGGGTGTGAAAAAGCTGGTGGTGACACCTAAACCTCGTAAATCGGCTAATTTGAGTGGATTAGTTGACTTCTTTGCATCAACTTCAAAGAAAACAACTCCCAAGCAGATTTTGGATAAAAAGAAATCGAAGAAATTATTGAAAGTTCAAAATTCACCTAAAAATGATTTAACAAATGTTGTTGGAGTTAAGAAAATGTTCGCTGAAGAAGAAGCGCAGTATAAGAAAGATTTTAACGTTTCTGGCGTCGCGGAAATTATGAACCAACACGATGAGTTGTTCAATTCGTTATTGGAGAAAAAACCGCTGAAAACTTATGGTCGCAAAACTACACCGTCAAAAGTTGATGTTTCTGTTGACAAAAGTGTTGTATCAGGGACACCAGTTATGTCTGAAGAAGTTGTGAATTGGGTTAACACTCAAGATTTTAATAAAGGCGAAATTATTGATAATTTAACGCCAATCAAATCGAAAAATAACGAAAACCTTGTGCTTTCGAAGAAGAAAGATGTCGAAATTCATTCCAGTACGCCTCTGAACCAAGACAATCGTGGTATTTTGAAGGAAATAGAAGGGAATACTCAAAATGTCAAACTGAGTGACATAGCAAAAGATAAAAATTTGAAGAAGGTTCAGTTTTTGGACGACAGCAATTTGAGAAAGAGTAAGCGAACACCGCGAAAGCCATCCAAAATCACTGACGAATTTGTAATAATTGCCAGTAAAAAAGGCCAAGGTCGTAAGCGCAAGGTAGAAGTGAACGATGATTTAGACAAGGAGTTGATCAAAGTTCGTAAAGTAGTGTCGCCAGTGAAGAATGATAGCGTGATTGTGATCAACAGCGAAACGGAAGCAGAAGATGCATCAATGCGCAAAGTTGTCACTAAAAGGGCCCTGAAAAAGGCACCAAAGTCTCGATCAAAGAAGGCAATACAATTGATCAGTTATGATGATGAAATTGAAGAAGAGAAGAAAGACGTTGAAGTTCCTAAACCCACTCGTAGTCGTTCAGTTAAAAAAGCCAATACAAAATCAAATAAAAAAGTTGTGGAAGTTGAAAATGATGAAGGGATTAAGGCAAGCGAGAATGAAAGTACAGAAAATAAAAAGGTGGAAACTCCTAAAACCAGGAGTGGCCGTTCAGTGAAAAAAAACGCTAAAACTACCAAAAAAGTGGAGAAGATTGAAAGCACCGATAAAGAAGAAATTGAAGAGATTGAAACTTCTAAAACCACGCTTGGTCGTTCATTGAAGAAGACTGACGCTAAAACTAACAAAAAAGTTGATGTAGCTGAAAGTCGAAGTAGTGACATAGAAAGCGAAGAGGTTGAAGCTCCTAAAACCACGCGAGGCCGCGCGTTGATGAAGACCGACGTTATAACTGACGAGGTGAATCAAGCTTACAGTCACAGTAGTGACGTAGAAAGTGAAGAGACTGTAGCTCCTAAAACCGCACGCGGCCGTCTATTAAAAAAAACCAATGCTAAAACTAACAAAAAAGTGGATGAAGTCGAAAACGAAAATAGTCATGAAGAGATTAAATCTCCTAAAACCACACGTGCCCGTCCATTGCAGAAGACCAATGCTAAAACTAAGAAAGTGGATGAAGTCGAAAACGAAAATAGTGATGAAGAGATTAAATCTCCTAAAACCACACGCAGCCGTCGATTGAAGAAGACCAATGCTAAAACTAACAAAAAAGTGGATGAAGTCGAAAACGAAAATAGTGATCAAGAGGTTGAAGCTCCTAAAACCACACGCGACAGTCCTTTGAAAAAGACCAATGCTAAAACTAACAAAAAAGTGGATGTAGTCGAAAACGAAAACAGTGATGAAGAGATTGAAGCTCCTAAAACTACACGCCGCCGTCCATTGAAGAAGACTGATGCTAAAATTAAGAAAATCGTTGATGAAGTCAAAAACGAAAATATTAATGAAGAGATTGAATCTCCAAAAACCACACGCGGCCGTCAATTGAAGAAGACCAGTGCTAAAACTAACAAAAAAGTGGATGAAGTCGAAAACGAAAATAGTGAAGTAGAGATTGAAGCTCCAAGAAGCAGGCGGGGTCCTGTATCGAATAAGAACAACGTAAAAGCGGAGAAGGTTGAAAAGGACAATAATGATGAAGAAATTATAGCCGCTAAAAATACACAGGGTCGTTTTGTCAAAAAGACTAACGCTAAATCGAATAAAAGCGTGGAAAATACTGAAAACGACAGTAATGATGAAGACACGGAAGCGCCTGAAACTACGCGCGGTCCAATGAAAAAGACCACCGCTAAAGCGAGCAAAAAGGTGATTGAAGAAAGTAGGAAAGAAAGTTTAGTAGAAGAAAAGAACGAATCGTTGAAAACTACACGTTCACGAAAAGTGGCGCTAAAAGCTGAACCTGAAGAAAAACAGTTGGATTCAACCGTGGAAATTTTGTCTAACGAAGAAGTTATTGAAGTTCCCAAAAAAACGCGTGGACGTCTAGCTTCAAAAACAAACACAATTCTTCCAGAAAAAAGTACGCGTCAACGTGCCGCAGCAAAAGGAAAGAAGGTTACAGATGGCGAAACTTCAATCAATTCAACAATGGAAAGCTCCAGAGTAAAAACTGAAGACATTTCCGTTACTTTGCCAAAAACTACACGCGCACGTGGGATAAAAAGAAATCTAGAAGAAGAAGAACAACAAGAAAAATCAATCACTGCAAATTCGAAAAAGAATAATAAAAAAATTAAGGTTGAAAATGACGGTCAAATTGAAAAAGAGGCAGAGACTTCAAAAACCACTCGCAGGCGCCCAATTAAGAATGAGAAGAAGGTGGTTGCTGAAGAATCGGAAGATAAAAATGAAATTGTAGCCAAAGCAAGTCGAGGTCGCCTGAGGGTGATTAAAACTAACAAGAACAGTATTGAAAATTCAGAAATGGAAGAATCTAAGAATGAAGACACAAATAAAGTAGTGCGAAGTCGTAGAATTAAAGTTGAAGTTAAATCTGAAAACAAAACTGAGGAAGAAGAATCTACAACTTCTAAAACACGCAGAAAGCGCAAGTTATATTCTCTTGATGATTCCATAAAATGTGATACCGAAGAAGAGGTCGAAGTAAAAGTAAAGAAGGTGTCATCACGCACAAGGAATGTGAAAGATAAAACGGAAATCGTTGCATCTGTGCGAAGTTCCAAGCGGACAAGAAAATAGTGTCTTTAGCTTCAAGTTTTATTATGTACAAATAAGTAGTTTATCTACTAGTAAATTTTTAAAATATGTTTTAATTTAAGTAATATATATTTTAATTTTTTATTATTAATTTGGAATACTTCTTATCTGCAGAATGTGTTTTTTAATGGTAAGTTGAATTTTCGTTTGTGTTCACTTTTTTTAAGTTTTCTTTTATTTTAGATTCGTAGATTCCTGCCTATGGTCTGGTGTCGCAAGATGTTTTATTGACTCGTTTGTTACATTTTAATTAAAATATTTCTTTTGTACCCACATTATGTAAATAAGATATTAATACACAATATTTTGTGATTAAAAAGTGTTTAATTTTATTTTTGCCAGATTTTTTTTTAAATTAAAAAAATCTTAGTTTAGCTTGCAATTTCTAATTTAACAAATCGGATGTGTCTTTGCCATATTTTTGCTAAATACTAAAAATACTCTCTTGATACATTTTTTTAAATAAAAAGTTTCCTTGAGCCAAAATTTAATCAGCTGTAAATCTCAATACATTAAATACCAAATTTGGTTTGGAAATTCCTATTAATTTTTGAAACGCAAAATAAAATGATGTCCATGAACCAAAATCTAATCGGCTCAAGTTTTAATATAAGGACGAAATACCAAATTGGTTTTGAAATTTTTTTAGTTACCATACGTCTCAACTCTTGGTGCAAAAGAAATAAAGAGTAATTATAACATTTGCAAAACAAAGTAATTATCGATGAATATTCTAGCTGGTGCCGTGACCAGTTTTTTGTGTGCCCTGTACAAAGTTTTATTTTTGGGCTCTCTTCAACTTTTTCTTGTGTAAATAATACAACCATCAACTTATTGTTTATGAGTACAAACAATATAAAATATACAAGACAATAGGGAAAGGAGTCTGGAGTTCTTAGGATTTTATACAGCTACCTTTCTGGTTTACAATGAAATAACATTTTGTAATAAAGTTTTAATTTAAATTTTCAAGATTTAAAAAAATTAATTTAGATCAGACAAAGTTATGAACGCTTTTCAAATGTTTATGAGATTATTTTGTTGGCCGTACAATTGTTTTGATTCCTTTTAATAATTTCTTTAAGAGTTTTGGCATTGATGCCTAATTTTCTGATAAATACTGCAATGCAAAACAGATCTGGCCAAGCACTCAATTGCACAAAATCTCACCACACTGCAACAAATCATTCAGCATCTTCAAATTTGTGCAAGGTATATAACGCCAAATGAAAGGCTTATCCCCTGACCATCAAGCAAACCGACGCCACTTATCGGTATTAATACCCATGAGTGAGCGTCGCGCTCCCATTTCGAGTCAATTTCTTCGTATTGCAGTTTTTTCTTTCCTCTTCTCTAATTTTAATCTTTCTCTCTTCTATTTTACCTTATTTCTTTTCTTCGTCTCTTCTTTTGTTTAGTTTTCTTCTTCTTTCATTTCTTTTCTGCCACTTCTTTATTTTCTATTTTGTTCGCTCTGTACTCTCTCTAATTAATTTAGTATACAGTCAGGACCGGTCTAGGTACCTCACCTCAAGTCATGAAATTATAAGTAAGCCCGGAAGCTCTCGAAAGATTCTTACCAGGATTCAGAGAGCAGATAACTAAGTCATCAAATAACGACAAGAACAGGAAAAATACCATGAAAACAACCGCGGACATCAGAAATAGTTTCGGAATCCCATGGCCCACGGCATAAAACAACATTCAAGAGTTTTTTTTTCAAAAAGTAAGAAAGTATGTCAACAGGTGGCGTGACAAAAAAACTGCAACGTATAATTTTTACCGAGGAAAATTTTTTTTATATACATTCAAAAAAGTAATAATATATTAATTATTATAGGTTATAATTTATTTATAAAAAGAGGTGTTTAAGCTTTCAATGACGAATATTTTCAGAAACACAAGAATACAACATTTTTAACAAAATCATTTGCCATCCAAGTCTAATTATTCGATCTCGTTCTCTTCCTCCTCTTCCTCTTCTTCTAGATGTTCTTCGTTTTCGGAGATATAGCTGTCTTCGTCTTCGGAAGTATAGCTGCCTTCGTCTTCGGAAGTATAGCTGTCTTCGTCTTCGGAAGCATCCGAGCCTTCTGAAATACATTCAAATTCGCCTTCTTCCTTGTCGCTTTCTTCGGAATCCTGGTCTTCATATTCAAACTGTTGAAGCTTAGCAGTTAATTCTTGTTTATCAACACCACAAGATAGGCCCAGTCTTTCTGGTAACGTCAATGGATAGTTTTCAGGAATTTCGCCCATAGCTCTCAGCTGCTCCAACTCATCATGATAATATTTATGTACAACTCTCGGTTTGGACAAATTATATTCGTCTATGGATATCATAATAATATCGTTTTTGTGAACTCTATCTTTCTGCTGCAAGTATTTATTTACGTTCCTATTGGATCTTGTCGCGGGTATTTCTCCATCTCTTTCAAAGTTCCGCGCCTTACTTTTCTTTTGTTGATACTTGTTTATTTGGCATAAGCGCTCCACGCCGTCCTCTAAACATAGTGCATACACCCGGCGGCTGCCCAACACTTTTGTTACCTGCGCGTACATTTCTGTATAATTTTTCAGCAACAATTGGCGTTCTCGGTAGCCCATCATTCTTTTTATCTGTTTGACTCTAGTAGGACTTGTCGCAGCTATTTTCTGATTTTTGCGGTTTTTATTTTCAAATTTCTGTTCCTTCTTTTTCTCTTCTCGCTTCTGCTTCTGTCTGTATATTACCTGACAGATATCTTTATAAGATTGAATGTCTTCCATTATATTCAGTTTCTTAAATGCTTTCGATTTTCTGTATGTTTATTCAAATGTTGCGTTTTGTTTCGTTTATATAATATTTTTTTATTTTATGCAGTACCAAGTACAAAAATGGTTGCTCCACTATCTACGGTTGTTATTATAAAAATTCCAATTAACATAATAATACCGATCGTTCCGTTGCTACAATACTGAGGTTCATCTTCTTCTTCTTCTGATGCTTTCCTGATATACCTAAGTAGAAACTGTGTCAAAAGCAAATATCGGTTTGTTGTAGAATATATAAGATTGTGTCAAA
Organism: Lycocerus yunnanus; assembly: GCA_036346125.1. Lineage (NCBI taxonomy): Eukaryota > Metazoa > Arthropoda > Insecta > Coleoptera > Cantharidae > Lycocerus > Lycocerus yunnanus. The sequence continues at coordinate 1,677,678 of JARFIX010000032.1, read as the reverse complement.
ATTGTCAAATGAAAAATTATTCTTCATAATTAACTTTGGCCGGTTGTATAACAAAAGTTAATCCTCGAATTATCCTGATCCGTGGATCAAGTTTGGTGATTGATTGGCTTTTAAATTTTCAACCAACCGTCAGGCTTGATCCTTGGATCACCATAATCCGATGATATGCCCTAATTTTTCTATATAAGAAAAACACCTTCTGGTCAAAAAGTATTTATCAAAACATAACTCAGTCATGACGAAAGGAAAAACTAAAGCAGGAAGAGGCAACTCAAAACTTAATTTGGAAACTGCACATGAGAGAAAAGGTATAGCAAGTCGCAAAAATTTAAAACAGAAACTTAAAAACCCCGAAAAATATAAAGATCGCAAATTATGTTTAAAGACAGAGATGCAATTGTATGCTCAAGTTACGCAGCATTTAGGTAACGGTTGGATTTCTGCGTTATGTTTGGACGGTGAACACGATTATGCCGCATACGAGGTTCTATGCTATATAAGGGAGAAATGGTTCGTTTAAACGACATAATTTTAATTTCTTTGAGAGATTATCAGCCCAAGAAATCGGATGTGGTACGTAGTTACCGTAAAGATGAGGTGGAAGAGTTAATATCCTTAGGAGAAATTCCGGATGACTTTTTCACTCTTTCGTACCATGAAAGGTTGTTAAAGAAGGTGCTGACTGGTACTAAAACAAAAGATTGTAGAAGTAAAATCTCAAAAATTGCACAAATCAATCGTAAAAGAAAAGATAATGAAAACCAGAACATGTTAATTCCAAAAGAATGACTATTTTTTTGAAGAGCAACATGTTGATGACTACGTATCTGAAGAAAAAGACTGCGAGCAAGAAGACAAAGAGGACCTCGATTCGGAAGATGAAGAGGATCTCGATTGCGAAGATGAGGAGAACCTCGATTCCAAAGACCAAGAGGACTGCAATCCCGAAGATGAAGAGCACCTCGATTCCGAAGACGAAGAGGACTGCGATCCCGAAGATGAAGAGGGTATCGATTCCGAAGAAGAATATTATGAACACAAAGACGATTATATGTGGGAAGAATATGAATGCTAGAATTTGTTAATTATTTTTTATCCTAACGTATTTTTGAATAATAAAAAATTTTTATAAATAAAAATTTATAAGTAATTAATTAAATATGACAACCTTAAATAATAATCACATGATTTTCTATTGTTAATCGTTACTATGAGTATGCATTATTCGTTTGCTATTTGCACGTGCAAATACTACGATATTATTACTTCTGATTTTCATTAATTTTAGTTTTGTACAATGTGCTTAAGCTTATAATTAAAATTCCTCCACCTACATGTCGGTCGGGACATTCAAATAAATAAAGTTGATAACTTGTAGATACAAGATACAGTAACGGTGATTATATAACAGATTTGAATAATACCATAAAGATTGCATTTAATTAATCAAGCATCCCTCAAGGATAAAATAAGGCAACGCAGCAAAAACCTACATAAGCAACTTTCACAACACTATCACAGAAATCCCTTCCCCCCCTTTACTATTGTTAAAATTGGAATGCACCTCTTACGTTCCGATCTACAGCATATTTATGTGCAATTCTTCATCGTCGAAGCAATAGTGCCATCAGACGAAACAACATTCATTCGGATAACTAAATTAATTAGATAGCAACTTCTGCTAACAACGGCCATTTTGTGAAAAATTCTCTACGACGACGGTTCTGGCATAAATTTACCTTCAACTCGACTCCACTTAACAAACCTCAATTAAATAAAATAATAAACCTCCAAAATTACAGATAAATCACAAGAGATAAATTACCAAAATTCAATCACCAATGCTTAAATAACCTGCGATCAAGTACAAACCAAAGCAAAGCAAACAATAAGTAAACATAAAAGAATTATAAACCCGATTCGAAATAAATTGAATAAATCATAATTCAAACACATAAACAATCCACCAACCCACTTTGTTCGCACATATGAAACAAAAACAAAGCAAATTTTCATTCACCGACGCCATCATGGTTCCCATTAAACCATTAAATTGAATTAACATAATTGCGCTGCCGGCACTGCCACTTGCAAGGTTCGCAAGTCTTATATTATTGTGTACGATGTATTTTGTGCCCAAAATTACAATTTTTATTATTTAGTTTAAAACAGTCGCACAAAAGTTTTAAAATTAACAGTATTTTGCTCTTGTAATAATATTTATTTGGGGTTAATTTTTTAATTAAATGGTACGTTCTCAATGTTTTCCCAGCTTCTCAAGTCAAAAAAAAATTCTAAAAATAAACAAAATGCAAGACAACAAACGTTGGACAATTTTTTTTTATAATAATTTTATTTACTGTCATGTTATCAACTTAAAACTAAGATAAATAACCTTAATAAAGTAAATTGCATCGTCCGATTAAAAACCGCAGCTTCGATAGATGAAGTGTAACCTCGGATGGAACTTTTTGTTGGAACGGGTTGTTAAATTTTGGCATGTAGCATTTATAGAAGGTTCATGGCATACCATTGGAGCCATTTTGAACACAAAATTTCATTTCATAAGCTGGCCAGAGCAGTTAGCATTCTAAAATTAAAATCTTTCCTACGGGTAGCACAGATAAAAGTTGGAATTGTTTTGCATATCCAATAGCAGCGTCCGCATTTCTTGGCACTATTGTAAGTGAATCCAAAATCCAAAAGTTTCAAATAAAGCTAAAATGAGCAAAGGAAAATTTCATCCTTCGGAAAATCTAAAAAAGAGAGATTTAGATAACATAAAAAATTGTAATTACATCATAAGGCATACCAAAAGTTGAGGATTAATTTGTAGAACGATTTGCTATACAAGTGAGGATGGTAGATGCAAAATTGAGTCTTCTACATTGAAAATGTGAAACTGTTACCTGCAGAAATGTCAAAATGTTAATTTTAGTAATAATTTTGTTAATAGGATAAGGATTTAAGTGAGATTAGTATTGTAAGATGAGGAATTAAAACTAAGTGTTACGCAAGTGGTTATGATAGGAAAGTGTGTGAAATAAACATGGAGTGCAAAAGAAAGAATTCGTACTTTGACAGATGATTGTGGAACGACCAGTGAACTTGGAATTTTTCTAACAATTTTGTGTGGAACTGCTTAGTAGTCTTTAATTTTCGTGAAAGTTTCAAAAGATCCGTTTGATAAGAATTTACAGCCAATTGGAATCGAGCTTTTGTTGGAAAAACCCTGTTATAAAGTAGAAATCCTCAATTTAATAGGCTTCGCGATGCGAAAATACGATCAGTCGACAATTTTCACTTGCCCAGGTAGGACGTGAAAATTTCGTTCCTAAAAATTTCAAAATGAACAATAAATTATAAAATAATTTTGTCGACATACAACATGCAACTACTAGTGACGCTATAGATTTTTATGTAACAAAAGTGATTTAAAGACAGTGCAACGGAGAAAAAGTTATTAAAGAAAAATTTCGTATTTACCTGTGAGAATGTGGATGACGATGTCCAAGAAGATTACATGTTTGGAACCACTGCGTATTGAAAAGGAAGCAATGACCTGCTAATCAGCTGATCGTCCACCGGTTTGTTTATTTCGTTAATAATTTAAAAAAACGTATAACATGAACGATTTACAACGCTTTAGTTTAATTAGTTTTAAGTAATTTTTAATTTAAATGGCCACTTGTTTTCTTAGTATAATTCCTAATACGAACACATCACTACACAAAAGATTAATAAAGAAAGAAGCTACTTTGGTGACATCTTTAGTCATTTTTGTAAAATTATATTTAAATTAATACAGATTTCATTATAAAAGGCCAAGTTTTTGTGGGAGTTTATTTAAAAATTCAAAAACAGTTTATTCACAAGTAGCAGAAGCGAAGTTCTTTTCAAGATTGCAGTTAAAGAAGCAGCAAACGTAAGTACATCACAGGTGGCATTTCATCTACCGTTGGCAATTTTACGTGCAGTTCAGGTTGGTTTATTTTGCAATTATCAATTATTATTTACGTCGAGGCTGATATTACAAATTTGGCGCCAACTTAAGGCTCGATCTTGCCAAGTAACTACTGGCAAACCAATCGAGAACTCACGACTCATAGAAATTTTGAGATTAAAGTAAACTTGTCAAGTAAATTAATTTATTTTAAAATGAACACCAAGAGTAAAGATAACGTTGAGATGGGGTTCGCGGACATGATAATGGGACTTATGAAAATTTTTAAATGGGAAGTAGAGAAACAAAATGATAAGGTAGATAAATTAATGGGGCAATTAGGAAAACAAAGAGAGGAAAGAAGGTTGGACATAAAAAGAAAAGGTGATGAATTAAAAACATTTATATCAGATATGGGAGATAGAGTAGATAGAATAAGTTCAAATATAGGAAATGGAACAATTAAGGTGGGAGAAAATTTCAGTAGGCATTTAGAAATTCTAAATACAAATGTTGACAGTATGAACAGTAAAATGGGTGAGTTAGTTAAATCGTTTGACAAAGTTGAGGAAAGTAAGGGAGAAAAAGTTGAGTTAAATGTTAAAGTCGAAGAGGTGTTGATTAAAAAGGCAAAGATAGCAGTTCAAGTTGAGGAAGGTAAGGGAGAAAAAGTGGAGTTAAATATTAAAGTCAAAGAGGTGGAGATTAAAAAGGCAGAGATTCAAGTTAAAGAAATTCAAGAAAAAGATGTAAATTTAGAAATTCAAGTTGAAGTAGGTCACGATAGTAATAATAAGTTAGGGGTAACGAGATGATTCAGGTAGAATGGAAAGAAGTAAGAGGAGGTTGCATTATAATAGATAGGAAAGTAGTTGGAGTAGAAAAGTGTTAAATTGTGTTAACGGAAGAAAATAAAGGTACACGAAAGGCAACGAGAGGGGTACGAAATAAAAGTAATGAATCGGAATATAAAATTTGAGTTAGTTGAGGAAGTAGAGAAGTCGTTAAAGGTAATCGAACAAGGTTACGAGAACGAGGGAAGTATTAATGAAGGTAGTAAGGGTTAATAACAGAAATTTTAAGAAAATTGCTAGAGCAAAAAGAAACGGTGGAGGAAAATTTAAAGGAAGTAAGGGGGTGTAAAGATTACGATGATTATAGACACATTGCTTGGTATGAAAAATTAGTTAAAATTTGTACAGGGGTAGGAAAAGCATACCGACAAAGTAGCTCGAGTAAGAGGAAGAAACGAGAAGGACTTAAATGGGGTCAATACGGAAAGCAACTAAGCATTAGCAACGGAAGTAAGAAAGAATAAGTAGCAGTAATTAGTAGAAATAAGTTAGGTTAATTTAGTTTAGATTTAGTAGAATAGGATGATGATAAGAAGGGATTGAGTCGATTAAAATTAAATGGGGAAGTATTGATGATTATTGAAGTAATTGAAGCCAAAGGAGCCGATGTGAAAGTATTATTGAAATAAATTGAGGCCAAAGGAGCCGATGTGAAGAAGTTTAGGTAGGAGACGGGAGGTCAAATGTAGGACCGTAAATAAGTATTGGGGGTATTGAATATTAGAATCGACAAGAGATCGGATAGATTGTTAGAGAAGAGGAATAGGTTAATTGAGGTAATTAGGATAGTTTAGATTTAAAGGTAGGATAGATGTAAATTTGATGAAACTGGATAAAAAGGGAGAGTACTAGGAAAGTAGATCCAGTTAAGAACTTAGTAAGATTTGGAAGGAGTTTATAAACGAAAGTTTAAAAATTTCATGGAACGAGTAGAAGGTTTGATGTTTGAAAGAGGTGTGATTCGAAAGATAGAGAGAGGGTTAAATATTAGTAGTCGGAAGTAAGAAAAATTTGTAGAATTGAAGGAAAATTTAAAGTAGAATAATTTAGAAAATTTAGTTATGCATGGGGGAAGGTAATCAAAGTTAGGAAAGATTAGTAGCTGTCGAATGAGTGATGGAAATTATGATTAGAAGTTGTACTGAGTTAAGAGAACGGAAGTAAGATGAAGTTGTAGTAAGGGGCTAAACGAGCCGGAGGAAAAAGGAAGTTGTAGTAAGGGCAAAAGTGCCGAAGTAATAGAATAAAGGGCTAAGTGAAAGCCGAGGTGAAGAAAGAATAGTATAAGGGGCTAAACGAGCCGGAAGTAAGATGAAGTTGTAGTAAGGGCCAAGTGAGCCGGAAGAAAGATGAAGTTGTAGAAAGGGCCAAGTGAGCCGGAAGTAAGATGAAGTTGTTATTATGTAGAAGAAGTAGGGAAAGGCAATAGGCCAGAATTTAGTAGATGTAAGGGAAGTTGAAGTAACGGAGGTAGTTTGAAACTCAGGATAGCATTATTTGAATAAATAAAGAACTTACGAGACAGTGAAGCAACTAGGATTTAAAGTTAGGTGACCATGTAATAATATGATTAGTGTAGAAACGGGATGGGGTCATTTAGAAATTCAAGGGGAAATTCAGGGGAACGAATGAGATATACGTCAAAATTTATGAAATAAATAAAAGGAAAAAGAACTCGTGAATGTTTATAAGTACAAAGAAGGAGGTTAGGTAGAAAGATTAAGAGGAGATGGAGATGTGAAATAGTGGATTAAATGATGAACAAATATGAGGAGCTGAAATAAAGAGTATACGAAGTTAGTTGAGAGAATTATGATGATGAAGTATTAAAAGGGGGTAAATAGAAGAAGAAGATGATGAATATGATGATGAATTAGGGGAATATAGAAGTAGGACAAAAGGTCCAAAGAAGTATTAAAGTCAGAGGTAAGATGCCTGATGAATTATGAAAGGGGGGTAAATAGAAGAAGAAGATGATGATGTTGATTAAAATGAGTATACGAAGTATTGAGGTGAAAGATATGAATTTAAAGTGAATAAAGCTATAGGAAAAGAGGTGGAGGTAAACATGATGAGTTTCATATGGAAAATAAACATACACGAGGACTTAATGTAGAGTAAATAATGGTTCAACGTAAGGCAGGAGTAACGAAATGAAAGGTGTAAATAAAAAGGGCGAAAGGGAAGCAGTAATAGTAATAAAAAGAGGTAAATGATTAAGACGTGAAGGTAGTTTGAAGTAAACAATAATGTAAGAGGTAACGGGAGAAATTTAGTTTGAGTAAAGGAGGAAGAATTAGGATGATAAAAAGGAGAAGAATTATGTGAGTAGAAGGAAGATGGTATTATAAATGATTAAGATGTAAAGGTAGTTTTGAAGTAGACGATAATGTGGAAGATAGATAGGGGGAATCAGATTAAAGCAGGAAGAATTGTGATGATGGAAAAGGAAGGTTTATGATGATAAAAGGGAATTAAGATAAAGACGATGAAGGAAAGAAAAGGAGGTAAATAAGTTAAGGAAGTAGGTTTAGCGTAGTTTTAGAATAGAATAGATTAGAATAAATTAATGTTAGTATTTTGGGCATCGTAATGCGAGAGATGAGTAAAGTTTAGTTAATTAAAGATTAGGTTAGAAGTAGTTAAAGTTTATTTGAATAGTAGGTTAGGAGTGTTAATACAAAAGTCATTGAACTGTTTGTAAACAAAAATTTTGAAATTCCATGTAAGACAAGTGTTACCGAAATTTAAAAATTTTTATTTAGGGGTAATTATGTCATGTTATCAACTTAAAACTAAGATAAATAACCTTAATAAAGTAAATTGCATCGTCCGATTAAAAACCGCAGCTGCGATAGATGAAGTGTAACCTCGGATGGAACTTTTTGTTGGAACGGGTTGTTAATTTTGGCATGTAGCATTTATAGAAGGTTCATGGCATACCATTGGAGCCATTTTGAACACAAAATTTCATTTCATAAGCTGGCCAGAGCAGTTAGCATTCTAAAATTAAATCTTTCCTACGGGTAGCACAGATAAAAGTTGGAATTGTTTTGCATATCCAATAGCAGCGTCCGCATTTCTTGGCACTATTGTAAGTGAATCCAAAATCCAAAAGTTTCAAATAAAGCTAAAATGAGCAAAGGAAAATTTCATCCTTCGGAAAATCTAAAAAAGAGAGATTTAGATAACATAAAAAATTGTAATTACATCATAAGGCATACCAAAAGTTGAGGATTAATTTGTAGAACGATTTGCTATACAAGTGAGGATGGTAGATGCAAAATTGAGTCTTCTACATTGAAAATGTGAAACTGTTACCTGCAGAAATGTCAAAATGTTAATTTTAGTAATAATTTTGTTAATAGGATAAGGATTTAAGTGAGATTAGTATTGTAAGATGAGGAATTAAAACTAAGTGTTACGCAAGTGGTTATGATAGGAAAGTGTGTGAAATAAACATGGAGTGCAAAAGAAAGAATTCGTACTTTGACAGATGATTGTGGAACGACCAGTGAACTTGGAATTTTTCTAACAATTTTGTGTGGAACTGCTTAGTAGTCTTTAATTTTCGTGAAAGTTTCAAAAGAATCCGTTTGATAAGAATTTACAGCCAATTGGAATCGAGCTTTTGTTGGAAAACCCTGTTATAAAGTAGAAATCCTCAATTTAATAGGCTTCGCGATGCGAAAATACGATCAGTCGACAATTTTCACTTGCCCAGGTAGGACGTGAAAATTTCGTTCCTAAAAAATTTCAAAATGAACAATAAATTATAAAATAATTTTGTCGACATACAACATGCAACTACTAGTGACGCTATAGATTTTTATGTAACAAAAAGTGATTTAAAGACAGTGCAACGGAGAAAAGTTATTAAAGAAAAATTTCGTATTTACCTGTGAGAATGTGGATGACGATGTCCAAGAAGATTACATGTTTGGAACCACTGCGTATTGAAAAGGAAGCAATGACCTGCTAATCAGCTGATCGTCCACCGGTTTGTTTATTTCGTTAATAATTTAAAAAAACGTATAACATGAACGATTTACAACGCTTTAGTTTAATTAGTTTTAAGTAATTTTAATTTAAATGGCCACTTGTTTTCTTAGTATAATTCCTAATACGAACACATCACTACACAAAAGATTAATAAAGAAAGAAGCTACTTTGGTGACATCTTTAGTCATTTTGTAAAATTATATTTAAATTAATACAGATTTCATTATAAAAGGCCAAGTTTTTGCGGGAGTTTATTTAAAATTCAAAACAGTTTATTCACAGTAGCAGAAGCGAAGTTTTCTTTTCAAGATTGCAGTTAAAGAAGCAGCAAACGTAAGTACATCACAGGTGGCATTTCATCTACCGTTGGCAATTTTACGTGCAATTCAGGTTGGTTTAATTTGAAATTATCGATTATTATTTACGTCGAGGCAGATATTACATTACATACAATTCTTAAATTTTTATTATTTTGAAATAAATTATAACTTGAATTATTATTTTTTATTGATAATTATTTATTAAATTATAAATTTTTGTTAGCACAATATGTGATTTTATTACCATGGAGAAAAAATTTTATAATTATTGCAGAACTTATCTTATAAGTTACTATGGAATCTATAGAAAAATGTGATTCAAGGCTCTGGTGCAGTAGCATGAAAACTGACGCCGGTCCTGAACCTAGGGCAAATAAAAGTAGAAAAGCAAAAAAAACGCCTATTTTTAAGCTTCGAAGGGGAAGCCTTCAAGGATTCAAATTAGTAGCGGATTCTTTTGACAATGTTTTGAACTACATCAGATTTTTACAAAAATTCTCAGGAGGTTTACTACATTTGGAGCAGACGAAAACAGATTTTTTTTAAATCTGTTCGATGTCTGGTTTGTTTGCATGGCAAATCAATCTTCATTTGTAGCAAATCCGCTTTCATTCTCACCAAATCTGATTTGCTTTAAATATTTTTCATTTGTGGAAAAACTGCTTTCACTTGCTGCTTGCAAAATAGAGACTGTAAAATAGAGATAACTAGCTGGATACCCGGCTTCGCCCGGGGTCTCCCTATAATTAAAATACTTTGCCTTTGTGTGAAGTATTTAGATTTTTCCGAGTATCCTGCTTCGCTTAAGGTTTTCTTCTCGACGGGAAATCTTGCTTCCCGTTGCTAGAGCGTTTCAGAATGATTTTTAGTGTTCCCGTTGTCGAGTGTTTCAGAACGGTTTATATTGTACTCTACAATTTTCTCTACAGCTTTTCTTCTCCAGTATTTCAAATCACTTATAATAGTGTAGGTACTGAATGTGAATATACCAACGTAAAATTACCATATATCAATTACAGGTATTGGCGATGGGAATCTCGTTAATCCATTCATGCTCGTCCGCAATTTTCACTTTTTTTTTAAATTAAGCTTTTCGGTCCCGGTTTTTAGCGAAAACCTCTTTAGGGTCCTAGAGAGTAACTGTGCAAAATTTGGTTGGGATCGGTCGAACGGTTTAGGAGTTATTAAAAGACGAACAAACAAACAAACAAACAAACAAACATTCAATTTTATATAATAGATGTAGAGATTTTGCATTTTTTAACAACATATTCTATTATCTATATAACATAGTATTAGGAATTTTTGGCCTTTTTTTTTTATAAAAATTTTTAATTATTCAAAAATACGTTAGGATAAAAAATAATTAACAAATTCTAGCATTCATATTCTTCCCACATATAATCGACTTTGTGTTCATAATTTTCTTCTTCGGAATCGATGCCCTCTTCATCTTCGGGATCGCACTCCTCTTCGTCTTCGGAATCGAGGTCCTCTTCATCTTCGGAATTGCATCTTCATCTTCCGAATCGAGGTCCTCTTTGTCTTCTTGCTCGCAGTCTTTTTCTTCAGATACGTAGTCATCAACATGTTGCTCTTCAAAAATATAGTCATCCTTTTTGGAATTAACATGTTCGGGTTTTTTCATTATCGTTTCTTTTACGATTGATTTGTGCAATTTTTGAGATTTTACTTCTACAATCTTTTGTTTTAGTACCAGTCAGCACCTTCTTTAACAACCTTTCATGGTACGAAAGAGTGAAAAAGTCATCCGGAATTTCTCCTAAGGATATTAACTCTTCCACCTCATCTTTACGGTAACTACGTACCACATCCGATTTCTTGGGCTGATAATCTCTCAAAGAAATTAAAATTATGTCGTTTAAACGAACCATTTCTCCCTTATATAGCATAGAACCTCGTATGCGGCATAATCGTGTTCACCGTCCAAACATAACGCAGAAATCCAACCGTTACCTAAATGTTGCGTAACTTGAGCATACATTTGCATCTCTGTCTTTAAACATAATTTGCGATCTTTATATTTTTCGGGGTTTTTAAGTTTCTGTTTTAAATTTTTGCGACTTGCTATACCTTTTCTCTCATGTGCAGTTTCCAAATTAAGTTTTGAGTTGCCTCTTCCTGCTTTAGTTTTTCCTTTCGTCATGACTGAGTTATGTTTTGATATATACTTTTTGACCAGAAACTGTTTTTCTTATATAGAAAAATTAGGGCATATCATCGGATTATGGTGATCCAATGGATCAAGCCTGACGGTTGGTTGAAAATTTAAAAGCCAACCAATCACCAAACTTGATCCACGAATCAGGATAATCCGAGGATTACGTTGTTATACAACCGGCCAAAGTTGATTATGAAGAATAATTTTGACGCAATCTTATATATTCTACATCAAACCGATATTTGCTTTTGATACAGTTTCTACTTAGGTATATCAGGAAAGCATCAGAAGAAGAAGAAAATGATGAACCTCAGTATTGTAGCAACGGAACGATCGGTATAATTATGTTAATTGGAATTTTTATAATAACAACCGTAGATAGTGGCAGCAACCATTTTGTACTTGGTACTGCATAAAATAAAAAAATATTATATAAACGAAACAAAACGCAACATTTGAATAAAATACAGAAAATCGAAAGAATTTAAGAAACTGAATATAATGGAAGACATTCAATCTTATAAAGATATCTGTCAGGTAATATACAGACAGAAGCAGAAACGAGAAGAGAAAAAGAAGGAACAGAAATTTGAAAATAAAAACCGCAGACGTCAGAAAATAGCTGCGACAAGTCCTACTAGAGTCAAACAGATAAAAAGAATGATGGGCTACCGACAACGCCAATTGTTGCTGAAAAATTATACAGAAATGTACGCGCAGGTAACAAAAGTGTTGGGCAGCCGCCGGGTATATGCACTATGTTTAGAGGACGGCGTGGAGCGCTTATGCCAAATAAACAAGTATCAACAAAAGAAAAGTAAGGCACGGAACTTTGAAAGAGATGGAGAAATACCCGCGACAAGATCCAATAGGAACGTAAATAAATACTTGCAGGAGAAAGATAGAATTCACAAAAACGATATTATTATGATATCCATCGACGAATATAATTTGTCCAAACCGAGAGTTGTACATAAATATTATCATGATGAGTTGGAACAGCTGAGAGATATGGGCGAAATTCCTGAAAACTATCCATTGACGTTACCAGAAAGATTGGGCCTATCTTGTGGTGTTGATAAACAAGAATTAACTGCTGAGCTCGAACAGTGTGAATATGAAGACCAGGATTCCGAAGATAGCGACAAGGAAGATGGCGAATTTGAATGTATTTCAGAAGGCTCGGATGCCTCCGAAGACGAAGACAGCTATACTTCTGAAGACGAAGACAGCTATACTTCCGAAGACGAAGGCAGCTATACTTCCGAAAACGAAGAAAATGTAGAAGAAGAGAAGAGGAGGAAGAGAACGAGATCGAATAATTAGACTTGGATGGCAAATGATTTTGTTAAAAATGTTGTATTCTTGTGTTTCTGAAAATATTCGTCATTGAAAGCTTAAACACCTCTTTTTATAAATAAATTACCACCCAAAATAATTAATTAATATATTATGACTTTTTGAATGTATATCAAAAAAATTTTTCTCGGTAAAAATTATACGATGCAGTTTTTTTGTCGCGCCACCTGTTGGCATACTTTCTTACTTTTGAAAAAACTTGAATGTTGTTTTATGCCGTGGGCAATGGGATTCAAACTATTTCTGATGTCCGCGGTTGTTTTCATAGTATTTTTCCTGCTCTTGTCGTTATTTGATGACTTAGTTATCTGCTCACCTGAATCTTGGTGAGAATCTTTCGAGAGCTTCCGGGCTTACTTATAATTTCATGACTTGAGGTGAGGGTACCTAGACCGGTCCTGACTGTATACTAAATTAATTAGAGAGTACAGGGTTTTCTCAAAAGAGTGAACAAAATGGTTATACTAAAATAGAAAATAAAGAAGTGGCAGAAAAGAAATGAAAGAAGAAGAAAAGAAAACAAAAGAAGAGACGAAGAAAAGAAATAAGGAAAAATAGAAGAGAGAAAGAATAAAATTAGAGAAGAGGAAAGAAAAAACTGCAATACGAAGAAATTGACTCGGAACGTCCAACATTTGCTGTCTTGCATTTTGTTTATTTTTAGAATTTTAGGGGGGTTGACCACTGGCCAAAAATGTGTACACCAAATTTACATTTACAATAATTTCAAAATTTGCAAAGTATTGCAAAATTTGGAAACATTTGCAAAACTGTACACAGATATTTGCAAACAATTTTGAGACATTTACAGACACTTGCAAAGATTTACAGTCATTTCCAAAATTTACATGCATTTACAGTTATTATTTAACTATGGGGAAAGAAAATATCACGAGAATCGTATAATACTCTCTCTCTCTCTCTCAACTAGAGTGTAACCTAAAGATAACGAATTCAGTTTTTTTGCTACAAAAGTTCTAATTAAGAATATTGCATTTTGGAAAAGAAAACAACTTTTAGAGGTGCTGGCCTACTCAATGTTAAACCAAGCCTTTGTTAAAAGGCTTGCTACATTTGTCAAAAGGTAAAACGACAAAAGGGAGAAGAGCGTTCTATAGCTGAAGTAGCTTATTGCTATGATATCCAGGAGATGTTGATAGATGTTTCTGGTCTCCATCTCTCTCATTATGGAGTAACAGCTAACAGAGTTGTTTTTTTTCAATTTTCTTCCAGAATTAAAATAAAATTTACTTATAAAAACTATCAAACAACCAAAATATTTATTCCCAATAAATTCACAACTTCCAATACAAACTTCTTGTAGGAGATCTCTTCAATTTAATTAAATCCTTTAATTTGGTGGGAATTTTTAAATTATCAATACTTTCGTAAAAATCTCGTGGAGACTTAACTTCACATTTTGTTTGGATAAACCCTCTGGTTGCATTTCTAGCCAATTCCACCAATGAAGTCCAGTTTGGATTGTTATTTACCGCTTTTACCATTTCTGCATTCTTCCTTGGCGTTTGGTCTGCAAACATTTCTAAAAATGTTTCTTTTGCATGATTTGGGAAAGTGAAATGGTTAAAAATAAATTTGATTAATTCGCAGTGTTGCGCTTGGTCGTCTTCCAGAATGCAAAATAAAGATTCCCAATTCAAATCTTCTTCAAGCCCACACAACAGATGAACAAGACCCAAACGTGTACTACAGATGTTTCGAGATTCCAAATTCCAAATTAAAAATTCCACTTCTTCATTCCATCCATAGTATATGAAAGCCCGAAATACGTCCTCTTCCAGAACAACATATCCAGAAGACACAAAAGATTGAATCAATTCCATTCTCTGAGTTTTCGAAATCTGTACGAGATCCAATTCACAAATTAGTTTGCATTGTCTGTTCCAGTTACAATAATTCCGCGTTAATTCGTGTCCAATTTTTGATGCTAACATAATTTTTAAACATTTAAACCACTCGTTTGGTGGAAAAACCTGTTTTTGTAAATACGAATATATAATAGATCGGTTTTCCAATTTGCAAAAAACGATTCTTTTGTTGTTCCATATAGAATAAAACAGTTGCAGACGTTTTTCTTGTGCATCTTGGACTAGTGGAAATGATCCCGTTATTAGATGATAGGTAACGCTGCATAAAAGTTTGGGTGGAAAATCTTCTCCTTTTTGAAAAATCATCAAAGCTGCGTCTATATTACCATTGGAAAGAGCTCCTTCGATTGGAGTTTTCCCGATGGTAATCGATTCGGTATTGTATCGCTTCGCTTGGTGTTTCAGTAAAATCTCAATTATTTTTGGGGAATTGTAACGACAAGCGAGATATAAAGGCGTCCAATTATTATTATCGATGCAATTAACATCGGCGCCATTATCCAATAACGTTTCAACGGCCAAATAATTTTTGCTGGCAACTGCACAATGCAGGGGACTAAAGCCTAGACTGTCTCTGCCGTGGATTTCAGCTCCTCTATAAATCAATTTCAGCATTAAAATATTATTTTTTTCTTCTTTTTCACACAACAACATCAAAGGGGTTCTCGATAAAAACAGGAAGGGGAGTTTATATTGGCATCTTCGTGATCAACTAAAAAGTTCAAAACTGCTCGAGTCTTTGTTCTAAAAATTAGAATAATTAATTTACGATTGTACAAAATTAAGGCCGATATACATACATCCATGGTGTTCTGTATAGAAAATGACATAAAATACCGTGCTTCTCTGAATCCTCAAATTTGGACATTCCTAATTCGTTTCTTAAAATTTTTGCATAATTCTGGGCTGCATTTTTTCCAGTGTAGTTCAAATTTTCCAAACATTCCGTATTTGTACTATCATTAAAAGTTTCTAAACAAATATTTGGCAATTAAAGAAATTACAAAATCATGTATTTACCTCTACTTTTTTTATTTCTTTAGAATTACGGTTGAACAAGTTGAACATCTTCTTTAGCTTTTCTTGGTAAGCAAGAAGAAGGTTGTATGATTTAATATATAGTGTTCGTATTGTGCAAGGATGTTTTATTATATAGGCAATTTATTATATAGGCAAATTATATAGAAAATGTATACCAACTCCACAAACCAAATCGCGGAGACAAACATTGTAAATTGTTGGACTACAATTAGGGAAGATTGTTTTTCTCATGGATGTTCAAGAATAGGTACAGCTAAAAACCTGTACGTATACTCCCTTTCTGAGCTATAATCTCAACGCGATAATATTCTTCTTCGTCCGAGGCCCCGGGCGAAGCAGGGTAGTCTGCTAGTAGTTTATAAAACAGATAGTTTACTTTTTATAATCTTACTACGCTATTCTTCTTTTCGCGATGTCTACATATAATTTGGCTCTTAAGTAAGTTCAGAATAGGGGTAAATGTCCTAGATTAGTCTTAACGTATTAATGCCCGATTTCTTCACTTCTATGTAGCTATCTTCAAGTTAGCGAACTTCAGGTTAAATTTACGATATAACCAATCAAACGGCAATAAAACAAATAAATTAATCATCTGATTGGTTATTTCGTCAATTTAACCTAAAGTTTGCTAACTTGAAGATAAGTATGAGTGAAGAAATCGGTCATAAAAGTTGTTTTTTTTTAAATGCAATATTCTTAATTAGAACTTTTGTAGTGAGGTTACACTCTAGTTGAGAGAGATAGTGCTATACTATTCTCGTGCTTTTTTTGCGTTTTTGCTAGTGAAGAAAACCAAATCTTCTGTAACCTCGAGTTAGACTTAACTTCAAGTTCGTTATTCCGAACTTTGACCAGAGGTGAAGAAATCGGGCATAAGACGTTTCTCTTCACGATACCTTCTCGAACCTTCCATTGTTTTTTCACTTTTTACTTTACTTCAAATTTACTTATCTACACCGATGCGGGCATCTGCATTTCTCAATCGAAGCTTTCATACATTACCAATGACTTGACTGGACTAAACTCCATGAGTGGAGATTTCAATTTTATTTTCTCAAAAGACACATCATAGCCTTTAGTGGATTTTTTGGAATTAAAATTAAATTTAATTGATTATGTCGAATGATCCAAATGAAAGCACAATAAAATATGGAACAACGATTAGTGGAGTTTTTTAGACTGACTTTTGAATTTCCCGTGTTGTAACTTTATATTCAACACTGCTCCTGTGAACTACCATCTGTCAATAGACCACTGTCAAATTTTGAGTAAGCTACGTCATTTAATTTTTGTTTGACAGCCATTGAAAGTAGACATCTCGTGAATTTGGACGAAAACAGAAAAAAGTAAATGCACGTGGGGTCATTCACATCGATTATCTTGAAAAGGGTAAAACGATCACCGGCAAATATTATTCAAAGCTGTTGGACAGATTCGACATGGATTAGAAGCAAAAACGACCGCATCTGGCGAAGAAAACAGTGTTCTTTCAACAGGAAAATGCACTGGTGCACACGTCATGGCAAAATTTCATGAATTGGGCTACCAATTTTTTCTTCATCCAGCACATTCTTCAAATTAAGCTCCCCGCGACTATTTCTTGTTTTCAAACCTGAAAAAGTGGCTCGACGGTAAGATAACTGGGTCAAATAAGGAGGTCATCACTAAACCAAACACCTATTTTGAGTGCTACGAGAAATCGTATTATTTCGAAAGAATAAAAAAATTGGAAGACCGCTGGACTAACAAAAGAGACCGGCAACTTCCCCTCACTGAACTGATTCATTTTCATTGTGCCTGTAGGTCCCCCAGACCCCCGGTTTGTGGTTTATTTTTATTATTTATTATTTTTATCAGAAATGAATTGAAGATATCAGCGTAACCGATCTAGAAAAAATCTCTACAAAAACTAATTAATCCTTACGTTAACCAGTCACACTCAAGTAACTAATATTCCAATTAGCCCAAAATATAAAGCAAAGTTTTAGAGACCAGGGGGTCTGGGGGGTGTGAAACCCCCTTCAGTGCCTCACTGCTGAAAGGTAAAACATTTAATGTTTACAGATTATGAGTAGGGTTTATTATAGCGTTTTGTTTTTCTTGAGAACGATGACATATTATACCGGGGGGAATTCATACCCTCCCCATTCTTGGTCACTGCTTTATATTTTTTGTGCTAAAAACTTTCACCATTAGCGCTAAATACTAATAACCATAAGTTTGCAAATTTATCTATCACAGTTTCAGTGTTCCTGGGGTGCTCCCCAGACCCCCGGTCTCGACAACTTTGGTTTATAATTTGGGCTAATTGGAATATTAGTTACTTAAGTGTGACTTGTTAAGTTAGGATTAATTAGTTTTTCTAGATCGGTTGTGCCGATGTCTTCAATTTATTACTAATAAAAATAAACTGCACAAACTGGGGGTCTGGGGTGTGGAACACCTCCAGTGCCTCACTGCTGAAAGGCAAAACATTTAATATTTACAGATTATGAGTAGGGTTTATTATAGCGTTTTGGTTTTCTTGAGAACGATGACATATTATTCTGGGGAATTCATAAACCTCTCTCCCCAAATTCTCGGTTTCTACGTAATATTTCTTCTGGTAAAACTTTCACCATTAGCGCTTAATACTAATAACCATAAGTTTGCAAATTTATCTATCACAGTTTGAGTGTTCCTGGGGTGCTCCCCAGACCCCCGGTTTCGACAACTTTGGTTTATAATTTGGACTAATTGAAATATTAGTTACTTAAGTGTGACTTGTTAAGTTAGAATTAATTAGTTTTTAGAGATTTTTTCTAGATAGGTTATTCTGATATCTTCAATTTATTACTAATAAATAAAACTGCACAAACCGGGGGTCTGGGGTGTGGAACACCTTCAGTGTCTCACTGCTGAAATATATGCTCATAATCTGTAAACATTCAATGTTTTACCTTTCAGCAGTGAGGCACTGGAGAGTGAGGGTGGAGGGTCACGATAACTTTGGTTTATAACTTGGGCTAATTGGAATATTAGTTACTTGAGTGTGACTTGTTAAAGTTAGGATTAATTAATTTTTAAAAATTTTTCTAGATCGGTTATGCTGATATCTTCAATTTATTACTAATAAAAAATAAACTGCACAAACCGGGGGGTCTGGGGGGTGTGGAACACCCTCCAGTGCCTCACTACTGAAAGGTAAAACATTCAATGTTTACAGATTATGAGTAGGGTTTATTGTAGCGCTTTGGTTTTCTTGAGAACGATGACATAAATTATACTGGGGAATTAATAATCAAATAAATAAAAAAAAATTGGCAGGAGCTGGATGCGATCCCAGTACCCTTCGCATATGTTTTTATTTTTGCAATCTTACGAAATTCCATTACAAACTTACCAAATTTATGTTAATTTTATGCAGTTCATCAGTAATATATAATTATTCAAATTTAATTTTCTCAAAATTAGCAAAGAAGCGTGCCCTTATACTTATACCTGTTGAAGTCCAATACAAGATCTACACGCACAATGAAAATAAATCAATTCAGTAAGAGGAAGTTGCCGGTTTTCCTTGTAAGTGTATCGAGTTAAATAGCGACTATGTTGAAAAATAAAACGTTTTTTGCTGAAAAAATATTTGTTATTCAAAAGTCACCGATTTATCAAAGTTTATGAAAACTTATTCAACTTTAGTTTTTAAATTTTATTGATGTTAATTTAGAATTTATTTAATTAAAAAAAAGGAATTAATATAATAAATAATATAGTAATCATCATTTGTCGTCGGATTCTTATGATTTGATCTCTTCCTCCTGTTCTTTCATCTTCTTCCTCCTCTTCCTCCTCTTCCTCCTCTTCTTCATCTTCCTCCTCTTCTTTTCTTCTTCCTTTTCCTTTTCTTCCTCCTCCTCTTCTTCTTCCTCCTCCTCCTCTTCTTTTTCCTGCTCTTCTTTTTCCTCCTCTTTTTCTTCCTCCTCTTCTTATTCCTTTTCTTCTTAAAGCCTCTTCGTCCATCTCCTTTTTGTCCACCTCTTCTTCGTCCACCTCCTTTTCGTCAACCTCATCTTCTTCTACATTTGCTTCGTCTTCGGGAGTATTCCAATTATTTAAGTAGTAGTCATAATTCCATAAATTATGTTTTGTTCGTTGGTAAGAATACGGGTTACTTTCAATTTGATACATTTCATATACATTCTGTTCCAGGGCAGCATTACGGTGAGCAAGTTCAACATCTAATTCGAGCTTTTTCAGTCTTTCCATTGGGGTCATGGGATAACTTTTAGGAATTTCCGAAATACGGTACAGCTCTTCCAGCTCATCCTGACAATATTTGTGTACAACCACTAAATATTCTTTGGAATACACAACCATATCGTCGTCTTCCACTTCGTAATGTTCGTGTTTTTCATCCAGTTCAGCTTTGAGGATTTTATTTTCAAATGTAGTATCCACACGTTTTTCTTGCTTTAACCATATGGGGCATAAGTACTTCTCATAGTTTTCTAAAGACAGTACTACTGCCTCCTCGTTACTATACACTTTTATTACCTGACCGTACATTTCTGTATCCTTTTTCAGGTACAATTTGCGATGTGGGGATTCCGTCATTCTTTTTATCTTTCGGTTTCTAGTAGGACTTTCTAGTAGGATTTTCCGTATTTTGTTATCAAATGTTGCAGTTTGTTTCGTTTATATATGTATGTTTTTTTAATTTCATGGAGTACCAATTGCAAAAATGGTTGCTGCGGCTATCTACGGTTGCATGGTATAATAACTACCATGGTAGGATATGTAAGTGTCCTAAAAGCGTTTAAATTTGCGCAGTGACGTCATCTGTGAGTAGTAAGTAGTAGTAGTTGAAAAAAATTAAGCATCACCTTGTAGCGAACCCGGAACTTCGAATCTGTTCCCGAATTCCGCTTTAATGCTGAATTTAAACAAAAGGGGGATTAATTACTTAATCTAATTTGCTGCCACCAGATCTGGAATATTTTCTTGGCGTCCAAATCAGCGCCGATCTTCCTGCCTTGGTGTTTCGGTAGCGTGGTGTTTTAGGAAGCGCAGGAAGGGTTAACTCATTACCTTTACCTCGAAATTAAACTATAGAATCTTACTTTATTAATTATATTGAGAACAAAAAAAGTTTAGAACAACTAGCAATTTAGACAAAAAATGGTAAAATACACATTTAAATAATTAATTAATCAAAAAAGTTTATATTGTCTAGCTCAACTCGTTCAAACAAGGAAGCAGGATAAATTGGGGATTTAATTATTATATTTAAAATTCTTACCTGGTACTAAATTACTAAGCTATGGACGAGTCACTGGTAACTAACCAAAGATTTTATGCGCGTCGTTTTGTTATAAAATGATTTAAATAGAGAATTTATTGAAATAGAAGCACTTTGCACTTAAAAAATGAATTGTATTTTTCCTAATTGTTTTTAGGCATAGGTTTGCCTTTTAGTAAGGAACGCGTGACTGTCTTGTTAGTTTTTTTGGGGTCCTATTTATGTCATTTTGGTCTCTTTGTCTTAACTTTAAATTTGTTTTAATTTTTGGCCCATGTGTGGAATCGATAAATTTGATTTAATTTCTATTTTCCTATTTGAAGTTGGCGACTTCGGCTATTTTGAATTGCCACGACTAATCGGTTTACGACTAAGTCGGTTGAAATCTTAAGTAACGTAGAAGGCTCCCTATTTTTGTTCTATAGCGCTACTACGTTAAGTAAGTTTTTTTCTGTAGAAATTATGTTTTTATTTAAAACTATGGCCGTTATTTTAATAAGAATTTGTAATGTAGAAGTATAATTATGTTATTTTTAATGATTCTGTAGTTGGTTTTATTAATTTAAGTTAAAGTTCAAGAATATTTTGCTAATTTCGACTTTAGAGTCGAAAGTCGCTTAATTAACACGCTTTTATTTACTAATTGGGGTAGTTTTTCGATATTTTCTTGCCCGACCAACTGCACTATAGCACAGCTACGGCAAGTGGATTTACTTTATTATTTGAACGAGTTTTTACGTAACGATATTTGTTATCAAATTGTTATCAAAAAATAAAATATTAAAAATAGGAGGTGGGTGGTTGTTACAACCTAACCACCCATTTTATGGCCATAGGGTCAATTTCAAGCAATAGCTGATTAAGTTTAATTTAAAGTACAGTAGAACCCCGATTATCCGTGAGCGGATTATCCGTGGGCTCATTATACATCGATTACCGTCAGATTATTATGCGTGCGGCGGCTTATCCGTGCGGCGCCAGCGGTTTATCCGTGGACATTCGCAACTTGAGTAGTATACTATGTGAAATCAAATGTATAGAATTTATGCTTACTTCAGAGCTGCACTTGGATTGCATACAAAGCTATTTAGTGTATTTTTTTGTAATAAAAAACGTTAATTATTATTATCCGTGTTTTTCAATTATCCGTGCCGAACACGGTCCCGGTCGGCCCGGATAATCGAGGTTCTACTGTATTTCTTTTGTTTTAGCGGACGTTTAAAGTATTACGTCAGCAAACTTTCAATGATTTTAAATCCTCTTCGTATAAGCAAAACTAAGAAAATTGTAACCCCCTCCTCCTCTACCCTAAATTATTAAACGTAAGAATTTTTTCAAACCTTTTATTAAACATCAACAAATTTTCATTATTTTTTATCTTATTTAAGATTTATAATATTCCATCCGCTCCCTTTGTCAGAAAAAATAAGAAAAAAATAATTTTATTTGCAAACATTGTACTGTCATTACAAAATTGGTATGGAAATTATCTGCATTACCAACCACAGTTGTTTAAAAATTGGTGGCATTTTTCTTAATTTTAATTGGTTTTTAAAACCTCGCTTGTTTAGGGCAACTACGTCATAACCCTAACTCTTTTTGAATTTTATTAATTTTTTCTCGTGCTAAACGCGCTTAAAATAATCTTTTAAAAACTGTTGTCTCAGTTTGACCTCTACTTTCAAATAATAAAATAAAAAAGCGAAATTCGTCCATATTGAAAGTAAAACAAACGCACGCTATGATTTTATATTTTTATCGCATTTAATAAAATTGTTTGTTTTATCACAAAACAAAAAATTGTGTTCGGACATTTTAATTTATTAATTTATTTTTTTTAATTATTATTTCTTAAAGAAAAAG
Source organism: Lycocerus yunnanus (assembly GCA_036346125.1). Lineage (NCBI taxonomy): Eukaryota > Metazoa > Arthropoda > Insecta > Coleoptera > Cantharidae > Lycocerus > Lycocerus yunnanus. The sequence continues at coordinate 1,654,947 of JARFIX010000032.1, read as the reverse complement.
TTGAAAAATAAATTCTTGCACAAGGCATATGAAAGGGCACATTACATCAGAATTTTTGGCCAATAAAAATAGGTAAAATTAAAAACAGGGCGGTATTAGGAGCATGTGCATAATTTAATATTGCACGATAAAACCAATAATCAAAATGTCAACATAAAATTTTATTTGTAAAAAGAAAAACTTTCTTTATTTTTCTTGTATTATTCCACTTGCTTTCAATTCATAAAAAATGGAAATATCCCGAAAATTTTTACGATAAATACAGGGTTCCCCAATTTTTCATTACAATAAATACAGGGTTACTTTTTCAAAAATAGATTTTTTTCAAAACAAATTGATTTAAATAAATCATTAGTAATTTTTGGCATTGCAAGGTTACAAAAAACATCTAAACAATAATACAGACGGCCCTGTACTATCTGCCACTATATTCTGGACCGGCATTGAACGGCCATGCGCAGAAGCGCTTGGACGATGGAAGTTTTCGTTTGAATTTTTAGTTTGCGTTCGTTAATCGTGTAGCATGTACGCGAATGTTGTGTTATGACATCTGTCGAAACCTGTTGCACATTTTGCATGTTTCAACAAATAATGTTGGATAAATTTGTGGATTTGTAATAATTATTTAGTGCGTTTTAATATAAGGGAGATGTGTCGAGTGTTATAGTTAATTAATTTATATTGTAAAGTTTAGTTTTATAAAAGTAACATGGGTTCGTTTATCGGAAAAGAAGAGACTACGCCGCAACAACAGTCCTTCGTACCGGATAGACCGGAGAGTATTATTTCTTCCAAACATGCACATGTCAGACAACCAAGTGTTCGTACAAAATCCAAAAGACCCATGCCGGATCTTAGTGAACTCGAGCGAAGGTTTACGGAAGTTTTGGTAAGTTTGCTGCAATTTTTGACGTGGTCAGGGCCGTAACGGCGCTAATTTATGACAGTTGGACAACTTTTTGGAAGCGATTCACAAAAATAGATTGGTGACTAATCGCGCGTTAATAAACGATTGTTTTGTTTACCCGGCTATTTTAAAATCAATTTCCATGAAATATATTTTGTGATAAAAAATAACCTGAGGGTCGATGCTTTTCAAGTTTATTTTTAAAAAAAACGTATCGTTCGGGGTTATCATCTCCACCAACAAATGGTACTCGTATTCAAGGATCGATTATCTAAACAATGCGGGAATATGCATGTATTTTTATCGTGTGAAAACTTCGTTCTTTACCGAAACGTGCTTCTTCGAGAACTTTTGACGTTCGAGATTAACATTCCACACCTCGACATTTTAAAAGTGGTAAATTATCTGAAAATAAATCTTCAAGAAATCCTTCACGGACTATTATTTCACTTTCACGTTAATTGTTTACGTAATATACAAGGTAGTTCGAAAAAACTTGCCCTCATACAAAATTAAGCAGCATAATAAAGCAAACATTGGAACGAAAAGTTTCCAGGCTGATTTAATTGCAGTATTTGTATATAAAGTAGTTCTCAGAGACGTCACGTTCAATATCATAAGTAATTACAAAATTATCAATTCTAATTAAGAAATTATACAATTAAACAAATTTAATAATATGAGAATCAAGGTGAAACTGCTTGTCGCACGCACTTTAACCGCATGACCTGGCAGTGGCGTATCTGGAATTTCGGTCACAAAAAGGGGGTGTAATGGGTGCCAGGTTTTAAATATAAATTTTTTAATTTATTTAGTGGGGGGGGGCAAATTTAGTTCAGTTCGCGATGACGGTAATTTCAATTAATCGAATTTGGAGTAACAAAAAGTGAGTTAGATCCCATATAGCCCCACTACTTCTCTTCTCCCAAGTAAAAACTGTAATCTTCACTTAAATTTCATTACATACAAATTTAATTTATAAACAGAAATTTAGACAAAAATATTTTACACGACTATTTTGAAGCCAGTATCGTCACTTTTCTTTAAGAACCTGAGCATTGGTGGTGCGATTATCATCACCTTCGTCGTCTTCAATTGTTATGACGTCTGGAAGCTCCTCGACAAGAATTACATCACCGTCCGCATCACAATAATATTCTATAGTGCAATTTTCAGTATTTGCGGTATCCTTTTTGGTTTTCTCTGGTGTTTCTTTCACATCGCTAACGATGACGTCAGCGCATTTTGTAAGGGATTGATCGGTCTTCGACGTTTTGGGCGGAATTTTGATTGGCACTTTACAGATTTCGGTCGAATCATGAGTTAAGTTTTGCATCTGAAAGAAAATTGTTGTCATATTTCATCGCAATAACCTAAGGACAATGTGTCTTAAGAGGGGAATTTTCTCACAGAGACAAAATGTTATCAACAGATGGCGTGGCAATAGAAAACAAGCTAAATATCTTGAAGTTCTAGAATTAAACTTTATATTTAGTAAATCATGGAATGACATAGTTTTGTTGTTCTGCTAATTACTTTTTGTCAGAAATGTTCATAGTTGAAAGCTTTAACAACCTCATTTTGTAAATAAATTATTTAGAATATGAATTTATTTAAACGAGCAAACTTCATCTTCAACCAATTAATCTTCCCTAGGTTAAGCTCCTGGCGAACAATTTCACAAGGTTCCTTATAGGAAGGCCGTTAAAAAGTTTGTCAACACGGTGACCTTCTCAAGGTTGTTGAGTTGACTGTGGGGTTGACGACAAAATTTGTTCGTGTGGCGAGGCTTTTAAGAAGATTTTTATTGGCAAAACTTGTTTTTTTTTTATTTTCTTGGTTTTTTATTGTCGCGTTATCTGTTGGCGACATTTTTCCTTTTTGAAAAAACCCCTTAAATGGCGGGGATGAAATGAACTCCTGGAGTTCTGTTCTTCCAGGTTGAGAATAATCGCGTTTTAATAAAATATCGATCGTACAGACACAAGTGGCGCCGGTAATCGTTATAAATAGCTAGAGAAGTTTATTAAAATAATACATTTAACTTCGCGTGTTTGAAAATATGTAAAACCAAAAAATACTAGCAGAACAATTGAAACATGACGTCACAAAAAATATTAGATGACATGAAATGATTTAAATTTACCACAACCATAATATAAATTTACGAACTAGATTATTACAATATTTAAAAACACTCAAACTTGTTTTTGTGCGGGGAATAGGGACCGCATAAAAGGAATTCCTTAAAAAAATATTTCATTTGTCAAAATATGTCAATAGAGACATTTTACCTTGCCAAAGGTCATGGAAAGTTCTAATTTGGAAAGCTTGAGGAGTGGCATGTCCTGATCATCACACTAACAAAGAGAGACCGACTACTTCCCCTCACTGAATTGATTCATTTTCATTGTGCGTGTAGGTCTTGTATTAGACTTCAATAGGTACAAGTATAAGGACACGCTTCTTTGCCAATTTCGAGAAAATTAAATTTGAATAATTATATATTACTGATCAACTGCATAAAAATTAACATACATTTGGTAAGTTGTTAATGGAATTGCGCAGGATTGCAAAAAATTAAAAACATATGCGCAGGATACTGGGATCCCATCCAACTCCTGCCAAATTTTTTTTATTTATTTGATTATTAAGTCCCCCCAGTAAAATATGTATGTCATCGTTCTCAAGAAAACCAAAGCGCTATAATGGACCCTACTCATAATCTGTAAACATTGAATGTTTTACTTTCAGCAGTGAGGCACTGGAGGGTGTTCCACACCCCAGACCCCCCGGTTTGTGCAGTTTATTTTTTATTAGTAATAAATTGAAGATATCAGCATAACCGATCTAGAAAAAATCTCTAAAAAAAACTAATTAATCCTAACTTTAACAAGTCACACTCAAGTAACTAATATTCCAATTAGCTCAAATTATAAACCAAAGTTGTCGAAACCGGGGGGTCTGGGGGGTGTGGAGCACCCCCCAGGAACACTCAAACTGTGATAGATAAATTTGCAAACTTATGGTTATCAGTATTAAGCGATAATGGTGAAAGTTTTTAGCACAAAAATACAAAAGCAGTGACCAAGAATGGGGTATGAATTTCCCCAGTATAATATGTCATCGTTCTCAAGAAAACCAAGGGGCTATAATAAACTCTACTCATAATCTGTAAACATTGAATGTTTTACCTTTCAGCAGTGAGGCACTGGAGGGTGTTTCACACCCCCCAGACTCCCCGGTATATACAGTTTATTTTTTATTAGTAATAAATTGAAGATATCAGCATAACCAATCTAGAAAAAATCTCTAGAAAACTAATTAATCCTAACTTTAACAAGTCACACTCAAGTAAGTAATATCCCAATTAGCTCAAATTATAAACGAAAGTTAGAGTCTTTGGGGGTGAGGAACACCCCCCAGGAACACTCAAACTGTGATAGATAAATTTGCAAACTTATGGTTATCAGTATTAAGCGATAATGGTGAAAGTTTTTAGCACAAAAAATACAAAAGCAGTGACCAAGAATCGGGGGTATGAATTCCCCAGTATAATATGTCATCGTTCTCAAGAAAACCAAGGCGCTATAATAAACCCTACTCATAATCTGTAAACATTGAATGTTTTGCCTTTCAGCAGTGAGGCACTGGAGGGTGTTCCACACCCCCCAGACCCCCCGGTCTCTAAAACTTTGCTTTATATTTTGGGTTAATTGGGATATAAGTACTTGAGTGTGACTTGTTAACGTAAGGATTAATTATTTTTTCTAGAGATTTTTTCTAGATCGGTTATACTGATGTCTTCAATTTATTACTAATGAAAAATAAACTGAATAAACCGGGGGGTCTGGGGGGTGTGGAACACCCTCCAGTGCCTCACCGCTGAAAGGTAAAGCATTCAATGTTTACAGATTATGAGTAGGGTTTATTATAACGATTTGGTTTTCTTGAGAACGACGACATAATTATTATACTGGGAGGAATTAATAATCAAATAAATAAAAAAAAAGAAAATTGGCAGGAGCTGAATGCAATCCCAGTACCCTTGCATGTTTTTATTTTTTTTGCAATCTTACGCAATTCCATTAAAAAATTGGCAAAGAAGCGTGCCCTTATACTTGCACCTGTTGAAGTTCAATACAAGACCTATACGCACAATGAAAATGGATCAATTCAGTGAGGGGAAGTTGCCGATCCCCCTTGTAAGTTGACCTTGAACGGGCACCGCACGTGCCGCCATGTTGCCAAAAAGTACCGAAAAGCATTTTTCCGTATATATCTCCTTTGCGCTCTGATGTATGCTGAAAATCGTTATTACAAAAATTGTAGGAAATAAAATTTTCTACAACTTTTGTCCAAAACTTTTTTCTCCCAAATGAATAGTTCGTTAGTTACTGCGAAGTAAAGCATTTGCTGGAATCGCACAAAAAAATCGCTCATAAACATTTCTCATATAAAAACCGCATAAAAACAGGTTTGACTGTACTAATACAAAACTTAGTGAAAATCTACATACCATTTCTATGGTATACAACACTCTTTGCAATGAGCAGATAACTTGATGTTCATTGTATTTCTTCTTTATACTAATTTGTTTAGCTCAACAATTTCTTCTGGTAGTTTTTCTCCCGGTATCCAGTGAAAAAATATTTTCAGTATCAGAGGTTATTATTTCTATAAATATGACAAACTGCTTTCTCCAGTCTTAAAAATATTTCAAAGGGTTTGGATATGTAATTTAAATCTTGTGGTGTTGGTATTTACCATTGGCGTTGAACCAATTTTTATTGATTAAAATTTGATTACATAAATAATTCAAAAGATGTCATAAAAAAACTGTCATTATATTATTTGTGTTCTTGATTTTCATAAAAAAATTTTTGTTGAACAGAGCAGGAACTACCGTTACAGGGTTGCCACCAATATACTTTTTTTTCACTATTTTCACTTTTTAATGACTTCTTCTTTAAAAACTTAAATTTTAGTTTATTTAAAACTAACTGGATACCCGGCTTCGCCTGAGGTCTCACTAAAAACAAAATACTTTACCTTAAGCACTTACTTTGATTTACGTCCTTGACTTCGTGCAGTGCTTTTTTATTAAGGGCATTTTTAAACACATTCCAATTGGTTGGCTTCGCACGAGGTTTAAATTCATGTGGAATCAGGCCCGTAGCCAGGATTTCATTTGGGGGGGGGGGCTCTTGTAAAATGTTCCTACTTGAAAATATCTAGTTGTACCTATTTTATTTTTAAAATTCAAATTTTTTACGTTCAAAAAGAATCTTTTTAACATTGGGGGGGGGGGGCACGTGGTTACGGGCCTGTGTGGAATTATATCTGGGTGCGTAACGAAAGAAATTAGATCCATATTTTCAAACACGTTCCAATTCATTGGCTCTCACTTAGATCTCGGTGGCAACCTTGCCGTTATTGTTAGATCTGTACTGTAAGCTGACACCTACGTCATACTAACGTAACCAATGACCGCGCGATGACGTAGGCACCAAGTTATATTAGTCTTACTATAGTAATTTATTAATCAATTCTACTGTCTGTTTTTAGCTGGGTTAACCTGTATCTTAAATTTTTTGACAACTTCGACTTCTATTTTTTTCAGCCTTTCTGTCCACTCCTGATTACTTGACATCTTTCTCTTGAAAAAAGTTCTAGCAGTAAGACCCCACGGCTGTTGAAACCGGATTGGGAAATGTGCCCGTGTCGCTGTTTGTCACCGGCACAGGGGGACCGCCGTCTTGACGTACCTTCCGAAGCACGGAGGCGGTCATAAGAAAGTTTCAAATCTGGTACGTTGACATTAGCGTTTAATCGTGCTAATTACCAAATCATGACCGTCAGCTTCCAAATGAACTTATTTTACATTTAGCCGGATGGTGTGGTTCAATTTCACCCCAACAATTTATTTATCGTCATTTTCTAGCCGTCGAAGTAGAACTTCAGTTCAGTTTTCACTCACCAATCCTAAATCTCAACAGATGCTTTGGTTTTTGTTTAATTTTAACCGAGGATCGTACAATTTAACGATCGAAGGAGCGTAATTATTTTGAATGGGACAAACTAATTTGAAGTATAGGAAGTTCGAGCATTACGTGGCGATTATAATTTGTTTTTATACGAATTTATATTCCATTTCCGGTTTTCGATTTGTATTCATCAATTTGTATAAATAACTTTTCAAAGATGGTATTGTCTTTTTGTTTGAATTTTGTAGTCAAAGCACAAACTGGAGACTTTTGAGTGCAGGGGAACTGAAACGAAATATTTTGTGATGTATTTTGACCTTTGCATTTGCGATTCCAATTGATCGACCAAGGACTGCAAGATAAGATAAAGTGCATTTTAATCTTGGCGTGTAATAATCACGTTGGTTCCTGATCCGGTTGATTGAATGGTCAAACATGTAGTCAAAATTGCAATTTAGATCAATTTAAAAGTAATTTTATGAATTAAACGGAAGTAAGCGCTTAATAAAAGACGAATCCATTTATGGTTTCGATATAAGGATGAAAATTAACCAATTATTCAATTCATTGGTTGCAATTCCGTACTCGACACTTTTCCTTGTTGCACTTGGAGCAAAAATATTAGCGAAAAAATATTGTACTATAAGGGCTTTCAAGGTTCGTCGTTGTTTCTCTTCTAAACACTTGATTAGTAATCCAATAATAATTGACGTGAAAGGAGAACTTGTTGAGCAAGGTTAGACCTCACGATAGAAGACACTTGCGATAAAAAATTTCGCGTGGTCATCCATTGGGAAAAAAAATTAATTGAACGCGCTATTATAAAGAACGATGGATCTGGCAGGAAGTTGTTTTACTTATTAATCCAAATAATCGCTGATCGTTTTTCTTTCTGTAATTGACAAAAGGAGGTTTCATTGTGAGGAACATGTTTTGAAATTTTAAAATTAGCTTCCAGTTGTCTCGGGTCTAATTTTAGATGACTAATTGGATGTTGTTATTGTCGTAACCCTTTATTAACGTCTACTGGATGTGTGGATTGGGGGAATTAATCTTTCAACGTTATTGGAAATTTTAAATTTGGTTCGGCAGAGACGGAGAGATGCTGGTTGGAACAACGTCGAACCTTGAACTTGTTTTGGCAGGCGAGCACCTAGATTAAGTTTTTCATCCTCCCAATTTAATTGCAAATTTGGACTCGTCAAAAATTAAATTTGAGATGTCTATTTTTATTCGAAAGGTCAATTTAATTCCATATTTTTCTCATGATTATGCATTTGGCTAATTATTGAAACAATTCTTATCGTTCAAAATGAGGAACAATAACTTTGTTGAATTTTCAACTTACAACCATGAAAAGGAGGTTTCTTATTTTAATGTAAATATTTTTTATTACTACCATTATGTGTGGGTGTTATACAATGTTATGTAGCTGCTCGTGTAGGCTGTACCACTTTTCTTTTATTTTCAAACAGTGGAATGGGACGTATTAGCATCTGTTTCGTTAATTTGCATAGATCGTCATGGAATTGCGAGATTTGCGCGGTTTATTTGATGAAATCGGACGAGAAAAAAGGAAAAGTAATTTTTGTAACGATCTGCCAATCCAAAAACCACCCCTAAAAAAATTGACTGCCTAATTACTTTGCTATCATCATCAATTGGGTGCACTTGGCCCCGTGTAATACTTTATTTGTTGATCACGAACCATTGTAATTAGAGGGGTGTGAATAGTAAACAATGAAGATGTTATCTTAATAGAATTCAACCCCCGGTGTAGTGGTGTATTTAAAATAATCGGTAGACGGTTAACGAACCAGGAACAAGAGTGCATTCAACTGATAAGCGCCATGTGTAACGATCCCTCTGCGTAATAAAAAAATGTCCACCTCGATCTATTTTTTGCTGTAATAAAATTTACAAAAAGTAAATAATTTCGAACGGAATTAATAATATTTAAACGTCGGCAGAAAAATTATACCGTTGATGGTGTAAAGTGGCATGGGAAAATATGAAGACGTGTAATTTTACAATAATTGCATAAACGCGGTGGTCACGTAAGTAAAAATTACGAACACGCTTTTTAATCGATTAAAAATCATTTACGTTCGACTATTACGAAATTCGATTTCCTCGTACTTAAATTTCCGACCAAAAATAATGAGTGGAATGTTAACAGCTGGTAATTTTGTTCTACAAGGTGACTACCGTAATCTTGATGTAATTTTCTCTCACGATGACTGACTGAGTATCTACGAAGGAAAGATGAATAGTACATCCTCGTTCTAATCATTCACTGACGATTTAGATAACCTGCACGTGTTTCTCATGTGAAAATATTTCTGTAACCAAAGTTATGGCATCTTACACTTTCCCAATTTGGTGCAGGCAGCCTTGGGGTTTAAATGCTGAAAATTCCAACATAAGTTAAACAGTAGGTCCCCATACTCACCATTGAAGATAGAACATCATTGTTCCTACTTGTCGAGTTTTGTGATCTACCTGTCCGTCACCGTCTGATCTTCCAATTGTCTGGGAATTCGATTGATTGATCTAATTAGCACACAGCTAATATAACTTATGATATACAAAAGGTTAAATATATAAATTAATTATTCACGATTACGAATTTAACTTTTAACTCAATAAATCTTCTATTTCGTCCTTGACTAGAAAATCATTGACGATAATGCTTGACCCAGCACCAGCTGGACAAAACTACAAAAACGATAAGAAATTAAACAAATGGGGTCATTTGATCAAAATATTAAATGTGTTTTGAATTGTTTTCAGATCTTCGCCCCTATTGAGTTGCTTGCTATCCTGCGTTGAATTTCTCTGGAAAATGTTAAAACTGGATCCCTTGTGGTACAATTAAATATAGTAGAAGTAATATAACTTGACACCTACGTCATCGCACATAAGCACTGCCATTGGTTATTGTATGACGTAGGTACCAAGTTAAAAAATCTTATAACAAAAGCAAATATGGAGAAGTGTGATTTTCTTGTTGGCCCTAGTCTTTTTTCTCGGGTCGTTTTCTTCATGGTTCTTATCCGATTCTTGCTTTGTCAACCTTTGTTTCTTGTTTTGTTTTCGACCATTTACCATACCACAATAAGATGTATTTAGATCACGGTAAGGAAGTGGAGTAACTCTGATTCAAAAGTTCACTTTTTCTATAAAAATAACTTCAGTAAATGAAAGAGGACATTTTTATAAGATTTTTAAGGGGAGGATGAATTTGGTAGGTCCTATATTAAAATACGACCACAATTCAAAATTGAAATTCACGAAATTCCCATAGTAAACACATGTAAGAGAATTATTGCACAAATTGCGTAATAATTACTTTAATTTTCTGCCAGTCCGTGCATCCTAGGTGGGTTCTCCACTCATCGCCTGGCGAGGTACCCTCTTATACTCGGGGGCAAAATACACGACAAAATACATTTGCAATTTGCATTTGAAATACAAAATACAGCATTTAAAATACAAAATACAACATTTCAAGTACAATTCATGATGTACTATTTCAAATACATATTTTTAAATATTTTAAAACTGAAATATTATAAATAAAAACCATTCTTTATTCAACAGTTTAGTATGCAATCTAATTTTAAATAAGGATTTCTTTCCAAAAATAGAAGCGTTTCAAAATTGTTGCTCAATGTTCTTCTAGTTGGAGAATGAATTAACCTAGCAAAAGAAAATAATCTTTCTACAGATACAAAAGAATACAAACTTATATTAAATTTAATAAAAGTGGGTAATTGTTAAAAATTGAGTATCAACTTTGGTCGTTCAAAATGTTACTACTTTTTAGAAAAAGTTGCATTGGTTTCGTCCAAAATGTATTTTGTATTTATATATTTGAAATACAACATAAGAAATATACAAAATACACGAATTCTGCCCACCCTTGCTTATACTCTCTTTTTCTCTACACTTCAATTTGGATTTAAAATACCAAATGTATTTCAAATATGTATTTCAAATATGTATTTCAAATATGTATTTCAAATACACGAATTCTGCTACCTCTGCTTATACTCTCTTTTCTCTACACTTCAATTTGTATTTAAAATACAAAATGTATTTCAAATGCGTATTTCAAATATATGAATTCTGCCCACCCCTGCTTATACTCTCTTTTCTCTACACTTCAATTTGTATTTAAAATACAAAATGTATTTCAAATACACGAATTCTGCCACCTCTGCTTATACTCTCTTTTCTCTACATTTCAATTTGTATTTAAAATACAAAATGTATTTCAAATGCGTATTTCAAATATATGAATTCTGCCCACCCCTGCTTATACTCTCTTTTCTCTACACTTCAATTTGTATTTAAAGTACAAAATGTATTTCAAATACACGAATTCTGCCACCCCTGCTTATACTCTCTTTTTATCTACACTTCAATTTGTATTTAAAATATTAAATGTATTTCAAATATGTATTTCAAATACATTAATTCTGACCACCCCTGCTTATACCCTCTTTTTCTACACTTCAATTTGTATTTAAAATACAAAATGTATTTCAAATGCATATTTCAAATATGTATTTCAAATACGTATTTTCTCTACACTTCAATTTGTATTTAAAATACAAAATGTATTTCAATTGCGTATTTCAAATACACGAATTCTGCCCACCCCTGCTTATACTCTCTTTTTCTACACTTCAATTTGTATTTAAAATACAAAATGTATTTCAAATACGTATTTCAAATGTGTATTTCAAATACGTATTTCTCTACACTTCAATTTGTATTTAAAATACAAAATGTATTTCAAATGCGTATTTCAAATACATGAATTTTCCCCACCCTTGCTTATAGTTTCTGTTTCTTTACATTTCAATTTGTATTTGAATACAAAATGTATTTTAAATACAAAATTATTTCAAATACTTGTATTTTAATTCTACCTACCCCGGGTTATATTCTCTTATCATTGAATGTATCGATCGCTCCCAAGCATTCGTCGCGTTAAGGACCCATAATTTCGAGTAGGACCACACTTCAAGGATGTTTTTTGTATTGGGCGCCGCCGTAGGCGGCGTCAACCTTCAGCACATAAATTTTAAATATAAAATCCACAAAAATTTTATTTTTGATGCGCAGGATTACTATGGAGGGGCGAGTAAAAAGGGAAACGAGGGCACCCATAAAAGGATTACATTCCTTTATTCCCTTTTTTTCAAAATGCATTATTTACTTTCATAATTTAAAAATAAATTGAGAATATCACAATCAGGTTGATTAACTTTCCACAATATTATCATATGTATTTCTTGAAAGTAATTTAACTTCACTTATTCAATTCGTCTTCAATAACTCACAAACAGGGATAGATATTAAAATATCTTGAAGACAAAAAATGTTGACTCTTTTGCGCTGTATATTTTTGACCTGATGAATATTTTTGATATCTTCCTTCATTTCCGAGTTATTAGAGAAAAATTGAGTAAAACTTTAAAAATCACTGACAACAGCACCCTCCATTTTTTTCTAAACTTTTATTTATAAACTGAAAAGGCAAATTAATATAAGTAGTTGAGGTGGTAGGTCAGTATAAATCTAACAAGTAGATATCTTTTCACAACACGTTACCAACGAAAACATTCAAAACAGCAGGCCGGATTCAGCAACATTATCAAATGATAATAATAGCAAACAAAAATTTTTACAAAATCTTACTGGATGACTGTGGTTTCGACCTTATCCACAACGTGGAATTGATCTCTTCGGACTCAGATTAACAGAAAAATACAAAATGTAATTACCACTTTTTGACTTATTTATTTATACTTTTTTTATAATTACACCACTTTTTCTAAATGTTTTAATTTATTTATTTGTCAACTCGGCTTACTCATCTCTTGGACATCTCGAACTCCAAAACTAAGCTTTTTTCCAACACATTTTGCTTGTTTATGAAACAGAACTAACGTATCGCAACTGGGTTGTTAATTACTTGAGGTGTTTTTCTTTAAATTTGGACCTCTTCCTCCCCCCTCTTTGGTGAGATTTGGTAAGATATGGTGGGACCCCCTCCTCCTTCTCTCGTGATATTTACTCTACAATTTTTACCACACCGAAGACAAGTAATTTTTTACAGCAAATCAGTAATTCTCTGAATTGCAAAGTTGATGCCTGATTTTCATTGACCCCCCTTAAATGAGATTTTGTGAGATTTTGCTCCCCGCATTTTTAGCTCATGTAATTAATGGACATCTCCTTGTGGCGTTCAAAATTTCAAATTGCCAACCAAAATAACTAAATTTTTGCAGAGAAAAAGAAAACTTGGAAGCGACAAGAATCCTGAGTACATTTTAAATAATAGAAAAACGAAATATCTTGGTTTAAAATAAAAGAAAATAGAGGAGAAATAGTAAAAGATAGAGTGATGGCGGGCATGAGAGCATTTCATGGAAACCGGAACCTACTCGGAGATAAGAATTTAATGAAGAACACCAAGATTAAAATTTATAAAACGTTAATAAGACCGGTAGTGACGTACGGGGTTGAACTGATCAGTTTGTCAAAAGCAGAGGAAGAGAAGCCTTCGAGAGAAGGGTTTAAGGAAAATACTGGGTCCGGTAAAAATAAACGAAGAACTGTATCGTAGAAGAACGAATGGTGAGATAGAAGCTGAACTACAGGAAGCTGATATAGTGCGGCACATTAAGGCTCAGAGATTGGGATGGTTGGGACATGTGGAGAGAGCGCAAGGGGGAAGAACCATCTCAAAGATAATGAAATGGATTCCTGATGGAGATAGACCGAGGGACGACCGAGGAGGAGATGGAGAGAGGATGTGGTCGAAGATCTAAGACGAATGGAAGTCGATGGGTGGAGAGATAAGATGTTGGATAGGAAGATGTGGCGGAGGGTCGTGGAGAGTGCGAGGTCTGATGAGAGAATATAGGATGTAAACCGAAGTAAAAGAGGTTAACGGGACTAATCCCCCCCAACAAACTGGATTTGAAAACATTGAAAAATGTGGCGATATTCCACCCGGAATGGAAAGCCAAGAAGAAGAATTAATGGACATCCCTTGTGGCGGTTCAAAATTTCAACTTGCCAACCAAAATAACTAAATTTTCTGTTTTGTTTTGAAATTTTCTTTGTTTACACTTTTGATTTGAGAATTTTAGAATTAATTATAACTTCACTTGTTTTTAAATGGCAATGTTTGATGAGTGATCACAAATTGTTTCTTAAAATAAATTAATCTTAATATTATTAAAATTAAATTACAATTCATTCATGGTGAGCAATCCTAATAAAATCTATTGTTATGATCGTCCGTCGGTCTGTTGATTTAACGGTTGTCATGGGCGCCGCCAAAGGGAATTCAGCCGTGATTAATCACGGTAAAATTAAATTAATATTAAGAGAAATTAATATATTTTAATTTTTTGTCTCTTTCTCCTGGAAATTTTTTTTACCACGCGGCACGGCATGCAAATCGTAGGCCTGCCAAGCAAGCTACCTCAAATGTAAAGCAATTGATATGGTGTAAGTACCAACAGTGAATTCAGACCACCGCCCAATTTACTTTTGGTAAAGAATCAGACACTAAGCCTGAGACAAAAATAAAAGAAGAAAAATTTCATTTGAGTTCGCTGCGCCATCTCTTAGGGTCAGGGCCTGGATCTATCCATAATATCAATAAAAAAAATTTTTTTTAATGCTAAAGGTTGATTATCGTTCTTCTACCATTTTACAACAATGGCGTCGGTTTAACTTTTACAACAAACAAGGGCGTCGGTTCAAATTTTACCATTAGAGGACTTGGGATTTCATTTTTTTCAAAATAAAAATTCTCTCTCTCCACAGTTATCATTGGTATTGACATGTGACCATGTGCTGTGGACATCCAAGAGGCCGACTAGATGATACGACAGACTTTGGCTGCAATAGTCAGAAATTCTTCTTTTCAGAATATCATGTAAATTTATACACATGTAACCTCTTTCGGTGAGGTTTTCGTGCGATCCAAATTAGGTTATGCATGTCAGCTTTGAAACTCCCATTTTACGGTATTCACGCTTGAAAGACTAAACGTTTTTGTGATTTACCCAACGTCAACCTTCTTCAAAACCACGACACAAATTATAATTTCATAAACATTTAATCAAGAAATTTTTACATCGTGAGTGAAGTGGCTGTTGAGAAATCATTCATCGTGACTTGGTTCACATTTTTTACTCGCTTCCACGACGCTGGAGAAGAGTCTAGTCTACCATTGCACACAAGAAACATTGCACCCTCTCGATTTGGATGGCGAGATTTTGGAACATTGGAACGACAATTTTATTGTCACGCTTGTTTGAATTTGTTTGTGTTTTCGCAAGGTCGACATATTATGATTGTGCAACCTTTACATTCGTTTTTGTTACGTGGTGTATCACACAGCACAAAAAATGAGAACGAACCCACGTAATGTTATTATTACTACTATATTTTGTTGCAATTGGTATGATTCCTTTAGGAACGGTCACTTGGATCGTAAATTAGCGGACTTTCTAGAAAAGACCTTGCGGATAATATGAAATTTTTGCACGGTTTTGAGTTACTCAGCAAGGTCTCGCAAAAGGCAATTCCATCCAGGTGTTTTGGTCAATGCTTCCAACTGAACTTGAGGAGTTACTCTTTCTAAATCCATTAATTTCTTTTGTTTGTTTTCAAACAAGTGTTAATTGCGTGCATTTTCTTGCGCTTCGGGCACATTCCATAAATATTTACATTATTTTAAGTTGCATTCCTGTCTTGTTGATAAAGCTGCGTGTTTGAAATTGGGCGTCACGTTTTTGTTTATTTAGCCATTTAAAATTTTCTTTTTTTATTAATATTGGTGCATGATTATTATGGTTAATTAAGCACAGTAAGCAGGAAGTGACGTTTTGCTGTCCGGAATTGAGGTTCATATCACTGAAGTTAGGTGTGTTACTCATGTTTGTGTAATATCTGATAAATTTTGATTTATCGAAATGAAAAATGACAAACTGACCAAGAGTAATGCACAAAATGTGGTTTGAAAAATTTACCGAACAATGAAATAATTGGGTTGCACATATTACGGATTTCCGAGTACCGATAAAATTTGTCCAATTAATTAAATAATTTGTTGTTGAGTTGACACAGGGTGTGTCACCATCGCTATTTCGAAGAAGAAAGTAGGGTTTTACATTATGACAAACAATAGAAAAGTTAGAATCTCAGGGAGGTTTGGTTAATTGCCTTAAAATGGAAAAATTTATTTGTTTCCGGAAGTTTTAACCCGGTATTCTGCAACTTCCTTTTGTAAAAGGATCCTTTCACGAAAGGAAAGCTTGATTTCCACCTAAAATTATGTCAAAATTTTGAGTGTAAACTAAGTTGTAGCATAGATAGCAGCGCCAAAATTTGAATTTGGAGAAATTAGAAAAATTAATTAAAAATTTTTTAGCATTTTATAAAGGAGAGAATACCGGGCCTTAGTCTTGATTTTATATTTTGTAATTATCTCATAAACGGTGCGTTAAAATGGAAAAACCTAGAAGAACCAAAATAAAGTAAATAAAATTTATAACAAAAAGATACTTATGCAATTTTACCAAAAAGTCATTTGTTCGCGAGTTATTGTAAGTTAAACTTAACTAAATGCGTTTTACGAATTTACCAATCTCTGCCCTCCTCCCAGGTTCGATTACTCTCGAATTTTGGCTTCTACAGCAAAATTACATGAGACATTTTTTGTTGTAAATTTCGTTCCTATCATATTTGTTCATGTAAATTTTTTTTATTTAGATGCACCCTTTCTGTAATATTATATGCAAATCAATTTTTTTTGTCAAGGACATTACGATTTTTGATTGATGTCACTCTTACAGTTGATTTTTTGTTTTAGGCCTCCATGGATTTGCCCCCGGATAAAGCAAAACTTTTGAAAAACTACGATTTCGAAAAAAAATGGGACATTATCTGTGATCAGGTAAGTTTGATTTCTTGTTTGTTCTAAATTTTGGACTTGTGACTAATGTTTTTGGTTGGATTTTCTGTTTCCTAAAATTATAACGTGATGTCTGGTCGTGACCGGTTATGCTTCATGACTTGCATTAAAATTTCGTAATTAGGGAAACTGTCGTATAATGTACTGTTATTGTGTTCTGTCGGATGGACATTATTCAAAAATTGTTGATTCCAAGGTCATTTTAGCTTTGTTTTCAAATTTGATGGGGTTAGTTGGCATATTATAAATACAAGTGGTGTGCAGATGTTGGTAGTAAAGTAGAAAGTCTTTTTATTTTACTGCAATCTGATGAATATCTTGGATGGTTTCCTTCCATTTATGTCTCGAGAACTCGTGAATGACACTTGACGCATTAAGAAGTTTGGAGCTGAAGCAAGTTTCTGTCCAATCATTGTGAAAAAAATTGGCATTCAAATCACGAAATTCCACAAAATCTATCAATCACACATCTTCCAACATAAAATCGCAATTGGTCGATCGTCTATCATATTCGTTTGTCATTTTTCCATTCTTCGGGGTCCATAAAACTAATATCGTCTCGATTTCCAACACATAACCATTAATCTTCCCAAGCATCTCTTCTAAATGGGTGGTCATTTAGTCACAATCGTGGCTCAACTTGACGCCTATTTTATTTGGGGTCTTGTGTGAAAACGATTAAAGTTAATAGACATAAAAAGGTTGGGGGAATAATTTTTATGCCTGGACGGCGACGATTACAATATTTTGTTGTTTTGAATTCCACGCTACATCTTCATCAATTGAATGTGATTGAGAAAGTTTTATTTTAATTGAGCGATCAAACAACAAAATGCAGACGTAATCGTTACGAAATTGCTGTAATTTATGTAATTTTTATATTTTCACTTTCACTAGACACAAATTTAAACGGTCATAGAACCCTCTGTATAAGGTTCGGTTGTGGGCAGGTTCAGGTATAAAGTCACTTGTGTGACCTGTGATTCATAAAACTTGTAATGGATTGGAAAAGAAGTTCATCGAGATGATGCCATTGTTTCTGTATCGACTTCTGGAATGCAATTGATAATTCGAATTTACCGTTTGTATTAAATTACCCACTCGAGATTACGACAATGGCTTGAACTTTGTTTGTGGAATGTTTAAATGATGAGGAAGGAATTGCACTTCGAGGCATCTCAACATGAAAACTCGAAGACGGCAGTTCCGAATGCCAATCTTACCGCAAGAGTGCAGGATCTTCGAAGCGATAGCTTTATCTAATAGTTGAATCCACGATTGACGTATAGGCGCATTCAAAGGTAGAAAAACCTTGGAAACGATCCCACAGTTTGAACCAAAGATTCCAAATTGGTTATGGTTTCCTGGTGTCATTGCTAATATAAATATTATCTTTTTTACGGGAACCTCCAGCGAGACCGAATGCCGAGCAACAAAATCCAACTCTTTTTAGTTGGCAATTGCTTTACAATGGAATAATCAGAGATCTCGGGAGAGAATTTTAGTATTTTTTCTCTTCTGAAGCAGATGCAGTCAATAGTAATACTTTTCCAAATTTTGTTGATGTTTTATGATTTTTACACTCTGCCACTGATTTAATTTTTTATTTTGTTTTTTTAACTGATACGTGTATTTATATCCTATGTGGAAGGCGCTGCACCTACAGTGACTTCGTGTTAAGTTTTGGATATGCATATTCCAATTAAATACATAAAAATTATCATCTCCAAAATGAAAAAAAAATCGACAATGTTCTAATTTTATAAAAATTATACACATTTTGCTCGTCACAGCATAGGTCTAAACTGTAATCCATCTGCACTTTGTTTTTTAAATCGAGATTTGGTGATTGTTTTTAGTTTCGGCATTGCAAAAATTAGGCGAGGCACTTTTAAATAAACATTCTGTGCAGGGGCCAATTACATAACTTTTTTTAAGACCCAAACACAACCGTTGTATCCACGCTTGGGTGGCATTTATTGGAAATAAGAGATAAATTAATATGTAAATAATTTTATTGAAAATGTAAACAAATATGAGATCAATCTTGTAAAACCAGTTTATTCATACATACGCAAATACAATAAATTTAAAATTCTGCAAGTTGTTTGATGATTCATTTTGGACTGCAAAATTTTATTGAATGATCTCATGTACTTGAAACAGAGGATGCATGGGGTTTCTAAATTACAAAATTGATTGATCGCAACTTTACTAGTTATGTATTTTTTCGTGCTGAACTTGAAACGTCCACTTTCTCTACGTTAAAAAAGTTCAATGAAAATTCTATTTTTGCACGAACCAGAGCATTATTGCGTCACCGTAGTGGATATTATTAGATCTTGACGCAACTCGCAAGAAGTTCTATTGGGGAAGGAATCAAAAATAACGCTGAAAGAGGAAGAAGAGGATTTTGAACTCTGGTCGCGCGACCTTTCTTTTGGATCGAAGTTTTTTTATCGCTATTAATATTTCAAGTTTAACCAACATGTGTAAGGGAAAAGAGTTTGAATTTTTCGCTTCTACCGATGTTCCACAAAACAAATTTAAATTATTTGAGCTTTTATCCATTGCACCATGTGCTGCGATTGTTTCGAATTTCTATTAAAAGAACTAAAAATTAGAAATTTAAATTTTCGTGATGCGTTGGGTGAATATAAAATTATAGGAGAGATATGAGCTTTTCAACCAAATTAGCAACTTTTTCGGTCTTCCAATATTAGTTAATGGATGTGGGCAGAAAAACTGAATTCTTTAAACTGATAATTAACATTATCTCAACTAACGCTGGTTAGCAATGGCAATAAATCAAACAACGAAGGAACAATATGAGTAATCTTCCAATAAAGCAGACAACGACCTCAAACTAACTAACCAACCAATATTTGCATTTTGTTAGATAATAAATGATCCATAAAAATTTTTTGCATACAAAGATCCAAATCGTGATAGTCCACATCCTTGACCGAATTGGAAGACATAGTCGCTCTTATTTCGAAATTAATTGGCATGGTTATGACAGAAAATCATTTCAGTTCTTGGAACTTGGTATTTTACAAATTGGAATTATATTTTTGACCGTGGGATTGTTATTTTGGTACGAGTGTTCCATATTCATTATATTGTTAGAAATTTTGTCGCGTTAAATTTTGTTTCCGTTCTCAAATTAATTTAAATTTCTTTTTTTAAATTGCCTGCAACAACTGCGCCGATGATGTCATTCTATTTTATTAAAATTCCAATTTGAAAAAACGATAATATTATTGACTTGGACGAGGAAAAAATATTGGTAAAGGACTACCTCTCTATTTATCTTATCGATGATTAAGTGGGATGTGGCCGCTGTGGCTTGGAAACTTCCCTTTTGATGTTTTTCGTGACTTATACCCATCGACATAAATATTTCCATCTGAAGGTTAAAACAAATTAATTTAAAAACATCGACAAAATTAATTGCGAACCATTTTTTAAATTAAAAATTGCTAAGAGTGTATCCAATTCTAAACAAACGTTTTCCAAACAGCATTTTTACCAACGGTCGGCATTTGGATGGGTGACCGATTCAAGAACGCCACGTGTCACTGCTCTCCTTGGTTAGCGTAAAACTCCATCGCTGGTATTCCTCGTTTGAAATTGAGGTTAGATGGGCATGAGGCAAAAGGAAAGACCATGTTCAGCAGAGAACGAAAGATTTTCTAAGGAGGAAGAGATTTTCCTCCTTTAGATTTTCTAAAGACTAGGATATTAGTGAAAGTCAATATTTTTGGTTACCCAATGAATCAAATGCTCGATAAAGATATGACAATAAAAAATTATATTCGTAAACAAGCAGATGTTTTCGACTCACTAAAATTAAACAATTCGGCAATATCTCTTCATTATCAGTTTTTTTCCTCTTATCCTAATGTCTGTTTTTTACCCACTTTTAAAATTTGTTTTAATAATCAAATAGCAGCAATGATGCCAAATAATAAAAACCTGCATTTGCATCGTTACATTGCATTAATTTTAGCCCCACTTCTCAGCAAACTACACAATTATTGAAAAATCTCTGTACATCGCCCAATTATTGTTTGTCGAATTACAAAATCCATTATTTAATTATTGCAATTTCGCCTGGATGCTGAAAACACAGCCCCCTTTGTATACAAAGCCTTTCCATCAAAGCTTGCTCCACTTAATGTCAAGTTCATTACTTATATTTTCAAGTGCTCTTGTAATCATTTGATATTAAAATTATTTTACGGTAGTTACAGCTTACGATCTTTTAAATTTATCGTTGAAAATTGGTCATATATTTTAATATGACGCGTACATCCATAAATAAATATGATGTCATCGTTTATGCCATTCATAATTAAAATAATACTTTAATGATTATTCAATTCGTATTTTTAATCGGCCCCTTTCGCTAAATTAACTAAGACAAACCGAGTTTTAATTTTAGCAGTTCGTTCACTCGCAAGTAAAAGTTTTAATTTTATGATTGATTGAATTGATTCATTTACGTGGTTGTCGTAATAGCGGCTACTTATGAGATAGAATGTAGGTCGTAGTATTAATTCTTTTGACCTGTGCAATGAAATGGCTTCCCACAAAAATTCCAGAAATCAGATAAGTTTTCTTTATTTAAAATTAGTCCTTCGAACCGGATTTTTAGTTCATTTCTTCCTTCAATACAACAATGTTTACTTTAATTTTATCTGTTGTTACAGGAGATGGTTCAAGCAAAGGACCCTCCATCTTATTACCTCCATAAATTAAGGACATACTTGGATCCTAAAGCTTCCAGAAGTCACAGGGTAAGTTCTAGTGTAAATTTCACTTACCTTCCAATACTAAACTTTTTTTTCCCCGAAGAAACGTAAAATGGTTGGCGACTCTACTTCCACGCAAGTCCTGAGAGATTTGGAAATTTCGTTAAGAACGAATCATATCGAGTAAGTTTTGAATTTGACACAATTTTGCAAATTTCCAATCGATGTAAATTTTTAGATGGGTCAGGGAGTTTTTAAACGAAGAAAACATGGGATTGGACGTTTTGATCGACTACTTGAGCTTTAGATTGGGTATGTTGAGGCAAGAACAGCGAATTATCCAATCGCAAAACGCCTCCGAAGAGAGACTGAATCCTTCTATTCAGAGCAACGGTTTTCACAATTCCACCATGTTGGAAAAACAAAACGGTTACTCGAGACCACCTTTAGACATGAGCGACAGTCCGAGTCACAAGCGAAGATCGAAACATGTCGCCAAATTAAACATGGGAGAATCTAAAGATGACATTCATGTCTGCATAATGTGCATGAGAGCCATCATGAATAACAAGTACGGATTTAACATGGTAATACAACATAGGGAAGCGATAAATTGTATATCGTTAAGTTTAATACATAAAAGCTTACGGACGAAAGCCTTGGTGTTGGAATTGTTAGCCGCTATTTGTTTAGTTAAGGGTGGACACGAAATTATCCTCTCTGCGTTTGATAATTTTAAAGAAGTTTGTCAAGAAGGGCATCGTTTTCAGACCCTGATGGAGTATTTTATTAATTACGAGGTCTTCCATATCGAATTCATGGTGAGTGGTGTATTCGTCACGTAGGGGGCCAAAAATATAACAATGTAATTTTGTTTTAGGTTGCTTGTATGCAATTCGTGAATATTATCGTTCACTCGGTAGAAGATATGAATTTTAGGGTTCATTTGCAATACGAATTTACCGCTTTGGGCTTAGACGAATATTTGGAGCGGTTGCGTCATACCGAAAGTGAGGAATTACAAGTACAAATTTCGGCGTACCTCGATAACGTTTTCGATGTTGCCGCTTTAATGGAAGATAGTGAGACTAAAACGTCAACTCTTGAAAAGGTGGCAGATCTGGAAGACGAATTAGGACAGGTTCACGACAGGTTACAGGAAATCGAGTCTGATTTCCTAGCTAAACTGGCAGAACTAGAAACCGAATTAGCGAACGTTAAAAAAGAAAGGGATGATTTATTAGAAAATAGGAGGCAGGTTGACGAGGAAGTGACGACGTTGCGTCGTCATCAACAAGAATCAAAACATCGGCAGTCTTTACTAGAAACAAAGATTATACAACTAGAAACCATAACCAAAACTTTACCAAAAGGGGCTTCCATAACTGGTTTGGCTGAAATTCTTCAAATGACTCCTCCTCCTAGTTCCTCAAGTTCTGAAGAATCATCTGATAGCAATTCATCTGTGATAACTCCTCTCGCACCACCTGTTGTTGCCACTCCGGCACCTCCTCCACCTCCCTGTCCTCCTCCGTGTCCTCCACCTCCGCCACAAAGAACATCGTCTGTTCCGGTACCTCCACCTCCAGCCGGATTCATGCAAGCACCAGACGGCGCAATGACGATTAAACGTAAAGTTCACACAAAGTACAAGCTTCCCACAGTCAATTGGATTGCTCTCAAACCGAATCAAGTTCGAGGAACCATATTTAACGAACTGGATGACGATCGGTTACACAGCAGCATCGATTTTATCGATTTTGAAGAACGATTCAAGATCGGTATGATCGGTGGATTGAATGCTACAACTGATGTTGATGGCTTGTCTAATTTCCCTAGCAAAAGGTTCAAGAAACCAGAGAATGTTACGCTACTGGAACACACAAGATTGAGAAACATAGGTGAGTTTACTTTTTACGTCTTCTCTCTATTTAATTTTTTTTCATGTCTTTTCTATTTAATTTGCTTTACAATTGTAAAGAAAAACTAAATAGTTGGTGGTATGGGGTGGGGGGGAGACTGACGTACAGAATTTTATATGTACATACTATAATAAATGTATATTGCCTTTGGAATAGAGAAGCACATAAGGAACAAACAATTTTAAAGATTACCCGGTTTTACTCGACGTAAAATATACATTATAGTTTGGGAATCCCCTAATTTTGCTTTATATTTTTTATTTTAATTTATTTACTTTAATTTGGTGACATTCAAATTTTTATTAATTTTAATATTTTGTGTTGATGAAAAAACCCGAATAATTAAAAAATACAATGAAACTGACGTACAGAATTTTATATGTACATACAGTGACAAGCAAAACTGTTCACAATAAGTAAATTTTTGCTATAAATATAATATTACCGGAAATATGTATAAAATCTACATCCCACATTTGATCATATGAGAAGTAATGCATGACGCACTGATAACTTATACTATTTTGCAAAACAACAGTTTTATTATATTATTATCACATTGCTAAGGTGACGTTCGAAGTGAACAGTTTTGCAGTGTCAAGAAAGTAATTTTATTTGCTGTGAAACGAAAGTTTAACCGTTATTATTTTATTTTATTTGTACTGAGTAAGTGCTAACTTAATTATAACTTAAGTATTCTTGATCAATTTTTCATTTAATATAGAAAATAAAAATGCCTATTCGTATTAAGGAAGATTTAAAAAAGAAGATCGCTGAATCTATTAAAACAGGTATTTCAGTAAGAGAAATTGCAAGCAAACATGCGGTTTCAATAGGCCTTGTTACAAAATTAAGAAAGAAATTTAAAATTACCACAGAAATTAACAGAGGAGGACGACCGCAGAAGCTTTCGTCTCAAACAAAAAGAATTATTCGCAAGTTAATAGTGTCTGAGCTGCAGAAAACGCCGTAGAGGCCAATAATACTATCAGAGACAACTTAAAAATTAATGTCTCTAATGATACCGTTCGTAGATGTTTAAAGGAAGTTGGTATGAAAGCTAAAACTAAAATAAGAAAACCTTTATTAAGCGAAGTACATAAAAAAAGCGTTTAAAATTCGCAAAAGACCATATTAATTGGACTGTAGATGACTGGCGGTTGGTTACATGGTCAGATTAATCGAATGGGATCAGATGGCCGTGTTTGGTCATGGTATGATAAAATGTAGGCCCTACAGAAAGAAACATTAAAATTTGGTGGAGGCTCTATGATGGTTTGGGGTTGTTTCCAGGGGGATAGGGTAGGAATATTAAGAAAAATTAATGGAATTATGAAAGCAACCGATTACATTGACATTTTAGGAGACTCATATTTACCAAGCCTTGCTAAATTTGGTTGTGCAGTAGGTGATACCATATTTATGCAAGGCAACGACCCTAAACATTCGGCTAAAATTACTAAAAAATGGTTTGCTGATAATAATGTTAAAGTGATGGAGTGGCCGCCGCAGTCCCCGATTTAAATCCAATCGAGAATCTTTGGTGTATAGTTAAAAAGAATTTTAACCGCAAAGAATCAGCCCAAAATGTCGATGAGTTATGGACCATAACAAATAATGAGTGGAGTAAGATTGATTCTCAAATTTTGAATAATTTAATTACTAGTATGCCAAAAGGATGCAATTAGTGATTAAAACCAAAGGAGGTCATACAAAGTACTAAAAGGTTGTTTAAATTATAAATTTATGATCAGTCGCAATACTGTTCATAATACTCTGCAGTTTGGTATAAAGGGGTTAAGTCAAAATTAGAAAAAATTTTATTGCTAAAATTAAATCTATTTGGAATGCTCTATCTACTGGTATAAAAGATTAAAGTTAAATATTTTTTATTAATAAGATAATGAAATGGTCTAAAGGTATTAAGTCAAAAATAATTATATACCGTTCGGTATAAAGGGCTTAAGTTGACTTAAGCTCTTATATAAACAATACATGTAGTTTTATTTCGTTTGGTATAAAGGGCATAAGTTGACTTATGTCCTTGAGACCGATAAGTATAATTTTCTTTCGTTCGGTATAAAAGGCATAAGTTGACTTAAGCCCTTGAATATACCTCTATTATAATTTTATTCCGTTTGGTACAAAGGGCTTAAGTCGACTTGCGCCTTAATACCTTTAGACCACAAAGTACTAAAGGTTTTTAAATTTAAATTTATATCAGTCGCAATACTTTCAAATACTCTCAGTTTGGTAAAAAGGGGGTTAAGAAAAATTAGAAAAAATTTTTTGCTAAAATTAAATCTATTTGGAATCCTATCTACGGTATAAAAGTTTAAATTAAATATTTTTATTAAAAGATTGAAATTCTAAATTTTAAGTCAAAAAAATTATATCCTTGGGTATAAACTTAAGTTGACTTAAGCTTTAATAAACAAACAATTTTATTTTTACCAAAGGGCTTCCATAACTGGTTTGGCTGAAATTCTTCAAATGACTCCTCCTCCTAGTTCCTCAAGTTCTGAAGAATCATCTGATAGCAATTCATCTGTGATAACTCCTCCCGCACCACCTGTTGTTGCCACTCCAGCACCTCCTCCACCTCCCTGTCCCCTCCGTGTCACCACCTCCGCCACAAAGAACATCGTCTGTTCCGGTACCTCCACCTCCAGCGGATTCATGCAAGCACCAGACGGCGCAATGACGATTAAACGTAAAGTTCACACAAAGTACAAGCTTCCCACAGTCAATTGGATTGCTCTCAAACCGAATCAAGTTCGAGGAACCATATTTAACGAACTGGATGACGATCGGTTCACAGCAGCATCGATTTTATCGATTTTGAAGAACGATTCAAGATCGGTATGATCGGTGGATTGAATGCTACAACTGATGTTGATGGCTTGTCTAATTTCCCTAGCAAAAGGTTCAAGAAACCAGAGAATGTTACGCTACTGGAACACACAAGATTGAGAAACATAGGTGAGTTTACTTTTTACGTCTTCTCTCTATTTAATTTTTTTTCATGTCTTTTCTATTTAATTTGCTTTACAATTGTAAAGAAAAACTAAATAGTTGGTGGTATGGGGTGGGGGGGAGACTGACGTACAGAATTTTATATGTACATACTATAATAAATGTATATTGCCTTTGGAATAGAGAAGCACATAAGGAACAAACAATTTTAAAGATTACCCGGTTTTACTCGACGTAAAATATACATTATAGTTTGGGAATCCCCTAATTTTGCTTTATATTTTTTATTTTAATTTATTTACTTTAATTTGGTGACATTCAAATTTTTATTAATTTTAATATTTTGTGTTGATGAAAAAACGAATAATTAAAAAAATACAATGAAAAAGTTAATAAATTATTACAGTTTATGTTCAACTTGATAAAATTTATCGATAATAATGTATCGGGCAATTATATGGTTCATAGTAAATATTAAGAACAGTTAACAAACAAACCGAACAAATAAGGAAAGATTATTTTTAATCCTTTGACTATTATCAGTTGATTTTTATCAAAATAAAAAATAATCGGCACAGAATTCCTCTCCCAGATAGCTTCAAATGGACTATCACTTTGATTGTTCATTTAAAAAAATTATGGATGGCGTCACTGCTCTGAATCACGTCATTTTGATCTAAAAAGATACTCTTGAATAACAAATAATATAGTAATGGAGCAATTTGGCGGAAAAATAGTAATCTGGGAGAACTATTCTGCATAGACCAGGGGGGCTCTTTTCACCTTTGTCCAGAAACTTGAAAATACCATTTTAATTTTTTTGGAAACGTTTAACAACGTAATTATTGATAAATGCAGGGCCGTCTTAAGATATTTGACTCCCTGGTCTGTAGAAATTATTGTGCTCCTCTTCGTGAAAATACACAGAGAAGGAGCACTGACCGGTGTGTTTTACAAAAATTTCAGAACTAAAACAAGTCAATATTTTACCACTTTCACACCTAGCACACTTAAAAAACGCCCAGTGTTGTTTAACTTCTTTCCGAATTATTTCTAAGATTTTTCTGATTTCCCGATCTCCAAAAGTGTTCAATCATTAATGAAAAATTCTGTATAAGATGCCGCAGTAAGTTTTATTCTGATAAAACGTGACGATTCTATTCTTTACATTCACTCTTCAAGCTAACCCAATATTCAACCAAAGAATTAAAAATGTCAAATTACCATAGCAACAGTCGAGAGGATATGCTACAGTATCGGAAGATAATAAAAATGTAACGTTACCACTAGGGCCGTCCTACGCAAAAGGAAGCGGGAGTGGGGTGACAATATAGCCTCGGAACTAGAGCTCATTCAGCCCTGTGGTTAGGGTGGCCTTGGATAAGTGTAGGATTTTTAATTATAAATTCAAGCTAATCTAAGGGTATAAATGTCTTGTCTTTAATTTAGATTGCCAGCCCTTAAGTTGCGTATAAAAATAAATCTAAAATGAATTCCAAAAGTTAACAATCATAAAATTTTTCAATTTTTCCAACTTTTCAAACAAAATAAATCTTTGAAATTCATGTTGGTCACTGCTGCTTAAATGTTTAATATTTCTATACCCCAACGAAGAACTTTTGAGTTCGTCCAATTTGAGTTACGAGCATTTCTGTAATTAAGAAGGAAAACAAAGCCAACAACAATTTAAAAGGTGTTCGTTCCCATTTATAATATTTTTCGAACTTAAAATAATACTTCTAGAATTTTTAACTTCCAAATCGCTCTCCTGCATAATAGGTAACAGTGAGTTATGTCCTTCTTCGTTGGGGTATCGATTTGTAGTTAAGTTTAAAATTTATTTTAATTGTTAGTTTTACTGTATCTGTTGTTTTTATCATATTCGGTAGCTGTTGATATTGTTTTGTTGAATTTTGATAGTTACTAGTGTCTGAATCCCATGTGGTTTGTTTGAGCTTCACTCACTCATATCGCAGCAAGTTGCTTTTTATTATAAAATTATTTTATTTATTGGACAACTTTTTATTAAATCGCCATCGATTTTGGTCTTCGATACATTCCATTTAAGCTTGAAATCAATTAATAATTAATTTTTATTTTAAATTTTATTATTGCCAATTAAATTTTTCTTCAAATCCATTTATCCATCGAAAAGCCCTTTTAAAGGGGCGGAGGGACTCGACACTCAAAATCGAGTTAACAACTGCATAGACCGGCAGACCTCGGGGTGCCCCAGCACTACTGCCCTATTGATCATTTAATACTGAAGGCCATAAGTTTGCAAATTTATCCATTATAATTTGTACTGGGTCCTTGTCATAATGACCCATAATCAGAATCGACTATTTTAAAATATTAAAATCTACCTGTGGTATTTAGAGAATTTCTCTACATTTTCTTAATTTTCCAAATTTCTTTAGATTTTAGCAAAATTCAAAGAAATTTCTTTTAAAACTGAAATCTTCTTAAATTTACGGAAAATTCCTGCACTTGGCAACCCTGCTGAATTGGGATTGAAGTTACGTCAGAGCCGTAATTAACTTTCTGGATGCCCTGTGCAAGATTTATTTTTTAAATTTAAATACTATCTGATTTAATTAATAAAATAAAAATTTTCTAGCTTTCTAATATTTCGTAGTTTCATAATATAATATTAGTTGAACTTCACCGATGACCATAAAAGGGTTCTATTGTGCAAAAGTCCTACACTTTCAAAGTTTATAATTATGTATTTGCAACAAAAATTTCCTTTTTAATACAAACAAGTTAACGTTGACGAAATTTTCTGTAAAAAATAATATTTTTGTCTGTAATTTCTGGACCCCTTCATTCTGGCACCTGCCTAGTTACGCACTAAGGGCCAGTTGTGTAACGGAAGTTAATCCACGGATGAATGTGATCGAGGATCTTTATACTGGACTCCTTTTAAAAATATTTAAATAATTTTGTTATTTTCTTAGGTATATAAATAATAAATATTATTTTACCATATTTAAACATCACTTTTAGATTTAAATGTTTACGTAAAATATTTAAATAATAAAATTCTTATTTATAGAAAAGCACGTTTTTAAAAAACGAAAATCTGCTTAATTTTCACTAAGAATAAAAAAATTAAAATTAAATATTATAGTAGGTAAGGATGATCAAAGGCCACCTTGACCTCCTCATAGTAACATATATAATACCATATTATTAACCAGCAGATGTACTCCACGTTTACCACGATTACTAATTCCCCAATGTCATTCGTAACCGAAATCACGTTAATCCGTTCCAATTCCCAGCGGTTTTTCGATAAATTTTTTATACAAATTAATTCATAGAAATAAACAAAAACTGAACTAAAACTGAAATTTTTGCAGCAATATCGAGAAGAAAATTAGAAATGCCGGTAGAAAAAGTGATAAACGCAATTAACTTGTTGGACTTGAAGCAACTTTCGTTGGAAAACGTAGAACTGCTTCAGCGGATGGTGCCCACAGAACAGGAATGTAAGGCGTATAGGGAGTATATTGTAGAAAAGAAAAATGTGAATTTGTTAACGGAAGAAGATAAATTTTTGATGAATCTAACGAAAGTCGAAAGAATATCTGCCAAGTTACAAATTATGAGTTACATTGGAAATTTCTACGATAACATTCATTTGGTGTCACCTGTAAGTATTGGATTCCGGTACATTTTCTTTGCTAATTTTCACTTTTCAGCAAATACTCGCTGTAATTTCTGCTTCCAAGTCTGTGAAGTCGTCGAAAAAGTTGAGGTCGGTTCTCGAGGTGGTGCTAGCCTTTGGAAATTATTTGAACAGCAGCCGACGTGGCCCCGCTTACGGTTTCAAACTACAATCGCTCGAATCGTTACTGGATATAAAATCGACTGATAAACGCATGTGCCTTTTGCATTATATAGTTTCAACAATACGACAAAATTTCAACGAGTTACTTAATTTTGACTCGGAACTTATGTACATTGATAAAGCAGCCGTTGGTAAGTAGTCCTCCTGTTGTTGTAAGTTTCCGTAAAGTAATGTCCTTTTGTAGTGTCCTTAGAAAATGTGATAACAGATGTAAACGAATTGGAGAAAGGTATGGAGATTGTGAGAAAAGAGGCTGAAACGAGAGGCAAAGGTTCTCAAAGCGTGGTAGTTAAGGACTTTTTAACGAATTCAGAAGACAAACTAAAACGATTACGACAAGACACGAAAATTGCTCAAGAGGCGTTCAGCGAATGTGTCGAATATTTCGCTGAATCGTCACGAACGACCGAAGCTAATACATTCTTTTCCCTTCTTGTCCGTTTTGCAAAAGCATTTAAGGTAGGTTTCACTTGAAAGGCACATGGGCTTGCAACAATTAAATTGTTAAATTACAGACAGCAGATCAAGAAAATGAGCAAAGGCGAAGAATAGAATTGGCGGAACAAAATTCGAGAAATAAGGTGAACGAGGATGTTGCAAAAAGAACAAATTAAACCAGAAGAAACAACAGGTATGGTTGACAATTAGAGAGTTTAATAAAAAAAATAACTTGAAAAATTTTAGGAGGCAGTTATAAACGAACTGAAACATAAAACAAAGATGGTTCAGGAGAAGAAACTGCTGCAACAAGACGAAGTTTATAACGGAGCACTAGAAGATATTTTGTTGGGTTTAAAGAGTGAGCCATACAGGCGTGCCGACGCGGTGAGAAGAAGTCAAAGGAGGCGGATTGACAATAACAGGCTCTCTAAGACGGCAGAAGAAATGGAATTTTAATTTTTGACGATATTTTTCTCTCTAATTTATTTTGAGTACAAATCAAGTTTTAGAAACGTATACTAAAGTCAGTTGTTTATTATATTATTTTTCTTATTAAGAGTTTAAAATGTGATGATGACCTTCTCGAATATTTTTTTCTATGAATTTTCTAAGAAACATTCCCTCCGTGTTGTATTTTGTGATGTTTGAAAATATTTGATGTTTGCAACTCTTGGAAGCCAAATTAATCTGATGTTGAAATTAGAAAAAAATTTATTATAAAATTCTAACCTTTGTAATTTTTGTAAATAGAAAATGCTGTTATTTTCATAATAAAAATGTTTTTACCAAAGTTTGTCAAAATTTAATATTTGCTAGTTTTTTCAACGTAAACAGTTAGCAATTTGGATGAAGAATAATCTAAACCTAAAGCTTTTCGATCTTCAACCATGGTGCTTTACACTCTCACTTTTCTTTTAAGTGCGGAAAATCAGTTTTACCTAAATAACTAATTTTATATGAATTTTACCGAAAAACTGAAGATAAAAGTTATTAAAATTAAATTACCTTACATTTGAGACAAACCACGACTAATTTGGTTAAAAATTACCCGAGATGATTTTTTATGTTTTTACCCCTGTTAAAAGCCAAAATTAAATCAAAAAAATCAATTGTATAGAAAAAAAAGTTTATTCAAATAATGGAGCCTGTTATTTTTCACTAATTGAATTTATTTTTGACCCTTTTTCTAAATTTATTTTTCTTCTGTAATTTTCAAAATGTGGTGGATCCTGATAATTTCCAGAGCAACACATTCTTCATTAAATTGCTAAACATAAAGTCGCATTTTGACCTTTTTGTTATATTTAGCCGACTTACAAGAGCAATTGAAAAAAAATATCTAAGAATTTCTAAATTAATTCTTCAAGTGTCATACACTTACGACAGTGCGTAGGCGATTAATTTAGACAATAATAACAAAATATATAATTATCCCCTCCCAATAGCTATGATTTAAATCAACCATAAATTCATATCGTAAACTTTTAATTTATTTGTGTCTTCAAAATCTTTTGCCGGTAATGAAAGTGTAACCTCACATGTACATAATTAAGAATTATTTATGGAGATTGGTATTGTTACCGCAAAGGGAGAGTGCATTACAAGGCAAGTACGAAATTTTAATTTTACTACGTCAATGGGAAAATTAAATTGTCGTTTGAGCCATTGACTTTATTTTGTGTTCTTATGGTCTTTCTGTCGGGTTGCTTGGTCTGCGGGTGGTATTATAAGCAACGTCTTCGTATTTAAAAACTTAGCACAATTTGAAATATTAACTCATCGCCAAAGCCTTGTAATTTTGCTATAAAATTGTCTGTTTTATATACGAAAATGGTTTATAGTTTCATTTTTTATTTACCTTTTGTTACAATATCCGGATTATGTTTTGAAGAACCTACTCTCAAGGTAGACTAGTGCAGGAGATTTCTTCGGACTGCCACTGCAAAAGACCAGCGACATCACTACTCCTTCCCAACACAGTTTCATTCTCCACGTACAACAGCTCTTGACGTTTCATTTGTAAGTTATAGATAATTTAAACGGTAATTTTCAGGTACAGAATGAAACGGAAAGGAATGCTACTTGTTGATTATTTTCAATGTTTGATTTTAAATTATACTATTTTTCATGATCAGCCCTTCGAATATTACATTCGCCTTACCAGCATCGATTCAGTTATTTATTTTGGCAATTAAATCAGCTTTCTTTCCATTTTCTTCGAAATTTACAAACCAATAAAAATAATCTAATTTGACAGGTGGAATTTCAAATTTATTTGTCCGAGTTTTCATGTGTGTTGGTGGCCATACAAATTCTGGTAAAAAATATAATTCCCTAACGAACTTCTGAGTTTTCTGTACCATAAAAACATCAAACCATGGACTTAGTCCATGCTCCAAACCGAATTCGAACTAAATTTGCTTGATATTTATTATTATTCGTTTAGAGGCCCGGACTGGTAATAATTTAGTTACAAGGAGGATGTTTTTAGTGGTCGTCGTTTTATCGTGTACAGTTATTTTTTCGAATATAAATAAATTACATTTAAGCACCCTGTACATTAAAACGTAGCCGCCTCCTAGCGGAAAAATGGTAATCTAGAGCTCTAATCAAGAACAAAAAATTAAATTAAACGAAATCCAACCTGGGCGGCATTACTTTTACGCAAAAATAACATTTTTAAAATCCGATGCACACGAAAGTTAATTTTAAATGAAATAATTGAATCATAATAATTATAATTTTTAATTAAAAATTTAGTGATGCAGTTGGTAGTTGTAATGACATCGCTAGTTCCGTCACGTGCCACCAGGAGAACAAATAGAACGACAATACAATGGCGTCTGAGTCAAGGAATGGCAGAGCGAAATTATAAATCTGACTTTTGTAATATGAAAATACTGGCATCGAATGATAATAAATTGAAAAAAGCAAACTAACAAGTCCAAAAGCACATTACGAATAATTAGTTTTCAATAAATACAGCAGACTTGCATAAAAAGCATATTTGTACAAAATTTACGATAACCATTAAATGACCTGTAAAAACTTCTAAAATAGAAAACGTTCGTGTAATTGTGAAATAAAATTTAAAGTGTGTGGTTTAGTGTTCGAAGGATATTAATACTTATTTTTGGGGTAAGTTACCTTTATTTACGTTTTATTTTTTATTGGGGCACTTTTTAACCAGTGAACGACCCACCCAAGTAGTTTTCACAATCAAGGTCACGTACGTCAACCTAATGGTCGATCGTTTCAAACATTCATGTTATTACTTATTGAAAATTTTACGACTAGATTCGTTCATTATTGCATTATTTATCGTAGGCCGTTGATTACAAAATTGCGTAACCCTGGTACAACTTCACGCTCGACGTGCAGTATCCTCACGCTTTTTTGGCCTCATCGCCTCTATTTTGTTTTTAGCATGTGACCGTGGCGCATCCTTCGTAGAAATTTAATCTTTTAAAATTTTCCTCTTGGATACAAAAATTTGTATTGTTTCGGTTATATTTTTCGCCGTTTTGAGATGGAACTGGTAATTTGATCATTTTAAAAAATGCATCATCTAAGGCCTGTGTTACACTGGCAAATTAATTCTGTTCACCTTCACCTAATTCAGCAGGTGTTATTGTACTTTCTTTAGGTCGTTCGGTGCTTTAATGAAATTTATAAAATTGAAAAAATCGTTCTTGTATTGGAAAATCGATAATTACAGCTGAAATCGCTAAATTAAGGCTCATTTCACACCAATTGTTGATGATTGTCAATTTAGCGATAGTTTTACCTTTATTACCTCTCATTAGCCATCGATCAATATATCAATTTCCACTACGTTCTATTGATTATATAAGAGTAAGAGTAGGTACATTGCATATTATAAAAAGGAAAATATTTTGCCTATCTCACTCTTGATTATAATATTATAGTGATCGAATATGTCTGTTTAACCGAAACGCTGAATAATATCAAAAGCTGATTATTTTTACCCGGAGAAGCCGAGGAATTCAAAAATGCAGAAATTAATGTTTTATTGTGTTAATTGATCCACATTTGATTTTTGGGATAAATAAAACAATTTTTAATCAATGAAAATCGATAAATAACAGGATTCTTATTGGTTAAAAATTGTTTTGTAGTGCATGAACCTCTCGGTACGAACTTTATCTTTAATAACATTTGCATAGTGATTAGTTGAATTGTTAGTCAGTAGCAATGTAAAAAGTCTATTCCGTGGTCACCAGTACAGTGTAAAGGTGGCATAATTCAAATGGGAATTAATTTAACAACAGCTTTGCCCTGGGCACAGTTTTATGTCTGAAAATTCATCAATGCAGATTTTCGAGTTCGAATCTCCACTATGCAGTTCTTGCTGCATTCTAAGAGTTTAATCTTAATCTGCGGGTTTTCTAGCCAAGTTTTACTCTACTGATCGGCACACAAGAGAAGTATTTCGCAAGAACCAATCAAATTAATCTATCCGGGACAAAAGTTTACTTCAATTTACCTTCAATGCTATTATAATAGTGCAAAATTTTTTGATCGTATATATGAATTCAACACATGAAATAAAATCTAAAGCACAAAATAAAATCAACACAACACAAAAAGTGGTTGTACATACCGGACGGGTTTTTAATTACCTACTTTATGCGAAAGAAGAGACGCGTCGTATGGTTGGATTAACGAAATTCTAATAGAAACTTTTAAATTTGAAAAATATTTAAAAATCAGGAGTAAACTCTAGCGTTTTTAAAAAATTATAATTTTATATAATATATAATGAGGTCAAATGTAATGCCATTTAGCGATTAAAGCGACTATGAAATCCCATTTGCTAATTGAAAAGAAAATAAGTTGAGGTGATAGGCCAATGAAAGTCTAACCTTTTTTACAACACATACCAATGTAAACATTCAAAAAAACAGAGTCGCATTCAGCAACATCCGAGGTTGGGTCATTCAAGCGTCGGAGTCGGTTGCCAAAGGTGGTGAGTGGATTTTGTATTTTATTTATCAATCTGGGTCTGAGGAGATCAATTCCACTTTGTGGATAAGAACGAAACCTTAGGTCATCTAGTAAGTTGTGGAAATTATAATTTTTGTTTGCTATTTTTTTCATTCGACGATGTTGCTGAATGCGACTCTGCTTTTTTGAATGTTTACGTTGGTAATGTGTTGTGAAAAAGGTGTCTACTAGTTAGATTTTCATTGGCCTATCACCTCAACTATATTTTCTTTTCAATTTATAATTCAGGTCGACTATGTTTTGTCTTTTTTTGCATTTCTAAAAATTTCCAAAATTATTTAAAAAAATTTTTAATTAATTTTTCTAATTTCTCTAAATTCAAATTTTGGCGCTGCTACCCACTTGCTAACTTTTTAAGTTCTTAATTTTAATCAAAGTGAATGAAAATCGATAGTTTTATTTTAAGGGCTGGGCTAAAATAGTGCTGTCGATTTTAATTCGGTGAAGTTCCGAAGCCACTGCTGGTACTGTATGAGCATATTGTTTGTTTTACATCTGAAGCAGCTTGCTAGGCTGGCTTCAGATGTGCCCGTTACCCTATTTTATATCGTTAATGATGGCAATTCATCAACATAGGAGGACCACCGGCTTTATGTGCCTTTCAAAACACAGAGACGATCATAGATAGAAAGAGAGTCCGAAAGAAACATTTACTTTGTAGATTTTTTCTCGGGTTCGAACAGGGTACCTTAGCATTAGTAATCAAACGCTCTAACTACTAGACCAATGACCGCCCCTTCCTTATCAGGACCGAACCTTCCTTATCAGAAGATAAAATTCAAGCTGTGGTCGTCCGAACAATGAGGGCGTTGTTCAAGCCTCGATGAGATCTCGATGACCCTAGATGATCTGTATTGTATCATGTAGGATATAATCGTCTATAGTATTTGCTAGACGGTTTTGTTCTAGTAGTTAGAGCGATCAACTACTGATGCAAAGGCACCCGGTTTGATCCCGGGAGGAGTCTAGTAAGGAAAATTTTCTTTCTGGCTCTCTTTTTATCTTTGACCGCCTCCCGTGCTTCGGAGGGCACGTAAAGCCGGCGGTCTCCCTGAGTTGATGACTGCCAACATCAACAATAAAAAAGGGTTACAGCTACATTACAAGACTAAGTAGCCGTGGGGTCTTAATGCTTCAAACCTTTCTCTTAAAGAAAGAGGCTAAAGTTCAGCAGTGGGCGAAAAACGGCTGAAAGAAGAAGAAGAAGATTTGCTAGTACTAGGTACTACCAACAAGTCAAATATTATCAGTTGGTAATTTAAATGGTTTTAGTTTAAAAATTCAATCGTTTTTGATTCAACAATGTAACTATTTTGTACAAAAATTCAACTGTTTTGTTCTACAATTTAGCTGTTTGGTTCATTAATTCAAATTGTTCATTCGATAATTTAAATATTTTTGGTTTGGGTTTAACAATTCAATTATTTTCGATTTAGCACCTCAATCTTCATTGATTCAACGATCCAACTCTTGGTTCAATATAATTCAGCTGTTTCGTTCAATCATTCAGTTGATTTGTTTGACAATTTAATTATTTTTGGTTTAATAGTTCAATTATTGCTCAACAATCATTATCTTTGATTCAATAATTCAACTGTTTCTTTAACAATTTAATATATTTTACAACTATTAGACTGTTTTTTAAAAATTCAACTGTTTTATGCAAAAAAGCTGCTAATTATTTTGGTTCAAATAATTCAATTGATTGTTCAACAATTCAATTATTTTTGTTTAAAATTTAATTTATTATTTATGGTTCAATAATTCAATTATTCTTTGATTCAACAATTCAACTGTTTTAAGTAACTGTTTAGTTTGGTATAATAATAATTTATCCATAATTGATTTTTGTTTTGAAAAGTCAGGAAAACTATCATTATTAATCAGGGAAACTTGGAAAAAGTCAGAAAATTTGGCGGGAACCCTGGTGTTGGTGTCAGAATTTAACAGAACCTAATTTAAGAGAAGCACCTATTAAATAAAAAGCAACTGCAATAAAAAATTACATCATTTTTCGTACCCACATCATAATCATGTTTCTTTTTTAATATTAATTCCGGATTTATAACTTTTCTTGTTTTATACCAGGGTCGACTGGTCCACCGCGTAACTATTTCTACTCCCCCTCCTATTTGATATGTACACATATCTGATACCGTCACACACAGCGTACGAGACAATTTAAACTTATTTTTCCAAATCATTTAATTTTTTACAGTGTATGCCCAGGATTGATTTTGTAATAGAAAATGTTATCTGTTATAATAACGTATATTCTCTAAATTAAAAAGTTGACGTGAGATTTTATTAACCCCCCCTCTTTAAATGAGGTTTTGCCGACCCCCCCCCCCCCCTCATCATCTTTTTGAGTTCATGTAATTAATAGCCCTTTGATTTACCATTTTATCATTATTATCATTGTATCATAGACTTTTTATTTAAATATTTTATTTTTAGATTGTTGGTACCAAAACATGGTGGTATATCAGCACTAATTAATATGTGCTGGTTTCAAATAATTTTGGTATAAAATGGAAAAGAGTCGACATGCTAAACACAGTAAAGACAAGCCAAAGAGATCAAAAACGCAAGAATCGAGAAGACGTCAATTCCTCAAACGTGATTATAAAATCGTCTTCTAAGCCATTAGTCGAATACTCCGACGTTAGTTCTGAAGATTTATCTGGTCCAGAAGCTGGAGAGATACAGAGTGGCGAAAGTGTTTTTAGTTTTAGTGATGATTGTGAACTGAGTGGAATGCGCAAAAGTAATTATTATAGTAGTGGTCGCCATTCGCACCATTCTAGTAGAATAGCTGCCGAAGATGATTACTACTTACAACAACATCAAATGCATTTTTCATCACCAAGACGCCGTACACACAGATACGATGCGGCTACTTTACCGCGTTCTCCCTCGCCATCAGTCGAACGAACAAGAAAATTGTCGGTGTCGTCGAGGTCTTCGCGTTCCAGCGACGTTCGTCACAAAAGAAAACTCGAATTGGTTTCGTCTCCCTCGGAATTTAGAGGAACCGCTTCTCCACACAACGCGGAATATGAAGATTTGGAAAGACATAAAAGGAAAAAGAAAGACAGGAAACGCAAAAAAGATAAACGAAAAAAAAAGCGAAAAAGGAAGCATCGTTCGCGTAGTTCTAGCGAAGAATCGGTAGATTCCGATTCTCCTACCACTCCGCCCCACAAATCGGAACGTTTAATTTTGCCACGTATCGAAAATAATTCCGAACCTTTATCTGATTGGGAACAACCGTTACAAGAACAACGTTTACACGATTCGCCAATTAATTTAGCCTCACCGGTTTCAAACGACAGCCACATACCATCTCCTGAACCGGAAGAAAAAGTCCGGTCTCCTACACCAAAATCTATTACTCCTCCATTGAAAAGAAGAGCTACACCACGCGAGTCACCCCATACACCTCCACTAGTGTCCTTAGCGACTCCCACTTCGAATAACAGTTTGGACGACATCACAGACATGCAACTCAAAAGCCCTCTATCGCCAATCGAAATTGAAGATCCCTCCTTTGACGACTTTACCAGTCGTCAAAGTTTGTCACCAATAAAATCGTCTCCGTTTCGTAATCCCAGTCCCGAAAATTTTGCTTATCATCATCAATCTTACAGTCGTTCAAGTATATCTCCAAACAGAAAACGTAGGAAATTAGAAAGGGAAGCTAATCATAGAAGGCATAGAAAAGATAAAGAAATGATGCGCGATAGGCGCCGATTATCGAGGAGCCCTGTCGTGACAACCCGAAAAAAGGTATCGCGTTCGCCAAGTTGGGGTCGTAAACGCTACAGTCCTTCGCCCAATAGAACAAGAGTGTCAAAAAGGTATCGCTCGCCACGAAGTCCTAGACCTACAAGAGAAAGGTACCCTTCACGCTCTCCACCATTGCGGCGCGAACGAGTTCGAAGTCCATCTCCTCATTCCATAAAATCTTCGCAACTGAAAAACAAAATAACCGATACGAGTTTGTTCGCCGAATTAGTCAAGGACAGACAAAAGCGTGAATTGGAATTGAAGAAATTGGAACAAAAGCTTAGCGGCGAAAAAA
This sequence comes from Lycocerus yunnanus, assembly GCA_036346125.1. Lineage (NCBI taxonomy): Eukaryota > Metazoa > Arthropoda > Insecta > Coleoptera > Cantharidae > Lycocerus > Lycocerus yunnanus. The sequence continues at coordinate 1,614,977 of JARFIX010000032.1, read as the reverse complement.
TTGATGTCGTGGAAGTGTCGCCCAACAATATCGAAATTGATAGTGTGGAAACTCCAACTGCCAACAATACATCTTTGCCGATTTCTATTAACGATATTCCAATCCCGGTTGAAAATAGTACGCCAGTTAAACTTGATGAAATTGTTTTGCCAAATAGCGGAAACTCGACCACCAATACATCGCCACCTTTACCACCCTTACCGAATTCGCTACCTTCTGATGATGTACCCGATCATGCGCCGTTACCACCGCTACCAGATCAAATGGAACCGAAATTTGGAGTGTTTTCTATGTCGGCGTCAAAAAAAACATTGGGTTCCGAATTGAACAAGATTAATAAAATCAAAAACGTTACAAAGCTACCGTTGCCACCCGGAATTGATCAAACTGATTTGGAAGCAATTGAATCGCCCCCGAGTAGGTCGCCTTCGCCTCCGCCTAAGTCGAAGACGCCACCTAGGAAAAGTATTATGAATCTACCAATGCCGCCAGTTCCAGGTACCGAAGATTTGAGTGGTGATGACGAAACAATGGGAACGCCTCCGCGCTTTGCCTTTGGAAAAGCGAACGACAAAGCGCGTCATTCAAAGCAGAGAACGAAGAGACCAAAAATTCTGAAAATTAAAGGATCGAGAAATACAAACTGGGGCGAACGGTGTGTTGATGTGTTTGAAATGATAGCCCAGATTGGTGAAGGTACTTATGGTCAGGTGTACAAAGCTCGCGACATACAGTCAAACGAATTGGTTGCATTGAAAAAAGTTAGGTTAGAGAACGAAAAAGAAGGCTTTCCGATTACGGCTGTTAGAAATTAAAATTCTTAGGCAATTAAATCATAAAAATATTGTTAATTTGAGAGAAATTGTGACTGATAAGCAGGATGCGGCAGATTTTAGACTTGTAAGTTATTCGGAGTAAGTAAAATGTATGTTACTAATAATTGCTTGTTGTACAGGATAAGGGTTCATTTTATTTGGTGTTTGAGTATATGGATCACGATTTGATGGGCTTGTTGGAATCTGGCATGGTGGATTTCAACGAATTAAACAATGCCTGCATTATGCGTCAACTTTTAGATGGTTTGAATTACTGTCACAGGAAAAACTTTCTACATCGCGACATCAAGTGCAGCAACATTCTCATGAACAATAAGTATGGTGTTTTGAATTTTTTTAACGTAAAAATAATTTAATTTGTGTATTTTTTAGGGGCGAAGTGAAGTTGGGCGATTTTGGTTTAGCGCGATTGTATAATTCCGAAGATAGAAGGAGACCTTACACGAACAAAGTAATCACTTTGTGGTATCGTCCGCCGGAACTGTTATTTGGCGAAGAACGATACGGTCCAGCCATTGACATATGGAGTTGCGGTTGCATTTTAGGCGAATTATTTACAAAGAGGCCTTTGTTTCAGGTATGTTTGACAGAGAATGTTTTAATCATTTTTGACCTTTTCTAACTGGAGCACAACTGAATTTGTGAAAGAAGCTCTCAAATATTGTAGGATTGGCTAATTTTTGTACATTCTATACCCAACATTGGTAGTAGTAAAACATTGTTTTATGGTTTCCGAGTTTTTCACAGAACCTAAATTTTTTCAATGTTAGCCCATCAAGGCATCGTTTTCAGGTTTCAATTAAGACATTTTTTTTGTTTATCTGTAGAAAAGGTGGCCCACAAATGAATGAAACTAGACTTATTTCTTCAAAGAGCAATAATGTTGCTGCAAAAGAGTCTGAGCTTTCAAAGTTGACCCTTTTGACCTTACTTATTATGTTGAATAGCTATGCAATAATATTGAACCAGCAGTATGCCGTGAAGCATACACGGGTTGACTACGAAGCATAAGCTTGCAGTTCGAATCCTGTTCGCGTTAGATACACTGCTGTGATCAAAATCTCCAATATTGATTTTGTGGACTATGGGGAAGGCAACGGGAAACCGCCCCATGAATTATACTGTCTAGAAAATTCATCTTGGCTTAGGTCAAGTTGAAAGCGTCATTCATAAATTACGTAAGTCATGCAATTTTAAACACTTAATCTCTCCCTTCCTGTGTTGATAACTGGCACCATTAATAATAAAAACAAAAATTCAGGCACATTTCTCAATCAGGTTTAAGCATGCATTCCTATCACTGAGACTGCTTTTCCGACAATGATCTGATGGGCTGGGACTGCAGGTCGACTATGGCAGTCTCAACCAACGAAGCCCAACCAGTTTCTGCCCAACGAAGATCTCTCGCTGACCAAATGCCAGCTCTAATCGGCAAATGGCTAAGTGGAGGAGTTGGCATAGATAGAAAGTCGGAAAGAAAATTTTTCTTTCTAGACTCCTCCCAGAATCGAATCGAGTGCCTTTGCATCAGTCGAAGCCAAGCTGACTTGACTAGGAAATATAATTAATGGGGTGGTTCCCATTGCCTTCCCCACTGTCCAAACCGCAGTCTCTCGCTTTCTATGTAGTCTTTTTTTATTCCATGGTTTACTAAATTTCAAGTTTCATTTGTTTTTCTATTGTCGCACCAACTGTGGGCGAGATTTTTACTCTTCAGTGAAAAATCTCTCATAAATAAATGTGAAGTATGAAGTTAGCTGTTTTTCCATACTCAAAAATTTTAAATTAAATTTTTAATCTTTTTTTTTTGGAAGTAACGAAATTTACCAACTCGAAGCAATTTCCAAATTATGTGGAACACCCACTCCGGCAGTTTGGCCCACGATCACAGCATTACCACTTTTTGCCACACTAAAAGCCAAAAAAATTTACCAGAGATGTTTAAGAGATGAATTCAAATCCATTCCTGGTTCAGCTCTTGATTTGCTGGATAAAATGCTTGCTTTGGATCCTTGGAAGCGAATCACTGCAGAAGACGCTTTGAAATCGCCCTGGTTGAAAAATATTGATCCTGAATCGTACGTAGCTGTTTTTTTGCTTTTAAAGCGAACTTTTAAACTTGACTTCTATTTTCAGAATGATCACTCCCGAATTACCAACGTGGCAGGATTGTCACGAGCTTTGGAGTAAGAAACGAAGGAAACAACAAAATTTACCTCCTGGAAAGCCCCCCCTTCTTACCAAGGACGGCAAGCCTTATGGATTGAGGCACGAGGAAGGCTCCGACATGGGAGGGTAAGTTTGTTGTGAAATTTAAAACGCTCTGAGTTGTTAATTTAAACGGGCAATTTTTTTAATGTTAGGTTGACTAAAAATGTGCAAGGGCCTTCGAAGATGCGGTGACCAAATTTTTGGAATTAATTTTCTAGTCTTGATGAAAAAGTAACAACTCGAGCGTCACTAAGGCATGAATAATGGAAATTACTGTGCATGATTGTTTTAATTTATTGGTTTTAAATTTTTTGTTGTATTTTGAGGTATTTTATGGATAGGGTTGATTTTTGAAGAAGATGATAATATGGCTTTGTGATATGATTTTTGTTGCCGTGGCATTTTATTTATTATTTTTTATTATTACAGCGTTTTGGCCACTAAAAAGAACGCAAAAACCGATGTTGCCTAAAAATTGACTAAAAGTAAACGTGTGGACTTGACAACTCAATTGTGATTCATATTACATGTGCTTGAGTTGATTTTTACGATAAATAAACTAATTTATATATAAACGAAAATTATTTGAGATGAGCCTTATTGATTTTTATTATTTGAAATTTTGTAATTGTAAGAAATTTTTCCTATTATATAAGCGTATATTTAAATAGCTATAAATATTATGATTTGTTGTTTTTATCATTACATGCCAAATTAGTTCACCGATAGCGAGCATATTGCGCTCCTTATTTGTATATATAGTAAAGCGTATGTACAGAATAATTCTGATTATTACAGATTGCTGCGCAATTATAATTAATTGTTCATTTATTTATAAGTTTGTACATAGGTTAGTATTAGTTTCAGTTATAAATAAATGGGAATTATATTATGTTTTTACTATTTTTTTATTTATTCCTTTTTGTGCTTCTTTATTTTGTGCCTATTTTTAGTTGATCGCTAGCAGGACTCAAATCCTATAGTTTATTTGGTCCAAGAATGCAGTAATATAAATTTTGAGGTGAATTTATAAAATTAGTGCAATTTTATTTATATTACTGTATTCTTCAACCAAGTGGACTATAATTTAGATTGGATTGTTGTGTAGCTTTTGTTCAATTTGTATTGCTTGATTGTTTATGCCAGAAGTTGACAAGAAATTTAAATTGCCTGTATCGTGCAGGCCTGGAATCATCTTTTCACCACACGTTTGTGCTGCAACCTGAGCCCAACCGGTTTTACTGAATAGAACAATTTTTTATAAAAATTAACATATACAGGGTATTGTAGAAAAAATGGGAAGTTTCTTCAATATATTATAAAATGAAAGAGTTTTTTTTATATGACACTGCCCTGCCGAACTATTTGCCTGTTTTGAAGTTAAGCAATAACAATCAATTATATTTTATTGGGCTTGGATGAACTGCAGTGTGTGGAGTTTGTTGACGTTTAAGTGTTATTTTCAATGCCGTGATCTATAGTACATGAATGATTAGAAAACGGCTTTTGACGAGGGCTTTTAAAAATCAGCCGCCATCTTTTTTGGATTACAGAAATCAGAGAAAGATCTATTAATTTGTTTATATCATTATCATAGTTGGTCTTTTGTTACAGTGTCGGGCATAAGCCTCCTTCTCTGCCATGTATTACATAAGCGCTAAGGTTGAGTATGGGAGATGCAGTTTTTGCGTTCGTTCCGAAAAGGGATTTTAGGCATTAGATTCCATTGCTGCCTCCACTGGGTCGGAGTAATTGTGTGCATTTAGTTCAAATTTTGCCACAGTTTTAGCTATTGTAAATTAGTCTCTTCAACAAATTTACGTCTTGTCTTGTTTATTTACAATAAATTGTAACAACAATACATTGTACTTTCTTCTACTTGTTCGGCTCAATACGCTAAGAAAAGTTGCTGATTTAAAACAAATTAAATTCTATTTACGTGTTTAATTGAATGCTTTATTTGAAATGACCATAATTATAATACAATAAAAATAGCTTTATTTCTGCTATTCAAGAGAAAAAATTAGCGGATCAACCAAACTCAGCATAGACGTAGTCGAATACTTATTCATTTATGAACTGATGAGTCTACCCCGGATGTAGAGGTTGTTGAAAAATTACTTTTTTGTAAATATTTAATAAAGGACTAATTTTATCGAAAAATTACAAGAGATTTTTTCTTGTAGATAAATCAAATGCTTTTAAATTCGATTGTTTTGTACAAAAAATTTATTAAGTTATGATTTTTTAAGAGTTGGTATTTTTCCAATTCCCATGTAAAAGTTAAATTCGCCATTTGCTCAGAACAGTTTTTTGGTTAAAACTATTTGGAGCAACAATGAAACTATTTTGTTCAAAAATGCAACTGTTTTGATTAATAATTCTATTATTTTTGGTTTAGTAATTTAATTATTGGTTTAGCAATTCAATTGTTTTGGTTTAACAATTCAATTGTTATGTTTGACAAATCATTCATTTTCTGCAACAACTCAACTGCAGGGCCCAGACTTGGTACATATTTTAGGTATTGGTACATATTTTTGGCACTACTACATATTTGTACATATTTTTCAGAAACATTACATAAAGTACATAAAATAATGATTTCTTATATTAATTTTTTTTTATTACAAAAGGATTAGCTGTTTTACTGTAGCAGTTTTACCCTGTACATAGAGAATTAATACAGAGTGCCTCAAATTTAAGACTTTGAGACACCCTGTGTATACCAGGTAAAACTAAGAGCCAGTTATATAACAGAAGTTAAACCTCGGATCACGTTGTTCCTTGGATTAAGTTCAGTGATTGGTTGAAAATTAAAAAATCAACCAATTTTAAAGAATGAAAAAGGAAAAAACCCTTAAATTTTAAAAATTAAATTTTTTTAGTAGAATTGCCAACATTAAATTATTAAAGTGAGTTGTAATATATGTAGGTATGTATGGGACTGCACAAATTTATTAAACTTGTTTTGTTTGATTTGATTTTGTGCGATTAATAATTTTGAAAGTTATTGTGAAGTCGTGATTTATAAAACTTTAATGAATTGTTATACATATTTTGTACATATTTAATTCATATTATGATACATATTTGATACATATTTTGAAAAGTCAAGTACATATTTACATATTATTTACTGCTGAAACCCGTACGACCCTGCAACTGTTTTATGCAAAGGAGGATTCTATTCTGTCAAAAAATGTAACTGTTTTGTTAAATAATGAATGTCCAATTTCACGAATTATTTAAATGTCAATTCCACCAGTGGGAAAACGGTAAATGACATATTATTAAATAATTTGGTGCAATTGCACATTAACTGTTTTGTTCAATAATTCAAATATTTGTGGTTTAATACTTCAATTGTTCTTGGTTCAACAATTTAATTGTTATATTTAAGAATTCGACTGTTTTGTCAAATAATAATTCAACAAATATAGCTGCTTTATGTTATTTGTTCATCAGTTCATTTGTTTTAGATTTAATAATTCCATTGTTTTTTAACAGTTTCGTCAGTTTCTTCAACAATTTAAGTATTTTTTATAATATAACTGTTTTGTTTAATAATAATTCAATTAGTTTGTTCTAACAAATTCAATTGTTTTGTCTTAAGAATCAACTGTTTCTTAAAAAATTTAAATGTTATTTTAACAATAAAACTGTTTTGTTAAATAATTCAACTATTTTGTTTAATAATTCAGCTGCTTTGTTCAACAATTCAATTATTTTTGATTCAGGAATACAATTGTTTTTGTTTCAACAATGCAATTATTATGTCTAATAATTAAAGGGTGTATTCAACAATTCGAATGATTTGTTTATTAATTCTGCTGTTTAATTCAACAATTTTGTTGTTTTGTTGAATTATGTAGCTGTTTGCTTTAACAAATTTACCTAATTTATTCAATAAATAATTCTATTACAAAATTTGTTCAACACTTCAACTGTTTTAGATTTAATAATTCCATTGCTTTTGTTTAAACAGTTCCGTCAGTTTCTTCCACAATTAAATTATTTTTTTAACAATATAACAATTTATTGTATAATTAAATTAGTTTGTTCAACAATTCAATAGTTTTGATTTAAGATTCAACTGTTTCTTAAAAAATTTAAGTGTTTTTTAACAATAAAACTGTCTGTTAAGGTAATTCAACTGTTTTTTGTTCAATAACTTAGCTGCTCCGTTCAACAATTCAATTGTTTTTTATTCAACAGTTCAATTGTTTTAGATTTAATAATTCCATTGTTTGTTTAACAATTCCTGTTTCTTCAAAAATTTTAATGTTTTTTAACAATATAACTTTTGTTTATTTAATAATTCAATTAGTTTGTTCAACAATTCAATTGTTTTGTTTAAGAATCAACTGTTTCTTAAAAATTTAAATTAATTTAACAATAAAACTGTTCGTTAAATAATTCAACTTTTTTGTTTGAATAATTCAGCTGCTCCGTTCAACAATTCAATTATTTTTATTCGGGATACAATTGTTTTTATTCAACAATGCTATTACTATGTTTAATAATTCAACTGTTTCTTCAATAATTCAATGTTTTTTTAACAATATAACGCTTTTGTTCAATAATTCAATTAGTTTTGTTGAACAATTCAGGTTTTTGTCTTTGTTTCAAGAATCAACTGTTTCTTAAAAAATTTAAATGTGTTTTTAACAATAAAACTGTTCTTTTAAATAATTCAACTGTTTTGTTTAAATAATTCAGCTGTTTTGTCCACAATTAATTATTTAAAACTTATTCAGCAATTCAATTGTTTTTGTTTCAACAATGCAATTATTTGTTTAAAATTCAACTGTTTCTTCAACAATGCAATTGTTTTGTTTAAAAATTCATTAAATTTCAACAAATTGTATTTGTGTTAAAAACTTGATTCAACTATTTTTATCAACAAATCAATTGTTCCTTCAACAATTCAACTATTTCTTTCAACAATTCAACACTATTTTATGCAAAACATACATACCATGTTGTTTAAATCTAAGTTCGATAATTTAAATATTTTTTGTTCAACAATTCAATTGTTATGTTTAACAATCAATCATTCTCTTCAACAAAATTCAACTTTTTTTTCAACAATTCAAGTGTTTTATGCAAAGAATCTAATATTTTGTTAATAATAACTGTTTTTGTTAAAATTTTCACTGTTTTTGTTTCAATTGTTAGTTTGTTCAAAATTCAATTGTTTTTGGTTCAATAACTGTTGGTTCAACAATTTTACTGTTTTATTCAATAATTCAAATGTTTTATTTAACAATTCAACTACGGCTTGTTCAATATCTAACCCAAATTTGTTTTAATTAACAATTCAACCTTGTTTTTAACAATTGAATTAGTTAACAATTGAATTGTTTAGTAAGTGTCGAAAAGGCCAGGGAATTGATTTTGAAAAAATTAGTGGGTATTCTGTCGAAATTCTACAAAAATTATGAAAACAGCATGTTGAAATTTAATTTTTTGCGAGGGTTGAAAAAACACCAACCCTCAAAAATTCACAATTCGGTAAATTTTAATTTTTCGATACAATTAGTTCATTTTTAATTATTTGTCAAACAATTTTTCATCCCTTTAATTCGGGGTAGACTCATTGGTTTCTGAAGGAGTAAGGATTTAACTACATCTATGCCGAGTTTTGTTAATCCCCTAATTTTTTCGTCTGTTTTTACTGTATTAATATTTTTTAATACAAATACAGGATGGCGATACTCTACCTTAGTGCTGAGGAGAATTTGTATGCGGCAGAGAAAAAGGCCACGTTTAACGGACGTTCTAAAACTGAAAATGGCGACAGGGTTGTGCAAAGGTTTATTACCGATTTGAAGTTAAAAGCGAATGTTTTAAATTCAGTTCTTAAATTTGTGGGGGGGGGGTTAATAATTCTGATTATCGCATCTGCGAAGTGATCTGAAGGCCAATTCCGATTTTCTAATTTGCAACCAGGCTCGGCACTGGCGCCCTGATTAGGAAAGAAGTTTATTTATTAAAAAAATTATCCCTGGCCCTACTCTGTCCACCTTTGCAGCAAACCCTACCTTTAATCGCATTCTGCCTTATGGAAGTAGGATTTGAGTTTTAGCTTGACGATTTAAGTGCATCCCACTTGACGTTTATTTTTTTACCAAAACTTTTGCATGCCGCAGTCGATGCTTAAAAATAATTTTACTAATTTCTCTAGTTCTTCGAAAATCTTGAAGATGGAAGCCTACGATACTGCAGTTTTGTCATACGCTTTAGCGACTGCGTCGGGAAAATTTAAACCTAATTTTTTGGGCATAACGTCCAACTTGAACACGCTGCCTATTATAAATCCAACAGTGCCGAGATTAGATGACGTGTCGCTAACGCCACCTAGACCCGATTCAGCCCTACAAGAAGTACAGAAAAATAATTTTTATCAGATGTTGTCGGCTTTAGAACAGGCGTTACAAAAGAAAGTAACCATTCCGATGCATCAACTGGTTGCTCTCTGTACCAATATGAAACAGGTATTTTTTGGTGGACTCTTTTTTCTGTGTTGCATGTCGTTTTGTGACCGTTTCTTGTTTCACTTTCCGAGTTTTTAATTCGCAGTTCGGTTACGCTGGCAAAGGGTTTTCGTCACTTAGAAGAAATCGTTCACATTTCTCTTGCATGATTGGTTAGCTAATGTCGGAGCATGTTAGAATTTGATTTTTGGTGTCTTTTGCTGGGTAATTACTAACAATTGTTTTGGCATAAGAAAAAAGTAAAGTTTCGTAGCGCAATTAGGACAAGTTGAGCAACTTACATCCCATATATGCCACCGTTGCCCGGAGACGTGGCGCTGCGATCGCTGCCTATTGGTACTACGCAAATAAAAAATGGCTCTGCCGACGCTCTCTTTAAGAAATGAACCATAGATAAGAACTTTGCGTAGATGGAGGTACTAAAATATGATCTTGTTTAACACGTGTTTGCCGTTCATCCTTGATTGCTAAAACCTTTAATTTTAAATAATTGATAAACTATTTGTTGGACAATGTTGAGTTTTCGTACGCTTTCTTACTTTTCTTTTCTCTAAAAACTGAATTTTTTTTGCATATACTCTACTCTATTGTAAAAATGTAGCTCAATGACCACCAATTTTGGCTGGGAGAAGAAAGTACAGGGAACTTTTGGAAGTGGGATATTTAGGATCATATCTCAGACTGGAAAAGGCTGAATTTTCTGTGCCGTGGTTCAGATACTACATAAAATCTTTGGATGGGGAGGATAGATTCCAGATTTAAGTCTCAGTCGAGCACTGGCGGCTTTCAACGTGTAATTTAAGTAACAAATCCTAAAAGCCCAAAGTAGAAACTATGGTTCAAAAAATTGGGAGTGGGGGGAACTCTTCATAGAGAATCCCTTCCCCAAATTTTATCATTTACAAGAAAACTAAAGCGGTATCATAAAGCTCTTTCATAATTTTTAAACGTTTTGGATCTCATACGCTCCAAGCTTTCCCATTTATGTAGTTTATTCTTATTAGAAGAGAATGGAAGATTTTAGCATAGCCGTTGGCATGGTGACGTTACATTGCGATACAATCATTGATTAATAGAAAAACAGAGGAAGGAAATTACAGTGCACTGTAGAGACGTACCCCTTTCCCCTCCCCAATGAATTAGCTATTCGCGTGTTCGCACTGTTCATATTAGCTATCTTTACGGGGAGTGAAGATGAAGGTTTTCTGAACCATGAGTTCTCTCCACCTTCCCCAAAAGTCAGGCTACGACGCTGGGTTTGATCTTATTCGAAGAAAACACAGCTGTATGTAAACCTCCATAATTATTTTGTTGTTTCTTACTCTATCAGGTTGTTATATTTAATAAGTTAAATTTAAGCAACGAATACCAATTGTCCAAACTAAAAAAATCTAGTTTTAGAGACCGGGGGGTCTTAGGGGTATGGAATACCCGCCAGCCATACATAAATTGAAGAAGAAGAAGAAGTCTATGCAATTATTTTTATCAACAGTAAATTGAAGATTTGGGCAATATCCGCTTGGATGTTGCTATGGCGACCTGGCATGTTTAGTCACTATTGCGATACAATGTGTGAATAATAGGAAACCTTTAATATGTTTGATAGAATGCTAAGATAGCATTAGATGGAATAGAGGCCAAAAAAGATGCTAAGAAAAAAAAGAAGACCAAAATTAAGTTGGAGACGAGGCAATGTCGGCAAGAGATCTGGAAGACAGACTTTGTCTGAATAGAGGAGAGTGGAGACTGGAGACAGAGATGATCCATAGATAGATAGTTAATAGGTTTGAAAAATGTCACCCATCAACTTTTTGAAGTACAAATATAATGAAAAGTACAGTGAAGAGAGATGAAAAAACCACATAAAGGCTGAATATTGTCCAATAAGTAGTAGTTTATGAATTTCGTTAAAAAAAAAAAAAAAGTTTTGTTTATTACTCATCTGCCAAAAATCCAATTTCTAAAAAGAAATGATATATTTTTCTCCAAACGTCAAACTTTTACATCATTCAATTGTTTAACTTTCGCGTTTAAAGCAATTGTTTTATTCTACTGTCAAAATCGGTGATATATTTTGATCCGGTATTGCTACATTGCATATTTTTCGTTTTTGTCTCTCTTTTTTGGCAAAAGTAAAACAAGAAATTAAAGTTTTAGTGATTCTAACCAAAGATGATGATTTGTCGGTTTCTCGGATTTCCTAACAATTTTCAGTACTAGTATCTTCAATTTTGTTATGCCCCCCTGTTTCCTCGCTTGGGCTATAAAACAATTGTTGTAAATTATCCAATAACATTTAGAGCCATAAAAACTATCTAAATCAATGACTGTTTTTTCTCATCAGTTGGACACCAAAACAACTGCATTAGTAGAAACGTTGCAGAGCGAACTACGCCAAATTTCAAAATCTCAACCGAGCTTAAATCACCAGCTCGATCTGGGTAAGTTTTGAGTATTTTTTAGACTCTAATTCTGTGATTGTTTTTTTGTATTATTTCAGATGATATAAAAATTGGCGAATCGGTGTGTACCGCACTGGCAGAAGTTCTGAAGCATTGCGGGTATAGCGAAGCTGCCAATTTATTATGGTCACGTTTTATTTAATAATTAAGAAAATGTATTCTCACATATTGCAGTAAAAATAAAAGTTTTGCTTCTTGTAACACGTTTGCGTTTTAATCATCAATTACCTATCGATTTTCCTCGAGAATGTATATAAAGTGCTCGTTATGAATTTTGGCCAGCGGACAAAATTTATAACCGTCAGTTTATTGTCAAAGTTGGTTAGGTGTACATAGTCGGTGATGTTTTGTGCAATAATTTTTGTTTTAATATTTGAACCGCTCACTTAAACTCGCAATTTTTACCATAAGTTAAGTTAAAAGTGATTAGATATTATTTTTTAGAAAATTAAAAAATTTAAACGGTCGTTACTCCTGTCGCATATTTTATAAAATTTGTGATGACCTTCCAATAAAATTAAATTTCTTTGCATTATTAAAATTCTTCGCAAAATTACGTAGGAGAATATTTTCCTGGCATTGTAGGAATTGAGTCGCCAGATTGTCTGTCACCATGACAACTCTTCCGCATCTGGGATACCGCACTATAGATTTCGGCTATAGATAATAATCACGCCAAGTTTGCCCTATTAAATGTAAGTTTTATAATAAATACGTAACTTTTTTCCAAAGAAAATGGACGAATCGGTAGAAGAAAATTTAGAAAATAATAACGATTGTGATAACAATGCCAGTCCAATTGGAGAAAATTCCTGCCAGTTTTTTAAATGCGAATCCAAACAAACGGTGGATTCGAATGACGACGAAGAAGAAAACAAAAGTGTGAATAAGCACAACCTACTAAAGAGAACTACAAACGAAGTCGATGTTGTTGATAAATGTGAAGCTTCAAATTCTTCTAGTCAGATTGATTCAGTGCCTAATTATTTTTGGGACGAATGTGTTAGTGATAATTCTAATTGTGCCAATTGTTTGTTTGCTAAACAAACCGACGATGGGACCTGGATGCTCAGGTGGAAGATTGATAACGAGCAAGAAGATGATTTTATAGCCCTCGGATGGCTGGGTAAGTTTACATCGTTTTCTTTATTTTTACGCGTTTTTCCCTTTCATCGAGTACCCGTAGACCGATAAATGAGATGCTCTAGCACTCTACAGGATGTTCCATCATCACGTAGTCGTTTAATATTTTGAAAGCTCAAATTATTCCTACGTTGCACTCTTTTGTTTTAGAAACAAAATATTACTTCATCTCTAAACGTCAAAAAATTTGACACATTTTATTTATTTATTGTCAAATTTCAAATTTTACTTTTATTTAATTTATTGATAAATAATATTAATATCTCTACGTTTGAAAAAATAGCATGTTTGGAAGAAAGTTGTATTATAATTGTCGGACTCGCTCCACGACAGACTTGCACTTCAACTTCAGTCTTCATAAAGCTATTTTAGATTGCTATCATAGTCGCATGCACTTTTTAATGATTTGTAAAATAAGTTTGTTGTTAAAATTTGCGCAGCAAGTTACGTCAGTGAACTTTCTTAGTTTTTTCTATCCGCTTAAGAAAATGTAACGTCCTTATTATCTTCTTATATGGGTTCCTCCTATATACTTCCGTTATATTCCTGTCAGGGTAAAATCATTGATCCAAATAAATAAGTTGAGGTCACTTAGTAGACGAAATATCACTTGGCAGTTTTCTATCACTGCAACTACAGCATTACATTACTAGGATTATTTAGACGGGGGGTGGGCTAACACAAGATATTTACTTCATCTTAAGTTAAAAGTTTCGCTAAAACCTGCTTGCTCTCTATTTCTATTTTATGAAAATTTTAATTTTCAAGATTTACAAGTGACGATGATTTAAAAAAAATTTTTGTGTGGGTGGGCACCTAGTATTGAGACGTAAAGTATCAATTAATTCTGAAACTACCCTTCGGTTTTTAAAACGTTAAAAAAATTGGGAATAAATGACGTTAAAAATTCATATGGAATCCGATTTTTTTATTGGCTCTTTTCATACTGTAACTCCGCCTATTGACAATTTTTCTCATTTATAGAAACAATTGCTGGACATAAAAGTCATTTAAACTATTTCTGAGCCAAAAGTAATCTGTGAGAACACTGAACGCTGTGCTAGTCCCGATTTCGTTCTTAAATAAGAATATTTTATGAATATTTTCATAATTAAATATTATATTTGGTGACGGCGGAACGGCGACGGCGAGATGTTCCATTCCCATGTTTCGATAATCATATTCGCTGTATTTATAATTTTTTTAAAGTTTTTTACTGAAATATTAAACCGGTAGTAATTGATACAAATATGCTACGTAGTAGATTGCCAAGAAGGCTTTAGTAAAATTTTTCACACTTACTAATTTTTTAACCCATGATATAGATAGAGATGATCATTTATATTTCGATTTTCAGTATCTCACCAGATAGGCCTAAATTAATACTCAATTTCAAAGTTTAAAGTATGGAAAAATGTGTTTTTATTAATCCGGGGCTATATGATGAGATTCTGCAAATCGAAATATAAGTGATCATCGATATCATAGGCCAAAAAATAAGTAAGTGTGAAAAAATTTACTAATTTATTAATTCAATTAAACTTAAAATTATTCTTAAATTTAATTTTTTTAAGTAGGCAAAAAATTGATTAATCAAAGATCAAAAATAATTAATAAAAAATTTATTTATTAATCAATGGCAAAGAATATGCCTCTTTGGTTATGCATTATTACGCACATATGTACATAGGTCAATGTTACATTTAAAAATTTAATATTAAAATTATTATTAAATTATAACATTTAATAATAATAATAAAATTCAGACTATTCTGTCAATAATTCAACTGATTTGTTCAACAATTCAATTATTTTTAATAAAAAATTTAATTGTTTTTCATTTAATAATTCAATTGTTTTATTGTTTTACATTTCAAATATCCTTAATTCAACAGTTCAACTGTTTTTCCATAATTCAGCTGTTTCGTTCAATAATTCAGCTTTGTGAATCAACAATTCTATTATTTTTGATTTAATAATTCATTTGTTTTTTTCGATCATTCAATTATTTTTAGTTAAAAATTAATTGTAAATGTTTATTAACTTGTGAAATTATAAGTTGAATAAAATATTTTGAAAGATTACAAATTTCATTAAATAATTCAATTGTTTTTTGTTTAACAATTCAACTATTTTTTCAATATTTCAGCTGTTTTATTCAATAATTCAGCTTTGTGGATCAATAATTCAATTATTTTTTAGTTTGATAATTTCTTTGTTTTTGTTCGGCCATTTAATTATCCTTAATGTTTGTTCAATAAATCAACTGCTTTGCTCAACATTTCAATTATTTTTAGTTAAAAATTTAATTGTTTTTCATGAAATAATTCAATTGTTTTTGTTTAACAATTCAATTATCTTTAATTCAATAGTTCAACTGTTTTTTTCATAATTCAGCTGTTTCGTTCAAGAATTATTCAGCTTTGTGAATCAACAAGTCAATTACTTTTGGTTTAATAATTCATTTGTTTTTTGTTCGACTATTGAATTATCCTTAATGTTTGTTCAATAAATCAACTGCTTTGTTCAACTTTTCAATTATTTTTAATTTAATAATTTAATTGCTTTTGATAAATAATTCAATTGTTTTTGTTTACAATTCAATTATCCTTAATTCAACAGTTCAACTGTTTTTCCATAATTTAGCCGTTTCGTTCAATAATTCAGCTTTGTGGATCAACAATTCAATTATTTTTAGTTTGATAATTCTTTGATTTTTGTTCAACCATTTAATTATCCTTAATGTTTGTTCAATAAATCAACTGCTTGGTTCAACATTTCAATTATTTTTAGTTAAAAATTTAATTGTTTTTGATTAAATAATTTAATTGTTTTTGTTTAACAATTCAATTATCCTTAATTCAACAGCTCAACAATTCAATTATTTTTGGTTTGATAATTCATTTGTTGTTTGTTCGACTATTCAATTATCCTTAATTCAAAAAAAGTTCAACAATTCAATTTTTTTGGTTTAAAATTTAAATTTGTTTTTATCGACAAAATTTCAATTATTTCTTAATTTTTTAATTTAAATTCAACTGATTTTTCAAACATTTCAATTATTTTCAGTTTATGAGTTTAATTATTTTGTTGAATAATTTAATTGTTTTTTGTTTAATTTAATTAGTTGTTTTGTTCAAAAAATTAAAGTTTTGTTCAACATTTCAATTATTTTAATATAATACTTTAATTGATTTTGAAGGAATAATTCAATTATTTTTTGTTTAAAATTCAATTATCCTTAATTCAACAGTTCAAATGTTTTTTCAAATTAATCAGCCTTGTGAATCAACAATTCAATTATTTTGCTTTAATTTAAATATTTTGCTTTTTGTTCGACCTTTTCAATTATCCTTAATGTTTGTTCAATAAATCAACTGCTTTGTTCAACATTTCAATTACTTTTAATTTAATAATTTAATTGTTTTTTATTAAATAATTCAATTGTTTTTTTGTTTTACAATTTAATTATCTTTAATTCAACAGTTCAACTGTTTTTTCAATAATTCAGCCGTTTAGTTCAAAATTCAGCTTTGTGGATCAACAATGCAATTATTTTTGGTTTAGTAATTCATTTGTTTTTTGTTCGACTATTCAATTATCCTTAATGTTTTTTTGTTCAATAAATCAACCGCTTTGTTCAACATTTCGATTATTTTTAGTTTAATAATTTAATTGTTTTTACTTAAAAATTTAATTGATTTTTGTTTTACAATTCAATTATCTATAATTTAACAGTTCAACTGTTTTTTCAATAATTCAGCCGTTTCGTTCAATAATTCAGCTTTGTGGATCAACAATTCAATTATTTTTGGTTTAATAATTCATTTGTTTTTTATTCGACCATTCAATTATCCTTAATGTTTGTTCAATAATTCAACTGGTTTGTTCTACAGTTAAATTATTATTAGTTAAATAATTTCATTGTTTTTGAATAAATAATTCATTTGTTTTTTGTTAAACAATTCAATTATCTTTGATTCAACTGTTTTTGGAAAAAATCTAATATCAAATTAAGTTTAATGAAATGATCCACATTTAATTTTTGTTGACCAAATTTTGAAATTAATAATTTTAATTAGGGAAACCTGAAAAGTCAAAGGAATTTGTTTTGGAAAATCCCCGAATTTTCTTTCGAACTCTGACTTGGATGCAAAAGTTATTTTTGGTTATTTTTGTCTAGGTTTCCTAATTTTCGAGGTTAATTATAATAATTAGCGACGTGATAGGTGGAATAAAATGTTTCCCAATATTAATTCGAACCCGAATAGTGCAACTGCGCTATTGAGACGATTGATGTTATGTTGCGCGGATTTGTTATACATACGTGTTACTAATTCTAGGACCGCTACATCACCCTCTTCCCAATTTGAAGGGGAATTTAGCGAGATAAATCCTAGAAATTAGATTTTAGAACAGGAGCTACTTGATGTTCTGTAGATGATCATTTTTGAGGTGAAGTTGGTTGAATATTCAAACTGCATAGGCAAATGTATTCTTTTGGTTCACTGTCATGCTTATTGTTCGGAGCAAAATCGTCAAGCATGTTGCTCGGAGCAGGTATTTACGGTTATCGAAGATCTTAAATTTAAATATTTTATCCGTGGAACTGATTTCTGGCTACTGGCCAAATCAGTTTTATCTGTAAAACTGATCCCATCAGATCCGTAGTGGCAAAATGAAAATTTAAATTTATGTTTCAATGAACCCCGAATCGTAACTTCATTTATTTTAGATAATCATACTATTTTCAAAAATGGACATTAATAACGGCAAATAAACAAACATGTCGAATTTGCAGGTATTCGATAAATTTCGCCGGCAATTTAGTTTAACGCCACGGGGAAAATGGCAATTGTTTTGATCAGCTAGTTCAAGTTAGTATTTTGTGAGGTTTTTCGTTTTCGAGAAATTTTAGTTATTTAAAAAATATTTTCAAGTTTAGTGAGGTTACGTTAAAACAAATGATAATGGCAGTTTAAAAATTTGTAGTCTGTCAACCAGATGAGTTAATGGTAATTTATTTTAAATGGCCATTAACGTTAATACCGTAGGGCAACGTAAAAGTAGTCGTCATTTCGGATCAGATTAAGAAATCACCATTATTAGCATTAGATTAATATTGATCCATGGGAAATTTTTGGGGGATTGTCATTGGGAGGTGGGAGATTGTTCTGCTCGAATTTTTGAGATTTTATGTCAAAACTTTGTTAATAATGGATATTATTCAGTTTAATCATGGCCTGATGATGATGTATGACGAAAAACGTCGAAAAATTATTTTTATACTTTTTTGAAAAATTAGTTCCAACTCACATTTTGGTGAATTTAAAATACAGATAATTGATTACTACTTTTTTTTAGCGGTTTTACCGAAAATAAGAGTTTTCTGTCGTAAAATCTATCATCCATTAAGCAGATAAACAATTTTTCGTCTAACATATCCTTCCTGACTGTTTGTTTTTCGCAATCGATTACACGAAGTGTGTTTTGAAATGTCGCCTGAGAATCTCTAATGAATTAGGCAACCACTTAGAAAATTGATTAGAAATTGCTCGTATTGGATTGAAGTTCTCGCAGATCTTCCTAAAATTGAAATTGCTTTTTAGTATTATTGGATGTTATCCATCATTGTTTAGCAACTCGATAATAAATTTAGGAAACAATATCGTGTATTTTCTTACAGCCTGATTACTGTTATCTTAACACCGCCTACGATAAATTTACCCTTCGGAGATCGATTATATCAACCTGCTTCCTTTCTTTATTGAGCAGGTGTTCCATGTAGGATCAATTAGCCTCACCATATCACTCCTACGCCAAACTATTCAATTTTTATTGTCATTGATTTTGACAAGCGATGCGTGTACGGAGTTTCTTCTCTAATTTTTGTTCTGCTAAAGTAATTATCTAGTTAGAGTTGTGCGACAGTTCTAGCCAAAACTTCAGCATGCAATCGTCCTTTATGGCTTTCTTTTATTATTGATTCGCTTATCGAGACGTCGGGGTTATTTTATTTAGGTATTTATGGCTGAGACGACTATCACCAGAGTTATTGTCGGTTCCAACCCTCCTAGGAAACGACATTTGGGAGAACATTATCAACAAGTAATGGCGACTTACGGTGTCGAATCTTACTTTGCAAAGTAAGTAATATCGAGGTGTAACAGGAGACCGACATCCTGGCGTAAGAAGATGGACAACTGTTTCCTCGAGTGACCATCTGTTAATTTTCCAATAATCCAAATCTGTTCCCACAATAAAATTGCCGATTTACGGTGTCATTTAGAAGAAATAAATTTGCGGAGGATGCACCTACATTTAAACAAATATTTTAATTATAACTTCTGATCCTGATTTTCTAATTAATTTATTATATCGATTTCTACATGTTGACACCCACAATTTTTTTTCGTTATGTAAATTTTCGAACGTGCCGGTTGGGGTTTTGTGGATAAAGAAAAATATTGTACAATTTTTATACCTGAGATGAAATACGTGGGCAGTTGCCTGTAAGGTGGATTAATGCAGGTGCATCCCCCGAGGATTTAGATGGGCGAAAATTTGTCGATACCCGATTATCTGATGTCAAGTGAATCGTTTCGAAAGATAATAAATAGGTGGGCACGTTTATAGCCGGAAGGACGAAATTTTATCTTAACCGAGATAATTGGCTTACGGAGTTTATTATGTTTTTTTTACAATTTATTATTACTTTTACTGTATCTACTTCCGTTCGTCAAATAAATGACAATTATGACGTAGGTGTACTTTCGGGGTGGTCAAACGATCTGAATTTTTACTTCCTAAACTATAATTTACCTAAAGCTTTGTGTCCACCTTTCTTATGTTGACTGACTGATTGTGAGTGTTTAAGCAGGAAGTGCTTCTTATTTCAGATTTGGTCGAAAAGAGAGGAAGTAAATCGAATGGAGAAACTACCTGAAAAAAGTGGGTGCATATCATTGAATAACGGTAACAAATAAAAACGAGAAAATTTGGTTTCCTTTTATAAATATTTAACTAGAGAAGAAAAGTCTTAATGAACGTGGCATGGCACCTGTATTACAAATTCACACATTCATCAAGTTTACTTTTGTTATTTCGTTGTGGGTTGATGTTTGTCTTGAACATTAAATTTTTAGTGGTAGCTTCCATTGTAACTAAGTTACGTAATTTCGTGGGCTTACAGTATATGAAAATTTTATGAATGATTTTTTTATTTAAATTTGTACTTTCTATTAGGCAAGTTAAACAGTCGCACTGAATTTCTCTTTCTAAATGTTCACATTTATAAATTTAAATTAGCTATTATGGAGGTTAATTTTGATTTATTTTCGGTTATAACGTATAATAAATTATAATTATCTCACATTTTCATCGATCCCAATTTTGAATTTGCTATTCATAAATTGTAATTGGATTTTCGGTTTCATTGGAAAATTTTCTGACTGGCGAAGTAGCATGACTGATTAACCAATTATTGATGATGGCAAAGAAAATTCTCCTGCGTCTGGTAAACACGTTTTCCCCCAATAGAAACGCCATAAACCAACTAGAAACTGTCGAGATTAATATCGATTAAATATTTTGTGTAAAATTCCAAGCATAAACAACTTTTGTCTGATCTCCATAACTTGGATACCCTCCGATCTGTACGTATCGAAAAGTATTTTTGAAAATTAAGATTGTCAAAATTCTTAGTTTAAAAATAAAAATCTGTCAAAACCAAACCAGGTCCGGCCTAACAATAATTTAGTTACCGGACAACTCGTTTGAGCGGCCCCACATTTTTGAAAACAAAGAACAAAATATTGTGGTAAAAAGAATTCACCTAATAGATCTAATTTTATGAGACTTTGAAGTGAAGTTTTGCGAATTTGCTCTTTACAGCAACTTGACGACGTTTACGTCAGTCCCAGGGGCATTTTCCCAGCTGAGAGCATTCCTATACCACATAAATATTTAATAAAACGGCAGATTATTTCTGTTATCGAAGCCTTTTTGAACCCAAACAGATCCACGTGAGTTTTTTCAATTTTTGTACTGCATTTTATCTTAATTTTGTGTGTGATATTGGAGCCCATTTCGATATTATTTATCAATAATTAAATTTATTGACTTAACAATAAAATTGACTTACCCTAAATATATTATGATAAGTACAAATTATTTGGGCAGGAGCCTTCCTGAGAGCGACAATTTTTTGTGGACTGCACAATTCGAATTTCATTTATATTAGAATATGCGTCCTCCCCCATCTTTTTTTAAAATTGTCGCTATAAAATTTAGAGGTAATATTTTTAAAGTTATTTAGAAAAGCACCTGCTATTTTTTAAAAGTTGTTTTTTTTTAAATTTCTAGATTATAATACTATCAATTTTAAACAAAGATGGGAGTGAATCCATGGAGGGTACCCATAGACTAATAAAATAATAAATTTCTTTACATTATTTCTTTTGTGTAATATATATCAAAACTCTGTGATGGAAAGCTTGTATTTATTTATTTATTTCACTGTAAATTACCTTGTAAAATGTAACCGAAAGTCGAATTATTAAATCTCACCTTCATTGAGGCGGGTTTTCACCCCAACAAAGGGATTTACAAATTTAATTTCAGTGCAGACATTGTCTTATCTTGTTTCTATGATACAGTAGACTTCAACAGCATAGTCATATTTGTATACTTCACCCCCAATACCCTTGGTCTCTATCTTGCATTCTAGGTTGTTTTAAAATGTTTTTCTTTTTTCAATTAATACTGAAGGCCTTACGTTCTCAAATATATCTATTACAATTTAAGTGTGGCGGGGGGTATGGAAAGACCCCCGGTTTGTAAAGCTACGTTTTTTAATTTGGACAATTGCAATTCGTTGCTTAAATTTGACTTACTAAGTTTAGAACAGTAAATCATTTAATTTCCCATTTTTAGCAAGTATTTTTGTGCTACTATAAAGTGCGGTCTACCGAAATTTCTGATGCGGTCTACCTCCATACCTAACCGTTTAGTATTATTCCAATAAGTAAATAATAAATTTTTTATTTTCAATTTAATTTTTTCAAGTTTGATATTTTACCGGGTAGAGGTCAAGGATCCATAATTTCGATTATTGTCGCACTTCAGGGATGTTTTTTTTTAAATTGTAGCGAAGGCTTCGCCCCTTTTGCGATTATATTATAAATATAAAATATTTATTTAAATTTACTTTTAGCACTAAAAACATAAATAAATTAAAATTTCTAAACATTATAGTGGACCGCACACTTTTTTTATTAACTTACAAAAATTAGCACCCCGGAAAAAAAGAGTTGGTACTTCTGGTATGGGGGACGGGTAATAAACCTGAACTTCGATTTTGACCATTTTTAAAGTGGATTATGAAAGTTGAGGGTCTAATTAGCGTATAAAAAAATTTTAATTTGCAGTCGATCGACAAATTTTGCAAAAAACGGCTTTAAAAATTTGTTTTCAATGTAATTATCTCATTGGCTTTTTTGAACTGTAACCCCGCCCATCGACAATTAAAATATGTTTTAACGTTAAAAGTAATTTTAAATAAGTTTTTTTGATATTTTTAATATATTAAAAGATGAAAAAAATTGTAAACTCCGCCGCGCTGAAATGTAATGTAGGGTATATTTTTAGGGCGAATCCGAGATTTGACGTGGTTGCGTTAGTCAAAACCGATTTTCCTTTACTAATTAAAAATATCTCCCTAGAACTGTTCAAACTCGGAAAAGTGTGGATGTTGACTCGACAGACATCAGGGAGCGACTGGTAGCTCCCCACCGCTAGTCACTGTCAACCCACCTACAGCGCACGGACTGGTGATAGAATGTGGACTATAATGACGTAATATCTTGCAATAATACACTTACATAATGTATATTTCTTATGGGAAAATTGTAATTTTTAAATTTGAATTGTGGCCTTATTAGAAGTCCGACTAAATTCATCCTCACCTTAAACGATTCGCATTTTTGTGCTCTTTCGTTTGGTGAAGTCATTTTATAGGAAAAAATCCTATTTTTGAGTTCAGGTTTATTACCTCTGCCCCTGGCATGTAAATAAAACCGTCAGTGCATCATCACTCTCTGATATGGGTGCCTGTAAGATTTTTCTAAACGGGAGGGGGGGGTAATCCGAATATTTTTAATTTGGTACACATTAAAATATAAGAAGAAATTACATACAATTCTTAAATCTTTAATTTTGGATAAGATGTCCCCTATCTAATGGTGTCCATGGTACATTCTTCACTGGTATGTATTGCTATGACCTAAAATGGTTACTGCTACTGTTACCTTAGACATACCACTGAATTTAATTTATTTGTTGATGATTAAACCTCCTCAGATTTTCACTCTTCGTTAGGTATGGGGGTTTAATTTACAAATATTGTTTTCATTCAAGGGAAAAATTAAATTATCTTGTGATAAACAATAACAGTTGTACAATTTAATTTTTGACTCGAGTACAGGTTTCAAAATTAAAAAGTGTTTTTGTTTAAATTTTGACCCCCTCCTCCCTCTGGTGAGATTTGGTAAGATTTCACGTAAGATTTACCCTACATTTGTTACCGCACTGGCGAAAAGTAATTTTTTACAGTGTATCTGTTATAATAATGTATATTTTCTGAATTACAAAGTTGACGTGAGATTCCCCCCCTCCTCATTTTGAGCTCATGTAATAATTAAAGGACGTCCTATAATGAAATAAAATAACTTTTTGCTTTTTGGTGTTTAATTTTTTTTATTAAGTTTTTAAGTTTGTTGTTGTTATTTTGAGCTTCAATCGTTTACACTTTAAAAATTATTGTTGTAGGTCCAAAACCTTCTTTATATAATTTTTGTTTTCTCTACTATTCGAGAGTACACTTTTTCCTATCAAAATAGCTTCACCAAAGGAAAGTGAACATTAATACAAGACTTTTAAGGTGAGGATGAATTTGGTGGGTTCTGTAATAAGCTCACAATTCAAATTTAAATATCACATGTAAGAGAAAATCATTGTACACTATTGCTTAATAATTTAATTTATTTTTCGAGTTGGAATGCATTTTAAGGATGATTTCATAGTGGGCGCCGCCGCCTGCGGCGGCAACCTTCAGCACATACATTTAAAATATAAAATCCACTAAAATTTAATTTTTTAATTTGTGATGGGCGGGGTTAATTGAGGATGGGCAAGTTAAAAGGAGAATGAAATGATCGCATTCTTTTATTATCGGTTTTTTTTCTAAAAATTTGTGGTCCAACCGGAAATTTTATTTTGTTATTCGTCTATTGCATATTTTTCATAATTTAAAAATAATGGTGAAAATCGCAATCAGGGTTGATCGACTCTCGCCTAAATTTTTTAGTTATTGGTATAAATCGCCGTCAATTGCGGTTTTATAAGTTATCATTAAAACTTGATCAATAAATTAACTTTTCTCAAACACTATCCATTCATTTAAATTTTATTTTTTTGCCCAAACCTGTTGCAGAATCTCCAGTTCCAACTACATTCGAAAACTGGAACGTTATTTTGAGTCTGCACGCATTGCTGGCTAATTTGGGACTAAATATTACTAATTGGCTTCTTTCACGAAGTACCAACCTTTAAAGTTAAACTTTATTTCAGTAGTCACAATTTTATTAAAACTAAAATTAAGATTAATACTTTCTAGTTTATGGGGAACAATCGGGAACGGTAAAAAACCCGAATTCGGATTTTCATGATTTTTGAAGTTAATTATGAAAGAGGACATCGTTCTCTACACATTAAAAAGAAATTTGTGGTCGGACCACTAATTTTCGAAATAAATGGCTTTAAAAATTAATTTGGAATGCTATTTTGTCATTGCCTCTTTTGAACTGTAACCCCGCCCACCAAAATTAAAATAGGTTGTGAGGACAGTAAAGATACCAGAATCTTGTTTTTACAACGAATTATGAAGGATGAGGGTCTAATTAACTAATAAAAAATTAAATTTGCGATCGGACAACAAGTTTTGGCGAAAAAATTCACTTTTTGTGTGAATACGACTTTTGGCGTAGTTCCGTTTATTAAAACCGACTTTCCGCAACCTGCGTGACGCTCCGGGCGCTACATGCGGTTTTGATAAGCGCTTTACTTACTAAAAACATCCCCAAGTACCTCCAACTCGAAAAAGTATGGATGTTGACGCGACGGATCTCGGGGAGCTGCTGACTCCCTCCTAACGCTGCTCTAGTTAGCTTTGCCCTATGGTTGATTCATGGGTGACGGTTAAGATTCCCGGATCGCGATTTTACCATTTTTGAAGTAGATTATGAAAGATGAAGGTCTAATTAGCGTATAAAAAAATAAAATTTGCGGTCGGTTTACACATTTTTGAAAAAAACGGCTTTAAAGTTAATTTGGAATGCAATTTTATCATTGGCTCTTTTGAAGTGTAACCACGCCCTCAAAATTGAAATAGGTTGTGGCGACTGTAAATATACCAGAATCTCGGTTTTTACAACGAATTATGATAGATAATGGTGTAATTAGCTAATAAAAAGAATTAAATTTGTGATCGGACAACAAATTTTCGAAAAAAAGAACAAATATTCTAACCAATCAGAACACTTATTTTTTTTTATTATCTCCATCTACTTATCGGGGGAGCAAGTAATTAACAATTATGCGTATACATTTAGTATATGGAATTTTCTATCTTTAAAGTTTTATCTTTGCTTGACTTCTCGGAAGGCAATGATGGCAAAACCATCGAGTTGTACTCCCTTTGATTTTGTTATATCAGATAAGCAAACCTTATTGAAATTTAAGGAAACACCTGGTGTAGTACATAGGATTATTAACAGTTGGCGCCACTAAATTGGATAATTAATTGCTTTAGCATTAAAAACCAAGAATCGTAATACATTTTTTCGAACCACCGCAGGTTTTCATGTTTAATTATCGGTCACTTCCTTTTGAATTTTTAAAAATTCAAGTAAGGAGAATGCAAAACTAGCGCCGAAATCCGTTTCTAAGAGATTTTTCTGTCACGTAAGGGGGATAATTTTAAAAACGGAAGTATCATACAAATATTTTTAAACACGCAAAGGAAATATAAAAAAACTTGCATAACAAACAAAGGAAATGCGAATCGAGTTAATCAATAATAAATAATTTCAATATGTGACGACAATTATTTTTCTCGACTTTACGAGGAAATCGTTAATTTATTAATAACAACATAAACAAACACTCGATTAAAAAATCGGCTATGTAATGTGAATGTTGATTATTTCTTGGTAATTGCTGATTAAATTCTGTGCAGAGTTCATCAATTGCATAAGCATTGGTAAATTAGCCCAGGGGGGGATGTATGTATCAAAATGACCTTGACTCGTGAGTGTAATTTATAGCACAAAATTCTTGTTAAAAATAAACCCACGTAAAATTTTCACGAGAACTTGAGAATTAATTTGGTTATCCAGTTTTTACTGGGTTGTTTATCTCGGACACGATCCCATTCAGACGGAACCGAGGAGAAATAAATTTTGTCTTGTACACGACGATGTTTTGCAAATTTAGAATCTCTTGCGGACTATTTGGCGGATCAATGGTTCGTAATGAAGCGGCAGCGAGGAGACGGTGTGGCGGTCCCAAAATTGGAGGAGGGACAAATAAAGTTGATTGAATTTGGAGAAAATTAAAATACTATTCAAATTCGCACAAAAACCTTCGCGGAGCGAATAATTTAAATTTTCGCAATAATGTATTAATTTATTCGAGCAGCTTTAAGGTCAGCGCGATGATCGTTTGACATCTGAAATTGTGTGAAATTTATAAAATAGCGAGAAAAGAACAAAGCAACAACAATTTGATCATTCATAAAATGACAAACGTTTCGTAATTCCATTGAAATAAAAAAGTGGACTTCCGTAGCCCCAGGCGTCCTGGGACACCATAATATTGGCCATTATGTAAAACCGGTAAAGAAATCCATAAAAATTGCGATTCAAAGCTTATTCTTCGTGACTGGATTGGACGCCTTTTTTGCAATATGCAAATGAAATTCCATTTATATATTCATATGTAAAAGGAATGTAATTTTTTCGGGAAGGTCAAAGAATAAAAGTGGTAATCGTTAAGAATAAGTTATGAATGAAGCGTCCACATAAAAATATGGTTTATGAATGGAAAACGCCTTGACAAAATCGGATGTTGCGTAACTAATATTATGTAGCTTTGTACCCCCATAAACGAGAACACACGACACTTTGAAATAGAATATGTTTGTCATATGAGAATTTAAAATTACACCACATCGATGTTAAGTTGTCACTATAAATAGTGTAATAAACTGTTAATGTGTTTAACTACTTTAACAAACTATAAAAATAGATGTGTATGTTTAATATTTACTAATTAATATTCATTTATTACCATAACATTTGGGCGGCACCCTCCGTGTCTCGATGAAAAAAAAATTAAACAAACACCGCCGCACCGTGTCGGAGGGTTATTTTCGTCATTTACAATGTTTACAACCCTTCGACAACGATAGCGAAACCAAATTTACAAGTAGGTGTTTGTTTACGATGTGAAGGCATCAGTTATCAAATATAATACCGCGGGGGCGGCGTATTGCCTCGTAAAAGATATCTCTCTCATTTTCCGTTATCTCCCCATGGTAATCGCTGATGCAATTACGGTAACTGTCCACGACCGTACCGAATACCATACTACAAATTCTTCAGAAAATGTTATGTTTGTTAAATAATTATAATAAACATAATTATTACTTCCTTGAGAAATATTTTTTGTATTTCCGTTTTGAATAAATGATACCAACATCAAGTTTCGCCTTTTTATTCAAACGTATACAAATCATTCATTGCTGCTGCATATCTACGTCAATTGTAACAAAAAAGATGTTAATGATGCAAAGTGAAGAAACTCGCGGAATTGAAAATATTCAAACAGTGGAGTGCAGATCTCGAATCTCCCTGATTCAGGGCTGATCTGAATTTTTTAATGCTTTTTTGAAAATGGCAAATACTATTCACAAAATAATTCCTTATCAATCTAGATAATATAAAATTGTTTTCGTGCAGAAAAAAAAATTTGAGATTTTGATGGATTTACACTTTTTGAGATCCCCTGAGTTAAATAAGACGATTTTCAAAAAATGTGTGTGTGTGTGGTCAAATTTTGTGTGCGACCTACAGCAAAAACTAATAGAAATTTTCAAACAAAATTTTGGATTTTGTATTCTTATGGAGACTTAGAGCTGATTAGATTTTGGTTAAAATTGGTTTATGAGAACTATTGTTTTTACTTTTTAAGTTTTATTATTTAATATTAGTATTTATTTAATATTTTAAAACTAACAGAATTTTCAAAACTACTTCATTGGTGCTAAATTTCTTTCCAGCGAGCATTCTCTTGAGGTCTGCAAACAAGAAATACTTTCTGGGAGCTAAATCTGAAGAGTACGGTAGGTGGGGAAACAATTCGTAACCCAATTCATTGAGTTTGATAATCGTTTTCATCGACTTGTGACACGGTGCATTGTCTTGGTGAAACAACACTTTTTCTTCAAATGGGGCCGTTTTTCGCGATTTTATTCTTCAAACGCTCCAATCCAATGTAATAGTCACTGTTGATTGTTTTTCCTTTCCAAGATAATCAATAAACAATGTACCATACGCATCCAAAATACACACGCCATAATCTTGCCAGCCGACTGTTGTGATTTTCCTTGCTTTGGATTGGATTCGTCGCGTGCAGTCTACTCAGCTGACTGCCGATTGGACTCTGGAGTGTGGCGATGGATCCATGTTTCATCCATTGTCACATATCGACGCAAAAGAACAGCTCAAAACACTGCTCCGAATCATCAACAGGTTGTTGTTTTGATCGACCCGGAGGGTCTCAAAGGGTTGCGGAGAGAATTATGTTCTTTTTATATTATTATACCATTTCTATAGGAATTTGCGATTTTAAAGTCCCAGTTCGCGTACCTTGCCCAGAAAACCACTTACGAATGGTGGAGCATAGTCCCGATAATACTTATCAAGGAAAGTTTTGTTCCAGCACCATTTTTCCCATTAAAAACATTGTTTCATTAACACACGAAATTCCTTTTATCCATTTCTTTTCCAATAACAAAGTTGCTTTATTCAAAATGCTATAACTCACGAACCAATGGTCCAATCGCTGTCAAATTTTGACACGTATCGTTTCAAGGTTGATTTTCACTGAAACTCGTATGAAATAAATTCCATGGTCGCCCTCTTAGAGGGCTCTCCTTAGAAACGATACAAACTTTTCAGCCGATCTCGTAACTTTGAAGGTCAGGAATCAGGGGCAATATTGGGACTTTATGTCCCAATGACTATTAATCGCTTAATACTATTAAAACCATAAGTTTGCAAATTTATCTATCACAGTTTGAGTGTACCTGGGGGTGCTCCACACCCCCCAGACCCCCCGGTTTGTGCAGTTTTTTTTTATTAGAAATTAATTGAAGATATCGGCATAACTGATCTAGAAAAATTCTCTAGAAAAACTAATTAATCCTAACTTTACACAAAAGTTACACTCAAGTAATTAATATTTCAATTAGCCCAAATTATGAATCAAAGTTGTAGAGACCGGGGTCTGGGGTGTGGAGCACCCCCCAGGTACACACAAACTGTGATAGATAAATTTGCAAACCTATGGTTATCAGTATTATTTTCACCAGTAATGGTGAAAGTTTTTAGCACAAAAAATATAAAGTAGTGACCAAGAATCGGAGGGGATTATGAATTTCCGCAGTATAATATGTCATCGTTCTCAAGAAAACCAAAGCGCTATAATAAACCATACTCATAATCTGTAAACATTGAATGTTTTGCCTTTCAGCAGTGAGGCACTGGAGGGTGTTCCACACCCCCCAGACCCCCGGTTTGTGCAGTTTATTTTTTATTAGTAATAAATTGAAGATATCAGCATAACCGATCTAGAAAAATCTCTAGAAATACTAATTAATCCTTACTTTAACAAGTCACACTCAAGTACTAATATCCCAATAAGACAAAGTTGTAGAGACCGGGTGCCTGGGGGGTGTTGAACACCCTCCACTGCCTCACTGCTGAAAGGTAAAACATTCAATGATTACAGATTATGAGTAGGGTTTATTATAGCGCTTTGGTTTTCTTGAGAACCATGACATTAGAAATTAATTGAAGATATCGGCATAACTGATCTAGAAAAATTCTCTAGAAAAACTAATTAATCCTAACTTTACACAAAAGTTACACTCAAGTAATTAATATTCCTATTAGCCCAAATTATAAACCAAAGTTTTAGAGACCGGGGGGTCTGGGGGGTGTGGAGCACCCCCCAGGTATACTCAAACTGTAATAGATAAATTTGCAAACTTATGGTTATCAGTATTAAGCGATTAGTAGTGAAAGTTTTTATCACAAGAAATATAAAGCAGTGACCGTGAATCTGGGGGGAGAGAGGATTATGAATTCCTCCCAGAATAATATTATGTCATCGTTCTCAAGAAAACCAAAGCGCTATAATAAACCTTACTCACAGGTCCGTAGTCAGGATTTCATTTGTAAAAATTTTACAACTTTATTACTTTAAAAAAGAATTTATTTTGTCATTTCGAGGGGGGGGGGCACGTGCCCCAGGTGCCTGGCCATGGGCCTGACTGCTCCCATATACCTATGACTCCCAAGTTTCGATTTTTTCTCATTTCTCCTCAGGTTATTATTCTATTTTCCAGAATCACGCAAGATTTGCCGGCGTTCTTTGGTAACCAGAATTTCATTTGTAAAAATTTTACAACTTAAAAATACCTACACCTATTTATTTTCAAAATTCAGATTTTTTACGTTCAAAAAGAATTTTATTAACATTTCGAGAGGGGGAGCACGTACTCCCAGGTTTCGTCTCCCTGGCTACGGGCTTGCTTACTCATAATCTGTAAACATTGAATGCCTATCAACAGTGAGGCACTGGAGGGTGTTATCTATTATAGTTTGAGTGTACCTGGGGGGTGCTCCACCCCCAGACCCCCGGTTTGTGCAGTTTATTTTTTATTAGAAATAAATTGAAAATATCGGCATAAGCGATCTAGAAAAATCTTTAGAAAAACTAATTAATCCTAACTTTAACAAGACACACTCAAGTAATTAATATCCCAATTAGCCCAAATTATAAACCAAAGTTTTAGTGACCGGGGGGTCTGGGGTGTGGAGCACCCCCCAGGTATACTCAAACTGTAATAGATAAATTTGCAAACTTATGGTTATCAGTATTAAGCGATTGATAGTGAAAGTTTTTAACACAAGAAATATAAAGCAGTGACCGAGAAACTGAGGGGAGAGAGGATTATGAATTCCTCCCAGAATAATATTATATCATCGTTTTCAAGAAAACCAAAGCGCTATAAAAAACCTTACACACAGGCCCGAGGTCATTACTTTCAAAAGAATTTATTTTGTCATTTCGAGGGGGGGGGGCACGTGCCCCAGGTGCCTGGCCATGGGCCTGACTGCTCCCATATACCTATGACTCCCAAGTTTCGATTTTTTCTCATTTTATGTTGTTGACACGTGGCAAGCCCCAGGTTATTATTCTATTTTCAGAATCACGCAAGATTTGCCGGCGTTCTTTGTTGTTGGTTCGCATTGTTTTGTGAGTTCTTTAATTGAACGCTCAACTCGGAAGGTAATTCTTAAAGTTCTAATGTTGTAATGTGCTCCCCTTCTCGATATTTAAAATTTTCTTTATTTTCTTCGAATGAAGTGGAAAATAATCCACTGCCGTAGCCAGGGTTTTTTGGGAGGTAGGGAGTCATATCCTTTTTTTTACTCATTAAGACGACGCAAATATAAAAATAATGGCATCGCCCCCTCCCTCTCTTGATTAGATGATCCCTCTGCGTATTAGATTTCCATATTTTAACGTTCATAATTTTATTGAACTCTTCTCTTCATTTTTGATTAAAATTGTTCGGCCCCCACTCAAGGGAATTTTTATCGCCGAAAAATATATTATACTACCTATATGCTTTAATTCGTCGATAAAATTGTTTTATTAAACGTCTGATGACAGCAGTAACCATTGCTGAAAGCTTACGAATAATTTCGTTTTAACCGATTAGTTTTAAAAATTTTAATTTAATATTAATTTCAGAGGTTAATAATATAATATATAATTAGAAATTTAATATAAAAATTAATGAATAAAATTAGTTATTGATTATTATATTTATAAAGCTACTTGTTAATCTATAATATAATCTATATCATATCGTTGAATAAGCAAGATTTTTGTTGGAAGCTAAATTTTGTATTTCAAAATTGCGAACTTTTTTAATTAAATTATAATTAGCGTAAATTGACTTTTTGATGTTTTCTTTGTACATAGAAAGTTTTTCGGAAAAAGTAAACAAAGTAAAAATTTTGTAGAAAAACATTGCAAGTAATTTAATTAAAACAATTTTAATTTTTAAAGTAAATTTTAATAATAAGCAAGTTAAATAAATTGAAACTAAAATTTTTTAATTTTATTTTATTATTCATTTTGATATAATTTAATTTATTTTTTGGTATTATTAAATCATATTTTGCCAGTTATTAGTGATAAAGTTTTGATTTGAATTGTGGTACTATAAATGTTTTAGTGATTATTGGCATGAATTTTTATAGAAAACTACAACTACAGTACGACAGACCAGGGTTGTTCTTACAGTAATAATTAAACGAAATAAAAGAAAGATGTTGTACGTAAAGCTCAAAATTCGATATACTGCCATCTTGAAATTTTTATTTCGTGACTAGCTTCAATTGTCTGCAAAATAAAACGTGTATTTTATGAACTGACATAAACCAATCAAATTTAAGGGCAAGAAAGAGAGACTTGACGCTGATTGGTTCCTGCAAGTACATAGACAGTAATCTTGATGAGAATGCTGCTTTTGTTTTTCTAAACTTGGTTAACTTTTGTGTACGGCAATAAAGGTTTATTGTACCAATTATTCATTTTACACAACTCACCTCGCTTCTGCCATGTCTATAACTTTCAGACGAATGTCAAAAGTGGCTATCAAACGGTAGCAATTGACTAGGAGTCGTCTTCTAAAATGCTGTTGAACCCTTTATGGCAGCAATAAAAATATATCAGACGGTGTAATTGCAAAATATTGCAATCCACCTACTTTAATGTAAATTTACATTAAAAATTATCTGCTAGTCGTTTTCTAAATGCAGCACCAACTGCATTAGTTACATCCATCGATGTCATTACTTCTAACATAACTTGACGTGAAGTGTCATTGTCCACAAGCCAGCCTTATTAGAATATGTAATTTACTTTTAATGTATTGTAATGAAATCTGGCGGATGTGGCTTTTAAAACAGGTGCTGGAACGATTCTCTTCATATTTCCATACTTCACCAAGTCTCATCTCATCTTGGTGATGTCTTTGACTTAAGTTTTCTTTTAAAAAGCTCATTCGTGTCAAAGAACTGTATTTTATTAACTGAATTAATTGAGAGTTTCCTTCTCTCTTGTATTAAATTGATTTAATATTTTGCCTCTTGATGGAACACATATCAATTATTAGAAAGTTTTCGTTTTTTCAATTTGACGTCATTGTTTTGTGATGTTTCCTGTACAATGATATATTATTATCGTTTATATAAATTTTAAATGATGTCTTTATCATAAGAAACGCATTAGCGAAGTAAATTTCTTACGTACAGGGTAGTGGAAAAATAAAACGTCGCAACTGTCACCGCAATTTATAAGTTGGAAGATTTGCGTGACTTACTCCATCAGATGAGAATTTCAACTTTCTACATTTTTCAGAACTAAATTTAACAATAAGAATTTCTATTGCGCGTTCTGCATTTTTATTATGCAAATCGTCGAAGGAAGGCGGCAATTATGTGCGTGACTCACGTAGTCGGTTTTTAAAAATTTCGGTATTTCTTAATTAAATGAATTCATTTAACAAATAAAACGATTTCATACACTGCTGATGGTTAGCAGGGTTCCATGGATTTCTGGCGATTTTTTGGAATTCTTCCCGTAGGTACCAGATTAACTGATGTAAAAAAGTGAGGTTAGGTTACATTTTTTCCCCGAAAACTGATCAAATTAAAACATTATCCAAACTTCATATAGTAGGATCTGCGTGTCGATTTAGTTTTTTTCTTCGAAATATTATGTCTTGTTCAGAAATACTTTTAAATATTTCAGGAGTTCCGGTCTACTCGTTTCAATCGCATCTTGAATTATTCACGGTCTGTAACATACGACTGTCGATTCATTTATTCACGTTTCCTTGAATTATCTAAAAAATGGTGGAAGTTTATTTTAAGGAACATTTTTGCATTCTTAAAAAATGCGCAAACTGTAAATACGTTTCCATTCCGCCAAATATTTTGATTAAATTTTCTATCACGTTTGTATGTACACCTGAGTAATGTTAAATTTCCATTCGGCATGTGAAATAAATTACTATAAGCAGGATGATGCGTACTCTCTCGTATCCTTGGTTCCGTTAAATTAGGATAAGTTCCAGGTATTTTTAGGCCATCATGTATTTTCACACGTGGTATAACTACAACCGCGATGAATTTTAATCACTCTTCCACTATCTGTATTTAGCATTGTTTCCGTTATTTGACATTGGTACTGCCCATCAAAATGGTCGCGAACTGACGATCATCTAAATGCATCTCCATCGCAGCCCAGTGAAACGTTCTTCGATAAGCCTTCTTTTCTCATACATACATTTCCGGTTTTAATATTTTTGACATCTTTAACCAACTTAACTTTGAAGGTTATAGTAATCGACTTTACAACGCCGAAATTCGATAATCCAATTTGGCGAGACGGAATCGGGCATAAAACGTGGGAAACCATATTCGGCACCCAAATCGCGTCACATTTTTACAATTTACAGAAAATGTTTAAAAATGCAATTATTTTTGGTCGGATGTTGTCAGGTAAAAATTGAGTTGTCGAAAATTGCAGGTATATAAAAGGAAACCGCATATAATTTAGATTTTGGTTTTTTTAATTAAGATTTTTGAAACAATACAGTTTTACCTGACAATTTTTTGGTTGGTTGACAACTTACCTGTTTTTAGTTTTTGCAACCGCCAGACTTTACCGTCGTCTGTTTATTATTATTGACGAAGGTTGAGAAATAAACAAATCGTTAATAACAGGAAGCACTAAAATGTTTTTTTATTGTTATCATCGAGATGAAAAATTCGCAAATATTTACAATCTTATCATTTTATTTGTTTACTGCTTTTGCACGTTGGCAGTTTTTAGTCACATACTTTCTGGTTCCACCCTGTAACCAACTAAAATTTATCAGATTTCGTAATATAGGTCGAAGAAATAATTGTTTGACCTCTGACAGTGCTTTAATTAGAATTACAATTACAGCCGAAATTAATTACTTTTAGGAAATTACATAATTAATTAGAGCAATTAAAAGCGAAAGTAAGTTTTATGAATTTGAAATGCGCGGTTTATGTAAGGTATTTTTGAATATCGTTAAGATTTTGAATTAATTTAATGGAGTAATAAAAAATTTGCACTTTGTGGTTGGTTTTTTCTTGACCGAGATCATCTAATTGCTTACTAATTGGAAGAATTAGTTAAATTCTTCGAATATTAAGATGAATGCGAATTTCAACTGACGAGTTTGAATTCTTGATTAATTTTGCAATCTTTTCCCGATTTTGTACCGAAAACATGGACGTCATACAGAGTGTAAAAAATAAAATTTTTGTTTTAATTAATTTTTCTAATTTCGCCAAATTCAAATTTTGGCGCTGCTATCTAGTAAAAAATAAAATTTAAAAATCATCCATGGAATGGATTTAAATTTATATAAATTCAAAATTTTTATAATTTTCAAAATTTACAAAAATTTTTATGCGGCTAATAGTTTTTAAGCAAAGAGGGGGGGGCAATCTAAAGCAATTTTAATTCTGTTAAACATGGAAGTGAAAATTCTAAAATATTAACTGATTTTGTCTCCCTTAATTAAGGCAGTTATGATTGATTTCTATATGTATGTTAAAAGTTGGATTTTTCAAAATTAACATTATTTATAATTTTATCAAGCCCCCCCCCAAGAGAATCGAAGTTAGTTAGAAAAATTATAGTTTGGTTTTGAATTTTGGGGCACTTAATAAATATTCCTCAGTGCGGATCACTTCTTCAAAATATATCACACCGCCATGGACCTCTGGACCAAGACCGCCACTAAACTGCGATGAGGGGTCAAAGGGACTGTTTAGTGGGGCAACCATCATCATTGGGCTAAATTCTACTTTAGAATGCAGATCGCGATCCGATTGATACTTTATACAGGAGGGTGCATTAAAAGGTTCGTACGAAATCCAAATGCCCGAAAAGTAATTTTGTCAAAATTTGAAATATTCAAATTGGAAAGGGGGGGGGGCTTAAGTTACAAAATTATTTTATTTTTCCGAATTTCTCAACTGCTGGAGATGGGGTTAAAGCTATGTCGGTACATCTAAAGTAAAGAATGTTGAGACTCCCATTATACTGAAGTGTGGCATATTCCCCCCTCCTTCAGATATGTCACCTTTCCGAGAAACTAAAGCAGTGTCATGAAACTTCTGCATGATTTTTACACCTTTAATGTTGGGTTTCCCAAGTCTATGTAGGTGATTTTTATTAGAAAGAATTAAATATTTTATTATTGCAGTAAAATTAATGAATAATAGAAAGTCTTTCATAATTTTGAAAAAATTTTGAGGGAATTGTACTTACGATGCTACTTTTTATTTTGGATAACGCCCACACTGGAAAAAAGTGACATATTGATGAAAATGTTCATCATATTGATGAAAAATCATTAATTTTGCGCCGATGAACATGTTCATACTAATAATGAACAAGCGTTTATTAATCTTTTGTTTTATAAATAATATCAAAAATATTTGAAAATTTGTATGGGGATGTTCATTAATTACGTGAAGTGTTTTTCTTTGAATTTGGATTCCCTCTTCCCTCTTGGTGAGATTTGGTAAGATTTATCACACCGGAGACAAGTATTTCAGTGATGGCAGAAATTTGAACTCGCAGCTGATTTTAGCAGAAATGCTACTTGGGAATCTGTTATATTAATGTAATTCTTTGAATTACAAAGTTGACTTGGTGAGATTTTCATTGACTCCCCCCCTTAAAATGAGATTTGGTGAAATTTTGCCGGACCTCCCTCTCTCCATTTTTAGCTCACGTAATTAATGCACTTCCCTAGCGAACGGACGAATATGTATATAAATATGATGAACAAACTCATTGATATGATGTACTTCTTCATCATATTGATGATTACATTCATAATTATGATGAACGTGTTCGTAAATATAGTGAACAAAATCATTGATTTGTGTAGTAATTATTATAATAAACGTGTTCGCAAATATGATGAACAAAATCATTGATTTGATGTATTCGATCATCATATTGATGATTGTATTGGTTATAATGAGACGGTCATTGGCCTGGTTGATAGCGCGATCAACTCCTAACGTAAGGTGCCCAGTTCGAATCCGGACAGAGGCTCACTTTGTATGGCTGTTCTCCGGAAGGCACGTCCTCTCGCAAGGTACTAGCAACATCTTTGAGCTATTAAATGCTCGAGTTCCCTTTTGGGGGAACGGGTAAACAACGTAAGTTGTATCCTTGCAAAAGGAGGCTCGAAATATATATTAATTATTATGATGAACCTGTTCCTTAATATGATGAACAATATCATAAAATGACGTAATCACATTGATGGTTGCGTTCATAATTATGATGAACGTGTTCATAAATATGGTGAACAACATCATTTATATGATGTACTCGTTTATCATTACATTGATGATTACATTCAAAAGTACGATCATCAAACTTGATCGATGTTTTTGTACGTCATATTGATGATTGTTTCATTGCCACGATAAAAATAAATTGATGAAATCAAATTCTTTGTATTGATAAGCTATTCGTCATTCATAAAACTTGATCGATGATGTTATACGTCACATTGATGATTTTTTCATCACCATGATGAAAATAAATTGATGAAATTAAATTCATTGTATTGATGAATCATTCATCACCTATCAAATTTAATCGATGATTTGGAAATCATATTGATGATTTGTTTATCATTATGATGAATTTCACTTGATGATTAGTGTTCATCAGTACAAAGTGGGAATAATAATCAGAGAAAGCATACAACTTAAATTTATACAGACTGGGGGGGGGGTATGGAATACTCTCTAGCAACCTATGTTAGGATAGGACTGTAACATAAAAAAACAACCAAAATCCAACTCTCTCTGCACTACACTCTCCAATTCCAATTATACAACTTCATTCATAATTAAAGCAGAAAATTTATGACAATATTATTATTCCCCCCCCTCCATGGTAATATTTTATGTCTCATAAAAACTAAAATTTCAGATATGCTAGAAAAGGCTGCTATCAAATATAAATGAGAAAAAATTAATCCACGTTGGGCCCCAGTATAACATGTTTCCCTTCCTTATCTAACCAAAAGGTCGATCAGAAAATTAAAAATGTAAATCAAGATGATGCATTTTCATTTGTTAAAAAGCAAGGGACGCTCAATTCCTCCTTTTAACAGCTAAATGAAGCGCGAATGCTTAAAAAATTAGAGAAATAATCGACACCTCAGTGATTATAAGCCATCCAGCACTTGGGATGCTTCCAGGGTATAAAGAATCCCACACACATACAACATACATACCCAGATACGGGTGGAAAACATAACCCTGTCTTTGCTGTCGCGCAGTCGGGTAAAAAGGCAATAAAACATCAAAATAAGCATTTAAAATTAAAAATATTTTTTAAAAGAATTCAGTTTTACTGCCGCTACAGCTTTTAACCTGTCAAAAGTTCGCTTGTTATAAGCGGCGTGTCAGATCAATATACATGGTGCTAAAAAATTAATTGGCTGATAAGTTAGATATCTGTTAGACAGTCAAAATATTATTCCCAGATTAATATTTTTTATAATAATTATATATTTTATTTTTTGGGGTTACCTATTTAAAAAAAAAGTATTTTAATCGTCTAAAAACCATAAAATATGGGCATTTTCATTTCTCTCCGCGAGGTACATCCCTAACCCTTAAAATTTAATATTTTATTGAGGAAGTCAACAATTTCAGAAATTTTAAGTTTTCAAAATTTCTTTAGTGACTTTTTAGATATTTTTTTCTATTGGTTGGATTAGAATCCCAAAAGGCCTTCTCAATCGGCAAGCTGCAGTTCCCTCAAACTGCGTCTTCTTAATTTAGAATTTACTTAATATTATGTTATCTTTAATTGTGCCAAGTACATTTGCACCTGGCACTATTAGTTATGTGAGCACATGAATAATAAATATATTCTAGTATGGTGCTAACCTTGTTAATATGTGCGTACTTTTATTTGCGTAAGAAAACTGCAAATGCAAAAATCGACTATATTAAATCGATTTAAATGAAAAAATCTAATTTAAATCGAAAAAAAAAGTGATAAGTTAAGTTGCAGTTGAGTAAGCTGTATTGAGGACTTCTCGATCACAGCTCATACTCGAGTTTATCAGGCTCACATCCGTTAAAAATAAATTAAATTAATAAAATTCGTTCGCAAAATTATTACTTACTTTAAAGTACAGAAATAATAATAATTTTATTAAATTAAATTTACGTAAGCAGACTTTCAATGATTTTAGACCCCCCCCCCACTCTCCTAAATGATAAGATGTAAGAATTTGACTAAATAACATTTAAATTTTCATTATTTTGTAATTTTTTTATTTTACGTAAGATTTATAATATCTCCTCCGCTCGCTTTGTTAGTGAAAGTAAGAAAAAATAAAACCCCAACCCCCTAAGCCTGCTTTCGAACAACATCCGATTTTAAGCAAAGTATTTTTGCTGTAAATAAAGTTAAAGGAACTTCCTCTGTTTCTTCAATATATAATTCATATTATATTAAAATAAACCCAAAACTACTTTTTTGAGTGCGGCCTTTAGGCTGCACAACCTTGGAAATCTAGAAGAAACTTAAAAAATGGAACCCGAACGCCAAGTATCAAGTATTTTAAATTCGAGAACACAGAGTGCTACAGCATCCGATTTTGTATTTACATTCGATTTTTGAATCTAATTATTTCTGAAAATTAGCCGCATTGTATCAAATACCAGGATAAATTTTTTATTTTGGTTTTACTTTCATTTAAAAAATCCTCTAAAATTACCTCTACATTCTGAAATGTTAGGAATATCTACTCAATTTTGAATTTGATGTACAGGGTCGTGCACAATAAAAGTGTAATATTAAGGGTAGGGTTTTGTCGATTATCCGGATTGATCGAACCGATCATTTAAGTCGTTTGTATATAAACTCAAAAAATTTTAATCCTTGCATTGTTTTGATTTTACCATTTTCTTCTCATTTCTCTCGATTTAACCTTTTCCCCTCACCGATCTAATTTGTAGAAGAAGCTTATCTAATGCGTATATTTTAAGAGTAATATTTTTTTTAATTGTAAATAATAATTAAAGATGTCGAAACCATGACTATTTCAGTAAATTGCCGATTAGTATTTTTTGAAAATTTTACTTTTCAAAAAATCGCCTGTGGCGATTTTTCTCGTATCAGATCATTCTCATGCCAGGCGTTATTTTTATGTTAGTTCGCCCCTGGTCCTTGTAGATGTGGTAAAACAATCAATTGTAGATGTGGTTTGTCACGTGAGAACGGGTAAAAAAAACTAGGCAGACTCAATCGGAGGTGGCATGATAACCCAATTTTAAATCTCGAAACAAAAAAGGGTTTGGGCTTGCTTCAATTGTTTTGGACATTAGAACGAAAAAGCGTTTTGGCGTCACTCGTGCGTTCGATCGTGCCAGGTGTGTATCTTCAATTTTATGAACGATTTTAATTTTTTTTTATCAACACCTGTCGCTCACTTTCCGGACCCATCGATAAAGTCAGGGTCATGGTTTTTAAATTATGAGCTTTCATCGAAATTCAGCTACCGTCAAGTTTTAATTAAGCGATCGGAATTTTTTCGGGGATCAACTTTTCCATTTTCTATTCATAAAATTACCTTTAGTACCTAAAAGGTAATGCTGCATAATCTTACGTCGTAGTAGTTTGTGCCCCATGGTAAATCGAAAGTTAATTGTTTCAAGTAGCAGCTAGATTTCCAACGTCGAATGGTATTTAGAGAGATAATTTTAGACATTTTTTTATTTCGTGTTCTCTAATGATAGGTTTCATGCCGAGTTTATAAAAACGTTGGAGTCGATTCGGTGCCTGAAGATGATTTCTTGAACGAAACCCGCATTTTGCGGATTTGGTGTTTAATGTCTAATTTATTATTTTGACACCGGAAAGAAAACGAGAAACACATTTTTATAAGACATTTCTGCAATTCGTTTATTTCATATAGGAGAGCTTGTTAGTTTTTATAGCCTACTTAAAATTCCAATGCAAATGGAAGTTAGCTTCCGGTCAGTGAAAAAGTTACTCTATTTTGCATATTATTATAAAAATATTTCTTGAAACCAGTATTACGCCTCGTCTTGGATTGGCATTGTTTTATAATTGTAAGTTTTTGGAATGGCGTTGCGAAATAATATTTTGATCGAAAAAAGTAGCAATTGATGTTAAATATTTGCGTGGTTTACTGTACAAGTCCTATGGAATTTGATCGTCATCGTGTCCACGGGTTAGTAGAGACCGGATCTTCCCCCCTTGCTCCTTCATAAGGTCGACCGATTATGAATGAAACACCCTCTCACCTCGCCTATCCCTTCCTAATTATATTTCTCGTTCATACTTCCCCACCATCCATTCATTGGTAGGTGTGTGCGAGATCAGTTGTAAATTTGGAAGCGTGTTGTGTACAAGTTTTTGTTCGACTTGATTTTTCAAAAAGAAAAATTTGTGATCGTGAAGGTGTGTTTTTACTTTGCCAGTGCAAGTGAGCGTGTAATTTGATTTTTTGCAAAATATTCGAAATAAAGGTAGCTATACACGTACCATTCGCACCCAACTACTGGCATTTTGGTTTTTAAATTTTTTCATTCATAAACTCTATCATTCATTAATTATTTACGATTTCTAGTCGTAATTTTTCGAAATGTTATCTGCTTTCTGGGAATTTAACTAACTATTGGTAATAAGTAAACAACTTGAAAATATTTTGTCACTTCCTACATTTTAAGTACTTGGAGCTAATTAGCGATAATTTGAAGTGGAATTTAAAAGCGCAAATAATTGCTAACGTGGAGTAGTTAATTGGATTTGATAACATTTCTCGAGTTATCTTGCTATTTTGTTTTCAAATTATTCAATGGTTTTCAAAATGTATTGTTTGATTTATCAACGTGACAACGTTTGTCTTCGGGATTTAAAATTATCACGCCGAACCCTTAAAATTGCAATTTCACAATTCAATCTTTGCCGTACACAGCAACTGGGAAGGTAAAAGCATTGTTATGCAAACCTCGTGGAATGTTTTTGGAAAACCCATTAGGGGGTAAACGGCGCCAAAAATTGTAAAGGATTAATTTTCATACTCTCTGCATCAGGTAGCACCGGTATTATAATCGGTTTATGTAAACTGGGCTTTAATTTTGCCGGGGAGCGACAAAATTTTTTTTCAAAATTTTGAGAATTTTTTTAAAAATTGTTTTTTTTGGAGTTTTTAACCCCTCCCCCTCCATACTGTTTAGTGAGATGTCTATTTCAGATGGTACCGAACGATGTGCTGCTAGAATAACATAAAGGAGAAACCAAAAGGATCCTATTTTGGTTCCTATTAATAATTTTGATTGCGGGTCATTACACTGATATTAAATCCCTCTCGCTCACTCTTCTTTTGGCGTCTGTGGAGGCGGTCTTCTAGAATTAATAACAAATTAATCAGATATTGACCACGGTAGCTGCTAACCTGGTTGAAAATTGAAAGATATCACAACAGTTTTTTACGTTCCACTTCCATCTTCCGGCGAATAAAATCAGCAATAATTTGTATTTATACTTGGCGATACTGCATGAGCAA
Source organism: Lycocerus yunnanus (assembly GCA_036346125.1). Classification (NCBI taxonomy): domain Eukaryota; kingdom Metazoa; phylum Arthropoda; class Insecta; order Coleoptera; family Cantharidae; genus Lycocerus; species Lycocerus yunnanus. The sequence continues at coordinate 1,571,710 of JARFIX010000032.1, read as the reverse complement.
CAAAACTAAATCAGATGTTTTTGGATTAGCTACCAATCACAAAATTGTTTACATCACTTACTCGGCGTGGTCGAAGTGAAGATATAGTTCAATGAAATTGCAGTTTCTGATCTATGAAACAGTACAAAAAGTAATTTTCAGCCTAATTTCTTTGAGTGCAATGCATTATTAATTTTATTACATGTATGGGAGACCGAGAGCTTAACATGCGCTCCGAACCACGGGAAGTGTAATACAGTTCATTTGGAGCTATTTATACTAGCAAATTAATCGGTTAAATCGATCACGTGACGGATTGGTTCACTTTCTCCTACAACAACCTCTATTCCATTCTTTGCAAGCGACATTATTAAGGGGGAGGCAGAAATTCTGCGTACGTTTAAAAACCAGGCCATTATGTTTTATTGTAATTATTATTCGTCAAGATGTCCATCAATGATGGAAAATATCCTTTCGGTCACTTTCCAGGAGGGAGGCATCTTGTTTTGTTGATGTCTTTGATTGGGTGACCGGACAAAACAGAATATGAAAGAACAGAACAGTGAAAGAACAAAACAATGAAAAAACAGAACAGTGAAAAAACAAATGAACGAGAAATCAGAACAGTGAAAAATCAAAACAACGATAAAACAGAACAATGGCAAAAGAAGAGACTGAAATAATAGAACCCTGACAAAAAGAAAAACACTGAAAAATGTCATAACGGAATCAAGTTTTGCCAATAATTATTCGCATGAGTTTTTATTATTTAGTTATGATTTTGTTATGAGTTTTGTCAAAACGGCCCGTAGCGGTCGGAGGAGGTTTTGACTAACGCAACCACGGAAAATTTCGTATTCACTCTAAAAATATACACTACATTATATTTTATTAATGATAGTTCTTAGAACGTAACTATTCAATATTTTATACAAATTACATCATTCTCTTACACATCCGGGTGTGCTAGACCAAAAAAATTGTTAAAATACGTCATTTTCGGGGTAATACGTCCTTACAACTCAAAACGAAATAATCAAAACTCATGCAAACAATTGACAAAACTTCATCCCGATGTTCTCATTTTTCAGTGTTCTCTGTTGTCAAGGTTCTGTTATTTCAGTGTTCTTCTTTTTCCTTGATCTTTTTCATTCTTTTGTTTTATCGCTGTTCTGCTTTTTCATTGTCCTATTCTGTTTTTTCACTGTACTGTTTTTCATTGTTCTGTTCACTGTTTTGTTCTTTGGGGTTGTCCATAAAGGCCGTCCTAGCTTTTATGGGGAGCAAACAAAATTTGACAAGGGGAAGGAGGGTTAGCCAAATGTAACGTCCGCAAAAAAATTTAATTTTTGGTTTTGTAAAAAAATTGTGGTTGAGTATTGTTTTCTTATAATTTTAAAATATTTTGATGATAAATGAGGGGGGGGGTTCTTGATTTGTAACTATTAAACGTTCCGCAAGGGGGGGGGGATAAAAATTGTTAGCCACTGCGAGAAACGGGGGATGGGGGGGTCAAAACTTTGGAAAAAATTGCGGGCGTTCTTTATCGACGGCCCCTTTCTTGTTCTGTTCTATCATGGAACTCTTTGATTGAGTTGAACCTACAGTTTAACGTGGAATTGCTAAAAAGCTGAAGCTTTTCGAACTTACGAAATATTTTCAATGATTATATCGCAAAAATTACCATAGCAACGAACAAGTGATTAAGCTAAACTCTTCAATTCATTTCTGATCAACAATAAAATATATAGACCGGGGGAGATAGAATACCCCCCTCCTTCAGTGCCTTAGTACCGGAAGGCATATAATTGAAAAATTATATAAATTATATATATTATTAACCTTTGAAATTAATATTTGATTCAAATTTTTTAAAATTATAAGGTTAAATGAACAATAAAGCGAAACATTATTTGTGAGCTTTCAGCAATGGTTACTGCTGTCATCAGACGTTTAACGTTTATCATCAGACGTTTAAACTTTGAACGTTATAATTTTTAAAAAATTTGAATCAAATAAAAATTATATAGAAGCTTTGTGATACCGTTTTAGTTTTCTTGGAAACGATGGCATATACTGGGGGGGGGGGGGTGTTACTAAATTGTTTTAAAAATTATTAATCACCGAATAATGAAGGGCATAGTTAGCAAATTGATATATTACAATTTATATGTGGTTGGGGTTACTACATACCCTCTAGACCCCCGGGTTTCTAAAGCTTTATTTTCTAGTTTGGGCAATTGAGGTTAGTTACTTAACTTACTTATTAACCCTTAGTTGGCACACCGAGATCTTTGAGACCCCATCCACTAAAATGTTACTTACGAAAAAGCTATTCATTATTTTAACTTGAAAAAAATTATAAGTAATCTTTGAAAGTTGTTTTAATATATTTTACAGCTAACTTGAGTAAATTGAATTGTTTAATATAAAAAAAAATTCAGAAATGTGAAAAAATAAAAAAAATTTCGACTTTCACATAAAATTCAAAACTTTTTTCGGTTTTAATATAAGGAGACGTCCATTAATTGTACAAAATTGGGGGGGGGGGTAAAAAAACTCACCAAATCTCCTTTGAAGGGTGAGAGGGGGGGTCAATGAAAATCTCGCGTCAACTTTGTACTTAAAAAAATATACATTATTACAACAGATACACTGTAAAAACTTACTGTGCTAAAAATTGTAGGGTAAATCTCATGGGAGGGGGAGAGTCCAACCACATCTTACTAAATCTCACCAAGGGGGGGTCAAAATTTACAGAAAAACACCTCGCGTAAAATTAATGGACGTTCCCTAAAGAGCTTAAATTACAGCTCGACACTGTTTTGGTATCAAATTGAAGTTAATGGGGTCACCTCATACCCCAGTAAGCCAGATAAGGGTTAAATTCAGTTACTTAACTTTGACTTGTTAAATTTAGGATTTTAATTCTCATTGTTTTAGACTTAAATATTTTTAAAATGGGGATATTTTTCTTATTCTCATTTCCTAGCAGACAAAAAGTCGTCAGTGTTGGTATAATAAATTACTCATTGAAGAGGTAAAAGGAGAACATTGTTTACGTATTGTGCATATTATTTAAATATTCAAAGATTAGATTATTTATTTAGTAAAAAAACGCATTTTAAAAATATCTAGAGCTGAACCCGACAATTTCCTTTTGTAAAATTAGATCTACTGCGTTTTACGTAATTATTGGACGCTATGATTTGGAAGTCGTGCCGGATGTAGATTGTTTTGCCCAAGATTAAGGGCAAGCGCGTGCACCGATTTACTTGAAATGTTGGACTGTGTAAAAACTAGATTAAATTTTGGTTGGTAGCTCAATTTCAACAGTTTTTTCTGTTTTAATGAAAATAACTAATGTGCCAATTTTGAAAACTTAAATTAATGTCTTTAAACTTTAATTCTGGTTGAACCAACCAATGAAAATATCAAGTTTTGTTTTAAAGGCGTGGCTAATACAAAACGGTTGGTTTTCATTGGTAAGTTTGAACTTCTTAAATCTTAAGGTAGGTTACATGGGTCCCCATCTTTTTAATTGATATTATTACCTAGAATTAAAAAAACAATTTTGATGGTTTTCTAAAATAACTTTAAAAACAGTTTCTTAAATGTTGACGAAAAATAACATTTAAGAAATCTCGACGAAGTTTTGAGATTTTTTTCTTAGTAATTCAGAAAAAATCATCTGCTATTTTTCAAAAATTGTTGTTTTATATGAAATTTCTAGGTAATATCAATTTAAACAAAATAAGGGCGGGGGGCTCATGTATGAATCGCCCCATAAGACGATAGCCCATTTATTATAATGGATAAAATTTATAATATTAAAGAGGCCTGTTAATTATATTCTAATTTTCGCTATTCTCTCATCCCCCGTCATAATATTGTCAGTTAGTTAATTTTCCGATTAACAACTGCTTATTTTAATTTATTGGCAGCCCATCATCAACATGAGTTTTTCAGAAATGCTAAATGTGGTTTTCACAATGTGCGAAATCCAATAATAGAGAATTACGCAACACTTAATTTTTGAATTGCCTTTCATTTATGTGCAGGCGAATTTTTTTTAAAAAGGTAAAGGTAACCAGGGTGTATACGATTTCACCTCAAGTTCAACCTTTGTAAAAAGGTAAAGCCAGTCTGCCTTCATATGCATATAAATTCAACCAAGCAGATGGAAAGAGTTAACCCTGCGCAAACCACCTGTTCGTATTCAACACCGTAACTCTTTGGTGCACGATCCGCCTCATTGAGAAATTTTGTGCATCAAACGTGCAATTGTTTTACACTAACAGGCTTTTTTCTGTATACCGCATTCCTAAGCACAAATATTTCCAACTTCCTTCACACGTCGCTCTAATTTTTCTTCTTTGGTTAGCTTTAATTGTACCACATGTAACCATGGTGGGATTGATATATGGTAATGAGAGCGTGTGAGAGGTGTGAAAATGTGTACACGACATTCATTTTAACCTGCTGTCGTTTGCGGTGAAAGACCCCAAACTACCCACATAATGCACTAATACATAAGAAGGAGAAATTTTGCACTTTTTCTACAGCTTTCCTCTGCACTCGCTGCCGCAGCATGGGCAATTTCTTTTGTGGATATAGCGGGCAATAAATATAATTTCTACCTCGTCCTACAGCTTTTTGTAAAATTTTCGACTTGATTTGATCCCATACGCCCACGCTTTATTCAGGTGCTCGGTTTTTTTATTGTTGGTTATTAATACCCACTCCGAAGTTTTATTTATAATTTGTATTAATCAAGTGTGAAGTGATTATGGTTTATAAACGGATGAACACAGGATGTTTAGTACGAGCAGTTATCGATTCTATCGGTAAACATTTTATTATTAATCGATATCCGTGATAATAAAATACGCAATGTTTCGTGTGTTGCGTGGGGGCAAAGTTTCGTTTCAAAGGTTAAATTCATATTTCGGAACGCCATCTTCGGCGAAACTTGAAGAGAATTCGTTCGAACCAACCACATTTTGGGGTCACTTCCATTTAAAGATCGCAATTACCTGTCGTTATGTCTTTTCAATGTTTTTGGTCTCGAGATGAGCGAGTCGAAAAAATTAAATTCGTTTTAAACGACGTTGGTAATCAACGTAGATTACATTAATAAACCGTCGTTGAAGGGCCTCCTACAGTGGAATCAAAATTACTTCTAATGTGACACGATCTTGTGCAGGTCATTACTTTTTTCCATGCAGGACCGTATCAGTTGAAAAATTTCGCAATTTTCTGGTGAGTTGCCGATTTTGCAAAAACTCCGGTTTTTAAAATTTTGGTTCAGAGCTGATTTAATTAGCCATATGCTTGATATTTTTTCTTGACCAAAAATAGCAAATCAGCCCACCTGTCTGCGTTATTAAATTTTGTTACATTTACATTCGAATCCCACACAAGTAAGGTTACTTATCCAGAGTAGGATTATAACGAGCGATATCTCCTCCTCTCATAATGAGAAATAAATTTCTAATTGATTATGGATTAGGTAGCCGGTCTGCAGGAAGTCGATTTTCCATTTGATTTTTGATCGATGGTTTGCACCTCCTCCAGTCTAGACACTTTGATACAACGTCAATCGTCAAGTAGCAATTATTACTTAGTACATCGCCATGAAAAAATAACATCAAGGATTATAAGCCAACATGTGCTTTATAATAGAAAAACAAACATAACACGTGGTAAACTTTTAGGATTTAATTTTTATGAGTCCTCCCACTCATATCCTGTCCGTTCGTTGCAGCTACGGACACAAAACAGACCCGTATTTTTTTAAATAAACAATTGAGTTCGAAATTGTTGCAATACTTGGCGTATCGGTCAAACTATACCACACTTTGTTCTAATACCTAGAATTGCACTACCTGCAATTTAATGTTCGACAGGATGTGAGTATTAACATAATTTTGAATAAATTTTGCAAACCACGCTATTTTGAACCGTCTGATAGTGAAATATTTCAGTTGTTGTGTGGGAATAGGAATGGAGTTATCAATTTCAAAATAAATTGATTTTGTTGAATTTTAACTTACCATAACCCACGCTGATTGGACGAGTTGCGTAAATTATGCTTTTTGTGACCAATTAAAATTTCGAGTTAATTTTTTGGCATAAACCTATTTGTTAATTCAGTCGAGTGCTGATTTGTTAAAAGGTAATCCATTTCGTTTGATAAAGCAATGGGATTGAAATAAAGTGGGCCATATGTTCAGGGAATATATTACTATTATGTAACATAAATTAACAATTTGCTTGATTAATTTTTTTCCATTTCAACCAGTTGGAGCTATTCATAGCCCAACGCTCATTTCAAATTGAAAAAGCTATCAATTTATATTTTTTATTCCACCGAGTAAGTTGGGACATAATAAGATGAGCGGCTAACTCTGATGGGCGCCAATAAGACGCATAAGTAAAATAAAAAAAAGTTTATAAAATTGACAATAAATCTAACCAAAATTCAATTCGAACACCAATGCTCGATTTCTTCACCTAAATATATCTCTTAGATAATCTATCTATAAGATAAATTAATATTTCTGATTGTTTTGTTTTCCTGCTGTCTGATTGATTCCTTCGTTAATTTATCTAATAGATAGATTATCTAAGGGATATCTCTAGGTGAAGAGATCGGGCATAAATGAGTTGACAATCATACGATAACGTCATTGTTGTAGAAAAATAATATTCTGATCGAATTTCTGCAAGTAAAATACATGATTTCTAAACATTTTTACATTACATATCCAAAACCGTAGTGTGATACATCAGCTGACGCCGCGCCCTCCGAATAAGATACAAATAACGTCTGTAACCTGGAGCGTATAAACCTTGCCGTGGCTTAATGTTACAGACTGAAAACTGTATTTGTATTCTATGTAGAAGGCGCGGTATCGGCATGGATGTATAATGTGAAGGATGTATTTGTCTAGATTTTTCTATAACAAATCACGCGACGGAAGCCACTTTTTAATTTTAAAATTTAAAACTTCGAGATTTATTTAAAAATCTTTGATAATTGATTTTGGCGATAGTACGGATACTTAAGCTATGCAATTCAAAATTTCCTTAAAAAATGATGATAAATAATGAAAAAGAATACAATTTCAGATATATTTTACGGAACGAAGTGTATTTTGTCAATATTGATGATGCAATCGTCACATCTGCATCAGATTCGTTAATAGAAAATTTGAATACAGTCAACCCTGTTTTAATGCGACGATTTTTGTGCGATTTTTTAATTTTTTTTGTTCGATGTATCATAAATTTCCATCGAATGCATAGTATGAGTAAAAAATGAAATATTTTAAAGGGATTTCTTTTATGCGATTTCTATCCTACGCACAAAAATAGGTTCGAGTGTATAGAAAATCTGTCAACTTTAAAATTGATTTCCTCAATAATTAATCGATATTTTAAGTTCATCCTCAATTTAATCGACTCATTTTAACATTATCTAAGCCTAAATATTTTTTTACAAAAATCTCGAAAAACTTCGAGAGCAAGTTAATGTGTAACAACCCTGATGTTAATAATTCCTGCTGAGGGACGTCCATTAATTACGCGAGTTAAAAATGGGGGGGAGGTCCGGCAAAATATCACCAAATCATATTTTAAGAATGAGGGGGGGGTAATGAAAATCTCACGTCAACTTTATAATACGGAGAATTTTATTATTATAACAGATTCACCGTAAAAAATTACTGGTCTCCGGTGTAGTAAAAAAATGGCAGGGAAAACCTATGTGAGGGAGTGGTGGGGGAGGGTTATTTAAACAAAGAAAACGGTTTTTTTAACCAAATGATTATAAGTTGAAAAATTTTAAGGCGATTAAATTCAAATTTACTTAATAAGAATTTTCGAAATCGCTGAAACAGATTATGATGTCAAAAATTGGTTATTCAAAATGGCGGATCCAATATGGCCGACTTTTCGATGAAAATTTGATAAAAAATGACGTAACTCGATAAATTTTAAACGAATCTCGTTCGGATTGACCGAGGGTCAACCGCTAGAGGAAATCGTGTACAATTAACTTCACACTTAGCGTAATTCATGATAATTCTGCATACTTCTTCGTACTTCATATAATTCAGCAGTAATTCACGGGATTACAAAATTTGAGCAATGGAGGGTCCACATCCCCCGGATCAAGTAGTTTATTTTTATTATTAGTAAACTGAAAATTTCCGTTGCAGAGGCACTGGAAGGTGTTCCACACCTTCTAGACCCCCCGGATTAAGTAGTTTATTTTTATTTTGTTGCAGAGATCTGCCTCCTAAGGGTACGGAATTTATAATTAATTGTCAAATTAAGAATTAAACACATTTACTTGACCATAGCTAATTTTAATAAACTTGAGATATTTTAAATATTTCATTCACTTTTAATAATAATAAATTATCTAAACTGGGAGTCTGGGGTGGAACACCTCCAGTGTCTCTGCAACAGGAGATCTTCGGTTTACTTCTGATAGAAAGTAAACTACTTGGTCTGGGGTTCTGCATGTTCTGCAATGTTTTCATTCCAAAATTTGTGCACTGGAGGGTGTTCCACACCCCAGACCCCGGATTGAATGGTTTATTTTATCAGAAGTAAACTGAAGATCTCCCGTTGCAGAGGCACTGGAGGTGTTCCACGCTCCCAGACCCTCTTGATCGAGTAGTTTATTTTATCAGAAGTAAATTGAAGATCTTCCGTTGCAGAGGCACTGAAGGGTGTTCCACGTGAAGTACTTCATGAGATGTGTACAAAAACTTCACCAGCGGTTAACCCTCGGGATTAACACTATGAGTGATTTTTAAGTTCCTAAAATATATTATGATGTCAAAAAATTATAATAATAAATGGCGGATCCAATATGGTCGACTTTTTGATAAAAATTTTATTAAAAATGACATAACTCGATAAATTTTAAACAAATTACGTTCGGATTGACACTATGGGTGATTTTTTAGTTGCTAAAGTATATAATGATGTCAAAAAATAATAATAATAAATGGCGGATCCAATATGGTTGAGTTTTCGATAAAATTTCATTAAAATGACATAACTCGATAAATTTTAAACAAATTACGTTCGGATTGACACTATGGGTGATTTTTTAGTTGCTAAAGTATATAATGATGTCAAAAAATAATAATAATAAATGGCGAATCCAATATGGCCGATTTTTCGATAAAAATTTCATTAAAAATGACGTATCGATAAATTTTAAACAAATTTCTTTCGGATTAACACTATGGATGATTTTTAAGTCTCTGAATTATATCGTGATGTCAATAAATAATTATAATAAATGGCGGATCTAATATGGCCGATTTTTCGATAAAAATTTGATTAAAAATAACGTAACTCGATAAATGTTAAACAAATTTCGTTCGGATTGACACTATGGGTAATTTTTTAGTTGCTGAATTATATTATGATGTCAAAAAATAATAATAATAAATGACGAATTCAATATGGCCGGCTTTTTGATAAAAATTTCATTAAAAAAGACGTAACTCGATAAATTTTAAACAAATTTCTTTCAGATTGACACTATGGGTGATTTTTGGGTGATTTTTAAGTCGCTGAATTATATTATGATGTCAAAAAATAATAAAAATAAATGACGGATTCAATATGGCCGGCTTTTTGATAAAATTTCATTAAAAAGACGTAACTCGATAAATTTTAAACAAATTTCTTTCAGATTGACACTATGGGTGATTTTTGGGTGATTTTTAAGTCGCTGAATTATATTATGATGTCAAAAAATAATAAAAATAAATGACGGATTCAATATGGCCGATTTTTCGATAAAAATTTCATTAAAAATGATGTAACTCGATAAATTTTAAACAAATTTCGTTCGGATTAACACTATGGGTAATTTTTTAGTTGCTGAATTATATTATGATGTCAAAAAATAATAAATGAATAATAAATGACGGATTCAATATGGCCGGGTTTTTGATAAAAATTTCATTAAAAAAGACGTAACTCGATAAATTTTAAACAAATTTCTTTCGAATTGACACTATGGGTGATTTTTAAGTCGCTGAATTATATTATGATGTCAATAAAGAATAATAATAAATGGCGGATCCAAAATGACCGACTTTTCGATAAAAATTTCATTAAAAATGACGTAACGCGATAAATTTTAAACAAATTTCTTTTGGATTGATACTATGGGTGATTTTTAAGTCGCTGAATTATATTATGATGTTAATAAATAATTATAATAATTGGCGGATCCAACATGGCCGACTTTTTGATAAAAATTTCATTAAAAAAGACGTAACTCGATAAATTTTAAACAAATTTCTTTCGGATTGACACTATCGGTGATTTTTTAGTTGCTGAAATATATTATGCCGTAAATACATAATTATAATAAATGGCGGATCCAATATGGCCGACTTTTTGATAAAAATTTCATTAAAAAGACGTAACTCGATATTTTATTTTTTTATTATTTTATTTTACCAAATTTTGCACAGTTACTCTCTAGGACCCTAAAGAGGTTTTCCGCTAAAAACCGGGACCGAAAAGCTTAATTTAAAAAAAAAAGTGAAAAATTGCGGACGCGCATGAATGGAACGAGATTCCCATACAGGGTGAATTTAAAATTATTCCCAACAGTGCGGCCTTCAGGCCGCACAACCTTGGTCAGCTAGTAAATTTATAAATAAAATATTTTAAGAGATAATTGACAAGAACTGGCATTTTGCAACGACATTGTTTAATATCAACAAATCCTCAAGGGTTATTGTTTGTAACTTTTGGTGGTAAACGACGGTTTAAAACCTTTATTGGCTCCACTGTATAATAATCGCTGCGCTCGCAGTGACCAATACCGGAATCTCACTTGTGTTATTTTCTGACTAACATCACAATGAAGCATTATTATACATTTATTCAAGGTTTATAAATCTATGAAATAATTTCTACTGTTAAATCAAAATTTATTTTTGATAGTAAATAACAGAAATTAAATCAGGAGTTTGGTAGTGGGGGGCAGCTACACTTATTCCTGCATAATTATCTGTATAATTATCCTGCAAAATTTCAACTTTCTATACTGTACTTTAAATTTGGACCCCCCCTTGGTGAGATTTGGTAAGATGTGGTGGGACTCCCCCCCCCTCTCCTCACGTGAGATTTACTCTACAATGTTGACCACACCTGAGACCAGAAATTTTTTAGTGTATTACAAAGTTGACGTAAGATTTTCATTGACCCCTCCCTTTAAATAATATTTGGTGAGATTTTGCCAGACTCCTTCAATTTTGAGCTCGCATAATTAATGGACGTCTTCTAAGTCCCTAAGTAGACATATATCATTGTTTCCTAACTAGGATCTTAATAATGGCAGCGGCTAATTTCGAGTTCTGGGCTTTTGGAAAGCTTTTCGAAAATTTCTCATTTAAACTTCCCGGGACGAGGTGGAGGATTACTAAAACCTACTACAGTGGTACTTTTGCCTCTCTGTCTGTAATATATTATTTGAAAAGCTTTTGTATAATTTTTTTTCTACTTTAAGAAGCAAGCACTGCTGGATCGAAGCAGCAATTTAATAAAATTATTTAAAATATGTTAAAAACCTGCCGGGACTAACACAGAATTGGCAAGATTTGAGACATCCAGCGAAATTTCTCCGAGCAACATGCATGATCGTTTTTCTTTTGTGAGATTGCTCTTATTTTTTCGCTCCGAGGAATATGCGTCGATTGTAATTGAAAAATTCGATAAAATTACTTGAAACTTGTTAAAAAAAACGTTTATGAACCTGCTCCGAGCAACAAACAATTGGAAAATAAAAAATTTGGTTTTTTTATGGTTGGTAATAGATAAAATTTTATCTTAATACCTAACCTAGTGCAAGAATTCAACTCGAGAGCTTACTTTTACTCAAATTTATATCCAAAATCAATAAAATGTTGGAAATGGGAAGAGGAAACAACCTCAAAAATATCTAAATTTTGGTTCTTGTGGAAATGTCTTCGCGTAGAAACGTCGCCATGTTTCAAAAAACATTCATTTTTGGATGAACGTAACAGGAGCCAGATGGGCGGCAAGTGACTTTTTGCCCTCCTCAAACCCTAGAATATTGATTGATAAACTAGACCGGCGCTGCTAAACTTACTTACGCCCGTATTCATAGACAAGTATTGGTCTTTACTAATGCTTAAGCGTCAGATTTGAGTTTCAATGTTGCAAACTAGCAAGATTACCAAAACTTGTATTTTGCCAAGTTTTTCCATTCTATAAACCTCAAATATGCGATTATGAAATTCAAATTTGGTGCTTAAGCGTAAGTAAGTGTTAAATACTTGTCTATGAATACGCTCATTAGTCTGGGGATTCCAATCCGATTACTTACTTATAAAAAATATAATCGTAGTAATAATCAAAGTCGTAACCAGACTTTTCTTCGGGGTCGAGGGGGGTTGAAAATAGGCAATAAGTAGTGCAATGTACTTTTAAGCAAAGAAGTTGTGGCGATGTTGGTTTAAGTACATTCAGGATCGAAGAAAATTATATCACTAATCTTATTGCTGAATTTGTGACTCCAATGGAATGTCAAGGTCTGTTTTGTTCAAAAATCTAATTTTTAAGAAATAATACGCCATACTTTTTTATTCCATTCTTTCAATTGTTAAAAATTAATGGTCAGATAGCGTCAGCCACACTGAGCCAACTGCAACACCGAAACTATTTTATTCCTGGGATTTGGGCGAAACTTAAAAAAAACAACAATTTTTACTCAATTTCTCGTTTAAGCAGAAATCTTGAGTGTATTAATTGAAAGCATCTAATGGTTAAAAACAAACTGCGTACCATATTTTTTTACGACAATTAAACGAAAGCTGTTGACCCATCGCTGTGATGATACCCGCATCCTAATTACATTATTTTTCAATTGGATTACGCGTTAAAGAAAACAGAATAATTAAGTATATACTATTTAAATTTTCACTTCTCCAAGTCAAATAATGGCTCAATCATGCTGGTAGTTTGGAATCGATTTCTCACAAAAAGCGATAGAAAAACTCGGTAGCAGTTTTTCATTCAATTTTCCCTTTGCTTACCCAACTGCTAAATAATTAATCCCGAGGCTTCCGGCATACGATCTTTTCCTATAAAATAATTAATTGATCGCTTTTAAAAGACGTGGATTAGGAATTTTTTTTCGAATTCGATGGAATTGTTTTTCCTCCACGACTGTTTACATTGACTGGCGCTACACTAAATTTTCTATTTAGAACATTCGGTTAGCGATACGTCAGTAATTTTTTGGACGTTTTCCAAATTATCTTATGAAAACACGAAAAGCTAATAAACGACTTTGTTGCTGATTGCTTTCGATTATGTGTGCGTTTGGTTCGGCATCGAGAAAATCACAGTGAAAATGTTAAGTAGCTTTTTGTGTGTTTAGTGTTATTTTCGATTTGGCCCACATGGCGTGAGAGGCGATGAGTTGTGGACGGCGCCGCGACGCAGGATGTGTGTACCACTAATATTTTGGCGGAAGTGGGAAGCACGGTTTTTGTAATTTTGCGGTTGACGCAGATAAAATTAACCACGCCACCTCACATAAGGCAGGATATGCATCTACATTACTTAAAGTGGTTCTTTATTTTTCTCCTCCGAGTTGTAAGTTGGAAAAATTATAATTAAAAATTTATCTTATTGCAGAATTGTGCACCAATAAATTGCAGGAAGTGGATTTTTATAAGGGCAATTTCACGTACCCAACCGGTTTGGATTCCGGCTGAACTGGGATTTATTGTAACCATTAGAAACTTTTGTGATGAGAATTGGCCAATTAATAATTAAAAAGCGTAATAAAGAAGTAACTGTTGTGTTGCGTCTTCTCTGAAATCTCTCGAAACGAATCAACATCATAATAAAAGTTCTCATAATTAATTTATTAATAAGATAGTCGTTTCGTTAGTTTTAAGTAAATGATTCATTCACCGAGGCTAAATTAAAATTTTTCCCACAATGGAACATTGTGTTCATTTTTGCAGACTGTCTAAAGAAACGTGTGTTTTATTCATTAGGACTTGGTGCATAATAAGGAAGTTAAAATTGCTAACAAGTGCATATTAAAATTTATACTTGGCAAGCAATGGCATAATAAATTGTGTCGTTAGGTGTAAAGTCTGATGATGATTTTTTCCTCTCTGCCAACTTTGATTTTTTCGCAAACTTCCAATTTTCCCTCGTCTTCCGCTCCGCTCCGCCACTTCTAATCCTCCCGCTTATTGTTTTATCTAAATTTCTCACGTTTCTCAATTCCGCCGAGATAATTCAAAGAAAGTTTTCGTATAATGGAATTCAGTGTCGAACTACAAAAGGAACTGTGAAGAGAATGTAATAATAATTTCATTAAAGCCTCTTATAGGACGGTTTCCGCTGTTAACGGAAACGTATAAACAAGTCATTGTGTCAGTTGGGTCAGCTTTGTATAGGATGGGCTAAATACGTGTGGCCATGATCAAATTTTTTTTTTAAAGTTTATCGTATCGGACGATTAAAAATACTCAATGAATATCCGGAAAAAATTTATTTTAAGAGATTTAAATTTTTAAACATGACGCGCCACATGGCAGCATGAATGAAAAGAAAGCGGAAATTGAATTATGTAATCGCACAATTAACGCGTTAAATTTCATGTTATCGGTTTTGTTTCTCGGGATATTTTAAGATTTGATCGATCGACTCGAGGCCACAACAATATTAAATTTTGATGCTAAAAATACATTTTTGAATGAAAGGTCTTAATGGGTTTTGCGTTGTGTAGGTAAGACAGATGTTGAGGAAGGCCAGAAGGGGAAACGGAACCGCTATTGTTAACTGTTTGTTGTCAAAGCCGCATCGGACATCCTATATCCGGTACAATGTATAAAAGCAACCGGAAGAACTGTTAAAAGTTTAGGGAATGCAGTTAAAATTGAAAAATACTACAGATGACTTTCCGGTTTGGTTTACGTCAATAAGGAAGTTTACGCTTTATATTTTTGATAACTCGCGCTACTTTATTATTTTCCAATTTTCGTTGAGCTTATCGCCCAGAATTTATTAATGAACCATTGATTGACTAGCATACATTTTATGTTTACCAAATCTGTCTTAATTTATTTTTCCTTCTTGTTCTAGATACTACCAATGTTGATGATTGTTTGGCCCGCCAAAACGTTTATGGAAGGAAGCAGAGTACCATGTGGTTATTAGATCTACCTTATATGCAAAATTGTGAGTATTCGGTCACTTGCTTTGAAAATTCTTAATTTAACAACGACGGCCAATCTCACCCCATGCTTTCGTTTTAACCCAGATATGCCTAATGTCCTATATATAGGACGGCTATAATAACTGCAAATACGAATCCTCCCCACCCTAATATTAGTAAAATGTATGAACTGAATCATTACAGTGTGCCCTTAGTTTGGTAAAGTTGTGCGACGTTTATTTTTTAAATCGTAATTTTGTGAGTGTTAGAAATTGACTATTTTTGAAAATGGAAGAACATGATATTCGTTCTGTACGGTAAGTAACTTTATGCTTTTTGTATAATCGTATAAAATTTTAAGTTTTGGTTACCGACTTTCAAGTTATTTTGTAAACATTTAAAGCAAAAATCATCAATATAACAATTTTAAATTTCTTTCTGTGCCATTTCAAACTTAGCCGACCTACATGTAGGTCATCAGGCACAAGTACCGCCATATATTATATTAAATTATTGTAATATTGTTTTAGAGGATTGTCATTACATGAACTCCTAAGCATGATTGAAGATGATAGTACAGATGCAAATACTATTACTTTGTTTCCTCCTTCTACTGCATGTGGAAATTTAACAGATAAAGATTCAGGGGATGAAAAGTTTACAGATATCAACAATTTACCGTCTTCTGCAATGAACAGTAAAGTTGAATTATCTGTAAAACCGTACCGTACAACGGAAGACATGGTTGTAAGCAATTTATACGTGGAAACCAATTCGGTATGGCTATAAATTATGGGTGGTACTACATCTGGTGGGTACATCAATTGGTTTGAACCATATCAAGGGCCTTCAACAAACATAAGTGTCAAATATAAGGAATTGGGCGTTGGTGCCGCTGTTATTTTAGAGTATATTGAGGTACTAAAAGCAAAGTGGCAGGATTATCGGTTTCAAGTTTTTTTTGATAATTTTTTTACGTCCATTTCACTACTTGAAGAGTTAGAAAAATTAATATTTCTGGTAGCGGAACTATTCGTGAAAATAGAATTATAGGAAGCACCTTGCGTAATTCTAAAATTATGAAAAAAGAAACCAGAGGATCTTGCGACTACGAGAAATTAAAAATAAAACATAATTTTTGTTAGGTGGAATGACAACACAATTGTAAATTTTGTACGAATACGTATGGTGTACAACCCTTAAATTCGGTTAAACGATATTCACAGACTGAAAAAAATTGTGCATGTAAATCAGCCGGCAGTTGCAAAGGTCTATAATAAATCAATGGGTGGTGTCGATCGTTCTGATCAAAACATTGGTTTATACCGATCTTCTGTTCGTGGTAAGAAATGGTATTACCCAATTATAGAACACTGTGTGGAAATGTCAATACAGAATTCGTGGCAAATTAAACAGAAAGAATGGAGGTAAATTAGACCAATTAGGTTTTAGAAGAAGTGTTGCGGTTACGCTGCTTACAAAATATAAAAGGAATATACTTACCAAGCAGGCAAACCTTCTACAAGTAGAGATGAAGAAGTAAGATTTGACCGCTTAGACCATCTTGTAGTTCCACAAAATCGTCAAACAAGATGTAGATTGTGTCACGAAAAATGACAAGATGCAGAAAATGCGATGCTGGAGTGCATGTTAAATGTTTTGTACAATATCACACAAGGTAGTGGTAGTTGTGCCTAATGTCCTATATTTAGGACGGCTTGTATTACGTAGTAAATAAATTTTTTTACTTTTAACGTTTTTTCTGTGTCCACTAAGCCAAAAACAATAATTATAAAAAATTTTTTAATCTTAAAACTACGCTATAGGCATATCTGGGTTAACTGATCTGACACCAAAAAGTTGATGACATACTGATGAAAAACTGATCTTTCCTTAGAAAGTACCCAGTTGGTCAGTTACAGGTAAACCAAAAAATTTGGGTTTAACTAGAAAGGTCAACGGGCGTGTTTACTAGTAAAGGATAAACAAAATTATGGTTAATTTTGTGGTTAAACTTTAGCCCAAGCTAATTGACCAAGATTTTAACCTGAAATTGAATAATCGGGCAATTAGAGTGACTGAATCGCCTAATATTGCTCTTTATCAAATGGACACCTAATGATACTTTCAAGTGATAGATCGCCAAGGTGGTGCGGCCGTAGGCCGCATTTATACGAATCATTTTAAATTCACTGTGAATAAGCGCTATAGACACACACAGACAGATATGTAGATAAATTTAAGTTTAATTTTTATTACGTAAAATTAAAGAACTTGTTACTGGACACAACTATCGCAGAACCTAGTAAGTCGAGTTACTAAAAGATGAGTTTAATCACGGCCGAGAAGTATTTCATACAAATGTAATTTGTATTCTGAATATAATGCCAAATTAATGTATTTAAAATACTTTATTCAATTATGAGATTGATTTAATTAGATATTTACATATTATAATGACCCCTTCCCGACCATTAGTGCATTAAAGCATATTAACCTATTGTCGTTACTAAATACCTAAATATTTTTCATTGCTTTGATTATTTTCCTAAAATGAGAAGGGCCGTTAATGATCCCATGACCTCTCTTCTTCAGGGGAGTCCATTAATTACATGAGGTGTTTTTCATTAAATTTCGACCCCCTCTCCTTGGTGAGATTTTCATTTATCCCTCTCCCTTTAAATGACATTAATTTGGTGAGATTCCCCCCCCCCTCCTTATTTTGAGCTCACGCAATTAATGGACGTCCCTTATGACCGCCTATGATACCAATATATTTTAACCCTACTGTAAGGGGGGGGGGGGCTGGACGATGGTCCAATGAGAGTGCCAGATTTTAAGACTTGATTCATTGGAACTTTTTGAAAAGTCCTGATGTTATTCGGGGTAACAGCCGTGACGGTTCAGAGTTCTGGATTTACCGAGAAAAACAATGTTTGTTTGAATTTGAACAAACAAATGTTTTTCCGGCGAAAACGTCCACATCCCTGACCCATCAGGGATGTTATGCCCTGCCGACACCCCCATTAGTGCTCATAAAAAATTTTAACTCATTCACCGACCTATAATCCTGACTTTCTGACGACTGCACAAAGCACTATGAAATAATAATTATTATTACTTCATTTGTTAAGCCTTGGCATTAATTTTGAAGTAAATTTTAGCAGATTTGATGAAAGATTTAGTTCAATTGATGTAAAAAAATCGAAAAGTTAGAGAAAAT
Organism: Lycocerus yunnanus; assembly: GCA_036346125.1. Taxonomy (NCBI): domain Eukaryota; kingdom Metazoa; phylum Arthropoda; class Insecta; order Coleoptera; family Cantharidae; genus Lycocerus; species Lycocerus yunnanus. The sequence continues at coordinate 1,553,252 of JARFIX010000032.1, read as the reverse complement.
TATCAATTTTATAGTAGAAAATCTGGAAAAATTTCTTAAATTTCAAGAAGTTTGGTGGAAACTCTGTTCAATTGTTTTTGGTTTAATAATTTCATCGTTTTTGTTTCTACAATGTAACTGTTTTGTTCAAAAATGAAACTGTTGTCAAATATAATTCAACTGTTTATTCAATATTTCAACAATTCAAATATTGTCGGTTGAATAATTTAATTGGTTTGATTTAATAATTCAGTCGTTTTTGGTTCAACAATGCAACTGTTTATAATTCAACTGTTTTGCTTAACGCTTGCCGTACTATAATAATTTTCAACCTTTGTTTACTAATACCGGGTCATAATTGACCCACAGTTTAAACGACTAATTTATGTTTGTTTAACAATTTTTTGGCTTCACTTAGATATTTTATCTATTATAATTATATATGTTTCAAAACGGCCTTAAACACAAGAAAATTAAAAATTAAATATACAAAAAAATATACAAGATGATAAAATGATTATATTTACAAAAATGTAACTTCTGGGTCAGAGTACGGCAAGCGTTAATAAATTCAGCTGTTTGGTTCAATCATTCAACTGCCTTAATATTTTAATTATTTTAATTTTAATAATTCAATTGTTTTTGGTTCAACATTTCAATTATTTCTTTAATAACTCAACAGATTTTTCAACAATTTTACTGTATTTTTCAATAATTCATCTGTTTTAAACTGTTTTCTTACAAAAAATCAACAATTTTGTTAAATAAATTCATCTGTTTGATTCAATAATTTAACTGCTTTATTCAACATTTCAATTATTTTTAGTTTGTTTTTGTTGTTTCAATTGTTTTTGTTGTATAATTCAATTGTTTTTGTTTTGGCTCCATCACTCAATTATTTCTTAAACAATTCCAACAGATTCTTCAACAATTTTACTGTATTTTTCAATAATTCAACTGTTGAATGCAAAAAAGTTACTACTTTGTCAAAAAATTCAACTGTTTTGTTCAATAAATTCATTTGTTTAATTCAATAATTTAACTGCTTTGTTTAACACTTCAATTATTTTTGGTTCTTAATAATTCAATTGTTTTTGTTTTAACAATTCAACAGTTTTTTCAACTATTCAACTGTTTAATTCAAGAAAGTCGCTGCTTTGTCAAAAAATTGAACTGTTTTGTTCAATAAATTCATTTGTTTGATTCAACAATTTAACTGCTTTGTTTAACATTTCAATTATTTTTGGTTTTTAATAATTCAATTGTTTTTGTTTTAACAATTTAACAGTTTTTTCAACGATTCAACTGTTTAATGCAAAAAAGTTACTACATTGACTAAAATGTAACTGTTTTGTTACAAAAAATTAATAGTTTTGTTCAACAAATTCTTCTGTTTGATTCAATAATTTAACTGCATTCTTCAACATTTCAATTATTTTTGGTTATTAATAATTCAATTGTTTCTTTGTTGTACAATTCAATTGTTTTTGGTTTCACCATTTAATTATTTCTTAAACAATTCAACAGATTTTTCAACAATTTTACTGTATTTTTCAATAATTCAACTGTTTAATGCAAAAAGTCACTACTTTGTCAAAAATTCAACTGTTTTGTTCAATAAATTCATTTGTTTGATTCAATAATTTAACTGCTTTGTTTAACATTTCAATTATTTTTGGTTTTTAATAATTCAATTGTTTTTGTTTTAACAATTCAACAGTTTTTTCAACGATTCAACTGTTTAATGCAAAAAGTTACTACATTGACTAAAATGCAACTGTTTTGTTACAAAAAATTAATAGTTTTCTTCAACAAATCAATTATTTTTAGTTATTAATAATTCAATTGTTTTTTGTTATACAATTCAATTGTTTTTCATTCCACCATTCAATTATTTCTTAAACAATTTAACAGATTTTTTAACAATTTTACTATATTTTTCAACAATTCATTTGTTTTAAGCAAAAAACTGTTGCAATGCAACTGTTTTATTAAAAATTCAACAGTTTTGCTTAATACATTTATCTGTTTGATTCAATAATTTAAGTGCTGTGTTCAACATTTCAATTATTTTTAGTTTTTAATAATTCAATTTTTTTTGGTTCCATAATTCAATTGTTTTTGGTTCTACCATTCAATTATTTCTTAAACAATTCAACAGATTTTTCAACAATTTTACTGTATTTTCATCTGTTTTAAGCAAAAAAGGCAACTACTTTGTCAAAAAATTCAATTGTTTTGTTAAAAAAATCAACAGATTTGTTCAATAAATTCATCTGTTTGATTTTATAATTTAAGTGCTGTGTTCAACACTTCAATTATTTTTGTTTTAATAATTCAATTGTTTTTGGTTTCATAATTCAATTGTTTTTGGTTCCATAATTTAATTGTTTTTGGTTCCATAATTCAATTGTTTTGAGTTCTACCATTCAATTATTTCTTAAACAATTCCAACAGATTTTTCAACAATTTTACTGTATTTTTCATCTGTTTTAAGCAAAAAAGCAAATACTTTGTCAAAAATTTAACAGTATTGTTAAAAAAAATCAACAGATTAGTTCAACATTTCAATTATTTTTAGTTTTTAATAATTTTATTGTTTTTATTTTAACAATTCAACAGTTTTTCAACAATTCAACCGTTTAATCCAAAAAAAGTTACTACTTTGTCAAAAAATGCAACTGTATTGTTACAAAAAATCAACAGCTTTGGTCAATAAATTCATTTGTTTATTCAATAATTGCTTTGTTCAATATTTCAGTTATTTTTAGTTTTCAGTAACTTATTCGGTTTTTGTTGTATAACTTAATTGTTTTTGGTTCCACCATTCAATTATTTCTAAAACAATTCAACAGATTTTTCAACACTTTTATTGTATTTTTCAATAATTGATCTGTTTTAAGCAAAAAAGTTACTACTTTGTCAAAAATGCAACTGTTTTGTTACAAAAAATCAACAGATTTGCTCAATAAATTCATCTGTTTGATTCAATAATAATTGGTTTGTTCAAAATTTCAGTTATTTTTAGTTTTTAGTAACTAAATTGGTTTTTGTTGTATAATTCAATTGTTTTTGGTTCCACCATTCAATTATTTCTTAAACAATTTAACAGATTTTTTAACAATTTTACTATATTTTTCAACAATTCATTTGTTTTAAGCAAAAAGTTACTACTTTGTCAAAAAATCAACAAATTTGCTCAATAAATTCATCTGTTTGATTCAATAATTGCTTTGTTCAACATTTCAGTTATTTTTAGTTTTTAGTAACTCAATTGTTTTTTGTTGTATAATTCAATTGTTTTTGGTTCCACCATTCAATTATTTCTTAAACAATTACAACTTAAACAAGTATTTTTCAACAATTCATTTGTTTTAACCAAAATACTTTGTCAAAAAATTAACAGATTAGTTTAATATTTCAATTATTTTTAGTTTTAATAATTTTATTGTATTTATTTTAACAATTCAACAGTTTTTTCAACAATTCAACCGTTTAATCCAAACAAAGTTACTACTTTGTCAAAAATGCAACTGTTTTGTTACAAAAAAATCGACAGTTTTGTTCAATAAATTCATTTGTTTGATTCAATAATATAACTGAGGCTTTGTTCAACATTATAATTATTTTTGGTTTTTAATAATTCAATTGTTTTTTGTTGTATAATTCAATTGTTTTGTAACAATTGTAATTGTAAGTATATTAACTCTTCTGCTCAATAATGCAATTTGCTTGTTGTTTAACAGTTGAACGATTTTTGGATATAACATCCCGTTGAATCAGGGCCGGGGATTTTAATCAAAACATTTTAATTATTTCCCACTGCCAAAAATATTTATTTGTTTGTTTACCAAGATTCGAAAAGTCAGGAAATAATTATCAATTTTAATTAGGGAAAACCTGAAAAGAGCAGGAGTTTCGTACTAAAAAATTTGGTGGTAACCCTGATTTAGTAATAAATTATTAATTCAAACTCGACTTACTAGGTTTTTTGATTGCACTGTAGACTACTGTTTCAATTAGCAAAATGGGACAGTTAAGACAGTACTAATTGATGGTTAACTAATCGTGAATTTTATATTTCATCATAGGTTAGTTTAGAAACTTTAACGAAGTTAGGAGAAAACCATTTCATTTTCTGCAAGGGCGGTTTCAAGGGGGTTAGATTAGTGTCTCAAATTACTTTAGATTTCAAGCGATTGGTTGGCTATTCTAATATCCCCTATTTGGATTACCAGATAATTATGGATATTCCATTTACCAGATGACATTTATTCGATAATCGTGACCTTATTTTTTTTGCCTAAAATGGAGCCTACAGTTTAACGTGGGCCCATAACCTTACAAGTATAACACCAGTATCTCGGCATTAGCAGTTGACGCATCAATCGTTAACTTGTAATCTTCTCTGCCTGCTACTTTAATTACGTACTGTTTTAGAGGCAGGGGATTTTTGAATTTGCAGATACATTTTGTCAAAATCTTATTAAGCAAACATTAAGTGACATCTTTTTTTATTTATTGGGGACGAGTGGGTAGAAATGGGCAAAGCTGGTGTAATATTTTATTGGTTCAAATTTTGAACTGTGCTGCAGTTGTTAGTACGTACGTGGTTACACCGCATCCTTTCTGTCCGGTTTCCTATTTTCACAAATATCTCGTTTCCACGAGATTATTCAGTATTCATTATTCGATTCGTAATAATGGGATCGGGGAACTAATTTTTACAACCCGCTGTTTGTATCCCAGTCAACATTTTTATAAGTTTTAAATGTATAAGTAAAACTTATATAATTACTGTAACTTTTACATGATAAAAATAATGTAAGTAGAAATTTATAATATATATATGTTTTTGGTATAAAATTACATTTATATACAAACCTATCTAATTATTATATATTTTATTATATATAAAATATTATACACACAAGAATATATTAATTACAGTCAGGTCCGCTTATAACGAGTACAACTTATAGCGAGCGTTCGGTTTTAGCGAGTAATTTTTCAAGGTACCAAAAATTATCCATTACGCTCAATACATTTTGAGTTTGCTTACAACGAGCTTGGATATAACAAGCACATCTGTTTTAACGAGTACATTTGATTTGCAAAATTGATGAAATGCTTCACTTACAACGAGCAGTTTTCAATAGTGACGAACATTTTTACTGCTGCGATTACAACGAGAACTCAATAATTCGTCAAAGGGTTAGCTTTGATTATAACGTGCAATAATGATAACAAATTTGCTGTGACATTTCTATTAAACAACTTATTAAGCGATTCTAAATATAATTTTTGTACGACTGGATGTAATAGGTACGTATTTTTTCGTATTCGGTCATCATTGTTCAAATTTATCGTTCTTATAAAGTGCTACTGATATCATGTCTAACTTGAATAGTAGAAGGTCGCCCTGGACGCTACAAGCGGTTTCGACAAACGCAACAACATGTTGCGTGAATTTTTTCCGAAATTTGTTGACTAACCACAAATTTTATTTTTTTATTTGTTCATTACACTTTTATGTTTTATAATTTGTTGTAAAAACCGAGCTTCTGTTATCTTTACTGTCGCCAAACCCTATTTTAAATTTCGATGGGCGGAGTTACAGTTCAAAAGAGCCAATGAGTAAATTGCATTGTAAATAAATTTTTAAATCCGTTTTTTTTCCAAAATGTGTGAACTGTCCGCAAATTTTATTTTTTTTATGTGCTAATTAGACCTTCATCCTTCATAATCCACTTTAAAAATGGTCAAAATCGGAGTTGTCTTACCAGTCTCCCATATCTGTTATATAGAATTGAATGATTTTCAAAATAATATCATGGACAAGTTTAATTTAGTTTAAAAAAATTTAATTTGAAAATGAAATGTGAAAATTTAATTTTAAATAAAACTGCAACCCAAAAAGATTACAGACTATTACATACAAGTGATGTAGGTATGTACATTTTAAATGTTTGTATACGCGCATTTTTCAATTTGTTTAATTATTAATGTTTTATGTTTTCTATATTGAATAAATCATAATATATTAAATACAGCCTTGCTCAAAAGAAGTTGGCCACCTGTAGATATTTATGATTTATGGATTTTAGGCAATTTGAAGGGTTTTCAATAAAAAAATTACAAATATAGATTGAAACTATGTGTTTATTAACAAAATTTAATATTTTGTGGCACCACCTTTTGCCCTAATGACGCTTTTAAGCCGATCAGGCATGGTAGCAACTTATTTATAACAAACATCTTTATTGATTTTCTCCCATTTTTTAAAAATTACCTGTTTTAATGCCTTTTTTGAATTGGTTTTACAAAGTGCTACCTTTTTTTTAAATATTGCCCATAAATTTTTTTATGGGCGACAGGTCAGGACTCTGTGGCGGCCACTCCAAAAGGGGAATCTTGTTTTCAGTAAACCATCGCTTTGTTTTTTTTAACAATGGGATGGAGCATTGTCCTGTTAAAAAACATTTTCAGGGCTCTCTTCTTGAAAAAGTTTTACAATAGTAGCCTCTAAATGGTCTTGTAAAGTTGCGATATAGGTGCTTGAGTTCATTCTTCCTTCGCATATTTTAATTTTTCCCACGTCACTGGCCGACATTGAGCCCCAAACCATAATACTGCCGCCGCCAAATTTAACGGTAGGCACAATACAATCAGGATTAAACTCCTCCCCCACCCTTTTTCTCACGGATGTTGCTCCAGGTTGACCGAAAAGCTGGAAAATTAGTTTAAATTTCGTTTAATTTAAAAAAAAAATGAAAATAAGTATTTTTCCTCGTATTTTTTAGTTGTAATTATAAAATTATTTTGTTAAAATATGCCTAAAATACGTACCTCTATGTTGCTTTCGTCTGACCAAATTATCTTTGACCAATCGGCAACTTTCCAATTTTTGTACTTTCTCGCAAATTCTAATCGTTTTTTAATTTGATTTTGATTTAAAAGGGCTTCTTACGTCCTTTGCGACCATGCAATCCACTTTCCTTCAAGGGTCCTCTAACAGTTTGTGACAAAATTTGTGCCCCACAGTGCATTGCTAAGTCCCTTCTTAAGTCTTTTGATGTTTTTCTGCGATTTTTCAGCAACATTCTCTCCAAAATCCGATCCTCCCTGGCGGTTGTCAAACGTTTTCGTCCAATTTTGATCTATTTTTCACCGAGCCAGTTCGGCGTATCGGTTTAAAGTGGTTGTCACAGTATACTTCAACACTTTATTCGTTTTGCAATTTTTGATGCGACATACCCTGCGAATCCAAAAGACGATATGGCTCCATTGAAGGACACTTAAATGAGGTTTTTAGGCGTGATGTTGTTAATACGACTTTGGAACACTTAACTAAAAGTTTTGGTGGTAGAAATTTTATTTTGTACACAAAATAAAAATATTGTTATCGACAGGTAGTAAATGATAAAAGGTTTAAATTGACATTATTTGAAAAGATTAGTTGCTGTAATTGTGATTTAGTCCAATTTGCATTGTAATCTTTTAAAAGGTGACAGGTATATGTTCAGGTAAAATATGTTAAAAAATCAGACCGGGCCAACTTACTATGGTGAAAACGTGGGTGGCCAACTTCTAATGAGCAAGGCTGTATGTAGTATGTATCTACAATATTATTTCTTAGTATTAACAAGGTGAAAGTTTATTGTAATCGGTTTTATTAAAAATCGTTTACAGCGAGCGTTCGATATAGCGAGTACATTTTGTTTGCACCGACGTGCTCGTTATAACCGGACCCGACTGTATATATAATTTTGTACACAATAAATTTGTGCTTGAAATTATGCAATAATTATAAATATTTTAGATAAGAACAAAATTTGCAATCCTTAATTCAAAACTTTCAAATTTTCACATTTAATTTTAAACATAAATTTTATAATTTTAAATTATAAAAAATTATAAATCCATATTCAATATATAAATATTTTACATACTTCAAAACTTTAAATATTTTGGGTACTTATTAATTTTTATTTTTAAAATTTTAATTATTTTTGGAAAATATTTTTTTTTTTTAAAAAAATTTTTTTTGGCAAAAATCAAAAATTTTTTTGATTTTTTTCCCAAATTTAAAGTTTTTTTAAATAAATGGAACAAAAAAGTTTTTAAATGAACTTTTTTTAATTTTAAAATTTTAATTGTTTTTGGTTTAAATTAATTTTTATTTAAAATTAATTTTTGGTTATAATCAATTTTTTTAATAATTCAATTTTGTTGAATTTTTTTAAATTTTTTTTACAATTATTATGTTTTTGTTAAAACAATTAAAATTTTTGTTAATAATTTAAATGTTGTCTTGATAATTAGATTTTTTAATAATTCAATGTTTTTTCATAATTCAATTTTGGTTTTAAATAAATTTTTTCAATGTTTTCTAAAATAAATTTCAATCAATTTTTTCAAATTTTTTCAAACGTTTTTAAAATTTATTTTTTTAAAATTCAAGGAAATTGTTATTTCCCGGTTTGGTTAATTTTTGTACACAATAAATTTGTGCTTGAAATTATGCAATAATTATAAATATTTTAGATAAAAACAAAATTTGCAATCCTTAATTCAAAACTTTCACAAATTTTTGATACCACATAAATTTTATATTTTAAATTATATAATAATTATAAATATTTCAATATATAAATATTATTACATCCCACAATTCAAAACGTTTACATATTTTGGGTACTTCATTAATTTTATATTTTAAAATATATAATAATTGTGAATATTTTAATATAATAAATATTTAAATTCTACATTACACAACTTTTACATATTTTCGATACCTCAATAATTTTAAATTTTAAATTATATAATATTTATAAATATTTCAATATTTATATATTATTATACTCCAGAATTCAAAAAGTTTACATATTTTGGGTACTTCATTAATTTTATATTTTAAAATATATAATAAATATAAATATTTCAATATAATAAATGTTTATATTCTACATTACGAAACTTTTACATATTTTCGGTACTTAATAATTTTAAATTATATCCCAATCTCCCCAATTTTATAATCCAATAAATTATAGCGGATTATTTTAAAATAATACCAATTTCAAAAAATTTACTATATATAGTAATTTAAATTTTATGTACATGAACAAACAACACCAACATACATACAGAACACGGAATACGGAACAAAACTCGCAACTACAAATTAATAAACTCTAAGAACCAAAATATGTAAATAATAGTGCAATTTACAGAAGATATACCAATACCTACCGTGGAAGTTGTTTCAAAGTTTTGTTTGAAAGACGGAATGTGTCCCTGGGATAATGGGAAATTATGTAAAAATCTAATAAAAAAGCTAAAAAAACCAAATCCCGATTTTGAATTGTATCCTGCAATACAACTGGGTAATTATCAAACAGAAAACTGCCAAGCAGCCGAAAAGGCATGTAGAAAAGCGGAATACACATCAAATTTGTCTTTAAATGAAGAAGACAAGCCGCCTAAAAAACATCGAGTAGAAGAACAACACCACCAAGCTTAGAACATGCCGAAAATAATTCTAGTTTTTGTGAATTATCTGAAAGTGTTGCAAATTCATCAGTAAATGGTGGGTGTCACTATGCTAAGCACTGAAAGTTATGGCAAGAGACCTATGCTAAGAAGTAAGCATTAAAAGAAATTAAAGCAAATGTAGTTATGGAAACTAATGACCGAATAAAACAAGTGCAGAATGAACTAATAAAATTAAAAAACGAAAATACAAGTTTAGATTTGGGAGTTGATGAATGCTTTCCGATAAAATCTTTGCAGGAGTTAGCCGATTTTGAAGAAAATTTACAAATAGTTGATTTAAAAAAAAATGTGGAAAGACGTTTACGCCAGATAGGAGGAACTTCTGAGAATCAATGCGTGAGATTGATTTGGAAGAAAGTCATGACCAACGACCTGCAATACCTATGTAACTGGACTGGCCGAAATGGCAAAAAAGCTATTCAACATTCGCCAATAAATAATTTTATCGAAGCAGTTGTTTTGAAGCAATACGGCAATGCACTAACTCAAAAACAAATACAAACAACAAATAAGGATTATTTGCAGCATGCCAGCAACCGAATAAATGCATCAAAGACACGAAATTTGAATACATGATATTTATAAAATTTTCTGTTTTTGTAATTTATTAGTTTTTTAAATTTTTTTTATTTAAAGTATCAATTCTAAAATGAAATGAAAGTTATATTTATAAAAAATGTGTATATTTTATTTGTGCCGTAAATTGTTAATAAAATAAAATGAGACTTATACTTATAAAAAGCATAGTTATTTTATTTAAATTATAAAATTGAAATTAAAAGAAAATTATACTTATAAAAAATTTGTATACTTTATTTGATAATAAAATGGGACTAACACTTCTAAAAAACATATAATTGTTTTAAACCATAAAATAGTATTAAAATGAAAATTATATTTATAAAAAATTTGTGTACTTTTTTATGCCGTAAGTCGATAATAAAATGGGACTAATACTTCTAAAAGTATTTATAATTTATTTAAACCGTAGAATGGTATTAAAATAGAAATTTTTATTATAATAATATTCTTGAAAAATTATAGAATTTTTATATAATTAGTATATAATAAAAGTTTTATTATATTTATTAATGTAAGGAAAATTACCTAAAAAGTATCTAAATAATTTAAACTGTAATTACTATTAAAATGGTAATTTCTTATTATTAAGAAATGGCAATAAAAGTTACAATTTGTTGTAAAATAAATGTTTCAAAATTATAACATTTTTATAGAATTTTTATATATGCCTAATTTTATTTCTATAATTTTATAAAGAAAATTACCTAAAAATTATATAAATAATTTTAAATTTAAAATTTGCATTAAAATGGTAACTTCTTTCTACAGAAACTTGGTAATAAAAAATTCCAATTAATTATATTAATAGTGTGTCAAATGTATAACATTTTTATAAAATTTTTAGACAAGGAAAGTTTCCATGTTTATAAGATTTGATATACAATTATTATAATTAAAATACGAAAATGTTGACTGGGTATGGGGATTAGGAAATTAATCAATTTTTCCGACCATAAAAAATCGGTACTAATTAACTTCTGTGTTTGAATAATCTCTGTGGCAAACCATTGTTTGTTATTTTTCTGTGTTTGAAACCTAAGAAAGGCATTTTTAAAACTGTAAACGGATATCCTCCCATTTTTCATAGTTAATCCTCCCATTTGGATATCAAATCAGTGCGCTGATTAATTTATTCGTTTCAAAACGTCAATAATGCTAATTTATCTCTATCCTTTCCACATTCTTTTTCGGATAGGTCAGGATATTTCTGTACTAATAATTGAGTAGTATGTGCATTTTATTGTGACTCATTCTACCGCATGTGTCATAAATAACATTTTTCACTCTGTTTACGTTTGTCATCCATCCCATTTGTACCCAACAGTTCTCCGTGCGCTCACAAAGGGTCCCGGGTGGGTTTATTTGAAAAAAAAGGTTGTTAAAATTATTTATTGTTTCAGATTGTGGTAAAATGTTATGCTTTCGGTATTACGGTGGCTCGACGCTAGATTGTTTAGCACAAAGCGAACCTCTGATCATAAAAGAGCCGACAGATAAATTTCGGAAGTTTGTTAAAATAAAACAAAAGACGAAGTGTAATGGCATAGAAAACAATGCCTTTCAGGACGAATTAAGTGTGCCGTTGGTTAAAACGTCGAGTTCCTTAGAAGATTTACGAATAAGTAGCAGCATACAGGATGAAATACAATCGGGCGTCAAGAAAAAATCCGTTACGGGCCTGCGTAGATCTGAGAGTACGAATATGAGTGGTGCTAAAAAGAAAGTGCGACAAAGTGTTAATTCGAAATCTCCTAATAAAGAATATTATCAAATTTGGGCAGCAACCTCGCAACAATCTAATGATAAGATAAATTTTAGTATGAACAGTACAAACGACGATGCACCTCCATTACCTCCTAGAACATTTCACAAACCATTAGAGAGATCGAATGCAGTTAACGGTTTAATTAGTCCACCGGCGGTTTTACGATCGCACAAACCGAAACAGATTCAAAAACCTGAAGATTCTTTCGGTTTCGAATTGATCGATATGGACGAAGTCGCGAAAAAGTCGAACGAAACGTCGCCCGATAGTATTACGTGCGATTTTCAAAATAGTGCGCGAAATTTAAAATTAAAAAATGCTTTGTTAGAAAATAGTAAAACTCTTATCGGTAGTGACAATTACATCACGACGGTTTTGATGAAAAACTTAGAATTAGATAACTCGTTCGCTAGTCCACACAAACAAATTTCGAATAATTCTGCTCACGTTAGTTTAGAAAGCAAAGATAACCAAAGTTCTTCTGATTGCGTCGACGGTAATATCAAAATCGATTTCTTAAAGAGTCACAAACCGTTAACTCGTCAGATTTCGGGCAACGAAGTTTTGTGTTGCAAAAGTAGTCCAGTAACTTTGGATGATGATGCAAACGAAACGTCAGGTGACGTGGTGTTACACACATCCGAAATGAATGTCGTCAATGATTGTGACAAACAGGAAATCAATGGCAGGTTCAAAAAAACCCAAATTAAACCGCGCTCCCGTATAAGCACAACAACAAATCATATGTTAGTCTGTCCACCAACTCCAACCCATCACGCTAAGCGGTTAAAGAATCCTGAACATTTGAGACCTCCAGTTTTGAAGAGCATGGAACCGAGTTTGGATTTGCCGGTCGATGGACAAGAAGTTGTGCCTTCGCCAGAAATAAGACTCGCCGATATTTGTGCGTTGGATACATTGAACGGTTGGGCGGGTTGTAATGGGGCTAGTTCGTCGGAATGCGAAAGTGTACCTGATACGTCTAAAGGGAGTGATATACGAAACGGCCATACTGTTCTGAGAAAACCAGAAGTTGTGCTTCAATATAAAGAACATGCGCGCTTAAGTTTGCGGGCTCTGACAGACCTACACGACAACAGATCGCCTGAGAACGCACAACCAAATGCGGATGTGAGGCTGCGCAAGTGTACTAGTAATGGTGAAGCTAGCGGTGGTATTCCAATAGGGGTGCGTCATCTAACCAGTACCAGGTTACCATCCATTCCTGAAAGAAGTTCTCGCGTTTTGACTGTGGCCGAAATTCCTGGCGAACAAGAAGAACCTCTTCCACCTTGTAAGTAGTAGCGCAATCAAGGTAGAAACCCGTAATAACTTTTTGGTTTTAGCGTGGGAAGCTCGAATGGATAGTCACGGACGAGTGTTTTACATCGATCATTCTACTCGCACCACGTCTTGGCAACGCCCTGGAGGCGCTTCTGCAATAGTTCCAATAGGTGGTGGGGCTGAACAACAGAGACGGCAGTTAGATCGACGGTACCAAAGCATTCGCAGAACAATCAGTTCGAATCAAATTGAAGAAGCAGATTATTCTGCCATACCTCCAGGCTGTCGTTTTCTAACTCGTCCCGATTTTTTCAACATCTTGCACATGAACCAAGTAAATTTGTCATTCTAGTTTTTTGAATCCAATTTTACCGATGTTGTTTGTTTCAGGATGCGTTAGCGTTGTACAATCGTAATGCCACTTTGAAACCTATGATTGGCAGAATCAGGAGAGATCCGGGAACTTTTGAAAAGTATCAGCACAATAAGGATTTGGTTGCTTTAGTCAATATGTTTGCCGATTCGACCCAAGAATTGCCCAGTGGTTGGGATGCCAAAAAAGATCGAAATGCAAAAGTAAGTTTTCATTTTAATTTTTTTTTGATTGCATCATCTATTAGAAGTTTTCCTTTTCCATCTTTGCTGTTTCTGCGCATTTTTTTTTGTCTGGGACACTTGGTAATAAATTCTTTTTGACCATGTTTGAAGATGAAGATCTAATTGAATAATTAATCACTAATTTTCTCCTTCCATACACTAACATTTAGTATTAATATTGCTTTGCCTAATAACTAACACAAGCTTTTGGTAGCAATTCTTTATAGATCACAATAACAGACGTACATCTTACATGGATCCACGTTTACCCACAGAACTTACGGTTTATTCTTCGCGCCGATTCGGGGAAGATAACCAAGGCGTAAGTAAACTAACTTGCCTTCATCTAACAAAACTAAAAGCTTTTGGAAAGTTTAAGGTTTCTAACACTTTTAATTTTTTAGGCTCCTCTTCCTCCGCCCAGACCAGCTACATCAAGTGCTTTCGTTGCAACAAACATGGTTTTAGACATACCCATTGCATATAACGATAAAGTTGTTGCATTTTTAAGACAACCGAATATTTTTGATATTTTACGCGAAAGACATCCGCCAGTTGGGACTTCATCGACACTGAGAGATAAAATTAACGTCATTCGAGTTGATGGTACAAGTGCTCTGGATCGATTGAGTCATGACATACACCTCACCATTTTGTTAAGGTAAGTGGTGGCCGTTTAAATTAATTATTAAATTTAAAAATTGCGATTGGCGTACAACGTGGGATTGAAGGCCCGAGTTCTATAGCATTGAGATTATTTAATATTTGAGTTATTTGCTAAAACCTAGGTATTGATTATGCAGTGTGATTTTACAAAACTGAACCATCGATACGTAATTTTGGTTTATCAGATTAATATTTATAAATGGAGGGTATGCAACCAATCATACATGCAGGCGAACAAAAACTAAAAACTTCCGAAGTAGTAATTGATTGCTATGTAATTTTTTTACTTCCGCCAATTTTTCAATGGAATTTCCAATTTAATTTGCCTTTCACTCTTTCAAAAAAACACATTAGAAACAGCAATAGCGGAACTGGAAAACCAACTACAGACAAACATAATATTGAAAGAATTAATATTTAATTACTCAATCTGCTAATTTTTTGGTCATAAAATACGAAACCACATTTTAGTAGAAAAAATGCCGGGTATTGTCTAAACAAAGAAGTTAGAATTGTTGATTATTTCAAATGCAAGAAATTGAATTGCGGTTGTTTTTGCCCGACGTTTCTCACTTGCACCCCGGGAAACAGTAAATTAAATCGTGGCTGTTTCGAATTCAATTTGCATTTTTTTTACGAAGGGGAACTACTTTAAAAATAATTAAATTTTGTATTTTTAGAACGAAATCGTGAAATTTGTATAATATTGGTCTTTTTCTTTTCTCTCTTGTTTTTTAAATCTTTAAAGCTGAAGGAATCTTCAGTTTTCTAGATGCATTTTAGTGGTAGATGTGTGTGAGCCGCGATTTTGTAGTACCAGATCTGTTCAGAATGTATTATTTCATATTATCGACACTTGATCGGCCAATTGGCATAACCATAAAAATTTTTTAATTTTGTTGTACACATTTCTGAGAGAGCGAGTTATGGCATTTGGAATCCACGTGACATTCTTTTTTCTTTGTTTCAACTTTGACTTTGTCATCTTCCAAATTATACTGTTTGATTTCAAGTTTCAGGGAGTTCAAATTAGAGAAAGACATTTCAACATAAATTTATTATATTATAATAGTGTTATCACATACACAGGGATCTATTGCTTAACGTGGGCTCCAAACCACGGAAATGTATAAACTTCAGTTTGAGAAGGCTCAACAAGGCTGTTTATACCTGGGTGGTTTGGCATTAGCAGTCACACAATTAGCGCTAAGCCTACGGCTGTCTCTGGATATAATAATCACAGTAACGAATAATGGCACATTACTCAATCGCATTAAGTAATTAACTTTACAGATGCGAACAATAGCTCCAGTTGACAAATTGTAAGAAATATGGAATTCTTTGTATAAGAATAAAATTTTAGTAAAAAATAAATTTAGTAAAATAGTAAGAAATATTAGTCATAGAAAAAGAAAAAGAGTCGGTTGCAAAGGGTAGTAAATAGATTTTGTATTTTTTTTATCCATCTGGGTCTGAGAAGTTCAATTCCACTTTGTGGATAAGCAGGAAACCTAGGTCATCCCGTAAGTTCTAGAAATTATAATTTTTGTTTGCTATTTTTTTCATTCGACGATGTTGCTAAATGCGACTCTGCTTTTTTGAATGTTTACGTTGGTGGTGTGTTGTGAAAAAGGTGTCTACTTGTTAGATTTTCATTGGCCTATCACCTCAACTATATTTTCTTTTTACTTTATAATTCAGGTCGACTATGTTTGTCTTTTTTACATTTCTAAAAATTTTTAAAATTATTTAAAAATTTTTGTTTTAATTAAATTTTCTAATTTCTCCAAATTCAAATTTTGTCGCTGCTATGTGTTCTGTGAAATTCGGCAATTGAATTTATTACTCGTATTTTTGTTATATGCAAATAGATTTTACAAACGATGATTTATCGATGACTATCGAGAAGAAGTTCTCGGTTGTTAAGGAAACGAACAAAAATGGCTTATATTTTTTTTGTAACATTTGCAGTTTAGAATATTTGCAATTTTACAAATAAAAATACGTTTGCTTCATCGGGATATAGCAACCCCTTCCCGCCAAAAATTCAATATAAAATCATTTCATGTTTTAGAATTGTCATGCTCAAGTAAATTTTTAATTTGCTTCATTTCTAAGCTACGGAGGAGGTTTAGTGCAGATATTGGCTTGTTGACATGACAATATAAACAAGAGTATTAGACTTATAGTTTAACGTGGAGTTCAAATTCATATTTGTTGCCACTTCGTGAAGTATTTCAGACTTATGAAAAATTTTCTATTATTCAATGATTGTATTGCAATAGTGACTAAAAATGTCACGTTACCATAGCAACGGCTAAGCGGATATACTGAAATCTTCTATTTACTTTTGAAAAAAATAAACTGCAGACTGGGGTCTGGGGAGTATGGAATAACCCTCAATGCCCCAGTATCGAGAGGCAGAATATTAAATGTTTTTAAATTATACGGAAACTTTACGAAACAGCTTTAGTTTTCTTGGAAATGATGATTTATATTACACCGAGGGTTATTTCTTGCTCTCCCCCAGATCTCCGATCACTATTTTACATATTATTATTTATTTTCAATTATTGTTTCTCTATTGACCGCTTGCTACTGCACGTCATAAGTTTATATACTTTTATTTTATGATTTGAGTGTGCCTGGGGTATTCGGTACCCAAGGGACCCAAACCCCTCGGTTTTCTTAAACTGTTTTCTAGTTTGAGCTATTGGGATTTGTAATTGTTTGACGAATTAAATTTAGCATAACAAAACATTTTACATGGAACGCTGCCAGTGATAGAAATCATTAAATATTAAGACACCCAAACTTTGGTATGCAAAATAGAAGAAATTAACAGAAAGACAACTGTGCTTTGCTTTGTTTTAATAATACGTACAGGCAAACCAGCAGTGTAGCGTAATGCATACACCGGCCGACTGGAAAGCGGTAGACCGCGGTTCGAGTCCTAGTCGAGTCAGATACACTGTTTTGATTAAAGGTCCAATATCAATCTATGGACCATGGGGAAGGCAACGGGAAACCATCCCATGAATTATACTCCCATGAAAATTCATCTTGGCTTCGGCCAAGCTGGATCACGACGCTTCTGACAAGAAGCAAAAACGATGAAGACAGGCGATTAACATAAGGGTTATTACCCCCCCTTCTCTTCCGGTGCATTAGTTATATATTTTTTAATACTAAAACTCCATTCCGATAGAATTGTACTGTACGAGGATTTTGATTGTGGGAGTATAGGGACTTAATTTTACTGGTTCTTGCAATAAAACAAAAATGGGAAAAGTTTTCCTAACTGGTGCATTGGTAAAATTTCCTAATAAAGATGAAAATTTATTAAGGATGATTGGATAAGAAATTTACCGAATAAGCAAAAATAAAATATAATCGATTGGTAAAATTCTGCTAAGAAATTAGTGCCCATGATAAATAACAATGGAAGATTTATCAGACTGATAAAACTGCGACGATCCAAATGATGGTGAGAAAGAATCCATGTTTCTGTATGAAATTTTACCAACTTTAAAATCGATTATTTTAGTTATTAATAAATTACTACAATATTTTCAGTTTCTCCAGAGCAAACTTGATTTATTTTAACGTCATCTAATTAATTATAAATTTTTGTTTCAAAAATCACTAAAAACCTAGAATGCCAGTTAGGGTACCTACTTGAACCCGAAAAATGGCTACAATAACGAAATCAGTTGATATTACATTAGGAAACCCAAAAGATAGTTTGCAGAGGGAATTGTTTGCGAAAAAATTATTTTTAACCGTAGTTTTTTAATTGTTTATCACTGGCACATATAATTTAATTAGTTTGATATTTTTATCATTGCGATAAGAGAGCTTAATTATTAAATCAATAGCTGGAAGAGTTTATTCTTTCGTAATTGAAACAAAATATAATCACGATCATGGATTCAAATTTTTATACCGAGTGTTATTGGTACAATGAATGAGATATTGCAGTCTTGCAAAAACCTTGACAATTCGAAAACGAAAAAGCCGGATAATTATGTTTGTGTTAGGCAAAACAGAAGGGCGCCATTAGATACTGTGTACGTGAGAAAATAAAATTGTAAAATCGGAAAGCAATACAATTTTTTTTAAATACAATTACTAATTATTCATCAAGTGCACACAACGCAAGCTATGCATAAAATTATGACAATAAAAAATTGTCGTTGTTCCGTTTCACATCGACACGTTTCTTCACATCCAATTTAATATGAATATATAATCCAAAAATTGTATCATCAGCATTAGATAATTAATTATTTGTCGGTTACATTATTATGTATCATAAAAATAAAACGGACCGAAAAATCGGAAACATTTTCAGGATCACTTTAAATAACTGGGGGTCAACGACACTACAGGAAAGCCAGACTTAAAAAATGTAAAATACATATTCAAAGGAAAAATAAGCAGGAAGCTAATTTGATTTATATTTTCAACTTTGTATGCATAAAACAACGTTTACTATTAATTATTGTCGGTTCGATAGGTGGGTGGTACCACGAAAAAAAAATAAATTCTAATGAAATTGTAACGATAAGAGGTGTGGAATATGGAAATTATGTTGGTATAATAGGGCGACAATTCGATTATTTCGAAAGTTCCGATTTCGTCCTTGCATAACTTTTTACTACATCTTGTTAACGTGAAAAATTAATTAGCGAGCATGCTTTGTTCCAAGTGAAAAATAGCGAGTATGCTTTGTCCCAAGTGAAAAATAGCGACCTCTATTAGTCAAAAACAGAAAATCGTTAACATCAAAATACAAATGGTAGCAACCTTGTAGCGGTTATTAGTAAGCACACGATCACATAACCCGTAATTTAAATTCCAAAAAAATCTTAGTTATTAGATTAAAAAAAAAAAGAGTTACAATTTCAATTTAAAAAAAGGTCGTTGATTCAAGATCACCAATTACATACGTTCAATTATTGTCTCCTGTCTCTATTTGTTGAAGTCCCTTGAACTAAACCGTCAATTCACGCACTAATTCACATTCTAATGCTTTCAATAAAAGGGATTAATAAACGAGGGTAATTATTTAAGGCGCGAGAAGGGTTTTGTTTCCATATTAATCGAATCACGTATGAATGTGAAATTGCAACACAAATCAATCGGCTTTTTCCAAGTTTTTGTTGGTTCAATTTTTAAGTAAATAATAATCAAACGACCTCGTTATAATTTCAATACCTACGTTCGAAAATTTATAATATAAATTTCAAGCATATTAAAAGAAAATTAATTAAGTTTGCTGATTAAAAATGTTAGCCAGAGAAGGTAATTTGTTTCATAATTTTGTTGTGTTCAAAGAGAAATTGGTTTTATTGCCCCAACGAAAATGTTTCAATCGCTGTTTGTTTATGGATTTCACCCTCGAACAGGCCCAACGGAGTGCAGTTTAACGTACTTTATATTTTTTTATTTTATTTAAAAATGCTAAAGCGAGTACAGGAACGGAACTTCCTTTAAATTTTCACTTGGCACGCCAAGTATGCGATATTATGCAGGTAATTACAATAAGGAAATATTTGTAACGGCGACACCTGCTTTATGTTAATTGAACAAAATTAGAATATAACCGACTAAAAATAATATACGCCAGGTAAACAGCGATTATATTTAGAGATAAGGTGCATTCGATGATAGATTATTTTTTAAACCGTGTAATCCACGTTAATCTCACGATTTGAATAAGGCGGTCGTTGAGCAGTGGTTATTACGACACAAAAGGATGTTTGAACGAACAACTTCCTCAACTCAAATTTATGTTATTGAAAACTATCAAATCTTACCATTCTGTGCTGAATACTAAAAATTTATAAAATTTCCCAGCCCCTAACCAACAAATTTCAATTCAGACCTTGGGTAGCAGTAAGGTAGATCTCGTAATATTGTAGATTCCATTCTCGAAATAGTTTGAAAAATAAGAAATCAGATTGGATGCTATTTTTGAGTTACTTCAACAGGTGCCAATTCACCTACCCGATGATTACAGCCTTCCATTGGGTAACTAATTCGCTAGTTGCTCGGAACACGTTTACCATGTAAACGGTTTGGTTTTCGTACGATTTTAAACAAGGTGGAAGTTTTAAGCGTTCGAACTGCTGTAAGCAAGATATTTATCGGCGAATTAGAGAGATAGAATTAAAACGAGGAATTTCGTTAAGCCATACATGCGCGTCCTCGATACCGGGAAAAGATTCCCATCGGGCAGATTTATTTATCCCTTACGATAAAGATAACAGTACAAGTTTTTTATTCTTATTTATGTGGTATACAATTAAAAGTTGGAGAACCCCTGGTCTAGAGGAGCAATTGAGGTCTACACGAAAGAAAAGTTATAATTATTCTGAAATTACCGCCACAATGCAAAACTAAACCGTCATGTGTTTTCATCATAAAAATCACAAAAATGTGAAAATTCAATATGGCACCTACATAAAAGACAGACTTCCTACTGGAAAACCTGGAATATTTGGAAAAGTTTTAGGGTTTTATAATTATGTAAATCTTGTCATGAAAAAGTCAGGGAATTTTTGATTTTTAAGCAAGTCAGGAAATGAAAACTTTGGATATAGAAAATTCTTTGAAATTAAAAAAAAATTATTTAAATAAGTTTTTGATTTATTTTTTTAAAATTTGTATTAAGATGATTTTCGATATATTACAATTTTAGGATGTATTTCGTTTAATCGATCCATATTTTATGTTTAAAATTTACTAAATATCGAAACGTTAGGGAATTTACCAATTTCAAAAAAACACTGGAGAATTTGTTTTGAGAAGTTCGGGGGAAACCCCGTTTAATTGTTTTTGG
Organism: Lycocerus yunnanus; assembly: GCA_036346125.1. Lineage (NCBI taxonomy): Eukaryota > Metazoa > Arthropoda > Insecta > Coleoptera > Cantharidae > Lycocerus > Lycocerus yunnanus. Next base: position 1,531,971 of record JARFIX010000032.1, on the reverse strand, counting down.
TTTCATAATTCAAATGTTTTTGGTTAACAAATGTAACTGTTTTGTCTAAAAATGCAACTCTTGTTTAATAATTCAAAAATTTAAATATTTTTGGTTTTTGTTTAATAATTCAGTCGGTTTTGGTTCCACAGTGCAATTGTTTTGGTCGACATTTAATTATTTTTGTTTAATCATTCGTAATTGTTTTTTTTTGGTGAATAATTTAGTTATTTTTAATTCAACAATTCAATTATTATTGATTCGGTTTTTCCGTGATTCAACAATTCAACTGTTTTTTAACAATTCGACCGATTTTTCAACAATTCAACTGTTTTATACAAAAAAGTTACTAGGAACGTTGTCAAAAAATCAACTGTTTGGTTCAATAAATTTAATAATATTTTGTTTAAAAAAAAGTTCAGCTGTTTTTAATATTGAATAAGTTTAGCTGTTTTGTCCAATAATTCAACTGTTTTTTGTCGAATAATTTAATTGTTTTTGGTTTAACAATTCTACCATTTTCTCGTTCAATTCAACAGTTTTAATTAAAAGCTACTATTTGACTTTAAAATTTAATGAAGATTTTGCCGCTAGACAAACATTTTGATTATTTTTGCCAAGATTTATTTTGAAAAGAGGGAAAATATGAATTTTAATCAGGGAAAACCTAAAAAAAGTCAGCAAATTTGTTTTTCAAGATTCGGTGGGAACCCTGCTTAATTGTTTAATAATGCAATTGTTTTTGGTTCAACCAATGTAACTGTTTTATTTAAAAATGCAACTCTTGTTCAATAATTCAAAAATTTTAATATTTTTGGTTTAATAATTTAATTGATTTGTTTTTGGTCGTTTTGGTTCCACAGTGCAACTGTTCTGTTCAATAATGAAACAGTTTGGTTTAATAAATTTAGTTATTAGTTTCAACAATTCAACTGTTTTGTTCAACATTTTAATTATTTTTGGTTTAATCATTTAATTCTTTTTTGTTGAATATTTCAGACGTTTTTGGTTCAACAATTCAATTATCATGATTCTACTTTTGTGTGATTTAACAATTCAACTGTTTCTTGAACAATTCAGCAATTCAACTGTTTTATGCAAATACTACGTTGTCAAAAAATGCAACTGTTCTCTTCAATAAATTTATTTGTTTTGTTTAACCAAGTTCAGTTGTTTTGTTTAATAATTCTGCTGTTTGGTTCAAATAATTCAACTGTGTTTTTATGAATAATTTAATTGTTTTTGGTTTAACAATCCTATTATTTTCTCGTCAATTCAACTGTTTTATTTAAAAAGCTACTACTTGGTCTAAAATTTAGTAATTTCGAAGGAAAATTTCTTGCAAAATAAACATTTTCAATTATTTTCGGTACCAAAAGATTTGATTTTTGTTTGCCAAGATTTCAAAAAACAAGGAAAATTATGAATTTTAATCAGTGGAAACGTAATAAAGTCAGAGAATTTGTTTTTGAAAATTGGGTGGGCACCCTGTTTAATTGTTGTTGGTTTAATAATTCAATTGTTTTTGGTTCATCGACTGTAACTGTTTTGTCTAAAAATGCAACTCTTGTTCAATAATTCAAAAATTTTAATATTTTTGGTTTAAAATTAATAATTCAGTCGTTTTTGGTTTCACAATGCAACACTTTGATTAATAAATTTAGTTGTTTGTCTCAATAATTCAACTGTTGTGTTCAACATTTTAATTTTTTTTGGTTTATTCATTTAATTGCTTTTTATTGAATAATTCAGTTATTTTTGGTTCAACAATTCAATAATTATTGATTCATCTTTTTCTATCAGTATCGTATTTAGGCGTGGGCCAGGGCAATTGCCCTCCCCCCCGCTCAAAAATGACTCGAATTGTTTTCCTGAAGCCCTCCGTAATAAAAATAATGTTACCACGCGGTTTTAAAATTTATATAAGTTTCAGTTTGAAATAAATTTTGAATTTCTTTAATTTTTAATTTTTGGGATTGGTCAGTTATCTCTTTACCACTGACGCGCATGAACGGATTAACGAATTTCTAAAAAATAATCTGGTTTGGCCCCATCATAGGCATTTTTTAAATCGCACTGTTTTCCATAATTCAAAAGTTCAATTGTTTCTTTAACAATTCGACAAATTTTCAATAATTCAAATGTTTTATACAAAAAAAGCTTATTATTAAACTGTTTAGTTTAATAAATTCAGCTCAATTGGTTTGTTCAAAAATTATGCTGTTTGGTTTAAATAATTTAACTGTTTTCGATGAATAATTTAATTGTTTTTGGTTTAATAATTTTACTGTTTTCTCGTCAATTGTTTTATTAAAAAAGCTACTGCTTTGTCTAACATGTAATGATTTCGAATGAAGATTTTGCCGCGAGATAAACATTTTGATTATTTTTCGCCGCCAAAATATTTGATTTTTGATTTACCAAGATTCGAAAAGTCAGGGAAAATTATGAAGGGAAGGGAAAACCAAAAAGTCAAGAACTTTGGTTTTTGAAAATTCGGTTGTAACCCTGTTTAATTGCTTTTTGGTTTAATAATTCAATTGTTTTTGGTTCAACAAATGTAACTGTTTTGTATTAAAATGCAACTTTTTTTGTTTAATAAATTCAAATATTTTAATATTTTTGGTTTAATAATTAATAGGTTTTTCTTGAATATTAATAATTCAGTCATTTTTGGTTCCACATTGCAACTGTTTTGACCATAATGCAACAGCTGGGCTCGATAAATTTAGCTGTTTGTTTCAATAATTCAACTGTTTTTGGTCGAAATTTCAATTATTTTTGGTTTAATCATTTAATTGTTTTTTGTTGAATGGTTCAACAATTTAATTATTATCATCGATTCAGATTTTTCGTATTTCTAAAATTCAACTGTTTCTTTAACAAGTGAACAGGTTTTTCAACAATATTACTGTTTCTTTCACCAATTCAACTGTTTTCTGCAAGAATGCTTGTACGTTGTCAAAAATGCAACTGTTTGGTTCAAGATATTCACCTGTTTTGTTTAATAAGTTCAGCAATTTTATTCAAAAATTCAGCTGTTTGGTTTAAATCATGTAACCGTTTTTTGTTGAATAATTCAATTGTTTTTGGTTTAACAATAATTCTACTGTTTTTCAACAATTCAACTGTTTTATGTAAAAAGTTACTTCTTTGTTTAAAAATGCAAATATTTTGTTAAATAAATCAACTTTCTTAGTTCAATAATTCTACATTTTTGTTCAATAATTAACTGATTTGTTTAACAGTTTATATTAAATAATTTTGAATGAATATTTTGTCATGAGACGAACATTATGGGTATTATTTTCCGCCTCCAAAATATTTGATTTTTGTTTACCAAGATTTGAAAAGTCGGGAAAATTATAAATTTTTATCAGTGGAAATCTAATAGTCAGGGAATTTGTTTTTAAAAATTCGGTGGGAACCCTGTTTAATTGTTTTTGGTTTAATAATTCAATTGTTTTTGGTAACTGTTTTTTTCTAAAAGTGCAATTCTTGTTTAATAATTCAAAAACTTTAATAGTTTTGGTTTAATAATTTAATTGGTTTTTGTAGAATAATTCAGTTATTTTTGGTTCAACAGTACAATTTTCATTGATTCAGCGTTTTCCACGATACAACTGTTTTTTTCAGCAATTCAACTGTTTTCTGCTAAAAACCTACTACATTCTTAAAAATGCAATTGTTTGGTTCAATACATTCAGCTGTTTTGTTGAATAACTTTAGCAATTTTGTTCAATAATTCTGTTGTTTGGTTCAAATAATTCAACCGGTTTTTGTTTTTGGTTTTTTCAACAATTCAACTCTTTTATGCAAAAAGGTATTACTTTGTCTAAAAATGCAAATGTTCAAAAAATCAACTTTTTAGTTCAATAATTCCACATTTTTGTTTTAATTATTTAATTGTGTTATGTTTAATAATTTCGAATTAAGATTTTTTCCCGAGACGAACATTTTTATTATTTTCTGCTCTGAAAAAGGAAAATTGACTACTTTTTCTCTGTCGTCTTGGCCGAAAAACGGGCGTCCTGTAAATAGTAAAAGTGTTTTATCATAGGAGCAGATTACCGCGAAGGGGGGTTCAGGACTCCAATCTTTTTGTGAATTTTGAGGGAGAGATTCCATTGTTATTTGAGTCAACATTGCTGAGTAAAGTAATATTTAATTTTCCGATCTTCTAAAAACTCGAGCTGCATCAAACTTCTGATTTCTTTTTGTTCTATCTTCCTATGCACCTTGAATATGTAACCCAGACCCTCCTCCGTCTATGCAGTTTAATTCTATCAGAAATGAATGTGAATTGAAGATTCCAGCATACCATTTTTACCCAGGAAGCTTTACAACTTCAATGGTTTCCATAATAACGATATGTTTAAGTGATACCCGATACATTTGTTTTTTTGACCTGTTATTAATAGGTCTAACGATCCCTTGTGTTAATTACAATAGTTTCTTACGCACCATATTTTAAGACAATAAGAATGGGGTGGCCCCTGAAGGTTTTTTGGATTATCCACATAATCAGTCTGAGTAGTAGCAGAACTGCTAGTTATTCATTTGAGGGGGGGGGGAGATTTAAAACAAGGTTCTAAATGCACCGCAGGGGCCGAACACTTTTGACATGTTTTATTATTGCATTTTCTAATCTGAGTTGGATATTTTTTTCTTTTTAATTTTCTCACCATATTTTTTTATATGACAAATGACTTTGGTGGTGAGAAAATACAATCGATAGGTAATTTGGAATAAATTTCATTGTTTTCGACATCGAAATGGGTCAAATTTTTTACCACTAATCGCCGTACTTGAAAACTTGGCAAAATATTAAATTCGTCATTACGGCCACCAACTTTCTCCTCTTATAAATTTCTTTAATCTGTTTTGTTTCCTTCTCGTAATTTTGGGGTTGCCTTCATTAGCCGAAATTAGTAGCGGTTAAGTAATTTTTTCATACCTACGCTCCGGGTGTTAAATTTTTTTTTGCGGTATTTCAACCTTGCGTTACAGCACTTGGTACTTAGTTGTGCCAATTAGTGAGTACAAAACTTCGGTATTTAATTGTTTACACGCGAATTTATTTATAAACTTCTGATAATATAAACAAGAGGTACCTAAATTGTCGGTCGGCCTTCTTCTCCTCTTTAAAAGGGTTTCATTCTTCTAAGCGCCCCGAGTGGACCCAAATTATAATTTATGATTCAAATTTTTGTAGTTATGAAAATTATAGTGTGCGTGGCCAAATTAATGATACAACACCTGTACCACGATTCACTCTTCTCGTTTCACTTTTTCAACTTACATTCTTTGAACGAGGTGACGAGAACTTGGATTTTATAACGGGCGGCTACCAGGTCGTAAAATTTTTAGGTCGCAATCATATTTCACTAAAGTTTCTTTGGCTTTATGTTCGTTTTAGGCCCAAAATTAAATTTGAAACCTAACGGTACAATGCATCCGGGAAACGAGATTTGTTTCATTTTATGGACAATTTTTTTCTACCTGCGAATTAAAGGTGCACCTTAAAACCTGTAATTTCGTACGGCTTTGAAAATAGAATTTTTATAGCATGATGGATTCGTTATTGTCCACGAAAGTGGTAAAAGCTGATGTGATGAGTCTATTGAATGCCCCCCGTCTTCCTCGACATATGTCGTTCGTGTGTTGCTAAATTCCACGCCTTTTGTTAAAAATTTTAAATTTGATGGATTTCAAGCTTGTTCGTGTAACTGTAAAATTCAGGAGAGAGCGGTAAGGGTTGATGTTTGATGAGAAAAGATTAACTTTCAAATTGGGCATTAATAACGTTGCTTCTTGCTTTCGGGTAATTTTTCACGCAGTACGCTGTGAAATTTGCTCTGATTGGATAATTAAAACGTTTACCCCGAAACTCCAATCCATCCTTCCAAGGAACGCCAAGTTATCTTTCGTATTACTTTTTTGAAAACAATTGCAGATTACGGCTGAAAATCCAGACGAAACTTTGTTTTCGCCAACTTCTTGCTTACCATATGTTCCATTTGTTTTGCAAGGACAAATATTTTGACATAGGTACCTAATTTGTTACATTCAAAAAGTTTGTTTACGGACATCAAAGTCCCCACGAAGTTTAGTCTGTTCCAATTATATCTCACGTGTTAAATTGTTAGCTAATGCATTTGTTGTTAACTCTTTGGCAGACTCCCAAAAATTATTTTTCGAATTTGATCAAAGCGTGTTTCATTGTTGATTTTCGAAAGTGAAGTTTTTCGGTAATAGCACCCTCATAACCATAAAAATAAAATCCTTGACTTAATTTATTTATGACAGCTTCGTTTTCGTTTGTTATCTCAAAACATTGTTCGATTGCAAACCCTTGCGACTATTTAACTGTATTTGTACGAAAGTGTTTTTAAATTTAGTGCCTTTCAATTACCTACACCAACACCGAGGTGTATTTTTAGGTCAAAAAATTGAAAACAAAATGATCGAAGTTCTTCTTGCGGTTTGGCAAAAAAAGCGAATTGATTTACGACGCTGCAAACCCATTTTTTGCAAGTCGTCATAAAAATTGGTTTAACAAAAGCGTCGGTAGCTCACGAGGAAGGGAACTCTTCCGTGAGAATTGTGCCGTAAGCTCGATGATAGCTTTATCAATTTTTAGAACATCGCTCAATTTGATACCGTGCGACTTGGGTTATCATTTTAGTAACTTGTCTTCTGCATAATATACCATCACTAATCTTTGTCAAGTGTTTGAACAGCACATGTAAAAATGTTTAAAGAGTTATAATAACGAAGACTGTACAAGAATCAATAATTAAAAAATATTTACATCCGTCAAGATTGACGGTTCGTCAAAAATGACGATCCGTCAATGTCCAACAATAATACTATAGAACTACATAATTATTTTAGATAATTTTAGTTAATCAAAACTTTCAAGAAATTAATTCGACCGCAATTTCTACTTAATTATTGCACGATTTAAGAAAGATGTCATTATGTTTCATATACTAAGCGAACCATTTTTTATTGCACATGAACTGTACATAATTTTTATTATGAAGAAAATCGTAATTTCTTTGTAAAATAAAAATAGTCTGGTATGGTTTTCCTTTTGGGTGATTTTTGTAATGCAGATCGGACAAGACCTACAGTTTAACGTGAAATCCATACCACGCCACAGAGAAATTAGCTTTTTCCCATTTAAGATCCGAATTCTTCTTTTCGGAAGTGAGTGTTTCACGAAGAACAAAAAATGCAGTGATTTTACCGCAATAGTGATTAAGAATTACAGCAACGGCCAAGCGATATACTGAAATCTTCAATATAATCTTCATTACTGACAAAATTAAACTGAAAAATCCGGAGATTGAAGGAGAGTGTGGGGGGTTACGGAGAGGCTAACATTAAATGTTTAAAAATTATACGGAAGTTTTATGATACAAAGTGAGTTTTCTTAAAAACAATAACTTATGCTGTGGAATTTTTTCATACCCCCCCCCGGTTACTATCTTGCATTTGATGTTGTTTTGAATTATTCCTCTATTGATCACTGGATACCTCCCAGATCTCCGGATTTTATAGTTTTAGAATTTTGTTTTTAAGAGTTTTAGTTTAGGAAAACAAATCATTTTTAAGTATTTTTCTTATTTTCAATTTTGGAATAATTTTTTTATTTCCACTTTCTGCCGCTTGCTGCAGATAATCCAGGGGTCTGGGGATTACAAGATTCACCATTCTTCGTTGTTGGTAGCCAATATAGACACTGTAGCAATCTAAATCAAGCGATATGCTGAAATCTTCAATGTAATCTTCATTCCTGACAAAATTAAACTGTAAAATGCGGGGAGTTGGGGGGGGGGAAGGTTACGGAGAGGCCAACATTAAATGTTTAAAAATTATACGGAAGTTTTATGATACAAAGTGAGTTTTCTTAAAACAATAACTTATACTGTGGAATTTTTTATACCCCCCCCCGGTTACTAACTTGCATTTGATGTTGTTTTGAATTATTCTTCTATTGTTCTCACTGGATACCTCCCAGACGTTTTAGAATTTTGTTTTTAAGGGTTTTAGTTTAGGAAAACAAATCATTTTTAAGTACTTTTCTTATTTTCAATTTTGGAATAATTTTTTTTACTCAACTTTCTGCCGCTTGCTGCGGCTAATCCAGGGGTCTGGGGATTACAAAGATTTACCATTCTTCGTTGCTGGTAGCCAATATAGTCACTATAGCAACCGAAATCTTCAATTCACTTCTTAAAAATAAACCGAGTAAACCGGGGGGTCTGGGGGGTGTGGAACACCCCCCAGTGCCTAAGTATTGGGATGAAGAATATCAAATGCTTAAAAATTATTTCGTTTTCTTAAAAAGATGACCCTCCCCAATGAACGAGTTAATTAGGCAAAAGCTTTATGATACCGGTATAATATTTTGGGAAATAATAATATTGGGTATATAATACCCCAAACCCCCATCTTAATTTTTGTTGACAGATTTCCCAGCTTATTTGCAATATTTTTAGAAAACTTCCCTTGTCACTAATTCTTGCGCAGATCTACACACAGATTTTAGCGCATGGGTACATAATACATTATTTTGCAATTTAGTGTTTTTTATAAATTGAAAAAAATATTTAAAAATAAATTTGCAATTTGAAAAATATGGTTTATAAATAGAATTTATTTCTAATTAATTTCTAATTATTTTTATATTTATCCACTGTTATAAAATGCAATTAGAAAATTGCATGCTTGATTTTACATGTTAAATCCTTACGACAATTCAGCTTATAATTTTTGCAAGGTTTCATTGCAAGGTGAGAAAATTACAGCTTGAATTTTAAATACGGTGGGCGGGAGGGGAAATTAGCGAAAACTATAAGAATCGTAACTTATTTATTGAAAATAGCTTTAAAAAGGGAAAAATAATTTTTCAAGTAAGAAAAAAAGCTTCTAATAATTAGTATTAAATAACAAAATATAAAATTTTCATCAGCTTATTGTTTATTTGACTTGTTAATTTTTAAATATAATTTGAAATAGCAAAACAGCCGATTAAAGACATCAAATATGGGGAAAAATCAGTACTCAACGCTCTTTTTTTACTTTTTTAAAAATTATTTCTTATGGATAATAAAATAATTTGATTTAAAAAAAATCTGGCATTTGGTCACGTGACCATTGTTTAGATGCTATCAAGGAGACGCTTGCAAAATTTCCAGAAACATCTCGAAGACAGCGATTAGCTGGGTTGTGTTGAAAGTATTTATGACAAAATGTCGGATGTATCGTAAAACTGGCAAGCTTTGCCCCCAAGGGGTAACTTTGCACCAAAAAGCATGACGCAATAACATGGCTCCGTTGGCGCCTGAACTGCGTTCGCTGATGGGGAAGATTGTGTTGTTTGTTATCAACCCACAACCAAGGGTTAAAAATTTCCATTCTTCGCTTATTACGTCACTATGTAAGTTAATATAAATTCAAATATTTAATTTAATATTACTTTTAATAAAAATAAAAAAAGAAATAAAGTCAATTTTAAATTTTGATTAGTATTATTTTGAAATGTTGTTTCGTACTATACTCCGGAAGGCAGGGGGGTCTTGACCAAATACCTATAGTATATTTTTCACTATTCTCTCTGAAATTTGTTACGGTAATATAATGGCCACCCCTAATATTATAGGTCCCCAATAGTTTTCAATTATTTTTATTTTGTAAAAACTTTATTGGTTACAAGTTACTGTATAGTAATCCCTAAATAAATTTTGCGATGGGAAAATGTAAGACAAACCAAATTTACCACGCCTGGTTTGTAGTAGACTTACAACCATTTGATAACTTGTCATTATTTTAATAATTATCAATTACTCTTAAAGCATTGTTCGCTTTTAGAAATTATTATTGAAATTATTCGTTTATTGTTTTAGGTGGGTCATGTGTCGTTTCCATATTTTTATTATTTCTTATTTTACCTTCAACATTTTATTATATAATAATTATGTGAAAATGTTTAAATATTTAATGCATACATTTCCTGTCATTATGATTTACTAGAAAATTATACAAGCGAATTCGGGTCGATCTTGGGCGCCAAACGCTAAAAACACCGAAAGCTCAATTCGACTTGGCCAAATCGATTTTGAAGGACGAAATATTAACACAATACTTGTATACAATCATTTTAAGAAAAGTTCGTTAAGGAATACTAATTATCAGGTGTTTTTAATTTTAATTCTCTCACAATCAATTTACAGGTGCTAAAATATTTTGTTAATTTTCATATAATGGGATTTGTTTGGTTTTTTATATTACAAAAAGTTTATCAGCATAAAGAAGTCATTGTTTCTTTCAGTTTCACCGTGAGAAAAAATATTCATCACTTTTTTTTATGATAATGATTTTTGCTTCAACTTTTTGTATGGCTTTGAGTAACATCGATTGAGTTTTAATCGACAAATTTAATTAGTCGCACTTTGGATATCGAGAAATTTAAATTATGCATGTAAATGTAAACGGTAATGGAATATTGACTTGCAATGATCGATGTTTACATAATTGATATTTATATCGAACAACGTCGGATCAATTTTTACTTGCAATGGGCAATGACGTTTTAAAAAAAATTATCTCATTCGTGCTGCGAGTGAATGGATAAACGAGATTCTATTCAAACGCTTTGAAATTTAAGGCTGTTTATGTAATACAACGACGTTTTAATTTCTGCTGTTTAATTTTTTTTACTAGGTTTAATTGTGTAATTTTGTTGTCGTACCCCTACTTTAAATTTTTTGTTTTGGGATTGTTTTTTTGGAGATTTTATATTGCATAATTGATACTTTTTTCATTTTATTGTAAAGTTTATTCTTTTCCTTAATTTCGCTTTTAATTTGCACGAATATTATATTATTTATTTTTAATTTGGAATTTCGAAATATTGAAAATTCGAATTAATTTTTGAATTATTTTTATTAATCTTGGGGATATCAAATAGAGCGATAAGAGGTCTTAGGGAGTAGGGGTGTCAAAAAAATTATAAAAAATATCTCTGAAAGTTTACATATTTGAGAAAAATATTACAACTAAAATTTTTTCTTAATGCACTTGGGTGCGTAATATCAGATGACTCAGCCATCAATTGAACACCAAGATCAAATTAATAATAATTTTGATTTCCCCCCCTTTTTTTAGTTTTCTAAAAAAAAACATTAAAATTACAATGTGCAATGGTAATTTAACCCCATGAACCCACCAAGATCAAATTATTAATAAATATAAAAAATTTGATTTTCCCCCCTTTTTTTAGTTTTCTAAAAAAAAACATTAAAATTACAATGTGCAACGCTAATTTAACCCCATGTTAACCCTCACTATTGTGTCAGATGAGATAAAACCAATTAATTACGCTTTTTCTGACTGATGATGTAATTAGGATGTACTGTAAGTTTGAAATGAAGTTCGTTATCGTCTGCTTTCTTTGTTGGACGCAGACGCAGCTTTGAAAGCTGCTTTTTCAATTATGTGAATTATAAAGCAAAAACTATCATAATCAATATTGATAAACTTGCAGCGTATTTAAATAATTGAACAGGGTAGTTAGTTTCCACTTTGGTTAGAACAATTGAACTATTTTATCGCACAATTTAAAAGTTGGAACATTAATTTCGTTATGGATTTTTTTTCTATTTTTACTTGCATGACATAAAAATGACTGGAGGGTAGGGCTCGACTTACTCGATGAGTAATTTTAATTATTATTCGTAAATCGCATTTTCGTTATCGGAGCGAATTATTTTTTAGGTACTTTTTCGGCTTTATCTTTCGTTGTTTATTGGGACAAGGTTGTTATTGGTCACGTCGATGGTATCATCCTGTATATTTACCTAGAATAGGTCGGTAATCCCCTCTACTACTAGTAGTATGTCCACCTTCGTACTATTATTATTTTGTAGTTCACATTTTAGGTCTCCCAAGATAGGATACCGGCGAATTTGTTCCGGAATGAGTTTCGTGCGTGTTTGGTGCGTTTTTTCGAACAATAATTAACTTTCAATTTTACTTTCGAAAATTTCGCGTGTTCCAAAAAAGCACAAAAATGTGAAAAAACTATTTTTATTATTTCAAAAAAATTAATCTGTTTACTTAAGTGCGCGTGTTTATTTTTTAATTTTAATCGCTCCTGTGATGCAAACCCATTAAATTTAAATTTAATCACAAGAAATGGGAATAGTAACTAAGACATTCGGAATACTCTTTAGTCTGTAAGTAATATTGCATATTTTGGTCCGTTTTAAATTTAATTTGCGAGTACACTCACCTTTTATTTTTGGAACGCCAATTGTGCTTTCTGGGGTGTAAAATTGACTAAATTTAAAATCCAATTTTTCAAAACCAAAATAAACCGTCCACGCCGCTATAATAATACATTACGTTCCATACAGCATGCGAACGATCAAGCGGAGGTTATTGCTCGTTAATCCAACCCTTTTTGGCTCACCAAAACAAAAACAATCGAAAATCGCTCGACAAATTTTGTTTCGACAACCATGAACCATGACCCGCCAAAATTGTTTTATTTATACAAATTAATTGATTTGATTATTTTATAGTAGAGCTTTTCGAGACGGAAGTTTCAATTATAGAATTTACTACTCGAGTGGCCTGCCTAATTTAAATTTTTTGACATCATTTTAATTATTTTTGTTCTCTTACGAATTCCAAGCCAACTCGACTTAAGGCCACACCGCCACTTATACCACCACGAACGTTTAATGAGATAAATTATGTCGTCAGTGTCAATTTGTTTCATTATTTATTTATTTTATAATCTATTTGCGGGCTGTTAAACAAGATAAATACAAGAAACAATCTTTTTTGTGTAGATACGCCCTCCTCAATGCCGCTCGCAATATATTTTTTGTAACCGCGAGAAACATAAATTTGCTTCTTCTTTTTTTTCGGAAGGATGCACATCAGGGGCGGTTTAATTAATTAGTTATTTCGTTTTCTTATCTTTTTCGAATATCTCGAAAATTTTGTAACAATTATTATATTCTCGTTAACGACCATTAAAGGAAGCGACAAATTGCGTTATCGATTTGCTTGTAGATTAGTTTATTAGTTTAACGTTTTTATGATTAATTTCCTATTGCACATCCACAACGTCTTTATCGTGGCAGTAATAATGGAAATTTCTTGTTGTCAGCTTTTTAAGGTCGTTTGATTGTTAAAAGATTACGGGCGGTACTGGCCCTATTAGGTTACCTTGAGGTACACCCCACTGTCTAGGTTAAATAACGAGACGACGGATAATTACATTGTTTTAGCAGCTAAAACAACAACAACGGTCTTTGTTAGTACGAAGGTTGCGAACCCTACAGCGACGGAGGGGGGGGTCTCTAGTGACACTTGGTAAAATTTCTTCAATTATATCCACGTTAGCTCAGCGAGCGACGACGTGGCTGCTATGTATGGATACATGATGTAGTTAATCGCCTGCGGCTCTACAGTAAAACAGCCTATTGCGAAGTACCGGCACACCTTTGCATTTCGTCGCTACGTACCTGACTGTCTGTTGGCCATTAAGGTCAGGCCACATGGCCTGGTGTAAGCTTCCAGCTGAAAGGTTTCGGTCAGCTCCTTCTATTTGTAAATAGGTAGTAGCTTCTCAGCTACCCTTTTACTCTTTGATTTTTACAAAATCTAATTATAATATTTAATAAGCGGTCCCTAAACTGCGGGTCGACGTTTTGGTGTCGCTTTCTCTTAAAAAGTGAGGTTACGCCCCCTTCACTTGGTTACGCTAAATTTTTCCCCGTATCTATTCGAATACTTCTTGTAATTTTCCTTGCGAACTAGAATGAATTTATAGAATTTTTTTTTACTACTTATTAGGTTTTACGGACGAGTGGAGTGAGTCCGACAAATACAGATGCGTTCTTTTCTTCATAATTATTTACTGTTTTCAATATTAAAATTTATATTGTTTATAATAAAGTATTGTTTTCTATTACTGGGTGATATTTCATAACCGTATATGCAATTATTGAATTTCATGGTCGTTGCTATGGTGATGTGACTGACATTTCTTAGGAAATGAGAATAAGAAAAATTGGAATTAAAATGATTTTCTATCGTAAATTTAGTAAGTCAAATTTAAACACTAAGTTCAATAGTCCAAACTAGAAAAATAACGCTTTTCATACCCCCCGCCACACACTTAAATTATAATAGATATATTTGGGAACGTACGGCCTTCAGGATTAATTGAAATAGAAAAACTTTTTAAAACAACATAGAATGTAAGATAGCGATCGGGGTGGCGGTATAGGGAGATGGAATAACCCCCTCAATGGTCCAGTTTGGCGCAGCTGTTTCGGCGCCCTGTTTCGACGCCCCGTATCGGTGCAGACACGATTCGGCGCCAGTACGGTTTTGGCTTCACTAAACGAAAGAGGGCTATTTTAAACGGACGAATGTGGTGGGTTATTTAATAAGCCCACAATTTAAATTTGAAAATCATCAGTTTCCCATAAGAAATACATATATGTAAGTGTAAAATTATACCAAATATGGAATACAGTCGTGTGCTGTAGGCGTGTCGACAGTTACAAGCCGTGGGGGGGGGTCTACCAGTCGTTCCCTGGTAAATCTGTCGGGTCAACATCCACACTTTGTCGAGTTGGGCCGTTCTAGGGAGATATTTTTAATGTATACGCGCTCAAAAAAAGCTTTGCTCCGGCCGCTACAAGCCGTTTTGACAAACGTAACCACGCCAAATCTCGGATTCACCCCAAAAGTGTATTTTTGGAAAAATACCAACTTGAAAATATTAAAAAACTAGGCACGCCGAACTGTACTCGTACCAAATAGGGTCTGCGCCGAACTGTACCCGGCTCATATCTAGCGGTATTTTAAATTTTCTGTATAATTTTTAAATTATATGCCTACCGGTACAAACCGATCCACTGGGGAGCAGGTATATCAGAAATGAATTGAATATTTCAGCATATTCGCTGCTATGCTATTGGTCGTTGCTATGGTAACGTGACATTTTTAGTCAATATTGCTATGATTCCATGTCAAAACGCCGAAGTCAAAAAACTAAAGTACCACAAATCCAAATAAAAGTGGCGACATAATTAAAGATCTTTTGATAAAAAATAAAGAACTACCTACTATATATTTAAAAAATAATAAATCACTACTTTTTGGTACTTTGGTAGCCTTGGTACTGTTAGGTACTATCTGTACAGGGCAGGCATCGCCCAACTCAGACAAAAAGTCAAAATAAATGCTTGGGTCATGTTCATGTTTTGTTCTTTGAACAGAATAAGCTCAGAAGTGAGCAAAAAATCGATTCCATGAAAGAACATCCTGTTCAGAAAACAGCACGATGAAGGACGCACATAATCATGCTGTCATGAAGCATGGCAATACATCTAAACTGAAATTTCTTCTTCTTAAGTGCTTCAAACATGGACTTTCCACAAAAAGCTGCTTTAATTTAAAAAATAAACTTTAATTTAACGATTTGTGAACTTCAAAAGTACCTTCGTGATTTTGGAGAGACATTTTAAGTATCAAAAAATATTTTTTGACATGGAGTTTTATCTTTAGGACTAATTTTAATATGTTTGCCTTCAAAAGCACAGTTTAAAGTTTTTTCTACAAGAATTTGATATATTTTTCTTATTTTTCTATAATTGGAAGGGTCTGCGTAGCATATTCGCGCCCAACCGTAAATTAATATCAAATACTCAATTAAAATTTTATTTTATTTTAATTTTCCTGTAATCGAGTTTGCCTGTTGCAATTAAACTACGAGTATCTATATTGCAACAAATTAATAATTCAAAAACCAGTTAACGTATCCCAATGACTCATAAAACTTACTGTATTTAAAATATGACCATAATAACATGTGATAGCATTTAATGTAAACTCCCTTTCTTTCGAATATATTGAACACTTGAGCCCCCCCCCACCCCGATCGACCGGTGACGACCAAGATTACAGAGATTGGAAATACGGTATTTGTACGTAATTGTGTTGATTTTCTATTAGTTGTAAACATAACCTTCAAATAAATTATTTTTATTGTAAAACGGATTGCTATTGGATATTGATTGACTGTCGTTCAATTGTTCAACCGTGAAGTACCCTCTTTTGTGAAAGCAATTGATTTACTTTATTGCCTCTCACCATCTTTTTACTCAACTTTTAGTGCCGCCCACTGCTGTTTTAAGTTCGTCTGTAATTGTCGAACTCACCTCACTCACTGCCGTGTCCGTCTTCTTATTTTTTCCGATTCGCTTCATAAGGTCCGGATGTGTGGGAAAAATATTTCTGCTCAAGTACGATTTTTTGCTATAATTGACCATTTTGCTCATATGTAAATTTTCACGTTTGGTTTTGCATAATCAAAATTAATTACAAATTAAAAATGCACTGCAACATTTTAATTGGCAAAGATACAAACCAGACGCCTCACGAGGTGAACTTCTTGATAATTTTATTATTTACATTAAAAAAATATATAAATTAACAATTTAATTAGATATAATGCGTAGATTACATTAGAATAAACGTTTCGTTGTGCTCAACTTCCTTGTTTGCTTCGTCAGCAACGCATGATTTTGTCCAGAATGAAACGATTTAAATGAGGTAATCGACCAACAGAATTTCCGCCCAAGATTAGGCGACTCACGTACCAACAATTGTTTTACCAATTTTTTTTTCATTTCAGCCTCTTTGAGCAGGAGATTATGTCTTACGTACCCGCCGTTTCTAACACATCCACATCAACCAATAGTCGAAGTCCTCGCACTTCACCGCAACCATCTCCCGTAGCATCGCCAGGTTTAAGTAGGCATCGCACACCGGCACCCCACCGCAGAGATTTCGAAGCCAAATTAAGAACCTTCTACAGGAAATTAGAAAGCAAAGGTTACGGACAAGGACCTGGAAAGTTCAAGTAAGTTTCGGCGCAGCAAATGTCGGACCACCACCAATTGTTTTTTTTGACAGATTACACGTCAGGCGCGACCATTTGTTAGAAGACGCATTCAGACGCATAATGGCAGCAAATAAGAAGGAATTGCAAAAGGGAAAGTTGTGTATAGTTTGGGATAGCGAAGAAGGTTTAGATTATGGCGGACCTTCGCGCGAATTCTTCTTTCTGTTATCTCGCGAACTGTTTAATCCATATTACGGACTTTTCGAATATTCGGCAAACGACACGTATACGGTTCAAGTCTCGCCGATGTCCGCGTTCGTTGACAACTATCAGGAATGGTAAGCCAAACATTTGCCAACATTCGAAAATTCTGTGTCTAAACGTGACTTTTCAGGTTTCGGTTCAGCGGGAGAGTGTTAGGTTTAGCTCTGGTACATCAATACTTATTGGATGCGTTTTTTACCAGGCCGTTTTATAAAGCCTTGTTGCGGTTACCTGTTGCGCTATCCGATTTGGAAAGTTTAGACTTTGAGTTCCACCAATCGTTGCAATGGATTCGCGAGAACGACGTTTCGACGCAAGGGGAACTTGAACTGACGTTCGCCGTTACCGAAGAAGTTTTTGGCCAAGTTTTGGAGAGGGAACTGAAACCTGGCGGAAGGAACGTGCAGGTTACGGAAAAAAATAAGAAGGTTTGTAATAGCAAAATTATAAATTTTGACGACGATATTCATCGAGACTTTTAGGAATACTTGGAGAGAGTTGTCAGATGGAGGTTGGAGAGAGGAGTTTCCGAACAAACGGAATATCTGGTTAGGGGTTTTTACGAAGTTGTTGATCCACGTTTGGTCAGCGTGTTTGATGCAAGAGAACTCGAATTAGTCATGGCCGGCACTGCTGAAATCGATTTGGTGGATTGGAGACAAAACACTGAGTATAGAGGAGGTTACCACGATCAACATCCTGTAGTTATTTGGTTTTGGCAAGCGATAGAAAGGTAAGATAAAAGGATTACCGTATATAATTTTTTATCAATAATAATTTGACCGCGATAATATTTATTATTTTTTGTGCGCGATATTTACCGGACGCGACTAATTTTAAGCTCAACCAATGCGTAAATATTTATTTGAAGCTGAGTTTGTTTGTTTATTGTTGTTTATGCGCGGGTCGCCGACATTAGAAAACAATTTTTGGAAAATAAACCCACGTTAATTTTTAAATAAAAATTGTCATCTACAGTGACTAAAAAGTCTCCGTACGATACCATTCTAGCAATTTAAATGACAATTACTCCGTTTTTAATATTATTTTTTATGAAATTCGATAAAATATAAATATGTACATTCACGCATTAGTTTAAAAAATTTTTTAAACAATTTACGAAAATCCGTTCGTAAGAAAGAAAATGTAAACAAACTGCCATAATCTATCTACAAAATCTACTAAAAGTCTCCGTACGGTACTTAAAAATAGGCATAGAAATGTTTATGTTAATATTTAATATTTTGTACAAAACCCTTTAGCTTTAATCACTGCCCCCACACGTCTTGGCATTGACTCCACTAAATTTGTTGTCATATCTGACCCAATTTTGTCCCATTCTTCCTGTAATACCCTCTTAAGAGTATTTTTGTTCGTAATATCGTGTTTACGAATTCTGCGGTTTAATTCATCCCACAGGTGCTCGATGGGATTCAAGTAGGGACTTTGGGGGGGTGAATGCAATTGTTTGGGCACATGATAAAGGAGCTATTCTTTAACAATCATTGACGTATGTATACGAACTTGGTCTTGTTGGAAGATAAAATTGTTTAGAAAGCTTAATTGATTGGGCTGTATTTTAAATTAGTGTTTAAAATATCTAAATATACCCACTTGTCCATTATGGAATCAATAAAATATAATTTTCCACACCCGACGCTGCAATAGACACCAAAATAAAACACTTCCACCACCATGTTTTACTGTGGGAATAACGTTTTTCATATTAAGCGCTTCGTTTGATTTTCGTCACAATTTTTTTCTTCCATCAGAACCGAAAATATTAAACTTACTCTCGTCTGTAAAAATCACTCAATTTCAGAACTTTTTTCATCTTTTTTTCTTTATTTTTTTCTTTGTTTCTGTGTTCTATTGCAAATTTGAATCTTTTACTTTTATTAACTTTTGAAATTAGAGGCTACATCTAGCAACCCGGTCATTAAAATTGTCTTTTCTGAGCAAATTTCTGATTGTCTGGTCCGAAACACTAATATAAAGTTTATTACGTACTTCATCCCCAATTTTTGTAGCACTTATTCTGGGGTTTTCTTCACTTCGCATATAATAGCACGATTCATAATATTATTTAGTATCTTGGGGCGTCCAGAAAAGGGCTTACTTTTCAAGAAACCTTTGTTTTCATAATTTTTAATGATGTATTGAACACTTAAATTAGGTTTCCGATAATTTTCCCGATCTCGCGCATTGATATGCCTTCACAATACAATTTAATTATTGTTTGTCGCACCTCGAAGAAAATTTCTTTGCTTATTTTTGTTATTGCCCTTGAAACACGGTCACCGTAACTAAAACCTAAAAAAATTAATTGCGTAATGTAATAGTAACATTGCAATGTATTGTAAAACGTTGCAATTTAAAAATAAAAGTGCTTATCGTGCGTCTACAAAGGGAAACATTTTCTATATGCGTCATCGTACGGAGACTTTTTATAGACAGATTATGGCAGTTTGTTTAAATTTTTCTTGCTTACAGACGGATTTTAGTAAATTTTTTAAAAATTTTTCTTAAAACTAATGCATGAATGTCAATATTTATATTTTATCATATTTCATAACAAAAATAATGGTAAAAAACGGAGTAAATGTAATTTAAATTGTTAGAATAGTGTCGTACGGAGACTTTTTTTAGTCACTGTATGTACAATCGTCGTCCACATTGCAAGTATCCGGTGGTATATCAAAAATTATCGTATTTAGCACACATGATTTTGTAACCAAACGCCTGTTAAAGCGCACCTGTTTTTATAAATAGTTGCCTAAATATTTTTATGCGTTTGTTTGCTCTTGCAGTGCGTACTTTTCTTGTAGTTGGCCCAATTATTAGGTTGCTCATACATTTTCCAAAAACTTTTTCTGTTTCAAAATGTCCATAAATAGAAATATAGTCACCTTTCCTTGGAGCGTGAATTTTGTATTCTCTTTCGAAATCTTGGGTATCAATCAAAAATAATCGAACCGCAGAAGATTTATTAATAAATTTAATTGTCTGACAACTCATTACTTATCTGTTGTAAGTTGGGTATAACCTTGTTTAATTTTTTAACAATGCAAATTTGTATATTTTTCTACAGAAATAAATTTGAAATAATGCACGAGTGCATCGAAGTATAAACAAAATTATAAGTCACCAGGGGTCAATTGCACCAATTACTTTTCGCCTTGCAATATTTTTGTCGGCCCCTTCGATTTTTTTGGTTATAGTAGGTAGTGGCGATAATTTTTCAATTTTGAAAAGACAAATTTTAACATTTTTTCCGATAACTTTCAAATAATTTAGGAAACCGCAAATAATCAAAATGAGACAAAAAAACAGAAAACCAAACGGGGAGATAAATTAAATGTTTCAAAATAATGCAGTACAGAGTGATTATAAACTTGTGATATTATATGTTCAATAAAATATTTTAAAAATTTGACAAAAACAAACATTTGGGGATAGTTTGACTGATGAGTTCTTGAAAAGACGAAACCACTTATGCGCAACGGGGTCTCAGACTAAAATGTAAGTTGGAAAATTTTCAATTTTCACAAAACTTGTAATTTTTTAAATATTTTATTCAACATATAATTTAATAAACAAAATTGATATACAGAGTGCTTGCTTATTAGCCATATCGTCAATTTTAGAAAACGCCTAGGCCTCACGTGTTTTATATCGGAACCTCTTATATCATTGGAACTTACGGAAAAATTATTGCAACTTCATTTCTTTTGAAAATAATGAAATCCATTGAATTTACGTTTCCGTTTCAAAAAATTAAAAAATCATGGCTGTAAATACATCTACAAGAGCTCAAATATGACTTATTACTAAAGAGTAATAATAATTGTAAAAATGTGTTCACTAGACGTGAAAGTGTTTTATAAATATTTTTATTATTTTATTAATAATAATTTTTTTATTAATCGTTTGGGTTATACTTGAGGTCCCGTAGCTACTTTTCAGTAATTAGTAAAAATCTTGTGGTTACTATTAATCTTATTTGCAAGTATCGTACAGGAGCTGTATTAATTAACATTACTTTAATTTTTTAATCAATAGTATTGTATTGATAGACTTTATTTATCTAATTTTTTGGAGGAAAGACGTCTGTTGACACTTGTATAGTAAGATTTTTTGGGCAGAGTTCGCTAAGTGCCGCTGGAAAATACAAGTTTTCCTATAGAAATGAAAACAAATTATGAAAGAGCATTAAATTATAAGAATTCAAAATTTTGAAGTTTAGGCATTAAAAAATCAAAAATTGTAATACGTTTCCATGATAGGCTAAATTCGAACCTCAAGACCCGCCCATTTTGAATTTTGTTTGAAATTTTACTCAAAATCATGTATTTTATAACCTTTTTGATGCAGCCGTCACGTATGTGTACTGTTATTTGAATAAAACATTGAACCGCGTCGATTTAAGAAGTATTTTTACGAAAATAATTTTTAGAGTGAGTTTGCCGTAGTTGCGTTTGTCAAAACCGACTTTTGCCCCGTTTCGGCCACTACAAGCCGTTTTGGCAAGCGTTTTTGCTCATTAAAAATATCCCCCCAGAACGATCCAACTCTAAAAAGTGTGAATCACTATACTCTCTTATTTATGGTGTGGTTGTTACCCGACAGATGTGAGGGAGCGACTGAAGTTTAGGCATTAAAAATCAAAAATTGTAATACGTTTCCATGATAGGCTAAATTCGAACCTCAAGACCCGCCCATTTTGAATTTTGTTTGAAATTTTACTCAAAATCATGTATTTTATAACCTTTTTGATGCAGCCGTCACGTATGTGTACTGTTATTTGAATAAAACATTGAACAGCGTCGATTTAAGAAGTATTTTTACGAAAATAATTTTTAGAGTGAGTTTGCCGTAGTTGCGTTTGTCAAAACCGACTTTTGCCCCGTTTCGGCCGCTACAAGCCGTTTTGGCAAGCGTTTTTGCTCATTAAAAATATCCCCCCAGAACGATCCAACTCTAAAAAGTGTGGATCACTATACTCTCTTATTTATGGTGTGGATGTTGACCCGACAGATGGCAGGGAGCGACTGACTGTCTCCTAACGCTGCTCTATGGTTGATTTGTGCATATCGGAATGCACCTACCGTCAATACAATGCAAAATTTGCCCGTTTTCGTGACTTTTAAAATCGATTTTTAGCGTTATTATTGGAAATATCGACTTTATCCTCACCTTAATATACTCAATTTTATATCCTCTAACTGTAAAGAAATTTTTGTAAAATCTCCACAGACAGCGAACGGCACTTACCAAACCCCAGCCGATTTTTTTAACGTGAGATTTACGTCTTAACCAATAACTGTGGCTGCTTTTGGTTAATAATCAATAGTAGTGCTTACGCATGATGACGTAGGTGGTAAATTATACTATTCCCACTATATATTAATTATGTCATTATTTTCAAGAAAACCAAAGTGGTATCATAAAGCTTCTGCATAATTTTTGAACATTTAATGTTTTTTTGACTAGTATCTGTGCACTGGAGGGTATTCCATACCCCCCAAACCCCCCGGTCTACGCAGTTTACAGTGACTATATTGACTATTAATAAAGAAGAATGGTAAATCTTGCATAGCTCTAAAAAATGAAATTAGCAGTTTGGAAGTCTTTCAGAAATTCCGAGGTTAACCGCTGGTGAAGTTTTTGTACACATCTTATGAAGTACATGAAGTACTTCACGTGGAATATCCTCCAGTGCCTCTGCAACGGAAGATTTTCAATTTACTTCTGATAAAATAAACTACTTGATCCGGAGGGTCTGGGAGCGTGGAACACCTTCCAGTGCCTCTGCAACGGAGATCTTCAGTTTACTTCTGATAAAAATAAACTATTCAATCGGGGTCTGGGGTGTGGAACACCCTCCAGTGCACAAATTTTGAATGAAAACATTGCATAACATGCAGAACCCCAGACCAAGTAGTTTACTTTCTATCAGAAGTAAACCAAGATTCGGTTTAAATAATTTATTATTATATATATATTTCGGGCTTTCTTATGTAAGGATACAACCAGGTCGTTTACCCGTCCCTCAAGAGGGTACTCTAGCAATTAATATCTCAAAGATGTCGCAAGCATCTTGTGAGAGGACCACCGTCTTTACGTGCCTTCCGAGCACGGAGACGGCATTAAAAGTGAACTCTGCCCGGATGCAAACCGGGAGTCCTACCTTAGCAGTTCGTCGCGCTAACGACCATGCCAATGACCGTCTCAATTTTTTATTTTTAATTATTATTATTTATTTATTATTATTAAAAGTGAATTAAATATTTAAACATATCTCAAGTTTATTAAAATTAGCTATGGTCAAGTAAATGTGTTTAATTTTAATTTGACAATTAATTATAAATTCTGTCCCCCTTGGGAGGCAACAAAATAAAAATAAACTACTTAATCCGGGGGTCTAGAGGTGTGGAACACCTTCCAGTGCCTCTGCAACGGGAAATTTTCAGTTTACTAATGATAAAAAATAAACTACTTGATCCGGGGGGTGTGGACCCTCCATTGCTCAAATTTTGGAATCCCGTGAATTACTGCTGAATTATATGAAGTACGAAGAAGTATGCTGAATTATATGAAGTACGAAGAAGTATGCAGAATTATCATGAATTACGTTAATGTGAAGTTAATTGTACACGATTTCTTCTAGCGGTTGCCCCCTCGAGAAATTCTATCCAAAAAAGAGTATTTCAAGTATTTCATTCAAATAACTTGGGGAATCTATCGACAACATAAAATGAAAATGTCACGTCGCCATAGCAAAGACCGAACACATACTGAATCTTCAATTCAAATCTGGTAAAAAGATATTCCATTCCCCTTGTTGAAACCATGTTTTCTAGTTTGGACTTTCAGAATTTCTTACTGAAATTTGATTATTTTTTGTCAATTTTTAAGTATCATTCTTATTTTTGATTTTTTACTCATTTTTTACTTTATCATATGTAATATGAGAAAGTATTGTTTTCGTGCAGAAAAAAATTTGAGATTTTGATGGATTTACACTTTTGAGGTCCCTGAGTAAAATAAGACCATTTCCAAAAATGTCTGTGTGTGTGTGTGTGTGTGTTGTGTGTGTATGTGTGTGTGATGTGTGTGTGTGTTGTGTGGTCAAATTTTGTGTGCGACCTACAGCAAAAACTAATAGGAATTTTCAAACAAAATTTTGGATTTTGAATCCTTATATTGAGACTTAGAGCTGATTAGATTTTGGCTAAAATTGATTCACGGAACTATTTTTTTTTTTTAAATTTTATTATTTAATATTAGTTTTAATTAATATTTCAAAACTAATAAGAATTTCAAAACGAAATTTAGGATTTAGCATACTTATGTCGAGATTTAAAACTTATTAAATTTTAGTTAAAATTGCTTTATGAAAACTATTGTTTTTATTTTTTAAGTTTTTTATTTAATATTAGTCTTTATTTAATATTTTAAAACTAACAGAATTTTCAAAACCAAATTTGATATTTCTTATCTTTATAGCTGGAGTTAAAGTTATTTAAATTTTGGTTAAAATTGGTTTATGGAAACTATTTTTTTAAATTTTTTAAATCTTATTATTTAATATTAGTTTTAATTAATATTTCGAAAAGTAATACGAATTTCTAAACTAAATTTAGGTTTTCGCATATTTTAATCGATATTTAAAACTGATTAAATTTTAGTTAAAATTTGTTTATAAAAACTATTGTTTTTTTATTATTTTAAATTTTATTATTTAATATTAGCCTTTATTTAATATTTTAAAACTAAAAGGATTTTCAAAACTAAAGTTGAAATTTGTTATGTTTATGGCAGGAATTAGAGCTGAATAAATTTTGGATAAAATTGGTTCATGGAAGCAATTTTTTTTAAATCTTTTTATTTATTATTAGTTTTTATTAAATATTTCAAAACTAATGAGAATTTCAAAACTAAAGTTGGTATTTTGTATCTTTATATTTAGATTTAGAGCTGATTAGATTTTGAATCACATTGGTTAATAGAAAATTTCTTTTTCTTTTATTATTAAAATTATTTTTAAATATTTAATAAACGTATGATAAAGTCATGGGCATGGCCACATCCGATTTTTAACTGTGCAATTGTCACACCTAGTACACATAGAAAGCCGACAGTAGGTGTATGCTCACCTCAGCGTCACTGTTTTGATAATTTGAGCCTCCGGATGATCTTTATTGACGTAGTGAATATATATTTTGAAGCTTGCTCCAAGATTTCTGTTTCGGGAGGTGTCTTAGGGGTACGCAAGGGCTTGTTCTCTGAGATTTGTGAGTGGTAGCATTATAAACTTGCTAAAAAAAACTGATTCAAGAAATAATTATCTGACGAAGATAAGCATAAGCGATAAGCTGGTTTAAACTCATGGTTCAGATCGTTTCAAATGCAAACCGAGAATACATTCAAAACAAAATTATAAAATATTTTGGAATTTCTATGTTCAAATAAATTTTTGTTTTCATTTTGAAGTCGTGGGGGAACCTAAAACTGCCATAGCTCCAATAGATCCACTGTATCAGTTGGGGAGGATTCCAAAAATTCAAATAAAGCAAAAGTGGACCTATTTCAAGTATTTCATTCAAATTAGTTAGGGATCTGTCAATAACCTAAAATAAAATATGGACAGGGGGAAATATACCCCTTGGTATACGTATATTTCCAAGAAATTGATTTCAAGAGAGCAAGTTTTTAAACTTACACTTAAGTAACTCAATCGGGCCTAATATGCTTCCTATTTTGCTTATCCTGGCAGTGCTAGGTGTGACTTTCCATTCAAGAAAGTAAAAAAAAAGAAAGAAATAATTGTACTCCTACCGGGTTGAATCGGGTGCCTTAGCATCAGTACTTCATTGAGTTGTAGTATTTTTATCAGAAGTAAATTAAAGATTTTAGTTACTATATCGACTATATTGATTTCCTCAAACTTGTACAGACTAGGGGGTTGCAGTACCCTTTGTTTAGACAGATATAATCGATGCAGTATTGGAATTGGCAATACTGAAAATGCAGTATAAGGCATGGGCAGTTGAGCTTTATTTGATACACTAAATACCGTTGACGTCTACTTCTGCATTGATTATATTCGGTTGTGGAGTAGACCAGTAGCCAAGGATCTGTATTTTCCAGTCACTGGCTTACTTTAACCCCTAGTTTAGGCAGCTACTTTAAATTTGACAATTAATTTAGATAAAATAACTTCTCTGACCTAAACTGAAGTCGGCCATAAAAACCATAGATTTTAAGAAAAATGAAATCGATAGTTTTTATTGGTGTTTTTAATGTCTCGTGAAAAAGAAAATATTTAGAATAAAAATACTTTTTGTATAAACTTGAAAACATTCAAGTATCCGTCGTTGCAATTTTTAATAAATAATTTTATTGTTACAGATTTACGAACGAGCAAAGATTGCGATTGCTGCAATTTGTGACGGGCACGTCGAGTATACCATACGAAGGTTCTCTGCATTGAGAGGTTCCATAGGTCCAAGAAAATTTTGTATAGAAAAGTGGGGCAAGCCTAACAGTCTTCCAAGAGCTCACACATGTTTCAACAGATTAGATTTACCTCCTTATCCAACAATAGAAGTTTTGTACGAGAAACTTTTGTTGGCCGTCGAGGAGACTAACACTTTCGGTATCGAATGAATAAATTTAATTATAAAAAGTAATGGAGATTATGTGTGTGATATATACGAGGTACTTATAAAATCCTGTTATGTATTTATAAATTTGTTATTTTGGATTTTATAGTCGCGGGGGACATTTAATGTCCCGAAAGATTGAGGTTGTTATGTTGAAGGAGAAAACAAATTTTGATACAAAATTCGTTATTTTGAATTGCGCTTAATGAACGAACTTTTTGTGACTGAATGCAGCTGTTGTGTTATTCGAAAGTCGAAACTGCAATTTTTGTCCAAACAATTTTGTATACCTAAGTGGTAGTGTGTATACTAAAGATTTTTTGAAGACTATTTTTGAACAAAATTGCACTTTTATTTTTGTGTTGCTGTAAATGAACCAAAGTTTATTTTTGGTTTTTTTGTAAATTGAGTTTTGCGTTTTTTTTTTAAAGTTACCAATGTGTGGAGTATTAAGTTGATGCTTATGTGTACATCTGTTTTTATACTATAAATTAATTTAATGTTTAGAAATTTTGTGATCATTTGAATTCTAGTCACTCTTAGATTTTATTGAACTAACATCAAAGTAAGAGATAACTTTTTTAATTTATAATAATCGTGATTTTAATATATTTTTTATTATTATTGATGAAGCATAAAACTTAAATAATGTTTTGCCAATTTTATTGTATTTTGTTTTTGTATAATTTATTCTATGTGTATTAATTAGATGAAATTCAGCTGCATGTAACATTCCAGAGAATATAAACGTTTGTTACCTAACAAAGTCTTTTTGTACCTATCCTCTATCTCGATTACCCGATTAATAATTAACTTCAACGAATTCCTTTTCAATAACCGTTACAAGAGCGCAGGGACACCCAAAAAATTTATTGTTTCATTGAATCGTACAGTAGAAAAATATTGATGTAACTACTTGGTTGAGGTTTGATCCCACAACTAAGCCATTGCAATCCAACGCTCTAACCGCCAGCCCACAACCGTGCTATTCAATCACTGCTTTTCCATTCCTGTCGGAATGTAACCACTTCCCTTCTGGAAATCCTCATAATCCGTTTAAGTGGTGGATTACGTTTCTGTTTTACAGTCGTGTATGGAATTCGAACCTGCGATTACTTATTTGTAGTCACTTAAGTCTTCAACACTTCACTCTGTTGGTTTCGACCGCGCTATTATATCTCTTAAATTACTAAAATGAAATATATTTTATGAGCCTGAACCTCCCCCAAAGCATTTGATCATAAATGATAAAAAGTAATAAAACCAAGCTGGCAAACTACCTCAGATGTAAAAAAACTATGTTCATAGAATTAATAATAACTTTAGCATACCAACGAGATTACTAAAATACCCATCGTTGGTTCTTTTGGACTCAACGTAACCGAAATAGTCAAGTCGAGAGATAACTGCTTTGCCTCGCCTCCCCATAGAAAGAAAACTTAACCCGTTGATAAAATTTTTATTTTAAGCCATTGATCCCTCTTGTGGATTGGATTATGAATTTTAGAAGAGGGCAAGTTAAACTTGCATGCACTTAGGCCACCTAATTGGGCCTAATGTACTACCTCTTTTGTTCACCTCTAGACCCCGCACCCTGATAATGCTAGGTATGACCGACATCCGTTAGGCGGTCACCTGACCCGGCCATCCGGCCTGCATCAGTAGTCGATCGCTTTAACTACTAGACCAGTGACTGCCTCTTTCTCATATTGTAAATTTCTAGGTGCGCCTCT
The DNA here is from genome assembly GCA_036346125.1 of Lycocerus yunnanus. Lineage (NCBI taxonomy): Eukaryota > Metazoa > Arthropoda > Insecta > Coleoptera > Cantharidae > Lycocerus > Lycocerus yunnanus. The sequence goes on along the minus strand of JARFIX010000032.1, from coordinate 1,503,382 downwards.
ACCTTAGCGGGTTACAAATTATAGTTTAATCGTTTTATTATGAAATTTATTAAAACATCAATAGAGAAATTTGAAAAAGTATTTAATCCAAAAAAACCCATAGAATTAACCCCACTTAAATCTGGGTATTTTTGCTAATTTTTACTTTTTTTTTAATATTATAAAACAAATGTTTTTCTAACAATTAGAGAAAATATTGATTGCTTCTGTTGATGTTCTACAATCAGTAATATTGAATTTTTAAGTTTCTCTCTACAAAAACGATCGCTTCGACCCAATTGGTTTGACTCAACTTTTGGGTTTGACTGACGGTCTGGCGTCCCCGAGATCTAAGCGAGATGCCCTTCGCTTTCAAGGGTCATGGTCATCTTTTTCCTCGGGGTTCCCATGGGACGTGGGAAATGCACTTTTGGCAGTGAAGTGACCTGGTTATGTAATCGATTTCAAAGGAAATTAAATTTTTTAATGGTAAGTGCATTGAAGAGGCACTTGATCGGGGTTGGTAATTTAATCGTCGTAGAGATGGAGGTTACACGATCAGTGCAGTCTGTCATTCCAGACTGATGAAAATTATTAAGTATTTAATTATCCGTCAGTCCATCAATCAACTTACTACACGATCAGTTTCTGACCACAATCATGGAATGAACCGAGGCGAAATTGATCGTGTAACCTACGTTTTATGCTAAGAACACAGATTTTGCAACTATCTTGTACACGATTTGGTCAAAATGTACGAGCTGAAATTTTATGCACAGTTTCCACTAATTAAACCGTAAGGAATAGGAGAAAATGTCATATAAGGAATTAAAAAACCTACACAAGTACAACATATTTATTTTCAATGATTAAAAGATCTACCAACATTTCGTTTGGCGACCTTTTTGCAGCAAATTGAATTTCAAACAAATACAATATTATGGAACTTATAATTACGCTATTGTTAATGCATACTTACAGAGATCTGGAAGAGTGACGTTCCAAGTTCTGGAACTCATTTATAATTTTTTTAAAGCTGCATTTCCAATTAAAAATCTTAATAATGCTAGGATTTGAGGTAATATTTGATTAAGTAACAAACAAATCACGTAATTTATTTATTAAAAATGTATAACTAAATATCAGGTATCTTAAATTTGATATAATCGGTAATCTTCATAGGAACTCTTAAATTATTTAGAATTTCATAAAATTCTCGAGGATGCGCCGGTTTATAAAATTCTGTTATGTATTTCCTGCAAGCATTCCTACACAACTCTTTCATGGGCACAAATTTCGGTGCCTTATTATACTTTTCGGCTATCATTTTCTCACTAAAACGTCGACGCCGCCCCAACAACTGAGATCGCATTGATACTGGTATAGTAAAAACTTACAAACAAATTTAATCTGACGATGATATACATAATCATCGCTAATACTTTCAATGTGCCGGAGTATCTCTTTGTAATCAAAATTGGAACTCACTCCACATATCAAATTCAGCAGGTAATACTTAGATTCTTTGGTACTCGTGAGGAAGCAAGTACCAATATTGTAAATCACACTTTCCACTTCATCAAAACCAAAGGTAATAAATGCATTAAAAATATCATCCATGCTTTTAACCGGAGGTCCCAACGAAATCCACATCTTAAATAATTTATGCCGGTGGTGATTCTTAATGGTTTTCGTGATCATAGATTTATAAAAGTTGGTGCAAATTTTCAAGTGAGATTTGTACTCTTGCATCAATTCGAATCCAATCTTTGACGTTAAAGTCGTTTTCAAACAATTTACCCAATTGACGGGTCCGTAATCGCAGTAGGTTAAATAATGGTCAAGAAACGATTGGCCAATTGACTTATTAAAAATAAGGTTTTCTTGGGTCCAAAAAAACTTATAAATATCGGGATTTTCACAGCCATAGTTAATACTTCTAAAATTGTATATTATTTGGTAAATAAGATTCGAGTCTTCATCGGTAATGACATTGATGGTCATCCCAGATTGGTTCTTCAAATCTGAAGAAATAGATATGTAAGTAGCGGGTTTGTGTTTCATAAAAATTTCGATAAACTCCAATGTATCGAGGTTGCATGCTAAGGTCATAACGAGACTTGTATGAAAATTTGAACTTATATCGATATTTGCTTTGAGTAACGCTTCAAAGACTTCTTTTTCGCCATTCGCGACGGCATAAATTAAAGCAGTTAATCCATTGTCGTCTTGACTGTCAATATCGGCTCCAGCTTCAATGAGTTTTAAAGTTAAACTCGCGTTAAATCCATTCCCACATAATTTCATCAAAGGAGTTTGCAGTCTTTTATCTTTACAGTTTAAATTAATACCTTCACGGCCAATTAGGAAATTTAGGACCGTATAAGTCTTTTTACTAAAAAGAGAAGGTTAGTACCCGGCTATTAAAAAGAATTGTACCTACTCTTGTGGCATGAAATCCAAATATAAATTTAAAATTCCGTAATTTTTGGTATCATTATCTTGAATTCGTTTTATACAAAGTGCAGTTAGAGAATCGGGCTGTTCTATAAATTTGATCGAATCGGCGTCCTGCGGTAAAACTTAAGTCATAAAAATGCAATTAACAGGAAAAAACTTACTTTTTGGGATCCAACACAGGAATCTCTATATTTTCCATGTTGAATTGGAATGAACGAGTCTTTGGTCCTTTTCTGACGTGCGAAAATTGAGGTAATTATTAGAACGTTAAATTATAACAATTAATAAACATAAGAGTGAATTCACAAACACATCAAGATAAATATAGGGTTAAGTAAACTTGTTGTGCTCAGTGGCGTTACACTGCAGGAACCGGTAACTCTAAATTAAAAATCTTCTAATAATTTTCAGTACCTACTGCAAATTAATGTTCAAAATAAAATTATTTAAGCAAACCATCAATTCAAGATTTTGCTATTCTTGGATGTCACAATTTTGTGAAAAGTTGACGCTACAACTTCTTGGCATCGTCAGGGCTGTTTTTTTTAATTTATTGTGAAATATTACTTAACTCGGGTTTTTTTATTGATTGTTTTAGAAACAAAATTGAAATTCTTTTGTTTATACCAAGTGTTCGTTTTAAAATGTTGTTTTGAACAGTTTTGTGTTTAATCTAAGGAAAATGCCGCCAAAATTCAAAAATAGTTCTAATGAACCAATTTTAAACAAAGCGTAATCAGCTCAATATAAGATTACGAAATCCCAAATTTGGTTTAGAAATTTTTATTAATTTTAGAGGTAGAGCGCACACAAAATTTAACCACAGACAGATACACCCAACACACAGAAAATTTTTAAAATGGTCTTATTTAGCTCATGGCATCTCAAAAAGTGTAAATCCATCAAAATTTCAATTTCTTTTCTGTACGAAAACAATATTTAGTTTTTTATATTACATATAAAGTAAAAAATTATTAAATGAAGACAAAAGTGGCGTGGAAGACGAAATCAAGGAAAAGTTGAATGAAGATTCAGCAGATGAATATTCTGGAAGAATGGAGCATGATGATAAATCAGGGCAGTCATCTCCAATGACGGCAAATGTCAACTTGAAAATTTTATTAAACATAAATTATGAGAAATGTATTCTCAAAAGCCAAAAGAAACTTAAATTTTTGTATTTAAAAATCTACAAAATGCACGATTTACAATAAAAACGCTAAAATTGAAATTTTTATTTCGTTATTAGTGATTTGTGAAAAAATGACAATCGCAAATGAAATGTCAGCAGTGTAAACTTGCATACATTTTAACCAATCACGTTGCAAGGCCATATTTCTAAAACAAATTTTTATTGCATTCTTATTTTTATTATTTATTTCTTATTTCAATTATTTTTGAAAAAATTAAAAAAAGAAGCTCAAATTCAGCCAGTGAGATCTAAGCTTCCCTGTTGCTTAGTTACTTTGGTTTTATTTAAGTTGGCGGCCTAGGGAGTACTATTGATTTTACAACAAAATAGTTTTTGTTAATTGTTTAGCAGGTCGCCAGCAAATTTATTTGTTGAAATTAACAAAAATATATTCATTTAAGAAAATTAGAGATTAATATTCTTACCATGGAATATTGGTATTTGGAATGGAATGTACGTAATATCTACGTATAAAGTAAAAAGGAATTAAATTGTGACTGAGTAAAAATGGGAATTAAAGAAATTTTAATCAGTTGGAATTTATCCAAATTAGTTAAAGTATTTGAAGGTAAGAAATTTCATAATTACCTACAGATGCAAAAAGATAGAGTAAACTTGAATTTTTACTTGCTAATATTAGAAATTTTTAGGTTAAGAATTTAATTTCTAAAAATTTTAATTAAATTTGCTTAATGTTGGAACCTATAAATAAATACATATTATTTCAAGTTAGTAATTGTTAAATTACAAGAATTCAACATTTTTCCAACAATGGGCAAATATTATTTGCTATCTGATTTTAGCTCTTATATACAGGGCGGAACGAAAATGTTCCTCCACCTTCTTTTGTTTATATTAAAATCGGAAAACTTTTTCAAATAAATAATTATTAAAATTATTCATTTTTAACGTCATAAATATTTTCCTCAAGTAATATTTTAAACTGCAAAAATATATTTTTTACTGCGAGGTTTTCGGAATTTCTAGAAAACTTTTTTTATTAAAAATAAACATTTATCTGCGCAAATTAATTTTTAGGTAATTATATGAGCATTTAATCTTTCGTTTAACCCACTGCACCTCACTTGCAATTGCAATTATTGCATTTTTATCTTCATAACCGATCTTCATAAACTGCAGTCCCCCTCATTTTTTATGCACAGAAAGGGTCAGACCATCATCTGTTTGGTGTTCAGCGCTTCTGTCCGTTAGGGACTTTGTTCTTGTTGCTGTCTTTCGCGTTCACTTACCCTCTTCCATTATTCCGCTCTTTCGGGTCTTTTCTCTTCTGTTCGCTTTTGGTTTTCCAAAGTATAAAAATAATGTTTCTTCCATTATTGCGTTTCTTCCTTATTCGGCTATCTTACTACTACTTCGGGAATTGTGTTATTTATTTCCACATTTTTTCCGACTTGCAGTCGACAGTTAACACATGGCCGATTTGTCTTCTTCTTTGCAGCTTTCTCATCTTTGTGATTCGGTGCCCAGCAGTTGGTGCCAATATAGTCAAAAACAGAATAGTCTATGATACTGGCTCTCATAAACCCAATGATCCTCTTCATTTACCATCCATATCCGGTCTCCGGACGTTGTCGATTGAACTTGGCCGAAGCCACGATGAATTTACTAGGAATATAATTCATAGGGTGGTTTCCCATCGATGATCTGAAGTTTGCCTTTTTATAAATACCTATAGATTATGGACTTCTATCATAGATATATTTTCTTTAAAATTTTTTTTTATTGCAGAACATGAAATAACTGACGAGCAATTTGGCGAGCTTACGCCGGACATAATAAAAGAGTTGATACCAAAAATAGGGCCGAGAATGTTATTCAATAAAAAATACGAAGCTTACAAAGCTTCGCCCAGCTATGCCAGTAATGATGATCAAGGTCCATCGACCAGTAAGCTCGACAGCTTTATTGCAGATTGGTCTTTGCAGTCCTCATCAACTGCGACAAATACTTTTGACGATTACTTCGAAATCGATAAAAATGATAGTAGGTGCCTACTCTCCTTATTTTTTTTATGTTTTTCTTCATTTTCAATTTTTAGCAGAAGATATAATAATAGGCGACAGTGATGATGGTACAGAACATATAAATGAAATGGTCCCTAAAAATTTGAGTTGCAATATTAATTTGGAAAAAGTTTTGGAGTCCAGTCAAAAGGGCCGAATGATATTGAGCTATTACAAAACCAATAATAAATTAAATAATCGATACAAAGACAAACTGGCAGAAATTATTATTTTAAATGAAATGACCGATAACTTTGATAATAGGTGGGTATATTAGTGTTTGTATTTTTACCCGACTGCCCGTTTTCACACGTATCTGGGTATGTATGTGGGATTCTTTATACCCTCGAAGCATCCCAACGGCTGGATGAATTTTAATCAACGATGTGTCTTATCGATTAGTCTAAACCGTGCGATGGTTATAGGCTAGCATTTGTTTTGAATTAAATTAGAATAAAAATAGTTAAAATTCGTATTAAAAATTGAAGGATGTGTCAAAACAAATGTCAGATGTCATGAAATTTTGATTAAAAGCTTCGCTGGGGAACGCAGCTGTAGGTTACGTTGCAACGCAAAATTTCTTATAAAAGCAGTATTTATAGACAGGAAGTAATAATGTAAACTAAAAAGTTGTCAATTAAAAAATCAAAAACCCGACTACGTAAAAGGCAAACTAAAATGATTGAAACAAGAAGACGTAGGAACATAGTAGAAATCTTTATCCTTAAATTAAAATAGTAATTGTTATTATGTGTCTTGAGCCTGCCAATTAAAAGGTGAACATGATAAATACTTTCAGTCGGAGTCATAGTACATGTAGCAGGAGGATTGGCATGCTCAAGACGGATAAGTCTTCTTGTTTCCATCTTTTTAGTTCGGTTTTTATGTTTTCATAATTTATTATTTACAGAATTCCTATTAAGCGATTTCAATTACTTTCGATAGCAATTGAGAACTTATTTCCTACAGAAAATAAGGTAATTAAACTACCATCAGGTAATTATTTTTAAGTTTGACTTAATTTTTAGGAAATTTATTTTTCGTACACTTTAAAAAAAGTAAACGATACAAAATGTTATAAAATTGGCAGTGGAAAACTGTTTCGTAAGTTTTATAACCACAGAAGAGAATTAAAAAAACATGGTATGCTTCCTAAATTATTACATACGACACCAACCAGAGGTTTGAGCGTGTTATTTTATGATTTTCAATGTCACATAATAATTATTTTAGAGCATATCGCTTTGGAGGATGACGACGAAATTTTGTGGCTAAAAAATAGTCTTAAGCCATGGAACGAAGTTGAATCCAGGTGGGAAAGCACTTTTGAAAGAAGATCGTTCTATAGAACCGACAACATTTCTACTATGGAATACATGGATACTTTCCCAGCGTTGAAACGAAGTTTAGGATATACCCTGGTATGTATTTATATTATCATCATGTTATACAAACATGTATACAGACAGAATTTTTTTGTAGATGGAGATAGATTTTGGAAAACTATATCCGCAAAAAGAATTGAAATTATTTGTCGAATTTGCGAGTTTTGCAGCAAAAGTCATTAATCACGCCCAAGGGTTACCATGCAAAAAATTAAAAATGTACATGAGAGTTTTTGATAATCCCTTGCTAAGTGAAGGTATATTTTTTACTGAATCTTTGTTTTCTGTTTTACTTAAAGAGTGTTCTAGATGCTTACAATAACCATGTGTTGTTTTTATTGCCGCAACTATTAAAACCTTCCACGATTAAAAAAAAGGGCACAGGGTATTGGAAACCTTCTCGAGTTGAAGTATCAGAAGCATTTATAATTCACGTAAAAGTAATGATTTTTCATATTATGAGAAGCTTATCGGAGTTTATTATTCCGGTTTTAGGTACCTGGTGAAATTAACGCAGCTTTAGAGAGGAAGAGAAAGAAATTGAAGGAATTTGGATTATCGCTGCAACCTACCCCCGTGATTGTAGGCACTGATTTGGAAAATATCAGCGCAGCATATGTCGCAATAGATAATACCATTTACGAGGTTCCAACAACTTTGAAAGCAGTGGACATATGCTTTAAAGCAATACATGCACTAGGTGCAAGATACAATTTGGAAGCGGACACTGTCTGGCACTTTATTCAAAAACGAATATATGAAATTGAAACAGAATATGACAAATTTTACATGTCTGTGCAAAATTTAATAAACGAAATATCTTAGAATGCCTGTTAGTTTTTTAATATATTGCTATGATTCAATTTGTTTTAATAATTACTCTCGTCTCGGCACCATGAATTATTGTCTTATGCTAAATTTAATTTATTTTTTATATTGGTTAAGTTTTCTTCAGCTAGTTACTTTTTCAGTGATGCAAAAGTGACTTTTGTAAATACTAGAAATTATTGAATTCTAAAAAGTTATTGTCTTTTCTAATAAATTTGAATTTATTACTGTTTTTTATTTTGTTTAATTCGTTGACCGCTCATATAAAATACTATCGGCGAGACATATGTTGTTTTGGTAGTGTTATTTTGTAGTGCAGATAACGCAGCATTTAAAAAAAATTGTGATTGGTAAATTTTCATTCATCATCATCTTCATATTGGCAAGTATGTCTTTATAAATTTTTGTATATTTGATCGCTACAATTTCTAATCTTCACTGTTTTGGAACTTGTGTAAATTCAGCATTCGTAGATTTCCAAATTTTTCACCACGAGGTAATAATTTTTTAATTTTCAACTAACCTTGATTTTGGCGCAATTTTTCATTTAACTTCAACGCTAACTATGATGGTTCACTTTAGTTAGACTTCTTCTTAACTGCTCTAAATAAATTATAAAAACTTTAAATAAACCAATAATAGTACAATTTCCATTCCTTTGTTTATTAAGAATAAAAAATTGTTTATGAACCAATTTCAACCAAAATTTAATTAATTCTTAACTCTACTGTGGATAACTAGAGAAATCACGTCACGTAATTGAAAGAAAACGGCCCAAATTGAATAATAGGAACGCCACGAACTTTTCCTGACCTAATTAAAGAATTAAAAAAAATTAGTTTTATGAACCAATTTTAACCAAAATTTAATTAAGCCTCAAGATTACGATCCGAATTACCAATTTTGGTTTTGAAATTTCGATTAGTTTTGAATATTAAGGTGGCAAATAGTATCAATTATTTTCAAACACTACTGGTAGATGACTCTGATATCGATTGATCACTAGATAATGCGAGCAGCAAAATTTATGCCTGTATTAATTCGTACTTTTTTCCGCTTACCTATTCAGAAAATAGTTTTGAGCACAAAAAATGCTTATATTGACAACTTAAATTGTAAATCTTTTCGACATAAAATAAGATAATATACTGTACTATGCGCGTGCCATCTATGAAACATTTTCCAAACTGCAAATAGCATAAGCAGGATAGGGATTAGAAGAACCACGATTAATTTCGTTACTAATGAGGTTAATAACAGATTTTTAAACTGCAAACTCTCAAATAGATAATTTGTAATAACATACTGTAAATACAGCATGATTACTTTACTATTTTCACTACAATAAATAAAAGAACTGAACCGTTCCGCAGGCATGTTTTGTTTATTTATTTATTCATTAACTATAAATGTTTTTACTTGTAATTATAATATATTATCGACAAATGTTCAAATATGTCATGTTGCAAATTTGAGCACGGTACGTTATATATACTCGGTTTTTAATTGTGGTTTGTTCTTATGGCCAAATAACATTGGTATTTGCCACCTTAAATGAAAATATTTAAAAAATCGGATGTGGCCAAGCCCGTTACTTTGTCATATTTTCATTAAATAATATTAAAAATAATTTTAAAATCTTTTCCATAAACCAATTTGACCCAAAATCTAATCAGATCTAGAAAGGTAATAGGCTAAAAACTTGTATAAATCTTTGTTTTGACATTTTATAAGTTAGCTCAAAAATCACCTAAAATATCGTGTACGCGTCTCAAGATATTCAAGGTCAAAGGTCGCAAAACCAGTTTTTGTAAATATATTGTTTCTTTTGCTCTAAATGACATTTGAAGTTTTCGATTCAAATTCGATTTTGCTAAAATCTTATGCTATCACTTTTTAATAACTTAAAGTGAAAAGTTATAAACATATAAATGTGAGAAATTGTTTATTTCTTATTTAAACAAAAAAGGTTTTTAAACCAAATGATTATAAGTTGAGAGATTTTAAAGCGATTCAATTCCAATTAACTTAATAGGGTTTTCGAAGTCAAAATAGGTTATTCAAAATGGGTGATTCAATATAGGCGACTTTTTGATAAAAATTTCATTAAAAATAACGTAACTTGATAAATATTAAACAAACTTAACTCGAATTGATACTATAGGTAACTTTTAGGTTCCTGAAATATATTATATTGTCAAAAATAATAATAATAAATGGCGGATTCAATATGGCCGATTTTTGAAGTTCCAAAATCAAGCATTTTTACCAGCTTTAAAATTCATAACTTTCTTAGAATCATTTAACGATAAATTAATATCAAACCTTTTTTCTTTAAATGAGCCAAATTACTAGAAAAATAATTCGAACCAAAATTTGTAAATTTTTGTATTTGTTAAAACTTAACTTTAACCACATATTACTCTTACTAAAATCGCGTTATTAAATTTCTGTAGGTGCGATTTTTAATGTGTACTTAAGATACTTTATGAGGAGAGTATTAGATTTAATTTAGCGTTTACTCAATAAGCAAAAAGGTCATTAAAATTGTTAAAAATTTTACGAATTATTAGTTTACAATTATTTTTGAGGAAATTAAACATAATCAATTATTTCATAATTATATAATAATTATGCTCTAATTTTCTTGACCGACTTAGGAAGGGATATGCTTGAATAGCTTTTATTTTGTAAACTGAAGGCATTCTGACGTATTCTCAATGACCGTTATCTACAGTGAACGCGGTTTTTCTATGTAATCAGGGTGCAACCCTATTTGATGAAAGCTTTGTGCTAAATCCAGAGTCAAAAGTACATACATACTCAAGCGTACCTTTCGTAACAAAAATTGATATTTAACAATTTTCTGTTATACAACTTCTTTAAACAGACGGAAAACAAACAGTAATTAAACCAAAACTCATAAAGTAAACAAAGATGGCCTAGTGCTGGGATTTATCTTTTGAAACTCAAGTTGAACATAAAATAACCCCACCTGAAATAAAACACAAGTTGGTTAGGTTTGGATATTTTTATTAAATATTAACCTCACGGAAATTCGAGCAACTGCTGAGTTAAAAACAAACCTCAATCTTTATCTGCGAGATTGGTTCTTTAATTAATCAAAATAGTATCAAAGTTGACTTAATTTGATTTTAATACTTGGTATTGCTCTGATCGTAAGTTACGTCCATCATATCCAAAATGATCGTCAAGATATATGCAGAAACGGACCCAATACGGATAGAAAGAGGAGCAAGGCAAGGTGACAGTATGTCTCCAAAACTCTTTATTAATACTTTAGAAGATGTCTTCAAGCAAGTGAACTGTGAGAAAAAAAGGTGTAAACGTGAATGGTGACCATCTCAGTCACCTCAGATACGCAGATGATATTATCATCATCGCAGACAATAAAGAGAACCTGCAAACTATGATAAATGATCTCGATAGAAGCTCTAGAAAAGTTGGCCTAAAAAAAAATCAACAAAAATAAAACTAAAGTCATGACAAACACAGAGGATAGACTAAACATCACAGCTGACGCAGAACATTTGGAACAGGTTTCAGAATATATATATTTGGGGCAAATCATCAAACCAAATAAAGAAAATCAAGAGGTCGAAATAGTTAGAAGAGTGAAGCTAGGATGAATGGCTTTCGGAAAACTAAGCTACATACTCAAGAACAAAACAATTCCACAGAAACTGAAAACTAAAGTTTACGACCAATGCATACTCCCGGTACTTACATACGGGGCACAAACCTGGACATTAACAAAAAAGAACATGGACAGGATCACAAAGTGCCAAAGAGCGATGGAGCGACAAATGCTCGCAATCTCCCTGAGAGACAGAAAGCGAAATGAATGGATCAGGATGAAGACGGGAGTAAGAGACATACGCGAGATGGTAGCAACGCTAAAATAGAGATTTGCAGGACACAACGCGAGACAAACTGATAACAGGTGGAACGCAGTGTTACAGCAATGGCGGCCATAGCTGGATGGAAGAACAAGGGGTAGACCACAAATGAGGTAGACCGACGACCTGAAAAGACATGAGGGACTGCACTGGAGGTGAAGAGCGGGGGATAGAGCAAGGTGGAAGGAAATTTCCATCCGGAAATGGATTGAAGAGGGCTAAAAGAAGTAAGTTACGTACGAAGGTCAATATGAGAACAAATTGTCTTTAAATAATAATCATATTATGATTTTTTATTGTTAATCGTTACTATGAATATACATTATTTGTTCGCTATTTGTAAGTGCAGATGCTACGATTATGATTACTGATTTTCATTAATCTTGGTTTTGCACAGTGTGATTTAGCATATAATTAAAATTCTCTCCACCTAACTGTTGGTGGGGACATGTTTGGGTCCGTTACTTTGCCCCTTACCCTCCCAGTTAAAATTTTTTGGCCAAAAAGCTAGCTCCCGAATCTATAGAGCTAGTACCGGCTAGCAGCCAAATATTACAACTAGCACCATTATAGTTTTGTTACAAATCCATATTGAAACTGGGAGGAGGAGCTAAAGTAACGCTATACCTCCTCCAGTTAATATTTTGGCTCAAAAGCTAGCTCCTAATCTACGAAGCTAGGACTTAGCTAGTACCCAAATATTAGAGCTAGCACCATTATAGTTTTGTTACAAATCCATATTGAAACTGGGAGGAGGAGCTAAAGTAACGCTAGCCTCTCCTTCCCCCAAGTTAATATTTTGACTAAAAAATCTAGCTCTATAATCTACGAAGCTAGCACCCAAATATTAGAGCTAGCACCATTACAGTTTTTTCACATTAATATTTAATAAATGTATAAATGTTTCATTCCACTGCGCATGTACAATAATATATTTCTTACGCTCCGCCCATTCTAAACTTGACTTATGATTTTTTAAGAGGTCAGAACTTATTGTTAGTATGTACAATTAATTGTATTTTTCAAATGCCAGATGAAGAAGATTAGGGTGGCTCTGCTTAAATTGGATATTAATAGAATCCAACGCAAATTTGCTGAATATGGTTGGAGTTGCCAACCGCACAGGCGTATCACGCGGCAATTATTTTAAATTTGAAAGTTGGGACAATTGCGTGTACAAGGTCGTCACAAATCTAAACTTTCAAAATATTTCCACTTGATCTAAAATAAATCTCTCTCTCAGAGTCCTTCGCTCTACGAAAGGATTATTGAAAGGACGAAGGTGTTATTATTTCTTTTTTAAAGTTTGCTTTTTGAAATTAACCAGTTATTAGGCGATGGTTATTCCGTTATTGAGCGTTTTATTAATTTCCACAAAAAAAATCTAAAGAAGTTAAAGATGAGGCATGAACTAGGAAAGAACTAAAAAAATAACAAATAATATTGAAGATGGTCAAGGTTGAAGGTCGGTTTTATTGGTTTAGTTTTGGGCGAAGGTTAAACAACTACCTTGCTGATTAACATTTGAAGTAGACTTCCGTAACATGGAGGTTTAGGTAATAACAAAAAAATTACAATATTATAATTATGATTCTTATCAAACATCATCATCATTAACAAGTATATAGCCGGTGGTTCGTTGCGTCACTCCAACTGATCCTATCCATCCTAATGCTAATATTATATTTTGTAGAAGTAATGTTATAGAAGTACCTACAGCTTCATTATAATTAAATATTTTAGTAAAATAAATAATTTGAAGAGAGCACTATGTCAACTGCCCAAGTTTGCTTCTTTGTGATATTATGTTTTATAAATTTATATTTGGTAATTTCCAGCGATGAATTTTATAAAAAAGTAAGTTCTATTTATTGCTCTTTTATATTGTAAGTATAGGTAATTATAGTTTGGTAATAGACCTTGACCAACAAGAATCCAAACAAACTTGTTTTTCTTTTTTCGTAAAAATCACTAATATCCGGTTTCACAAACGATTAAACTGCAATTAAATCCGATTAATTATTTAACCGGCGATTAAAGCCGAAATCGTAGTTTAAATGTTTGTGAAACCGGGCATAAGTTTTACCGAAAAATAATCCAGTATTCCAATTCTCAGAACAATAGAAACCAGAAAAGCAAAAAAAAAAGAAATCGAAAAATAAGTTTGTAAGTTGCAAGATGGCAAAAATTGTGGGTCCTCGATTTGATCGTTATTTGAAATCATTAAAGTGAAATTGTTCGAATGCTTCGCAATCTTCGACCAAATGATTCAAAAAAATTGGCAATGAAGAAATTCGATCTGGGAGAGGAAAATATGTTCTGCCAACATTTGCCTGAATTGCAACATTATCAAACTTTGAATTCAAAGAAATCCGAGACTGTCGATGCCAAAAGTGGTTTGTGAAATTAGAATTAAGAAAGTCGACTTGACGAATAGCAAAAAGGTTAAAAAAGACTAAAAAGTTTACTAATAAAGTCAAGTAAGGACCACTTCAACGATACAGTGTTCTTCTGCTGAAAAAATTAAAGAATTTCACAATCGTCAAAATTATAAAAGTCACTTCTACCATCGTTGTCATTCGCCAAACTTCAAATCTGTTATGGCTTTGAGCGGTATTTGTGCTACAGTTAAATATCTTTAGTTTTTGTGGAAAGAGGAAATAAAAAAGACTACCACTGGGATATTTTTGAGGATCTTGCTTTTTGTGAGCCTAATACAAATCTGGCACAATGGCACTTTAGTGAATAACATTGAATCTTTCTGTAAGATTTTGCGCAAGAATCAATTTTCCTGATTTTATTAATTCCAATGAATGGCTCCTGTATTCACTAGATCTTAATCCTATAGATTATATCATATCTTTAGCTTTAGAGATAAGAGCTTATGCAAATCTCCACAAAAGTTTAGAATTAGTAATGCAATCCTTGTGTCAGAAATGGAACAAAATATCCTCAGAAGAGTTACGAAAATCAACCGATGTTTAAAGCTCTGTATACATCCAGAAGAGAGCTATTTTGAAAATATATGATTGTTGTTTATATTTATCCATTTCAAAATTTTTATTTTGTTGTTTTTAAATAAGTATTTTTTACAAAGCGGATTGTAATGCTTGACAGGTATTGATTTGTGCTTGGTTTTAGTTTCATCAAACCGACTATAAAGTAAATTTTGAGAGAGAAGTACCGGTTTACGTTAATGAAAGTTTTGGAGAATTCTCCATTGCTACGTATAAGTACAATCGTACATGTTTTGCGACTAATACAACAATTTTCTTAAATATTGATATGGAATATGATTTAGAGGTGAGTTTAAAAAGAAGAATAAAATATTCAAAGCATTATCACATCATGGCAAGTAGTTGCAAAACTATTGATTATATTAATTTTTAGATTATTGTGCAGGCATATAAATTTTTAAGTAATGAATACCGAATTTTCCCGATGCGTTTTGAATATAACTATTGCAAAGGTTTGAAGCACAATCTTGCCGGAATTCAAACTTGTGCAGAAAAATGTGGATATCTAAGTTGTCCTTTGAAAAAGGTAAGTGTAATCAAGGACGAAAACTTTTGTTTTAGTTTTAAATGTTATTAAGTGACCGGTTTTTTCATTAACCTTTATACTACTGGAAAGGTACATGTGTAACGTTTGGATTTTATTTTTTTGAAAGGTTAAATTAAAATTGGAGTTAGGATCTTGAACTTTCTTCTGATATCTTAAAACTCTACAAATTCTACACTTTAAAATTTTTTTAAGATTTTAAAAATTTACGAGGAAGGCAAATAGACCTCACAAATCTTTTCCTACAGTACATTACTGAAGAGGTACACCTGTACTTGCAGTATTTTTTATACAGAATCTTTATAGCAAAATCTACAAATTGCATTGTATGCTCTTTTACAAACAAAATTATTTTATTATAAAAATAATGAATTAAAATATTTAATTTATTCCCAAACAATTTGAAGAAGTTGTAGAACTGTTGATAAACCAATATGAAATACCGGAAAGTACTAATGTACCTTTGCAGTAGTTAACGGGTACATTTATGTGAATATTTGAAATACAAAATACATTTTTAATTTGTATTTGAAATACAAAATTCAAGATGTATTTCAAACACAAAATACATTTTAAATAATTTTAAAATGCGCAAAAAAGTTAGCATTTCATTTAAAAATTCCTGCTTTTATGCTATTACTCCGTGGAATTTCAACAATAATACATCATATTAAATTTATAAAGATAATATAGGTCCTCTTTCGATCAACACGTACACACAAAAATTTTTAACGTGCAAAATGTATTTTATATGTATGTATTTCAATTTGTATTTGAAATTCAAAATGTATTTCAAATACGTATTTTAAATAAATTTATTTTAATTCTACCCTGAATACAGGAAAGCCTTTCAGATATCATGTACAATATAGGTGAATACAAAAATTTTTTATTATTCAAAGTGTATAATGAATATTATTATATGTATTTGATTTATTTGAAATATATTTGAAATACATAATAAAATACAAAATACAATACAAAGATACAAAATACATTTCAATTTGTATTTGAAATACATTTTGTACATATTTTGTATTTCAAATATTAATTGCAAATGTATTTGTATTTCAAATACAAATTGCAAATGTATTTTCTATTTCAAATACATGTGTTTTAATTCTGCCCACCCCTGAATACAGGTAAACCTTTTAGGTATCATGTATATATAATATAAGTAAACACAAAATTTTTTTATTATTGAAAATGTATTTTGTATTTGAAATACATAATAAAAATACAAAATACAATACAAAGATACAAAATACATTTCAATTTGTATTTGAAATACAAAATACATTTGCAATTTGTATTTGAAATACAAAATATGTACAAAATGTATTTCAAATACATGTATTTTAATTCTGCCCACCCTGAATATAGGCAATCCTTTCAGGTATCATGTACAATATAGGCGAACACAAAAATTTCTTATCATTCAAAATGTATTTTGTATTTGAAATACATAATAAAATACAAAATGCAATACAAAGATATAAAGTACATTTGAATTTGTATTTGAAATACAAAATACATTTGCAATTTGTATTTGAAATACAAAATACAAATATGTACAAAATGTATTTCAAATACATGTATTTTAATTCTGCCCACCCCTGAATATAGGCAATCCTTTCAGGTATCCTGTACAATATAGACGAACACAAAAATTTCTTAGCATTCAAAATGTATTTTGTATTTGAAATACATAATAAAAATGCAAAATGCAATACAAAGATATAAAGTACATTTAAATTTGTATTTGAAATACAAAATACATTTGGAATTTGTATTTGAAATACAAAATACAAAATATATACAAAATGTATTACAAATACATGTATTTTAATTCTGCCACCCTGAATATAGGCAAGCATTTCACGTATCATGTACAATATAGGCGAACACGAAACTTTCTTATCATTCAAAATGTATTTCGTATTTAAAATACATAATAAAATACAAAATGCAATACAAAGATATAAAGTACATTTGAATTTGTATTTAAAGTACATTTGAATTTGTATTTAAAATACATTTGCAATTTGTATTTGAAATACAAAATACAAAATATATACAAAATGTATTACAAATACATGTATTTTAATTCTGCCCACCCCTGAATATAGGCAATCCTTTCAGATATCATGTACAATATAGACGAACACAAAAATTTCTTAGCATTCAAAATGTATTTTGTATTTGAAATACATAATAAAAATACAAATTGTAATACAAAGATATAAAGTACATTTAAATTTGTATTTGAAATACAAAGTACATTTGCAATTTGTATTTGAAATAGAAAATACAAAATATGTACAAATTGTATTACAAATACATGTATTTTAATTCTGCCCACCCTGAATATAGGCAATCCTTTCAGTATCCTGTACAATATAGACGAACACAAAAATTTCTTATCATTCAAAATGTATTTTGTATTTGAAATACATAATAAAATACAAATTGTAATACAAAGATATAAAGTACATTTGAATTTGTATTTGAAATACAAAATACATTTGCAATTTGTATTTGAAATACAAACTATGTACAAAATGTATTTCAAATACATGTATTTTAATTCTGCCCACCTCTGAATATAGGCAAGCATTTCACGTATCATGTACAATATAGGCAATACAAAATTTCTTATCATTCAAAATGTATTTTGTAGATATAATACAAAGAAACTTACAATACATTAATTTTAAATACAAAATTTTTTGCAATACAAATCAGAATATTAAAAGATTAAACTGTTTAATTTGATACATTTGACAATATACAATAAGAAATTTTTTTATTCAAATGTTTTTGTATTTGAAAGGCATAATAAAATACATTGCAATACAAAGATACATTTAAATGTATATTTGAAGTATTTGAAATAAAAATACATATATACAAATATATTATTTTAATTCTCCCACCTGATAACACTTTGAGTCACAACATCACAAATTTCTTATCATTCAAAATTATTTTGTATTTGAAATCATAATAAAATAAAAATATAATACAAAATACAAATATTTCAATTGTATTTAAAATCAAAATCATTGCAATTGATTAGAAATACAAAATATGTACAAATGTATTTCAAAAATGTATTTTTCTATTTTGAAGATTCAGTAATGAAATAACAATACAAAACTTATTTCAAAATGTTTTTGTATTTGAAATACAAATAAAAATACAAAATGAATACAAAGATATAAATACGTTTGAATTTTATTTGAAATAAAAGTACATTTGCAATTTTTACTTTTGTACAAAATAATTTGTATTTTTATATAATCAAATACATATTAAAATACATTAATTTTAGAATTCATACCTCTTGCTAATCACTTTGGACAAATCCAACTACATCTGCCATTTTATTCCAAATGGTAGATTCAAATTCGATTAGAGGAATTCAAAATATGTGACTTTGTAACAGAATTATATCTAAGTGTGGACCGACCTATTCTACCCGGAAAACGTTCTGGATAATTTTAAAATGTGCTAATTAACTCTCACGATAATAAAAATTAATTTCTTAAGAATAATATTATGTAATTTGATTCTCCAACTGCAGTAAATGATAACAAAATAATGTATTAGTAGACTTCGAAATATGCATGCGTTACGAATTATATCTGTCCGACCAAATTTAGTTCAACTTCGGATAATTAAATTCGTAATTAAAGTGCAGATATTACTTAAAAATATTGAGATTTTAAAATAAATTTACGTACAATAAAGTTGGAGCTATCATAAATCAGTTAGCATTATTAAAATTATCAGATTATATTTTCAAGATTAAGAGTAGACTCCATGAGCCCCCTTGCATCTTTCTTTAAAATTGGTATTATACGTAGAAATTAAAAAAAAACAACTTTTGAAAATAGCTGTTGCTTTTCTAAATAATTTCAAAAATATTACCACTAAATGTACTTAAGAGGTTTCTTAAATGTTTACGAAACATAAAGACACTCTTCAGAACGTTTTAATCTTTAAGTAGGTAGGTGACTAAGTAACGTAAATAGGTAGGTGGGTGTTCACAACACCAAGTAAAATTTTCTTTTTAGTTGTATTGTTTACTTTTATTTTATGTTATAGTTAAATTTACATTAGTTACATTTTACAAGATAGATTAATGTAAAATTATCAGAATTTACTGCTTTTAGGTATATTTATTTATATTTTCATATGGCAGCATTAAATGAGTTGCATTTACGCGTCACTAAAGAATATCATTTATTTTAAAGAAAATAAAATATGAGGACAACAAAATTAAAACACATGGTTATATAGGCACTAAATAATACCTTAAACTAAAAATCAAACAAAAATTTCATTTTCACATATACAAAATATTGTGGCAAATAGCCTGCATATAATAAGGAAATAAATATAAAAAATAAAGGTTTTAATTGCAGATTTATAAAATATAGACACAAAACGAAGAAAAATAAATTGTTTAATTTTAACAAAAAAATTAAATTGCTTAATTTTACTAAAAATTAAAAAAATTATAAAATTTTTTTGTTAAAATTAAACAATTTTATTTTTTTTCTTTGTCTTTGTGTCTATATTTGTTCAATTTTTAGTTTAAGATTTTATTTAGTGCCCTATAATTATATTTCATAAAAAATTCTGAAAACATAACGTATAGTAGTTAGAAATTAATCATCATTTAATTTAATATTTTCATAATTAAAGGATGATAACAGAAAGGTAAAAATAATTAGCTATGTTACTAACCTATAAGTATGAAATATATGAGAAAACAATGCCCGGAGTGTTGTGGCCACCCACATACCCACTTAACCCTGGAACTTCACACTTATTTTTTGTAACATGTCCTTCACACTGGGGTTTTAGAGCCCCACCATTCTTTTATGATATTAGTAAACAAAGAATTTAAATCAAAAAATTTTTAGTACTTTTCAACAATACTGCCATAGTAGGTAGGATATATTAGATAGTAATTTTTGGCCTTTTGGTCCAATTGTTATCAAAAACTTAAAAGTTTGGATAAATTTGGTGAAATAACGGTTAACATTTTAATACAAAAAAATTAAGTTTGTTAAATTAATTTTACATAAATAATTTTATGAAGGAGTGATACATTTATCAAAAAAATTTGTAATTTTCCAAAAATGTACTCACTTGCTTCAGTAAATTTTGCTCGCTCGTGAAAATTCAGTTACTCAAAAGGTACCTTTTGACATAAATAAAATAAGAATGTCAACTAAGAGTTTATTTTTACTGATATTTGACGAATCGTCTACAGCATCTAACTAAAAATGTAACACAGTATTTTTAAACTACTTGTTGTAGTAATTGTTGAACAATAGTATTGCATTAACATAGTTATTTTAAATTAGTAACTTCACATGTGTCTGAACCCATTAGTAAAATTTATGTTTAATTCATGCAACCCATTGGTGCGTTCGAAACATGCAACATGAAACATAAAAATCACCAAGCGATATCCGATATAACTACTCCACATAACCTCCGATTAACAAATCACCTTTTCAGAGCTACAATTTATTCAGAATAGGGTATTTTATTGCGTTAACATATTTTTAGCATAAATTGTTTCTTGATGTAGTTGCGCTGTCAAAACCCACTTTCCGCACCCTGTGCTCCGTTTTGTCGCTGCGAGCGTTACAAACAGTTTGACACACGCTTACTTACTAAAAACATCCCCAAGTACCTCAAACTCAAAAAGTATAGATGTTGACGCGATGGATCTTAGCGAGGACTGGTATTACCTCAAATAATGTAAAACAACACCACACCTTCCAAAACCTTTTTGTTACAATTAAATATCTTCTTACGTCGTTAACTCAAACAATTCAAAAAATACTGATGAGCGAGCAATTATAAAGCAATGATAAAATATAAAACTATAATTAAATCATCTTACTCTAATAACTACGTTACAGAGAGAGATTTGGAAACTATCTTCCAAGGACACTCACGCAAAAGACTCTCAGCTTTTGACCGGCACCCACCAAACTAAACTCCCGATTAATTAGCCTCATAGTCTTTGTATTAACTTTCACCTAAACATTCTCTGTGTTAATGCACTTCAATGTGCTTACCCGACGTCTGACCTCTTTTTGTCATTCATTGAACCTTGGAACCTCTTCCATCTGCTAATGTAATCCAAGTAGAGGCTTACTTTGCAATGCCGTCTCTGTGCTTCGAAAGGCATGTAAAGATGTGGTCTCGCAAAGGTGCTAGCAACATTTTGAGGTATTAAATACTACAGTACCCTTTTATGGAAACGGGTAAAACGACGTAAGTTGTATCCTTGTAAAAGGAAGCTCGAAATATACTGATTTATAAAATTATAGATTGTCATTTATTTATTTTGAAGTTTGAAATGTGTCTTTCTACACAATGGAAACAAATATGGTTCAATACCAATTGCTCACTCAACAAAATGAAAGAAGAATATAACAATATAGCTTTGGTCTTGGAGAAGATAAAGTATCATGAACATAAATATGTGATTTGTGTGGACTTAAAAATGGTAAACTTTCTCCTTGGACAGCAAAGTGGATACACCAAATATCCTTACTTCTTATGCCTCTGGGATAGCAGAGACAAAACACAGCACTGGGTTAGAAAAGAGTGGCCCAACAGAGAAAACATGGACGTTGGGGAAAAGAATGTCGTTAACGACCCCTTAGTTGAACGAGAGAAAATCATCTTTCCTCCACTGCATATCAAGCTAGGCCTTATGAAACAGTTCGTAAAGGCTCTTGATAGGAGTGGTTCATGCTTTGCATATATAGGGGCGAAAATGCCTAAGTTGAGTACCGAAAAAATTAAAGCAGGAATATTTGACGGCCCACAAATAAGACAATTTATTAAGGATTCTGCCTTTGTAAATTCGATGAATGAAACTGATCGAAAAGCTTGGACTTTATTTATTGAAGTTGTCAGAAATTTTCTGGGCAAACGCAAAGCTCCAAACTATGTTCAACTGGTAAACGAGATGCTTAACAGTTTCAAATCCCTTGGGTGTAACATGAGTATTAAGGTGCACTATTTACACAGCCACTTAGACCGTTTTTCTGAAAATTTAGGAAACATAAGTGAAGAACAAGGTGAAAGATTTCACCAGGATATTAAAACTATGGAGGACCGCTACCAAGGAAGATGGGATAAACACATGTTGGCAGATTACTGCTGGAGTTTATTCTAGTACTTAATAAATTGTTCATTATTAAGAAAAAGTGTTATTTTTAATTATTATTACCCATATGTACTTTTCCCTCCCTCTCTGTTCTCCCTCCCAATGCTCGGCACATTACTGTAAAGGTCGGAGGTAGGTAGCAAATTTCTGATTCAAATCTGAAATTAATTACCAGAACGTGGAAGTTTGGGTAATTATAAAAAATATATAATAATAGTGATTTCTAACCATCATCATCATCTACATACAGGTATAAAACCAGCGTTGCGTTACGTGACTTCAATTGATTCTATTCATCGCAATTCATATTAAGTAATTATTTTAGTGAAACGAGTAACTCGATGAGAGCATTATGGCAACTCTCCAAGTTTGTTTCCATTTGATGCTATATTTTCTGAATATATATTTGGTAATTTCGAGCGATGAATTTTACAAAAAAGTAAGTTCTACTTATTAACCTTTTATATTTTGCATAATTTTATATATTACGTCGTCCTGGTTGGGTAGTACATTATAATCGTTAGAGCAGATGAGGTGCTTGTACGATTTTTTTTGTGGTTGTTGCATAAACTTTAAATAAACAAGTTTGACGAACATTTACAAAAATTTGATCTATGGAATGTCTATTGCCAAAGGATACCTTTTTCGAACGGATTGGTGAAACGGAGCATCGAGACATAACTCCATAGCTCTGGCATCCGACGAAGTGAGATGACCCGTGTAGATTTTGGGAAGATTAGTTATTTCAAAAGTTAACGCAGTAAACGTGAAAAGTAACCCTTTGATGATTATATGCAAAGTTACGTTGATGCATGACTGTTCCAAAGTGGTATTTCGAAAACGAGTAGGTTCAGGTGTGAATTTTCTTTATAAAGAGGAACTTTTCTCAAAAACAGAAGTAGAAAAATTGGGCAACTCTTCGATTTTTATGAAAGTTCTCCGAGTTGTAAGGACAAATTTGATTGACCAAGAAGTTTAAAATTGCCGAAGTCGTTTTGCAGAAATTTTTAGTTTGGTTATCGATAAATTCTGCGATGAAATCCTTGTTGAAATCTTTCTCAAGTAGGACACGAGTGAAAGTCAGTAATCTATCTCTCCAGTTTTACTTAAATCCGTCATCTGATTGAATGTCATCCAGAGAGAGGACAATCGGGTAGCCTTTGAACATAAATTTGTTTACCGAGGTGAGCATGTGCTGGAGAATGGTGATATGTCAACAAAATTATATTTAAAGTAAAGGAATGAATGAATCAGATGTGCATTGCATCTTCTAGACGGATGGTAATTTTTGATGATTATCTTGACGGACCGTCATTCATAAGAAATAGATTTTCTAAAAACCCCGTTATTCTTGACGGGTATATATTCTAGTAAAATAATATTATTCTATTGATTTATACTTGTTTTAGTTTTATCAAACCGACTATAAAGTACATTTTGAAAGAGAAGTACCGATTTACGTCAACAAAAGTTTTGGGGAATATTCCCTTGCCACGTATAAGTATAATCGTACATGTTTTGCGACCAATTCATCGTTTTTTTTAAATATTGATGTGGGATATGATTTAGAGGTGAGTTTAAGAAGAAGAATAAAATATTCAAAGCAGTAAATTACCACATCTTTTTAATAGTTGTAAAACCATTGATTATATTAACTTTTAGATTATTGTGCAAGCATATAAATTTTTAAGTAACGAATACCGTATTTTTCCGATGCGTTTTGAATATAACTTTTGTAAAGGCTTAAAGTACAACTTTGCCGGAATTAGAACTTGTGCAGAAAAATGTGGATATTTAAGTTGTCCTTTGAAAAAGTAAGTTGTAAATAGTTTACGTAAAATGTTTAAACAGAAAAATTTACTGAAAGATAATTAGATTTGTATTTAGATTGTAAGGAATACTATCACTGCAATTAAGTAGGCTTTCGTCGGATACTTCTTTGTTTGTTCATTTTTATAATATTACTTTATATTATCAGTCGAGATGAAAGATAAATTATTTGTTTGTAATTTTCAATTTTATTAGGTTACTGGCTGTGCTTTGAAGTATCTTCAAACCAAAAAAGTTTGGTTTAAAATAATTCAAAGTGTGATTTTCTTATTTAAAAATATACAAAAAAAAGCTATATTAAAATGTCACTCAATTGTGTGATATTTCTGCACAATTTACGTCTAGATTGTCGCCAAACCCAACATTGTGTTAAAAAGATGTAAATTTTTATGTCAAGGATTTTGTTCAGGTATACAACCCAAACGGGTCATTTTCAGGTATATATTTGTAGAGAACTTAATCCCAACTATTACTTTAAAATCTGCACAATGTTGTGCAGATTTCCAGAAAAAAATTGTGAACATTGATACACCAAAATTATGCAATTTTAAACTATAGTATTATACAGAAAGTTAACTTACGGCTTTGCAGATTTCTGCAACATAATTATGCAAATATTGTACAAATATTGTATATATTTATTGAAAAAAATTGTACTTATTTCTAAAACAAAATTATGCACTTTTGAACTACAAATGTTATACAGAAAATTAACATACGATTTTGCGCATTTCCACAACAAAATTCAGCAATTAAAAAAATTGCACCTGCTTGTAAAACAAAGTAAAATTCAATAATTTTAAAATTATTTATTTAAGAAAATTTACATACAGTATATCAAATTAAAATAAAACAATTAAATATAATATTTTATTACATATTGATCAGGTTAAAAAAATATATAATTACAAATTAAAAACATATCTAAAACTTATAAAATTAGGGTCATATCTTAAAAATCTACATAATTTGTATGACAATAAATTTGAGAAAAACTACGACTTTTTCATTTGCACGACAAGGTTAAATTTTAACATAAATTATAATTTTGCAGCTTGTGCAATGATTTTTTAATTATAATTATTATTATAATAAAAATACATGCATTAATTAAAATATGTTTGTTACTAATTTCATATGATAAAATGTCTTTCAAAACGAATTGTTTAAATTTTAATTAAAAAACGATTGCCATTTAAAAATTTTCCAAATTAGGAAAAATTCATCTTTTATGTATAAAACTAAAACGTATATATCATTTAAATTACCCATTTCGTAATCAAATATTTTCAAATTTAAATTATTTAAAGTGTTATTATATAAAGACATATTGATTTAGTAATTCCAAAATTATCACAGGACTTATATTTCTTAAGGTTGGCAGATACTTTAATTGAAATTTAATAATAATTTTTCAAATATTTAAATTCACGTATTCTTCCTTCTTATATAGGTTACAATATGTGAGTTGTAATTCAAAATTTTATTATCATAAAAGCATCAACCTGAAATATTAATATTTATTAAAAAAAAAATAAATTTATACAAATTTACAAAAATATAATCAGTGAATTACTAAAAGAAATTTATTTATTAGGCTATTCACTATTTTGTATGTAATTGCTTATTGACGAATCCAAATACCCTTCGTGCAAATGGTAATTAATTTATTAGAAGGAATTACAAATACATGTTGCTATAACAGAATCATATTTAAGTATTGACCGACCTATTCTACCCGGTAAAATGATGTCTTTACAAATGTACTATTAATTAATTCAACAGAATAAATAATAATTATTGAACTATATTAAATTGGTGTTATTTATTAATTAATTATTAATCTGAATATATAAGACAGAAAATTGTATGTCTCAAAGAATTCTGCCAACAAAAGCTATAACAAAGAAATTTTAACGGCGATTCTTAAAATTTTAAGTAACGCGCTATTCATCTAACATATTCCCAAAATTTTTTTAGTAATAAATCCATAATTTATATTTAATAAATTTACCCTATTTTTAACATATATTTAATTACACGAGACTCTAATCGTTTTTATTCTTTTGATTCAGGAATGAGTCAATTTAAACCTCTTTTAGAATTTTAACGTAAAATTTACAATTTTTATTCTTGAATCGAGTACCTGCAGCGTTGCAAACAGTTTATAATCAAGTTTAGGAATCGAATTGTAAGTTGTAATTGAAAATGTTAATTTTTCAAAGACTTAAATAGGTTATATGATGAAATGACAAAAGATGGCATAAAAATTGTCCTAGGAGACTGCAATGCTAAATTGGAAAGTGCTATAAAAGTATAAAATCTGTGATAATAGTATATTAAATTGTATTCAAATGAAAGGTAATTTTGTCAAGTTGTTTGAAACGATAACATCCAGTTCAATAAATTAAAATTTTTTATTTTTAAATTTTGACTTCTTATTTTGATCATTAAAAATAACTCTATAAATTTCAAAACACCATCATTCGAATTTGTATGAATGAAGAGAGAAAATTTATGTCAAATTTAAAAAAAACTCAAATTTTTAGAATAATAATTATTAAATGATAGTAGATACTAAGTAAAATGTTGTACAATATTAGCATCGTAACGTAATAATACGATACTCGATGGGTTGACCATTGACTTACCCTTCGGGCTCGTTGGTTAATTTTCCCATCTCATATAATAATATGATATGTTACGATGCTTATATCGTAAATAACTGAGGGGTCAACCGCTAAAGGAAATCATATACAATTAACTTCACACTTCACGTACTTCATCATAATTCTCCATACTTCTTTGTACTTCATATAATTAAGCATTAATTCACGGTATTTCACGTAATTCACCAGTAATTCGCCGTAATTCATCAATAATTTACGGTACTTCACCTAATTCTCGATACTTTATTATATTTCAGGTTCTTCATCGGTATTTCAGAAACTTACCAAGATTTCAAAATTTGTGCGCTGGAGGGTGTTTCACACCCCCAGACCCCCCAGATTAAACAGTTTTTTGTATCAAAAGTAAACTGAAGATCTCTCGTTGCAGAGGCACTGGAAGGTGTTCCATATCCCCCAGATCCTTCGAATTGAGTAGTACCTTCTGATAAAAAATAAACTATTCAATTCGAGGATTCTGGGGATGTAAAAGACCTTCCAGTGCCTCTGCAACGGGAGATCTTTAGTTTACTTCCGATAAAAATAAATTATTTAAACCGGGTGGTCTGGGGATGTGGAACATCCTCCAGTGCCTCTGCAACGGAGATCTTCAGTTTACTTCCGATAAAAATAAATTATTTAAACCGGGGGTCTGGGGTGTGGAACACCCTCCAGTGCACAAATTTTGGAATGAAGAACATTGTAGAACATGCAGAACCCCCAGACCGAGTAGTTTACTTTTTATCAGAAGTAAACTGAAGATCTCCCAATGCAGAGGCACTGGAGGGTGTTCCACACCCCCCAGACCCCCCGGTTTAAATAATTTATTTTTATTAAAAGTGGATTAAATATTTAAGCATATCCCAATTTTTTTAAAATTAGCTATGACCAAGTAAATGTGTTTAATTCATAATCCGACAATTAATCATAAACTGCAGAGGCACTGAAGGGTGTTCCACCCTCATACCTCCCGGATCGACCAGTTTATTTTTTATCAGAAGTAAACTGAAGGTCTCTCATTGCAGAAATCTATCTCTCAGGGGGTACGGTATTTATAATTATGCAGTTTAAGATTAATTGTCAGATTATGAATTTAACACATTTACTTGCCCGTAGCTAATTTAAAAAAAACAACTTGGGATATGCTTTTTCTTCTTCTTAAATTAGAACTAGGTCCTGTAATATCCAACAGTAACCTCGACAGAAACCTTGAGATATGCTTAAATATTTAATTCACTTTTAATAAAAAAACTACTCAATCCGGGGGGTCTGAGATGTGGAACACCCTCCAGGGTTCGGTTGGTGGTTTTACTGATTTTAGATATCTTTTTAAGTCATAATATTATACCAAAATAAATATTGGAGTTTTCTACAGTAGAATCATTTATTACTCAATTTTGTATTCAATTAAAATTCAATTAACTTGATACATTAAATTTATTCTTGTTTATTGTTCATGGTTCACATCATCGTTGACGGAAAATTTTTAATTATGTTTAGTATCTATGTGGTTTAGATTTAATTAGTTTTTAATCTCGAAATATCTTAACATGGTTTAGGCAAATAAGAAAATCTGGGATAGGTAATAATCATTAACTTCGATTTTGACAATTTTTAAAGTGAATTATAAAAGATGAAGATCAAGTTTGAAATTCAAGATTTTCCAAGGTCGAGTTAGTCAAAAATGACTTTTTGCAGCCTCCGCTTCGGTCCATGGTATCGAATTTAGTGATAACTCTTATTAATTCTTTGAAATAATATCAAATGAAATTTATAACTGAAATAAAAATGTTTAAAAGCGGTCTGCGCTGAGAAAATCAAATTTGAAATTCAAAAATGAATCGGTCAGCCGATTACGCCTCTAAAGTCAGACGCGTGATCCCGAACGTTTTTATGGAAATTTTACAACGTCGCGTCGTAAAGATCTGACAGTTAAATATTTGACTTGTATTTGACAGTTGCAAACAATAGAACGTTTACCATTTAAATTGTATTTTTTATTAATATAATATTTATTTTAATACAAACTGTAGTCACAAACAATTATAGGAAAAATGATTTTTTCCGAGTTTTCTGTGTTTTTATTAAAATTTATTTTTCAAATTTTACACAAAGTATTTATAGGTTACATTATCAACACAAACTGCATTTGCTGTGTTGCCAGTTGTTAGAAAAAATAGTTTGTGACGTCATTCGCGCTAAAAACACGGTTTTAAAAATAATTTTTTATAAATTTTTTAGGAGAAAATTGAAGGTTTCCTGAACTTTTTATCTATGCAGTGCCGTTTACCAGCACCTAAAGTTTAAATAAACAAATACTTCAAAAATCATGCAACATCCCTATTAAGAGGGTAAAAAATTCGGTGTAACATTATTTCAGCAATATCTATTCAACTTCTTGCATTATTTATCGTAATATTATCACTACATAGTGTAAAACAAAGTCGCCTTTTCTGTCCCTATATCTCTATGTGCGCTTAAATCTTTAAAACTACGCAACGGATTTTGATGCGGTTTTTCCAATAGATAGAGTGATTCAAGAGGAAGGTTTATATGTATAATACATGCATCATATACTAAGGCAACATTGCTAATTTTAGAGGTTTCTAACGTGATGTAGTAATTTTTGGGCTTATTTAGCAATTTAGAAAAAACGCTGCCTAAACCCTACGAGTTAGATCAAATTAATGTACTACAGTATTGTACACCATAAAAGGTCTACAAAAAGTCCGCGATGGTATATGTTTATCTTTTAGGGATAACCCACATTAACCATTTTATTGTTTACTTTTACGTGAAAAAATGGCTTATTTACGAAGCTATTTTAAGCAATACGGCATTAATCCTTATCGAATTAAGTACCTTTAATACAGTGTGCAATTAATATAGATCAATATGGTTCCTTACAGCATGAAAATTTCAAACAAATATTTTCGGAGATATTACAAATTTAAAATTTGCGTTTGCGGCGGGCGGTACCGGTCGGACGGGGCATTGCGGGAGGCATGCCTATAAATAGCGCGTATGTAGTGATGCCCGTGCAAAGTCGGAGCGGGCCGCTATGTTTTATATACAACGTTCATAGTTTTTCTGTAGTGTATTTAATTTAGTATCAGCATTGCACCCGTGCGAAGCCGGGGCGGGTCTAGTATACAATAAAATAAAACTCACACAAATAAATACATTTACTACTGTATTTTTATTTATATTATGATTACTTAATATGTATGTATTTGTAAACATAAATATTAATTATTCACAGAGTATGATTAACATTCGGATGGCTTAACACACTCTTTGTTATTATTTCGTATATAACCAGATTTACAAGAACAACCTGGTAAACATCTTATGGCAGGACATGCCAGTAAACCGAGTGGATGTTGGCATGTTCTAGCGCAGATATGGTCACAGGTGGTGTACTCCTGATTTTTTCCTGGGCAATCTATAAATAAAAATTTTAATATTTATAGATCTATGTGCAATGTTAAGTATTGAAATACGGCGGTTATATTTTTTATTCAAGTTAATCGAAGAGCATACGGGAATAATGATCAGTCACAAGTTTTGTATTTTGCAGAAATTAAACTTAAACGCACCCACTTTGATTATTTCTCCATAAACCTTAATATTTTAAAACGATCTGATGCTGGACTGGAATCATTTTTATATTATATTTGCTAAAAAAATACCTTCTATTACCAAATATCAGATGGCATTAATAGTTTATTTTTCAGCAAAATTGAACCCTGATCGTTATTCTCGAGTGCTCTTCAATTATTGTTTTGCCAGTTTTCCAGCCAAAGAACAGTTTCTCCTAAGTGCGTTTTCTAATCGTACTATTGACTTACCATTAATTGAAAAATGCAAACTAACTGACCGAAAAATTTTTGACTAAAAATTTTGTAAATTTATTAACTAAGACCGTATCAATCAAAGTTTTCTCCAATGCTACTTATGTGAGAGCTTCCGAAAATCATGGATCCGTATAACTATATTGTGTGTTTTGGCGTATGAATAGTACGCCACAGATTACATATATTTATTAATTAAAACTTGGTGTGGCTTACCTTTCTTAAAAAAGTCTGAATTACAATAACAACTAACAGCTAATAACAAACATAATGTTATAAAAATTAGAGAACGCATGGTAAATTGTGCTTGTGAAACTAGTTGGGTTGCTGCAAGTTTACTGACAGTGAGCCAAATTTGGATATCCTTTTATATCAGGGTATATGTAACTAAATATTGTTACGTATAATTGATTTATTTTTTATTCAATTTAATATTCAATTAAAAATTCAATTAAATTGAAACATTAAATTTATTTTTGTTGATTTTTTATGTATTTTTTATGTTTTATGATTTTTTGATGTTACCATTTTTTATGCTTGTGAATGGAAAATTTGTAATTAACTTTAACATTTTAAATTTACAGTAGAATTCCACTTATTAAGCGAAACAATTAACAACAACCTTATGTGTACATCATAAATTATAAAATTTCAAAGTTGCTTCCTTCTGCGTGGATACAGAGCTTTAAACGTCGAATGAAATTTTCGGCTGTTTTTCGTACCTCTTCTAGGGATATTTTGTTCCATTCCTGACGCAAATATTATTTTAGTGATTTTTGTGAGATTTTGCACAAGCTCTGGCATCTAAAATTGACCATACGGCGTAATCCATTGGGTTGAGATCTGGTGAGTATGGAGGCCATTCAGCTGAACCGATAATTGATTCGGCACCACTCTTGCGTAGTTTTCGCCTTGTGGGCAGGTGCAGAGTCTTGTTGAAAGGTCCAATGTTGGTCAGCAAAGTGCTGTTGGGCCCACGGAAGAACTACAGCCTCTAAAATA
Source organism: Lycocerus yunnanus (assembly GCA_036346125.1). Lineage (NCBI taxonomy): Eukaryota > Metazoa > Arthropoda > Insecta > Coleoptera > Cantharidae > Lycocerus > Lycocerus yunnanus. The sequence goes on along the minus strand of JARFIX010000032.1, from coordinate 1,471,471 downwards.
TCCCGGTGGTAGATTTCCTTGCTAATTTTTACTCCTTTATCTACAAAAACTAAAGGTGTTTTACCGGTAGCACAAATACCGCTCCAAACCATGACAGACTTGGTGTATTGGCAATGAACAACAATGGCAGAAGGTCCGGGTGCTTCTTTTGACCACTACCTATCACTTTGACGATTGGGAAATTGTTCAATAGTAAAAAATTTTTCATCAGTTTCATCGACTGGACAACCCACTCATTAGCCAACAGACTATAACAAAATCCCTGATCTGGTCCATTTTTGTATAACAAAAGCAATTTCAACAAATTACTTCTCTATTAAATCTTCTTTGGATCTCTTATCGGATCATACGCCTATAATAATTACTCTCTCAACCCAAATTATAAATGAAGATAAACCCCTAACACTTCATAATAAAAAAACTAACTGGGATTATTACAAGAACTTAATATCACAATCACTAAACCAAGGAGTTTTCATGAAAAATGAAAACGATATTGATTATGCTGTTGACTATTTTACAAGAACCATTCAAGACGCTGCATGGAACTCAACCCCAGAACTGTTTGATGGACCTGTTAAAGGTGTATACCCAAATGTTTATAAAGAAATTAATTACAAAGAAGCGAAAATTGCAAAAAAATAGCAGACAACTCTAAATTATATGGATAAAACACAATTTAATCGTGCTACCAGAGAAATGAAGAAATCTCTCCACGATCTTAAGAATAAAGAGATACAACATCTACAAGATCTAACTCTATCAAAAAACACGGAATACTCGCTATGGAAAGTCACCAAAAAACTTACAAGGCTCCAGGTACATGTACCTTCCATCAAATCAAACAACGGACAGTGGGCAAGAAGTAACAAGAAAAAGGCGGACACCTTTGCTGAACATCTTTCAAGTGTATTCTCGCTTTCTGCCAAGAGAGTGTGACCCCAAACAAGAAGACTTTATCTACCAATTTTTTAATGCCCCTTACCAGATGGCACTACCAATCAAGAAAGTCAAAAAAGCGAAAGTTTTGCTATAAAATTTCTCCTAAAAAAGCTCCAGGATTTCATCTTGTTGCGGGTTAAGGTATTACAAGAACTACCAGATTCCGGTATCTTAAATGATGACCATGATATTTAATGCCATTTTGAGGGTGAGCTATTTTCCTCTACAATGGAAACTCTCACAAATTATTATGATTCTAAAACCAGGAAAAAATGAAAATGACGTCTTATCATATAGACCCATTAGTTTACTCCAGTTACTTTCGAAGGTATTCGAAAAAATCTTTTTGCAAATCAACTGCAGCCCCTGCTTGTTACAAAAAAAAAATCCTACCAAATCACCAGTTTGGATTTAGGCAAAAACACTCCATCATTGAACAGGTTCATAGAATAGCGACAAAAATAAGATCCGACCTGGAATCTAAAAGATAGTGCTCATCGATTTTCTTGGAGGTCTCTCGGACCTTTGATCGAGTATGGCATAATGGCCTCCTTTATAAAATTAAAAAAAGTGTACCATACACTTACTTCATAATTTTGGAATCGTACCTTAAGAACAGGTTCTACTTTGTAAAACAAAAAGAGTACACTTCGGAATTATTTATTATTAAATCTGGTATACCTTAAGAAAGGATGTTAACAAATATTTAATGTATGCAACAAAACTTTATAAAAATTGACCCTTATACATAAAAATCGTAGTACAAGAACCACAAAGTTTTCAGTTACAATTTCTAACCTGTATATTTGATAAAATGAAATCTCACAATTTAATTCAAGTTTTACTAATAAAATAACTATATTGGCCTGATAAAAACAATAATTGTTTTGAGTTAATTGATTTAGGCACCATCAAATCAACTTCGCTTAAATAAAGTTAATGGTAAGTACATTAATTTAAGATGCATTTAAACTCATCACCTACAAGATGATTCATACTAAGTATAATAATAAAACGACTAAAACGACATTTATTAAATGCTCATTAATATTCTTTATTAAAGAATAATATTTGCAAAATATTATTTATAAAAATTATTTACAATTTAAAAGTTAACATAACATTTTAATTTTTTATTTCTTTTAAAAGTCTGCTGTCTGAAACTGGCTAGCTATTATAAACTGGTTATTTCGTTATTGAAAATTTTATTTATTATTTAATTTCCACATAAAAAAAAACTTAAACAAGTTAAGGATGCTGCGTGGATTAGGGGAAGAACTAAAACCATATTAAATATTATTGAAGATAGTTAAGATCAAAGGTCGGTTGTATGGGTTTGTTTGGGCGTCGACTAACATACATTTCTGATTAAAATAAGAAGTTAACTTTGTAATATTATTAACTTAATTTTAACTATTATTAACTAACTATTATTAACTTTGTAATAATATTAAATTGTTTATATTATATTGTTATATTATATCGTTTCTATAGGTAATTTATCTTTTGGTGAGGTATTATAAATTCTGTGATTTGGTTATTTATATTTGTGATTTATTGTAAATTTGGGGTGGTTATGCAATTAATTAAGGTTTTATTATGTGGGGTCGACAAATGTAAATTTAAGGTCAGGAGCGTATTAAGGATTTTACACAAAAGGGGCCGAGGTTGCCAATAGATCGACATCTAATTAATTTAATCATCTAAATGAATGTGGTTTCGTCTGATTGTACTATTGTCCCTACGACTAAGAATTGCACATAGTGATGTGAATTCTAATAGGTTTCGACTGCAAGATATGCTCCCTATTTAATATAAAACAATAGTAACAGGGGGGTACAATTTCTGTGATAGTGTGTGAAAGTCGCATAATTAGGTTCTTACTGTGTTTAGTTTAATTATCCGTGCGAGGTGATGAATTAATTAGATGCAATCTTTATGGTATTATTTAGGTCATTTAGGTTTTAATTTCTATCATTAGGTATTATTTAGGTTTGGGGTTTTGCACATGTTAATTTATGTTTAGGGGTCACCGTCACTATTATTATCTATATCTATTATCTACAAATTGTTATCAACTTTACTTTTTTTGAACGTCCCCACCAACACTCAGGTGGAGGGAATTTTAATTATCTGCTTAAGCACATTGTACAAAACCAAGATTAATGAAAATCAATAACAATAACAGCATAGCAGTAGAAATTAAAATATAGCAAACGAATACTGCATACGCATAGTAACGATTCACAACTGAAATCATAAGGTTATTATTATTTAAGGACAATTTGTTCTCACATTTACTTTTATATGTAGCTTGCGATCAGAGCCATACCAAGTATTAAATCAAGTCGACATTGACACTATTTTATTTATTAAATAACCGATCTCACAGATGAAGATTAAGGTTTTTCTGTATCTCTACGAGCTGTTCAGATTTCCGTGAGGTAGATATTTAATAAAATATCCAAAACCTAACTGACTTGTGTTTTATTTCAAATGGGGTTATTTTAGTGTCCGATTTGGGTTTCGGAAGGTTCACTCAAGCACCGAGCCATCTCCGTTTACGTTATGGGTTTTTGCTCATATGTTTAGGTCAGTAGCGACGCCACTGGGTGAGCAGATTTGGTTATTTAGGACGCCACTGGGTTTGTTTTGGTTCAACTACTGTTTGTTTTCCGTCTGTTTAAAGAAGTTGGGTTACGATTTACACAACGTGTGAGGTTCTCTTGACGATCACAATGTTAGGCCAGGGTTATCTAGGTTAGGATTCAAAATTTGTGGCGCGAATTTCGAATGTGTGGGATCAAATATTACAACTTTTACAATATGGAAGTTGAGGTAATTAAAAAAAAAAATAGAACAATATTAATGATTCTTATCAAACATCATCATCATTAACAAGTATAAAGCTAATTGTTCGTTGCGTCACTTCAACTGATCTTATCCATCCTATTATAATTATATATTACAATATATGTTTTGTAGAAATAATATTATAAAAGGTACAGCTTCATATGATTACATACTTTAGTAAAACAAATAGTTTGATGAGAGCACAATGGGAACTGTCCAAGTTTGTTTCCATTTGATATTACATTTTATAAATTTTATTTGGTAATTTCCGGCGATGAATTGTATAAAAAAGTAAGTTCTATTTATTATCTTTTTATATTTTACGTAAGGCATATTTGGGTAGTAGATACGTCATTACAATCTACAGCCTAATCTACAAGAATTTCTACAAAATTATTTTTTTCTTTCCGTAAAAATCCTTAAATTTCACCCAAATATAATTTAGTATTTCGATTCTAAGAACAGCAGAGTTCAGAAAAACAAAAAAAAAAAAGTTTGTATGTTAAGCCGGCTTTTTAAACGATGCTTGTTTGGGTGCTGGATTGCATGTTGAGGTGTGATGGTAGCAGTGCTGGTTGCAGTGATAGAAAACAACGTCAATGCTGTCTCCAGTACGTGGATGTGTGCTGTAATTGTGATAGAATCGTCTTTCACGCCAGGCGAAGCGCTTGTAACTGCCAGAACCTCTCAGAAGAGCCAAACCAATCCTTTACAGAGAGGTTTAAGGAAAACTGGGAAAGGCTTATGTCAAGGAGCGGACGAATGCAGGCTGAAGAAGAAAAAGAGGATTTGATACGACATACATACATTGTCGATCTAAACAACTTTAGTACAAAATTGGTTCATTTGAGTTATTTATTCACTTTGATCTTCACAAGGTTTTAGATCTACAGTAGCGGTCATAAGTATGGTGCCTTAGTTTTTGTGATAAACTTTTTAACATTTTAGAAATTTTCCTAAATTTTCAAAGATGTTATACTTTAAATACCTTGAATTATAACCACAAAATAGGAAATATTTGCTTATAGGGCTCGTTGTTCTTGACGAGTATATCCTATAGTAAGATAATATTATTTTATTGATTTGTACCTAGTACTTGATTTTAGTTCTACCAAAACGACTATAAAGTACATTTTGAGAGAGAAGTACCGATTTTCTTCAATAAAAGTTTTGGAGAATTCTCCCTTGTTACATATAAGTACAATCGTACATGCTTTGCGACCAACTCAACACTTTTATTAAATATTGATATGGATTATGACTTAGAGGTATGTTTAAAAAAAAAACTTAAATCATAATTTTTACAGTTATAAAACCATTGATTATAATAATTTTTAGATTATCGTGCAAGCATATAAATTTTTAAGCAATGAATACCGTATTTTTCCGTTGCGATTTCAATATAATTATTGCAAAGGTTTCAAGTACAATTTTGCTGGAGTTAAAACTTGTGCAGAAAAATGTGGATATTTAAATTGTCCTTTGAAAAAATTAAGTGGTAAATATGTACTTTAGGCCCAAAAACTTTTCTGGTTAGAGATTTTAGGACTAGGTACTTTATGAAATTTTTGAAAATTCTAACCTCATTTTTATATACGAGTATGGTATGTTTTATTTATGCTACCTAGGAACTTCCAATAGTGATTCTCATAACACCATCATAGAGTTTATGCTTTTCTGAACTAAATGAAGTCAAAATGTAGAAATGCCAAAACTGTTACTTAGGGATTTCTTGCACGAAATCTTTAGATTGCACCTGCAAAGGGGTAAATTGTATTGCAAAGAGATTAAGAATAAGGATCACATTTTCATTTTTCAAATATAAAATAAATGTTTGATTCAAAAAATTATAAGGTTAAATGAACTAAAACGACAGTTACTGCTTTCATCAGACATTTAACAGCAGTAACCATTGCTGAAAACTCACAAATAATGTTTCGTTTTATTGTTCATTTAACCTTATAATTTTTAAAATTTGAATCAAATATTATTCAAATTTATTGAATAATAAGTTCAATAGTGCCTTTTCTATGACTAGTAGTAGATATTAGATTTTAAAAATACTCAACCTAGTCAGATCATTATTAAAAGAAATTTATTTTCAGGGTGTTCGGTATGTCGTATGTAATTGTTTATTGGATGAGTCTAAACTGCCACCCTTAATTCCAAATGGTAATTTCAAATTGGTATTACAAGGAAGTTATAAAGATATGATTATTTCTACAACAGAAGTATATCTAAGTATAGACCGACCTATTCTACCTGGTAAACGTTCTGGATAATCATAAAATGTTCTAATTAACTTTAGACGTAATTAAATTGTGATCTGCATAACAATATTAAGAGTTTTATTCTTCTATACAAATAAATGGAAACAATTGAATTTCACAAACAAACTGGCTAAAAAAGCTATGAGAGAAAGTACCACCTGTCAACGCTATTGCGCTATACCACTGCACTATATAATCTATTTATTTTTTCGTGGCTCAACTTGAACCATCTGATTTTTTTTTCTACAAACTGAATATTTTATTTCTTCCTTTGAAGTGGATCCTCGATTATACCACAGTTGTTTTTTTTCAATTATTGTTATTCGTTTGCGTTCACATTACACATTAAATACCACAACGTTGATATATCAATTTCAAACATTGAAAAATAATAAATCATATTAAAGATGGCCAAGGTCGGAGGTCGGTTGAGTTAATTTGTTTTAATACAAATTTCTGATTCAAATTAACTATTCATATCTTTCATGACGATAGATATTAATTTTAATGATTCACTTAACAGATCATTATTAAAGAAATTTATTTCAGGTTTCGTATTCGTTGTAATTTTTATTGATAGTCAATACTTATCCAAATGGAAATCAAATTGTATTAGAAAAGTTAAAGTTACTTTTCATAACAATATATCTAATAATACCGACCTATTCTACCTGGTAAACGTACTGATAATGTTAAAATGTTCAATTAACTTTGAAGTAATTAAATGTGATCTGCATAACAATATTAGAGTTTTATTTCTATACAAATAAATGAAAATTGAATTTCAAAAAATCTAAAGTATTAAAGTACCATCTCAACGCTAATGCGTATACCATATTATTAAAAATATTTATTTTTCGTGGCTCAACTTGAACCATCGATTTTTTTACAAACTGAATATTTTATTTTCCTTTAATGATCCGATTCAAGTTTTTTCAATATTGTTATTTTCTACATTAAATTAATAAAATTAATATCAATTTCAAACAATTGTATAAAATATAAATCTATTAATCCAAGTCTGTTGAGTATTTTTTTAATAAATTTTATTCAAATTGAAGTATTACAACAACAGGAAGTTGTAATTCTAATTCAATATTCCAACAATACATCTATAGACATATAGTTAGTTCATCAAATTTAATTGATATTGTTACGTTCTCAATTTATAATTTTTCGTTCGTATTTAATAAAGTCATTTATAATTATTATTTAGAAAACGACTAACTTTCATGAGGCAGATAGCTAATGTGAGTTGTTATTTGTTGATCCTTCAGAGCTGGATAAATTAAATTTAACGTAGTGGTGGTAATTAGGTCATTTCTGGGTGTTTTATCATGTTAATTTATTTTGGTTTATGTCATTGTTAAATCTACTTGTGTTTGTATATGTTATATGTTTGATTCAGTCGTATGTCTACTTACCAATCGCACTTATATTGAGAACTTTTGATTATATGCTAAAGCAGATTGTTAAAACTAAGATTAATAAAATCAGTAATAATTGTAGGATCTTAATTTACAAATAACTAGCTTATTATGCATATTTACAGTAACGATTAACAATTGAAAGTCAATTAATATTTATTATAAGTGTTTTATATTTATTTATTCAAATTGATCAAAATATTATACCAAGACTAGTATAAAATCAAGTCACTATTTTAATCATTTATTAACCAATCTCACTGATTAAAATTGACGTTTTTTCCGGATGAGCAGTTGTTCGAATTTCCGTGAGATCGATATTTAAATAAAATATCCAAACCTAACATACTTGTGTTTTGCTATTCGGTTTAATTGAAAGAAGTACATATTTAAAAGCTCATTTGCGTCATACAGTGATCCCAGAAAAGAGAGGTGATATTCTGACAGCTTTTTTGTAAATTATATTTACGCTAATTTATAAAAAGAATTCAACTAATTATTTACAGTTTAGAAGCCAACAGTAATAATTTAAATTTTAATTCCTTTTCAAAGTATGCTATTTGAAATTAGCCAGCTATTAGCTGGTTATTTTATTGATAATTTTATTAATTTGCACAAGAAAACTAATTTAAACAAGTTGAAAATGCGGCATGGGCTAGGGGAAGAAATAAAAAATAATATTGAAGATGGTCAAGGTCTGTGGTCGATTGTACTGGTTTGTTTGGGCGATGACTAATACAAATTTGTAATTAAAAGCTAAAGTTGGCTTCCACAACATGGAAGTTTGGGTAATTAAAAATAATTACCAAAAAAATAATGATTCTTATCAAACATCATCATCATTAGCAAATATAACTGATCCTATCCATCCTAGTCTTTTATTTTACATTAAAATAAAAATAAACATAAAATAATATATGTTTTGCAAAAACAATTTAATAAAAACAAAGCTTTATATGATTATATATTTTAGTGAAACGAATAGTTTATTGAGAGCACCATGGCAACTGTTCAAGTTTGTTTCCATTTGGTATTATATTTTTATATAAATTTATATTTGGTAATTTCCAGCGATGAATTTTATAAAAAAGTAAGTTTTATTTATAATCCCTTTATAGTTTACGTAGATAATTATATTTGGGTAGTAGATACGTCATTATAATCTACAACCTGACCCACAAGAATCTGAACAAACTCATTTTTCTTTCTGTAAAAATCCTTAAATTTTACCGAAATATAATCTAGTATTCCGATTGTGTGATTTGATAAATCGAAATTTAAAACAACCAACGCAACTGATACCTTAAGTAACAAAAAAAATTGACTCACCAGCTGGTAGAGATCTTGCAAAATAAATGTGATGACAGATCGTCGTACTCGAGGAACAGTTGGCTGTACCCACTTGGTTAATTTTGAACTCAAATAAACACGAACTAAACTGGGTTACTGTTACTGACCCTGACCCTAAATTAAACTGAGTCGTTAATAAAAATAGAGTTGAGTTTTTCTTTGATAATATTTTCCACGCGGACGACGTAAGTAGTAATAACCCAAAAACCATTATGGCGTAACCCTCGCATAAACTCCAATATCGCGACTTTGCGATTTTTCCAAAAATGGGTAAAATTCGGAAAGACAGATGTTGTTTCAAAAAATAAAAGAATTAACTCTTTCCAGTGATTTATAGCAAATCCGCTTATAAACTACACTAACTTTGATTGATAAGCCAAAAACAAAGGTAGATTGAATGCATCGACGTTTGCACCTATCCAAACCTTCTTGATCACTCCCAATTTTCAGCATACCCTTGCGCAATTTGGCCTTATCAGTCATCTGACCGCTAATGTCAAGAGAAACAATAGAAAAGGTACGGTAAGCGTACCTTTTGTAACAGAAATTGGAACAAACAATTTTCTGTTATAATGTGTTATCATTTTCATCCCTAAAAACGCGAGCTTTTTTCAAATCTCTCATATGTTCCTTTATGCAAATTCCTTTAAACTTTCTGAATCTTTTACCCACATATACCAAGTCACAATCCTGACACGGAATATGATAAACCAAACCCCTCTGATCAGAGGGAGGAGGTGAGATCTTTGGTATTGGAAAGAACATTTAAGTCCAAATTTGACATTTAGAATAGGTTTATAGACAGAAATGAGGCTCTCAGATAAGCCTTTGATATAGGTAAAACTATAAAAATTGAGTTTAGGGGGAGGGGGTGATTTAGACGTATAACCAATTCCTTTAGATGAAATTGCAAGAAAGATGGAGTTGGTAACCGAAATAGGAAAATCGTTGGTACATAAGATCAAGTATATAATGTCACAATTTTCCGATAAGAACTTAGGATGGAATAAAACTTCAAAAGGAGGGGGTTTAATTAATCTCTGTAAACCCGTATATCCAGGAACGATAAACTATTATTGATATTGGTTTCCATAGTGAATATAATTTAGATAATATTTGTGCATGAAGTAATTTTAGGAAAACGTTTAATCACCAATGCTTAATTTTCCAAATATCAATTTTTTTGTGAAGTGAAATTTTTCAATTTCACACTTTTTGTAAAAATACCGAAATTAAATTTTTTGATTTTGTCATCCATTGAGATAGCGAGTTTTCTTTCTAAAATTCAAAATTTTAGCCAAGTAACAAAATTAAAGAATTTCAAGCTAAATCAGAATTTTACAAAAAAAATTATCAACCATACCAGCAACCGACTAGTTTAAGATAAGAATTACAGATACTAATAAAAAATACAGTTAAGCCTGTTTTTTTACGGGGGATAGAGACCGCATAAATGCAAGGATTTAAAAAAAATCATAAAGAAAACATAATTAGTTGTTTACAAAACATTAAAAAAAAAAGTTTTTTTATGCAGTAAAATAGAACCGCATAAACACAGTCCAACATAGAAAATATTTGAAATTGCTTTGAAATTCGATTCGAAAACTCAGCGTAACGGTGAAAATGCAGGACGATTATAAACTATTTAATTAGTAAAATTCTTAGTAATGTGATGGGATAGTAAGGTGGATTATTTCGTGGATTATTTTTAAATTTCATTGTATTTTGACAAATATCTAATGTTTTCTTTTGTTAAATTTAAAAAAAATAAAATTTATTTATAAAAAAAATTTGTCACTAAAGAAAACTTTAATTTACACAGCATTTACCAAAAATATTTTTAAATGTTTTATTTACTTATTTAGATTCCAAAATGTGAATTTAAAACCCGAGAGGTCAACCGCTAGAGGAAATCGTGTACAATTAACTTCACACTTCACGTACTTCATAATAATTCTCCATACTTCTTCGTACTTTATATAATTCAGCAGTAATTCACGGGACTTCACGTACTTCACCAGTAATTCACCGTACTTCATCAATAATTCACGGTACTTCACCTACTTCATTGTATTTCACGTACTTCATCGGTACTTCAGAGACTTACCGAAATTCCAAAGTTTGTGCACTGGAGGGTGTTCCACACCCCCAGACCCCTGGATTAAGTAGTTTATTTTTTATCAAAAGTAAACCGAAGATCTTCCGTTGCAGAGATCTACCTATAATTACGCAGTTTATAATTAATTGTCAGATTACGAATTAAACACATTTACTTGGCCATAGCTAATTTTAAAAACTTGAGATATACTTAAATATTTAATTTACTTTTAATAAAAAAAAATAATTTAAACCGGGGGTCTGGGGGGTGTGGAACACCCTCCAGTGCCTTTGGAACGGAATATCTTCAGTTTACTTCTGATATAAAATAAACTACTTAATTCGGGGGTGTAGAAACTCTCTAGTGCCTCTGTAATGGAAGATCTTCAATTTACTTCTGATAAAAAATAAACTAATTAATCCAGAATGTCTGGGGTGTAGAACACCTCCAGTGCCTCTGCAACGGAGATTTTACTGCAAAAATAAATAAATAATGTGGGGTCTGGGGTTTTGCATGTTCTGCAATGTTTTTAATTCCAAAATTTGTGCACTGGAGGGTGTTCACACCCCAGACCCCGGATCAAGTAGTTTATTTTATCAGAAGTAAACTGAGGATCTCCCGTTGCAGAGGCACTGAGAATGTTCTACAATCCCCAGACCCGCGGATTGAGTAGTTTATTTTTGTATGAAGTAAACTGAAGATTTCCGTTGCAGACATATTCATGACATATTATAGACATATTCCTTGGAGTAAAAGGATAAAGCGAAAATAAATTAACTTATGTACAATCATGCACAAACGATTATTAAGATTTTTTCAAAATTAGGAGGAAGCTAACAGGTCTCCGCCTCCTTCCAACTAATTTTCTAAATAAGTTAAAATAAAAAGATCAACTAGGCTCTGCAAGGAATAAAGATATAAATCCAATGATTTAGATTTTTTGAATTAAAAATTTCGTGCAGATGATTCAGACGGATTAATGTTTATTTGGGTGTATGATAAAGCTGAAAATATCTTTGTAGAATTTTCTGACAATAACGATTAATTAAATTTTTAAATTAAAACTAAGTTCCGCCTCTTCTAACTATTCAAATAATTTCATATTCTAAAGTACTAAATGTGAACAATAATTTAACTTTGTGAATTGAAAAATTGTCTTGAAGATTTGTTTAGTAATTGTAGCATTTGAATTCTGATTTTCTTAGATTTCTGAAATAAAGATTCACAAAATGTTATTTAAAACTTCATGATACTTGATTACAAGTGATTTCAGTACTTTGAAAAATCGTCAAATTGACGAGCTTGTGTTTAGATTGTCTTGAATTATCTTTTGAATTTCGTAATTTAAAATGTTACTTTGTACTTCTGCATTCTTGAGTTCACAAATATCTTCTTTGATACTTACCAATATTCAGTATTCATAGTGTTAAATTGAACTTACTATTCGGTTTACCATGTTCAATTATTTGTCTATTTCGTCACTCAAGAATTTTCATTCAGTACACATTTTATATGAACATTGACAATATTGTATTAACATTGAAGTACTTCGGTTTATTGTAATGCAATATTTGTGCAAATATTGATCTACAATTTACAGACAATATTTAAATACTTGTCATATTGTACTTAATATTGAGGGAATATTGGTTTACTATGTAATGGCAAAATATTGATTATCCATATTTAACAATATTTAACATTGCAATATTGGTGCAATATTGGTTTACTATGTAATCAATATTGTGTGCAATATTTAGAATATTTAAATCAAATTGGTGAATATCTCAATATTGGAGTAAAAATTTTAATTTGTCGACCGGTTTTGGCTTTATGTCATCTTTATTGATTATTATCTATATTCAGACAATATTTATATACAATATTGGTGCAATATCGGTTTACTATGTAATCCCAATATTGGTACACTATTAATTATCTATATTCAGACAATATTTAAATTCAATAGTGTGGCAAAATAGTTTCAATATTGTGGTGTAATATTGTTTTACTATGTAATCTAAACATTGGACTAATATTAATTATTTATATTCCGACAATATTTAAATGCAATATTAGTGCAAAGTAGTCTCAATATTAGGGTGCAATATTGTTTTGCTATGTAATCCTAATATTGGTATAACATAGATTATCCGTATTCAGACAATATCTAAATGCAACATTGGTGCAATATTGTCTGAATATTAAAAATAAAATTTATTTTACTATGTAATCTCAATATTGGTATTAATATTTAAAATCTAAATTGATTAGAACCAATATTAAATCACTGTATTGGTACTATATTAGAAATCAATATTGCACCAATATTATTAAACTGCATTGCCTCAATATTGCAAAATTTTGAGTTTACATTACTACATTGGCGCTATATTGGAAATCAATATTCCAGCAATATTTATACCTACTATGTAATGCTAATATTGCAACAATTGTTGCTACATTGTGTGCTACATGGGTTGTTTACAGATCACACTTATACCACACTTTGCAAGGAAAAAAACTCAAACAAAAGAAACCTCCATAAAAATGTCGCATAAAAAATATAAAAAAACAATAAAAACAAGCTAAACAAAAAATAAAAATTTATTTCCAACAAAATTTTAATAACGTTTTCTAAAACTTTGAGTTAATAATTAATTATAATATAACCTTTCCGAAAACATATTCAAAACCGAATGGCTTCAATATAATGTTTGAAAAATACTTAAACATAATTTTAGTATTACATTATAAAATGTTTAGTAGCATTTATTCCAACATTCGACATTATTCAACATTCAAAATTTTATTTCGACATTATTTTATTTTAAATATTTTTTTTTAAATCAAAAGAAATAAAAATATAATTTGAAAACTAGCAATTTTATTTTCAAAATAATTTACTCTTACTTTTAAGTTTATTTCTATTAAGTTGATTATTTTTACTTTTGATTTCAAAGTTACAAATCAAAAGCATATTTTGAAAGTACAAAACTTGCCACTTTTTAATTTTACCTGCATTTTATTTAATTTTAAAGCAAATACTAGACTATCAAAGCTATAAATAAAAGACTATCAATTGAAAGTACACGTTTTTAATTTTAAAGTTTAAATTAATATATCTGTGTGTACAAGAAATATTAATCAGGGTTTAAATAATATTTAAATAATATTAATGGGTCAGCTTGGTACCCATCAAGCGAAATCTAGTCGGCAATCCAGCACTCAAAACAAGCATCGTGTACAACGGACTTTACAAGATGTCAAAAATTCGGGCGTCGATTTAATCGTTATTTTTTTTTTTAGTTTTATCAAAGCGACTATAAAGTACATTTTGAGAGAGAAGTACCGATTTTCTTTAATAAAAGTATTGGAGAATTCTCCCTTGTTACATATAAGTATAATCGTACTTGTTTTGCGACCAATACAACAGTTTTCTTAAATATTGATATGGGATATGATTTAGAGGTGAGTTTTAAAAGAAACACAGAATATTTAAATCTTCACTGAACTACATTATTTTAATAGTTTTAAAACCATTGATTAATTATATTAATTTTTAGATTATTGTGCAAGCATATAAATTTTTAAGTAACGAATACCGTGTTTTTCCGATACGATTTGAATATAACTATTGCAAAGGTTTCAAGTACAATTTTGCCGGAATTAAAACTTGTGCAGAAAAATGTGGACATCTGAATTGTCCTTTGAAAAAGTAAGTGGTAAATATGTACTTTAGGCCAAAAACCTTTTTTGGTTAGGGACTTTAGGACTAGGTACTTTATTAAATTTTTGAAAATTCTAACCTCATTTTCATATACGAGTATGGTATATTTTATTTATGCTACCTAGAACTTCCAATAATGACCCTGATAACACTATCATAGAGTTTATGCTTTTCTGGCTAACTATTTATAAATATTTTAAAAAAATTTATTTTCAGTTTCGGTATGTCATATTAATTGTTTATTGGATGATCTAAACTGCCACTATAAATTCCAAGTGAATTTCAAATTTATTACAAGAATAAAGATATTGATTATTTCTACAAAAGTATATCTAATTTGCCCCTTTCTACTTGGTAAACGTTTTGGATTAATCATAAAATTTCTAATTAAACTTTAGTGAAAATTAAATTGTCTATCTGATAATAATTTATTAAGATTTATTAGCTCTATACAAATATTGATTTTGACAAACTGAATTAAAACTTTAAAAGAATTATTTCCTTTCGAATATTAATGCTTTATTATGATCTAATGCCACTTAATTCCATGTCATATAAATTTATACAAGGAATACAGTTGTTTTTCCTACAACAGAATAACTAGATATGGAGACTATTCATGTAAATTTTGGTGAATTAAAAGTTATAAAACAGACAATTAAATTGCTTTGCAAATATATGTTTTAATAGTAATAAACCTTTGCAAATAAACTGCTTTAAGATATTGCCATATAAATCTTAGCCACTGATAGGTCCATACCTGCTTTGAATATAACTGATTCACGGCCAGTAGAATTTTGGTTTAAATTGTGCAAAAACATTACATCTGAACTAAACAGTAAACTGCAAATATGACTTTGGCTTTGGTATTTAGTAGATGCTTTAGTAATTTGTGAAAGTCCAACCTCTCTAACGAAATATGTGGTATATTTTATAGTATAATTTAAAAAATGAACAACGGAATCAATTTTCATATTTTATGATGTATAATATAAAATACATTTAGATTAATAATAAATGAATATCGAATCATTATTGAATTTATTTGATTTATACATTTTGGTATAATTTTTAATCGTACCCAATTTTATATAAAAGTAATTATGAGATCAACTTATCTTTTATTAATAATGAAACTCTAAACTCCCAATTTTAATCGTTGCTGTAAATGTGCATTATTAGCTTGGTTTTTATAAGTGGTATTTTCCATTAACCCTGACTTGGCTTGGTTCGGGCATCTTAAATTCTAAATCCTTTTATGAACAAAAGCTGCTTCATTTAAACATACCAAAAAGTTTTAAAATAAAACACCAAGTTTTAAACCTTTGCCGATAACAAAACTTAATTAAACCTATGATCAAATTTCATTCCAAATTAATTTTTAAAACCGTTTTTTTTAAATTTGTATACCAACCGCAAATTTTACCTTTTATGTGCTAATTAGACCCCCATCTTTCGTAATTCGCTTTAAAATCGTCAAAATTGGAGTTCAGATATATCGCCCTCCCATGAAGTTGAGTTTTGTATTGCCCATCTTGATTTATGCAAAAATTTAAATTAAATTTAATTTAAAGAAATTAATAAAAAAATTAAAATTAAATCTAAACAATTCAAAATACATTGAATAATAATAAATCGTATTAAAGATGGTTAAGGTTGGAGGTCGGTTGAATTCGAGAGGTTAACCTCTGGTGAAGTTTTTTGTACACATCTAATGAAGTACATGAAGTACTGGAGAGGGGGGGGTATAGAACACCTTCCAGTGCACAAATTTTGGAATGAAGAACATTGCAGAACATGTAGAACCCCAGACCGAGTAGTTTACTTTTTATCAGAAGTAAACTGAAGATATCCCGTTGCAGAAGCACTGGAGGGTGTTCCACACCCCCCAGACCCCCCGGTTTAAATAATTTATTTTTTATTAAAAGTGAATTAAATATTTAAGCATATCTCAAGTTTATTAAAATTAGCTATGGCCAAGTAAATGTGTTTAATTCGTAATCTGACAATTAATTATAAACTACCTAATTATAAATTCCGTACTCCCTGGGAGGTAGATCTCTGCAACAGGAGAGTTCAGTTTACTTCTGATAAAAAATAAACTACTTGATCCGGGGCTGGGGAGAATGAAACACCCTCTAGTGCCTCTGCAACGGAGATCTTTAGTTTACTTCTGATAAAATAATCTACTCAATCCGGGGTCTGGGGGTGGAACACCTCCAGTGCTCAAATTTTGTATTTCTGTAAGTCTCAGAAATTAAAGTCTCTGATACTGAAAGTATCGATTAATTACTGCTGAATTCTATGAAGGACAAAGAAGTATGGAGAATTATGATGAAGTACGTGAAGTGTGAAGTTAATTGTACACGATTTCCTATAGCGGTTGACCCCTTGGTTGAATTGCATCGTTTTAAAACAAATATCTGATTCAAATCTGAAATCTATTACAACCACATGGAAGTATGGGTAATTGCAATAATATAAATGATTTCTGACCATCATCATCTGCACAATCAGTGTAGCGTTACGTCTCATCAAATGTAATTGATCCTGTTCATTCACAATCCCAATAATATATGTATTATACTTCCCAAAAATATTATTATAAAAGTACAGCTTCTCTTCTATATCATTATTTTAGAAAATCGACTAACTTCATGAGAGCACTATAATGGCAAGTGTCCAAGTTTGTTTCCATTTGTTATTACATTTGGTAAATTTATATTTGGTAACTTCGAGCGATGAATTTTATAAAAAGTAAGTTCCAATTATTGTCCTTTTATATTTTACGCAATTACAGTTGCACAATACGTCAATAGAACCTAAAAAGTAAATAAGGTACCTGTATGAAACTTTTTTGTTTGTTTGTTGTATAAACTTGAAACAAGATCATTTTGGATGTTTATTGTCATAGGATATTTTTTTCAAATTTTGGCACAACTATTTTTCGAGTAATTTCATATTTTAATTTCAAAATGTATTTATATTATAATTAATGACAAACTCCAGGATACCTCTGAAAAGGTATCAACTACAAACCCCAAGGACACAGAGACGTAGGAAGACCGAGGAAGAGATGGGCCGAAACAGGTCAAAACCTAATCCATGATGAAAATGATGATGACGATGATTATAATTATAAAGCATACGATACTATCCTAATAGCAATAATACAAAATATTTTAATTATTTTTTTTGGTGGTTTGGTGTGGCACAGCCTCCTTACCTACCCAGGCAAGCCACCCCTGTATTTTGCATCTTATAGATGTTCTGTTATTCTTGACGGGTAGATCCATCTAAGATAATATTACTCTATTGATTTGTACTTGGTTTTAGTTTTATCAAACCGACTATAAAGTACATTTTGAGAGAGAAGTACCGATTTACTTTAATAAAAGTTTTGGAGAATTCTCCATTGCTACATATAAGTATAATCGTACATATTTTGCGACCAATACAACACTTTTCTTAAATATTGATATGGAATATGATTTAGAGGTGAGTTTGAAAAGAAAAACAGAATATTTATATCTTCACCGAACTACATTATTTTAATAGTTTTAAACCCATTGATTAATTATATTAATTTTTAGATTATTGTGCAAGCATATAAATTTTTAAGCAATGAATACCGTGTTTTTCCGATGCGATTTGAATATAACTATTGCAAAGGTTTCAAGTACAATTTTGCCGGAATTAAAACTTGTGCAGAAAAATGCGGTTATATAAATTGTCCTTTGAAAAAAGTAAGTTGTAAATAGGTTAGATAGAGTGACAAGTACTTTAACCCATAAGAGGGTTACGTGTTCCATTATAAAAGAAACTGATGTAAATCATTCTCCATTGCCATGTTATTAACCTTCAAATTCAATAGGTACAAAATTCTATTAATAAACCAACTAACATGGTCAAAACAACGACATTGTAAGGCATAATATCATGTGGCTCTTAAAAATAATACTTCTCTTCCTTAAAATAGCTTCGAAGTCTCCCGGAGGACTCTCATACAATTCAATATTATATACATACATAAAAAGATATAGCAGTAAAAGATTTTTATCTTGAATTTCGATTGATAATAATTTTTTACATTACATATCCAAAGCTTAATACAAAGTTACTACAGATGCAGCGCTTCTAAAACAGGATATAACTACATATGTATATCAGTCAAAATTCTTTGTAACGATAAAATCATATTTGTAAAAATTTTAATACAAAATTTTCTAGACCGATAGAAGTAGCTAATTTATAGTATAATTATTTTTAATAACTTGTAGATATTAGATTTTAAAAAATGATCTACCTAATCACGCTATTATTAAAAGAAATTTATTTTTAGACTATTCGATACTACATATGTAATTGTCTATTGGACGAGTCCAAACTACCACCCTTCATGCCAAATGGTAAATTCAAATTGGTATTAGAAGGAACTTACAAAAATATGATTGTTGGTATAACAGAAGTATATCTAACCATTGACCGACCTATTCTACCCGGTAAACGTAACGGATAATCTTAAAATGTTTTAATTAACTCTACACGTAATAAAATTGCTTTATTAAAATTATATATATTATTAACCTCTGAAATTAATATTAGATTAAAAATTTTAAAATTAAAAGGTTAAATAAACAATAAATCAAAATATTATTCGTAAGCTTCAGTAATGGTTACTGCTGTCATCAGACGTTTAATAGAGTAATAGTGCAATTACATGGAAACGGAATATAACGTATTGTCATTTGATACAATTTCTTGATTCATAAAGTTTGAAAGAAATCGCGGGTTGACTTAACTTAAGAACTTATTAAATAGGATCAATCAAATCAAAATACGTTAGGATAAAAATAATTAACAAATTCTAGTATTCATATTCTTCCCATATATAATCGTCTTTGTGTTCATAATATTCTTCTTCGGAATCGATGCCCTCTTCATCTTCGGGATCGCAGTCCTCCTCGTCTTCAGAATCGAGGTGCTCTTCATCTTCGGGATTGCAGTCCTCTTGGTTTTTGGAATCAAGGTTTTCTTCATCTTTGCAATCAAGATCCTCTTCATCTTCCGAATCGAGGTCCTCTTTGTCTTCTTGCTCGCAGTCTTTTCTTCAGATACGTAGTCATCAACATGTTGCTCTTCAAAATATAGTCATTCTTTTGGAATTAACATGTTCTGGTTTTTCATTATCTTTTCTTTTACGATTGATTTGTGCAATTTTTGAGATTTTACTTCTACAATCTTTTGTTTTAGTACCAGTCAGCACCTTCTTTAACAACCTTTCATGGTACGAAAGAGTGAAAAAGTCATCCGGAATTTCTCCTAAGGATATTAACTCTTCCACCTCATCTTTACGGTAACTACGTACCACATCCGATTTCTTGGGCTGATAATCTCTCAAAGAAATTAAAATTATGTCGTTTAAACGAACCATTTCTCCCTTATATAGCATAGAACCTCGTATGCGGCATAATCGTGTTACACCGTCCAAACATAACGCAGAAATCCAACCGTTACCTAAATGCTGCGTAACTTGAGCATACAATTGCATCTCTGTCTTTAAACATAATTTGCGATCTTTATATTTTTCGGGGTTTTTAAGTTTCTGTTTTAAATTTTTGCGACTTGCTATACCTTTTTTCTCATGTACAGTTTCCAAATGAAGTTTTGAGTTGCCTCTTCCTGCTTTAGTTTTTCCTTTCGTCATGACTGAGTTATGTTTTGATAAATACTTTTTGACCAGAAAGTGTTTTTCTTATATAGAAAAATTAGGGCATATCATCGGATTATGGTGATCCAAGGATCAAGCCTGACGGTTGGTTGAAAATTTAAAAGCCAACCAATCACCAAACTTGATCCACGGATCAGGATAATCCGAGGATTAACTTTTGTTATACAACCGGCCAAAGTTAATTTCATCGAACATCGAAAATACTAATATGCACTCTATTAAGGCTGCGCGTATAGTGGATCCGTTTTTGAACAAATTCTGACGACAATTAATTCTATCTTTCACTATTACGGATTCTTCGCATCAATGAATCTCTGTCAGACTTTCTGTTTATCACAATTCGTTCGAAAACGAATTCACTCTATGCGCAGTCTTACGAGGCCTGAAAATTAAGAAAGGATAAGTTAAGAACAAAAAACGATATTGTTTACATTTATTAAGTTGTGAAATTATATTTATTATAAAAAAGTTTTTAAATTTATATGATTGTTATAGCTTTTTATTTAAATTTTTACTGGATTTTAATCCATTTTCAATCATTAAAGCTGAGTTTAACTAAAGAGACTTTAAAGTCGAAACAACGCTGTACAATAGTGTCTTACATACAGCAGATATGCCAACCGATGAAAATACCACCTTATCTACATTTGCCGATGATACCGCTGTGATGGCCTCCTGTGTAGAGATTAGAACTGCAAATTCATCTAAACTAAACCCGTAAGTGGTTCAAACTATGAAGAATATGGATAAATCAAAGCAAATCTATCCATATAACTTTTACACTGAGAAGCGAGGTTTGCCCAGCAGTTACAATTAACTATGAAATGGTTCCACAAGCCGAAGAAGTCAAATATTTGAGTGTACATTTAGATCGTAGACTTACTTGGTCTCAACATATAAAAACAAAAAGGAAACAAATGAACCTAAAATTATCCAAAATGTATTTATTGGTTACTGGGAAGACACTCTGAACTCTCTAATATACAAGACTATCTTGAAGCCTGTTTGGATCTATGGGATTCAGCTTTGGGATGCTGCAAGTACTACAAATGTTACCAAAATATAAACCTTCCAAAATAAGGTATTAAAAATAATCGCCAACTTGCCCTCCTATTATCCCAACAAAGTAATTCACGAACAACTGAACATTCCAACAATTCATGAAGTAATAAGAAGCCATAGCGAGCGTTACCAATGCAGATTACAAACTCATCCAAACCCTGAGGCCGTAAGTTTATTAGACTTGCCACAAGTAAGAAGACTTAAACGAAGAGATTCCTTGGACTTAGTCTTATAATGATTCCACCATCCACCCGTTGTTGCAACGGTATTGTCAGTTTTAAGGAAGTCAGCCACTGGGCAAAACTCTCACATGTCAGTTAACATCAACATCATACTGAGTTACTTATTGTTCTTTAATTAACAAATTGTAATGATACATTGATTGAATAAAAAAAAAGGAAAAAAAGATTAGGTACCATTAAAGGGAAATACCTATAAATCATATTACTATAGATGGTCAAGGTCGGAAATACATTGAGTTGGTTAGTTTTAAAATAAATTGCTGATTTAAACTTAAGCTTATTACAACAATATGGAAATATGCGTAATTACAAAAACTTAATGACTCCTAACCATCATGATCTATACAACTAGTGGCTCGTTATGTCATTTTATTGGATCCTATCTATTACTTATCTTGGTAATATATCATTTTTTTCAAAAATATTATTATAAAAGTAGAGCTTCATAATTATTATACCTAGTACATATGTATATTATTTCAGTAACACTACAATGGCAACTGTCCAAGTTTGTTTATATTTGATATTACATTTTGTAAATTTACATTTGGTAACTTCGAGCGATGACTTTTATAAAAAAGTAAGTTCTAATTATTGTTCCTGTATATTTTACGTAATTATAGTTGTGTAATACTTAATACGTCATTAGAATAGTACTTGTACGGAAGTTTTTGTTGGTTCTGTTTGAAAAAATATGTTTCCTAAAATTAACGAAAATTCCATCTTTTAATTGTCTAATGAGATTGCAATTGGTGACGGAGACTGGAGCATATTTGGTTGTTCAGAGAGGTTAACCGCTGGTAAAATTTTTGTACACATCTCTTGAAGCACATGAAATCTCATATAAAGTACATGAAGTACTTTTGAAGTAGGTGAAATACGTGACGTATCATGAAGTTAGTGAAGTTTTGGTAAATTACAAGAAGTTGAACCTAGCTTAGTCAACGTGTATCAGAAATAAGACACGTGTATTCATTAAATGTTATTTGATAGTAATAAATTAACTTACATCTGTGGATTTTCTAAACATTTTTTATCTTCAACTTTGAATAGATTCTTGCCGGTCATTATTTTACTTAAAAAAGTTTTTGTAGTTGCTAGTTTAATAGTAATCATTAATTAAATTAAACTTAGACGGTCGCTGCGTACCGCTTAAGGCCGCGTTCGACTTGGACGCTTACTCGCTGTTGGTACCAACGGACGCAAACGCTCACGCTGACGTTTCAAATTGAACGATATGTTAGCACCATCAGCGCTGCAATTTAAAAGTGACAGTTGCTTAACCTATAAAATATTCAAAAAATCTGAAATTAAAATTGTTTTTAAATGCAAATACATTTTTAGGTATTTTATTCACAAATTAATAACAATTATATTACACAAAAATTTATTTTAGGTCAATTAATTTCATTTACAATCTTGTCACTCATTTTTTTTTATAAAAAAATTGAGCGGGTAAAACTTGGATAATAAATTATTGAAGTAATAATAATATTCTACTGAATATTTTTTAATAAAAATTTTATTGGTAATAATTATCAACAAGTGACGTTAAAAAATAATTTTTTTATAATTTTGTAACCACCCCCTTTAAAAAAAAATAAAAAGTTTTTGTCGTTATATTTAAATATGTTCCTTTCATATGTCACTTACGAATTTTTTCCAAAAAACTCCTTTTTTGCTCTTCATTATACGGTAAAATTTTCAACTTGATCCATTTGGTGGAACAAGATCAAAGAAAATAAAATTGATTTTTTTAATATTTTCTTCTAATATTATTCACTAGATTTACTTGTGAAATACTGTTTTTTTTTATTCAAAAATATATCAAAAATCTTAGGTTAGGTTAGAGTAGGTTTTTATTATTTTTCTAGAGCCGATACCATAAAGGTGGAATTTTTAAAAAAAAGGTAGATCGGGCTGTAGGTTAAAATTAGTTTCCAATACTTTTTCTAGAGCCGATACCAAAACAGTGAAATTTTCAAATTCAAGTCTGCGCGAAAAAGGTAGACGGGCTGTAGGTTACGGCCGTATGGTATCGTCACTTTTGTAATCGTAAAGTTTGTCGGCCATACGCGACGGCACCCAACGTGGGGCCTATTCCATATCGATCGACTTAAAAACCAGCTTGCCACGCAGCAATTTTTGCCAAATTGTGCGTTTGTCAATTTAACAATCTAGGCCACGCTCGACAATTTTGAAATTGCGACGTTGTTCAGTCACTCGCGACGACGCCCAAAGTGGGGCGGCAGTCTCCTTTTGCGAATCGAGCTTCCACTATGCCCCTTCCATCTCCCTGCCCCCTCCTTTCTCCACCCTCTTCTCTCTCGCACAAAAAGTAAATGCAATCAATAATTCTCTTTGCCTGGTTATCCATTAGTAATACACACTAACACCCGATCAATTTAAAAAAATTATAAGACAACTGCCACTGAAGTAAAAAACAAGATAAAAACCCTGCACCATCGGAAATTGTCGCCACGTAATAGAAAATTTGATTATTTTTTATCTTTATTAAGTTGATTAAGTTTAGAAGCTCATTTGCGAGCCAAGGACGAGAGGTAAGATCGTGAACGTTTTCTTTGTAATTGTAACCACTGTAGCCTAATTTTTAGAAACCACTGGAAATAATTTTTTCAAATACTATTTGAAATTAGCTAGTTGCGCCTTTATAAAAAATTTTATTAATATCCGTAAGAAAAATAAAAAGATCTTAACGAATTACGAAATAACGAAATAAAAAGGATTAAATAACATTGAAGATGGTCAAGGTTTGAGGTCGATTGAGTTGGTTTGTTTGAGCAATAGTTGAAAAAATTTCTGATTCAACTCAAAAGATAATTACCACAACATGGAAATTGGGGTAATTAAAAATCTTTACAATAATATAAATGACTCGTAACATCATTATCATTAACCTAATTATGCATTCATATATGTTTTAGAATAATAATGTTATAAAAGTACGCTTCATAATATTAGGTATATAATATTAATATTTTAATAAAACGGGGATTTGTTGAGAGCACTATGGCGACTGCTCGAGTTTGTCTCCATTTGATATTAAATTGTGTAAATTTATATTTGGTAATTTCGAGTGACGAGTTTTATAAAAAAGTAAGTTATGCTTATTAACCTTTAATATTTTATCTAATTATAGTTGAGTTTTGAATAGTACCTACGTCATTATAATCTACAAAGTAGATAAGGTACTTGTTTTGTTTTGTTGTACAAACAAGTGTTTTCAAAATTTACATAAATTCGATCTTTTTATTTTTCTAATTTTTGCGCAACTGCTTTTCTAGTAACAAATTAACTACATTTCAATTTAAAATTGTACTCAAAAGCATAATCGAAGTTATATGCCAAGTTACTTTAACGCGTGAATTTTCCAAATTCTACTCAATTACATAAAATTGAGCGGCCGGAACAAACTCAGAGTAAAAATACTAACTGGATTTGCAAAGTAAGTCTATTTATTGAAATCAACAAAAAGAACGTGATCAGCGTTCCAAGGGTCGCTAGTTTTAGACCCTTTAAGAATATAAGTGTGTATCTGCTATATCAGCGAATACTTCAACATATAAATTTTAGATTTTACATATTACTTATTTCATATTAAAATATAATTACAGCCAAATCTGTTTTTATACGACATTTTTATGTAGGTACGTTTTCATTGTGTGCGCTTTTACTGTGAAAAGTGCGGTATAAGTGTGAGCTGTAAACAAGTAAGAAGTTTAAGTGACGAAAGTAATTTTAACCAGTTTTCTACAACAAAATCCGCGTGCTTGCTAGTTTTCAAGTTAATTTTTCATTTTGGAATCTAAATAAATAAATAAAACATTTAAAAATGTGTTTAATCGGAGACAGTCACTGGCATGATTGTTATACGATTAAAATATATATAATTGCTTCCATGAACCAATTTTAACCAATATTTAATCGGCTCTAATTCCTGCCATAAACATAACAACAAATCTTAACTTTAGTTTTGAAAATCCTGTTATTTTTTAAAATATTAAATAAAGACTAATATTAAATAATAAAATTTAAAATAATAAAAACAATAGTTTTTATAAACTAATTTTAACTAAAATTTAATCAGTTTAAAATATCAATTAAAATATGAAAACCTAAATTTGGTTTTGAAATTCCTATTACTTTTCGAAATATTAATTAAAACTAATATTAAATAATAAGATTTAAAAAATTTAAAAAATAGTTTCCATGAACCAATTTTAATCAAAATTGAAATAACTCCTATTATAATGAGAGGAAATATCAAATTTGGTTGTGAAAATTCTGTTAGTTTTTAAAATATTAAAAAGACTAATATTAAATAATAAAACTTAAAAAATAAAACCAATAGTTTTATAAACCAATTTTAACAAAATTTAATCAGTTCTAAATATCGACATAAGTACGCGAAATCCTAAAGTTGATTTTAAAATTCCTATTGTTTTTGAAATAATAATTAAAACTAATATTAAATAATGGAATTTCCATAAGTTTTCCTCCACTTATGGAGTTTCAAGATATTTTTTTATGTCGTTGCATTTATGCTGTCTCTAACCGCACAAAAACAAATTTGACTGTGTTACATTTAATAATTCATTTTACATTTATTAAATGTTTACATATTTACAATTAAATGAAATCTAGTCCCAAATAAGTGAAATAATTTGATATGATTTCCTTAGTTTGGTTTCTGTTTTTCATGATTTGGCCCAAATAAGCGGCTGCCCCTATTAATCAATGTTCTGTAGTACAAGTTAAACCTTAAGTGAATGCATTGAACTGCTGTCGAAGTATTTGCTGACGGGACAGGTACGTACTTATAAACCGGATGTTTAGAGGTAAATCAACCCTGAAAAACGCCGATCACATTATTTTAGGTTGGCGTCGATCGACATGCGTATTTTATGAATAAAGTTAGTTGCGAGTTATAGTTCTTAGTCTTAGTTCATTCACTAACGTTAACTATGCCGCTCGTTTATGTAATTGTTAATTAATAAATAATTGATAACCCAACTGGTATTTCTCTGAGAGAACTAACGAATATTCTGATAGTCAATGGCGATTCAAATATTTCATTTAAACAGATCATATTTCAGTCCCAACTAACCTTTAATTGACTGTATTACAGTTTGTTAATTTAAATTTCGTAATTTCCATTTATGACTTTTATAAAAGTCATAAATAAATTAACTTAACCATAAAATTATGTACATTTGTACAAACGCCAGGAGGTGGCTGTGTGAATTCTACTCTGACATCATGTTGACGGGGAACGTACCCCGGAGTTTTAAGAAAACGAAAACAGTAGCGGTGTTAAAGCCGGAAAAACCAGCCAACCAGGCGGAAAGTTACCGGCCGATCGCTCTCCTAAGCGTCAACTACAAACTGTTGGAGCGGCTCATTTACAACAGAATCGCCCCTAAGATAGATTCCATCGTCCCTCCGGAGCAGGCGGGATTCAAGAGAAACAGAGGCTGTGCGGACCAGGTGCTTTCACTCACTGCGTTCATAGAGCGCGGCTTCCAGCGTAAACTTAAGACCTCCGTCGCTTTTGTGGACCTAACAGCGGCTTACGACACGGTCTGGAGACACGGCATCATATACAAACTGCCGAAGGTCATCCCATGCCTGAAGATATCAAGATTAATCAACAACATGCTTAGTAATAGATATTTTGTGGTCCATATCGGCGATAGATCGAGTAGGAGGAGAGTATTGAATAATGGGCTCCTTCAGGGCTCTGTCTTGGTCCCGCTGCTGTTTAACTTGTACATCAGCGACCTCTCTGCCACCACGTCACGTAAATTCATATATGCAGATGATATCGCTCTGGCCACACAAGACCAGCAGATTAACGCCACGGAGGCCGCCCTGGGTGCCGACCTTGGGCTCCTCAATGATTATTGCGGCAGATGGAGACTGCGACCCAGTTGGACCAAGACGGAGGTTTGCTGCTTCCATTTGGCCAATCGATTGGCAAACGTGAGCTTGACGTCAAAATGGCGGGAAGACAACTGAATCACAACCCGAATCCGAGATACTTGGGCGTCACCCTCGACAGAGCGCTTACGTTCAGACAACACCTCTCGGGGACGGCAGCTAAGCTCTCCAGCAGAATTAACCTGCTACACAGGCTTGCTGGTACATCGTGGGGAGCGCGTGCCTCCTGCCTAAGGGTGGCGTGCCTGGGGCTGGTGCACTCGACCGCTGAGTACTGCGCCCCGGTATGGATCAATAGCGCACACGTACATAAGGTAGACACCCAATTAAACGCTGCAATGAGGTAATTACTGGTACTTTTCAGATCCACCCCAGTGAAATGGCTGCCCGTCTTAAGCCACATCGCCCTCCGTTTCTCAGACGCCTGCAAGCCCTGCGGAGGGAATACAATAGAATAGAGTCTAACAACAAGCACCCCGCACACACGGATATGACACTCCCCGAAGAGCGAAGGTTAAAGTCTCGACATCCCCGCAACACGCTGCAAGAGAGTTAGCTGATTCCGATTTCAGCGTGGCGGCGGCGTGGGAGAGGAATGGGTCGCGGACCCCGTCAGTAATTCTCAGTACATAGTTGACCCAACCGCTCCCATGGTGGGTTTCGAGTTACCTAGAAGACTGTGGTGCACGTTGAACAGAATTCGGACGGGTTACGGGGTGTGTTCACAATCACTATACAGATGGAGAATGGCTGATTCTCCCGAGTGCGCTCGCTGCGGCGCCGCCTCCCAGACGGTCGAACACCTGGTGATGGAGTGCCCCGGCTCCAGGTACGGGGGAGGTGGCGGATTTCTTTGGGGCACTTTGCCTAGCGTCGACTATCTGGCGAGCCTCGACATCTAAGACGACGTTTTTCCATTTTCCGTTTTCGTGTTCTTCTTTTTCCTTTTGATTTTGTGATTTTGTATTCTGTATTGTAACTTGTGCAATGTATCCATACAATTAAATAAATGTACATTTGTGTGGTGAAAAAATTCAAAAGTAAATTTTGAAAATATTAAAGATTTCGGATTTTTCATTTTCTTTCTATTAAAACATAGCAGAAAATAGTAAATATATTGTTTTATTAGGAGAAAGTTACTTGTACTACAAATAAAATGTTATTGTTTCTTTAAACTTGTAATGTTGGACCCCTACATTTGAAATTCGCGCCACAAATTTTGAATCCCAACCTAGATAACCCTGGCCTAACATCGTGATCGTCAAGAGAACCCACACGTTGTGTAAATCGTAACCCAACTTCTTTAAACAGACGGAAAACAAACAGTAGTTGAACCATAACAAAAACCAGTGGCGTCCTAAATAACTAAATCTGCTCACCCAGTGGCGTCGCTAATGACCTAAACATATAAGCAAAACACATAACATAAACGGAGATGGCTCGGTGCTTGAGTTACCCTTCCGAAACCCAAATCGGACACTAAAATAACCCCATCCGAAATAAAACACAAGTCAGTTAGGTTTTGGATATTTTATTAAATATCTACCTCACGGTAATTCGAACAACTCTTAGAGAGAAAGACAAACCTAGATCTTCATCTGTGAGATCGGTTATTCAATAAATAAAATAGTGTCAATATTGACTTGATTTAATACTTGGTATGGCTCTGATCGCAAGCTACATATAAAAGTAAATGTGAGAACAAATTGTCCTTAAGTAATAATAACATTATGATTTCAGTTGTGAATCGTTACTATGAGTATGCATTATTCGTTTGCTATTTTAACTGCAACTGCTATGCTTTTATTGTTACTGACTTTCATTAATCTTGGTTTTGTACAATGTGCTTAAGCAGATAATTAAAATTCCCTCCACCTAAGTGTTGGTGGGGACGTTCAAATAAATAAAATTGATAACAATTTGTTGAAACTAGATATGGTGACGGTGATCCTAAAATATAAATTGACATGAGCAAAACCCCAAACCTGAACTAGATAATACCATAAAGATTGCATCTAATTAATTCATCACCTCGCACGGTAATTAATCTCAACGAAATTATATATAATTTCGAAGAAATTAGGGTGGAGAATGGAGGGTGGAGGTAACTGCAGGCACGAGGCTTGAGCTAATACTTATTTTATTAAAAATTCAATTGTTTATATACATAGATTTTCAATTGCATAGTTGCACATTAAACTAAATCTAGGACAATTTAATAATAGTTTTCGCATTATTGCACTTATACTGTCCATTTTGCACTATTGCACTTATAATATTATAATGTTAATTTTGCACTTATTTAAAACTGTAACACTTTTGCACGTATGTTTTAATGTAATTAAACACACGGATAACCTAATCCAACGCAGCAAGAACCTAATTATGCGACTTTCACACACTATCACAGAAATTATCCCCCCTGTTACTATTGTTTAATATAAAATAGGGAGCGTGTCTCGCAGTCGAAACCTATTAGAATTCACATCATTATGTGCAATCCTTAATCGTAGAAACAATAGTACAATCAGACGAAACAACATTCATTTAGATGATTAATTAGATGTCGATCTCTTGGCAACCTCGGCTCTTTTGTGCAAAATCCCTTAATACGCCCCTGACCTAAGTTTACCTTCGAATCGACCCCATTTAACAAACCATAATTAATAGCATAACCAACCCCAAATTACAAATAAATCACAAAATATAACTAACCAAATCACAGAATTTACAATTACCGCGGATACATGTGGTCGTTAGTTCGAACTAACCTAGTTCGATCTAAGCTAGTTTGCTTTAAATTTTATTGCACAGGTGTATACATGTTTTTTAGTTCAAACTGAAAGCAATGATATAGCTCGATCTAACTAAGGTCGATCTAGCGGATTAGGTCGCTTTATCTAAGTGTACATATGTAAGGACTAGCCAGGTCGAGCTGACTTAGTTCGAACTAACGACCACATGTGTCCGCGGTAATTAAATCACCAAAAGATAAATTACCTATATAAACAATAGACACCTGCGATCAAGCACCCACTAAGCATATCAAATAATAAATAAAATATTCATAAATTACAAACCCGATTTGAAATAAATTAAATTAATGCCAATCCACAATTTAAACAAATACAACAACCACCAAGCCATTTTAAAAACATAAAACACATCTTGACAAAGCCATTTCAAAAAACCGACGCCAAACAAAATCAATATGGCTTTCTCGCACAAAAACTAATAATCAATATCATTGACTTTTGTTAATAGGTATTATATAAATTGTACTTACAATAATTTTAACTCACGTAAGTTTAATTGCAATAATTATGTATCTACATTTTATTTTACTTGCAAATTCTTCGTGAATGAATGTTTTCAAAATCACAATTAAAATAACAACGGTCACCCTAGTGTACCATGCTCAACTACCCGGCAACAAGTGTCCAATGGCGAGTGAGCAACAGCTATCCCCTATTACCGCCCCGAGATGGCGTAATTCTACGCGCTAAATTCAAATTTAAACACCGAAAATATTTTAATATAAAATAATATTACAAACTTATTAAATTAAATAATATTTGCACGGTCGTGTGCTAGCAGTTCTAGTATTGCTTGCTTCCCTGTAATGTTTTGTTTGTTCCGAAGATCTTTCAACGGTGTTCTCTCATAAGGTGCAGTCAACATCTTTTACGTATTAAATATCATTTATCTTCTTTGAAAACGGTGATGGTCTGGCACTTGAGTATATCGAATACCAAACCCATCAGATACCCGAGTCCGGGCGGAGTAAAAATTTTTTCAAAGTGGCTACCTACCAAGGTAATTAGCCAAGAAAACCCCACTTATAGGGAGGGGTTAACGACTAAAAAGAAGAAGAATCTTTTCTGTAATTGAAGTGTACTTTTCGTGGTGTAGATCATCATTATCATCATCTTCAAGTTTTAGACCTGTGGCCCGTTACGTCACTCGAATTGGTTGCTCCATCTCTTTTGGGGCGACCCACATCTTCTTCCTCTCGGTCGGTATTGAAGCATTTGTTTTGGTACTCGGGTCTGGTCCATCCTGTCCAAGTGTCCTTCCATGCTTCTCTATAATTTTTAATTGTTTCGTTTAAACTGCATATGTTGAGTTCTTTTCGTATGTCGGCATTTCTTTTCCTATCTATCCGTTGGTATCCTGCTACTGAGCGCAGGAACCTCATTTTGGCACTCTGGATTCTTCTTTCATTTTCTTTAGTGATCGTCCAAGTCTCGCTGGCGTATGTTATACTCGGTATCGATATGGTCTTATAGAACTTCAATGCAGTTTCTTTATTGGATTTGTTCTTGAACGTTCTTCTTATTGTACCATTTATGTAATTGAATTTTTCAACTTTCTTGGGTATGTCTTCCTCTCCAAACATGGATATTGTGCAGCCTAAGAAGTTAAAAGACTTTACTTGCTCTATGGTTTAGTCATTTAGCACTATCTTTGAGCGTTTTTGTTCGTGTCCTTTGAATGCCATCACTTTCGTTTTGCTTACAGATATTTCCATATTGTATTCTTTTATGGTTTGACTCAGTTTAAAAAGTGCGTGTTGTAGGGAGTCCTCACTGTTTGCTATTATGGCCTGGTCGTCTGCAAAAGCATGGTTATTACAAATTCCCGGTTATTCAGGTTTGTTGTGTAGCAAGGTATGTGTTTTTCCATTTACGTATAGCTTCGTCCATGTATAAATTAAAGAGCGTCGGCGACATACTGCACCTTGTCTCAGTCCTGTATTTATCATTTTCTTTTCCATTTCATAATCAGCTATACATATTTGGGTATCTTGGTACATTTCTTTTATTGATTCTATGATATGGTATGGTACACCTCTCCTTTCTAACACATTCCACATCTTGTATCGCATTACTCGATCAAATGCTTTTATGAAGTCCACGTATGCTACATGTGTCTCTCGATTATATTCACGATGTTTTTCCATTATTTGCTTTATACTGAATACATTATCTGCACATGATCTTCCTTTCCTAAATCCTGTTTGCTCTTCTGAGATTGTCTCTTCCACGATGTTTTCAGTCTCTTATTTATGATTTTCGAGTAAATCTTGTATGTTGTATTGAGCAAGCTGATTCCTCTGTAATTTTCACACATCGTTCTATTTCCCTTCTTAAAGATCGGTACTATTTTTGCTGTTTTCCACTCTTGGGGTGTTTTACTTTCCTCCAACATAGATTTATGACCCAAAATTTGCAATGGGGGCTGGCGAAATGGACCTAGCTCGCAGGTACCCTTCATTTTTTTAGTTTCTGTTATAATAGCAATATCTACCTTCTCTCCTTTAATGCCAATTCGAGTTATTTGCACTTATTCCTACTTCACGGACATTCCAACATCCAATGTTTATATAATCCTTTATATCCAATCCTTTATTCCGTTTTCGTTTGCTTTCTGTCATCGTTAAATCCAATCCATTATCCGGGGCTAAATTCAGTGAGCGAGAGTCAATTTATTTCCCTCATAGGAGACTATCCTATAGCAGGTTAGATTGGTGAGGGAATGCCTCTTTGAGCTTCCAATCTAGCTCCCACTTCTTCATCTCCTGATCTGGTGGGAGTATTTATCTACCATTTCCTGTGGATAAGTTATTATGGTTATACCGCCAATATTCGGTCGTCAGTGCCTCGTTAGCTTAGCAGGGTGTACCACGTGCAGGTGAGGTTGACAATTGAGTGTGAGAGGCTATATGTTCGCTTGCAACACCCCATTAACACCCTTTAGATCCTAAGTTAAACTATAAATCCCTTTTAGCTGTAAACCATAACTCACTAACTATGGACATATTTAAAAGAGAAACAAGACCACTGTTGACGCTTATTAAAAACTCCTATATATATATAGTTATACACTGATATATTTATATTATTAATTTTTACTTGGTTTTAGTTTCATCAAACGGACTATAAAATCAAATTTGAGAGAGAACATGTGACATATTTGAATAAAAGTTATGGCGAATTGAATCATATTTTATTTAAATATAATCGAACCTTTTTTGCAACTAATTTAACGTTGCTATTAAATATAGATATGGGATATGAATTAGAGGTAAGTAACTTACATAAATAAGTAATAGCGTTGTGGTCAAGTATTGCTTGGTGTAAATACTTATAAGACGGATCATCTTAGGGCAACACATAAGCTGTTTCTACACTATCATAGTAGACACATGAGTCTGAGTGAACTTTTGCCGATTCCTTATTTTTATAAGGTCGTACTTTTATATTTGCACAGGATCAGATTACCGTTTCATATTTACACCTTATAAAAGTAAGTAAACGGCAAAATTTTTAGCAAACTTATGTGTGTACTATAACAGTGTAGAAACCGCTATAGCTGCAGTCATGGTATGGCGTGTTGAACGTCCTTTAATATCTCGTTATTTTTGAAATTGTGATTTTTTAACAGCAGTTTTAGCAGCAATTTAAAACAAAATTAGTTGTTTTAATATTTTAGTACAACAAAATATAATATTTTAAGGTCATCACGACATTTGTGAAATTATATCTTTTGTCGATCTGTTTTATGGCCTATTAAGATAAAGAACCTCTAAAAGTTGTTTTTAACATGGATGGTCATCGTCATAACATAAATAAGGAGACAATTAAACGAATTCGTATGGCTAGCCGAGAAGAGATAACGTCTCCTTGCATCGAAAATATAAAACTAGGTTTTCGATGGCTAATAAACGCATAAAATTCAATAGAACTTGTTTAAATGAAAACGTTTTTCAAAATATACTAAACTATTGACAGCTAATATCAGCATCAGAGAAAGCGATAACTAGTGGAAAAATAACTTAGGCTAAAATCAGAAGTAAATAGATGGTTCCGCGGGCGGGATCTATTGTACGTCCTATGGAAGAAACTAAGAATCTCCACCAGCAGCGAATTCGTGTTCCAGTTAAGATGAATCATGGATGTTGGTTGATTGACAACAGGAAAGCTGGACATCCGGCGACTTAGAAATAACGTATTCTCAAGAGAAAAAAATAAAACAATACATAACTTGCCTTTCTACGTTCCCTACTTACATAGGTTAATTCTATTTTCTTTACCTCCTTGTGTTAATCAAGGTTATTTTAGTCAGCAATTAAATGCACGTAGACCACTTTAGGTAAACACGTGTCAATCGCTCAAGTGAAGATTAGATATTAAGGCTTTCTTTTTCAGCTTTAACTCATCTCCTGTTAACTATTGGTCGACTCTTTAATTTATACAAAATTGCTACTTTGTCATCTTAAGCGCAAAAATATCATGGATTTTGTTGACTCGAAAGGCGTCTTTCAGGTAGTAAAACATTCATTCATTGACATGGATCAGACATTCATTGATCGAAAACTCGTATTTACGTTTTTGAATCGTTATTTTTGTTGCGGTAAAGACAGGACCGTAACAGCCAACTTCTGGGAGTTCCTTCAATATTTTCTTGAGATAAGATCAAAGCCTGTAGTTTTCTGGGATTGCGACTTTTAATGACGAATTTTATCTCTACTTTTAAAATTTTTAATTGCAGTTCTAACTGGCCTGGGGCTTCCAATACATTCTTTATATCGTTTTCTACCTCGTTAGGTTTTTGGGATTCAAAGGGTTTAAAAACACTAACTAGATGCTCTGCAAACATTTCTCCTTTTTGTATATTGCTTCTTGCCTACGTTCCATTTTCAGTACGTATAGGAGAAAGTGTAGTTTGCGGTTTTGTAAGCTTTTTTGTGGCTTTCCAAAGTAGTGAATAATTTGTAACATTGGTAGCAGTAAGGTTTTCCAGGCAGTTTTAAATGTTTTTATATTTATAATCTTTCAGAATCTGTTTGAAGTCTTGAACAGCTTTATTGAGCTTTGCTTTATCGTGAGATGATTTAGAAATTGCCATCTTTTCTCAATTTCCTTTCTTGGAGTACTTGGGAATTTGTATGAAGTTTTCTTAGTAAAATGTGTCTCTGCTATTTGACTCATTAATTCTTGTAAAGGTTTAATGTTTTGTTCTCCTCTAACAAATATAAGCGGGATTTTGATTTTTCTTCTTCGACATTACTTCCTGTTTGTGTCTGTTCCACCGGTAGTCCATCAAATAGATATAGTAATTGATTTACCAAGCCAGTTGTTTGTTTATGTGGTATAGCAAAATTTACTTTAAAGTGACTACTTTACACCCAAAATTGTGAAAAGATATAATTTGATCGTAATGCCTTTAATATTTTATATTTTTGTTTTACTAAAACGTTAAACAAATCAGGTTCTTACCAAGAAGCCTATGCTTTGACCGTTTTCCAAGATTTTTTAACAGTTTCTAAAATTTTAAGGGTGTTCAATACGTTTGGCCATAACTGTATTGGTTGACACGAGGAGATGATTCTCAGGCCGGGATGATCCTCTCCTATGTACAGTAGCGATCATAAGTACGGTTGCACTTAGTTTTTGTGATAACTTTTTAAATTTCAAGGAAATTTTCCTAAATTTTCAAAATTTATTCTTTAAATACCTTGGAATTATAACACATAATTAAAATTATTTGAAAAATTTTATAAACAAGTAAAAATTTAAAATCACAAAATAGGAAATATTTGCTTATAATAAAGTATTATTAAAAGCACTTAAAACAAAATTTAAAGTACTTTTTTAAAAAATATAAAGATTAAAAACAATTAATACTTTGTTGCATAACCTTTTGCGGCTATAACTGCTTTGCATCGAGAAGGCATAGAGTCAACAAGCTTACTAAACGCTCCAATGGAATCTTTTGCCATTCTCTCCTTAAAGCTTCTCATAACTAACTCCTATTTTGGTATGTCCCACTTCTAATTTGTCGCTCGAGCTCTTCCCACAAATGCTCTATAGGATTTAAGTCAGAAGACTGACTAGGCTACTCAAGTAGGCGGATATTAGCCTTCGCCATGTAACCTTTAACATGCTTTGAAGCATATTTCGGGTCATTATCTTGCTGAAACATCCAGCCGCTGGCATTATTCTCTTCCCATGTGGTAGCATGTGATCTTTTAATATGTCAGCATACGTAAACCGATCCATAATACCATCGATTAAGTGTATAGGTCCAACACCATCACGGGAAAAGCAGCCCCACACCATGACACTTCCACCGCCGTGTTTTACAGTGGGAACCTGATACTTAACATCATATCTTTTATTTACTGGACGTCGAATATACTTAATACCATCAGAAGAAAACAAATTATATTTGCTCTCATCGCTCTAAAGAATTTTAGACCATTCTTGAACTCCCCAGTTTAAGTGATCTTTGGCAAATTTTAATCGGGCTATCCGATTCTTCTTCAAAATTATTGGTTTCTTAGAAGGACGCTTACCAAATAGTCCAGCTGACTTCAGTCGACGTTTCACTGTCGAAACACTAATATTATCTTCGCGATTCTCGTTAAAATCACGGACAATTTCGGTAGCCATTAAACGAGGATTCTTTACCGCATCACGAACGATCATTTTATCTTCCCGTCCGGTTGTTTTCGTGGTCGCCCGGTTCTTGGTCGATTGGCCACTGATCCATATTGGTTTATTTTACGGATCCAACGACCTATAGTTTGATTTGGTATACCAAATTTGCGATTTGCTGTCCTTAAAGAGTCTCCATTTTCAATGATTTCAAAATCGCATTTTCAGATCTTCGGAATATTCTTTCGTCTTTACCATAATTCTTACTGTTGAAGCAACTACTCTAACAAGTTTATTTCGAAAAATTAATTTTATTTACAGTTTTGACGTTTTAAAGAATATGCCACTTTACTTTTGGACACTGAATAAGAAATAATTATATTTTTATACTGTTCACGTTATTAACAACATTAAATTTTATACGTCAAAATCTGTATTAGCCTACTTACTTTTAGGAATGATACAACAATTTGCAAAATAAGTTTTGCTTTTATTAATTTTGCTAAAAATTGAGTGCAACCATATTTATGAGCGCTACTGTAGATGCAGTACAAATTCAAACTATAGGTGAGAACTATTAAGAACTGGCCACATCTGAAGCAAACAGCTTCAACGGTAAAACAATTAATTTGAAAAAAATTAATAAAAATTAAAACAGAGATTTCTGAAACAATTTATTGATCGTATTAATTTTCAGATCATTGTGCAAGCCTATAAATTTTTAAGTAACGAATACCGAATTTTTCCAATGCATTTTGAATATAACTTTTGCAAAGGTTTGAAATACAACTTTGCCGGAATTAGAACTAATGCAGAAATTTGCGGGCATCTAAGTTGTCCAATGAAAAAGGTAAATGATAGAATTTAGATACTGGACTGTATGATTTAGATATACATGTGTGCGGGAAGAAAGGAATAGTACGTATATAAGTAAACTCATTAGAGATAGTACCTATCAGTTGGTTGAGAATTTTTGGATAAAAATGTAGTTGGACAATTACAACCAAGATTTAGACCTTAACCCTCCCCCTTTTTTAATAATTCACAATCTACTAGTTCAGCCTGCATTCTTTTTTCCCGTAAAGGGTCGTCTATAAAGGACGTTCTTGCCTTAGGGGAAGGGGGGTTAGCCAAATGTGACGTCCTTATAAAAAATTTCATTTTTGGGATTTGTATAATAAAAAAAGGCCTGGTTGCGTAAATCATAATCATACAGCACCACAACTAACTTATTTTAAAGCCATATAATATGATAACTATTGAAAGAAATTTATTTTCAGAATATTCAGTACTTTATATGTAATGCTGCAATTGACGAGTCCAAATTGCCACCTTTTATGCCCACTGGTAAATTTAAATTAGAATTAGAATTTAGATATCACAATCAGATTGCTGCTATATCGGAAACGTATGTAGAGGTGTACCGACCTATTCTACCCGGTAAACGTTCTAAATAATGTTAAAAACCTTAATTACCCTGACATGTAATACAATTACGTTGTGTTAATATAAATTATTATTAATGATTATTTTTTGTTTTATTTAATATTTATACAATTAATTATTACGTCTCAAACGCGCGGTAGTGCCACCGCGCGTTTATAGCAACAAATATAATTTTGCCGACAGCTTAATGTCACGGACGTGGAATATTTTAAATTCATTTTAAGACGTTCTTTTCTTTTAGTGAGGTTGTCCCACAAGATGTTGACGAGGAACAAAACGTCGTTGACCGTGAATAATTAGGCCGCCACTTGTGCGTAGACTTTTGGCGGGATTTTGAATAATGTTGAAATTATTAGATTCCGCACTAATAATATTATTTTAAAGTTTATCTTTACTGTACCTTTGCAAAGCTTTGATTCTCCTGACCGGTATCACAATAGGATCTGTAAGTATAATTAAACACCAGAAAAACACAGCTTGTTGGTGTGAAAATATAATCGTTTTCATAGGCACAATACAAAATAACTCTTGAATAATTCTACACTTATATAATTTACGATTATAAAATATCTGTGGAATTCTTATTAAGAATGTGATAACACAAAGTTGTAATTTACATTTTTTAGTACAGAACAAAACCAACAAATTTATTTTTTAAATAAATTACTTGATTACAACGTTTTTTTAGCTTGTACATATTGGTGCATACATGTAAAAAACAAAAATGCTAACATAGGCGACCTCGGGAGAACTTTTGGCAGCCAAAGAACATTAAAATTTGATGACTTTTTTTGGTTTTATACCAATAACTCTTAAACGGTACATCCTACTGAAAGAGTTATAATAGAACAAATTAAAGAACATTAAGTTATGCGTCGAATGAGTACCACAACTAAATAAGTTGGTCAAGTGGTATGCTCAAAAACCACGGACAAAAAATGACGATTTTTTTTAACTTTGTCAAAAACTGAGATATAGTACTATAAATGAGTCTGCTGCTTAGAAATAAGTAGTCTAAGAGAAAAACTCGTAAAATAAACGTTTTAGAGCATTCATTTTTGCGTCCACTGAGTACCAAGATTTTTAAATTCGGTCAAGTATACTACTCGAAATTGGCAATCTTTCGACGACCGGCAGTTGACATAAGGAACCCACAAACGTATCTTTTTGGTATCTGGGTTCCTGTACCTGAGTTGCAACTGTATCAACCAAACCAAAAGTATTTTTCTATTGCATTTCTAAACAAACAATCATAATTAAAGGCAAGAAACGTGACGATAAGTGGGGACAAAAGGTTCTCTACCAACTCTGTGCCAAATGAGTACTACAACTTAATTCATTCGTCAAGTTGTATGGTCGAAAACTACGGCCAAAAAACGACAATTTTTTCCAACTTTGCCAAAAACTGAGATACAGAGACTATACTCGTATGAGCTTGGAAATATCTAAAGGAAAAACTTATAAAATAAAAGTTTTGGGTCCACTGAGCACCAAAATTTCTAAACTCGGTAAAGTACATTTCTTGAAATTGGCCAAATCCTGATGTCAATTGCCATATGAAAATACCAATGAGTTATAACGCTTCAACACACTACGGGTGCATTTTCTAATGGTATTTAATTTGTTATATCGTAACTCTTTTAGTAGGATGCTTCTGATGAATGATTCTGGATGAAGATGATTTTGCTTCTTAAACTCCACAGCTAAAACCCATTATGACCCTGAATTCAAACAAGAGTCTATTCAGTGAGTCAATTCTATTAATAATTGATTACTTGTCTTGCATAAGAAGTATAACAGGGATCTATGTATTATGCAGGATTATCAGAAAAATTAAAAAAAGCTATCTATGAAAAAAAGAAAGGGCAAAGTAAAACAAAAATTTTTAATTTTTTAAAAGAACGCACCAGTTTGCAAGTTGAAAGTTTTACAAGCAACTATTAAAAAGTGTGACTTCGAAGAAATAAATCACCTATTTTACAGTTTAAACTTGGCCCCTAACAATTACTTTATATTCCCAAATTTTAAGAAAAAATTACGAGAAATAAAATTTAATACCGATGGAGAGAGTTGATGTATGCAGTAAATTTCAGGGGTTTAAAAAAATTAATGCAAATAAGCATCAAGTGTTTTGAACCTCATGAGAGTCATTAAAAATTGATTTTAATACCTGTTTTACCTAATTAATTGATGATGAAAACTCGTGTTATAAGATTCGATTTCAATAATTTTGCGGTTTTAAGGGTTAATTAAAAATCAATCCGCGGTTATAGATAGATTAACCGGTTAATCTAGCGGTTTTTAATTTAAAAAAATTATCTGACTTTATCATTGGTTGAGGTCATGTAAGTTGTGGTGATGATTAATTAGATACGTTTCTTTTCTCTCGTTTCACTTTAGCTTTCATTCTTATCTGTGCCTTTATCTTCCTTTTTGAGGTCATCGTTGATTTTACTTCCTTTCAACTTCCACTTCCTATTTCAGCTTTAACCTCTCCGTTGCTAGTTAAGCACCCATCCAATCCTAATTATGTATCTATAATATAAGGTACATAATATTTTTTGTAAAAATAATGTTATAAAAGTACGCTTCATAATAATATAAGGTACGTAATATTATTTTAATAAAGCGAGCAACTTGACCAGAGCACTATGACGACTATCCGAGTTTGTTTCCATTTGATATTACATTGTGTAAATTTATATTTGGTAATTTCGAGTGATGATTTTTATAAAAAGTGAGTTCTACTTATTAACCTTTAATATTTTACATAATTATAGTTGAGTTTTGTGTAGTGCGTGATTATAATCTAGTAGTATAATTATTATACCGGGTCGCCGGCCGATTTCCCGCACATAGAAAATTATTTTTTTTAAATTCCTGCTGCACACTATAACTTATTTTAAGGAAAAAATATTAATCGAAAGATATTTTAAGAAAACTTAAGTTTTCTTTGACAGTGTTAAATTTAATATTACAGAAATTAAAATTTTTAATTAATTTGCCCATTTGCATCGCACTATTTAAGAAAAACTAAAGTTTCAGAAAGTCGCACCGTTAATAAAAACGTTGAATTACACAATATAAAAGCAAAAAATTAATTAATCTTAAAAATAAATAATTTATGCTTACCTCAAAATATACTCGTACTCTATATCGCACTCCTAACTACATATTAATTTTATAATTTATAATTTATTTATAATTTTATTATTATTATTATTATTATTATTATTATTATTATTATTACTTGGTTTTAGTTTCATCAAACCGACTACAAAATAAAATTTGAGAGAGAACAAGTGACCTATTTTAATAAAAGTTATGCCGAATTGAATTATATTTTATTTAAATATAATAGGACCTGTTTTGCAACCAATCTGACATTATTATTAAATATAGATATGGGATATGAATTAGAGGTGAGTAACTTTCGTAAATGCATATGTACATAGTATATGTACATAAATATGGTACTAACACGTTGTGGCAAAGTATCGCAACATAAACATAGCTACAGGCGATAATATGCATTAGGCTGCGCTTACAGTGGATCCGAATTCGGACGAACGGCGTTGGTCCGAATTCGGACAACTCGAACGATCCCATAACATTGAAACCCTATGTAGCGCAAACAGTGGATCCGAATGAACTTGCGATTTAATTGTTGGTACGAAATCGGACGAAATATCACTTTCACTTTGCATTTACATGATAGACACCGCGTCGCTGTTTTAGAAACATAACGTAATCGTGTTTATGTTATGACAAGATTGCGAGAATGATATCTCTGTATTTTTGTAAAGTAGATTTTTTTTGTAAATTATTAAAAATATAAAAGTGTGGGACTAATCAGATATTTTTAAAAAGAAATAAATTTGGGGAATTCAATCATTTATTTAACAATTTAAAAGCAAAAATATTAATTGTTTTAATTAATAATCATGTTACTGTATGAACACAGGAATTGCGAGACCGATATCCTTGCATTTTGTAAAGTACGTAGATACATAAATTTTGTATGATTATAAAATCTTGAAGACAAAAACCAAACTTACACTTACTTATAAAGTTGCATACATATGTACATATGTATGTATGTAGTATGTAGTACATAAAAAAATTAATTAGGACTTGAACGTTACTATTATCTATACTAGACAAAATGCAAGGATATCGCTCTCGCATCCTGTCATCATAAACATGATACGTTGCGTTGCTAAAACCGTTACGCAGCTTCTGTGATTTACCTGATACTACGTCATTACATTATTTCCTTAAGTTTGGTTTATGTTCTTCAAGATTTGACCAAAATAAGGGGCTGTCACAATTAATCGATATCCGAATTAATCGGATTCGATTGTATATTCAAAAGTAAACGTATTTATTTATTTTAGCAAATAAAAAAATATTAAATTATCCGGTTGTAAAACGTTAAATACTAAATGATTGGATTCCCCAAATTTATTTCTTTTTAAAAATATCTGATTAGTCCAACACTTTTATATTTTTAATAATTTAGTCGAAATCGAGACAGTAAACTTAAATATGTAATATTTAAAAAAATTGTAAAAATTTTATAATCATAAAAAATTTATTAGGAGTCTACTTTACAAAAATACAGGAATATCATTTTCGC
The DNA here is from genome assembly GCA_036346125.1 of Lycocerus yunnanus. Lineage (NCBI taxonomy): Eukaryota > Metazoa > Arthropoda > Insecta > Coleoptera > Cantharidae > Lycocerus > Lycocerus yunnanus. The sequence continues at coordinate 1,428,277 of JARFIX010000032.1, read as the reverse complement.
AATCTTGTCATAACATAAACACGATTACGTTATGTTGCTAAAACCGCAACGCGGTGTCTATCATGTAAATGCAAAGTGAAACTGATATTTCGTCCGATTTCGGACCAACAATTAAATCGCAAGTTCATTCGGATCCACTGTTTGCGCTACATAGGGTTTCAATGTTATGGGATCGTTCGCAGCTTTTCGTCCGAATTCGGACCAACGCCGTTCGTCCGAATTCGGATCCACTGTAAGCGCAGCCTTAAACATACTTAAAAATCTCACAATTTTGGAAATTGTGGATTATTTCTTAAAAATAGTATAGCACAGCCTTCCGGATAAGAAACTGATTTTTTAATAGATAGCAGCGCCAAAATTTAAATTTGGAAAAATTAGAAAAATTAATTAAAACGAAAATATTAAAACAATTTTGGAAATGCAAAAAAGAACAAATATAGTTGACCTGAAGTATAAATTGAAAAAAAAATAAAGTTGAGGTGATAGGCCAATGAAAATCTAACAAGTAGACACCTTTTCACATATACTACCAACGTAAACATTCAAAATTGAACGTTGACGTTGGTAGTATATTGTGAAAAAGGTATCTACTTGTTAGATTTTCATTGGCCTGTCACCTCAACTATATTTTTTTTCAACTGATTTTTTAATATTTTATATTAAGATACAAAACATTCTAGCCTTTACAAAATGTAGTCTTTGCGTGACCTGTTTTATAAGCTAAAATAACTAGTAAATTTTACCAAAATTATATACCACTAATACGAAAAAAAAAAGATTGAAATAAAAAATGGTTAAAAACGTATCATTTTTGAATTGCAATAATTGACAACTTACTTAGCACTTTAAACTTACATATAAAATCCGCAGTCGGAAGTTTTTTCAATAAATAAAATTTTTTTGATTTGATCATAATTCGAAAACGATACGTTTTTGGCCTTTTTTTGTTTGTAATGACGATGTAATTGATCATTTTAATTTTTAGATTATTGTGCAAGCCTATAAATTTTTAAGTAATGAATACCGAATTTTTCCGATGCATTTTGAATATAACTTTTGCAAAGGTTTGAAGCACGACTTCTCAGGAATTAGAACTAATGCAGCAAAATGCGGACATCTAAGTTGTCCAATAAAAAAGGTAATTAATAGAATTTAGATACTGGGCTTTATTAGAGATAGTACATATCTGTTGGTTAAGTTCTCTTTGGATAAAAATGTAGTTTCAAAATTACAACGATAATTTAGACCTTAATCCTCCCCCTTTTTTAATAATCTACGATTTTCTGCTAGTTCAGCTAGCCTTCTTTTTTTCCGTACAAGTACCGAATATCCTATCAATCACGATAATTCAAGAAAATGATCAATACTGAAATTTCAAGTTCGTACCTTAGCTAGTCGTAGGGTCAAAACTGAAATTTTAAGCAAAGTTAAAATTTTGCAATCCAAAGATAAACTGGCTCTTAGTTAAATAATGTGAACGGATGTATGAATGGATTAATAAGACTTAAAAATACAACAATAAAATTAAACAATCCTTTTTCTTTATTGACTATATACAATTATTGAAAGAAATTTATTTTCAGAATATTCAGTATTTCGTATGTAATGCTGTAATGGACGAATCCAAATTGCCACCTTTTATGCCTACTGGTAAATTTAAATTAGGATTGGAATTTAGATATCAAAATCAGATTGTTGCTACATCGGAAACGTTTTTAGAGATATACCGACCTATTCTACCCGGTAAACGTTTTAAATAATGTTAAAACGCTTCATTAACTTGACATGTAATAAATTTACTTTATCCTATAATAATAAATATTAATGATTATTTTTTATTTTATTTAATATGTAGTATTTAATTAATTATTATGTATTTTTTATGGTTTAAATTTATATGAATTATTCAAGTGCATAACGAAAAATTTTGTGCATTTTTGAAACGATAAAAATCTGTTTCATCACTTTCCCTTCAGTAGTGGAGATTAAATATCGAGAGTCCAATAAACTCAACATGTTGAGTTTTGTCTGCTTCACGTGCGGCTGATCTTTGTTCTTCCGATTACTTGGCCGGTGCAAGGGTTTTGTAGCAATCCGATTTTAATTAAGATGTTTTGTTCTTTTTCTTTTGGGCATTGTTAAACAAATTGAGTTTTAAATATTAGATTACATTTTTTTTTTAACTCTTATATTATTTTGCCACGGGATGGATTATTTAGAGGTTGATTGGTTAAATTTGGTTTGGGTAAGAATAATTAAATTATGATGAACGACATTCTACATAATTTAAATTATAAAATTATTTATTTACTAGCATGCTCTTAAATACATTCACACCAAGCAACCTTAAAGGCTGCATAGTCCTACGACTCACTTCCAACCACCTCCCTCGACTTACAACTACCTACTCTCTACTTACTCCTTTTTTACATTATGCATTTGTTCTCACAACCATCTAGCTCTAGAAAAACAATTTTACTTAAGAAAGCTTAAGTTAAATCAAACTAAATGTGGTTGTAGACGAGTAAAAACTGAATAGATTTTGCAAAAGAAAACCTGAACAATTTTAAATCTATAAAGAAAAAACAATAAATTATTTTTCAAAATAAAATAATTTAAGTTAGTAAATCAAAAGTTTGGCATAATAAATTTATGGCAGTAATCATTTGAAATTGAAATTATATTTTATTAATTAGTTTAAAAACGAATTCATGTTTGCTTAAGAAAATAATCAATAAAATCATGAAAATATACTTATTTAATTTTTATTATTTATTTGATTTATCAAGATCTGGATTATAAACAATAAAGCGATGTAAAGCTTATTATTTGTAAGAAGTCATTTGGTCATTAGGATTAAGAAGTGATTTTTAAAGATAAAAGTGAAATTTAAACACAAAATTCGGTAAATGTAAAAAGTTACACAAAATTTTGCAAATTACCATATATGAATAAAAATTTGAATAAATATAACTAAACACCAAATTTTAAAGAGTCGACATTATGCAAAAAAATTGGATGTGGCTAAGCCCATGACTTTATCATACTTTTATTATTTAGTAAAAGATAATTTTCAATAATAAAAAGAAAAATTATTTTCCATTAACCAATGTGACCCAAAATCTAATCAGCTTAAGTCTAAATATAAAGATACAAAATACCAACTTTAGTTTTGAAATTCTCATTAGTTTTTGAAATATTTAATAAAAACTAATATTAAATAAAAAGATTTAAAAAAAATTGCTTCCATGAACCAATTTTATCCAAAATTTAATCAGCTCTAATTCCTGCCATAAGCATAACAAATCTCAACTTTAGTTTTGAAAATCCTGTTAGTTTTAAAATATTAAATAAAGACTAATATTAAATAATAAAATTTAAAATAATAAAAAACAATAGTTTTATAAAGGAATTTTAACTAAAATTTAATCAGTTCTAAATATCGATTAAAATATGCGAAAACCTAAATTTGGTTTTGAAATTCCTATTACTTTTCGAAATATTAATTAAAAACTAATATTAAATAATAAGATTTAAAAAAAATCGGATGTGGCCATGCCCATGACTTTATCATACTTTTATTAAATATTAAAAAATAATTTTAATAATAAAAGAAAAAATATTTTCCATTAACCAATGTGACTCAAAATCTAATCAGCTCTAAGTCTAAATATAAAGATACAAAATACCAACATTAGTTTTAAAATTTTTGTTAGTTTTGAAATATTTAATAAAACTAATATTAAATAAAAGATTTAAAAAATTGCTTCCATGAATTTTATCCAAAATTTAATCAGCTCTAATTCCTGCCATAAACATAACAAATCTCAACTTTAGTTTTGAAAATCTTGTTAGTTTTTAAAATATTAAATAAAGCTTAATATTAAATAATAAAATTTAAAATAATAAAAAACAATAGTTTTTATAAACAAATTTTAACTAAAACTTAATCAGTTCTACATAAATATCAATTGAAATATGCGAAAACCTAAATTTAGTTTAGAAATTCGTATTACTTTTCAAAATATTAATTAAAAACTAATATTAAATAATAAAACTTAAAAAATTAAAAAAACAATAGTTTTCATAAACGAATTTTAACTAAAATTTAATCAGTTTTAAATCTCGACATAAGTAAGGTAAATCCTAAATTTGGTTTTGAAATTCTTATTAGTTTTGAAATATTAATTAAAACTAATATTAAATAATAAAATTTAAAAAATTAAAAAAATAGTTCCGTGAATCAATTTTAGCCAAAATCTAATCAGTTCTAAGTCTCAATATAAGGATACAAAATCCAAAATTTTGTTTGAAAATTCTTATTAGTTTTTGCTGTAGGTTGCACACAAATTTGACCACACACACACATACACACACACACACACACATACACACACACACACACACACCATCACAAACACACACACAGACATTTTTGAAATGGTCTTATTTTACTCAGGGACCTCAAAAGTGTAAATCCATCAAAATCTCAAATTTCTTTTCTTCACGAAAACAATACTTTCTCATATTACATATTATGATAAAGTAAAAATAGTCTCCGTGAACCAATTTAACCAAAATTGAAATAACTCCTACTATAATAATAGGAAATATCAAATTTGGTTTGAAAATTTTGTTAGTTTTAAAATATTAAATAAAGACTAATATTAAATAATAAAACCTAAAAATAAAAAACCGAGGGTCAACCGCTAGAAAATCGTGTACAATTAACTTCACATTAACGTAATTCATGATAATTCTGCATACTTCTTCGTACTTCATATAATTCAGCAGTAATTCACGGGATTCCAAAATTTGAGCAATGGAGGTCCACACCCCGGATCAAGTAGTTTATTTTTATCATTAGTAAACTAAAATTTCCCGTTGCAGAGGCACTGGAAGGTGTTCCACACCTTGTAGACCCTCCGGATTAAGTAGTTTATTTTTATTTTGTTGCAGAGATCTGCCTCCCAATAGGAATTTATAATTAATTGTCAAATTAAGAATTAAACTCATTTACTTGACCATAGCTAATTTTAATAAACTTGAGATATGTTTAAATATTTAATTCACTTTTAATAATAATAATTATCTAAATTGAGTCTGGGGTGTTCACACAGACCCCGGATTGAATAGTTTATTTTTATCAGAGTAAACTGAAGATCTCCCGTTACAGAGGCACTGGAGGGTGTTCCACGCTCCAGACCCTCCGGATCGAGTAGTTTATTTTTATCAGAAGTAAATTGAAGATCTTCCGTTGCGGTGGTACTGAAGGATGTTCCACGTGAAGTACTTCATGTACTTCATGAGATGTGTAAAAAACTTCACCAGCGGTTAACCCTCGAAAAAACAATAGTTCTCATAAACTAATTTTAACTAAAATTTAATCAAATCTACATCTTAACATAAGTATCTAAATCCTTAATTTGGTTTTGAAACTCGTATTATTTTTACTTTATCATATGTAATATGAAAGTATTGTTTTCGTGCAGAAAAAATTTTGAGATTTTGATGGATTTACACTTTTAGGTCCCTGAGTAAAATAAGACCATTTCAAAAATGTCTGTGTGTGTGTTGTGTGTGTATTGTGTGTTGTGTGATCAAATTTTGTGTGACCTACAGCAAAAACTAATAGGAATTTTCAAACAAAATTTTGGATTTTGTATCCTTATGTTGAGACTTAGAGCTGATTAGATTTTCTAAAATTGATTCACGGGAATATTTTTTTTATTTTTAAAAATTTTAAAATTTTCAAAACTAATACGAATTTCAAAACGAAATTTAGGATTTGCATTCTTATGTCGAGATTTAGAACTGATTAAATTTTAGTTAAAATTGTTTTATGAAAACTATTGTTTTTTTATTATTTTAAGTTTTATTATTTAATATTAGCTTTTAATTAATATTTCGAAAAGTAATACGAATTTCTAAACTAAATTTAGTTTTCATATTTTAATCGATATTTAGAACTCATTAAATTTTAGTTAAAATTTGTTTATAAAACAATTGTTTTTATTATTTTAAATTTTATTATTTAATATTAGCCTTTATTTAATATTTTAAAAGCTAAAAGGATTTTCAAAACTAAAGTTGAAATTTGTTATGTTTATGGCAGGAATTAGAGCTGATTAAATTTTGATAAAATTGGTTCATGGAAGGAATTTCTTTAAATCTTTTATTTAATATTAGTTTTATTAAATATTTCAAAACTAATGAGAATTTCAAAACTAAAATTGGTATTTTGTATCTTTATATTTAGACTTAGAGCTGATTAGATTTTGAATCACATTGGTTAATGGAAAATATTTTTTCTTTTTATTATTAAAATTATTTTTAATATTTAATAAAAGTATGATAAAGTCATGGGCATGGCCACATCCGATTTTTTAAAATAATAATTGAAAACTAATATTAAATAATAAAATTTAAAAAGTAAAAAAAATAGTTCCATAAACCAATTTTTACCAAAATCTAATCAGCTCTAAATCTCAATATAAGGATACAAAATTCAAAATTTTGTTTGAAAATTCTTATTAGTTTTGCTGTAGGTCGCACACAAAATTTCACCACACACACACACATACATTTTTGGAAATCGTCTTATTTTACTCAGGAACCTAAAAGTGTAAATCCATCAAAATTTCAAATTTTGCTTTCTGCACGAAAACAATAGTTTCTCATATTATCTATGATAAAGAAAAAAGTAAATGAACAATAAAGAATTATGCGTTCTTTATTTTGAATGCAAAGTGATTGCAGAAATTAATGCAATCGATAATTAAATCAAATATCTAAAATCGTGACAGTATTTTTGTAAATTTAAAACCTAATTTATAAAATTATTAAAATAATTATTAAAAATTATTAATAATTTAAATTATTTTTCCCAGTTTAGAAGCCAACAGCTGTATCCTTTCCAAGTCTGCCATTTGAAATTAGCTGGTGATTCCGTTATAGAAAATTTCATTAATTTCCACAAGAGTAATAAAAAGATCTAAACGAATTAGTTAAAACAAATTTCTGATTCAACTCGGAAGGTAATTACCAGAACATGGAAGTTGAGGTAATTAAAATTTTTACAATAATATAGATGATTCCTAACCATCATCATCATTATGATCTACATGTATGTAAGATCAGTGGTGCGCTACGTCCTTTCAATTAATCCTATCTATTCCAATCCTAATTATGTACGTACATATGTATATGTATAATATGGTTTGTAAAAATATTGTTATAAAAGTACGCTTCATAATATTAGGTACATAATATTACTTTAATATAACTTGACGAGAGCACTATGACGACTAATCAAGTTTGTTTCCATTTATTATTACTTTGTGTAAATTTATATTTGGTAATTTCGAGTGATGATTTTTATAAAAAAGTAAGTTCTACTAATTAACTTTTAACATTTTACCTAATAATTATAGTTGGCGTTTGGGTAGTACGTCATTATAGTAGTATAATCATTATACCCGGTGGCCGGCCGGGCACCCGAACATAAGGAATTAGTACAAGAAATTGTTTTTATTTAATTTCTGCTACTCTTTATAATTGATGTTAACGAAAAAAATATCAATCGAAAGATAATTTTTTTCAGCGTCTAAAGATATGCAACATTTAATATTTTGTAAATTTTGTGTGTAACCTACAGCAAAAATTAATAGAAATTTTAAACAGAATTTTGAAATTTGTATTCTTATATTAAGACTTAGAACTGATTAGATTTTGGTTAAAATTGGTTCATGGAAACTATTCTTTTTTTTTTAAATTTTATTATTTAATATTAGTTTTTAATTATTATTTCAAAAACTAACACGAATTTCAAAACCAAATTTAGGATTTAGCATACTTATGTCGAGATTTATAACTGACTAGCTGGATACCCGGCTTCGCCGGGTCTCATTAAAAATAAAATACTATGCCTTTGTCTGAAGTATTTTGATTTTGCAGGGTTGCTTTACCGAGCATTTCTTCTCAGTATTTCTAAACGGTTTCCAGTCTTGCTTCCGTCGTCCTTGGTTGCTATAACTTGATTTATTTTTACGAAATGAAATCACTTATAATAGTGTAGGTACTGAATGTGAATATACCAACGTAAAATTACCATATATCAATTACAGGTATTGGCGATGGGAATCTCGTTCCATTCATGCGCGTCAGCAATTTTTCATCTTTTTTAAATTAAGCTTTTCGGTCCCGGTTTTAGCGGAAAACCTCTTTAGGGTCCTAGAGAGTAACTGTGCAAAATTTGGTTGGGATCGGTCGAACGGTCTAGGAGTCTATAAGGAACACACAAACACACACAAACATACATCCATTTTATATATATAGACTAGCTGGATACCGGCTTCGGTCTCATTAAAAGGTGGAACTCTGCCTTTGTCTGAATGATTGAATAGCTGGATACCTGGCTTCGCGGGGTTTCCCTATAATTAAAATACTTTGCCTTTGTGTGAAGTATTTAGATTTTCAGTATCCTGCTTCGCTTAAGGTTTTCTTCTCGACGGAAATCTTGCTTCCCGTTGCTAGAGCGTTTCAGAATGATTTTTAGTGTTCCCGTTGTTGAGTGTTTTAGAACGGTTTATATTGTACTCTACAATTTTCTCTACAGCTTTTCTTCTCCAGTATTTTAAATCACTTATAATAGTGTAGGTACTGAATGTGAATATACCAACGTAAAATTACCATATATCAATTACAGGTACAGTAAAGCTCCTTATCCGCGGTTCCGTTATTCGCGGTTTCAGTATTCGCGGAAGAAAAAATTGAGACCACTTTCTGTATTCGCGGCCGAAAATTTCATTATTCGCGGATTAATAATTTACGATTTTGAATATTATAATTTATATTCAAAACTCAAAATTAAATAATAATATTTAAACGAAAAAAATTTAGACTTCAAGGAGGTTCTTGTTTTGGACAATGCTCCGGGTCACCCTTGTGAGCTTGAAACTATGCATCCGAATATTAAGGTGATATTTTGCCCCCGAACACGACGACTTTACTTCAACCAATGAACCAGGGAATAATTCAAGCTTTGAAGTTCTTTTACATTAGGCGAACCTTTAAAATCATTCTGGATATCATGGAATGTGATTCTGACGTGAGTTTTATGGAATTCTGGAAAAATTTAACATAGCAATGTGCATTGTTAACATAAAGGAATCGTTACAAGAGCTCAAGCATTGCATACACATTGCAATCATATTGGAAAAACTATAGGTTGATCTAACAGTCTGTGAAAGTGAGGATTTAAACAAATTAAAACATTAACTGACACAATTGTACAAATTGCTAATGGAATAGGACATGATGGTTTTGAACAGATAGATTCGAGTGACGTTCAAGAGCTGCTTCAATCACACGATGAAGATTTAAGTGAAGCCGACTTGCAGGAAATGTTAAAACCCTTCAAGCTTCAACATCTTACAATGATACGATGACAATCACCTTAAAAAACCAGACTGCAGGTTTCCAAATGGCAAATGAACTGTGAGATCACTGCATTAAAATTGTCCCGTTTTTGGAAAGAAACCTTCCTTTTAAAAGGAAAATTGAAGTTGCCACAGCTGAATATCATGCGGAATTAAAAGGCATTTTAAAGACGGCAAAGCAAGAAAAATTACTAAATATTTTAAACCAAATAATTCAAACAATAATAATTAATAATAATGATAGGTATGTGATTAAACTGATTTTATTTTTATCTATTTTATTTTATTTTCGTACCTTGGAACCCAACCCTTGCATTTCCATACAAATCACTATTCCATATTCACGGTTTCCTTATTCGCGGCATAATTTTGGAACGTATACCCGCGAATAAGGAGCTTTACTATATTGGCGATAATCTCGTTAATCCATTCATGCTCGTCCGCAATTTATCACTTTTTTTTAAATTAAGCTTTTCGGTCCCGGTTTTTGGAAAACCTCTTTAGGGTCCTAGAGTAACTGTGCAAAATTTGGTTGGGATCGGTCGAACGGTCTAGGAGTCTATAAGGAACAAACACACACAAACACACACACAAACACACACACAAACATACATCCATTTTATATATTGTCATGTTGGCAACTTAAAACTAAGATAAATAACCTCAATAAAAAAGTAGCATCCTCAGATGAAAGCCAGCGGCTACGGTAGATAAAGTTGTAACCTCGGATGGAAATTTTTGTGTAACGGGTTGATAATATTTGGCATGTAGCAGTTATAATAGGTTCATGGAATGCCATTAGAGCCATTTTAAATACAAAATTTCATTTCATAAGCTGTCGAGAGCAGTTAGCATTCTAAAATTAAATTTCATCCTACGGGTATCACAAATCAAAGTTGGAATTGTTTTGCATATCCAATAGCAGCGTCCACATTTCTTGGCACTTTGCAAATGAATCCAAAATCCAAAAGATTCAAATAAGGCTAAAATGAGCAAAGAAAATTTCATCCTTCGGAAAACCTAAAAAAGAGATTTAGGTCACATAAAAATTGTATTTGGATCATGAGGCATACCAAAAGATGCGTATTAATTTGTAGAACGATTTGCTATCCAAGTGAGGATGGTAGATGCAAAATTGAATCTTCTACATTGAAAAATGTGAAATTGTAACCTGCAAATATGTCAGATTTTTAGATTTAGTAATAAAATTGTTAATAGGATAAGGATTTGAGTGAGATTAGTATTGAGGATGGGGAAATTTAAAAAACTAAGTGTTACGCAAGTGGTTAGGATAAACAAAGTGTGTGAAATTAACATGAAGTGTAAAGAAAGAATTCGTACTTTGACGGACGATTGTAGAACGACCGGTGTAATTAGAATTTTTCTACTAATTTTGTGCGGACGGCTTTGAAGACTTTAATTTTGTGAAAGTTTCATGGACTTCCGTTGATAAGTTTACCCAGCCAATCACATTCAAGCATTTGTGGAAAACCCATAATAAAAGTTGGAATTTCCAGTTTTATGAGCCTCGCGATGCGAAAAATACGTTCAGTCGACCCATTTCACTAGTCCAGTGAACATGTAAAAATTTCGTTCCTGAAAAATTTATAAAATGAACGATAACCTATAAAATAATTTTGTCGACATGCAATGTACAACTATTAGTGACGCCATGGATATTTAATGTAATAAAAAGTGAATTTCAAGAAAGTGCATTGGAGAAAAGGAAATAAAATAAAATTTTCATATTTACCTGCGTAAATGATACACAAAACTACAACGTCCCAAGTTTTGGTGCACTGGATATCGAAGAGGATTGATGACCTACTTTAATCAGCTGCTTGTGCACCGGTTAGTTGTCCTTTAATTTAAACTCGTACCATAAACGATTTTGCACCACTTAAATTTAATTAGTTTTAAGTAATTTTAATTTTGAATGATCACTTGTCTTCTTAGTTTAATCACAAACACTTCACACCTCTACACATTAGGTTAATAAAGAAAGTTGTACCAAGAAAGAGGCTATGTTGGAGACATCTATAGTCATTTGTAAAAATTTATTCAATTTAATACAAAGTTTAATACAAAAGGTAAAGATTTGTGGCGGTTTATTTAAAGATTTAAAAACAATTTATTCACTTTAACAGGAGCAAAGTTTATTTTAAGATTGCAGCTAGAGCAGTAAAAGTAAGTACATCCCAGGTAACATTTTATCTACCATTAGCAATTTTATATTCAATTATAAGTTTATTTATCTTTCAAATTATTAACTATTATGAACGTCGAGCTATTTCATTACAATATATAGATAGATAGATAGATAGATAGATAGAAGATAATTTTAAATTCACCCTGTATGGGAATCTCGTTCCATTCATGCGCTCCGCAATTTTCACTTTTTTAAATTAAGCTTTTCGGTCCCGGTTTTAGCGGAAAACCTCTTTAGGGTCCTAGAGAGTAACTGTGCAAAATTTGGTTGGGATCGGTCGAACGGTCTAGGAGTCTATAAGGAACAAACACACACACAACACACACACAAACACACACACAAACATACATCCATTTTTATATATATAGATTAAGTTTTAGTCAAAACTGGCTTATGAAAACTACTCTTTTAATTTTTTAAGTTATATTATTTAATATTGGTCTTTATTTAATATTTTAAAAACTAACAGAATTTTCAAAACCAAATTTGATATTTCCTATTTTTATAGTAAAAGTTAGAGTTATTTAAATTTTGGTTAAAATTGGTTCATGGAAACTATTTTTTAAATTTTTTAAATCTTATTATTTAATATTAGTTTTAATTAATATTTTAAAAGTAATACAATTTCTAAACTAAATTTAGGTTTTCGCATATTTTAATCGATATTTAGAACTGATTAAATTTTAGTTAAAATTCGTTTATAAAAACTATTGTTTTTATTATTTTAAGTGTTATTATTTAATATTAGTCTTTATTTAATATTTTAAAATTAACAAGATTTTCAAAACTAAAGTTTGGATTTGTTATGCTTATGGCAGGAATTAGAGCCGATTAAATTTTGGATAAAATTGGTTCACGAAGCAATTTTTTAAATCTTTTATTTAATATTAGGTTTCCTTAAATATTTCAAAAACTAATGAAAATTTCAAAACTAAAGTTGGTATTTTGTATCTTTATATTTAGACTTACAGCTGATTAGATTTTGGGTTACGTTAGTTAATGGAAATTTTTTTTATTATTAAAATTATTTTTAATATTTTTAATAAATATTATAATTAAAATTATAATATTTTAATATATTAATTATATTATTTTAATATTTATTTTAAAGGTTCATAATATATGGCCAGTCAGTAAAGGAATTGTATGTTGCAAAACTGGTGTAGAAGATTTTATTTTTTAACTTGTATAAATAGGTACAAGCATGTGAAAAACAAAATGCTAACACGTACCTCAGAGAACTTTTGCAGCCAAAGAACTTCAACATTTAGGACTTTTTAGTTTTTGCATATAACTTCTAAACCGTGGATCCTAGCAAAACATTTGTGGTTTAACTAATTAAAGAGCATTAAATTCTGCGTCAAATGAGTACCACAACTTAATAATTTGATCAAGTGGTATGGTCGAAAACTACGGTCAAAAAACGATGATTTTTTCTAATTTTGTTAAAAACTGAGATATAGTACTGTGAGTCTGCGCGTCCCACGATGCGCTGACCAAATTCACTGTAACTTTTAAACTAATTAATGAAATTGAGCATTCAAAAGCTCAAATGAAAGACAAACATGTACTATTGGACTATTATATATTCAAATATAAAATAAATATATGTAAGAGTAGTATATGTATTGTAATGAATTGCCTCGACGTAAATAATTGTAAATAATTTGTAAATAATTTGTAAGACAAATAAACTTGCTATTGAACATAAAATTGCTAATGGTAGATAAAATGTTACCTGGGATGTACTTACTTTTGCTGCTCTAGCTGCAATCTTAAACATAAAACTTTGCTCCTGTTAATGGGGAATAAATTGTTTTAAAATTTCTTTAAATAAACCGCCAAAAAATCTTTCCCTTTTTGTATTAAACTTTGTATTAAATTGAATAAATTTTACAAACGACTAAAGATGTCACCAACAAAAGCCTCTTTCTTGGTACAATTTTACTTTATTAACCTAATATGTGGAGGTGTGCAGTGTTTGTGTTTAAACTAAGAAAACAAGGGGATCTTTTCAAAATTAAAATTACTTAAAACTAATTAAACTTAAGTGTTGCAAAATGGGTTTTTACGAGTTTTAAATTAAAGGACAACTAACCCGTATTTCACAAACAGCTGTTAAACCGGGTTTTAACATAAAATTGCTAATGGTAGATAAAATGTTACCTGGGATGTACTTACTTTTGCTGCTCTAGCTGCAATCTTGACATAAAACTTTGCTCCTGTTAATGTGAATAAATTGTTTTGAAATCTTTAAATAAACCGCCACAAATCTTTACCTTTGTATTAAACTTTGTATTAAATTGAATAAATTTTACAAACGACTAAAGATGTCACCAACATAGCCTCTTTCTTGGTACAACTTACTTTATTAACCTAATATGTGGAGTGTGCAGTGTTTGTGTTTAAACTAAGAAAACAAGTGATCATTCAAAATTAAAATTACTTAAAACTAATTAAACTTAAGTGTTGCAAAATCGGTACGAGTTTTAAATTAAAGGACAACTAACCCGTATTTCACAAACAGCTGTTAAACCAGGTCATTGATCCTCTTCGCATACAGTGGTTCCAAAATGTAGGCTTGTTGTCAATCGTCATCAACATTTTCACAGGTAAATACGAAATTTTATTTATTAACTTTTTCTTCGTTGTATTTTCTTGAAATTCACTTTTTATTACATTAAATATCCATGACGTCACTAATAGTTGTACATTGCATGTCGACAAAATTATTTTATAGGTTATCGTTCATTTATAAATTTTCAGGAACGAAATTTTACATGTCACTGGACCAGTGAAATGGGTCGACTGAACGTATTTTTCGCATCGAAGCATATAAAATTGAATTCCAACTTTTATTTGGGTTTTCCAAAATGCTCGATTTCTATTCTATTCTATTCTAATCTTTATCTATTCGGAAGTCCATGAAACTTTCACAAAATTAAAGTCTTCAAAGCCGTCCCGCACAAAATTGTTAGAAAATTCTAATTACACCGGTCGTTCTACAATCGTCCGTCAAAGTACGAATTCTTTCTTTACACTTTATGTTAATTTTCACACACTTTGTTTATCCTAACCACTTGCATAACACTTAGTTTTAATTCCTCATCCTCAATACTAATCTCACTCAAATCCTTATTCTATTAACAAATCTATTACTAAATCTAAAATCTGACATATTTGCAGGTTACAATTTCACATTTTCAATGTAGAAGATTCAATTTTGCATCTACCATCCTCACTTGGATAGCAAATCGTTCTACAAATTAATACTCATCTTTTGGTATGCCTTATGATCCAAATACAATTTTTATGTACCTAAATCTCTCTTTTTAGGTTTTCCGAAGGATGAAATTTTCTTTTGCTCATTTTAGCCTTATTTGAATCTTTTGGATTTTGGATTCATTTACAAAGTGCCAAGAAATGTGGACGCTGCTATTGGATATGCAAAACAATTCCAACTTTGATCTGTGATACCCGTAGGATGAAATTTAATTTTAGAATGCTAACTGCTCTCGACAGCTTATGAAATGAAATTTTGTATTTAAAACGACTTTCAAAACGAACTTACTAGAGCACGCATGAAGTGACCAATCTGAATATTAGACACCGGTAACAAAAAATACTAGATACTCAAACTAAAACTCTAAGTATACGAAGTTTGTTTTGACACCATGAAGAACAATTGCAGTAAATTAATCTAGGACACACAAAAATTTTGCTATAAAACTGCACAATGTGTAAAATGTACAGGAGATCATACCACTAAAGACTGTCCGCAAGGAAAGGGACAGCAATGTCAAGTGCGTCAACTGCAAGGGCGACCATCCGGCAAACTATCGTGGATGTGCAGTGCACAAAGAACTCAACAACGTCTTTATCCCACATTAGAAATAAAGAATCTAAACAACCAAAAGGGATACTACAAACCAACAACCACAACCAACCAATATTAGTTACCAAACACCAATCAATTACTATGCAGCTTATCATTACCAACACAAACGGCATGGTATACAAACATGCCAAATAATACCAATCAACAAAGACAGGACTGGCAAGCTAATCAAAATACAAACACCAACCAAACACCTAACCAACAGCCATTCAATATGAACAAACTTGAAAACATGATGGGACAGCTTATGACGCAAATGAGCACTATGCTGAATCTGTTAACAACGCTCGTCAACAAATTGGCTTAATGGCACACCCAAGTATAAACTAGCTATCTGGAACGCCAACGGTTTATACCAACACACACAGGAAGTCAAAGCATTTTACAGACACACAATATTGACATTTTAATGATTTCAGAAACTCATTTTACAAACCAACACCATCTAAAAATACCTAATTATCAAGTATACGATACAAAACACCCCGACAAAAAGCACATGGAGGAACAGCAATAATTATTCGTAATACCATTAAACACTACGAAAGAGAAAGATATGCCAAAGAACATCTACAGGCCACCAGTATCACTTTGGAAGACAAATTAGGACCAGTGACTATTTCAGCAGTATACTGCCCTCCTAAATACAATAACAAAAAGGAACAATTTGAAGAATTTTACCATACACTAGGAAACAAATTCATTGCCGGTGGAGACTATAACGAAGCACTCTTTGTGGGATCTAGACTGACTACGCCAAAAGGAAGGAACTAGTGAGAGCAATGAAGGCAAATAACCTGCAACATATCTCAACTGGACAACCCACCTACTGGCCATCGGACAAGAACAAGGTACCAGACGTTATTGACTTCTGCATAATAAAAGGTATCGATTCTAAAAGAATTACAGCCGAATCATGCCTGGATCTATCATCCGACCACTCCCCAGTAATTGTAACAGTTCACAGTCAAATAGTAAATAAAGAAAAACAACCTCACTGTACAGCAAGAGAACCGATTGGGATCTATTTGAAAAATCTGAACGAATTAACTACACTGAATATACCGCTAAAAACAGAACACGACATTGATAAAGTAGTAGATGAACTGACTAAAAACATACAAAAAGCAAGCTGGGCTGCCACTCCTAACAATTACGTGCCCAATAAAACAGAATCTATTTCTCCTACAATTCAACAAAAATCGCAGAAAAAAGGAAACTTAAAAAGCAATGGCAGCTAAAGAGAACGGCAGAAAATAAATCCAAATTAAACAAATCAACTAGAGAGCTAAAAGATATGCTACTGGAAATTAAAAATCAGGGTATTCAAGACTACTTAGAAAGCCTAACTCCAACAGACGCTACAGATTACTCCCTCTGGAAGGCAACAAGGAAATTAAATAAACCACAAACACATAACCCTCCAATAAAAAACGAAAGTAACACATGGGCAAGAAACGACAAAGAAAAAGCTGAAACATTCGCTAAACACTTGGAAAAAGTCTTTCAACCACTTTCGTCAATGTCAACAACGGAGGAAGAGGAAGAATTAATGAGTTATCTCGAATCCCCATTCCAACTTAGTCTTCCCGTTAAGAAGATTAAAATTCAGGAAGTCCAGAATACTATACAAAGGGAAATCAACACAAAAAAATCTCCAGGTTTTGACTTGATTACTGGAAAGATTCTACAAGAACTACCTGAAAAAAGCATGAAACTGATCACATTTATATTCAATGCCATACTACGCATACACCATTTTCCAAATTTGTGGAAGGTAGCTCAAATTATTCTGATACCTAAACCTGGCAAGAAACCCGAAGATGTCAAATCATATAGGCCCATAATTGCTGCCAGTTTTCTCAAAGCTTTTGAAAAATTTACCTAAAAGACTGAAACCCATATTAGAAGAACAAAACGTCATACCAAACCATCAATTCGGTTTCAGGGACAAACAGGAACAATAGAGCAGGTACACAGACTGGTGAACGTAATCAATAATGATCTCGAGAGAAAAGATTCTGCTCGGCTGTATTCCTGGATGTTAGTCAGGCATTCGACAAGGTCTGGCATAAGGACTACTATATAAAATAAAAAATGTTTGCCTTATCATCACCTACTAATATTACAGTCATACCTGAAAGGTAGACATTTTCTGGTAAAACAACAACAATATTACACAAAACTACATCCCATCCTATCAGGAGTGCCACAGGGCAGCGTGCTTGGGCCATTACTTTACCTGATTTATACATACGATCTTCAACCACTCGCCTCACTACGGTAGCTACATTTGCGGATGATACTGCAATATTGGCATCTCACAAAGACCCAACAAGAGCATCAAGGAATCTGCAACTGTTACTAAATAAAATCCAAAAGTGGCTGCAAAAGTGGCGTATAAAAGTCAATGAAGCTAAATCTTTTCATATTACTTTCACCATGAATAAACCAACTTGCCCACCAGTTGAATTAAATGGCGAACAAATTCCACAGACCGAAGAAATCAAATACCTCGGAATCCACCTTGACAGACGCATGACATGGAGAAAACATATAATCACAAAACGAAACAGCTCGGCATAAAATTTAATCAAATGTACTGGCTCATTGGCAGAAAGTCAAAGCTCAGCCTGGAAAATAAGTTGCTATTGTACAAGGCAATCATCAGGCCGATATGGACATATGGAATCCAGCTATGGGGTTCAGCAGCCAACTCGAACTTAGAGATTATCCAAAGATTCCAAAATAAGGTCTGCAGTGATAGTTGACGCACCCAGATATGTAACCAATGAACTGATACAGCGCGACATAGAATTGCCCACCGTTCGTGAAGTGATAAAACATTTAGTATTAAATACAGTGATAGACTTGATCACCACTAACATTTACGCAAATAAATTACTCGTGACAAGTAGTGAAGTGCGAAGACTGAAAAGACACCAGCCTACCGATTTAATTCAGAGATTTCAGTAACACCATAATATCTAATTGAAAATTTAATTAAACATAAAAACATTATAGTTGCTATAGTATAGAAGTTGTTCAATGGAATAATGTTCTCCGAATGATATTGTTAACCTGTGTTGTCAAAATAGACGCCTAATGCCTACGGGCAAATTGCTGTATATAATAGAGTTAAAAAAAAAAAAAAAGAATGCTAACTGTCTCGACAGCTTATGAAATGAAATTTTGTATTTAAAATGGCTCTAATGGCATTCCATGAACCTATTATAACTGCTACATGCCAAATATTATCAACCCGTTACACAAAATTTCCATCCGAGGTTACAACTTTATCTACCGTAGCCTGGCTTTCATCTGAGGATGCTATTTTCTTTATTAAGGTTATTTATCTTAGTTTTAAGTTGCCAACATGACAGTATATAGTTGGAACATACGGAGATATCCGATAAAATCGCTAAGAGCTATTATATATATTCTAAAAATTTTTTACATTAAATTCACTTATTTTAAGTCCTATTAATAATATATGCTAGTTAAGTAGGTTAAATAAATTTTTATAAAAGTTATTAACGTTTAAACGTACTTCTAATTTAACGAATTTTGGAGCAAAAATTATTTTTATTTTGTAAAATAAAAGGGTTGATTTACTTTTAACCTAAATCCTTAAAGTATCTTAAAGTAACATTTCAAGCTTTAAAATCGCATCTGTAGAAATCCAATAACACGATTTAAGCAAGAGTAATATGTGGTTAAAGTTAGGTATACATTTCAGATTTTATTACTTACCAAAATTTTGAAATTTTGAAGTATACATCTTCAATACTAAATTTTTGAGATTTTTTTAACTTATCGGATATTTTTATACATTACTTCTAGAGTAATCTATGAAAATTTCAGATCTTTATTTTAAGAATTGTAGAAATGGTAGAGCTCTTAGCGATTTTATCGGATATCTCCGTATGTTCCAACTATATACATTTACTACTCTTATATACATTCATTTTATATTAGAAAATATAATAGTCCAATAGCTACATGTTTCTTCTTTCATTTGAGCTTTTGAATGCTCAATTTCATTAATTAGTTTAAAAGTTACAACGAATTTAGTGCAGCGCGATCGATGCCGGACGCGCACTCACATATACGTATATCGCAGTTTTGACAAAATTAGAAAAATCGTCGTTTTTGACCGTAGTTTTCGACCATACCACTTGACCAAATTATTAAGTTGTGGTACTTATTCGACGCAGAATTTAACGCTCTTTAATTTGTTAAACCACAAATGTTTTGATAGGATCCACGGTTTAGAGTTATATGCAAAAACTAAAAAGTCCTAAAATGTTGAAGTTCTTTGGCTGCCAAAAGTTCTCCCGAGGTCGCCCGTGTTAGCATTTTGTTTTCACATGCTTGTACCTATTTATACAAGTTAAAAAATAAAATCTTCTACACCACCGTTTGCAACATACCACCTTATAAATTCGTAATGGTCCTAATATATAATTTCAATAATTTTAAAAAAAGTATGATAAAGTCAGGGATAATCGATTTTTTAAAAATTTGAAATTTTGTAATTTTATAGTTTTGATTTAAAATTTATTATTTTAATCCATTTTAAATCATTTAAAGCTGAGTTTAACAGAAGAGACTGTAAAGTTGAAGCAACGCTGTACAATGGTGTCTTAAACTAACAATGTAAGTTTGAAAAATTTAAGAATTTCACTTAGCTTGTATAAATTTAAAATCGTTTGTAAAAGATATTGTTTACACCCGAAATTAATTGATAAGAACTTGTTGATGTACGGGGTCAAGTTTTTAAATTAAAAAAAGTGGATAAAATTAGTGCTACATAAAATTTAAGTAAATTCAAACAAACGTAACGATAAAATTGGAAATATGAATATAAAATTGGCGCGCATATTTTAACAAATTGGAAATTTTAAAGAAATATAAAGAAAGAAAGAACAAGAAAATCTACAGTTAAAACATAGGCTAGTTTTGAACACCTCGTGGATATAATTACAAAATCCGTAAATTGGTCACCCTTTGAAAATTTACTAGAATATCTAAAAAAATTTTGCATGAAACTTACGTGCACGAATAGAATTAAGTTGTTACATAAATTACGTACAAGGTGTTGGTTAAACAATGCACTTTGTAGAGTTTAACATTATTGTAAAAAAAAATACAATTTTATTTGGTTGTAATAAGTTGCAATGGTTTGAAAACCCAAAGACACACTGATCTAGCACGGAAGGCGTAAGCAACTACGCATAAACTTGGTAAAATAGTTAAAATTGTAAAAACTTTTATTTAAACTGCATTTTACAAAAAACCCATAGCAATATGTAGGTGCATGTGCAAATGGTGTACATACTATTGTATAATATGTATAATACTATTAATTTTACTTTATTTTAGTTTCATCAAACGGATTACAAATTAAAATTTGAGAGAGAACAAGTGACCTACATTAATAAAAGTTATGCCGAACTGAATTACATTTTGTTTAAATATAATCGAACCAATTTTGGATCTAATTTAACATTAATGTTAAATATAGATATGGGTTATGAATTGGAGGTGAGTAATTTTCAAAAATACAATGGTACTGGAAGTGTTGTGCAAAGTATCGCCACATAAATGTTACAGTCGTGGCCATATGTATTAAACATCATAACAATCTTGCTATTTTTGAAATCGTTGATAAATTTTTAAAAATAGCATAGCACAGCCTTCTTGATAAGAAACTTATTTGTTTTGATTTTTAGTAAAAATAAATGAAAAAAATATAAACAGAAAAAGATTAAAAAAAGGTTAGAAACGTACTATTATCAAATTACAATAATTGACAAGGGTGCTGTTGCCAAAAATTTTGTTTATTTTGAAAACTCTTTTAACTTATAAAATGCGTAGTCAGCAGATTTTTCAATAAAAACATTAATCAGTTTTTCACTGCGATATGACCGCTTTCAACAACTCTTCAACAGTTCCTAAAATTTTATGGGTGCTCAATCCACTTGGCCATGACTGTATAATTATGTTGACTTGAGGATAATCTCAGGTCGAGATAATCAACATGATCCTCAACTATTTAGAAGTACAAATTTAAACTATAAATATGAACTAGTAATAATTAAGAACAGGTTACATTTGAAGTACACTGTCGCAAATATAAGGTAAAATGGAGGGATATGACGCACATTTTGAAATTTATCAATTTTTCAGTTATTACTCACAAGTGTCTCATGGTGATAGGATTTTTTTGTACCTACAACCCTAACGTATCTTAAGCAGGAAGTATAGGTGATTCTGATTGTGCTAACTGTTATTAATTACATTAATTCTGAAAATTGAATTTTGCGTCATATCCCCGATGGGGTTGGGGATATGACGCTTCGAGGGTTGGGGATATTGCTTATGGCGATTTACATGTAATTGATTAAAATGTAATGAAAAACAATTTTATTTGAAAAAGTATAATAGTCAGATAAAAAACTCAAAAAACAATGAACACTTAAACTACGGTAATGGTTTTAGGAAATATAACATTAAATGTAAAGTGTAAAATTGTAAAAATGTAAAATTAATGTAAACATATTACTATCTCACAATATGCGTCATATCACTAACTATCCACCATTTTATTTATAAAATAATTAAATCATAACAAAGACCATTATGACTAAATTAACTATTTATAATTAATTTTAGACGTTGTACAATGCCATAAAATTCAGAAAACGAATTAAAAATCTATGAGGAAACATAATACAGAACTTTCAAAATAATGTAATAAAACTTTTGCATGTGCTCACCTGATTCAGACGAAGAAAATGCGTGCTCTCATGAAAACGATTCGTTCAACAATTAGTTTCTTGCTGTATATCTGGTTTTAGGCAATGGAACTAAGGAATATTTAGGTAATAAGGTTCATAGATAACAACATAACAGAGATCTTGCAATTGCGTCGTATCCCTACCGCGTCATATCCCTCGGTTTTACCTTATAATAATCAATATCAAAAAAATTAATAAAAAATGAAAAAATGATAATTAATGATGATAATTAATAAAATGAAAAAATGACAATGATTGTATTAATTTTCAGATTATTGTACAAGCGTATAAATTTTTAAGTAACGAATACCGAATTTTTCCGATGCATTTTGAATATAACTTTGCAAAGGTTTGAAGCACGACTTTTCAGGAATTAAAACTAATGCAGCAAAGTGCGGGCATCTAAGCTGTCCACTAAAAAAGGTAAATGATAGAATTTAGACACTGGACTGTATGCTTTGGGGCCGTTCATAAAATACGTCACGCTACCACCAACTTTTTGACCTCCTCCCCTATTGTCACGCTGTGTCACACTTTCTGTGACCCTGTAAATATTTCGTCACAAAACTAAGACCCCTGAATATAATAAATTTCAATGAATAGTACACAATTTTGAGAATTAAAATATTTATTTAGTTTTTATAATAAAATTTGAATAAATTAATAAAAATCTTTTATAAAGAACAAATAAAGAATAATTCTATTTATCAGAAGTCCAAGGATTCTGTAAATGCGCGAAATATCTATAATTGGTATTGCAACGGCGAACGTCACATTGCCGTAGATCCCCGTCCCTCTTGTCACATCTTGTCACAAAAGCAAGACCCACTTGACGGATTTTATGCTTTAGATATTACATGTGTGCAGAATGAAAGCAATAGTACGTAAATATACTGATTAGAAATAGTACTACCTATCTTTTGTTGTGTTCTTTTTGGCTAAAAATTTGAAAAATTTATAACCTAAATTTAGACATTAATGCTTTTCCGTTTTAAATATTCACGATCTTCTGCTAGTTCACCCAGCATTTTATTTCCCATACAACCAAGTAGACATAAAAAGTTTAAACAGATTGTCTCACTGTCCCACAATTGAGGACATTTTGACCATCAGTTTGTATTAAACTATATTTTAAGAAATACTGATTTGACGCCAGATTTGATAATGCGTGGAACCAAAATTATTTCTATGTATTTAGAAAATATTAAGTTTTTGATTTTTTAAACTACTTTCTAATGGCACTTTTTAAATTACCAAAGCACTTCCCGCATTTGTTTTAACACTAAAGAAAATGTTAATTATATATACTCTTTTCCTGATGCAACTTACTATAGTCCCAACATAATGAAGGAACTTAAACTAAAAGCATTCTTATTTCTTTCTTCTTCTGCAGAAGATTTTTATTCAGGCATGTTTAAAGTTTAGAGAGCAGGATCTCAATACTGGAAACGTATGTTCATTCGCAGTAGTATGCACTATTGTATCAGCTTGCAACAAAGTAGTCAGGCGCAATTTTGAAAACCAAAACAATGAAGAGTGAACACATAGTAATTTAGAGAGAATCATTACGGGAACTTGGGTTATTGATGAAGTTGTGACAGCAATAGAGAAAAGATATAAACTAATTTAAATTAAAACTAAAAAAACAGGTATCGGGGTGGCCTTTTTTCGATAGAAGCTATAGTTTCTAATTATTTACAAAAAACGGTTTTTGGCAAGTTTTAGGTTATGTTCGCCATTCAGGATCGAGTTTAAAGAAACAGAAACTCATTTTTAAATTTAATTTTCTATATTTTTTTAGCTTATATTTTTTTATTCAGATAGGAATTTCTGTTAACAATTGTCTATAATGCTTGGACTACGCTTATTTCTTTTGTTCAGGCCTGGTTGGATAAATCATAATCATATAACATAAATACTAATTTATTTTAAAGTTATACAACTATTTATTAAGAAATTTATTTTCAGAATATTCAGTATTTCATATGTAATGCTGCACCGGATGAGTCTAAATTGCCACCTTTAATGCCTACTGGTAAATTTAAATTAGAATTAGAATTTAGATATCAAAATCAAATTGTTGGTATATTGGAAACGTATGCAGAGGTATACCGACCTATTCTACCAGGTAAACGTTTTAAATAATCATAAAAGCTTAATTAACTTGACATGTAATAAATTATTTACGATGTCCTAATAATAATTATTATTAATGATTATTTTTATTTTATTTAATATTTATTTAATTTTTTATTTCAGGATTTTCCTTTATATGAAATTTTATTCAGGTGCATAAAAAATTTGAGGATTTTTCAAACGGATAAAAATTTCTTTTATCATTTTGATCTCATAGTGGCGATTAAATATTGAGAGTCCAGTTCAGTGAATTCAACATGTTGAATTGTCTGCTTCACGTGCAGCTGTATTTTGTATGTTGTATTTTAAATTTTGTATCGATCCGGTTTTAATTAAGATTTAGCTTTTCTTTGGAGAATTGTTAATCAAATTGAATTTTAAATATTAAAATAAATTTTTATTTTAACTCTAATATTATTTACATAGGTATTATATATTGTCATATAATATTATTTACCTGTACCTCATTATGTTGAAAATCATCCCTCAAATGTGTTGGTCCTATCACTTATAATTTATTTGAGTGCTTTACATAATTTATTAAAATTCGGTTTAGCTAACAATAATTAATATTATTCAATATCATCAGAAGCTTTTCATTGTGGAATATACTTACTACCTTTTTCAAAGATTCTTTTTGAGGTGGATCAATCTTCTTTTTCACTTTTCTAGTTAACTATTTTTTCTCAAGTGTTTTCGGCTCTTTTGCAATTGTTTTCCATAGATTTTGCAACAGCTTTTATACTCAGCTAATTTCAAAATAGCTAATTTTACAAAATTCTAGCAGTCCAGATTACAACGGAACAAAACAGGAGCATTAAAATTGCAAATAAATAACATAAAATAATTTCATCAAAGCACTACGTCAGTATTTTGAAATCCATAAAAATCAGGATTATAACAAATTAAATTTCAACATTAAAATTAAATTTTTACAAATTTGGCAACAAAGTGTAATTTACAAAATATGGTCAAACTTATACAATGAAATATGATCTGTTTAATGAAATATTTGGATCCCATTGACTATCAGAAGATTTGTGGTTTTATTAGAAAAATGCCAGTTGGGTTTATAATTATTTATTGATTAACAAATTTCATGGTGGCATATAGTTATTCCGTTCGAGAACAAAATAAGACTAAGAACTACAATTGGCAATTAACTACATTTGCAAAAATATGCAAGTTTATTGATGTCAACTCAAAATAACGTGTACAGAATGTTTCAAGGTTGATTGCTTCTAAACGTCCGTTTTATGAGTATGTGACAGGTCCATCAGCAAATCCTTTGATTGCAGTTCAATGCATTCACTTAACATGTTAATTCACATATTAATTATTTACATATGTGATATTTGATATTTACAATATCATCAAACTTTGGATTCTAAGAAATGAGACTGTGGATGCGAAAAGTGACTCGTGCAACTGGAATCAAGCAAATGACGAATAGCTAAAATAAGCTAATTTAAAAAATATTGTTATTTACTATAATTTAACATAATTATAATTTTATTATAATTTTTTGTTAATAGTAATACAAACAAATTACTATAAAATTAAAATAAATCAACAATTATTCTCAAATAAATTGAGCCCTGCGTCATAAATTTCTGATTAAGAAACGACTTCTGAATATAATTTAAACCGTCGTTTAGCTTTGTATAAAAGAGTACAAAATATTTATATGTTTTGCTGTCAAAGTTTAATAAAAGTCATACGTTACTAATATTGTACATTACTAAATCAAAACATTAAAAAATTAGTATGTCGTTACTTGTACTACATTATAAACCAATAAAATTTTTGAGTTACGTAGTGATTGTAATATTTGTACATTAGTTCAAATTGTGATAAACAGAGAGTTACATCAAAATAACAAAAATGATGTATTTTAAAATGCACTCATTTGACTAGTGATTCTGATCTTAATTCGTTCCATTTTAAACTGTGACGCAGGGCTCAATTTATTTGGGCTCAAGTATAGTATCATTAAAGGAAATACCGGTGTTCATTTTAAAACTTCAGCAATTAATATCTCAAAACCAAAAGTCAGATGAAAAATGTTTTGAACAAAAGTTATATGATAGCGAAAGGGACAGAATATGGCATAATTGTTTTCTTAATTTATTGACCTTTTCAAGGTCATTTGAAGGTCAACTTTGGTTTTTAAACGGCATCTTAATTTTTTAGCAGATTCATATTTTGCATAAAAATAAACAACTTTGTAGGAAATTTTTTATTCACATTAGGATTTTCGAGTAAGATGCGTTGAAACAAAATAAAAACATTATTATCAACTAACCATTGTTAATCAAAATTTAATATTTACATGTTTTAGAAGGCTATTTATTAGTATTAAACAGTAGAAAAATGTTTGTAAGCGAGTGTTTTCATAACAAGTTTTCAAAATGTTCCCCATTTACAGCTAAACAATGATACAGCCTTTGTTGAAACTCGTTTCTAACATTTTCAAAAGTTTCTTTCGTAATATTTTTGCAAGCCACTGTGATTCGAAATTTTAACTCTTCAATATTAGCTGGTATTGTATCATAAATTACAGATTTTAAATGTCCCCATAAAAAGAAATCAAGAGGAGTTAAGTCAGGGGACCTAGCTGGCCATTCTATCGGTCCTCGTCCTAACCAGTTTCGAACAGGAATAGTATAGTGAGGAGGTGCGCCATCTTGTTGAAAATGCAAAACAGTTTCATCGAGCTCCAGGTGTCCTTCTTCGTCACTTTGACTTTCTAACGCATCAACTATTAAAGGATAGATTGTATCTTCAAGCATTTCTAGATATTTTTGACCTGTTAAATTTCCATCAATAAATAATGGTCCAATAATTGTATCACCAAGTATACCAGCCACACGTTTACCTTCTGCGGCCACTGTGTATGTCCATCAGTAAACACATGAGGATTTTCATCACACCAATATCGACAGTTGTGTTTATTGACAAATCCATTTAAAAAAGGTTGACTCATCAGAAAAACAAGTCGATTTCAATAAATGTGGATGTGTAGTTAATAATTGAAGCATTTCTTCACTAAACTCCACTCGTCTGTCTGGATCATCCTCGGTCAAAGTTTGATGAATCTGCATTTTATATGGGTGAAATTTATGCAATTTTAGCGCCTTATGAACAGTGCCCACTGATAGACCACTAATAGCAGAAACTTCACGCACCGAACTATTAGGATTTGAAGCATAATGGCCTATAACTTCAATTTGAGCTAAGTCATCCAATATTCTAGTAGAATTCTTGCGTGTTTTATTTTGACGGATCCTGTTTCCCGAAATTTTGAAACAAGGTCTATAACATACCTATGAGAGACATTTCTACCAGGTTGTCTCGCGTTATAAGATTCTGCAGTTCTTGCAGCATTTTCATTTTGAGCTCCGTACAAGAAAATTAATTCGATTCTTTCTTCTACAGTATAAACCATTTTAATGATCTAATTGCGAACTTTTATCAGATCTAAAGCGAACGGGAAAAATAAAACTCACTGAAAATCACAAAACTAACAATAGTTGAAGAAACTAATGTCAATTTATTTGTTTTGACAGTGTTTTGTTTTCATTGTCCTAAAATTATTCAAGTTGAATAATAACAAAAGCAATAACAGCCTTCTAACTTTTAAAAAATAAATTTCGATATAATCAGCTGCAGTTTATTAAAATGTTTTATTTTGTTTCAACGCATCTTACTCGAAAATCCTAATGTGGGATAAAAAATTTTCAACAAAAGTTGTTTATTTTTCATGCAAAATATGAATCTGCTAAAAAATTAAGGTGCCATTTAAAAACCAAAGTTGACCTTCAAATGACCTTGAAAAGGTCAATAAATTAAGAAACAATTATGCCATATTCTGTCCCCTCGCTATCATACAACTTTCGTTCGAAACATTTTTCATCTGACTTTTGGTTTTGAGATATTAATTGCTGGAAGTTTTAAAATGAACACCGTATAATAAATCGTATTACTATAGATAGTCAAGGTCAAATACGTTGAGTTGGTTAGTTTAAAATAAAATTCAATTTAAACTAAAGCTTATTACAACAATATGGAAGTATGTATTACAAAACTTAATGACTCCTAACCATCATGATTTATACAACCAGTGGCTTTACGTCATTTCATTGGATCCTATCTATTCCTAATCCTTGTAATATATCATGCTTTTTAAAAATTTTATTATAGAAAAAAACATCGTAATTATTATAAATACCTAGTACAAATATTATTTCAGTACACTACAATGGCAACTGTCCAAGTTTGTTTGTATTTGATATTACATTTTGTAAATTTACATTTGGTAACTTCGCACGATGAATTTTACAAAAAGGTAATTTATAATTATTGTTCTTTTATATTTTACGCAATTATAGTTATGTAATACCTACTACGTCATTAGAATCTAAAAAAGAGATAAGGTGCTTATACGAAACGTTTTATTGTTCTGTTTGAAGAAATAAGTTTGTTAAAATTTACGAAAATTCCATAATTTAATTATTGTTCAATGAATTGCAATTGGTGATGGAGACTGGAGAATATTAGGTTGTTCCGAGGAGTTAATCGCTGGTGAAATTTTTTGTACACATTTCTTGAAGGACATGAAATTTTACGAATGAAGTATACTATATTGTACATGTGTTATGTACATGAAGTATATTAGTAAATACACGAAGTACTTGTGAAGTACCTGAAGTACTAGCAAAGTAGGTGAAATGCTGTTGACGTGACATTTGTTGGTTTTAAAGTCGAATACAACATAATATAAATTCCAAAATTTTAAAGAGATGGACGAAATTACTTTGTGAATTTTGCAGTATTGTTAAGTTTACAACTGAAATTTTTAAAACACGAAACAATTGAAAAAAATATAATACAAGAAAATTCCAAATTTAAAAAGGCTGGCGCAAAATCTTGTTTTATGTTCTTTAATTAAGTTTAGAACTGAAAGTTTTACAAAACACTCAAAACAAATTGAAACAACATAATACAATCAATTTTTAATTTAAAAGCTAACTTACGAACATCGAAAATCGCAAAAAAAGTTAAAGTAAAAATCTACTTTCGGAAATACAATTCTTACTCATTAAATATCCTTTAATGGCAAAAAAATTAAAATATAAACTAGTTGACGAGTGTAACAAGCAAATGACATCTAATCCTGATTGCGATACAAATAATAAATTTAAAATTAACAATTTAGTGCGTTATAGTTTGCAAAAAAGCGAAGTATGCGAAATCCAGTGAATTACTGCTGAAGTATGTAAGTATGATGAAATACGGCGAATTATGATGAAGTACGTAAATGTGAAGTTAATGCAACGATTTCCTCAGCGGTTGACCTTTCGGATTGTTCAAGTTTTACTTTGAATGACTGCAAAATTATAATTTTATAATAAAAATTTTATATTTGATTTAAATTTTTAAAATTATAAGGTTAAATGAACAATATAATGTCGCGGTAATGGTTACAAGGGGTTGGGGTGAACTATTGGTTAAACTCGGTTTGGGTATCAATTAAATTTTATATTAATCAATTATTCTTAATTATTCCTATAGCTAAATTTAAATTAGTTATTACTACCCTAAGATCATCACAAATGCGAGGAAATTGGCATGCTGGACCACGTATTCGATCTTCGCGAATCAAGACACACGCAACTGCCTCATTGATTCAAATCTTAATTTGGCTGTGCTCCACGTGCTTTGTTAATTTTGCTGATTGCATATCTATATCGATTACTGGTCAATTCCTCTCATTGGTAGCGGAATGCCTTTCCATGTACGTTTTTATTTAAGTTCAAAGACCCTTTATTACATTTAACATCAAATCAAAATTTCACTCATGACAATAACGAAACATTATTTGTGAGCTTTCAGCAATGGTTACTGCTGTCATCAGACATTATTAAATAACATTATTAAATGTCTGATGAACAGTATTAAATAAAATTTAATTTTTATTTTCATTTAACCTTATAATTTTAAAAAATTTGAATCAAATATTAATTTCAAAGATTAATAATATATATAATTTCAATAAAATCTTATATTAAAGCATCTTATTTAAGTTAATCATTAAATTAAACCCATAATAATAAATTATAATAATTTATTATTAGAATTTACAGCTTAAATTAGAAGTTACAACTGATGTGATTAGTAATCGTAGTTAATGTAATTATTATTCAAAATTTCATATTAAGTTTTTTGAAACACAGCAATTAGTAAGAAATTGAAACAAGTTGAAAGGTACAATTTTCCGGCTAGCGGTCGAGAGCTTTATTGCGCGTGGGCCATGCAATGGTTTCTAGGTTATTTACAATTAGGTAATTTATACGACACGATAACAGAAAAGAATGAATATATTTAAAGTATATTTACAACGACTTAAACCTTACCTAATTAAAAAACAAAACATAAGTAATAACAGAAGACCAGCTTGGGGTGTTAAGTTCAGTCTCACTAACAAAAAATTCAATTGCTTACTGCTAATTAAAAGTTAATTCGTTATGCCCTTTTCACTTTGTTGATGAGATCCTGTTCTGAGGTTGTTCTGATGATATTAAGAAATAATAGGAAAGAAATAAGAAAGAAAGTCTTAAAGGCTTACGTTTAAGGAAATGCCAACAAAAGGTAGCAACTGGCACCAGATATGGTCCTGTTGTCGATTGCGTTTGTTGAAATTTAAAATTTAAATTTTGCAGCACAGGGTCGCAATCAGGAAATTTATTAAATTAAAATTATGACTTAAAATGATGCGAAACGAGTTTCGTTACAGCGTACGTATACATACATTCATATACTATTAATTTTTACTTGGTTTTAGTTTCATCAAAATGACTACAAAGTAAAATTTGAGAGAGAACAAGTGACCTACTTTAATAAAAGTTATATCGAATTTAATCACACGTTGTTTAAATATAATCGGACCTCTTTTGGAATCAATCTAACATTTGTATTAAATATAGATATGGGATATGAATTAGAGGTGAGTAACTTTTATACTTATAATAGTCTTTTGGCAAAGTATCGCTTGATGTAAATACTTATACAGGGTGTCCCCATGACCGAAGAGAACCTTTGAAGTGGTGATAAAGGACACTTTTCTAAGACAAATTTTCAGATAAAATTTTTCCAAGTCCAAACCCTTGAGGTGCCTCCGTATAAAGCAATTTTGGAATTTCTGATTGCAAACGGCCATAGCTCCAATATTATTGACTTTTAAGATTTATTGAATAAATTTTTTAAAGAACACTCGCATTTCTATAAATTAGGTTATAACCTCTTATCGTGTAGAATCAACGGATTTGAGTTATAAATTAAGGAAATAATGTTAAAAAATTCAGGTTTTAGTATTTTTACTTTTCTTGCAAACTTGTATCTCTTAAACGAAACGTTTTAAAAAACAATAATCACCCAAACCAAGTAGGAAATTTAACAGGCTACAACTTTGGTCAAATAAATTGTTTTAAAACAAACCGTTTTCACAGGAATTCTGCAAATAATGATCAAGGTGTAGGTAAAAAAGTAAATCTACAAAATTTATTATAATACATTTTCAAAATGCTACCTCATTTTCCGGTTGGACCTTCCAGCCTTCCAGACCTTCCAGTGCCTCTGCAACGAAAGATCTTCAGTTTACTTTGATAAAAATAAATTACTCAAAGCGGGTGGTCTGGGGACGTGGAACACCCTCCAGTCCCTCTGTAAGGGGAGATCTTCAATTTACTTTTAATAAAATAAACTACTTAATCTGGGGTCTGGGGTGTGGAACACCCTCCAGTGCATAAATTTTGGAATAAAGAACATTGCAGAACATGCAGAACCCCCAGACCAACTAGTTTACTTTTTATCAAAAGTACACTAAAATTCTTCCGTTGCAGAGGCACTGAAGGGTGTTCCACACCCCCCAGACCCCGGTTTAAATAATTTATTTTTATTAAAAGTGAATTAAATATTTGAGCATATCTCAAGTTTATTAAAATTAGCTACGGCCAAGTAAAAGAATGTGTTTAATTCGCCATCTGACAATTAATTATAAACTACGTAATTATAAATTCCGTACCCCTTGAGAGGCAGATCTCTGCAACAAAATAAAAAATAAACTACTTAATGCTGGGAGTATACCGTCTAGTATCTCTGCAACGGGAAATCCTTAGTTTACTTCTGATAAAAAATAAACTACTCGATCCGGGAGGTGTGGGAGTGTGGAAGATGCTCCAGTGCTCAAATTTTTAAATCTCGGTAAGTGTCTGAAATACCGATGAAGTACGTGAAATACAATAAAGTATCGATGAATTAGGTGAAGTACCGTTAATTATTGATGAAGTATGCTGAATTACTGGTGAAGTACGTGAAGTGTGAAGTTAATTGTACACGATTTCTTCTAGCGGTTGACCCCTCGATTTTCCCTTAATTTTATTTATAATTCGAAATCCGTTGATTCTAGACGATAAGCGGGTATAACCTAATTTGTAAAACGCGAATGATATTTAAAAATTTTATCCATTAAGTCTAAAAATCAATAATATCGGAGCTATGGGCGTTTGCAATCAGAAATTCAAAAATTGCTTTAAAGGAAGGTACCCCCAAGGATTTGAACGTGGAAAAAATTTTAATTGAAAATTTGTTTTAGAAAAGTGCCCGTTACCATGTGTAAGTGCCCGTGATACTGTAATAATCTCAGGTCAACATAATGTACCAACGTATACTATGTAGCTGCAGTGATTGCCATAGCTATTAAACTGTGTTTAATATATTATACCGGTGTTCATTTTAAAACTTCCAGCAATTAATATCTCAAAACCAAAAGTCAGATGAAAAATGTTTCGAACGAAAGTTGTATGATAGCAAAGGGGACAGAATATGGATAATTGTTTTTTAATTTATTGACCTTTTCAAGGTCATTTGAAAGTCAACTTTGGATTTTTAAATGGCACTTAATTTTTTAGCAGATTCATATTTTGCATAAAAATAAACAACTTTGTAGGAAAATTTTTATCTCACATTAGGATTTTCGAGTAAGATGCGTTGATATTGATTTGAGGATGTTATGTAAAGTGCCTCAAATGTAAAACAATATTAAAAAAATTAATAAAAGTGGAAAAAATAACTTCTCAAACAATTAATTGTATTAATTTTCAGGTTATTGTGCAAGCGTATAAATTTTAAGTAACGAGTACCGAATTTTCCGATGCATTTTGAATATAACTTTTGTAAAGGTTTGAAACACGACTTTTCAGGAATTAAAACTAATGCAGAAATTTGCGGGTATCTAAGTTGTCCAATAAAAAAGGTAAATTATAGAATTTAGATACTGAGACTATGTGCTTTAGATATTACATGTGTGCGGCATGAAAGGAATAGTACGTAAGTAAACAAATTAAAGGTAGTACCCATCTCGGCGAGGGTCCGTCAACCCTGATTTCGATTTTTACCATTCTTTTTGCAAATTATGAAAGATAACAATGCCAGATACACATAAAAAAATAAAATTTGCGGACTGTCCACAAATTTGGTTAAAAACGGCTTTAAAAATTAATTTGGAATGCAATTGTATCATTGGTTCTGGTAAACTGTAACCCCGCCCATCGTAATTAAAATGGGTTGTGGCAACATTTAAAATACCAGAATCTCGTTTTTTACAACGAATTATGAAAGATAATGGTGTAATTAGCTAATAAAAAAATTAAAGTTGTGATCGGACAACAAATTTTCGAAAAAAATCACTTTTTGTGTGAATTCGTTTCTGAGGTGGTTGCACTGTCAAAACCTATTCTCCGCAGCCGCCCGCGTCCGTTCCGGGCGCGAACGGCGCTCGAACGGTTTTGTCTCGTGCTAAACTCATTAAAACATCCTTTAAGCGGCTCCAACTCGAAAAGTTTGAAAGTTGACGCGGCAGATCTCAGGAGCGACTGACTCGTTTCTGACGTTGCTCTAGTTGGCCCCGCCCTAAGGTAGAACCGCTAGTATAAATCTGCACGGACGGTCATCAAAATGCATAAAATTATTGCGTTATATTACAAAATTGCAATTTTCAAAATTAAATTGTGATTTTATTACAAGTCCGACAAAGTTCCTCCTGCCTTCAAAATGCTTGTATTTTTCTGTTCTTTCGTTTGGTATAGCCATTTCTATAGGAAAAGTGTACTTTCGAGTCAGAGTTAACGGACTCTAGCCCCATCTCTTGGTAGAGTTTTTTAGATAAAATATACTCTAACTGTGATAGATAAATTAGCAAACTTATGGTTATCAGCATTAAGCGATTAATAGTGACACTAACACTAACTTATTTTTAAGTCTTATAACTATAAAAAATTAATTTTCAGAATATTCCGTATTTTGTATGTAATGCTGTACTAAACGAGTCCAAATTGCCACCTTTATACCTACTGGCAAATTTAAATTAGAATTAGAATTTAGATATCAAAATCAGATTGTTGCAATTATGGAAACGTATATAGAAATACACCGACCTATTCTACCAGGTAAACGTTTTAAATAATCATATAAAGCTTAATTAACTTGACATGTAATAAATTTACTTTGTCTTAATAAAAATTATTAATGATTATTGTTTATTTTATTTTCATATTTATTTAATTAATTATTATATACTGCAGCAAGGCGGACTTGCGGGACATCTGAGGAAGTCTTCTGTAGTGATTGGCAGTAGTGTGAATTTGAAGATTTAGGCGATACCCAGTAAGGCCTTCGTATTGGTGTCAAGATTGTTGCCTGGTGTGAAGGCAGAGGCGTTGGCTTCTGTGTTAAAGGAGCGGTTTTCTGACATCTAATATTCCCCAATATAACACCTAAATTTCCCCAGTACTACTCATCTTTTAAAGTAACGGTGCATTTGCAGAGTTTTGCAAGCATTATGGATATAGCCGTGTGATTGTTGGAGCACTGATAAAGCGCTATGTACATGTAAAGTCAAAGATTCAACAGGTTTTTGCTTGATCGAGATGAAGGAGCAGGGTCTTTTAAATGATAATTACGCAACGCTGTTGTATAATGTTTACCAAGCTAACTTAATGCTAACTCATTTTTATTGGACTTTCATATTCATATATTATTTTAAAAATTAATTACCCACTAAACTCCCCCATTTATTTTTATATTTAAATTTCTTTTTATTTTAAATTTCTGTTGCAAACTGTTTTTCCATTGCCTACACACGAAGCGTAAGCCATTATGTGAGGTATGGCGTTTTGTTCCATTACCCCTGTGAAAAGATGAGCCCAGGGTCCTTTTGCAAAAACTGCTACATCATCACCTCCGTGGGTTGCGCCTTTTGATGGTATTAGATAAGAAAATCTGTAGTCCTTATCACCTAAAAATTTAATTTACCAATTTTAAAATAATAATTTTCAGTACTCTACACTTACGTAAATCATCCATGGATGGATTATGTCTCCCACAAGTTTTTTCAGAATTAAAATCTTTACCGCTAACATAATTTAAAGTTGTATATGGGATACCATCGGTTCCCATTCCTGCAACTCCTAAAATATCACTTCCTCTCATTGGGTAACCACTGTAACTCATTGAGTGTGCATGATCAGATGTAACGACAATTAAAGTATCTTTAAAATTGGCTATCTCAGTTGCTATGTTTACTGCTTTATGCAATTCTACTGTTTCATCTAATGCTTTTTGTGCTTGTTTCATGATGAGCGTGATCGATTCGACCACCTTCAACAAATAAAAAGTATCCGTTAGGATTTTTGGATAATAGTTTAATTGCAGTGTGCGTCATTTCAGCTAAAGATGGTGTTTTGATAGGATCACGATCTAAATTGAAAGGCATGTGATCTGTATCAAATAAGCCAAGTAAAAATTCTGTTTCACTTGTAATATTTAATAATTCCTCTCTGGTAGATACATATCGACTAGACTTATTGGATTTGGTTTTTATCCATTCTTCAATTAAATTCCTACCATCACTTCGGTTTCCCATAATTCCGTACTCGTCTTTCTGAGTTTTTGACATAAATTGACCACGACCTCCACCAAGAATTACTTTTAAATTTTTACCAGTTTCTCCATAAACTAATTGATTTGCTACATCTTTGCAAGCTGATGCTTCTGCGTTAATATTTGCATCACTTTCCCAGTTTTGATTCGCGACGTGTGCGTAAACTCCTATATTGTTAAACGTATTTAAAAAATGCAGCTAATAAGAATTACTTATTTTAGATGGTACCTGCTGGCGTTGAATGAGTCACCCTGGTAGTTGTAACAATTCCCGTTGATTTTGAAGCAAGTTGAAACTATCTCCTATAGAATCGACAAGAGTTTCATTGTTCTGCATTGCATTACAATCTCCTTTGGGTACGGCAGCTGTTACGCCAACAGTACCTTTGTTTGCTTTGACTCCACATAGATATGCAGTAGCCGAGCATGCAGAATCAGCTACTTGATTGTCCACGCAGTAAGTCTGCAACATTTATTCATATTAATCAAAAAATTTGCATTCAAATTGAAAACACACCTTAGATAGACCAACAAATGGAAAGTTCTCAAAAGATAATTGAGTTCTTCTCCTGATCGATTATTTCTTTGTCCTAAATACATCCGTGCAGCAGCAAGAGTTGGTATTGACATTCCGTCTCCGAGAAACATTATTACATTTTTTGCTATTCCTGAGTCACATTAATGGCATTGTTAAAATTGCTTAGAAAATACATACTGGGTGTTGGTTTTCAAACTCGTATAATTCAAAATGGGTATATGTATTTTAAAAGGACAGAATATGGCATAATTGTTTTCTTAATTTATTGACCTTTTCAAGGTCATTTGAAGGTCAACTTTGGTTTTTAAATGGCACTTAATTTTTTAGCAGATTCATATTTTGCATAAAAAATAAACAACTTTGTAGGAAAATTTTTTATCCCACATTAGGATTTTCGAGTAAGATGCGTTGAAACAAAATAAAACATTATTATCAACTAACCATTGTTAATCAAAATTTAATATTTACATGTTTTAGAAGGCTATTTATTAGTATTAAACAGTAGAAAAATGTTTGTAACGAGTGTTTTCATAACAAGTTTTCAAAATGTTCTCCATTTAAGCTAAACAATGATACAGCCTTTGTTGAAACTCGTTTCTAACATTTTAAAAGTTTCTTTCGTAATATTTTGCAAGCCACTGTGATTCGAAATTTTAACTCTTAATATTAGCTGGTATTGTATCATAAATTACAGATTTTAAATGTCCCCATAAAAGAAATCAAGAGGAGTTAAGTCAGGGGACCTAGCTGGCCATTCTATCGGTCCTCGTCTGCCGATCCACTGCCCTGAAATTTATCATCTAACCAGTTTCAACAGGAATAGTATAGTGAGGAGGTGCGCCATCTTGTTGAAAATGCAAAACAGTTTCATCGAGCTCCAGGTGTCCTTCTTCGTCACTTTGACTTTCTAACGCATCAACTATTAAAGGATAGATGGTATCTTCAAGCATTTCTAGATATTTTGACCTGTTAAATTTCCATTAATAAATAATGGTCCAACAATTGTATCACTAAGTATACCAGCCCACACGTTTACCTTCTGCGGCCACTGTGTATGTCCATCAGTAAACACATGAGGATTTTCATCACACAAATATCTACAGTTGTGTTTATTGACAAATCCATTTAAAAAAGGTTGACTCATCAGAAAAACAAGTCGATTTCAATAAATGTGGATGTGTAGTTAATAATTGAAGCATTTCTTCACTAAACTCCACTCGTCTGTCTGGATCATCCTCGGTCAAAGTTTGATGAATCTGCATTTTATATGGGTGAAATTTATGCAATTTTAGCGCCTTATGAACAGTGCCCACTGATAGACCACTAATAGCAGAAACTTCACGCACCGAACTATTAGGATTTGAAGCATAATGGCCTATAACTTCAATTTGAGCTAAGTCATCCAATATTCTAGTAGAATTCTTGCGTGTTTTATTTTGACGGATCCTGTTTCCGAAATTTTGAAACAAGGTCTATAACATACCTATGAGACATTTCTACCAGGTTGTCTCGCGTTATAAGATTCTGCAGTTCTTGCAGCATTTTCATTTTGAGCTCCGTACAAGAAAATTAATTCGATTCTTTCTTCTACAGTATAAACCATTTTAATGATCTAATTGCGAACTTTTATCAGATCTAAAGCGAACGGAAAATAAAACTCACTGAAAATCACAAACTAACAATAGTTGAAGAAACTAATGTCAATTTATTTGTTTTGACAGTGTTTTGTTTTCATTGTCCTAAAATTATTCAAGTTGAATAATAACAAAAGCAATAACAGCCTTCTAACTTTTAAAAATAAATTTCGATATAATCAGCTGCAGTTTATTAAAATGTTTTTATTTTGTTTCAACGCATCTTACTCGAAAATCCTAATGTGGGATAAAAAATTTTCCAACAAAAGTTGTTTATTTTTCATGCAAAATATGAATCTGCTAAAAAATTAAGGTCATTTAAAAACCAAAGTTGACCTTCAAATGACCTTGAAAAGGTCAATAAATTAAAAAAAATTATGCCATATTCTGTCCTCTCGCTATCATACAACTTTTCTTCGAAACATTTTTCATCTGACTTTTGGTTTTGAGATATTAATTACTGAAGTTTTAAAATGAACACTATAAAATAGTAATTGATTTAACAAAAATTATTAGCATCTAATGATATCAATTTAAATTTCTAAATTAAATAATAATTATCAAAACTGTTACTTTAATACATGTGTAATTATTACTCTGAAATTTCAGTTATGTCAAATCGTTTATAAAAATGTAAAATTTATATATTATTTTCAATAAGATCAATATTAAATTTATTAGTATAATATGATTTTGAATAAAAATACTTAGTATATAAATTTATTTACCAGTATTAATATTTTTCTGATTTGATTTTAAAATTATTTATTTATTAATACTGTGATTATTTTAAAGAACAACATTTTTATGTTTTCTGTTAATTTGCTATAATATCATGCTGATGTAAGAATCTATAAAAATATTTTACTGTTAATTTAATTAAAATTAATATTTTACATTTTGTTGTTATTTAACATTTATTGATAACATTAATTACAATTTAAAGAATACAGAATTATTAGATAATATTCTTGAATGGAATTTAATATGAAAATTATAATTTCATACTAATAAGATTTTTAATAGTTAATATGTAGTAAAATCATAAACATCTACAAAAGTAATTTTAATTTGTTGTAATACTGATTACATTATTAAAATTTTTTCCTTAGTTGTACAAGTTTTGGTTTTAATTAACATTTGTATACAGGTTGGTTGAAAAGTACTGAAAGCGACACTATTAAGCAGTAGAGAATCAAAATTCATACGTCATTTTGATATTTGATCTTTCATATGAACCTACTAAAATTTTATTTCGATCTGTCAATTCATTCATTGTTTACAAGCCATTTGAAGTCGACGTGTCGGTGTATTTTTAACAATGGAAAAACTGAGTATCGTGCAGTGATAAAATTCTTTGTTTTGAAGGTTTATCAGCAACAGAAATTCACAAAATGGTGAGCGTGTTAAAAGAATCTGCTCCTTCATTTCCAACTGTACATCGATTTTTAGAGTTTAAAGTGGTCGACAAGCGTTGAAATGAACCATATGAACCAAATCGAACAACCAGAAATTACATTGACAATTACATAATATTGTTTAAATCCAATTTGACTGCGTGAAATTTATAATCAATTACGAAAAACTATAATATCTATGAAAATTTTTGTTATTAAGAAAGATTCAAAATACT
The DNA here is from genome assembly GCA_036346125.1 of Lycocerus yunnanus. Classification (NCBI taxonomy): domain Eukaryota; kingdom Metazoa; phylum Arthropoda; class Insecta; order Coleoptera; family Cantharidae; genus Lycocerus; species Lycocerus yunnanus. The sequence continues at coordinate 1,387,989 of JARFIX010000032.1, read as the reverse complement.
TAAATGTTATTAATCAATACATGTAACATGCAAATTCTATCATAATCATAATTAAAATCTTTTCAAAGAATAATAATCTCAGACGAAAATTATATTTTAATAAAGAATTACGTAGAAACTGTTTAAAGTCGATTGTTAACAATTCAACTCACGAAGCAATTTCTACATCATTGAATCTTTTAATAAGAATAAAACGATTTGTGGCGTTTGACATGATGAGACTTGGTAATGATCCAAATTAAACAAGAACGATCAGGACGACTTGCAGAAAACAGGTGAAGTCAGGACGATCAGCAAAAAGGTTATGGCATCAGTTTTTGGGATGCAAAGATTTTATTGATTGATTATCTTGAAAAAGGTAAAACAATTAACTCTGAATATTTAACCTTTTGGATCAATTGAACGAACAAATTCGTGAAAAGAGACCCGGTTTGCAACATAAAAATCATCTTTCACCAAGACAACGCACCTGTCCACAAAAGTGTTTTAACAATGGCAAAATTCAATGAACTAAAGTACGAATTGCTTGAACATCCACCGTATTCGCCAGATTTGGCTCCTAGCGACTACTACCTCTTCAGAAACTTGAAACAATTCGTTCGTGGAAAGCGTTTTCATCGAATGAAGAAGCTATTTCAGTCGTGGAACAGTATTTTGCAGAGCTTCAGAAAATCATTACAGAGATGGAATAAAATTATTGCAGGATCATTGGAATAAGTGTATTGAAGTTGAGGAGATTATATTGAATAAAAAACTAATTTCATTTAAAAGTTCACATTCTTTCATTTTGCTTTTAATACTTTACAACCAACCTGTATTTTTTTTTAAAAATAAATATTGTTTTAGTTTCTAAATATAATTTAATATAAAAATTTGTTAAATTAGAAAAATTTTTTTAATCAAAATTAAAATTATATAAAATTAATTACATTTATGTAATAACATTATGAATTTTTAATTACATTTAAATAATGAAATATCAATAATTATTGTTCTTTATATGCGTTTTATATACAACGTTATTACTGTGTTTAAAGTTAATTGTCATGCCGATAAAAATGTATTTACTTAAAATAAATTGTCATAAATTTAAAAACAATATCAGTTTGACATGGAAGTTCAAATTTATTTATAACAATTATTGTGTAGATATTGTTGTTTTAATAACCAATTAGTATTAAAAAAGTGTACGGAACCAAATTAAAAAAAAAGAATTTTGAAATAAAATTATAAAATGTGAAAACAAACAATTTACTATATTAATTTTAGTAATAATAATTTAATTTTAAAAATGTAATTTTGATCGTTACTATTTGACTTAAGAACTTACATTAAGTTTTATGATACTAAATTAAAATTTACAAAAATTTAAAACTTTTAATTAATTTTCTAGTTTGCATAATTATCTAAGACAATGAATTTCAAAAAGATTAATAAAAACGTTTAATTATACGATATAAAGGAAAAATTAATTATTCTTAAAAATAAATTAATAATTATTCTATATTAGTCATTTGTAAAGACAGAAATACAAACGTAAAAATGTTTAGATTTAAAATATTTTAAAGTATGCATGTAACTTAATTTTACAAAATAATTATGATTGTTTTAATGTATTTAAAATTAATTTATTACTTATGATTTTACATTAATAATATGTATTTATATATTTATAATTATTATATTTAATACATAATACACAAATAACCAAGTAGTATTCCGCGTAACAGTTTTTGGGTGATGTTTTTAGCTAATTCTATTCTGTAATCGTGTATAAATAATTATTGTAGTAATAATAATTTTTCTGCAATGCTTACTAATGAAAAACCTTATTAATAAATAGTTGGATCTGACGATGGTTGAAAGGCGAAACCAGTAATCCAAACATTAAATATTACAAATGTAAAATAAATTACTTTTTGTTATTGTTTCAGTTATATTTTACAACTAAAAATTTTTTTTAAAATACGAATTAATTTTTCTAAATATCCATAACATAAAATATAAGTTATAAGATGTACGAGTAATAGGTAGGATATACGTAAAATTATAAAAACGATATTGTTTTTATTAATTTTTAAATTTAAAAACAATTATTTAATTTTACTCACCGTTAGCACAACAAAAATAAACGAAATATGTAATATTATGCTGCAAACAATATGTTTGTTAAACATGATTACGAAAATATTTTGTACTCGGTGAAACATTATTTATGTACTTGTATACAATTTTACCTTACTTCATTTTGCTCCCACTATCGATATTTTGACATGGTACATTTTACGGAGTGGTAAAGTATTTTAGCGATAAATATATGTATAAATTAATTTTCATTTTAATGGTAAATACATGATTACTCGGTTGATTAGTTACACTCTTAAATGGATAGTTAGTCAATTCTAAAGAATACCAAAGCTAGTCGTTAATACACAGATTACAGAAGAGACATAATTTTAAATTTTTTTGAAATTATTGTTCAAGATTATCTAGGTACAGATTATGTACATATTTGCAATATTTTTACACTCAATTGTAAACCCAACCAACATGCAAGTCAGTCCCATACAATAGTTTGTACTTTTAGTTTATAATTATATCTTTTAAAGATATAATGTTCACAGAAAAGAGTACACAGAAAAAAATTGGTTGCGATATTTCCACTCAACGTTGTGCACTTAAATTATTTATTTTCTAAACCCAAATTGAGTTCTATTTTATTTCAGCGGTTGTAGAAAAAATGCAAATTTTTATACCTGGAAAATTGTGTTTAAAATTTAAGCTTAAACTTTAGAATAAAATTGTACCCCAGTTTTCTTTGAAAATTTCATATTATATTCGAACCATGAATAAAATTGTCGTACATTTGACAGGAATTTCTAACATATTTATTTTAATTTTTATTAATTGCTACTAACCTATTTTAAATGTTTAGCCTATTTGTGATTTTAGATTAAAAACATTTATATATTTTTTATATTTATTTATATTTAGCAGCACCAAAATTTGAATTTGGAGAAATTAGAAAAATTAATTAAAAAATTTTAAAATAATTTTGGATAATATAATTATTATAATTTAATTCATAATAACAAATTGCATTAAAAATGCATGTATTATTTTATCAATTTTAATAATTATTAAATAAAAATATAAAAATAATTATTAAAAAAAATACTTTATGATGGAATTTACAATATAATAGGTAGGATGTATTTTAGCTATTTGATATTACTTGCTTTTAATTCTTAATTATTTTATGTAATAATTGTAAATGTGGTTTATATTATTTATTGCGTAGAAAAAGTATAAAATATTACAAGCTTTTTGTTTGCATTATAATCTTAAAAATTTTTCATAAATTTGTTTTTAGAAAATGAACGATTTTAGTTAAAAAGTAAAAAATATATATTTTTGGAGATTGCTTCCACTGAAACGTTTTAGATGATTATAGATATTATTTATTAGTTATGTGTATTTTTATACTTTAGAAATCAAGGAACAAAAACCGGGTAACTTTTAAAAGAACTTATTATCTTAACGATTTTATTGTTTTTATACACTGAGGTGAAGTTATAACTGTAACGAGTTTGTAAAATTGTAACAATTAATTACTATTTTTAATTTCAATTAAACAATACCTATTCTATCAGTTTCTGTTAAACTTCAGATGTGATTTTAATAAATTAATATTTTATGTTGTAAAAACTAGTTTGGATAGGTATGATTATTTATTGCTTTGATATTAATGTAAAAATCTGTTTTTTATATAATCTTTTAATTTTATTAATTGCTACTAACCTATTTTAAATGTTTAGCCTATTTGTGATTTTAGATTAAAACATTTATATATTTTTATATTTATTTATATTTAGCAGCACCAAAATTTGAATTTGGAGAAATTAGAAAATTAATTAAAAATTTTAAAATAATTTTGGATAATATAATTATTATAATTTAATTCATAATAACAAATTGCATTAAAATGCATGTATTATTTTATCAATTTTAATAATTATTAAATAAAATATAAAATAATTATTAAAAAAATACTTTATGATGGAATTTACAATATAATAGGTAATATGTATTTTAGCTATTTGATATTACTTGCTTTTAATTCTTAATTATTTTATGTAATAATTGTAAATGCGGTTTATATTATTTATTGCGTAGAAAAAGTATAAAATATTACAAGCTTTTTGTTTGCATTATAATCTTAAAAATTTTTCATAAATTTGTTTTTAGAAAATGAACGATTTTAGTTAAAAAGTAAAAAATATATATTTTTGGAGATTGCTTCCACTGAAACGTTTTAGATGATTATAGATATTATTTATTAGTTATGTGTATTTTTATACTTTAGAAATCAAGGAACAAAAACCGGGTAACTTTTAAAAGAACTTATTATCTTAACGATTTTATTGTTTTTAGGTACACTGAGGTGAAGTTATAACTGTAACCCGAGTTTGTAAAATTGTAACAATTAATTACTATTTTTAATTTCAATTAAACAATACCTATTCTATCAGTTTCTGTTAAACTTCAGATGTGATTTTAATAAATTAATATTTTATGTTGTAAAAACTAGTTTGGATAGGTATGATTATTTATTGCTTTGTATATTAATGTAAAAATCTGTTTTTTGTATAATCTTGTATACTGCATGTGAATTTTGTGTAATTAATTTTATTTAAGTAATAAATGTGTTTATTAAAAATTATGACATTTTAATTTTTTCAATGGCAAACATAAAATTAGCGAATAAACTTTACAATGTTGTTATGGAAATGGACCGAAGCTTGGATTAATTTTCTGTGTAATGGTGTAGTTAAGAATTACCTAATTTTGTTCTAGCAATCGACATAATTTTATTTCCGAAAAAGAGCATAATCTGAATACTCTAAAAATACACAATCTTGTGCATAAATTAAACGTAATTTTGGAATAATTTTTAAAGCAAATCTGGTACCTGAACTTGTACAATTGGGTTGCTTATCTGAAAAAATCCTTGACATAAAAGTTTGCAGAGAATGCAAAGATCAAATCAACTTACACCACAAAATGGACATAAGAACTATTTCACTAAAATATTAAATGATTATATTACAAAACGATATGTACAACGAAGAAATATTTGAAAATTATGAAAATTATGATTCATACAACGAAGATCAAGAATTAAAAAATTACGAAATTTATAACTAATGTTGTTTACACATTGAAATTGGATAAATTTGAATCAACTAGATAATGCTAACATCGTGATCGTCAAGAGAACACGTTGTGTAAATCGTAAAATTCTTTAAACAGACGGAAAACAAACATAGTTGAACCAAAACAAAACATGGTTAATAACTAAATTGTATGTGGCGTCTGCTGACCTAAACATATAAGCAAAAACACATAACATAAACGGAGATGCTGCTTGCGTAAATTCGAAATAAATCGACTAAAATAAATTTGAAATAAAACACAAGTCAGTTATTTTATATTTTATTAAATATCTACTTCACGAAAATCAAAAACTCAGTAGAGTTAGAAAAATTAATCTTCATCTGTGAGATCGGTTATTTAGTAAATAAAATAGCGTCAATATCGACTTGATTTAATACTTGTATGGCTATGATCGCAAGCTACATATAAAAGTAAATGTGAGAACAAATTGTCCTTAAATAATAATAACTTATGATTTCAGTTGTAAATTGTTACTGTGCGTATGCAGTATTGTTTGCATATTTTAATTGCAACTGCTATGCTTTTATTGTTACTTTGTTACTGATTTTCATTAATCTTGGTTTTGTACAATTGCTTAAGCAGATAATTAAAACTTCACCTGTATGTTTGTATGTTCAGATAAGTAAATTGATAACAATTTTAGATAATAGATATAGATAATAGTGACGGTGACTTAAACATAAATTAACATGTCAAAACAAACATAAATAATACCTAATGATAGAAATTAAAACCTAAATAACCTAAATAATACCATAAAATTGCATCTAATTAATTCATCACTAAGGATAATTAAACCAAACAGTAAGAACCTAATTATGCATTTAACACTATCACAGAAATTGTACTTGTTACTATTGTTTTATATTAAATAGACATCTCTTGCAGTCGAAACCTATTAGAATTACATCACTATGTGCAATTCTGATTACATCACCATGTGCAATTTTTAGTCGTAGGAACAATAGTACAATCAGACGAAACACATTCATTTAGATGATTAAATTAATTATAATGTCAATCTATTGGTAACCTCGTTTTGTAAAATCTAATACTGACTTAAATTTACATTTGTCGAAATAATAAAACTTAATTAATTGCATAACCACAAATTTACAATAAATCACAAATATAAATAACAAACACAGAATTTATAATACTCACCAAAAGATAAATTACCTATAGAAACAATAGACATGCGATCAAGTAACCAATCAATTATAAACCAATAAATAAATATTCATAAATTACAAACGATTTGAAATAAATTAAATTAATGCAATTCACAATTTAAATAAATCACAATCACCAAGCATTTTAAAACATAAAACAAAACACGTACAACATTTCAAGAAACACGCTAAAACAAAATCAATATGGCTTTACCACGATTGAAATTATTAATCAATATTATTGACTTTTTGTTAATATTATATAAATCGTACTTACAGAATTTTGAAATCACCTAAGTTTAATTGCAATAATTAATTATTTAAATTTTCTTACTTGCAAATTATTTGTACATGAATAATTTTAAACCACCATTAACATAAACGGTCAGCTAATGTACATCGACTAGTAACAAGTGCTCATCTACAGGATAAGATATTTTATTGAGATGGCGTAATTTCATGCGCTACATTTTTAAATTTAAACACCGCGAATATTTGACTATAAAATAATATTACAAACTACGATATCAACCAAAAATGCCACTAGGACAATTCAAAAAACCAGTTGAAAATCATCAACATTTTGACGAGTTATCGAATATCAAAAAGCTGACCTAGTCACAATAATTAACATCAATACCACGACACTTAATTGCGAAGAAAATAATGCAAATCGTAACCAGAATTTTTAATTCACTGAATCTTTCAAAATTTTGATTTTAACGAAAATGATCAATAATTTAGAAAATTATTATGAACCTCATTTAGAAAACTATACAGAAATTTTTGATCAAATTCATGATAATCAAAGTTCAGAATTAATTATTGAAAACTCGAAACAAATGATAAAAAATAATAATTTTATAGATCAAACGAAATTTTTGAAGAACAATCACCTGAAAACTTGCAACTCGAAGGAAAAAAAACGTACCCAAAATTTAAATAGCACTGTAAAGCTTCTAGAATCACTAAATCATAAAAATAATACTAAATTAATTTTACCGAAAAATATTTCCGAAAATAAGCAAAATACAATCAAAAAAATTAAAATCATTAAATTTAAATCACAACATTAATTAAATTATTTTAAAAACTTGTTATTTCAAAAATTCAAATATCAGACAAATTCAAGAATAGCATGACAAACGTATACAAATTTTTAATATATCTTTCAAAGTCTGATTTGAAAATTCAATATTTATAGAAAATTTATTAATGTAAATTCATTAAAAATCTAACAGAATTGTTAAAACAAATTTGATTCAAATCGAATTAATTATGAATAATTGAAATCAAATTTTAAATAATATAATGTTTATACATCATCATTATGAATTACATTACTGAATTGCAACTCACGTCCTAAAATTAATCCTTTCTATTAATCTAAATTAAATAATACCAATTAATTTTAAAATAATGTTAAAATAAGCAAAAATCATAATATTAATTATAATTCAATATAAACAGCACTTATGAAATTTGATTTTTTAAAATTATTTTAACAAATTTTTTTATTTCATGAGATTTTATAAAAAAGTAATTCTACAATTAATATTTAATGTTTTGCCTAATAATTATAATTGAGATTTTAGTACAGGTTGGTTGTAAAGTATTGAAAGCAAAATGAAAGAATGTGAACTTTTAAATGAAATTAGTTTTTTATTCAATATAATCTCCTCAACTTCAATACACTTATTCCAATGATCCTGCAATAATTTTATTCCATCTCTGTAATGATTTTCTGGAAGCTCTGCAAAATACTGTTCCACGACTGAAATAGCTTCTTCATTCGATGAAAACGCTTTCCACGAACGAATTGTTTCAAGTTTCTGAAGAGGTAGTAGTCGCTAGAGCCAAATCTGGCGAATACGGTGGATGTTCAAGCAATTCGTACTTTAGTTCATTGAATTTTGCCATTGTTAAAACACTTTTGTGGACAGGTGCGTTGTCTTGGTGAAAGATGATTTTTATGTTGCAAACCGGGTCTCTTTTCACGAATTTGTTCGTTCAATTGATCCAAAAGGTTACAATAATATTCAGAGTTAATTGTTTTACCTTTTTCAAGATAATCAATCAATAAAATCCTTTTGCATCCCAAAAAACTGATGCCATAACCTTTTTTGCTGATCGTCCTGACTTCACCTGTTTTGGAGCTGAACAACCAGCCTCAGTCCACTGTAATCGTTCTTGTTTCAATTTAGGATCATGGTGGTAGATCCAAGTCTCATCCATAGTTACAAAACGACGCACAAAATCGATTTTATTCTTATTAAAAAGATTCAAATGATGCTGAGAAATTTGCTTTCGTGTGAGTTTTTGTTGAATTGTTAACGAATGCGGCACTAACTTTCCAAACAGCTTTTTCATACGTAATTCTTTATGTAAAATATAGAGTACTCGTTCGTCTGAGATGCCTATGGTATTAGCAATTTCACGCTTAGTCAAACTTGGATCTTCACTAACAATATTATGTACTTGTTCAATGATTTCTGGTGTTGTTGCAGTTTTGGTCGTCCACTACGTGGTTCATCTTCAACGCTTGTACGACCACGTTTAAACTCTAAAACCCATCGATGTACAGTTGGAAATGAAGGAGCAGATTCTTTTAACACGCTCACCATTTTGTATGAATTTCTGTTGCTGATAAACCTTCCAAAACAAAGAATTTTATCACTGCACGATACTCAGTTTTTCCATTGTTAAAAATACACCGACACGTCGACTTCAAATGGCTTGTAAACAATGAATGAATTGACAGATCGAAATAAAATTTTAGTAGGTTCATATGAAAGATCAAATATCAAAATGACGTATGAATTTTGATTCCTCTACTGTTTAATAGGTTTTTGCTTTCAATACTTTACAACCAACCTGTATACATACTACAGTATTGTATAATATGTATGATACTATTAATTTTACTTTATTTTAGTTTCATCAAACGGACTACAAATTAAAATTTGAGAGAGAACAAGTGACCTACATTAATAAAAGTTATGCCGAACTGAATTACATTTTGTTTAAATATAATCGAACTAATTTTGGAACTAATTTAACATTAGTGTTAAATATAGATATGGGATATGAATTGGAGGTGAGTGATTTTCATAAATACATATGGTACTGGTAGTGTTGTGGCAAAGTATGGCAACATAAATGGATGTACATAGCTACAGTCGTGACCATATGTATTGAATATCCTTAACAATCTCGCTATTTTTGAAATTGTTGATGAATTTTTAAAAACAGCACAGCACAGTCTTCCTGATAAAAAACTTATTTGTTTTGTTTTTTTAGTGAAAAAAAAGGAAAAAAAAACAAAAAAGAATAAAAAAAGTATAGAAACGTACTATTATCGAATTAAAATAATGGTCAAGTGCGCTGTTGTCAAAAATTTTGTTTATTTTATAACACTTTTAACTTATAATATGCGTAGTTAGCAGATTTTACAATAAAAACATTAAATCAGTTTTTACCACAAGGACTGCGCTATGACCGCTTTCAACAACTCTTCAAGAGTTTCTAAAATTTTAATAATAGTATATGTTAACTTGAGGATGATCTCAGGTCGAGATAATCAGCATGATCCTCAACTATTTAGGTGAAGTACATATTTAAACTATAGATGTGAATTAGTAATAACTAAGAACAGGTTACATTTGAAGTAAACTGTGGCAAATGTATATTATTAGTTAATATCAAAAGATTAATAAAAACTGTTACCATAATTGTATTAATTTTCAGATCATTGTGCAAGCGTATAAATTTTTAAGTAACGAATACCGAATGTTTCCGATGCATTTTGAATATAACTTTTGCAAAGGTTTGAAGCACGACTTTGCAGGAATTAGAACTAATGCAGCAAAGTGCGGGCATCTAAGCTGTCTACTAAAAAAGTAAATGATTGAATTTAAACAATGGATTGTATGCTTTAGATATTACATGTGTGCAGAATGAAAGCAATAGTACGTAAATAGACTGCTTAGAAATAGTACTATGTACCTATCTTTTTATTGTGTTTTTTTTGGATAAAAATTTGAGAAATATAATCTAAATTTAAACATTAATGCTCTTCCTTTTTAAAATATTTTACGACCTCCTGCTAGTTCGGCCAGCATTCTTGTTTCCTGTACAAGTACCGAGGCGGTGCTTAATGTGATGTACCTAGTAGGCATAAGAAAAAAGTTTAAACACATTGTCGCACTGGCTCACAATGGAGGACATTTTGACCATCAGTTTGGACTAAACTATATTTTAAGAAATACCGATTTAACGCCAGATTTGATAATGTGTGGAACTATAATTATTTCTAGGATTATAAGAAATATTAAATTTTTAGATTCTTTAAACTACTTTCCAATAACACTTTCTAAATTACCAAAAGCATTCAAAAAAATTTTTCAGGTTTAACCGCCCCCATACCTCATCAAGCATTTTGATAGACAATTTTTCTATTTAACTTTTTTGATAGAAGCTATAGCTTTTATTAATTTACAAAAATCGGTTTTTGGCAACTTTGGCAAGTTTTAGGTTATGCTCGCCATTCAGGATCGAGTTTAAAGCAATAGAAACCTATTTTGAAATTTAATTTCTTATACGCTCATATTTTTTTATTCCGGTAGGAATTTCTGTTAACAATTGTCTATAATGCTTGGACTACGCTTACTTCTTTCATCCAGGCTTGGTTGCATCAGTCATAATCATACAACATAAATACTAATTTATTTTAAAGTCATACAACTATTTTAAGAAATCTATTTTCAGAATATTAAGTATTTCGTATGTAATGCTGCACCGAACGAGTCCAAATTGCCACCTTTTATGCCTACTGGTCAATTTAAATTAGAATTAGAATTTAGATATCAAAATGAGATTGTTGGTATATTGAAACGTATATAGAAATATACCGACCTATTCTACCCGGTAAACGTTCTAAATAATCTGAAAAGATTAATTAACTTGACATGTAATAAATTATTTACTTTGTCCTAATAATAATTATTATTAAAATTATTTTTATTTTATTTAATATTTTTTTAAATTTTTATTAGTTATTAGCAGGATATCCGGTTTAGTCTAGGATTTCATTTTATATGAAATTTTATTCGGGTGCATAAAAAAAAATTTGAAGATTTTTCAAACGGATAAAAAACTATTTCATCATTTTCGATTTCAGTAGTGGCAATTAAATATCGAGAGTCCAGTTCAGTAAATTCAAAATGTTAAGCATTGTCTGCTTCACGTGCAGCTGTATTTCGTATGTTGTATTTTGCATTTTGTATCAATTTGGTTTTAATTAAGATTTGGCATTTTCTTTGAAGAATTGTTAAACAAAGTGAATTTTAAATATTAAATTAAATTTTTATTTTAACTCTAATATTTACATAATATATTGTTACATAATATTATTTACCTCTACCAATCATATTTGGAAATCATCCCTCCAAATGGACATGAAATAATTTCATCAAACCACTACGTCAGTATCTTGGAAATCCGTAAAAATCAGGATTATAACTATAACAAATTAAATTTGACATTAAAATTAAATTTTTTACAAATTTGGCAACAGAAGTGTAATTTACAAAATATGTATGGTCAAACTTTTACAAGTCATTTTATCAGCTGTATAAATCAATTTGCTTTATATTGTTATGAAATCTGGTATTGGATACACGAACATTTAAGTAAACTCAACACTCCAGTAAGGAAATAGCTCGTGGTAGGAAAAATCTACTCTAATTCTAAAAATCTAAATATATTAGATTAAATAAGAGTTAATGGGAAACAAATCCAGTTTTTCAATACAAGGAAGGATACCTTTTTCGAAAATTAAAATTCTGCTATCGGAACTTCTAATGCTTATACTTGGAAAAAATTGGAATAGCCTCACTTACGTTTTTTAAGAAAAATTGTTGGATTTTCCGAAAATTGTTTTTATATAAATAAACGAGGGGTTAACCGCTGGTGAAGTTTTTTGTACACATCTCATGAAGTACATGACATCTCATGTGAAGTACATGAAGTACTTGTGAAATACATAAAGTACTTGTGAAGTATCATGAAGTTAGTAAATTTTTGATGAATTACATAAAGTTGAACCTAGCTTATGCGCATGCGCTACGGTCAATGTGTATTATAGCTAAGACACGTGTATTCAATAATAATTATTTGATAGCAAATTAGCTTACATCAGTAGATTTTCTTAACATTTTTTTATCTTAAACGTTGAATAGACCTTTGGCGGTCATTATTTTACTAATTAAAAGTTTTGGTGGTTGCTAGTTTAATAGTAATCAATTAATTAAATTAACCTTAGATTTCTTTAGTTAATTTTGTAATTTTTTTTTAGCTTATTTGTTTGAATATGTTTGGTAGCTCAATAAAAAGCTTTGATAATTTATTATTTTGTCTTCTTCTTCTTCTTCACTTTTGCTAATAACCCTGTATGCCCAGATCTGTTGATCTGTTTTACTTAACAGTAGCATCGGAGATATTCAAGCCACTGTCAGTACTTGAGCACTACTTGCTTTACATCTGAAGTAGCTTGCTAGTTGCCTCAGATGTGCCTGTTACCCTATTTTTATTGTTAATGCTGGCAATTTATTAAGATAGGAGGACCACCGTCTTTACGTGCTTTCCGAAGCACGGAGACGTCATTGCAAAGTGAGCTCTACCCGGATTTGAACCGAGCCGCTTTGCATTAGCAGTCCTTGCGCTAACACCCAGGCCAATGACCGTCTCTCATTATTTCGTCGTGATTAATTAATTATTACATTGAAGCGAAAATAACGCGCTTATCCCGGTTTTACAGAGACGGCTCCAGAATGTAATAATACAATTTGAACTATCTTCTTATGCCCGATTTCTTCAACTATACTTATCTATCATACATTAAAGTTAAATTGACGAAATTACCAATGAAATGATTGATTTGTTTTGTTTTGTTGTGTGTTTGGTTATTTCGTTGTGGTCTGATTGGATAAAATTGGATAAGGTGCATATCATCAGCCCCCTTCCATTGCGAATTTTTAATTCAAAAAATCTAATGTGCATTCTTTATTTTCAGTTGAACCTTTTTTGTTTTCGAAGTATTTAGAAAATTGGTCGAGGAGAGAGCTAGAGACCTGATAGCTCCAACCTCCCGATTTTGAAAATAATCTTAGTGATCGTTTGTTCATGATTGTACATAATTTATTTTCGCTTTACCCTTTTGTTGCCCCAACAATATGTCATAATTTTTTTAGAAAACTAAAACCGTAGCGGAGAGGCACTGGAGGGTGTTCCACACCCCCCAGACCCCCGGTTTAAATAATTTATTTTATTAAAAGTGAATTAAATATTTAAGCATATTTCAAGTTTACTAAAATTAGTTATGGCCAAGTAAATGTGTTTAATTCGTAATCTGACAATTAATCATAAACTGCATAATTATAAATTCCATACCCCCTGGGAGGCAGATTTCTGCAACGGGAGATCTTCAGTTTACTTCTGATAAAAAATAAATTACTCAATCCGAGGGGTCTGAAAGGTGTGGAACACGCTCCAGTGCCTCTGCAACGGGAGATTTTTAGTTTACTTCTGATAAAAATAAACTACTCAATCCGGGGGGTCTGGGGTGTGGAACACCCTCCAGTGCACAAATTTTAGAATAAAGAACATTGCAGAACATGCAGAACCCCCAGACCGAGTAGTTTACTTTTTATCAAAATTAAACTAAAGATTTCCCGTTGCAGAGGCACTGGAGGGTGTTCCACACCCCAGACCCCCGGTTTAAATAATTTATTTTTATTAAAAGTGAATTAAATATTTAAGCATATTTCAAGTTTACTAAAATTAGCTATGGCCAAGTAAATGTGTTTAATTCGTAATCTGACAATTAATCATAAACTGCATAATTATAAATTCCATACCCCCTGGGAGGCAGATTTCTGCAACGGGAGATCTTCAGTTTACTTCTGATAAAAAATAAATTACTCAATCCGAGGTGTATGGAAGGTGTGGAACACGTTCCAGTGCCTCTGCAATGGGAGATTTTTAGTTTACTACTGATAAAAATAAACTATCAATCCGGGGGGTCTGGGGGGTGTGGAACACCCTCCAGTGCACAAATTTTAGAATAAAGAACATTGCAGAACCCCCATACCGAGTAGTTTACTTTTTATCAAAATTAAACTAAAAATTTCCCGTTGCAGAGGCACTGGAGGGTGTTCCACACCCCCCAGACCCCCCGGTTTAAATAATTTATTTTTATTAAAAGTGAATTAAATATTTAAGCATATTTCAAGTTTATTAAAATTAGCTATGGCCAAGTAAATGTGTTTAATTCGTAATTTGACAATTAATTATAAACTGCGAATTATAAATTCCGTACCTCCTGGGAGGCAGATCTCTGCAACAAAATAAAAAATAAACTACTTAATCCGGGGTCTGGGGATGTGGAACACACTCCAGTGCCTCTTCCGTTTACTTTTGATAAAAACTAAACTACTCGATCCGGGGAAGGGGACACCTTCCAGTGCTTGGGACATCTTCCAGTGCTCAAATTTTGGAATCTCGGTAGGTCTCTGAAATACCGATGAAGTACGTGAAATACAACGAAGTATCGATGAATTAGGTGAAGTACCGCGAATTATTGATGAAGTACGGTGAATTACTGGTGAAGTACGTGAAGTCCCGCGAATTACTGCTGAATTATATGAAGTACGAAGAAATATGGAGAATTATGATGAAGTACGTGAAATGTGAAGTTAATTGTACACTATTTTCTCTAGCGGTTGACCCCTCGTAAATAAATTACATAGAAGTTTGAATAGCTCCACTTAATTCTTAAAAAAAACAGATATTTTTGTGTTGTTTTACTAATTTGTGTGCCCACTTTCATTTCTTATTACATCAAATCAGCAATCGAACATAAAAAATTTATATTCCACAGAAATTCTGGCGATAATTCCCTTCAAACTTCTCGAATTCTGCTTTTTAATTCTTCAGTTGTTATAAATTATTATCTACCATTGTGATAAACTTACCTTGAAATAATACCCCATAATTTATAAATGGGGTTTAAAGCAAGAATGCAGGCGGGCCTAGATAAAACCTCAATATTTTTTTAACCATTCCTAGGTGGCTCCGAAGGTATGCATGGCAGCTCTGCCTGGTTGGAAAATGAAATTTTCTGCATGATTTCTCTACATTTTCCAAAAAACAACTTCCAACACTTCAAAGTAGTACTTTTTGGACTTCATCTTAGTCAAAATCTAAGCTAAAGCACTGAAAATTACATTTTACACTTGGCGGTCCTCGCCATGCATTTTCTTGCCAAGTTTAACCTAGCTACTTTGTGCTTCTTTTGGTTTGGGCTAACTGGACCTTTCTTAGGAACAGTCGGAGAACGTGGGTGATAATATCTTGGCATCATGGATTTCTAGCTCAGGTATTCCTTTGGCTTCTTTTGGAGAGTAGAAGTCAATCAAATTAAATTTAAGGGTGCCAAAAAACATGGAAATTAATACAGACAGGGAAGGGTATTAACCATTGAATTAGTAAATGAAGATAAAAATAATACCTAGCAATCAACACGTATACAAATTTAGTAAATTTTCTTAATTTGCTAATGGTAATGCTACTAAGAACAAATTTTAACCGTTTTAATATTTTCAATTGATGTTTTGTTTTGTTGAAATTTTTTCTATTGTTTTAAATTAGAAGCTATTACTTGGTTATTCTGTTAAAGAAAATTTCATTAATTTCCATAGAAAAAATTAAACAATTAGGTACCATTAAAAATATAATAAATCGTGTTACTAAAGATGGTCAAGGTCCAATAGGTTGAGTTGGTTAGTTTTAAAATAAATTTCTGATTTAAACTAAAGCTTATTACAACAATATGGAAGTATCCTTAATTACAAAAACTTAATGACTCCGAACCAACATGATCTATACAACTAGTGGCTCGTTACGTCATTTTATTGGATCCTATCTATTTCTTATCCTTGTAATATCTGATATTTTTTAAAAATATTATTATAAAAGTAGAGCTTCATAATTATTATACCTAGTACATATATTATTTCAGTAACACTACAATGTCAACTGTCCAAGTTTGTTTGTATTTGATATTAAATTTTGTAAATTTACATTTGGTAACTTCGAGCGATGAATTTTACAAAAAGGTAAGTTCTAATTATTGTTCCTTTATATTTTGCGTAATTGTAGTTATGTAATACCTAATACGTTATTACAATCTAAAAAGGAGATAAGGTACATGTACGAAACGTTTGTATGTTAAAATTTACAAAAATTCCATTTTTTTAATTATTTTCCAAGGAAATTGCAATTGGTGATGAAGACTGGAGAATATTAGGTTATTCCGAGGGATTAAGCGTTGATGAAATTTTTTGTGCACATCTCTTGAAGTACACTCCTGGACAAAAGTCTTTACGCACTAGATATAAAGTAATATTTTATATAATATTTCAAGTGTCATCCTGTATACAACAGATTAAAATGTAGTGTCAATATTACCATACAAACTTATAGAAATTGAATATACATGAATTACTTCTGAAGTATGAAATACGTTAAGTACGTGACGTATCATGAAGTTAATGAAATTTTGGAAAATAACAAAAAGTTAAAACAGAACTAGCTTATGATGCGCTACGGTTAATGTGTATTATTAATAAGACACGTATATTTAGTAATAATTATTTGATAGTAAATTAATTTACATCCGTAAATTTTCTTAACATTTTTATCTTCAACGTTGAATAGACTTTTGGCGGTTATTATTTTACTAATCAAAAGTTTTGATAGTTGCTAGTTTAAGAGTAATCAATTAATTAAATTAAACTTAGACTGTCGCGGCTTGACGCTTAAGTGCGTCAACTACTAAGCAGTTCGAATCCTAGCAATTTATTGATAGTTTTCACGCCAACACGTTAACGAAGCATTGTATAGAATCTTCAGGAGAACCAAACCAATCCTTTACAAGGAGGTTTGGGATAAACTCAGAGAAGCTTATGTCCAGAAATGGATGAATGGAGGCCGAAGAAGAGAAACTTTGATTTCTTTAGTTAATTTTGCATTTGTTTTTAACTCATTAGTTTTAATATCATGAAGATTTGGTAGTTTTAGTAATTCATTGTTTCGTCGCGATTAATTAATTACATTGAAGGGAAAATAACGCAATTGTTCCGTTTTTGCAGAGACGGCTCCAGAATGTGATAATGCAATTTAAATCATCGTCTTATGTCCGATTTCTTCAACTATAGTTATCTATGTGCTAAAATACATTATAGTTAAATTGACAAAATAACTAATCAAGTGTTTGATTTGTTTTTGTTTTACTGTCTGTTTGGTTATTTCGTCGTGATCTGATTGGATCAGATTATATAAGGTGCATGTCCTCGAGGTATTCTCCTTCAATGCGAATTTTTAATTTAAAAATGTTTAAATCTTTTATTTTTGTTTGGACCTCTTTGGTTTTTGAATTATTTAGAGTATTAGTTCGGGATTAAAACCTGCTCGCCAATTTTGAAAATTATCTTAATAATCGTTTGTACATTGTTAGTGCGTGATTGTACTCATTTGTTTTTGCTTGTACTTTTTTTGTTTTGTGTAATTTCGAAAAGTTTTGGAGGTGGTAAGGGGGATGGAGGTATGTTAAGTTTGAATTTTAAATTGGAAATAATTTAAATAGTTTGTTTTTGTTTGTGAAACTTTATTTTCTTTTGTACTTCTTCTCGTTTCGAGATTTTTAAGAAATACAAAAGCTAAACGAATTTTTAGATCTTTTGATACTCGTTGACAGTATCTTTTTGTTTTAAATTACTTGGAATATTAGTTGGAAGGAGGAGATATGCTAGCCCTCTCCCTCTCATTTTGAATTTTGGATAAAAAATAGTCTTAGTCATTTGTATATCGTTTTCAACAATCGTAATCAAATAAGCACAAACGAACTAAATTTATTTAGTGGAGTTGTTCCTTATTTACTGGCTTTATATTTTGTTAGAGGTATTTAATTTTTTATTACAAAATTACGTTTAATATTAAATGTTTATAAGTATATAATTTTTAAATAATATTATGAAATGAAAGCTATTATAAAATTTTAATTAAATTTGATAATTAGTGAATTAAAGTTTTGGCAAAATTAAATAATTAAATTATTTAAAGCGTATCATTCTAGTTAATAATTAAATTCAAACACATAATAATTATAATAATTTATTATTAGAATTTACAGCTTAAATTAGAAGTTACAACAACTAATGAGAATAGTCATCGCAGTTAATGTAATTATTCAAAATTTCATATTAGGTTTTTTTTGAAAACACATTGAAACAAGCTGAAAGGTACAATTACCTATAATTACAATTAAAGGCTATCGGTCGGAGAACTTTATTGGGCGTGGGCCATGCAATGGTTTCTAGGTTGGTCTACAATTAGATAATTAATACGACACGGTAATAGAAAAAAATGAATATTTTTAAAGTATATTTACAACAACTTAAATTTTATCTAAATTAAAAGAAACAAAACATAAGTAATAACAGAGACCAGTTTGGCGATGTTAAGTTCAGTCTCACTAACAAAAAATTCAACTGCTTACCACTAATTAAAAATTAATTGCTCATGGCTTTTACACTTTGTTGATGAGGTGCTGCTCTGAGGTTGTCCTGATGATATTAAGAAATAATAGGAAGAAAATAAGAAAGAAAGGCTTAAAAACTTAGATTTAGGTAAATGCCAACAAAAGGTAGCAACTGGCACCAGATATGGTTCTATTGTCGGTTGGCGCCTTGTTGAAATATTAAAAATTAAATTTTTAAGATTTAAATAATTAAAATTATTACTTAAAATGATGCGAAACGAGTTTCGTTACAGTATGCACATACTTATTTATATATTGTTAATTTTTACTTGGATTTAGTTTCATCAAAAGGACTACAAAGTAAAATTTGAGAGAGAACAAGTGACCTACTTTAACAAAAGTTATATGGAATTTAATCACACGCAGTTTAAATACAATCGGACCTCTTTTGCAACCAATTTAACATTTGTATTAAATATGGATATGGGATATGAATTAGAGGTGAGTAACTTTTATACTTATAATAGCCTTTTGGCAAAGTATCGTTTGGTGTAAACACTTATACAGGATGTCTCCGTGACCGTGGAGAACCTTTAAGGTGGTGATAAAACACTTTTCTAGGACAATTTTCAAATAAAATTTTTTCCAAGTCCAAACCTTTGGGGAGTACTTTCTTTAAAGCAATTTTTGAATTTCTAATTGAAAGGCCATAACTTCGATATTATTGATTTTTAGACTTAATGGATTAAAAATTTTTTAAAGATCACTCGCTTTTCTACAAATTAGATTTAACTCTTATCGTCAAGAATCAAGGATTATAACAACATACATAGCCTTCCTGATAAGAAACTGATTAATTTTATTGTTTTAGCAAAAACAAAATAATGAAATATTAAGAACATTATTATTATGAGGTATTGGATAAAAGATATAATTTAATAAAAACCGTAATGTCCTTAATATTTTTATTTTATTAAAGCGTTAAAACAGGTCAGTTTCTTACCAGAAAGACTGTGCTGTAATTGTTTTCAAAAAGAGTTTTCAAAATTGTAAGAGTACTCAATACATTTGGTAACGACTGTACATATTAACCTGAGAATGTTGTCAGATCGAAAAGATCAAGATGATCTACAAATTCAAACTATCGGTGTGATAGAATTAATACAATTTATTAATTTGTAATTAAATTTCAGGTTATTGTGCAAGCTTATAAATTTTTAAGTAACGAGTACCG